>JAPDNY010000014.1:23341955-24695080 GCA_029375565.1 Gekko gecko | reverse complement strand
GGCTGGGAGGCAGAGGCAGGCTGTCCAGCCTCTTCTCTGCACATCCTCCATGCCCCAGTAAGAGTCTCCAGGGGTTGCCATGACTTCCAGGCATGGGCATGCAAACACACAAATGCAAGAAAAGAAAAGAAAAGAAAAAAATGGCAGGTTTTGTCTTAACCTAGGAGATGTTGCATCTTAAGATGTTGCATCAGGTCAAAGTCAGAAGCTTACCTCAGGTTGTAGTCTCAGACAGTATCTTGTAGATGACATGTTCCTCTCTTTGTCAGCTGAATCCAGATATCATAAACATAGAAAGTAGTTGATGACAGCTATCTGGGACACAAAGTAAAATAAAAAAAAATCTGAACACAATCTCCATAGTACCTTTTATTGTGTATGTGTTACATGCCATCAAGTCACTTCCAACCTGTGGCAACCCTATGAATTATTGACCTTCAAAATGTCATTAATAGCCTTGCTCAGGTCTTGTAAACTGAAAGCCATGGCTTCTTTTGCTGAGTCAACCCACCTCATCTTGGGTCTTCTTCTCCTACTCCCTTCAGCTTCTCCTAGCATTATTGTCTTCTCCATGAGTCTTGTCAAAAACTGTGTTCTGCTCCCCAAAAAGAACCAGATGTGGCCAATCTTTCTTTTAGCTATTAACACAAATACAGATGCCTCACCTACTAGGAATGCCACCTCGTATTAGTGTGCAAGTTTTTGAGTTGCGAATCAAGCGTAACTTTTGTGATAGCTGAAGAGGTTCTATTCTCTTTTTATCAGCTGAAAAGCCAGGTGGATCCAACCAACGTACACCATTTTTATGCAACTGACAATTGTAATGGCAATATTTCTCTCTCTCTCTCTCTCTCTCTCTCTCTCTCTCTCTCTCTCCCTCCCTCTCTCTCTCTCTCTCTCTCTCTTTATTTTTTGGTGAGTATTTTGTGTGTGTGTTTGCCTGGAAGTCATGGTTGACTTCTGGTGACCTCTAGTAGGGTCTGAGAGGTGGCTTACTATTGTCTGTCTCTGTGTCCCAGCTGTGGTATTCCTTGGAGGTCTCCCTTCCAAGTACTTGCCAGATCTGATGAGATCGGGCTTGCCTGGGCTATCCAGGTCAGAGCTGAATGGCAACATTCCTGGTGAATGACATTTCTGTTGAATGTTAAAACTATAGTTGGGAGAAAAAAAGATGACAGCAGTTTCATCCTGAGAGTAAAGAGACCATGATTTTCCAAATGATCCAGAGTTGTCATGAAATTTTGTAACTTCCGCCATTAAAGTTAGCAGTACGGTTCTCAGAAAACACTGTCTTTCTAACAGATACAGTTGTGAACTGTTAACACACAGCAATAAAGGTATTTATTGACACTTGGTTGCTTTGCGTTGGAATGTACTTGATTTTCATTAAATCTCATAATTATCGATCTTAAGTCAGACCCTACTGAAAGCTACATTGTGTGAGAACCCACTTTCCCTTACTCATAGATTGCATTATGTTATTGATCCAAATAGCCATAGGCATATTGGATGTTTCATGATATGCACAATTATGGATAAATAAGACTCATATTTAAAACAGAATTACACAGACATATAGCCATAGGCTAATTGATCTGTCTGGAAAAGTCCTTGTCCTAAGTAGATGGTAGACATTTCTATGTATGAGATTTTTCTCTTCGAGTTACACATCAGTAATGGCTGTCACAAGAATTCATGTAGTCCTTTGAGGTCAGGACACCATAACAGCTCGGCTGAAATCAAATTCCCTACATAGTTATTCATTTGGGTAAGAGTAATGAAGCTTGGGAGGGAAGGTGACATAGCATAGCCTGATCTCATCAGACTGTGGAAGCAAAGCAGGTTCAGTGTTTGGAAGGAAGACCACTAAGGAAGACTCTGCAGAGGAAGGCCATGGCAAACCACCTCTGCTTCTCACTTGCCTTTAAAACCCTTGCTGGGGTCAGCGTAAGTGGGGTATGACTTGACGACACTTTACACACATGCAGTTAAGCTTGGATATTTGCAGGGACTGGGTGATCTGCTTTTCCTTAAATGAAAAGAGACCTTCAGGAAGAGGTTGGTTTGTAGGAACATCAACTGGGTTCTTGGGCTTAAACAACCTTTCCATGTTATTGATCACAAAACATTTAACAGTGCAATCATAAAACATTGAGTTTGATAGAATGGTGTAACTCTTTTGAGGGTGGCACTGGAAGGAACTAACCTTCCTGACCTGTAGAAAAGACCAAGAGCCTAGTAGCGCCTTAAAGATTAACAAAGACCCCGTTCACACTGAGCATTTGCCCCGCTGAAGGCACGGGAGCCCTACGGACTTTCCGTGCGCAATCATACGAGCACATCTGGGAGGCGTAGTGCTCCCATGGCCAACCCGTGGCTTCCCATGGAAAACGTGGAGTAAAAAACTACTAGGTCCGAAGTACTAGTTTCCGGAAACCCCGGGGCAAAGGCTGGCGTCTGATCACGGGAGCGCCAGTATCCCGCGGCTTCCGACACCCGCCCATGTCCCCGGGGTTTCCGGATGTTGTAAGTTTCCATGGGATGCGCACCAACGCTGAACAGCGTATGTGCAAACACAAGACACTGACAGTGACCCACCCACCCCCAGTGGCGCATGCACACTTCGCAACACTTTGCACTTGCGTGGTCTGCTGTGCTGCTTTTTTGCTGCGCTGCAGCAGCACGGTGTGATTGGGGCGCAGAGCTGGAGCGTGGCAACCCGGTGGCCCGTGTGATTGGGCTACCACACCTTATTTAGCTCCGGGGCGAACTGCCACACCTCTCCCCCACGTTTTCTGGCCCGTATGACCGGGGCCAAAATATGTGGCAGGGTATGAGCTTTCATGAGTCACTGCTCTGAGCTCTGAAAGCTCATCCCCTGCCACATATTTTGTTAGTCTTTAAGGTGCTATTGGACTTTTGCTCTTTTCTACTGCTACAGACAGACTAACATGGCTACCCATCTTGGTCTATTTCCTGACCTGTTCAAAGTACTTTCCTGTGCAATATTCAAACTCAAAAACATCAGAGGGCTCTCAATGCAGAAGATAGCAGCTTCCCCCAACACTTGTGACCTCTCTAGAGGTCTGTTTTTCAGACCCTTTCCCCTTTTCGATTTCACATGCAAATTAAGCCCATGAATTTTCAATTTCACCCCATCTTTTGTTTCCTCTCACCTTTTCTCCTATAAAATGTGTACATTTCCCAATGTTGTCTGTGTGTCAGAAAATCAGCATTATACACGATGAGTATTTTTTTTGTTGCTGTTATTTAGAAAGCTCATGTGTCCTCTTCAGGGCACTGCTAAAGGCAGCTCACAAAGTAAAACATGAGAAAATCATTAAGAAAGCATAGCAATCATTTTTTAAAAAACGGCTAGAACATAAAAACAGCATTAAACATTTAGCCACCTAAAACGATCCTCGTAAAATGCTCATGGCTAGAACTAGGCCTTAAAGACAATTTTAACAAATCAAGTCCCTTAGTTAGAAGTCCTCATAAAAAAGCAATCTTTCAGCCGTGTGGAAGATGATAACACTCAAGACGGAGCATGTTCCAGAGCAAGAGGCCACTGAAAAAATTGCATCTTTGGTTGCCCTCAGCTCACCTCTACAGGAGGGAAAACAAGGTATGCCTTGTTGGGAAGATCATATCATATAGTTGTTTACCCAAATCCAAGCATCTCTGCATTGCCTGTGGTGCTATGATGTCACTTCTGATGCAGGCTAGGAAGTTATGTTGCTGTGTTACTGGCAATGTTGCAGAAATGTCAGGCTAGGGCTCCCCTGCTGGTCAGTTGATTGGTGGCAGGGTGTGGGGCTTGGGGTTGGGGGAACCCCCCCTCCAGCACAGCATTGGCAGCCCTATCTTATGTACTGGTTGCAATCCTAAGAACCCTTTCCTGAACAAAATGGGACTTTATTCTAATTATATCTGTTTAGATTAAAAAGGTAAAGGTTTCCCTTACCCAAAAGCCAGTCAAATCCAACTCTAGGGGGCGGTGCTCATCTCCATTTCCAAGTCGAAGAGCCAACACTGTCTGAAGATGTTTCCGTGGTCATATGGCTGGCATGACTAAATGCAGAGGCATATGGAATGCTGTTACCTCCCTACCAAAACGGTACCTATTTATCGACTTGCAATTTTTTGCTTTCAAACTGCTACGTTGGCAGGAGCTGGGGCCAGAGACAGGAACTCATTCCATCATGTGGATTAGGGGTGTGCAAAAAAAAAAAAAATAAATAAATCAGTGTTTTTTGGGTTCAGGTATACTGAACCCCCCAAAATCAGTATTTTCTGATATTCCCAAATCCCAATACTGGTATGGTACTTGGATTCAGGATTGTTCAGAAATCCTGAATTTTTTCAGCTCCATTATACCCTGTGGGGATCATTATAGTCTTTTTTAATATATATTTACTTTTCTACACTACAAACCTACAGGGTCAGAGGAATGGATACAAACTAAAAGAAAGAGTAGCAAGGATCATAATACAATTATTTAAAAGACTTTTTGATACTTCCCTTTTACTCCCATAGTAAAAAGTGAAAATTAGTTAGAAAAAAGTATAAAGCAAACAATCACAGTCTTGTTCCACTGTAGTGTGTACAGCTTAGCTTTAAATTTAAGAATAAAAGATAAACATCAGGCTATCAAGAATTAATCTATTTTTCTTTTTTCTTTCCTCTGAGCTTCTTTTTGCTGAAATCCAGTTTAACTTTTAGGGGTTTAGGGGCAGCTGCCCCTAATTCTGCTTCCACATCAGATGATTCTGCCGAGCTAGTCAAGGTGTTGTCAGAACTTTCCTCCTTCTCTTCTTCCGCTTCTGTATCTTTGTTATCTTCCACTATCTCAGATCCCTCTGTTGCTTTCTGTTGTTGCTCTAAGAACCTTTTCGCTTTAGAAACAGAGTCAATCTTTTCTTTTCTTCCTTTGAAGTTGAAGATAAGCCCTTCCGGTATTATCCATCTGTATGGTGTGTTATTTTGCTGTAAAAACAAAGCCAAGTCTCTGTATTGTCTCCTCTTTTTTCTAATCTCAAATGAAATGTCTTTTAATACTTTAATTTTTTCTCCTTTAATTTTCAAAATTATTCCATTTGGTCCCCATAAGTTATAATGGAGAATCAATCCAGGGTATGGGGGAGGCTGTTTTTGAGGCAGAGGCACCAAATTCACAGCAGAGCTGCTGCTGGCTCTCCTCAACCCCCCTCCTAAGATTAAAAAAGATTAGACCCAGGGATCCGATTCTATGGGCCCCAAAAGAAGGTGCTCCCATCCTCCATTGGTTTCACTAGAGGGGGGAAAGGTGTTTAAAAGGATTGTGGTCTTTTTAAATGCCATCTCCAAGCTGTGAGTGAATGCCAAAGGCATTTAAAGGGCTTGCATTCCCTTTAAACACCTTCTCCAAGTGGTGAGTTCACCTGGAAGGCTTTTAAAGGGACTGCAATCCCTTTAAATGCCCTTTAACTTTGACTACCCAGCAGTTCCAAAAAACTGGCTTGGCCATTTCAGATAGCTGAAAAAATACCCAAATCTATATCTAAATAAAAGAATACCCAGAAAATACTGATAAGGTATTTTCCAGAATTTTTTTCCTACTCAGATATGGCCAAATGCACACCCTTACTTAGGATTGCTGCTATACATAAGCACAGATATGACTATGAAACCAATTATGAAAAGTGGAGAACCACGATCAATGGCAATAATATACGTATAAAAAGCACTGAAATGGGACATTCACACTTCTCTTGAACAATCACAGTTAACCAGACAAGAAGCTAATTAATGCTGCCATAGGTCCACTAGACAAACATGGAAGACAAGAAAACTAATGAAACTTTAACCATGTCAGCAGATTGCGTGCACACACGCACACACACAAATTATAATAGCATTCCATGCATGCAATTGCAGTAGACAGATATGAAAACTTCAGCAGACCTTTTGGTTAAAAAGAAAGGAAAGTTGGTTTGAGGGGTCCAAAATCAGATGCATTTTTGCACCTGTGCTACAGCAGCTTGTGCTGAAATGATCAAAAGATTCTATTCATAATCAAATCCTACATGAATCTTATAAAGCTATTTTTTTCCAAATTGCTACGTAAAAGCTCCCACTTTGACTTCAAGAGATGACAAGTATTAGCTGTTTGCAAAGTCGTTTAAGGAGTATTAAAATGAAAGAGTATTCTCCTTCACAAAATTTATGGCACGCAAACCAGAATAAATTAGTCATGCTGGAATCTCAGAGATCGACAATGCAATTCTACACAGAGTTACTCTCCAAATATTTTAGTGGACAAGCTGAAAATTACACAGATACTTGCTTGGAAGCAAGGCCTTTGGAAACCCATTGTGGTTATTTGTCAAATTTGGGGGGTGGCAACCTCCAGTCCTCGCTGCTGCCATCCAGTTGCCTGCCTGCCAGCCCACCTGTTGCCCACCTGCCCAGCACCCAGAGCAGTTCCTCCTCATTACTGTCTTCTTCTCATGAGACTTTGCCCACCATTAATGAGATGCCAGAGCAACCCAAACGGCGGTCAAACTCTCACAAGAGTTCCAGAATCCCTGTAAGACATCCACAGCTGTTCATACTAGATTTTTAAAAGATCTGGGGCAGTGGAAGAGGAGGGTCACCGAGACCAAGTGCAACACGGATAAGGCATAGGCATGCAAGGTGAGGTGAGGGATGCAGGCAAAACATCATGAGCTGCCAACTGAGTAAGGCGCATCAGAACATAGGAAGAGGCCCGCTGGATCAGAACAAGGACCCGCTGAGTCCTAACTGGCTGGTCAACTTCTATTGGATGTTGACTCCCAGAATCTCTGAGCCAGAATCAGCCTGCAAAGAACTTATGCTGTTCTTTGACTAGCAAAATACAGGAGGAAAGATCTAGTCATTTTGTTTTGGGTTTTTTTGTCTTTTCCCCATCAAGTTGCCACTGACTTATGGCAACACCTTAGGGCTTTCAAGGCAAGAAACGTTCAGAGGCAGTTTGCCATAGCCGGCCTCAGTGTCATGTCCCTGGTATTCCTTGGAGGTCTCCCATCCACATAGTAGCCAGGGTTGACCCTGCTTAGCTTCTAAATTCTGATGAGATCGGGCTAGCCTGGGCAAATTCCCCTAAGCTTGATCCAGAAAAACTTAGGTGATTCAGGATGCATTCAGACAGGCAGCTAATCCATTATTATGCCAGCTCAAATTTGATCCCGATCTTTTTAATCCATCGTCGCACGACCAGACATCCCTCGGGGGAATCACCTTACCACACGCTGCCTCCTTTGTGGATTGTCTAGACGGTGTCCACTGAAGGAGATGTGTGCAGAATTTTTTTAAACAAAACAAAACAAAACTTTTTGCACATGTGCATAGGCATCACAGCGCATCCTTGTTGAAGGAGGGGCGCGGTGGGTTTTTTTAAAAAACTTTTTGCGCATGCGCATAGATATGACAGTGCATCCTTGTTGATCCACGCATGTGTAGAGATTTTTTAAAATGGCACCCACTCAGGATGGTCTGACATCAGACCACCCCAATGGGAGGATTGCACACTGGTGGAATGATCAGACAGATGAAAGTCCGCAGTTGTCCCGCAGGTAACCAAAAACTCCAGATTTAAAGTGGTATCTTTTAAGTATGGCTCCAAAGTGTGGCAAAATGGGATGCCCTCAGAAGAGGGACGTTTCCCAGATGTTTGTGTCTGGACATTAGATCCGTGAGGCAATCATGCCTCGTGCGGATCTAAAGAGCCATCTGATCGGACTCTCATATTGTCATTGGAGAGCACTTGATAGAAATGAATCCTGCTCCTCAGAGTTTTCCAGTCACAGACACCGCTGCTTCTTAGACCGAGCGCAGCTTAAGTGCAGAGATTGGTGGCAGTAAGGAGTCCATCCCTATGCCACTGTTTATTTATTTATTTATTTATTTATTTTTGCATCATATCCGAGACGCAGTCATGTTGCCCAACTACACACTCCAGCCGCATACAGTGACAGTCCAACAGTTCCCTTTAGGTAGCAAAGCACTCTTATGAAAGTGTTAATGGCATATAGTGTACAGCCCTGGGGCGTTCAACCCCTGCTCAGTGGTAAAGCTCATGTGGTGACCTTCAGACATCTCTCTCTCTCTCTCTCTCTCTTCATAATCTGTTGTGAGAATCAAAATGGAAGGAGAACCTTGGCCACCAACTTGAAGTCTTTGGCGCAATGGTGGGATAGACACTCAATGAACTGATAAACGTGAAGGAGTGAGGAAAGGCAGGGGTGAATCTTTCTCACTTGTTTAAGAGTGAAGCCACAGGGGTGAGGAGTAGGGCGAGGAGGAGGAAAAAGAAGAGTTGGATTTATACCCTGCCCTTCACTCAGAGTCTCAGAGCAGTTTACAGTCTCCTTTCTCTTCCCCTCCCCACAACAGACACCCTGTGAGGTAGGTGAAGCTGAGAGAGCTCATGAGACAACTGCTCTTGAGAGAACAGCTCTGAAAGAACTTGTAACTGACCCAAGGTCACACCAGCAGCTGCAGGTGGAGGAGTGGGGACTCAAACCCGGTTCTCCCAGATTAGCGTCTGCACTCCTAACTACAACACCCTATGGGATACAGATCCATGTCTGAGGTGAAACCTCAGAAGAAGTTCTTTTTTCTGCTGGGCCATTCCCATGCTTCAGAAGATAGGGAAGTGGAAGATCATAATCCAGTCTGCAAAAGGCTGCAAGTGCTGGTCATCTAGCACAGGGCTAGTGCCAAGTAGCCGGGAGCACAAAATTAGCTGGTCTGCCCACCAGCCACCGGCCACCTCTGCTCCTGCATTCCACTCCTTCCTTAATTAGGATTTGCAATGAAGTATGAATGAGCGCTCTGGCTGACTGGCAGCAAAGGTATGCAGGCACAAGCCTCCCTAACTGTTAGGAACATCTGTGCTAGAAACGTGTTGACATCACACAAAACAGAAACCTTGAAAAAAGGCAGAAATGATTTCATGGATACAAAGTGAGAAGCTGCTAGAGGGCGACCCCTCCTCTCTCAGGGAAAAAAAAATTACTTCCAATCCACAATGCACTTCTGTGCCTTAATTCTCAGAATGGCTGTTCATAATAATTAGTTCTGGCTGCGGGTTATAAACACAGCTCCTTCTATGTTCCCTCACCACAGAAAAGAAAGGGAAAAAAAGAGGTGCCAATTTGACTTGCGGAATGATAGGAAAAGAAGAGAGCAGAAGAAGCATTCACAATTTCATCTGTCTCTCTGTCATCATGGAGGCAGCTCCTGTCCTCGGAGCATGTTCCCAGAAGCATTCCCTGCCTCCACTAGTTTAAGGTTTCTTTGTGTGACAATTTTCCCAACCAGCCAGAAAAGCTTTCCATACTCGCTGTAGCCAGATGTCTCTTTTGATTAAAGATCTGCTGAACCATCAACCTTGCTGAGGCAGTAGTTTAATGGTTAGCATGGTGGATTTAGTCTTGAATTCTAATCCATGCTCTGTTACAGTTTCCCAAGGTATTGCAGTATTCTTCCAGTATACTCTAGTATTTTCCCTGGGCTTGCTGTGCCTTCCTTAAGGGGGCACTGCCCCCCAAAAAATCCCCCTTTTTTTGCTAGGAAACCTATGCTGCTATCCTAGGTTTCCTAGCAAATGTTGGGAATTTTTTTTTTGGGGGGGGGGTCAGTGCCGGGGAGAGAGAAGTTCAGGGAGGATGCATTGCAATTTTTGCATCACGTTCTATGTTGCGTCCCTTAGTTTTTACAGTCTTAAAGAGACAAAGGGAGATTTCTAGAACATCACTACACGGGGACATTTTTTTTTTGTCCTTCTCCTCAGTTCCTTGAGGGTGGGAAATCGGTGCTGGGGGCTAGTGATTCCCTGCCCCGGGTAGATAAATGGGAGGCCTATAAGGGCATCATGGAAGTTAAGGAGCAAACGATCACATCCAGTCACTTCATACCAAGGGAGGAGCTAGGAACCAGCTTTCGTTTGGCCTCTGCTCCACCCCTGGGCAACACCATATCTGATGTCAGTCAACAGCACACTTCCTATAGAGGCATTTCAGCACGCATCCTATTTTATCCTTGCATGGTTTTAATCAGTTGTAACAGACCTCTTTAGAGTGTTGGTTCCCTTTCTTTGAATTTACTGAGATCAATATACAAATTACAAAGAAGATTCCTATGAAATATAGGATATTGGCATTATTATAGGACTAGGAATATATACAGTACTGTACCTTACTGCTCCTGTATTTTGTTTTATCGGTTCTCCAAGTTATGCACATGTTACACTCTGCTATTTTGTTAATACTGTTCTTTAGAAAATTTTCTAAAATAAAAAAAGTTATTTAAAAAAATCTTGCAGAACCAGGAAGGAAGGAAGGAAGGAAGGAAGGAAGGAAGGAAGGAAGGAAGGAAGGAAGGAAGGAAGGAAGGAAGGAAGGAAGGAAGGAAGGAAGGAAGGAAGAGCTAGAACACCTAAAACAGCAGAAACCACAGCAGCAGTTTACAGCAAAGAAAACAATGAAACAAAATCTAAAGCTAGCAGGGGAGCAAACCAAATGAACTAAAAGAAACTAAAACAAAGCTACAGCAAAATATATATTTATTTTTTAAAAAGCAGATTAGTCATTTTGTGAATTTCATTAGTCAGTAGAACATATATGAAATCTGATTCTTTCGTTACATTCCACAGGAGAAAAAACTCACAACCCCCCCCTTAAATCAGAGAGGTAAATTAAAGTGCTTTTTTCCTGATTTTGTCTTTCTTGTTAGATATATGACAATGACAATTAGTATAACAAAACAATGATAGGGACCATAAGACTGGATTTTATTGTATTCACACACATGGCAATCCTTACGCGCAAGATCCTAATGCAAAATGTGCTTCGCCTGTTTGAGCATAATCCCCACTGAACTCAACAGGGCTTCCTTCCAAGTAAACAAGCGGAAGATTGCACTGTGAGATGCCGCAGGAGCCGTTGCCTTTGGGTCCAGCAGAGCATACAGGAAAGAAATTCATTTTGCAGCAGCGAGTGAGTGACAGTTCATGTCAGACAGGGTTTCCTAGCAAAAGGACATTGGTCCAGGGAGCAGTAAGGGAATTTGCTTCACTATCCTGAGAGCAGCCCTTTGAGAGGGTAGACCAGATCTGCAAGTCCAGCCAGAGAAAACTGAGTGACAGTTTTCACAATTGAAATAACTTTTCTTCCTCCCGCCCCCCTCCTCTGGCTTTGTCTGCTCCAGCGTTCCCATTCTGGTGCCGTTGAGTCAGCAATGGAGTTAAAGATCAAAGGTAGCCGTTCCATCCCGTTTTAGCACAGGGGCACAGTTCAAGGCCCAGTTACATGGGGAAAGATATTTTAAGCAGAAGAGACTGACAGAAGAAGAGAAGCTACTGAAAGAAAGAAGAGGTGTCCTGGGGATTCTTATAAAATTTGCCAGCTAGGGTGGTCCAGCATATAAGCAGGACTTCATCCTTTGAGAACCAAGTGCAAGAGCCTTTTTTCTGCCCGGTACTTATGGGGTGGCATTTGAAGAGTTGGATTGATACCCCGCCCTTCGCTCAGAGTCTCAGAGTGGCTTACAATCTCCTTCCCTTCCTCTTCCCACAAGAGATACCCTGTGAGGTTAGGTGAGGATGACAGCGTTCTGAGAGAACTGCTCTTGAGAGAACTGCTCTAAAAGAACTTGTAACTGACCCAAGGTCACACCAGCAGCTGCATGTGGAGGACAGGGGAATCAAACCCAGTTCTCCAGATTAGAGTCTGCCGCTCTTAACCACTACACCAAATTGTCTCTGTACCTACCCCTGTCATTCTGTGGCTCCCTAGCTGTAAAATTGGAACAGTCACATTTATGTTCTTTACACATGTATGGTTGGAATGGTTCTGAACAGACAGCCATGCTAGAACAACAGGGTTTATCGTCCAACTTGGCCTCATATACAGCCTTTACCTTTCTGTAAGTGTTAAGCGTTCATAAAGCATTTCTTACAACTGTTCCAAAAGGTAGGCTCAGGTTGTTATCCTCATTTTACACATGGAGGGATAAGACCAAGAGGGAGTGGCTCATTTATAAGAATTCTTTATAAACCTTACATTCCCCATAGAGAAAAGCAGCTTACAAATTCAAGTTTAAGATGTATGGAAGACCACACAGGCTAGGACTGTCGGCAGGAGGCTGACAACCAATGGGAGACTTACCTCCCAAAATAAGGCCTCACCGGAATGATGTTTCGGGGACATGCTGTCAAAATTCTGTGGATTGGCCATAGAGTTTTGACTAATTGCTAGAGTGTCAATGACGATGCACAGACATCAGTTCCGGATACTCGGGAAGTGATGTCGTAAGTCAGCATGCTGCTGTCCCCCCATTTTCTCCCACTGTCCAACTGAACAGTGGCAGGAAGGGCCCACTGAGGGTGGGAGTTCTCCCACTCCTAGAGGGCACACAACAACCCTAATACAGCCTCATATTGACCCTTCCTCTCTTAAAATGCCTGCCACCTACATACTGCTAAAGTCCTAGCAAATAGGCATAGCCTTGCAGTGCCTTGACAAACCAAATTTCAAAATTCAGATTTTCCAAGATACTGAGAAAGGAACTTGCAGGGGAAGATTCACTGATAATCTGCATTTTAGTGAAGAACAATACAGTCCTACGGAGGCCTAATTACCCATAGCTTTGTTTAAGAAACGTTACTTAAAGGCTTCAGTTCAAGCTCCCTTCACTTAAAGCTCCCTTTTAAAAATGAACAACAGACATTGAAAAGGGATATGGAAGGCGCTCAATAAAGTCTGGAAGTGGCACAGCACAACGAGGGGCAGATACATTTGTAATGTCTATTGAGTAAACCTGCCTTAAGGTAAAATTCAAACCCAACACTAAGAAATACCAGCGATAATGTACAATATCCAGTCAATCAAGATGTCTGTGGGACATAATGGTGTTCACAAGCCTCCCAAAGTCAAGACAGATCACCAAATCAGAGAAGCTGGATTCCCAGTCCTGGTGCCATTACTGAGAAGGCCCCAATCCACAACAGCAACCTCTGATGGCAAGAGGGCACAGAGCAAGATCTGTTCAGACGACTTTTGTGCACAGGTAACCTGGGGGGGGGGAATCTCGGGGCAGCACTGCCAAACTCCAGATAGTTGTTGGCGTTTTCCTGGAATGACAACTAAACTCCAGGAGGAAATGGCTGCTTTGGAGGGTGGAGAAATTATACCCCATTGAGCCCCCTCCCCTCCCCAAATTCTGCCCTCTCCAGACTCCACCCCCTAAATCTCCAGGAATTTCCCAACCCAGCATCTGCAAGTCTATCTTTGAGCCCTTTTACTACACCCTCCCCAACAGTCTCAGTAGAGAAGCATATTTAAGTATATATAGAACAGCACCATGATAGATGGTTACAAGGACTTGAAAGTAATATTTAGTCGATGATCAATTCATCAATAACCACGAACACTAGAAGGAAAGACTGTTTGGCTGTATATGCCATGACCCCAAAGATCAGACATGTGCCAACTTGTTTGTCCACTTTTTGTTGTTGTTGTTGTTCAGTCGCACAGTCGAGTCCGACTCTTCGCGACCCCATGGACCAGATTACGCCAGGCCCTCCTGTCTTCCGCTGTCCGCTGAAGTTTGCTCAATTTCATGTTCGTTGCATCGATGACACTGTCTAACCATCTCATCCTTTGCCGCCCCCTTCTTCTTTGACCTTCAATCTTTCCCAGCATCAGAGTCTTCTCCAGTGAATGCTCCCTTCTCATTTGGTGGCCAAAGTATTTGAGCTTCAGCTTCAGGATCTGGCCTTCCAGAACAGTCAGGGTTGATTTCTTTTAGGATTGACTGATTTGATCTCCTTGCAGCCCAGGGGACTCTCAAGAGTCTTCTCCAGCACCATAGTTCAAAGAATCTATTCTTCGGCGCTTGGCCTTCCTTATAGTCCAACTCTCACAGCCATACATTACTAGCGGGGAATACCATTGCTTTGACCATGCGGACTTTTGTTGGCAAGGTGATATCTCTGCTTTTTATCATGCTGTTTAGGTTTGCCATCGCTTTCCTCCCAAGGAGCAGGTCCACTAATCTTAGGCAAATGTTGGGGGCGTGGGGAGTCTCAGGTTTTGGTACTCTGGGCAGCTTGACCCATTTTGTCTCACTGTCTGTTCCCCCTATTCCTTGTCCCCCTAGAAAAGTCAAAAGCAGCACTTTGGACTGGGCCTGTTATAAGTTATCACCACAAGATGTGAGCAGGTCTGTCAACAGCTATAAGGATGCCTGCGACATAAAGTAGCCCATCCTGAATGGGGGGAGGTTTTGCCCTTCGACTAACCAAAATATAAAAAGAATCACATCAGTTACTTAATGTAGAAAGAATCTCTTTTATTTTTGTTTTTTAATTTTTTAAAAAAGTCACAATGATATTTTTAAAAAATAAAAAGAGCTTAGGAAGGAAATTCTATATTAAAACACACACCTCAGTCTACAAAGAGAGTGTGCTGGTAGGCAAAAGAGGGCTGATAGGCAAATTACAGCAGGATAAGACAAGCCTTTCTTCTCCTCCCACCCCCAACAAAGGAGGATTTTCCAGCTACAGACCACGACATCTCAGGTTTTTAATATCAGGCTGAACAAAACAGTGGATTTTTCCCCTCAAAGAACAGTCACATCAAATAAAGTCATCATATATCAAAAGATCTGTCAGGTGCTAAGTCCTGTCTCTTCATTGCATGTTAGTGTGACTAAGAAACAGAATTCAAGGAAGGCCTATGAAGATAATCATTGAATACGCCTCTTCCCCCACTTCCTGCAGTATGCAATATCTGACACCATTATAGGTTATTCTACAAGTTCAACAGTTAATACTTAGAGCCACTTTGGTGTAGTGGTTAAGAGAGTGGACTCTAATCTGGGGCAACCCGGTTTCATTCCCCACTCTGCCACATGCAGCTGCTACTGTGACTTTGGATCAGTCGTAAGTTCTTTCAGAGCAGTTCTCGAAAGAGCTCTCTCTGCCCCACCTACCTCACAGGGTGCCTGCTGTGGAGAGGGGAAGGGAAAGGAGAATGTAAGCTGCCCTGAGAATCCTTTGGGGAGTGAAGGGTGCGATATAAATCCAATCTCCTCCCTCCTCCATCTCGGCAAAGTGTGTTAACATGTTCCTTCTCATCATGATGATGGATGCTGTAATTAATTATCCTTTCCTAATTGAGTCTGAGAAGGGCTTCCCATCACTACTTGTGGGTCACCTGGACTGCATTGCATCAGCTGAACAAATGAAGATGTCTTATGCTAAACCAGAGACTGGTCCATCAAGCTCAGTATTGACTACTCAGACTGGCAGAGTCTCTCCAGCATCTCAGATGGAGGTCTTCCACATCACTCACCCCTTGATCCTTTTAGCTGGAGATGCTGGGGACTGAACCAGGGACTTTCTGCATGTCAAGCAGATGCTTTACTACTGAGTCACAGCACCTCCCCAGAACTCTTAATGCAATCAAAATCCAAGAATCCAAAGTCTCAACTGGATCTGTATCAGGGCCAAATGTGGAGAGTGGAGAAAACTCCTAGAGCGTCATTGGTGCAGTGATGTCACTTCCAGGTAATTACCAAGAAGTGACCATGTTGCATTGGCAAGGCTCCCTCTCCAGTTGTATCAACTTGGTTACACATTTTTTATTATTATATGCTTCCTATGTGTAACTCTGCCATACAATAAATAAATTAATAATCCCCCTCCATATGTTCTGTCCCCCCAAACCTCCTGGGGATTGCTGGCACAGGGCAGGCAACTCAACTCATCACCAGTTTTCTATTTCCAATTATATTTAGGTCTGGTAGTTTAAAAAGAGAGAGAGGGGTTAAGTTTGCAGTCCATATCTGAAGCCCTAGGACTCTGGAAGGGTCCACCACTGAAAAGCAGTTATGATTACAGCATGCCCTCTGGGGACTTATAGTGCCCCCCTTTCACTCTTCCACTCTCCTGAATGCTGCCACCATGGTTGGTGGCAGCAGTTCTTTTCTCCTCCTCTGCCACAAAGCAGAGAGCATCCATAGTGGTCCTCAGGGCTTTTTGGTAGAAAAAGCCCAGCAGGAAGTCATTAGTATAACAGGCCACACCCAACAGCAGAAACTCATTAGCATATTAGGCCACACCCCTGACAGCACAGTTCATTACCATATTAGGCCACATCCTCACATTACCGGAAGCATGGTCATCCAGCCACGTCCGCCTTTTGCTTCTTATTCTGTTTACCTTGTTTGTTGTCAAAACCCAGGGGTGTTTGGTAGCAGGAATTCCTTTGCATGTTAGGCCACACACCCCAAATGTAGCCAATCCTAATGAGTTTCTGCTGTTGGGTGTGGCTTGTTATGCTAATGACTTCCTGCTGGGCTTGGCCAACTCAGGAGCCAGCCGGAACTCCGTTCTTGTGTGTTCCTGCCCAAAAATAGCCCTGGTGATCCTCATGCTTTAGGAGTGAGCTGTGATTGCTGCTGCTATTTGCAGAGGCCAGCACTGCTCAGAGGGAGAGCTAGACTCAGAAGACTGCAGTTCTCATGTTCTGCTGAGCATCACAGAGCAGTACTGTTGCAGGTGTCAGTCAGTATTAAGCCTCAGGAACTTCCCCGCACGCCAAGGACTTTATACACCACACTCAATTTGTACAGTCGACCAATATCTTGAAAGTTTAATTAAAACCTGTAGGGCTTGTGCTTGTTTAATTAAATAAAATAGACTATTTTGGTACTAAATGCTTGCAATATGGGCTCATTGACTGGGCATCCAGGTCTGATTCCTCCAGCAGTGTGCCTGGGTCCGTCTGGAAGACTTAAATAGTTAGCAATCTTGTCCAACATTTATTCTGCATTGCCGGCCGGTTAATTGGAAAACTGTTCTTCACACTAATTAAATATGACCAAAGCTAAATAGCAATATCAATACCTAGGATTTTCCTAATTCATCATGGCCTGAAGCTTCATCCTGAAGATACAAAGACACAAAGTTCCCCTTTTTAAAGAGTTGTCACTGCAAATGACTTAATGGGATGGCAACCAAGACCCACGATGCCTTGCTTTGTCCTGATATTTGAGTGCTGGTACTTTAAGATGGCCGGCCAGCCTAGCCTGACTCTCTTCCTGAAGGCCCGAGTGAAGGTGTCAAGAGAAAAGACAGATTTAAAACTGTAATGTTCCTTTTTGATCAATCATTTTTCTAACTTTTCTGGCGACTAGGGGACATGGCAGAGGAATGCAGGATCCACTTGGCATACAGAAGATCTGACGTTCAGTCCCCAGCATCTCCAGCAAAAAGGATCTGATATTAAGTGATATGAAAGACTTCTCCTGAAAAGCCACTACCAGCCAAGAGTAGACAATTGGCCTTGAGAAAGTGGGGTTCTTACTCAACAGAAGGCAGCTTCATGGATTCATTTCCCTTTTAGGTTGTATGTGTCTTATGTCATTTCAAGTTGTAAACAGTTTTGTATTCAATGCCGGAAAGGTGATATACAGGTATATCAGATAAGAAAATTCTACTTTTTCGTACTTTACAAGCAGTGTGGTGTAGTGGTTAGAGTGCTGTACGACATTTTAGAATCTGGGACACTAGAATTTTAGAAAAAGATGTATGTGCATTACAGTTGCCCAGGCCTCAGCTACATACAGAAAGTTCTGACCATAGAGTTCCTGATGATTCCTAGAAATTGACAAGGGCAGCTGTAGTAATCTTCAGCAATCTTCAAATCCCCACCCTGCCATGGAAGCTAGCTGGGTAAACTTGGGTCTCTCTCTCTCTCTCTCCCACACACACACACACACGCACACACACACACACACACACTAACCTACCTCACAGGGTTGTGATGAGGATAAAATGGAGAACAGAAGGATGCTGTACATCACCATGCCTTCTGAAAGCACCACTGAAACAGCTCTAAAGCATCCATTTTCTCCAGGGGAACTGATCTCTGTAGTTTGGAGATGACCTAGAGGCTAGCATCCTTATCTGAAGTAGAAACCAAGTTACTTTTACCATGTCACTAATGTGGTATGTTACTTTTACCATGTCACTAATGTGGTATAGATAGGGTTGCCAACTCCCAGTCAGGAAATTCCTGGAGATTTGGGCGGTGGAACTTGGAGAGGGTGGGATTTGGAGAGGGACATTTGTGTGGTATGATGCCATAGTGTCCACCCTTCACAGCAGACATTCTCGCTAGTGGGAATGGATCTCTATCACCTGGAGATCAACTGTAATTCCTGGAGATCTCCAGGTCCCACCAGGAGGTTGGCAACCCTATCTATTCACCAACCATCCATTGCAATAGGCTCTGCTTCTGGATCTGGATCTTCATCCATCTGTTCTGTCTCGGAGGACAAAGGAGAGTATCTTGTTACTGTTGCCCTCCTGCTGATTAGAAAGCAGGCTGCTCTGCCCCCCACACTTCAGCCAAATGCAAACCAGGATGACATGCGTTCTCTCCCCCCCCCCACCATCCCTACTCATAAGATGCTTCAGGCAGCAGTAAGGCGGCAGAGTGTGGAACTTGAAAAGGCCAATTCCAACACACGGAGCTCCCTTCTGCCAAAACATACCCCCTCCAAGGCCTGTGGCTATCTCAGTTTCATTACAGTTCCAGGAGGGGACATCATTCCCTGACAAGCAACATCTGGCCCCAGAGACCTGCTTAGTTTAAAACAACAAACTAATTATCCTCACCTCCTCTTTCCTGCTGCTTTTATCTTTTTGTTTATTTGTTGGCCTGAAAAATTTGAATCAGCATATCTGGCGTTTGTACTCCAAAGACTTTGGGCACCCTTCCCGCCTTCCTGCCTTCTCTCTCCTACTCACATAAAAGGTACATGTCCTGCATTGTTTCCAGCAATTCTCTATAAAGATAGAAAGGCTAGGTACAGAATAATGTAATAAATATGGACCTCCTCTTGAAAGTCTTGGAATTGAATCATACAATGCCATTTATAGAAGCTTGATGCAGATAGTTGACCTGTTTATTCCATGGACAGATATCACGCCACAACTCACATGTGACCGAAACGGCACTTCACCCACTGAACAACTGCTGCCTCATAGTACAGGACATCATGATGGGACCAAATTGTGGAACTCTGGGATCATACAGGGCTCTGTTGCTCACGTTGTTTCTTCTCCCAGCAGTCTAACATAGGGAGCGATGCTTGTCTACATGAAAATGAAACTACCTTATGGCCAGCATGATCCCATAGGACCAGAACCTCAAATGTTAATGTGGTAAATCAATGTGCTATGAAGTCACATTGCTGTACAGACTTGTAATAATTGGGCCAAGGGAGTAACTCAAAATCCCCTAATCCTACTAGGGAGTCAGTAAGACTATAGCCCTGTTCACAAGTTACAGCGAATGCACATATACACAAGTCCTGTGGATGAGTAACAGTGACTGCATGTGCAAGCCATGCACAATGTACACTTGATTTTTCTTTACACATGCACTGACTAATTCATATGCTACATTGGCTATATGTATAGATGAATATGTTACTGAAATCTCATAGTTATCCAGATCCGGGTCCCAGTTTCATTTGTAAAGTACACAAATGATTGGCCATTTCTTACAAACGGATGTGTGTGCATTACAGTTGCCAGGCCTCAGGTACTTACACAAAGTTCTGACCACAGAGTTCCTGATGATTCCCAGAGCTATCTGGAATTGACAAGGGTAGCTTTAGCAGTCTTCAGGAACTCAATGGTAACATCATCACAGAGTTCCTGGCAACTGCTAGAGCTACTTTTGTCACTTCTAGGTAGCTCTAGGAATTGCCAGGAACTCGAAGCTCAGAGCTTCCTGTAAGCAGATGAGGCCTTCTTTTTCTTTTTTAAAAAAATTCTCCCCAGGATGATTGCCCTCCTTGCTTTGGCCCCAGTTTTCACTTGCCAATTAGCTGAGCATTGGCAGACAAGAGTCACCATTGCCTAGAGGTCTCCTGCCATAAGTAGGCATCCACTATCACTTGTGAACAGGGCTTTTATTCTGAGTCAATACAGTATCAGGCTGGAAAATCATATTGGTAGTTGTGTTTTACCTCCATCCAATCTTCCAGTTCACACAGAACTGTTTGTCATTGAAACTGTTTGTCATTGTCATTGAGCACATGATTCTGTCTCTCTTCACCTCCCACAATACACCCCCACACCTGTCATATCCAGGGGTCTTTTCGCAGAAGAACAGCTGCAGGAGCTCATTAGCATATGGTATGCTAATGAGCTATTAGGCTATTAGCATATGCCACACCCCCTGACATCACCGGAAGTGATGTCAGAAGGGTAAGCAAAAGGGGGGGAAGCATCTTCAAAAGCCTCCCCTTCCCTTCCCCAGCTGGTCTGGGTGGGGGAGCTAAGAGAGAAGGGGTTTAAAGTTTAAACTCCTTCTCACTAGAGTTGGGCCACAGAAGGAGGAAAGAGGGAAGGAAAGAGAGAGAGTAGAGAGAAGGAAAGAAGGAAGGAAAGAGAGAAAGAAAGAGAGGGAAGAGGGAGGGAAACAGGGAAAGGAGGAAAAAAGAGAAGAGAAGAAGGTGGGAAAGAAAGAAAGAAAGAAAGAAAGAAAGAAAGAAAGAAAGAAAGAAAGAAAGAAAGAAAGAAAGAAAGAAAGAAAGAAAGAAAGAAAGAAAGAAAGAAAGAAAGAAAGAAAGAAAGAGAGAAGAATGAGGGAAAGAGGAAAAAGAAAGAAGGAAAGGAGGGAATGAAAGAAATTCAGTGGCAATTCAGCCCCATTATACCCTATGGGCCATTGAAGTCAATGGTGAAAACATAGGGTATATTCTGGGGCTGGAGGGAGGGTTTGAGGAGAGGCTCCAAGATCACAGGATAGCTGATGGAGCCTCTCCCCAAGATACCCACCAAATTTCAAGAACATTGGACCAGGGGGTCCAATTCTATGGGCCCCCAAACAGGTTGCCTCATTTCCTCCATTGTTCTCTATAGTGGGAAAAAAAGTTATTTTTTCCCACCATAGAGAACAATGGAGGGAATACGGGCAACCTGTTTAGGGGCCCATAGAATTGGACCCCCTGGTCCAATGTTCTTGAAACTTGGTGGGTATCTTGGGGAGAGGCTCCATCAGCTATCCTGTGAGTTTCGAGCCTCTCCCTCAAACCCCTCCCTCCAGCCCCTAGAACATACCCTATGTTTTCACCATTGACTTCAATGGCCCATAGGATATAATGGACCTGAAATTGACATTCGGCTGCCTGAAAGACTCTCCGGGACGCCGGCTGGGGGCGGGGCTTGGCTCCTGAGCTCCCGGAGCTGCGCTCCGGTGGGCTCCCCCCCGAAAAGACCCCTGGTCATATCTATGTCAGAATCACTGTGTGCTCTTATTTGCAAAGATATGAGAGCACATGACTGCATCCTTCCTCATGTACTCATAAGAAAGCAAGACTGTGCAGCCAAAACCTGTGCATCTGGCTTTTCCTCTGAGGCACTCAAAGAAGCTCCCATGGTTCTCCCCTCCTCATATTATCCTCACAATAACATGTGACCTAGGTTAGGCTGACAGGCCGAGGGTGACCCAGTGAACTTGAGGGGAAAGAAGAGATGTAGCTCAGTGGCAGAGCAGGGGCTTGGCATGCAGAAGGTCACAAATTCAATCCCAGCATCTCCAGTTAAAAGGATCGTGTAGGAGGCAATGGGAAAAACTTCTACCTGAGATCCTGGAGAGCCATAGCCAGGCTGGTAGACAACGCTGACTTTGAGGCACTGATGATCTGATGCAGTGTAAGGCAGATTCACATGCATTCGATGTGTGAGCTGGGTTTTAACCTGGGTCTCCCAGAGTTTAGGCTGAACCTAACCATGGCATCAGACTTCTGCCACACTACTGCCTCACTTTTCCATTGCATAGACTATGTCCACATAAAAAAACAAAATTGTTATGTGTGACGTGGCCCCAAAAGGACATTTTGTGTGACTCAGGAACTTTCCCCTTCTTGCACTAACCAGAATTAGGCTGGGACACCACTTTTCTGAGGATCCAAAAGGAACCTAATGAAATAAAGCTGTATGTCGGCCTTTGGTGGGCTTAAAACAAAACAGTTCAAAAGACGTTGCCGTTTTAATCACCTCCACAGCTGACGATTACCAGAACACCCTTGTGTTGTCTCACCAGACCTCGCTTCCCTTGCATAAACAAGTTGAATAATCTGAGATCACCAACTGGCCATCTGTGTTCGTTAAGACTGGACAGACCTGTCAACTTTTTAATCACATGCTGAAAGTTCCATGGCTTTGATGTAGATGAAAGTTTGGAGACCACAACAGATAACCGACCCCAGGTTGTTTATGCAAAATTGATCTTCAAAGCGTCAGGCTTTTCCACTTTCTTATCCTGCCGGATGGAGGGGGATGACACTTTTAAGTATTCTTAGATAAAGGAGAGCACTACTGGAACGGATTACTCTTAAACTGTCAGTGACTGTTTCAGAGTGATTATGGTACCTGCGTGCTCTTAAGAAACCAGCACACACTAGCTGGTACTCACTTTAAATAACATACACTATCTAATTGTGTGTCATCAATTCCCAGCCAACTCATGGTGACTCCAGGACCATGAGGCTTCCAAAGCAAGAGACTGACAGAGTCTGTTTGCCCATTGCCTTCCTCTGCATAGCAGCCCCAGCCTTGGGGGTCTCTCATCCAAGTACGAGCCATGGCCAACCCTGATTAGCTTCCAAGCTCTCATGAGCTTGGGCTAATCAAGAGCTATATTGATAGAACATAACATGATATCATATTGGTGCCTTCTCCAGTTTGGTTGGTAGGATGACCCATGCTTACTTTGATAGTGGCTCCGATTTGCTGCTGACACAGATTAGTGAATTTTAGTATTTGGGGGATGTTGTATATTAATACGAACTAAAATGGCCACACCAACACTAGCAAGACCATGCGGTCTAGCGCATCTTCAGGTGTTAAAACAATAGCCACTGCGGATCTTAAAGCAGACCAATAGAGTTGCCTGGATCCTAGAGTTAACCTACGGGGAACTCTTATTTTGTAAATAGCCAATCACGGGGAGTCGGGTGTGTGTTGGGTGTTGTGTGCTGCATGGATAAAAGCCGGCTTTGGGACCAGCTAGTTTGTCTTGAGTTATGAGTTGAAAATAAACTATGAGCTGAAATCATGTGTCTGAACCCAGTACTTTATAGGGGAGATGGATTGGGCCCACTACTGGCTGTTACATCTGGATGCAGTATAGACCAGTCAGTGTACTCTGCAATGTGTGAATGGGACACTTTTTTGTCCATTGCGTTGCCAACTCCAGATTGGGAAATTCCTGGGGATTTGGGGGCACAGTCTGGACTGGGCAGGGTTTAGGATGGGGAGAGGCCACAATGGGGTATAATGCCACAGATTCCACCCTCCAAAGCTGCCATTTCCTCTGGAGACACTGATATCTGTGGTCTGGAGATCAACTGCAATTCTAGGAGAACACTAGGCTGCAAAGACACAGGGGGGATTTAACCCAGTAAAATTGAATCAAGAACTGAAGTGGTAAGAAAGAAACCTAGTAGAGGGCCAATAGTTGTGTGTGTGTTATTTGTACTTTGCAACGAGGCTTTCATTGCCTTTATATGTATTTTTTTAAACTTTTCTCAAAATAAATGCATGCATTTTTACTTATAACAAGTATACACGAGGTTTTAACTATTGGCCCTATACTAGGTTTCTTTCTTACCTTTTTGGTTCTTGAACAATAGGCTGCACCTGGAGGTGGACGTCCCTAATTGCAAGCTGCCTCCGATATAGTCAAAAAAGTGTACCTTAAATGAATACATATCTAAGATCCTTTAACTGGAGGTACTAGTGATGAAATGTGAGACTTTCTGAATATAAAGCAGGTGTTCTGTCATGGAGTAGGGCTGCTAAATCGGGGCTGGGAAATTCTTGGCTATTTGGGCTCAAGTGGGCCATGATGCCATAGAACAGAGGTGTCGAACTCATTTGTTACGAGGGCCAGATCTGACATAAATGTCACTTTGTCAGTCCAGGGCATGTGTGCCATAAAGCATAATCCCAGGTACCGGAGACATAAACTGTATAAAGGACAGCAGCTGGTAAGCTCCAAGTTGTTGTATCCTCACTGCAAGGGCCCATGGGCTGGAGGGGGGCGTGCAGGGGAGAACCAATATGGGTTGACTGGAGAGCCAGCGGTGCAGCTTGGGCAGAGGCCCCCATGCTGCTTGATTGCTTCAGACAAGGTTGTTCCACCATGTTGAAGCCTCCTGAGCAATCTTCTGTTCCCTCCCTTGCCCTAGGTGCTCACGGGCTGCATTGGAGCCCTGGAATGGCCGGTTCCAGCCCCCGGGTGCTATATTTGACACCCCTGCCATACAGTCTGCCACCCGAAGTCCCCTGTTTCCTCCAGAGGAACTGATCTATGTCATCTGGGAATCAGCTGGAATTCCAGGAGTGATCCAGCCCCCACTGGAGGCTGGCATCCCTCCCATGGAGCCATGTCCACCTCACCCCCAGACACCCCACTTCATGCTTCTGAGAGCAACTAATGCAAAAGATAGGAATTATCCCACCTGCGAGGCCTCCGGGAGCACAAAGATACACATTTGTGCAGAGGACAATCTGAAAACTTTTGTAGTCTCAAGTTTGCAAATTTGATGGGCTGAAAGTGAAGGATTACCAGGACCCACCAAAGGCAAGTACAATGAAATAGAGCACAATCCATTTTGTCTCAATCCCACTCTGAACTCCGTTGCTTGCCGTGACTGAAGGCACTATATATACAGTTTATTTTGCAGGGCACCCTGGACTAATATTCGTCACAGTACTGAAAGCGAACTGTAGATTTATTTCTCAGTTCTGACTTTCCCCAAGCCACTGTAGCCACAAATCATTTACTAAAATTGCCTTCTCTCCGCTCTTAGTAACATTCGCATAATTCTACACTGCTCGACCATTGCCAGGGGATTTCTGGGGAACAGATGCAGGACATGTAGAACCCCGAGGGAGTCACAGGAAAAAGTGATGTCACTGCATTCGTGTCCTAGGCCTAGCTGTTCGGCTGGTCTGTCCTACACCCCCCACCAGTTGTCAGGGGCAACCCTGTCAAGGGGTTGGATCCAACCAATTTTTATGATGGTCAAAAAGAAAGGAAGGGTCCCCTATGAGCACTGGAAAAATCCATGTGGTTGATGACCCGGTGCACAGACAAAAGCCATGTTGGTTGGGGTGACAGGCAGGAGCAGAACTGGATAAGACTGGCGGGGGGGGGGCATCAGGAGCCAGTCACAGGTCTGATCCAGCAGAATAATTTTGGGGAGCAATTGGGGAAATGGATTCTGCCAAAGCCACAAACCTGGGTTGCCTGGAGACTTTGGGAGGTGGTTCCAGGAGAGGGCGGGGTTTGGGGAGGGGCCTCAGCATGGTACAATGCCATAGAGTTCACCCTCCAATGCAGCCATTTTCTTCAGGGGAACTGATCTCTGTCAGCTGGAGATGAGTTGTGAAAGTGGGAGAACTCCAGACACCACCTGGAGGCTGGCAACCCTGCTGCAAACTCATGCTGGGTCTATGTCTACAGTAGAAAGTGATGAAAATGAGGCACCACCTGTGATGCCCTGCAAGATCTCTAGGGGCCTCCATGCCTCCCTTTCTCTCCCACAAACTCAAGTAATCCAAAAACTCATCATTGACAGAGGCTAAGTTTCTCCTTCCCATGTCTCTAACTCACAAAGCCCCATCATATAGCATCAAACCATTGGTCCAACTAGCTAGGCATTGCTGCTTGTAACTTGCAACAGCTCTCCAGGGTCTCACACAGACAAAGGTCCTTCCCAACATCTGCAAATGGTAGTCTTCTTCAGTGTAAGAGGCCACTGTTTGCACCATAGACCCTCTCCATTCAAAAAGCCTGCACTGTACCACAAGAAAAGTCACCCCCAACTACAGTCAGACTCTAGGACAGCAGACACTTTTAAAAGAAAGGCTGCTGGCTGTAGCTTTAGAGGAATCCTCTCCACCGGATGGTTTCACCTGTAGGGCAGAGACAGCTGTTTACCTTTTGAAGTCATTTTGGCGGGTGACTTCAATAAGAAATCACAGTGAAAGCTGACTTCTTGTTTTGAATGGCAGGTCTGTTCAGACTTCAGTCTTTTTAAAAAGGGCACTGGGGTGTTAGGCATATGCAAGATTAATTAGTTAAAAATCAGAATCCTTTATATAATGACAGCCCGGCTCGCGCTGAATGCAACAATATTTGTCCAGCCAAGGCTTTTTTATTCTGAGAGTTTATGCATTTCTATTTCATGTGTGCTTTGCTCCAATCGCCCATCTTTCTCTCATACACTAATATCTTCATGGATTTGTGTCTAATAGCCTTTCTATCCTTGTCTTGTCATTTTGCTGCAGTGTCGTTCCATCATATATATATGTGTATATGTGTGTGTATTCTTTACTTTGCTTCATTGCCTAAGCATTGATTATTTCTCATTTGTCTACATTACATGCTAAATAGTATTTTCCACTTACTGGGCTTGCCACTTGGAAGAACCCAATCCATTTGAATTTTGTTCATTTCCTCCTACCCACCCCCCAACTCAGGGAGGGAGGCCCTGAGAATGTTTGTTATTCTACATCCATTTCATTTGGTCAGCACTAACCACATGTTGTCGAAACCATGCCTACAGGTTTCTCATACAGAGATCTACTCCATCATTTACAAGATTGCAGTTTGCGACATTCTTTCCTTTTGCTGTACTAAGTCTAGCAGACTTCCGGCTGGGAATCATCCAGCAGAAAGAGACTGGGGAGGGGGAGGAGGGGGAGAGAACATACCAGACCTTGTGTGTGGCCACAGCCAAAAAAAGAAAATAAACCCTCCAAACAATTTCATGACTCAGCTTCTGTCCTCTCCAGGAGCATTTCAGGTTTCAGAGAGCAAAAGGTCTTCTGTAGGATACATCTGAGATTAAACAACATAGAACAGTATGCTTTAATATGTCATAGCCTATAACAATGTCACCATTAAAAAACATGCTTGTATCTGTCATATTGCTATTTTGAAGCAAAAGTATTTGGCCCTTTGCTATGTACACCAACGGAAATAATCCAGTCCTCTCAGAAATACTGAGGTGGATCCAACTTTCTTCTTCTAAGGAGACATCCACCATCTCAAGAGGCCCTCCATACACAGCTGTTGTGGGGTGGATCTTACCCCTAATTCCACTACTTCACTGAGCAATTGGAAACCTTCCTCTGGCTTAAATGAGCTGGAGGAAACCCTCAAGCTTCCCAGTGGGGTGGTAGGAGAGAGATGAGATCCATCCCATTACATCCATATTTAGGGCTGCCAACTCCAGGATGCAAAATTCCTAGAGATTTAAGGGTAGAGCCTGGGGAGGGCAGGGTTAGGGGAAGGGTGGGACCTTGGTGAGGTATAATGCCATAGAGTCCACCCTCCATAGCAGCCAGTTTCTCTAAGGGAACGAGTCAGGAGTTGAATTCCAAGAGATCTCCAGGCTCCACCTGGAAATGTGCAAACATATACCATATATGGAAAGATCCCAAGGGGTATGAGCCCAATATAACCACCCCACCTACTAGGTTCTTATTGATCAGGGGTCCTCTACCCTTTTGGGCTTGCAGGCACCTTTGAAACTCTGACACAGAGTGGTGGGAACCACAAAATGACTGCCGCAGGAGGCAGTGCCAACCACAAAAGGGAGCGAGCTGATGAATAACTACTGTAAGCATAACTCTTTCATGTTTCATGCAGGAAGCCTTTTTAAATTAACATATTGTCTAGAAGTGTTTTCTTGCTTTCACGGTGCATATAATGTCTTTTTCCTAGACACCCATCTATGTTCTGAAGGGATATTTTTGACACCCTAGTCCTGCAGTTTGCACTCTTGCTGGTCTCTTTTTTAGCTTCAATATGACCTTGTCATTTTAAAAAAATGACAATGGGAACATTGGTGAACCCTGAACTACCGACCCTGACCTGATCATCTCACTTGCAAAACTAGACCTTTGGCGGAGTCTGTTCTACTACAAAACAGAAGCCACATAAATTTAATCCCAAAGATTTTTTCCCTGTCACACCTTTAATACTCAAGGTGTTTTTTTAATTGTTATTATTTGACAGTCCAATTTGCCTCATTTTATCATCCACAGAGGAAAAATGCATCTAATAACTTTATGTTAAGTAGCAAAGGAACTACGATTTTAATGAATCTGAAACTGGGGGGGCGGGGTGATTGCAATAATATCAAAGGAAGCAAAACAGGAAATGTTCACTCATCCCTAAAATCAAACAGGCTCAGATCCCACTGCAATGAATGCCATTTCTGTATGATTTTTCCTCTGGATTAGAAGCAAAGCATGAAACTGTGCACGTTCTGCAGTTTGGACTATTGCAATTATTTTGGGTCCTTTAATATGCACTTTGTAGCTCAAACAACCATAGTGCAAACTGCAGAACATTTCTTATTTTGTTTCCTTTGACATTTGTTTAGTTTTTTGCCACCTGTTTCAGTTCCCTGCTTTTCCCTGCTGGTTTTATAGATTTGTACACAATTTATAGTGTTTATGGATATGTCATTTATGCATATGAAGTTGCTTTTTACTGAATGAGACTATGAGTCCATCAAGGTCAGTAGCGTTTACTCAGACTGGCAGTGGCTCTCCAGGGTCTTTCACATTACCTGCTATGAAGGAAAGTGAGGACATCTGTTTTGCAGAGTTCAGCTTGCACCACCAGCACAATGACATCACTTTCGGTGCAACCCAGAAGTGATGTCATCATGGCAAACATTTGCCCAAAACATCATCACACTGGGGATGCTGATCACATGCCCACCCATTTCAGTTGGCCAATTCCTTCTGCCACCCAGCTGAACAGTGACCAGTAACAATAGTTGCCACCCTCAGCAGGAAATTGACAACCCTATCTATTGACCTGGAAAGCCCAGACTAGCCCAATCTCATAAAATCTCAGAAGCTAAACAGGGTCAGCCCTGGTCAATATTTGGATGGGAGAACACCAAGGAAGTCCAGGTTTGCTACTCAGAGACAGGCAATGGCAAGTGACCTCTGAACACTTCTTGCCTTGAAAGCTCCATTATGCGGTTGCCATAAGTCAATTATGACTTGATGACAGTTTATACATGCATAAACCTACCACCTAATCCCTTTTAGCTGGAGATTCCAGTAATTGAACATGAGACATTTTTCAAGCCAAGCAAATACTCTACCACTGAGTGATAGCCCCTCTTAGTACCACACAATGTTTTATGATATACTAGGAAGTGAAGCCCGTTGTAGACTCGAGACAACGGGCTCTAGACAGACAGGGTCCTACCCCCGGGCTCCCTCTTTCCCTCAGTCCCCTAGACCCTGTGAGTGGTGAGGCGAGGGGATGGGCGAGGGGATGGGCAGGAGTCAGTTGGTGCGGAGGCACACCAAGGTGGTGGAGGCAGGTGGACTGCCCGGCCGTTGGGGAATGAGCTCAACCGCCATCCCCAGCCTCTGCCGTCCCCATTTCTCCAGGGCTGCCGCATCCTCCAGGCGATGGCCCTGGCTTCTCTCCCTGCCTAGCACTGTCGCCTGGCATTGCAGCCTCCTTTCCCAGCAGCGTTCGCCTCCCGCCTCCCAGCCAATGGCATGCCAGCAGCCTTGAGTGGCAGCTGGTGGGCCAATGGCTGACGGCACTCATTTTTCTCCTCTCCCCATAGGCCAGTGGGGAGACAAAAACTCAATTATAATAAGGAGAGATTATTGGTGCAAGAAAAACAGAAAACTGCATGAAAACATAGGGTCACCAGCTTGGTTTGCACAAGAGGAAGCTGAAATTGAAATGGGGATTTGGAGAGTCGAAGCAGCAGAAATGAGAAACTCACAATCAGCCCCACCCAATGCTTTCTGGTCTATGGACAGAGGGACCTGAAGCTTCACTGTATGCACCCCAGCTGAGACATCCTTACCCAAATCCCTGCCCTGACTGCCAACATTTATTTATCTATTTATTGCATTTATAGCTCGCCCTCCCCACGAACGGGCTCAGGTTGGCTTACATTTATCGGCACCATGTGCCAAATCAGCATAAAACATTTAAAAGCAAGTTAAAACAATCATACAGTAAACAGTTAACAATTTAGCACTCACAATGGTGGTCATTCCGTCAATAAATTAAAGGTGGCATGCTATAGAATGTAATTCTAAAATCCTGATTCAGTGGAATTCTGGCCTCCCACAATGCTTGGGAGGTTTGGAGGTTTGGCAATGGAGGTTTGGCAATGGATACCCGGGCAGGGCCTTTCCTGTGGTGGTACCCCAGGTGCAGAACATTGTGCAGACAAGGTTACCTGTCACAGCTGATGCTCTCATTTCCATACCAGGTTAAAGTGGGTCTTGTTTCCTCCAACCAAGTAATTTGTGTAATAGTGGTCTACTGCTGCTATTCATAACTTGGCCACCTTGAAGACCTATCTACCAGAAGTAAGATAGGGTTATGGGGGTGGAGGAGTGTTGAGAATTGTATAGTAGATATACAGTGTAATTCTAAGAAGAGTTACACCCTTCTAAATCCATTGAAGTCAATGGGCTAGATCCAAACTAAATTTCCGCTAACAGACAGGGAAGTATCATTTCTGCCAGTTCCACTTTCTTTTTGCTGCCTCTCAATTTGCCCCTCATGCCATTTGCTGTCCCCCCAAGGGCAGCCATTCACAGAGATCAATAGGCCACAGTGGGAAGCAGGAGGCAAGAGAGTTCTGTTCCACAAACAGAAGGCCCTTCCCCAAGTAGAAAGTTCAATCTAGATCCAAACTCATGTCCTTTAAAGGATGTAACTCTTTGTGAGTACTGTTTTCTAGTGGGGTAAACAAAGTTACCCAGAAATCCAAGTGGGATGTTTGGATTTAACTAGGTTATAAGTATATAACCAGTTTGGTGTTGTGGTTAGGAGAGACAACTCTAATCTGGGAGAACCAGTTATGATTCCCCACTCCTCCACATGCAGCTGCCAGTGTGACCTTGGGTAAGTTGCAAGTTGTCTCAAAGCTGTTCTCTCACAATCAATTATCTCAGAGTTCTCTCAGCCCCACCTACCTCACAGGGTGTCTGTTGTGGGGAGGGGAAGGGAAAGGAGATTGTAAGCCACTCTGAGACTCCTTCAGGTAGTGATGTGCGGGGTGTAAATCCAATCTCTCTCTCTCTCTCTCTCTCTCTCTTCTCTCTCTCTCTCTCTCTCTCTCTCTCTCTCTCTCTCTCAGAATTTGAATAACTATAGCCTAAAGTCAATGGGCTGCTTTGTCTGAAATGCAGGGGGTTTGGAACAGGTGTCTAATGAGAAAATACATCCTTCCATGATTTACTGGATCCCTGAAGATTATTCTAAAAAGTTCAAGGGAGTAATGTTAGTCACTTTATCATTATAGTATTTTTTTTTTTAAAAAAACTGGTACATTTCTGCAGAGTTTATTTGTAAATTATTGCCCAATACACTAGTATCAATTTCTTCCCTACATGGCAGACATTTAAAATGGTCTAGACGTGTCCGGGAAAGTGTTCAGCCTTCAGCAAAATGTTTCACTTTACTGCGAAAGAGGCCATTTTAATTTCTCAAGAGGAGACAGCGAGGCTGAATCTCAGACTCCTTTAGATTTGTAAACTGGCAGCGTTTTCTTCAAACACTTTTAAGGCTATAGAAGATATCCACTCTCCAGACCTTCCAGCATAATGGAAAGATCGCATTCTGGTCCTGTTTATTTGTGGGCTGGTATCCAGAGCCGGTGCTGCGGTGGCTCAAGTGGTTAAGACACTGAACTGCAGGCTGTGGAAGGTCAGTAGTTCAGCAGTTCGAGACCCGGGTGCCGCATGACAGGGTGAGCTCCTGTCTCTAGTTCCAGCTCCTGCCAACCTAGCAGTTCGAAAGCAAGAAATTGCAAGTAGATAAATAGGTACCACTTCGGTGGGAAGGTAACAGCGTTCCGTGCGCCTTGGTGTTTAGTCATGCTGGCCACATGACCACGGAAACGTCTTCGGACAGTGCTGGCTCTTCGGCTTTGAAACGGAGATGAGCACCGCAACCCTAGAGTCGGATTCGACTGGCTTTCGAGCAAGGGAACCTTTACCTTTACCTTTTATCCAGAGCCGGAATGGCTGGGCATCTGCTAAGGACCACCACCATCAGAGTGCTTAACGCCAGTGTCAGGACTGGTAGTAGCTGGCGAAGAGAACTGTTAGTGTTAGGTCACCTAGGACTTCCAACAATGCTGACCTCACCAAATGCTGGAAGACTTGCAAAGCAGTATCTGGGGAGAGTGGTGTTTGGGGAGGATGTGATGTCACTTCCAGGTGATGCTCTTGGAATTTCACTTATCAAATACCATAGAGATGAGGGGGAATTCCTAGATCATCACTGTGGAGGCCACTTTTTTTCTCCTACTCAGTTTCTCAAAGGCAGGAGATCAGGCCTGGGCGATCAAGCAGCCTAATTCCAGGGCATTCTGTCACCCCCATGACTCCATTTGCACTGCTACTGTCTATCTCCAAGGTAAAGGTAAAGGTAAAGGTTCCCTTGCTTGAAAGCCAGTCGAATCCGACTCTAGGGTTGCGGTGCTCATCTCCGTTTCAAAGCCGAAGAGCCAGCGCTGTCCGAAGACGTTTCCGTGGTCATGTGGCCGGCATGACTAAGCACTAAGGCGCACAGAACACTGTTACCTTCCCACCGAAGTGGTACCTATTTATCTACTTGCAATTTCTTGCTTTCAAACTGCTAGGTTGGCAGGAGCTGGAACTAGAGACAGGAGCTCACCCCGTCATGCGGCACCCAGGTCTCGAACTGCTGAACTACTGACCTTCCACAGCCTGCAGTTCAGCGTCTTAACCACTTGAGCCACCGCATCTCCAAGGTAAGCCCCTGCAATAAGGCCACAAGGGCATGGCTGGTATCCAGAATTTGTGCAAGCAACAGCCCCTGTGATTATGAAGTTTTCACACCACAGTGCTTCAAGGCTCAGACTAGGATCTGGGAAACCCACATTGGAATCTCCACTCTGCCATGAAAGCTCGTTGGGTGACAGGACTGGGAAATTCCTGGAGCTCTGGAGGCAGAGCCTTGGGGGGGGGGCAACTAGGGAAGGGGTGGGACCTCAGCAGGGTCTAATGCCACTCACCAAAGAAACCATTTTCTCCAGGGGAGCTGATCTCGGTAGTCTGGAGATCAGTTGTAATTCCAGGAAATCTCCAGGCCCCACCCAGAAGCTAGCAGCCCTATGGCCTTGGGACAATCACACACTTGCAGCCTTACCCACCTCACAGCGTTGTGGTGAGGTTAAAATGAAGTATGAGAGAACCGCTTGGGGTCCCCATTGGGGAGAATGGCGGAGTACTGGAAAGTGAATAAAACCCACAAAGAGTGGCAGGACAGCAGCACAGTTGACAGCAGCTTCCAGCGGCCTGGCTGAAGTCCTAATTATCTGTGGAGAATGTGCTCACACAAGAAGCTTGCCATACCGATGCTGCCAGCCACCTTTTATGAATTATTCTTTAGGGACAATAGCTAGATGGCACGAAACAGCTAGAAGAATACATGAAGCTGCCTTTTAACAAATCAGGCCTTTGGTCTATCAAGTAGCATTTTTGTGGGGAAGGGAATTTCTTTTGCCAAAAAGTCATTGTTTTAGATATACAGAGGAAGAGGAGATTGAATTTATACCCCACCTTTCACATAGAGTCTCAGAGCAGCTTACAATCTTCTTCCCTTTCTCTCCCCACAACTGACACCCTGTGAGGTAGGTGGGGCTGACAGAGCTCTCAGATAACTGCTTGAGAGAAGAGCTCTGTGAGAACTGCGGCAGACCCAAGGTCACGCAGCAGCTGCATGTGGAGGAGTGGGGGATCAAACCCGGTTCTCCCAGATTAGAGTCTGGCCTCCTAACCAATACACCAAACTTGCCACTGATTCTTCATGCTCCCTCTTGTTCTCTCCTTGCAGAGAAAACAATGCACCCTTTTGTAACTTCAGCCCTTGTTGCTGTTTTATGTTCCACACTACAGGATGGCAGTGTGGCAGGAGGGTTTGGAAAGACATTCCTGCCTCTGGGCATCTACAGAGCGAAAGTGAAATTTGGTAGAACCTCCTTTCCTGCTTCTCCTCTCTTCAGATTTCTCTTTGATTAAAAAAAAAAAATGATTTGACTATAACTCCAAATTCCTTTAAAAATGAGGAAATAGATTGCTGCCTTTCAGGGAGAAACTGAGTAAAGTGGAATTATGGTGATGTCGTCACACCGCAACACTCTGGTATTTGTGCAAAATCTCTATGGTAAAAATGGCTTCTACCATCACCAGAATGATGACATCAGTTCCTGTGCATGCTAGAAGTTGCCTGGGCCTTCCTCTTTCTCCTGGTAAGTTCCCCCACTGGCCATTTGAAAGGCAGGGCTTGATGGTGGGGGACCTCTGCTTCTACTGGGGAGAGGTTGGCAACCCTAGACCTTCGACATGAAAAGCAGGTGCTCTACCACTAAGCCAAAAGCAGGTGCTCTACCACTAAGCCACAGCTCCTCCCTTGATCTGCTGAAAAATATAGCCCCTGATCTCAGAATTACCTTAAATCTTCTTCTAATAAGATGCTGCGGTGAAACATACATGAAACATCTGAAAACACATTTTTGGAACTCTTTTTTGCACTTGTGAAGGTTCAAGCTATTCAATAAACTCAGGGCTATTTTTGGGCAGGAACGCACAAGAATGGAGTTCAGGCTGGCTCCCGAGTTGGCCACGCCCAGCAGAAACTCATTAGCATAATAGGCCACACCCAACAGCAGAAACTCATCAGGATTGGCTACATTAGGGGTGTGTGGCCTAACATGCAAAGGACTTCCTGCTACACAAAAAAAAAGCCCTGGGTTTTGACAACAAACCAGGTAAACAGAATAATAAGCAAAAGGTGGGTGTGGCTGGATGACCACACTTCTGGTAACATGGGGGGTGGCCTATTATAGGAATGAGTTTCTGCTGTTGGGTGTGGCCTATTATGCTAATGAGTTCCTGCTGGGCTTTTTCTACAAAAAATGCCCTGAATAAACTAAAACTTGTTTCATTAAAGAATTCTTCACTTGATTAATCAGACAACTCTGTAAATTAACTTCAGTAAGATTACCTTGGAGTTTCACAAGTGCATGAAGATATACACCAAAATTCTGCACGCAGAATTTTAAACCATGTTGAAATTGTTGGGTTTTTTCCCCGTAACAATCCATTTTCCCCCACTCTGTACAAGCAATCCCCAAATCCCTTAAGTGTGCATTCAGTAGAGAAAGCGACCATATGAACCTACCTATTACAGATACCGTCTTCAGCAATTCCTATAATTGCCACCAAGATTAAAAGACATGTCCATAATCTGTCAATTCATGCATTATGTCTCTTCATACAAATACATATCCAGGAAAGTTTCACCATGTCAGCAGGCACAAAAAGATGTATTGTGTGAATCGGCCCAGGGGTTACTTAAATTCCGACAGTAGGAAGCCCTTGACAGCAACTGTATAGAATAATTTGCAAATGTCGTCATTTCCCCGGTTGCCAAGTCTTTTTTGGCTGGAAAGGACAAATTGACTCAGAAATTCTGGTTTTCAGTGCCAACACTAAGTGTATATTAGCTTACATTTTCTTTGTCGTATTTCTCCAACACTTACATTTATATCAGTGTGTAATAAATAAAGCAAGCACAAAGGAAGGTTGAGACAAATATATCTCCACTTGTCAAAAATTACTTTTTCCTACCCCTTCACATTTATACTGATTTGGACGGCCTACCAGCCTTACATCAAGTTGAGGAGAATATATTCATTTAGTGCTTTAGTACAGAGAGATGCCAGAACAATTTCAACATTAATCATTTTTTTTAAAGCAATGGATAATTCTCAGACAGAACACTGTTGCTTACAGATCCGCAGATACTAGACAACAGACAACTGAAACTGAAGAAATTTACCTAGAAAGTAGGAAGCCTCTGTATTTAAGCATACGTCCGCTTGACATTATACTTATTCTGACTGCAACTCATGGTGTTACAGGGGCTTTCCCCTTGAAAACAGTGTGGTATAGCAGTTAGAGAGCTGGACAGGGACCGGGGAGACCCAGGTTTCAGTGCCCTGGTCTGTCATGGCAGCATGTTGGGTGACCCGGGGCCAGTCACACTCCCTCAGTCAAATCTGCCTCACAGGATTGTTGTGAGGAGATACTGGAGGAGAAGAGAATGATGTAAGCGACTTGGGGATTCCACTGGCTGTATGAGAGAAGTTGTGAGGCTGGGAGAAAGTGACTAGTCCAGAGTCACCCAGTGAGTTTTATGGCTGACTGGTCTGGTCTTCTGACCACCACTACACCACAGTGACTAAGTGGCACCTCACTGACATACTGTAATAATTTCCCTTACTCCTTTCAGCCTTATGAGGACTCCCACATTCCAATTACTACTGAAGATAAAGCTAAAGAAGTGCTGGCTTTTATGCTGTTCATGGCATCCCACATCCCCAAGCAATGACACCATTATCCAGGTGTGGTTTCCTTTAGAGAAGATTGGAGGCTTACAGTGGTTTTGCGATATATGCTTTATTTACTGATAGTTCACAATCATAGGCGTAGACAGGAGATACTTCTCTGGGGCAGATTCACCTCTTCCCAGGGCTTTTTTTGTAGAAAAAGCCCAGCAGGAACTCATTAGCATATTAGGGCACACCCCTGACAGCACAGCTCATTAGCATATTAGGCCACACCCCATGTTACCAGGAGTGTGGTCATCCAGCCACACCCACCTTTTGCTTCTTTTCTGTTTACCTTGTTTGTTTTCAAAACCCAGGGCTTTTTTTGTAGCAGGAACTCCTTTGAATGTTAGGCCACACACCCCTAATGTAGCCAGTGCTAATGAGTTTCTGCTATTGGGTGTGACCTGTTATGCTAATGAGTTCCTGCTGGGCGTGGCCAACTCGGGAGCCAGCCGGAACTCCCTTCCTGTGCATTCCTGGCCAAAAATAGCCCTGCCTCTTCCTAACATTATCCTTCTGCATGACTCCTATTTTACCTTACATATTGCACCAATATTCATGTATTGTTATGAGTTGCATCCCTAGGGGATTGGCCACCAGCAATAAATGTTACTTAACAGGAAATCAAGGCACATCTACCTGCCAGTTCAGCTCAGATCCCTAGAGAGATCCTATACCCCATACGAGTCTCAAAATCTCATACCACAAAGCATCTTGTTGGTCTCTAAGGGACAACTGGACTTGAATCTAGGTGTTCTACTGCAAACCAAAACAGCTACGTTCTGAAACTGCCCGCATTCCAACAGTGTTTTTCTTTCAACCGACCCACAGGTCTCCAATTAGGGTTGCCAGACCATGCCTGGCAACTGGTGGGTGCTTCAGAGGTGTGGACATGGGGGAGTGCAGCACAAAACTACAGAGTTTCCAGAAATTCCTAGAGCCACCCTACATCCGTTCCAGATTTCCTCCAGCAGTGGCATAGTAGTCCACGTGATCCCTGGCAGCCCTAGCAGCCCTAGTTCCAATAGTTGTTTCCAAACTACTAAATCCCATTTCTTCATACACACCTTGTTCTCTCCCTGCAGCGTAGGAGCCAGTTTCACCAAGCTCTAGGACACCTCATTCATAAGGTTACCAGGTCTGGGTTGGGACATTTCTGGAGGTTTTTTGGGGGAGACTGCAGAAGGTAGTGTTTGGGGAGTAGAGGAACCTCAGTGGTGTATAATGCCACAGCATCCATCCTCCAAAACAGCCATTTTCTCCAGGGAAGATGATCTTTGTGGCCTGAACATCAGTTGTAATTCCCGGAGATCTCCAGCCACCATCTGGAGGTTGGCAAGCCTACCCATTCAAGAGTCACCACCATGGTCTAACAGGTGTCCCCCACTGAGGAAACATTCACAGCCATTAAAGGACAGTAACATTCCTTTGTCAAATGCTACAACGCCCACCAAATGCCATCTTAGGCCAAGCTAGGGTGACAAACCCATTCTGAACCTAGATATCTCACTCACTGCAATTAAAAAGGAGACAACAGTGGAGCACAAGCAAGATAATATATATGACAAACAGTGCAATGAAAATTGGGACTTTTAGCCCCAACTCCTGCAATAATTCCTACACAAACATTTTATGTTATTTGTATATTTTTCTCTATATTAATGCAATCCAACACTTGGGCTGTGGTCACATGGCAGGGTCAGCATGGTCTGGCCCCACCCCAAATTTCTCCATATATATAAAAAATTGATCAGGCATCTCATTCTTAACCCACTTCACCCTGCACTCATCCCATGGAGGACCAATCAGATGGCAGCTGCGGAATGGGAAATTTCTTTATTATTTGATGTTTGAGCATGTGCATAAGCACTCATGGGAAGTATCACTTCAAATTCCTGGCAGTTGGTGGCTAATGGGATTGCTGGATAAGACTGTTGGGATTTGTAGTGCAGCTGTGAGAGCAGTGTTTTTTAAACTGTGCTTTTAACAAACTAAATGTTTCAAAAGTTTCAAAGCTGGGGGGAATGAATAGAGAAGCCTCATCCCGTGTCCTGTGTGCTGCTGGCATTTTTATTTAAAAGCTTGGTGCGAAGCTGGAGTCACAGGCATCGTTCTCAGACTGCTTCCCTCCCCGCTTCCCTCTCTGAAAAAAACACAACTTTTCAATTAACCCCTTTCCCAACTACGTGCGCTGCAAAGCTGCAGGCAGAAAATAGCTGAAACACATAGCTGTCTTTCTTTGGTTTAAAATGTTTTTGGGTTTTTTAAAGAGAAACACATGGAGCAGAGATCTGCTTAACCGAACACTGCTAAATGAATTTTTTAAATGGCACCAGTGCAAGTGTGCTCTCTAGCTTCCCAAATGGCTTGATTTCACAAGAGAAAGTTCAGACATCAGGAATTGCATGGTGAGACCATAAAGGTCTGCTTTTTTCGGTGGCAGAGAAGTCAGCTGTGAGTACAAGCCGCCAACAATGGCAGAACGGGAGAGAGATGTCAGTGTCTAAATGATCATTTTTAATCTGTAAGGAAGAAGCAACTAAATCGGGTCAAATAGCCTGTCTGACCACAGCCTTCATTTTTCTAGAAGAAACAGGACTCCTGTGGAACCTGTAGTGAAACATTTACAATTTAGAGTCATTCCCTTATATTTTACAATGTTATATAACTGGTAATTTGTAGACTTCCCCTAAGATCATGTGACCATGGTTTTTCCTAGTTTAAGGTTTAGTGACTGCTGCTTCAGTTGCTATTTATAGTAAAATGTTAAGTTATTAGTCATTATGTTTGTCTATCAGTGGCAGCACTTTAAAGACTAACCGCATTTTATTTCAGCATAAGTCTTTACGAACTAGAGCCCACTTGGATCCTTACTTTGCATTTATTTTATGTCAGAGATTTGAACAGCCCTCCCCCCAAACCTGCAGCATCAAGGAACCATAGAATGCAAAAAAACAGAAAACATGGTTTCTTCTAGAATTATGACTCTCCAGACTAGTGAGATCAGTTCCCCTGAAGAAAATGGCAGCTTTGGAGGGTAGGCTCTATGGCATTATATCCTGCTGAAGATAGGGTTGCCAACTCCCGATTGGGAAATTCCTGGAGATTCGTTGGTGAAACCAGGGGAAGGGGAGGTTTGGGGAGGGGAGGGACCTCCAAGGATTACATTTACAGAGTCCACCTTTCAGTGCAGTCACTTTCTCCAAAGAAACTGATCTCTGTTATCAGATGTAATTCCAGGAGTTCTCTGGACCCACCGGGAGGTTGGCAACCTTAGCTGAAGTCCTTCCAGTTTGGTGTGGTGGTTAAGAGCACAAACTCTAATCTGGGAGAACTGGGTTTGATTCTCCACTCCTCTACATGCAGCTGCTGATGTGACCTTGGGTCAGTCATGGTTCTCTCAAAGCCGTTCTGTCAAGAGCAGTTCTAGAAAGAGCTCTCTCAGCCCCACCTACCTCACAGGGTGTGTCTGCTGTGGGGCGGGGAAGAAAAGGCAATTGTAAGCCTCTCTAAGACTCCTTCGGTTAGTGAAGGGCAGGGTATAAATCCAATATCTCCTCTTCCTCCTCCTCCTCCTCCTCCCCCTCCCTTCCACTTCCAAATTTCCCAGAGTTTCCCAGTGCAGACTAGTTGAAACCAATGGGAAATAACAAAATAGAATTATGAAAATGAAAAACAAAACAAACAACAATGAAACAAAACCATACAAAGCAACTCATTCATGAAATAGTTCCTTTTGTAATTAATCACAAAAATAAAGGAAATGAAACAGACCTTCATGCACAAATCTAAGATGTGCTGGACCAAGACAACAGTCTGTTGTTGGGGTCAGAGAAAGAAAACCAGGTCACTGCCTCATTTTGCCAGCTTCTCAAGGACATCTGACTGGTCACTGGTCACTGACTGGTCACTGACTGGTCACTGACTGGTGGAAATGCAGCCCACCAGGCAAACTTTTAGTCTGGCCTTATGCCTTATCTGTATTTCCCACAGTGTCTGTGTCTTCTGCACTTTGGCAGCTTCTGTAATGGAAATACTTCCTTTTCCATACATTTAGCACACAATACTACGTGGTCTACAAAAGCACATTCTTGAAAAAAGGATCCTCTGCTTCTCCAAAATTATATTTATAAGCATTTACCACCTATGCAGGAAGACATCATGGAATGAATATGCCCAGATAGGCATCTAAGTTCTGCCCTAATGGTATGAACTGCACCAGCTGCTTAAATCAGGGGAATTAAACTAACCTTGTGATTGTTTCTTCAAAGCCAGGCTATATACCATATATTGGCCCTGACCACATGGGCCGGATAACAGGGGGAGGCGTGGCTTTTTGCAGCGGCGCAATTAAATGTGCGAGAACGTGATCAGACCCCCCAGCAACATTGGAGTATTTTTGTTCGGGAGTGCCTTTGATGAGTGGCAAGGAGTGTGCTTGCGCGATCACACGTAAGTATCCTGTTGATGGCCCATAGCAAACTGTTTGCTAGTAGGTCGTCCCCGGGTTTTTTACTCCGGATTTTTGGGCAGCTGCTACGGGTCATCGACAGTTGTCCTACAGTTCCCAGATGTGGTCCTGTGATTACACCCCGAAACTCTGCATCACTTTCACAGCAAATTCTTTGTGTGACTGGGGCCATTGTTACCTTGTAGCAGACTGTGAGTGGCACATGGTTATTCTCTGTGATCACCTGATTGCTGTAGATTAGTGCATTACCCAGTGTGCCAGGCAGTCTCATTCTCCCTTTAAATTCACTGTGCACATTCCAGTCTGTAATGGGAGTTTTATTTCATTGGCTGCTGTCAGCAATCTCCAAGTAGTGGATTATGTAGGTACAAGCAGGGAGCCCTTGAGAACTTGTGCAGCCTTTCTCATTTTCCCTTGCCCCGCTGTTTCTTCTTTCTCTTCCCTAAAATCCCCCACACCTCTCCCCTATTTGTGTGTCCTTCTGTCTTTCCCACCAACCAGCCTGGGCAGCTTTATCTGCCCTCCTGTCTTCAGCTTTTCTTCTTTCCCTTCCCTGGCAGCTTCTACCCAGGAAAGCTTTGGACCGGCTGGATAGCGGGGAACCTCACTTTCCCTTGGATCCCCCCTCTCCATATATTTCATCTTTCCCTTCTCCTCACAGGCCTCATATCCTCACCCTTTCATGCTTATTTCTGCCCTTCCCACCTACCATGTACGGTTGCCAATTCTGAGTTGGAAAACTCCTGGAGATTTAGGGGTGAAGCCTGGGGAGGGCAGGTATGGGGAATGGAAGGACCTCAGTGAAATACAAAGCCATAGAGTCTGCCTCCAAACCAGCCATTTTCTCCAGGGCCACTGATCTCTGTCATCTAGAAATCAGTTGTAATTCTGGGAGATTTCAGACCCCACCAAGAGGTTGGCAACCCTACCACCACACAACCTGCCTTGTCTTGCCCCCCATCTCCAATTATAAGGAATTATTTACTTCTTTTGTGCCGTCTTTCTACACAAGGGGAACCCGAAGCAGCTTACAACGTTCTCCTCTCCTTTTACCTTCACACACAAACAAACACACACACATAAAGTGAGGTAGTTTCTGCAAAGAGTGTGTAACTGTCCCAAAATAACCTAGTGAGCTTCCACAGCAGAGTGAGGATTTGAACCTGTCTCTCCCAGATCCTAGTCTGAAACTCTATCCAAAACATCACACTTGCTTTTATGGGGTAGCTGCTGTTGAACATTAGCAAGCAGTTAGGCCTGGGTGAGTCATGCAAGTAGTATAGTATCATGTTGCACAGTGATTGCTACCTAGCCAGTTCAAAAAGGCCCTGCCTCTACCTCCCCTCCACACACACCTTTTACTAACGGAAACCAAAGCTTGAAGGCTGGCAATATTGTCATGGTTGCCTAGTAACACTGAGGGCATTTGTTTCTTAAAGCTATAACTGCCTTTTCTATTATTTTTTAGGGGGGGTTAACCCCCTAGTAGATATATATATATATATTTAAACATTTTGATTTTTTTAATGCAAACTTGTGGCTAAGTGCAAGATTGTAGAAAGGTCTGTCTTGTGTATTCATGGCTCTCGTTTCCAGATTTAAGTATCCACAGATTTGGTTATGTTAAGAATCAGATATATTGGTGATTCTACATGGGACCCATGAGTATATATGAACAGTGTTTTAGTTCAGGGCTTTTTAATAGAATGTATTAGCATTCACTATGTTTTACAAGGATTTCTGACATAGAAATCTGAGTAATTTTTTTTAAAGTGTCTCTGCTGTTGTTGACTCCAGTCTCTATACAGTACAGGTGCGGCTCTTTTAAACTTCAATTTAGCGATTTTTTTGTAGCTCCCCTCAGCAATGTTTAATTGTGTATCAGTATTAAAGGGCTGGCATCATTAAACAACAAGGAAATGTTTCAAGCTGCAGTTATGTTAAATAAGACTCTGTAGAGTTATTTTTATTATATCTGAAAACATTCAAAAATAATATCTAGTTTTAATATCCTTTGTTACTTACTGTAGTGAATGTATTCTTCTTTACAAGAGGCCGGAACAACTTTTTTTTGTTGTTGTTTACTTGGTACCTGTATACTGAAGAAGAATCCCTCAAAGCCGGACTGTATCCAGATTCTGTCTTGAATTTGAAATTGTATTTGAGTATGAGTCGTCGTTCCTCAGTCAGTGTAACCTTTGACCCATATTTATTTCTTGGTATTGCATATTCTGCTGAAACTATTGCAATAATCATTCTTTTTTTTTTTTTGTAATTCAAATTTTTATTAATTTTTAACCTTAAACACAAACAACAAATATAACTACTTTCAACAACCATTATATAACTTACAGAATGTACACTACAGCTTTCTTAATAATAGTATACATTAATAGCTGATATAATTGAAATATTTATCAGAAAACAAACATAAGAAATAAATAAAAGCTTAACCAATTACTTAATGTTTGCAGACTGATAAAAATAATATTATGCTATCTGTGACAAATATCTCAATCTTAATAGAAAACATAGTCTTTATATTTTGGGGGTAACTGATATCACCTCGGTTGACATGCCGTAACATATTCAAAAAACACAAACCATTTTTCTATGAAATAGTTATCAGAATTAGGATTATCTAGAGCTATTAGTTGCATTGCAATTTTATCTGAGACAATGATGTCCCATAACTTTGTTCTCCGTTGCAGCAATGATGGAACCTTTGGTTGTTTCCATAATCATTCTTAATATCTTCCCCGTGTTTCCTGCAGCACCGTATTTTCCATTTTTGTTGTTGTTTGTCAACACTGCGGTTCCTCCTCAGTTATCTTTCGCCCAAAGGGAACATGACGTGACATCACCTTCCATACAGAACGAATTAACCACGACAAAACACCTAAGTGAAGAATTTGCCATGGTTATGATTCCTGTCCTGGAGTAGCTTTAACGGCCCCTCCCATTTTAGCCTCACAACAACCCTGTGGAGGAGGGTAGGCTGAGAGAAGGTTCAGGGTGGTCAATATCTACGGGGAGTCAAAACAAAGAGGAGGGGAAAGGAGGACATTTTCTCCATAACACCTATATATGTTGATTTCCATTCATAAATGCAAATATACATATAATTGCTATAATTTAAGTAGAAATACAAATCGCCACAGTGTCAGCTCTGCCTGGGTCACCATGTCATTCAAATATTTACTAAAAGCAAAATAAAATAAATAAAGGGTAAGGAAAAAAAATATGTCCATCCAGTTTTATTGGAAATGAGCAAAACCTGAACATTTCAGAGGACAGACTTCAAAAAGAGGACTGTTCTCTGGAGAAAAAGAAAAGGAAAAAAAAAAGGAAATTTGCCCACCCTAAGATGACTGGTCCAAATCTACATAATAAACCACATAGCAGTACGGGGATTTGAAAACTGGTATTGCTCAGGGCTCTTTTTGTAGCAGGAACTCGTTTGCATATTAGGCGACACACCCCTAATGTAGCCAATCCTCCAAGAGTTTACAGGAGCCCATGTAAGAGAGAGCTCTGTAAGCTCTTGGAGGATTGGCTACATTAGGGGTGTGTCGCCTAATATGCAAACGAGTTCCTGCTACAAAAAGAGCACTGCCCATGCTAATCAGGTACCCTCACCACTTCACTAGCTCTATTTTCATCTAGGCACATTAGCCATATTACTAGCACTCCCCCCCCCCACCTGAAAGTTCAACATGTGAATTTATTATTTGAAACTATTTAAATGCTGCCTTTTCCTCCAGGGTCTTGATGAAGAGGCAGGCAATGGCAAACCATCTCTGGCCCCATTCACACTGAGCATTTGCCCCGCTGAAGGCATGGGAGCCCTGTGGAATTTCCGTGCGCGATCATACGAGCACATCTGGGAGGTGTAGTGCTCCCGTGGCCAACCCGCGGCTTCCCGTGGAAAACACGGAGTAAAAAACTACTAGGTCCGAAGTACTAGTTTCCGGAAACCCCAGGGCAAAGGCTGGCGTCTGATCGCGGGAGCGCCAGTATCCCGCGGCTTCCAACGCCCACCCATGTCCCCGGGGTTTCTGAATGTTGTAAGTTTCCATGGGATGCGCACCAACGCTGAACAGTGCATGCGCACAGACAAGACACTGACAGCGGCCGCCCCCCCAATGGCACATGCGCACTTTGCTGCTTTTTTGCCGCACTGCAACAGTGCGGTGTGATCGGGGCGCAGAGCTGGAGTGTGGCAACCCGGTGGCCCGTGTGATCGGGCTACCGTGCCTTATTTAGCTCTGAGGCGAACTGCCACGCCTCTCCCCTGCGTTTTCTGGCCCGTATGACCGGGGCCTCTGAATGTCTCTTTCTTTGAAAACCCTGTGAGATCACTACAAGCATGCTGTGACTTGACAGCACTAGTAGGTCTGCCAGTGGAGGGAAGGTGGCATGGTATAGCCTGACCTCGCCGGACCTCAGAAGCTAAGCAGGATTGGTACTTGGAAGAAAGACCACCAAAGAAGACTCTGCAGAAGAAGGCAATGGCAAACCCCCTCTACTTCTCACTTGCCTGGAAAATCCCTCACTGGGGTAACCATAAGTTGGCTGCAACTTGACAGCACTTTACATAAACAATAGGGTTGCTAGCTGTGCTTTGGGAAATTCCTGGAAATTACGGGATAGAACTGGGGGAGGGAGGGCTTTGGGGAGGGGAGCTACCTCTGAGGGGCATAATGACTAGAGTCCACTTTCCAAAGCAGCCATCTTCTTCAGGGCAATTGATCTCTACAGCCTGGGGAGCAGTTGTAATTCTGGAAGATCTCCAGGTCCCACCTGGAAGCTGGCAATCCAAGGACGTAGGTATATTGCTAAAATATTAGGATGCTATTGCGAAGAAGAAGTGGAGGAGGAGGAGGAGGAGATTAGAGTTATACCCCACCCTTCACTACCCAAAGGAGTCTCAGGGCGGCTTACAATCTCCTTTCCCTTCCCCTCCCCACAGCAGACACCCTGTGAGGTAGGTGGGGCTGAGAGAGTTCTTTCCGGAACTGCCCTCAAGAGAACAGCTTTGAAAGAATTTACGACTGACCCAAGGTCACACCAGCAGCTGCACATGGAGAAGTGGGGAATCAAATCCGGGTCTCCCAGGTTAGAGTCTGCACTCCTAACCACTGCAACACACTGGCTCTCATCCTCGTCCTCCCATATATCTATAGGCAAAAAGCCTGGCGACAAGGGTGAAAATGGCTGGTGACAAAGGTGAAAATGGCAGAGGAGAGGAGAAATAGCTCCAGATTTCGGGAGGTGTGGAAGCTCCTGCCAACCTAGCAGTTCGAAAGCAAGCAAGTAGATAAATAGGTACCACTTCAGTGGGAAGGTAACAGCGTTCCGTGCGCCTTGGTGTTTAGTCATGCTGGCCACATGACCACGGAAACGTCTTTGGGCAGCGCTGGCTCTTCGGCTTTGAAATGGAGATGAGCACCGCAACCCTAGAGTCGGATTCGACTGGCTTTTGAGCAAGGGAACCCTTACCCATACTTTAAGCAAAGTCTCTGACTGAAGTGAAAGTCTTTATAGTGCTTCCAGGTCAATGGAAGCCCATAGCATCACAGGCCATTCCTTTATTGCCAGGAATACATGCTAGACCATCCAGGGCAACAACACAAGTTAGGCCTACCAGAAACCCACTAATGGCGGGCAAATGCTTGGCCATTCTGACATTCGTCTGGTCAGTGGATGGAAGCAAGCCAGCCAAATGGGGGTAGTGATCATCACAGCTGACTGACAAAGTCACTTCTGGCATGACCCGGAAGCACTGGCATTGACCATGGTAACATTCTGACCTTTCCCCCAAAACTCATTTGCCCCTCCCTGGTAAGTACCCACCTCCCCCCATCTCCTGCTGGTTTCCAGGCCATGTTTTGTTCTTCAGACCATCGACATGTGGGCTCCATCAAGAACAAAGCACCTCTCTTGACTTCCAACTTTGCTGTACATAAGGTGAAACCATTACTTGGTGGAGTCCGTATACACGTAGACTGCCTCCAAGTGTTTCCATTCAAGCACAATAGAGTATAAACTTTTAATGGTTCTTCTCTGTATGGTTTTAATTTTTTTTAAGAGGTCCCCTACAGGGATGTATAAACAATTCTGTTCAGTATAACCCATCAGCATTCCGCAGGTGTTGAATTCACTGGTTTGGCTAAGTATGAAATGGGATTTTTCATAGACTTTAAACACACCCCAAACTCTGGAGGAAGGAAGGGCTGTGGGCCTGGTAAAAAATTTTCTTGAGGAAGGGGAGGGAGAAAGGGTGGTGGGGGGGGAGAGAAACTCTTTGCAGATGATACAATCTGATTTGTCTTGGCCTTAAGGCTATTATTTTTTTCCTGGTGAAGGCAGCTTAACAGAACAAGAGCTTAAGGAAAGCAAATGGTTTGAGTTTAAAATATATTTTTTCTTCTGCAAGGAAATTGCAGCTTGCTCAGATAAATTATTTAGGAGGGAGATGTTCCTTCGAAGAAAGAATCTGCTCGCTTGCCTGCTTTTGGCTTTCAGATTTTTTTAAAAAAACTGTGCACATTGGTGTTAAAGATCATCGGCAGTTGTCTTGTTGTACAGCCTGGAACCGCTCGCTGCACCGCAGTTCGCTTTGTACTGTCAGTTCTCTGTGGCAACTGATGCGCCGGATGAACTTTTCTCTCCTCCCTGACAGTGAAGACGGGAGTCGGAATTAGACGTCTTCCTGCCAGCATGGAAGTTGGAGAAAATGCCCTCTGGAGTCCTTATCTTCCGAGGATGGGGCCAGCATGAGAGAAACTCAGGCGGTTGCTTGGAGTCCCTCCCTGGACATTCAGAGGGTCAAGCAAGATGGCCACGGTTTGCCTCGGTACAACATGGGCTTGGTACAGACAGCTTAAGGTTGCCTTTTTCTTTCTTCTGTCACTGAGGGAAAAGAATGGCTGTCACTAGTGAACCAGCCGAAGCTGGTTTCCAAAAACACACACATTATAGACTTGCCGTTTTCCAGGTGGGGCCTGGAGATCTCCTAGAATTGCAACTCAGCTCCAGGCAACAGTTCCACTAGAGAAAATGCCAACTTCACTGGGGCTTGTTCTGCACTGTCATTTTTGTTACTCGTGTGTCCCTGTTGCTTCTGGGCTTTTCTCTAGTAGTCTCAGAGGGAGCAAAACACATGTGGAAAAGGGAGGGGACACACACACCCAAAGCAATAGAGAAAAAAGAGTGACAAAAATGACAGGACTCCATATACCCTGCTAAGGTTCCCTCCCCTCTCTAAACCCTGCCTTTCCCAGACTCCCAGATCTCCAGAACTTTCCCAACCTGGCATTGGCAACTGTGACATACAAACCCACACACTTGGCCACCTCAGCAATCTGATTTTACGTCAAAAGAACTGGCTCCAGGAGTAACCCCCAAGCTGCATATCTTACCCTTCAAGTAGGGCTGCTGATAGGCCTGGAGAAAAAAAAATGAAACCAGTTGTATACATATTCTCATATAATAACCAGGGCTCTTTTTGTAGCAGGACCTCCTTTGCATATTAGGCGACACACCCCTAATGTAGCCAATCCTCCAAGAGCTTACAGTAGCCCCTGTAAGAAGAGCTCTGTAAGCTCTTGGAGGATTGGCTACATTAGGGGTGTGTCGCCTAATATGCAAAGGAGGTCCTGCTACAAAAAGAGCCCTGAATTAATAACACTTAGTATTTATATAGAGTTCAAGGTAGTTGGTAGTTGACATGCTTTAGTGGAGTTAGAGTTTCTGACTCCTTTAGTGGAGTTAGAGTTTCTGACTCCTTTAGTGGAGTTAGAAGGGAACAACCCTACTGAGGACTACAGTGCAAGAGCTGCAGCTTCCTGCATTCCATCCCCTAGTCCTCCTTGATCATAGAGAGGAGGCAAGAAGGACTTTGCATCTGGCTTGCAGCCCACACGTCCCATTTTACAATCGAAAGCGTGCCCCTCAGCAGCCGTGAATAACACCCTGGCATAACGCAGGCACACATTCTGTCATAAAAGGCAAACAAGAATTCCTAGAGGGAGAGTTAACTGCTTCCCTCGCCCAGGTTGTGTGTGCCAGCCATTTAAGCTCTGCAGGTTTTCCCCTCCATCAAGTGAAACAGCACTGGAAAGCCATGTAAACCACCTACAAAACAGCTGTTATTCTTCTGTCTCACATTATAGAAGTCCCTTTATTTTATTTTTATTTTTTTTGCCATGTGGGAACATCCAAGGAACACCGCAGCATGTCACTTCTGGCTGCCAACCTGAGAAAATAACTCATTCGATGGAGCAGGACCAAAAGGCAGCCTGGAGCTTCCGCTTGCACTCAGCGAAGTGATAAATAAATCAGCAGCCCTTTTTGCAGAGCCGCCGACTGAAGATATTCAAACATGCTGCCTTGAGTGCCTCTCCTGCCTGGGGTAGCAGAAAGGCACAAGGCAAAGAAAAGACGCGTCTCCAAACTTCAAGGGGCTTGTGGTTTCACTTATTCTGCAGCCTCAGTGAGCCGTCCCTTCCTGTGGAGAGCGAGAGTGACTAAGGAAGAGATGTCATGTCGCTGGAAAGGATGGCAGCTAAAGACGTTGCAGAGATGAGCTGGGGAGGATGTCGCTATGAAATGTAATTCCAAATGCGGTTCGCCCTGGGTCGGTGATGCTTCAGTTCAAGTCTGGCAGATGCTGTGATTCAGTGGTACGCCCCATGCTTTGAAGAGCGAAAGACTTCGGTTTTGTCTCTAGTGTTGCGGGAGAAAGAGGGAGACAGCATCATACCGGGTGGGCACATCTGGACTCATCTGGGAGGGCCTGGCTGCAGCCAACAGTCTGCTGGGCATTGGCTGGGTGCGGGGGGGTCCGGGTAACAGCTTTGCTCGCCTGGGCCTGCTTCTTCTCCTTTGAAGGCCACGTGCTGCAGGACCCTCGCACTTTGGCTTCGGACATCCCTCCCTCCCTCGGTTCTCGCTTTTCCTTCCATAGCATGATTGTACTTCATGATAAGTCTCTCTTGTTACAACTTCAGGTGGTTTTAGGCATTGAGCCAGATCCATTTGGGGGGAGGCTGCAAGTGCATGTCTGCCTCCCCTGGGTGGGGACCCCTTGAAGGGGCCTTGGTAGTGGAGCCAGAAAGTGCCATGCCTAGCTCAGGGGCTGTCATGGGGCTCCACCCACAGGTGGGAAGGGAACCATACAGAAGCTTGCACCCATGTGAGACCACTATTCTTGCCATCCCTGGTTTTCCCCAGCAGACGGGTTGGGGATGGGGTTCATTGGCTGGCAGGTGGGTTGCCCAATGCCTGGATCTGTGCCCAATGCCATAGCAGTCTCCAGCGGCTGTAACCAATAAAGCTGTGGTCTGTTTTACCCCAAGTTGATTGTAGTGTGACTTCTACCTGTCCCCCCAGTCAAATTACCTTCCCTACTTAAGTACATAAGAAAAGCCCTGCAGGGTCAGATCAGTGGTCCATCTAGCCCAGCATCTTGTTCCATGAAGCTGGCTTCCAGCTGCCCTAGAGAGATAACAAACAGCATAGAGAGGCCAAGGCCTTCCCATCATGTTGCTTCATAACACCATACTCAATGGTTTACCGCCTCTAGGTATGGAGGCTTCATTTAGTTACCATGGCTAGTAGCCACTGCTGGACCTATCCTCATGTCAAATTCCCTTTTGAAGCCACCTATGCCTGTGGCTATCACTTCATCCTTTGGCAACGATTTCCACATCTTAGTCACCTATTGTGTATAAAAATATTTCTTTCTGCCTGTCCCGAATCTACTGTATGCCAGCTTCATCCATGAGACAAGGTAGTGCTGTCATCGGGCTGTAACCTGTAGACTCAAAACAAATCACAGCGCAAGGTTACGAGTTTGTACTGGCCCCAGAAGAATGATCATTGGGTTCTTAAGGGCGTCAGGTACCCCCCATTCACAAAATTTCTCAGATACAGCTATAATAGGCATGCAACTAGAAGGGATGGAAACAAATTATCAGGGACAGTTAAGCCTTGTGCACAAAATCGAACGCTGTGGAATTGAGAAATTGGCCCCTGCAAATTCTGATGTGAGTCCCCCCTCCCCTTAAAAAAAGCCCCGTGATCGCCTTAAATTTGTCAGCCTTTATCATGCACGCAGGAGGTATCTTTAGTGCCAGGAATGCTCTATAGATTTGATGTATGATTATATAGCCGTGACTAGGAAATGATGTATGAAATATAAAAGTCCCCGAACAATGCAAATGGAATACAGACTATGGAAATGCCCATAGAATCCTGAGAGTTAGCGCTGGTGGAGACCAAATACAATAGAGCTCTTTCCCCCTTCATATTATTATTATTAAGTTACAAGTTTTGTATGCCACCACATAGGGGCCACCTGATTTTCTAAGGTGACTGCTGTGTCAAGCAGCAACCCCAAGATGTGAACCTGGCTTTTCAAGGGGAGGTAAACCCTATCCAAGACAGGAGAGATCTCAACTCCCAGCTCTGCCTTTCTATAAACTGAGAGCATTTCTGTCTCGTCAAGATTAAGTTGCAGCTTGTTCACCCTCATACGGCCCATTACAGATGCCGAGCACCAGTTCAGAACATCAGCAGCATCCTTGGAATTAGGTTTCACATAGGTATTAAATAGTATGGGGATAAGAAGGAATCCTGCAGCACCCCACAGGTCAATGGCCATCAGGAAGAGTGGGATTCCCCCCCCCCAGTTATCTTCTGAGACTGACACCCCAGATAGGACTCAACCAGGGTAATACGGTGCCCTTTAGGCCAGTGCTGTGGGGTGGCTGAGTGGAATAATATCAAAGGCCACTGAGAAATCCATCAGAACTAGCGGGGTCTACAGGCCCCCAGTCATCCTAGTTGCTCTTCTCTGCACGCACTCCATTCTGTCCACATCCTTTTTAAAGTGAGGCCTCCAGAACTGCACACAGTATTCCAGGTGTGGCCTGACCAATGCAGTGTACAGCAGGAAAATGACATCTTGTGATGTCCTGCTCCTGCTCCTCCTCTTCCTCTTCCTCCTCCTCCTCCTTCTCCTTCCTTGCCCAAGAATGGAAGGTTGGACACTGACTGGAGATCTTCTAACATAGTAGGGCTCAGGAAGGGTCATCCCCACTCAAAACAGGTCTAATCACTGCCTCCTTGAGCACAGACAACAAAACTCCTGCTCCCAAGGAAGCATTTACCACTCCCCTTACTAGGGTTACCAACTCTGGGTTGGGAAATAACTGGATATTTTGGGGGTGGAGCCCGAGGGCGGTGGGGTTTGGGGCATAATGCCATACAGTCCAACTTCCAGAGCAGCCATTTTCTCCAGGTAAACTGATTTATGTCACCTGGAAATCAATTGTAACAGCAGGAGATCTCCAGCCACCACCTGGAGGTTGGCAACCCTACCCCTTACCCACTCAGCCATTCACCTTCTGGCAGCTTTTACCAGATGGGAAGGGCAAGGATCAAGAACACAGGTGTTAGGTCTCACCTGTCCAAGGATCTTGTCCACATCCTACATGCACATGAGACAGTGGACAGTGAGCCTGAGGTTCTCATGCAACACCTCCCCTATTCTAGGCTAGAAGCAGCAAAACAAGGTCACTTGTTTTGATGGTGCTTGTTTCTTTAATTCATTCATAGCCTTTCTCCCCAATGGGGGCTCAAAGCCACTTGCATTGTTCATCTCTCCACCATTGTATCCATACAACCAAGGCTCTTTTTTGTAGCAGGAACACCTTTGCATATTAGGCGACACACCCCTAATGTAGCCAGTCCTCCAAGAGTTTACAGTAGCCCCTGTAAGAAGAGCTCTGTAAGCTCTTGGAGGATTGGCTACATTAGGGGCGTGTTGCCTAATATGCAAAGAAGTCCCTGCTACCAAAAGAGCCCTGCATACAGCAACCCTGTGAGGTAGGTTAGGTTAAGGGAGAGTGACTGGCCCAAGGCCACTAAACAAGCTTCTGTGACATAGTGGGGATTTGAACCTGGGTCTCCCAAATCCTAGTCCAGCATGCTAACCACTACATCACACTGGCTCTCTCATATGCACGGTGAATACTTCTGTTCGCACTGTGCTCCATGGACGAATATTGTCTTCTGGGTTTGGTGATAAATGTGTCGGTGGTAAAGATTGGCATGAAGGATAGCGCTATAAATAAGCTTCTAATAAGGTTAGACTGTAATTGTTTTATTGACACAGTGCTGATGGATATGACTCTAAAGTGTAAACAAATCTAGAAATTATTAAGCATGATTGCCTCGCAGATGAGAAATTAATTCTTTCTAAATGAGCTGTTGTGATGTGAAAGAGATGTAAAGCTGTGCAGTGGATCTCTCCCTGTGTGTGGGGGGGGCACACGGTCTTCAGTCTGTATTGATTGAGTGGGGATTGGCTCGGGTATTTGGCTATCATAAAAATATAAAGCACCCTCAGCTGCTGAAGGTGAAAATAAAGGATTTCTAATTGATTACATTAGTAAAGCGGGGTGCAGCATGCGATGGGAAAAGAACAATTGAAAATATGCAGGGGCTTGAGCACAGCCACCAACTTTTGCATAGAGAGGAGAACAGGATCACACTCGTTGGCCCGACCCACAATGTCTATGCATTGTCCCTGCGACACCCAATGTCCCTGCGACACCCACTGGAATGTGGAACACCGCAGGGGGGCGATCCTCTCGCCAATGCTATTTAACATCTATATGTGCCCCCTTGCCCAGTTGGTCGGAAGGTATGGGCTGGGTTGCCATCACTACATCGCAGATGACACCCAGCTCTATCTGTTATTGGAAGGCCATCTGTCCTCCGCCCCTGATAATTTGGCCAAGGTTTTGGAGGCTGTGGCTGGATGGTTGCTGCAGAGCCAGTTGAAGCTAAAGATGGAGGTCCTGCACCTGAGTCAGAAGGGAGGGGATATGGATATCAGGCTTCCCATGCTGGAAGGGGCATCTTTGGTGCCAGCCAGAAGGTGAGGAGTCTGGGAGTGACACTGGATGCCTCTCTTTCTATGGAGGCCCAGGTGACTGTAGCTGCCCGATCTGCCTTTTTCTATCTTCAGCAAATTAGGTTGTTGAAACCCTTTCTCTCCCCCCAAGACTTGGCTACAGTGACCCATGCAATGGTCACTTCCAGGCTTGACTACTGTAATTCTCTCTATACAGGCTTACCCTTGAGGTTGACCCAGAAATTACAGCTGGTGCAAAATGCAGTGGTGCACCCAGGGGTCTTTTCATAGAAAAAGACCTGCAGGAGCTCATTAGCATATGGTATGCTAATGAGCTATTAGGCTATTAGCATATGCCACGCCCCCTGACATCACCGGAAGTGATGTCAGAAGGGGAAGCAAAGGGGGGGGCATCTTCGAAAGCCTCCCTTCCCTTCCCCAGCTGGCCAGGGTGGGGGACCTAAGAGAGAAGGGGGTTAAAGTTTAAACTCCTTCTCACTAGAGTTGGAACACAGAAGGAGGAAAGAGGGAAGGAAAGAGAGAGAGTAAATTGAAGGAAAGAAGGAAGGAAAGAGGGAAAGAAAGAGAAGGAAGAAGGAGGGAAACAGGGAAAGGAGGAAAAAAGAGAAGAGAAGGTGGGAAAGAAAGAGAGAAGGGAGGAAGGAGGGAAAGAGGAAAAGGAGAGAAGGAAAGGAGGGAATGAAAGAAATTTGGCGGCAATTCGGCCCCATTATATCCTATGGGCCATTGAAGTCAATGGTGAAAACATAGGGTATATTCTGGGGGCTGGAGGGGAGGGGGTTTGAGGGAGAGGCTCCAAGCTCACAGGGTAGCTGATGGAACCTCTTCCCAAGATACCCACCAAGTTTCAAGAACATTAGACCAGGCGGTCCAGTTCTATGGGCCCCCAAACAGGTTGCCCCCATTCCCTCCATTGTTCTCTATGATGGGGAAAAAGTTACTTTTTTCCCATGGTGCTGTTAGTAGCTCTGGGTGGGAGGGGGTTTGAGGGAGAGGCTCCAAACATTCAGGGTAGCTTCAGGAGCCTCTCCCCACATACACCCCCATGTCTCAAAGCAATTGGACCAATGGGCCTAATTCTATGGGCACCCAAACAGGTTACCCCCATTACCTCCATTGTTTCCAATGGGGAAACCCAGCCAGCAGCACTTAAGGCAGGCAAGCAGGCAATGCCTAGCAGTCAGACTCTCCCAGAGAATCTCAGGGAAAGTGAACTGTCCTGGGAGGTGCTTGTTTGTCATGAAAACAAGTGGCACACTCCAGAACAAGTGGCACTGTGGCAGTGCAAGCATGCCACAGTGCCACACAGAAACCCCAAAAGACCAAAAGGAACAACATTTATACATGTATAAACTGACGGTGCAACCTCATTGGACCACACACACCTCAAAAAGAATATTTATAGCACTGGGAAAGGAAGCTGATGTGGAGAGTCACCATAGGATCAAAAGCTAGACTGATATTTGGATGGGAAGAATTTCAGAAATACCACTTCTAGGAGAAAACAGTATAGCAAACTGATTATACATGCTGAGCAGAAGGGGGCAAAAGCAAGTGTATGCAGACAGGACCAGCTCTAAGAGAACTGCAATTTCTAGATTCCCCCCCCCCTTTCCTGCCAACTTTCTGCAAATACTGAAAACTTATTTCCCTTTCTCAGGGCAAATTTAAACTACAGAATGTACAAATATGACCCTTTTCATTTCTCTTGGTTTTCATTTGTTTTCATTGTGTTTTCATCTCACCCCTATTTGTTCCATTTATTGCAGCTTTAGAACATTTACCATTTTATAGCGGTTATATGCCATCAACTCCAGAGTCCATTTCAACAGCACTAATTCTATTGAATTTTCCGAGGAGGGTTGGGAGGGGGGAATAGTGGTTTCATTCTGAGAAGGGAGAATCATGACAGGGACTGGGATTTTGGTTCAGATTTTAAAGGAATCCTCCTCAATGGGGAAGCCGTGCAGTTTATATTATTTCCCCCTTCCCCCCACAACAACGATCCCGTGAAGTAGGTTAGGCTGAGAGAGAGTGACGTGGCCCAAGTTTGCCCAGAAAACTTCCATAACTGAGTAGGGCAGGGGTCCAAAACATGGCGCCCATGGGTACCAAAGTGGCCACTTTCACCTTTCCTAGTGCCCTCCAAGTGCTTTTAGAAAGTGGGCGGGGCCAGGTGAAGCTTCTGCCCAGCAAGGCTTTTGATTGGCTGTGCAGATTTTCGAAAATGCTGCTTTGGCAGCACCTGCATTACAACCCAAGTTTCTTCACTGTGTGACTGAAGGTAAGAACCTTGGCAGCCATTTTGTGGCTGGCTCTGGCTCCTGAGTAGGGTTGTCAGGTCCCTCCTGGCAACTGGCGGGGGATGAGGGGACTTACCATGAGAAAGAGGAAGGCCCAGGCCATGTTGTCGGCGTTGTACAAGAATGGATGTCGTCATGCTGCCACGTTGCTGTGATTCTTTGGTATTCGGGCGAAAAGTCTATGGTTAAAATGGCTTCTACCATAGAGTTTTTGCCCAAATAACAGCGCATTTCCAGGACATCGCTAGCATGATGATGACATCATTTCCCATGTGATGCTGGCAACGTGGCCTGGGACTTCCTTTTTCTCCTGGTAAGTCTCCCTGCTGTCTAGTTGATTGGAGGGAGGGCAGGCCCTGACAGCTGGGGACCTCCACCTCCACCCGGGGCACTAGCAACCCTGCTCCTGAGACAGCCATTTTGTGATTACATCCACTACACAGAATTCCAAAGGTGCCCGCAGGCTCAAAAAGGTTAAAGACCCCTGGAACATGCAGGGCTGTTTTGGGGCAGGAACGCACAGGAACGGAGTTCTGGCTGGCTCTCAAGTTGGCCACACCCAGCAGGAACTCATTAGGATTGGCTACATTAGGGGTGTGTGGCCTAACATGTAAAGGAGTTCCTGCTACACAAAAAGCCCTGGGTTTTGACAACAAACAAGGTAAACAGAATAAGAAGCAAAAGGTGGGTGTGGCTGGATGACCACACTTCTGGTAACATGGAGGTGTGGCCTAATATGCTAATGAGCTGTGCTGTAAGAGGTGTGGCCTAATATGCTAATGAGTTTCTGCTGTTGGGTGTGGCCTATTATGCTAATTAGTTTCTGCTAGGCTTCTTCTACAAAAAAAGCCCTGGGAATAGGGATTCAAATCCAGATCCCCCAGATCCTACCCTAATACTTTAATCACTACGCCATCCTGTCCACTTCATTTTCAAGTGAAAAACCATACTTTTACAAAACCCAATGACATCCCAAATTCAAACTTCCTTTAGGATGCTAGTCTCGGCCTCTGCTTTAGTAGGTGGATGTCAATTGCATTCCTTGCTGACCTTGATTTCCTCCTAATTAGCATTCATTGTTAATGGCCAGGTGGCTAAGCAAGACAGTGACTGGCTTATAACAATACATGAATATGAATGTTGGTGGAAAAAATGTAAAGGATTTCAGGCTAAAAATAGGAGTCATCCAAAAGGCTAATGATGGAAGAGCTGAATTTACACAGTGGCAGTTGAGATGTGAAGTCTCCTACCGGATATGATGTATGAATGCTAGCTCCCCCCCTCCCCTCCCCATGAAGTATCAAAGTCGAAACAGGAGCCGAGGCTTAAGAAGGAGTCCCTTGGAGTTACAAAAAGATTTTTATGCTCCATTTCAAGCATTATTTAAACATTGTTATTTCTGCAAACATGCCAGTCGGTGATAAGCTTCTGTGCATCAAAATGCAGATTGGCGCTGAATGCATAAAAAGTGGCTTCAGAGGGGTAACAGTTTATTAAGCCTCAGAGGAATTTAAATTGCACACCCTTTACAAAGAGAAAAAGAAAGAAGGTAAACCAAGGTGGGGGAGGGGGGTGAAAATTGGAGTGTCCTGCTTTTCATCATTGGGATACGCACAACATTGTGGCGGTCATAATCCAAGGAGAGCTTTCTAGAGCCATCAGGATATTATACTGTAGCTGCTTCATTTAATCTAAATGGTTTCCATTTAGGTAATTTTCATGCATTTTAATCTATTTAATGATCACCTTCTCTCTGCTGATTTACTGCAGCTGAATCTATAGAGGCCTTTATTTGCACTGCTTGAGACTCAAGCACAATGTTATGCACTATAAAAGACAAAGGAACTCTAGTCAATATACTTACTTTATAGTTCCAGACCTAGTAAATCAAGCTGTTTTATTGGTACCATGATGTTGGTACTTCTTAAAGTGGGTGTGTGGGAGGGGGCTACTGTAGGCTTGGTTTGCATCTGCATATGCATCACGTGATTACCCAGCCCTTGATCATTCACAGCTAAATATGTAACAGGATTATATGGTTTAGCGCTGGGAGAATGATAATCTCAGCTATAATGGTTGACGGTTGCAAATCACTCCTTGATACTGCAGACATCCAGAGGAATCGTAGAGTTGGGTCTCCAGAATCAGAGAGTTGGCCTATCTAATCCAATTCTCTGCTCAGTCCAGGAAATAAGAAACTAGAAGCCTCTGCTGAAAAACTTTCAGTGAAGGAGAGCCCCCTCCCTAGCACTGGTTCCATTGTCAAATGTATAACTGCCTTATACTGAACTATAATATCTACTATGACTGGCAACGGCTCTCCGAGATTTTAAACTGAGGTCTTTTGCATCACTTGCTCCTAAGTGGAAGTGCTGGGGACTGAGCCAGTGGGATCTTCTGTATGTTAAGTGGATGCTCTACCATTGAGCCACAGCCCTGCCCCAAGTTTCCCCCTGATATTCAACTGAAGCCGGACCTCCTGTCCATGAGATCGAGTCTTGCCTTCCAGAGCGGCAGAGAGCAAGCTTGTGTTCTCTTGCATGTGACAGCCCTTCCTGAGATCATGGCAGCCCAGATTACCTACCAGACCTGGCTAGTAATATAATTTTCCAATATTAGAAATCCTCCACTAGCTAGGTACTAGCAACCAGAGCACTTCATGTCTCCTGAGAAACCTGTATAAGGGTCAAGAAGCAACAGAACTGGATATGGAACAACTGATTGGTTTAGCATAGGAAAAGGAGTACGACAAGGATGTACATTGTCACCCTGCTTATTTAATTTATATGCAGAGTATATCATGCAAAATGCTGGTCTGGATGAATCACAAGCCAGAATTAAGATTGCCAGGAAAAACATCAACAGCCTCAGACATGCACACAATACCACTCTAATGGCAGAAAGTGAAGAGGACCTAAAGAGTCTCTTGCTAAAGATGAAAGAGGAGAGCGCGAAAGCTGGCTTGAAATGCAATATATTTTTTTAAAAAAACTTAAGAGCATGGCATCCAGCCCCATCACTCCTTGGCAAATAGAAGGGGAAGTCATGGAAGCAGTGACAGACTTCATGTTCCTGGGATCCAAGATCACTGCAGACTGTGACTGCAGCCATGAAATTAAAAGACGCCTGGTCCTTGGGAGGAAAGCTATGGCAAACCTAGACAGCATAATAAAAAGTAGAGACATCACCCTGCCAACAAAAGTCTGTATGGACAAAGCAATGGTATTCCAGTAGTAATGTATGGCTGTGAGAGTTGGACCATAGGAAGACTGAGTGCCAAAGAATAGATGCTTTCAAATGATGGTGCTGAAGAAGACTCTTAAGAGTCCCTTGGACTGCAAGGAGATCAAATCAGTCAATCCTAAAGGAAATCAAACCTGACCAGGCCAGATTGAAGCTGAAGCTCAAATACTTTGACCACCAAATGAGAAGGGAGCACTCACTGGAGAAGACCCTGATGCTGGGAAAGATTGAAGGTAAAAGAATGGGACAGCAAAGGATGAGATGGTTAGACAATGTTACTGATGCAACGAACATGAAATTAAGCAAACTCCAGAGGATAGTGGAAAACAGGAGGGCCTGACGTGATGTGGCCCATGGGGTCGCAAAGAGTCGGACTAGACTGTGTGACTGAACAACAATGATTACAACAACAAAAGCTAGGAAGTGTCTTCCAGACGAAATTGAAAGTGCTGGTTTGGACCTATGAAGCCCCATATGGCTTGGGATCAGAGTACCTGACAGAGTACCTACTCCTAAATGAACATACCCATCCTTTTATTTATTCCCTGACCTGAATGGCCCAGGCTAGCCTGATCTCATCAGATCTTGGAAGCTAAGCAGTGTTAGCCCTGGTTAGTATTTGGATGGGCAATGACCAAGGAAGTCCATAGTCACTATGCAGAGGAAAGCAGTGGCAAACTACCTCTGTTAGTCTCTTGCCTTGAAAACCCTATGCAGTTGCTATAAGTCAGCTGCAACTTGATGGCACTTTACACACATGCACACACACACGTTTACTTCAAAGGGTTTGCTTCAGGTGGTTCCCCATTCAGAAGTTAGGTGGATGGTGACTGGGACAGGTCCTTCTTGGGTGGCTGTGCCTTTGTTGTGCAACACTTTGTTCAGGTTTGGATGGTACCTACTTTGACAGCTTTTAAGTGCCTGGTTATTTCCTCCTAACAATTTTTGATTCACGTGGCAGCAGTTTAAAATTAAAGGAAGTCCACAGATCCCTTTTCATCATGTAGAGCTTGGCCCCTAGAGATCTTTCACGTTAGAGAAGGGGGGAAGAAAACCTACAGTAAAATTCACAACATGAGAGCGCGCTTGGAGGAACCATTTTGCCAAACAAAATCAATGACTGAAACCATTGATGACTTTCCAAAGTCAAAGACAAGAGCTGGACCTTTGAAGCATTCAGAATTCTTTGATAGAATTATGACTGGGGAAATAGGGAGCAATCAGCAAATATATTCTGAATGAGCTGCAGGGACTTAGCTATTAGCAGATAATGAGATCACGGAGTTCAGGCTATAAAACGTAAGATAATGAAACTGGAAAATAAATATACTGTAGGTATTAGAGTTACAGTGCGAATAGCTTGAATGTAAAGGCAGATCCACAACTGATCATGAAAGGAGCACTCTAATGAGAATATATACAATAATTTCATTTTGAACTGTGCAGCCATACTGCAGATAACTCCTTATATGGGGCAAAATCCATTAACTGTTTGTCATAGATGGCAACCAAAGGTCTTCTCAAGCAATCAGCTAAGGGCGCCCTCAGGTTTTATCACTTCTGTGATACTCCTGCAAGTCCCAATCCAGAAGACAACGGTGTGACATCCCATCTGTACCTAATTTTTGTATATTGGCTTTCTACTCCACTCCCCAGCTGAAATTCCCCAAGTGGCTTACAGATGAAAGAGTTATTCAATAAAGCAATTTTATCATAAAAATAATCCATAAAACATTGAATGCAAATGTCTCACAGGAGAGAGCCATAAAACCCACTCCAAAGCACACAGCACAATGCAGTCCAGTCAGTTGGGTTATTGACTTCATTCTGGCAGAACAAAAGTCCTTTTTAAAAAGAAAAGCCTTTGTCATTCTGATTAATTGCACAAGTGAGCAGACCAGGTGACCCTCTTACCATGTGTGGACACATGTCAATGTGAAAGTGTTCCACTTTGTAATTCAAGGCCAAATCCACTCTCTGGTCACAGCCTAGGCTTGCCATTTGCCTTTGGTGAGTAAATCCCTACCTTTGGCCCCAATTCCCAGCTCAAGAAACGGAGAAGTGGGAGGAAAATGGCCAGAGAACAGCCTCCATAGATATAGGAAGAAATTTCTAGAGTGTCACCTGGAGATGACAACACATCCTCAGCAAACTCCACCCTCCTCAGGTACCACCCACAAAATCCCACAGTCTTTGCTGAGGTAGTGCTGGCAACCTTAAGAACATAAGAGAAGCCAATGTTGGATCAGGCCAATGGCCCCTCCAGTCCAACACTCTGTTACACAGTGGCCAAAAATACCAGGTGCCATCAGGAGGTCCACCACTGGGACCAGAAGACTAGAAGCCCTCCCACTGTTGACCCCCCCCCAAGCACCAAGAATACAGAGCCTCACTTGTCCCAGAGTCCCTATCTATACCTTGTGGCTAATAGCCACTGATGGACCTCTGCTCCATATGTTTATCTAATTTCCTCTTGAAGCCGTCCATGCTTGTAGCCACCACAACCTCCTTATTGCAGCTTCATACTCCTCAGCTAAAGGAAATGCAGGCTTATGTTCTATATATGGCTTAAAGGAATGTCCCCAATATTGTTAGTGACTTCAGACAACAGTAGCCAGGGATCTTTTTTGACAAAGTGGTGAAACACCCATTCAGACTTGGAAGGAACACTATGAATCATGACAGAGCAAAAACAGAAATAAAGGTGAGTAACACAAATACCTGTGCTGGCAAATTAGTAAATTTAGGCTGTCAAAACAATATCAAAAGAAAATATTCAGTAGTAGAAGACCATACTCCTTTTCAGATGTTACATCCACATACAAGGGGAACCTCCCAACTGTGGATAGATCCTTCCAAAACATGTGGTTGCGATATTTGAACGGGGAAATGTGCGTATTTAGCATTCTTCAGTATGTGCAAAACAACCACTGAATTTTTAAGGTTCAAGTGGCTAGCCATGTTGGTCTGAAGCAGCAGATCAAAGTTTGAGTCCAGGGGCACCTTTAAGACTCACTAAGTTTTATTCAAGGTATAAGCTTTTGTGTGCACACGTACTTCTTCAGATATAATGAAATGGAAATTACCAGTCACACGTACAACATAATGAAGATGTCCTCTGTAAAATTGCCCTTACATTGTGTTTTTGGTAATTATATTTCCTATGCATTGTTCCCTATTCCCTTTTTTCTTTCTGTATCCTCTTAACATTAAAATTTATTTATTTATTTTTTTGAAAAAGTTGTTCATAAAGGTGCCACTGGACTCAAACTTTGTTCTGGATTTTTCAGGGTTATGGTTTGTGCCAAATATGTATCTTATTCCTGTTCAGACAACATGGCAACTGTGTGCCTTGGGAGCACCATAGGTAGCATATACTTCTGATAAGCACAGTTGCCAGGTTCCCTGTACGGGTGGATACACAGCTGAAAAAGACTTTGATAATGAGCCAGTCATTCCAAACATCCAAATACTCTGCAGGTTCCGTCATTCAAGGGGGAAGTAAGGGACCACAACAATGAATTGAAAGGGAACATGAAGTTGGCTATTTTGTATATTTTCTTTTATTTATTGCTGTTTGCCTTTGTCACCAGGACTTACCAATTACACATAGTGAATTGGTACAATCAACAAAATAGGACATTCATTAATCAGTTCATTAGGGTTTTAGAAGTCTGGAACTACCAGAAAGAACTGAAGCATAGCATAAGTATTAAGACAGGGTACAGAAATTACATAATAGGATCCTGCTTACAATAAGCTATATACAACAGTATAGACCACAGTCCTAAACACTTATCCAAGTAAGTTTTGTGAAGCATTTTGTACAGTGCAACCCTATTACCTGTGCAGAGAAGCCCTCTTGTCAGAGAGAAGATCCAGTTCATGAACCTTAAGCATCTTCGGTGGCAGATAATCCAACAAGTAATTCAAAGGAATGAGAAGTGGGGCAATTTGGACGTTTCAGCATCACAGAATGAGGCCACTTGTCTTCTTATGAGGCTTAGCTGCCATATTCTAAAGTTGCTACCCCTAGTTACCTATCTGCTTCCTACTCAATTTGAGGTGCTATTATGACCTATAAAAGGCTGCAGAATGGTCTGCTATAACCCAATCTCATCAGGTCTTGGAAGCTAAGCAGGGTTGGGAGTGGAGGAAGAAAAATACATTGAAAAATTGCAACATCGCCTGTGGCACTACACCAGTTCCAGTAAAAACTTAGAAGTGACATAGGGTAGCTCTAGGAACCACCATAAACTTTCTAGTTTTGCTATGGAGTTTTCAGTAATTCCTAGAGCTACCTTTCTTACTTCCTTTTTTAAAAATACTGGAAGTGACATGGCACTTGCAGCTGGCTCACAGCTCTCCCACATCCCCACTCGCAACCCTCCTACCAGTTGCCAACACTGCCTGGCAACCCTATCTGGAAGGGATGAACTCTGATGGCCTTTGGTAAGCCCTGCAAGACCATCTTTTTTCATGATGGGCCTGTGTACTCAGCTAGACCTGCACTGACTCTCCCCCCCCCACTTCCTGATGGGTAATAAAAAGCATCGATGGAGGGTTCTGGTTTTGGAGTCTACAATTCTATCATGCATTATGTTTCCACTGATGTGTGATGTTTCCACTGAGTTGCCTAGCCTTAGTTTTCATACTTGTTGCCTAGCCTTAGTTTTCATACTTGAAAAATGCCTTGGGCTAAACCGAAAAGTTGTGGTATTAATATTGTAAGTGAGCTAAAGAAATAAAGGGACAAAAACAGTCTAGGCTGCTTGGCAAGCCAACCAATGGCATGCTTTTGGCTACCTGGGCAAGAATCAACAGCCCTTTAGTCCAAGCTACCTCATATTAGGGTTGCCAGGTCCCCTCGTCGCTCCAGCAGGGGGATTCCCGGACATCCCCAATGTGATGATATCACCTGGAAGTGATATCATCACACGAGGAACGTTTCCCACTCCTCCACATGCAGCTGCCGGTGTGACCTTGGACCAGTCACAAGTTCTTCAGAGCTGTTCTCTCAAGAGCAGTTCTCAAAAGAGCTCTCTCAGCCCTGCCTACCTCACAAGATGTCTGTTGTGGGGAGGGGAAGGGAAAGGAGATTGTAAGCTACTCTGAGACTCCTTTGGATAGTGAAGGGCAGGGTAGAAATCCAGTCTCTTCTTTTTCTTCTCCTATGTTCATGTGCTTCTTCTAGTGCCCCAACATCTGCATTGATTGCCTAGGCTCAGTGAGAATTCAGGCCCTCCTTGCCATCCTGGTCTCCCTGGTAAGGTGTGAATGGCTTCACAATGGCACATTTCACACCAAGCTTAGGGTTGTCATCTCTGGGTTGGGAAAACCTACCTCACAAGATGTCTGTTGTGGGGAGGGGAAGGGAAAGGAGATTGTAAGCTACTCTGAGACTCCTTCAGGCAGTAAAGGGCAGGGTATAAATCCAATCTCTTCTCTTCTTCTTTTCTTCTACACAAGTCCTCTGATGCAGATGTATATATGTCATCTCTCCCCCGCCCCATACAATTGATCTCATGCTTCATGAAAGAGAGGAAACACTCCTCCACATTATTTGTGTGTTTGGGGGTTTGGAGTCCATTCTGAGCCCCCTAGATGCCTATTCCTCATTATAGCATGCTTTTTTTTTTTTTTCCTTTTGGACCCACTCTGCTGTAAACAACTTGTCTACTAATACGATACCTGAATTCAGCCAATCAAGACAGGTACATGACATCTGGAGGCTAATGAAATTAGCAAGAAAGTGTGAAGATGAAAATGCAACATGAGGTAATGACTACCTAATTTGGCTTCAATTGACTAGATATACCTCACAACATCATAAATTTGTTTCTTGAGTTAATACTTCTGCGCTATTTTTGTTCTCTCTGCTTAAAAAGTCCTCAAAGGAATTGTTGCTATGGAGTTGAATTGTTTTATTGCTTCTTATTTTCTGGCCCCTGGCCAGGTGCAACCTGAAAGTTGGGGTTGCCACTTATCTCGTTCCAGTGGGAAACCTTCTGCCAAGGCTCCCTGTCCCCTACCCTCAATGGAGCAGAAGGGGGAAATGGGGGTGGGTAGGCGGTGCCCCATCAGTCAATGCTGGGATATCACTTCCTGTCTCAGAACAAGAAGTGATATACATGAATCTAGCAATGTTTACATCTCTATAGTAAGAACCTAGAATGGGGTGATGTCTCTCCACTTTTGGGTCCTGCTGGTAGGCTAGGCAGCCTAAATGCAGAGCAGAACCTTTGGTAAGCCCAGATCCATAAGAGCTCTTAAGTCCACTGTCCAAACTACATGAGAAACTCGAAAGATAGAGGATGGGATAAGACACCCAGAAGGTATTACAGGATACAGACAAATTGTATTCAGGATACCAGCAGAAAGAGCTTCTAGATCCAGTGGAGGTGATAGTGCGGTCAAGTTGCAGCCAACTTCTGGCAATCCTGTATGGTTTTCATGACAAGACTCATTCAGAGGTGGTTTGCCATTACCTGAGTCTGCATGACAGCCCTGAATTTCCTTGGTTCATCTCCCATGCAAGTACTAATCAGGGCCAACCCTGTTTAGCTTCTGAGATCTGACATGATCAGACTAAGCTGTCAGGGCCCAGATCCAGTAGACCTATGAAAATCTGTGTTGCAGAACTTTCTCATACATCCCAAGATACTCATTAAACAACAAGGAAGTCAATAGAAAAAGAGCAGTACTTAGGCTTGGTCTGGCTAAGGGACTTCAACCTGACCCCAAGGCTTGGGTCCTAAGAACTGTAAGTGAATGATCTATTCACAAAGCCAAATTTCCTGCCTCCCTTGCTTTCTGCAGCCCTTAGACCATGTGAAAATCTTCTCCAAGGGTTCAGGGACCTTTGGTTATGGCATGAAATGTGGAATCTGGGTGTGATGTATATAAACATGTTAAGTGAGCCCTAAAGAACTAGCTTTGTTTTCCCCCACAAAAACTGTATGGGAAGGGCCTCACTTAGGTCTTGCTCTTGGAGTTGGTTGCAGTCTTCCAGAAAGTGTATTGGAGTTCTCTGTTGGTAAGTTTTCCCTCCCTGTTGTGAAGCAATAAAGATTTGTTGTTGAGACTACCAGGGACTTCTGTTGGCTGGTCACCGAAAGGTGACTGAAAGCAGGTTAGGTAAGATCACCCCTACCCACAATGCCTCAGAAGATACTACACTGAGGCCCTGGTCACACGTGCCAAATAACAGGGGGGGGGAGGCGAGGCTATTTGCGCCATTGCAATTTGACCCGCCACTACGCGATCAGACACGATGGCAGTGAGCCGGTGTTTTTTTCACCGGTTTGTGTTTCCGGCGCGCTTCAACGAGGGAGCACGGAAAGAATAGGAGTGCTCTGGAGCGATCACGTGGGAACCTTCATCTGCGGGCCGTCGCAAACCCCTTTGATAGTGCACTTTCACTGATAGTTTTTAACTGTGCTTCTTCGGTGGTAAGAAACAGGTTGAAGACGAGTGCAGGACGCTTGCCAGATGTTCCCCTGTGATCGCACCAGTAAAATCCGCCCGGCATTCGTATCTATCCCGCAGCTACTTCTCTGTGTGATCAGAGCCTGACACTACCCCTGGAGTGGGAAAGCCTTGGTAATTGCTGCCCCGTCCTCACATGGACAGAAATGTCTTTCACTCATGTAAGGGGGATCTTTAGGTCCAGGCCACCATATATTTAGTGAAATTTTCAAATTAAACTGGAACCCTCTCAAGAACTCATCTAAATGCCACCAAGCTTTAAAAACTCAAAATATGAGGGAAAAGAGGGAGGGAGTGTGCTTGGTTCCGCTTTCCACTGGAACAAGCCTCATCTTCTATTCCTCATATGAGGCAGCGAACACAGTCAAAAGCAAGATTCCTCATTATCAACATATAGATGACACAGTAATCAGATCCATCTTCCCACCTCTCACAGAAGCCTCACAGGAGGAAGACACTGTGACAGCCACCTCAGGAAGTGTTAACTTAGGAAGGAGAGGAGGGGGGGGAGCTAGCAGAAAAGTGTCCATCCTGATGGGGAATGAGCAATTACTTGACAACCTACAGAGATCTTATTTTAAACAAACAGGGGGGGGGAACCTAAATTTTAACAGCTAATGTCTATTTTGAACATTTATTCATAGGAAAGCCTACAGACTGATATGAAGCAAACGTTTGCTATGGGAAAGGAACATAATGAACTAGAAACAGTGACAAAGGCTGTTGTTGAGGGGCCAAAGTTTTGTGACGCAAAGTTTTGTGACACAAAGTTTTGTGGGGGAAATATTGAGAATATCAGTGTGGAAAGTTACAAATACACCCCAGTTTATTCACAGGGCCATCCTAAGCAAAGTTACACCCTTCTGTGTTCATTTAAATCAATGGGTTATACCGAGGGATAACTTGATTTAGGATTGCACTGTAAATATTTCCAACCCAGAGACTTTAATTACTGTGACCTTAATGTGTTGCAATTGCTTGACAATTTTGTGAGGAGATGAGTTGACTTCTTGGATGGATTATCTGAGGCTCCAATCATTAGGTGCTGTTGTTTACATAGCACATTTCATATGTGAAATGTTTTTACTGTTTTTCATCTCATTAATTCTATGACAACCCTGTGAAAAAGCTCATCATTACTGTCTCCCAGTTTAGACTGGGCGAGGAAGGCACACAGAGAGGAGAAGATGAATGACAGCTACACAGGGAGGGTAAGTTAACAGGACCTAAACCCCATACAGAAGTTTGAGCACAACTGAACACATGTAGGGGAAACCGGTGTCATGCTTGTTGATCTCATGGGTTGGATCCGGCCTGCTTTTTCACTCAGTCTCTCCCAGTTCCCTTTCTTTCTCCAGTCCCAGTTACACATGCCTTTCTTCTATGCAGATCCCATAGTTCCCAGCATAGCCATTTTTGGTGCTCAAGGTGATCCTGGAACCCAACTCCATGTCCTGTTTGCCCACAGTCCTACATGTTGTAGAGACTGTGTGTAAAGAGTTGACAAGAAGAGGCCCCCTGGACATGCAGCACCTTGACTTTGTGGAGGCCAGAATGGGGCCAGCAGTGCAATCCCAAGACTGATCCATGTTTCTTTGAACACTTGACCCAACAGCTGCACAAAGGGCATCTGTTTCAAGCGCAACAGTCACACAAATGGTATCTCAGTTCACAAACAGGGATGAGGTCCTCTGAAACATACTACATGAACAGTAAGATTAAACCCTGAGAATTTATTGTTGGGATGCTTACATGTGATCCCATTGTCAGAGGATACTGTCCATAGGTTAGAACCCATAACTGAGAAAAAGGGATTCCACTGCACCCTTGTTCTGGTTTTCACCCCAAAGGAACACTGCAAGCACATGAATTTATGATGGCAGTGACAGATGACTGTTCCAATGTTCCATGGTGGCTGAGATGACCACAGTGCAACGTGTACTTTTTCCATTGTTTATTTTTAAAATATGTATCCCCTAGTTTTGCTCAAGTAGGCTCACAGACATAAATTAAGGCTTCCCCTAGTCCTGCACTTGGATTGTTGTTGTTGTTGTTTATGTCTCCCGCTCACTTATAAGCCAAATAATTGTTCTGTGTTCAGGTCTATCAGTGTCTACCAGACTGCGGTCAGACAAGCAATTTGATCCGATGTCATTACGGTTCCCTTCCAGATTTAAAGTGCATGAACAGACAGCAACATCTGCTTTCTGTTCTCCAGCCTTTGGCACCCTGTTCTGACCCATCTTCGAATCGGAATTATTTGACATCAGGGAAAGTCCAGTCTTTAGAGATGTCAGCATTTTCACAGTGCATTTCTGGATGTCTGAACTCTCTCTTGTGAGCTCAAGTTGTTCGGGAAGTCTGATCACCCACTTCCATCTTCATGTCTTTTTGTAAAAAAAATGCAGTTAGCGTTGTGCGCATAAGCGGATCTTCACCCAGGGTTGTGAACCACCGCGTGTGCATTTCTGCACCCAAACTTTCTGTCAGGATCGGGAGCCCCTGGGGAAATTGTTTTTGAGTGACGCATCCCCCCTCAAGACGAAACAAAACATTTCTCTCTTGTATCTTGGGTTGGGAAAGCCATGTAAATAGTCCCTAGCTAGGCTGGGAGCCTGGGGAGCCTGGCATCCCAGGGAGGTGCAGGGAGACTTGAAGAAAGCTGGAAAAAAATTAAAATTCAGGCAGCCTTGCTTCAGAGCAAACTTGGGCTGAATATCTGCCCCCAAAAGTGTGTTCAGGGCTTTCTGGGCATAAACCTTGACTAAAGTGTGTGGGGGGTATGTTTACCAGACTACAGAAATCAGTTCCCCTGGAGAAAAATAAATGCTTTGGAAGAGCAATTGCATGGCTTTGTAACCCATTGAGGTCCCTGTCCTCCCCAGGTTGCATCCCCAAATCTCCAGGAGTTTCCCTTCCTGGAGCTGGTAACCCTATCCCCCATACCTCTTTCCCCCATGCAAACTGTTAGCAGATAAAGAGCTGCTGTTTGAGAGCATCCCATGATTGACAGAAGAGTAAATGCACTGAAATCCATGGGGCTACTCTCATGCAAATCTGTATTCCAAGGATGAGAGGCAAAGTGGAGGAGGCTGAGGGGAGCCCCAGTACTTGGCAGAGGGATTATGGAGCTGTCAAAACGGTGTGGTGCTTCAGTTAAGTGCTTCTGCACATGCCTGGAAGAGGTTTTGTTTTGTTTTAAAGGATGCTGCCCGACAGCTCTCTCCAGGGTTGACTTGTAGCAATAATCTGAATGATCAACCACAAAGTGAGTGAGCAGCAAAGCCAGCTCATGGTAGGATGTCTGATCAAAACTTTCTGTTTCAACACAAAGGTAAAGGTTTCTCTTGCTTGAGAGCTAGTTGAATCTGACTCTAGGGGGCGGTACTCATCTCTGTTTCCAAGCCAAAGTGCCAGCACTGTCCAAAGACGTCTCCGTGGTCATGTGGCCGGCGTGACTAAACGCCGAGGCACACGGAATGCTGTTACTTTCCCACCAAAGTGGTACCTATTTATCTACTTGCAATTTCTTGCTTTCAAACTGCTAGGTTGGCGGAAGCTCACTCTGTCATGCGGCACTAGAGACTTGAACCACTGAACTACATAATACAGTGTAATTAGAGGTGCACCCAGACCGCGCCAAGCTTGTCATCTGACCACAGCCCCAATCATGATGACTTAAGAAGACCTAAACATCCACCAGTGGTAAACCTTAGAATATCAGTGCTTAGGATGCACCATCAGAGGAATGCCATGGCCTATATGCTCTCTTTTTTGGACTTCAGGGGAAATTTGTTGACCACTGTTTGTAGCAGAATGCTGGACTAGATGGACCACTGCTCGGATACAGAAGAGCAACCCTTACGTACTTATAGAATAGCAGTTGCTCTGGAGCTTTGGCCTCTATTCCTTGCTTGTATGCCTCCTGGGGCCATCTGGATGGCCATTGTGGGAAACAGGGTAGATCAGAGGTCCCCAATCTTTTTGAGCCTTCAGGCACCTTTGGGATTCTGACACAGTGTGGTTGGCACAGCCACAAAGTGGCTGCCGCAGCTAGCTTACCTTTATTAACACTGTAAAGATCCTTGTGCTGTGGTGGCAGTGGCTGCAAAAGCAACATTTAAAAAAAAATCTGTCCAGCCAATCCAAAGCCGTGCTGGGGGAAAGCCCTGCCTGGCCCTGCCCACTTTCTAAAACCTTTTGGTGGGCACCACATGGAGGACACCTAGACTAGATGGGCCTCTGCTCTGATCCAGCAGGGCTCTTGTGTTCTTACACTGGTCTGCTTCAGCACGGCAATTTCCTCAGGAACAGCCATGTTAATTCGCTATGGCAACAGCAAGTCATGTGGCGCTTGAGAAGGCAAACAAGCTTGGCGTAGGATCTCCTTTGGGCGTCAGAGTCCTCTTCCTCAGATGCCTTCCCTTGTTCTTATATAAGCTTATGGCCAAAACAGCTGAACACTGAACTTTGAAGCCCTGGAACCTGTTTGATGCCAATGTCGTTTGTTCCACCAGTGAAATTACTGAAAGTAAGCTTTTGTGTGTGTGTATTTTTTGCGTAATAAATGCAGTATCGTTCTTGACAACAGTCTTCATTTTCTGTCTATTCAAACCCTGCAGAACCTAATCAGTGAGAAGAGGTCAATTTCCTAAACTTTGCTTGTCAGCAAAGGGGATTTGTTTAGCATTTATGAATGGGTAATAAGCCTGCATCTTGCAATGATTAATGGTAATTAACCTTTCCAAGCGTATTTGGGTACCTGAGCATCCCCCTGTCTGTTGGTTACTATGAGTGAGTTCAAGTGCATTATGGCGCAAAGGTCTTCCATCTGTCTCTCAGCTGCTCGATGCTGTGGAGACACAATAATTAAGACTATGTGATAATTAAAAAAAAATACTGTATGCCTGCATATGAAAGAGGGAAGAATGGATTAAAAGAAAACTCATTCCCCTAAACATAATGCCAACAAGGTGAAATGGCAGCCGGCGTTCCACAGGTACAGAATATTGGCTGCTATATAGCAAAACAAAGCGGCCAGGGGCTGATACCACATACAAGCTAAGACAAGTGTGACCCTGGCTCAGGATGGCACTGTTAGACAGACCTATTCCCTTCAACTTCCACCCAGAGCCACCAAGGAGATGAGAGACCAGAAGAACAAAATTCCAGGGGGTTTGGTAACCTGACTGAATCTTTGTCCAGAGTCCTATGGGGGATCTCAGCAGTCCTGTCTCCAGCCAACAGTCTACTCGCTAACAGCATTCGCACAAGAAAGGCTGCCATCATCAGAGGCTAACAGTGGAACGTCCCCTTTCTCATCTCCAAAGCCTTACCCCCAAACCAATCTTTCCCATAGATTCTTCACCATGACTCTTTAGTCCACATTCACTATGGGCCCCAGGAATAGTCCCTGTTTTGCTGCTTTTTATATTTGTTTGTGTGTTTGTAAGTGGTCTCAGCTTGCTACTCTTGCTGTTGATTCATTCATGCTGTAAGTGCACATTGTATGGTTTTGATATGCAATTTTCAAGGCAGATAAGGCATGCCATTTTTATCATTTCTTTGTATCCGTATATAGACTGACCAGACCCAGTGTAGGCAATAAAAGCCGCAAAGCTACATGGACTGTATTCTTCTTCCACAGAAGCAGGGGAATGTGTTATTCATAGTTTCTTCTCCAGGGATAACAGAATCCTGGTTGACTCTAATAAGGATATGAGGTAAACCTTCTCATCACTTAATTGGTCGTTTCAGATTTAAAGCTGCCAAATGATACAATTTTCCTTTATCTGAATGAAGATGTACCAAATTGGTCTTCTGTTATGCTAGAGGATGAGAAGTTCTTGCGCAGGTATTCAGTGATGAACAAAAAACAACATATTTTCTCTCAGGCTGGTTCTTCTTCCTTATTTTTAACAGGGCAAAGCAAGTAAATAACAATGCGGCTCCTTCTGCCTCTCATAACTTTTCTGTCCCCACATAGCACCAGAAAAGGTCATACTGGAAATATTGCCTCTCAAGTATACGACTTCCATTTCTGCACTGTGAATTCCCATAGGCTGTGTCCAAACATCACTGAATATTGTGCTACCATGCACTATAGTGATCCGTTGCAACTGTATTCTGTTATCCACACATGAAAATCCAGGTACTAGCCATGGCGATGAAAAGAAACTTCTAGATCCAGAGGCAGTATAATTATGAGTACCAGAGTTACAGGAAGGCCTTATTCTCTGTGCCCTATTTGCTGTTCTTCCAGGGCACCTTGTTGACCCCGGAGTTAAACACAATGCTGGACCAGATATGATCCAACAGGTCACCCCTTATATTGAGATGTGAATGATTGCTGTAATATAACAACAGTGCACTGTCCTGTGATGTGTGAATGCAGCCCCATACTTATGAACTTGAAAACAGATGCATACGTGGAAACCAATGATCGTGGGTCAGAAATAGGAAAATCAACTTTCGGGTAGTGTTTTATCCATTCAAAGCTCTGCACTGGTCATATTTGGGGTGGGGAGATGTAAATCAACTGCAGGAATTGAAGGCTGCAGAAAACAGGGTATGATTCAGAATTCATTCTAGGGATTCTCCTAATCTTATCAGAATTCAGTGAAGAGGGGGGGAAATATAGAGTAAAAAACAGGAAAATCTTAAGAATATAAGAAGAGCCCTGCTGGATCAGACCAGTGCTCCATCTAATCCAATGTCCTGTTTCACGCAGTGGCCAACCAGTTCCTCTGGAGGGCAAAGGGACCGAGGCCTTCCCCTGATGTTGCCTCCTGGCACTAGTATTCAGTGGTTTACTGCCTCTGAATGGGGAGGCTCCATTTAGTCACCATGACTAGTAGACACTGATAGACCTATTCAGTAAGAATCCCCTTTTAAGATATCTATGTTTGAGGCCATCCTCTAGCAGCGAATTCCAGAGGAACTCCAGAAATACCACTACTACTACAAAAAAAAAATGCACAATTTGTCAGGAACCATAACAACATGCTACTCTTCAAAAGGCAAATGTTTTGTGAATAGAAACCTGTACGTATTTGACTTAGCCCTGGCTAAAAAAACCCTGTGAGTTAAATCCCATGCAAGAAGATATAGCACCTTGATAGCTTTGAAAGGAAATTGGGTAGATGCATGGACAATGGATACATCAATAGCTAAAATAGCTCTATAATTAAAGAAGGGGTTATCTCTGAATACCAGTGCTGTGGAGTAGCTACAGAGGGAGAGTTTGATCTCTCTGTCCCGCTTGTAGGTTTTCTAGGGGCATATTTTTGGTCATTGTGAGAGCCAGGATGGTGAATGAGACGGGCATTCTCCATCTCTAGCCCCATTGGGCAGATTTTTTGATCCGCACTTTAGGGCCGGGTCCCAAACTGTATATAAACAAACGGGAACCTGTGGGAAACTCACGGGAGTGTTCCCTCACTAATTCTGTGTTTGAGTCTATGTCCCAGAAAAGGACTTGAAGCGTAGTGAATGCTTGTCCCGTATTATATAGATGCCACCTCTGTTTTCTTGATAGCTTTGAGAGTCAGTTTGGTGTAGTGGTTAAGTGCATGGACTCTTATCTGGGAGAACCGGGATTGATTCCCCACTCCTCCACTTGCACCTGCTGATGTGACCTTGGGTCAGTCACAAGCTCTGGTACAGCTGTTCTCTCAAGGACAGAGTTCTCTCAGCCCCACCTACCTCACAGGGTGTCTGTTGTGGGGAGGGGAAGGGAAAGGAGTTTGTAAGCCGCTCTGAGATGCCTTTGGGCAGTGAAGGGTGGGATATAAATCCAAACTCCTCCTCCTCCTCCTCCTCCTCCTCCTCCTCCTCCTCCTCCTCCTCTTCTTCTTCTTCTTCTTCTTCTTCTTCTTCTTCTTCTTCTTCTTCTTCTTCTTCTTCTTCTTCTTCTTCTTCTTCTTCTTCTTCCTCCTTGGCTTGTAAGTGCATCTGTTGTACAGCCACCTTTATCTCTCTCCTGCGTCACTAGCTCTTTGCCTCCTTGTCTATTGCTGAATTGTAACTGTCTTGCAGTCTGAGATCCGCCTATTTGATTTTTACGTGTCAGTGTCTGTGAGGTACATACTGATATCACTGTGCAGATAATTAAAAAATGATGTGCATGTAATACAGACGGTCGTCTTCTTCCTCTGCTACCGCATGAATCTGGTTCCCTGGACTTTATGTGCTCTGAACTTTGGAATTCCGAAGGTGCTGGTATTTGGAAAGCGAGCTGCTCTGCCTACACACCTCCCCCTCCCCCATTCTCTGTGCCTGTCACCGGAACTCTGCCTGTTTGCCTCCCTTCCAGCCTCAGTGTGCTCCTTGCCCCCTCCCATTGTCAGTGCAGCGCTTGCTTGGCTCCTTCCACCCTTGTTGGAGCTCTGCCCTCTTGCCCCCCATCATCAGTTTGCTGCCTCCCTTCCTCCGGTCAGTGCAGTGCTCGCTTGGTTCCGGTTCCCCTCATCATCAGTGCTCCCCCTCCCCTGTCAGCCGGCTGCTTACCTGCTCCCCCCCCATTCTCAACACTGAGCAGCTAAGGAAAGAAGAAGAGGCCCTGAAGGCAAGGCAGGCTGAGCAAGGGGTAGTCTCTACAGCGGGTACAGCTCCTCTTCTGATGATTTGGTGGACAGTCATTTCTCTTTCCTGCCACACCACCCTTTATCCTGCCCTCACCATTGCAGCACCTGTGTTGCCTGTGCTTGCGAGGTGGCGAGCTGTGGCAGGCACTGCCTACCGTGGCAGCACTGGTTGGAAGGGGCAGAATTTGAGGGCTCCTCTCTGACTCGGGTAATGTGATGGCTGTGGCTCTCCCTGGCTGGTGCTCTGCCCTCCCACCCTCCTCACTTCACTCACCAGCCGTCACCTGCCTGAAGTGCCTCTCCCCCTCCCGCCACTCCAACAGAGAAGTGTTGTCTGAACATTAGCACATAACACTCCTCTGTTTTAAGGGAATTTAAAACCCCCCCCCCATGTGTGGGGTTTTTTTTTTCAAATGTTCTGATTTTTCTGCAAACCTAGGGCATCACCCAAGTTTGCAGAAAAACTTGTTTGGGGTAAGTATGCACCCTATCTGCAGAAATAAGTATCCACACAGAGGGGACTGTTGGGAATTAGATATAGAGATGATCCCTCCCTTCAGCTTGTGATTCATGTATTAGAATCACAATAGCTAAACTAAGGCTACCTCCAGTCTGATATGTTCAAGTACTCTCAGCTTCAGACAAGTTCATTAATTAATACTGAAGAATCAACGTAGCTCAAATGCAACGTTAGTCTCTTCGAAGGAAAAAAAAACCCTGCAGACTTCTGTTCTCTGATTCTTCTCTTTTCCTCTTCAGATTCAAAATGTGAGGCAGACTGCCTTAATGTAAGTAGTATTAATGAGACACCTATTTAGTTCTTGTCATTGCTAAGGTCATATGTGTACTATGTGTTAGAGGCAGGCATGCTAATGGTACAGTCACTTATGTCATATCCAACTAGGCTCTTTTACTGGTTAATGAAGTAACTGCCTAACAGTGTCACATCTCTCCACCCCCCCTGTTTTCTACATAATATTTTTTTCCTGGAATGCAGACAGTCCAAAGCATCTGCTGATCCCTGTCTATTCATTATTGGGACAAATTTGGAGAGAGATGTGGCATATACCAGAAGTTCATTGACATGAGCTTAATAGGTGACTCATTACTTGGTTGCCAGTGTAAAGAACAGCTACTAGTAATTTTTCCCCCCAGGGAGATAGACCAAAGGGTTGATGCAACCCCTGTTGTTGTTTAACCAAATCCTGAAGGAGATAGAGGTGCAGTGGATTGTTCTGTGAAGAAGAAGAAGAGCTGTTTTTTATACCCCACTCTTCAACACCCGAAGGAGTCACAAAGTGGCTTACAATCACCTTCCCTTCCTTTCCCCACAACAGGCACCCTGTGAGGTAGGTGGGGCTGAGAGAGCTCTGAGAGAACCCAAGTCCACTCAGCTGGCTTCATGTGGAGAAGTGGGGAATCAAACCCGGTTCTCCAGATTAGAGTCTGCCACTCTTAACCGCTACACCATGCTGGCTCTTACCTTCTTTGTATCTGCATTTTTGCTTTTCAGTTTTTTGTACTGCCTATGGGATATTATGTCTTCTACTTTTGTTGCATTTTTTTAAAAAATGACACCCAGTCTTATTCCATTGGCCCAAAATTTTGTAATCTACCTTGAGTCTCATCAAGCAAGGGAAACAAAGCATGCAAATAAAAATATAAATAAGAATGGCCACTGTTGTTTCAAACTATGGCATTCTGAACAGGCTGCAGATGAGCCCGATCTCTATGATTATGCAAACAGAGCTGTGACTCAGTGGGCTGGATTCAGCAGAGAATTTCCATGAACAGAAGGAAGTAGATTTTGCCAGTTTTCTGTTCCTACTTCAGACCTCTCATGCTGTTCCTGTTGTGTCCCCTTTCCCCTGCCAGAAGAAACATGTTGGCATAGGGCTGCCAGGCCAAGCCCGGCAGCAAGTGGGAGGGGTGGGGGGGTGGGGACATGGTAGGGGCAGCATCACAGCATGATGACATCACTTTCAGAGAAAATCTTTCCCTGGATGGCATCATGCCAGCGACACTGATTCCCCCCCCCCCCTTGGAGCAATGGTGTGCAATGGGAGATTCCCCCCAGAGCCCTAATTTCAGGAGACATTTTGAGATGTAGTGTGAGGATGGAGGCAGGAAAGTTGCAGTCCATGGAAATATGCTCTTTCCATGGTAAATTACCAGGGGATCCTGGCCAGGGGCAGCTCCCAAGCCAATATCATCAAGTTATACTAGGCATATTAACTGAAAATGCCAAGGGTAGAACTGGGGGACTTTACCACAGCCCCTCTCCAAGGAGATTGCTTAAGATTGACACCAAATTTTCCCTAAGTGGAAATTTAGCTTCACTAATGGGCAACAGTTTGAGTACATGAGAAAGAATATCCATGGAGGCAGGAAGAGAGATCATCTTTGTCTCACCAAGAGGGCTGTAATGGTGGAAGTAACCCTAGCACAGTAGTACTCACTCTGATGCTCATGAAGATCCACATTTGTAATTGCCATCATCCAAAAGTGTCACATTGACTTCCATCTCTGGAATGAGGCCTACACTGCAGGAAGTAGAGTTGCCAGCAGGAAGGTTGAGGGGTGCAAACATGGGGGGTCATGTGATGCCAGTGAAATCATCAATGTCACTATGTCATTTTTTGTGTAAAACCCAGAAGTGCCAATGGGTAGCTCTAGGAATTGCTAGAAACTCTAAGGTAAAACTTTATGGTAAAACCACATGGTCTCCAGCAGTTCCTAGAGCTACCCATTGCCACTCCCAGGTCATGCCTGCAAGTGACATACTAGCACGGAGGACACCAATGATTTTTAAACATTTTCTCCTGCTGCTGCTTTGAGCGGTGGTGGGGAATGGCAGCAATCTGCAGGAGGCTTCCCTCCATAGTGGGAGACCTGATAAACCTATCAGGAAGGCTTTAGGGAATGGTGTTCAGAAGAGCTACAGATGGCATGTCAAAGTGCCACATGTGGCTCTGGAACCACTGAGTGAGTACCACCACCTTAGTAAAAGCTCTGAACTGAGGAGGGAAGGTGAGAGAAATGATAGTAAAATTAAAATAACTAGCCAAAAATAAAATGGGATTAATAACCAGTGTAATGTAAATGGGGGGGAAAGGATTTGAAACAAAAAAAACAAAACAAAACAAATATTTTTCTTGGCATGTCCTTGCTATGTTTCTAACAGTTTTAAGTTAAACAGGAAGAAAACATTTATGAGGAATCCATGCACACACATGTACAGAAGCTGAATATATAAAGCCCTGTTACAAAAATAACCCAATGGGGGAAAATATCCATGTACATCACTGGCAATCGGACGAGGCCCATCCAAACAGGATGATATTTTTCGCCATTAATCCTGCTGTTAGTTTGACAAGGCGATTTTATCTTCTTCTCACGGAACCTCCCGAATGACACCTGCACAGAGGCAGGTTGCTTGGAGTTCTCAGAATTTCTGCATAATTGACTAATGAAACCATCTGTAATTCAGTGCTTGTTAAGTGAAATTCACTCTTGCCTGACTCTCGAAATAGGCTTTATGACTGTCGAGACACCCGCCAGAGCAGCTGCAAGGGAGGAAATGGGATGACTTCCTAAGACCTCATGCTGTTGGTTCTGAATTTGGGTATTTTAAGTCTTGGGTATGTTTGGGTGAAATCGACGGGGCTTCTTTCCAAGGAACTGGGCTGACAGTGTGTTGCGGTTTCTCAAAGCGTTTTGCTATTCCTTTCTAGGTACACTGATTTCAACAACTGGCATTAGGTGATTTTTATGTACAATATAGTGGATTCGTTCAGGTGCCTTGCTCTTGGAATCCCAAAGGTCTTTTGCTACTCAAGAAAATATGCAAAACTGCACATGGAAACACTGGTGTGCCATGCATATTTGTCACTTGGAGTGGATCATTTTTACGGGCCACCTCCCGCCACTTCCCTCCCGCTACTCCTCTCCTGTTTATCAGGTCTCCCAGTTAAGACACTCTCCACAACACACTTTGGCAGTGATAGTTTATTGAGCTATGCTTACTTCAGGAAACAAGCTCTATGTCAGAACTGAAAAAAGGCGCACAAAAGCCCCTATTATAGGTAATACAAAATTCACCCCACACCTCTCGCATAAGTCACCACTCAGCCCCTACTGTCACTATGGCAACCCTGACAGATATAGGGTGCCTGTTATCTACATCCTAGCCTGGCATGAAAGACTCCAAGGCCAGCTCCCTTGGGAACCGGCTTTGGGGCACAACCTTAAGGCAAAGTTATGGCTTCTGCAAGTGACCACTCTAAACACCCATGCACTCCCCTCAGGAGTCCCCTCCCCCATATCTATGGCAAGCAGTAAAGTGAAACATAGAGAAATGGAACCAATGCTTGACATTGCCCCCCTCCTGCTGCTCCTCTCCCACCCACTTGGTGTAGTGGTTAAGAGTGGCAGACTCTAATCTGGAGAACCGGTTTTGATTCCCCACTCCTCTGCATGCAGCCAGCTGGGTGACCTTAGGTCAGTCACAGTTCTCTCAGAATTCTCTCAGCCCCACTTACCTCACAGGGTACCTGCTGTGGGGAGAGGAAGGGAAGGTGATTGTAAGCCACTCGAAGACTCCTTCAGACAGCAGCATCATGGCTTGTCCTTAGGCTTCCCTCTCCCTCCCACTGTGGAATTTGTGGGGGGCGTCCTGGGACCTGGGAAAAGATATCTCAGAAAGCATCTATATGCTTTTTGGGTTCCCTTCCACGGGTGGGGGGGAGCATTCCCACAAGCCTTTGGGAAACATGCAAATTAATTAAGCATTATTAGTTAATGCTTTTGAAAGACTCACCATGACCTAGGTGGTAAACAGCAGGACTGGGACTGTTGGAGATCCTGGAGGTTTTTTGTCATCTTCTGGGCAAGGAACAGTGTTCACTGCGGGTGTGGGGGGGAGGTATTTGTGAATTCCCTGCCTTGTGCAGAGGGTTAGACTAGATGACCCTGGAGGTCCCCTCCATTATGATTCTAAATTAAGGAACAGATGCTCTGTTCTCCTCTGTTCATTCCATTGCTGGCTGTAGGCTAACTTATGGAAGGCATTTCTAGAAAGTATTCACTATAGTACAGGTGTTTAGGAAAATAATCCCATCCAAATTACTTCACCAAGTTGTGGTTCCTAAATACCTGGCCATGTCTCCATAGTGGCTCTGATAGCAATCTACCAGTTTCAAAAAAAATCCAGACCATTACTAAGGGGAGGAGTCTGGCCTTAAATCCCTATTCTTATATCACACACACCTTGACTGAATCAGGCTTGTTATTCTTTATCATCACCGCATTTTTCTTTCCTCAGAAGCACCCATCCATGTTTTCCATGCATCAATAAACTAACATTATCGATTTAAATCCAGCAATATGTTTGAATGCCATATAAATGGCATATGAAAACCATGTCACATGTGTTCACAATACAAACAAATCTCAAAAAACAGCTGTGAAAAGCAAGACTGAAACCAGTGATCGAAATACCAGAAACTGAAAAAAAACATAACTAACTAAGGAACATTTGTTCATCCTTAACCATCAAATCTGTTCAGTTGGCTCCAATTTTCAGTTTTTGTCTCATTTTTCTTTATAGCTTACCGATAAACACTGATTATATCACAGGGCAAAAGAGGAATTTTTCTGTTTGGCCTCAATGTTTCTTTTTTTCCCCTACTGTGCCATGATTTAATCAAGGTACATATGTGCCGATTCACGTCCATACACAATAGACACACGCTGAAAACTGCAGCAAACTGCCTACGGGCCTCTGGTGAAATTAATGCTGAGATATGGTCCACGTTGTACTAGAAGAAAGGTGGAGCAAACAGTAAAGCATGACAGTGAGGGACGAGAGAAATCTGCTCCTTCGTGCTTGCCGGTAAATCAGCGTTTACTGCAGGGGACTCAGCCTCTGGGCCAAGCCATTATTTTAGTACAACTTTGCTCCTTATAACTTTTGTGTATCTGTTTTGAAATGCAATACTGTGAACTTACATAAAGCCAGAAACTTTAGGTGTCAGCATGTTACAATATTGAACTTTGGCGGATGATTGCAAACCAAGCAACTTATTACAGAATTGCTTATCCCAGTTTGTTAAAAAAAAAAAAAAACACCCACATTTTTCTACTCTTACAAACCTATACTGAAAATAAACATTAGCACACTCCATAAGGGGTTGTCTGTGTTAGTTTGCTTTAGCCAAAACGACAAAGACTATTTTGGGACCTTGAAGACTAACACATTAACTGGCTTAGAAAGTCATGACCTCTCCCTCCCCTCCTCTCCCCCCCCCACACAGGGCCGGCTCCAGGTGTCTGGGCGCCCTAGGCAGGGACCCCCAGGAAAGCCGGCGTTTTCAACCGGCTTGCTTGGGTGCTCTGTGGGGCACCCAAGCAAGCCTGGGAAGACACGGGGGGGGGGTTTGCGGGGGGGGCCTTTTGGTGCCCCTGCAGCCGGCGTGCTCTAGGCAAGTGCCTAGCTCGCCTAGTGGGCGAGCCAGCCATGCCCACACACATACATTTAAAGGCCTCATGCATCGTAACAGTTGTGCAGGAATTTTTAGGGCCAGAATTATTTGATGAGGAAGGTTTCCAACACTGTCTTGGAAGCTGCTGGAATATTTTGGAGGTGGTGCCCGTGAAGGGCAGAGTTTGGAGAGGATATTGTAGTCACATCTAGGTATTGTTCAAAGCTGCCTCCTCTAGTCTCGATGGTGTTTACCACAGAGACTAAGGATAATTCCTAGAGCATTACTATGTGGAGGCCATTTTTCTCCTGCTCTTCATTTCCTCGGGGGTGGGAAACTGGGCTGACAATCTTCCCTGGGCACAGAAATGGGAAGCCTATGTAAGAGTAGTTGCGGGGGGGGTGTTATGATTTTTTCACATGATTTCTGCAATGTAAACCTTTCTGGAACCAAAGAAGAATGCTTAGCTATCTTTCTACACCATTCAGAAAGGCTGAATGGGGAAACTTTTTGACAACTGAGGAGTCTTCAGTCTTCAGTCGGGATGAGTATGAACTGGCTGATGAACCAAAGTTCATCATGAATTTTGGGCAGTTCATGGTTCGCAAAGAGATGTTTGCGAACTGAAGAACCACCACAAACTTCCACAAATTTTGTTGCAGTTTATTGCAATTCATGAAGAGCAGAAAGTAGGAGTTTACCTCTGCTTTCTGTTCTTCATTAAAAAACAACACCCAGCCATTTAAACCACTGCTTTTTGGTTTAAACCACTGAGCTCAAAGCCAGTTAAACCAAACAGCTGAGTGGTGGGGTCCCCACCACTCAGCTATTTAGAAACCCCTGCTTTCTGCTCCCTATGGCTTTTTGCAGGGAGCAGAAAGCAGGGGTTAAAAGGCTCAGAGCCACGTAAACCAAACAGCTGAACGGTAATCCCCGCCACTCAGCTGTTTGGAAACTCCTGCTTTCTGCTCCCTGTGAAAAGCTGCAGAGAGCAGGTGTTTAATGTTTAAATGGCTCACAATCCAGTTCACTTCATGAACTAGTATATCAGTAAATGGTTTGGTTTGTGGTTCAGCCATGAACCATAAAGTGAACTAAACTGCAAAAATGTGGTTTATGCCCTTCCCTAGTCTTCAGACTTGTGCTGGTAAAGACCTGGGGATAGCATTTGACATTTTAGATATCTCATGCCTACAGTTTTGGTCTGCCAACATTTATTTCCATTTCACTACCCCTTTCTGCAAATCTAGCCTGCACCATTTTTGTTTCCTTGCACATCCCCTCAGTAACATTTTGCAATGTTATTGGTGTGCCAATGAATCGGTGATATGCTATACACAGACATGGTGTACACTGCATGTATAAATCACATACTAGTTTCAGCAGTCCAAGACAAACAAGGCTACGAAGTGATCAGCAAAAAAAAAAAGGAAAACTAAAACCACCGACAAAAATTAAAAATGAATATAAAAAGAAACAAAATGGGAAACATTAATGTCAAGGTTGTTGGGAAACTTGTAGACAAATGATCTAGTGGCTGTTATCCATTGTGAAAATAGTTGCTACCATTTCGAGACTGTTTTTCAGCCTGCATTAGAATAAAAGAACAGTTTCTGTATGTCCCCAGACCCCTCGCGCAGTTGCCTTTGCCTAGGCACAACACACATGCATAAATTCACATCTGGCCTAGGTAAGCCCCAGCCCAGTTCAAAGGATACCTTCCCTTTATAGACTATGCAAATGTGGAAAACAAAGGACTCTGTGGAGAGAGCAGACCTGAAAGTCAATTGCCAGTGGCAAATCACTGACTGCTATTGCAAGGCAATCTTCACAAATGCAGACTTATATTAAGGACAGGGGGGGGATGACAGCATGCCAAGTTCAAAACAAGGATTTCAGGGTAGCTATTCCTTGTAATTTTATTATCTATATTTAATTTTTCTTAACAACGTACCTTGGCACAAGATGTTTCCCAACCTGAGTGCACACACCATGGCTGAGTTCAGACTGGCAGTTTGGTCCGATATAGGCACGTTTCACAAGCGGATTAAAGGGGCTGGTTCACACAGCCACAGCTGTCAGGCATTCCCCAGCCATGCTCAACCCATCCTATGACGATTCCCTGCTACGCTAAAAAAGTACCAGGTGAAAGTTGTAGCAAACCCTGGAGAGCGCATTGATCCCGCTTCCCGGAAGTGTGCATGCTAGAAGCCGCGTGAACAAGCCACACTGATGATTGCTGCTGTGCCTATGTGCCTAGGTGCATGTCGCCAGAGTGAAAAAAAAGCCACTTACAGCTGCGCCTCCACCAGGGGCGGGCCAACAGTTTGAACGCTCCTTTGCGCCTCCTCACCGGTATGCTCCCGCATCAGTAGGTGCGGTGCAACTGGGAATCCCCGACACAACTTGGTCTGGGTCTTTTTGCCCTGCCTCCCTTGCACTTCATACTGCCGGTCTGTCCTCAGCCCATGATTATCCTCAAAGTAGCTCCATCTTTGCAACAGTTCATTTTAGCGCCTTAAAAAAGAAAAGTTTTCTTCAACTGTTCCATAGTGTGCAGCAGTCCATATTTCCAACGCTTTGCAACTGCAATCTTAGAAACCACCACCTGATTTCGAATACAAGCCTTCTGATTCAATATAGCCGAGTTTCTCAGACAATTTAGTGGCTATCACAATAAGATTACATCTCAATGTAATTTGGGTTTGGTGGGGCCAAAATTACAACAGCTCTTGAGACTACAGAGATGAGTTGGCAACTGTGAGTAGGCCCAGAGAAGCCCGTTCTGCCCCTCTTTCCTTCCTTTCCCCCCTTTCCTTTCTTCCTCTCTCCTTCTTTCTTTCACTCTTCCCCCTCTTCCCTCCCTCCTTCCTTCCTTCCTTCCTTCCTTCCTTCCTTCCTTCCTTCCTTCCTTCCTTCGTCCAACCCTCCCTCCCTTCCTTTCTAGGGCTCGTTGTCTTCCTCCACAATGGGCTTCGCTTCCTAGTATATGTGTGTGTGTGTGCACATGTGTGTTTTGTTAGGCATTTTTGTGTAAATTTCTTTACAGTTCCACTGACACAGCCAGCAAACTGAAGAAGTTGAAGGAAACACATCTTAAGTATCTAGAACGGGCATCTTTGCAAAGCCTGTTTGGAAAATGTTATGACTTCCCAGGTTCAACCCCTATATAACCAGGAATTCCCCAATCCAGAGTTGGCAACTCTACTAAGTAAGCTACTGCCTAGGGCCTTGTTTTATGCTATGCTATGAGTCCTCTTGATATAGTTAAGGGACTCAACATGGAGGGCATCTTCTCAGGTGAGCCTCACTTCCTAAGCAAACCAAGGCCAGACAAGAAGTCTGTTCTTTCTTCTGCAGCTCTGTCCTGAAATCCTGCAAGAGCCCATTCATCTCTCTCTCTCTCTCTCTCTCTCTCTCTCTCTCTCTCTCTCTCTCTCTCTCTCTCTCTCTCTCTCTCTCTCTCTCTCCCAAAACAGATGTCCTGACTAACTGATCAACACCCAGTCCAAACCCCTGGACCTAGGAACATGAAATTTGGGGAGTGCATTCCTTCCATGATGTCAACCACTACTAAGAAGGGATTTTTAGAAATTCAGCCCCTAAGGGTGTGAAAAGGGGTAAAAATGTGTTTTCTCAAAGGGTAACCTTGGCTGTGTGCCTGGCAGGCTGCGGCCTGCTTGCACTCCCTTTCGCTCTAATTGGTTAGATATGGAGCTCAGCGTTCTGAGATAAAAACAAGTTACAGGAGACTGCAGACAGTTGAAGACAGTTGGTATTCAGGGAAGTTCTGTCTTCTGTGTAATAACATCAGTGATTCAAGACTCCTGAATGGGGGTTCTCAGAAAAGTCAGTATGGCAATACAGTTTGTGAATGTTCATGGGGAGATGGTGGAGGACCTTTATAACTGGATTCATGATAGTTAAATACTGAAGCGAAACATAGGTTTCGACAGGGCTTTTTTGTAGAAAAAGTCCAGCAGGAACTCATTAGCATAATAGGCCACACCCAACAACAGAAACTCATTCGCATATTAGGCCACACCCCTGACAGCACAGCTCATTAGCATATTAGACCACACACCCCATTTTACCAGAAGTGTGTTCATCCAGCCACACCCACCTTTTGCTTCCTATTCTGTTTACCTTGTTTGTTGTCAAAACCCAGGGCTTTTTTTGTAGCAGGAACTCCTTTGCATGTTAGGCCACACACCCCTAATGTAGCCAGTCCTAATGAGTTCGTGATGTTGGGTGTGGCCTATTATGCTAATGAGTTCCTTCTGGGTGTGGCCAACTTGGGAGCCAGCCAGAACTCTGTTCCTGTGCGTTCCTGCCCCAAAATAGCCCTGGGTTTCAAGCCAGTTTCTGAATATAACTACAACAAAGAGGTTAATCAGTGCTGTGTGTTTCATTAAGATCCCATCCTTATTGACTTGTTTGGTCTATTTTAAATTACAACCCTCCCCCTCATTATCTGTAAGTTGCTTTTATTGGGGGGTATTGCCACCTCCGGAGAGATAAGCCTCCCTGCAGATGATAAAAGGGTTGTATGCCTGTTAATTTGAGGTTTTCACTGTAGAGATCTTTAAAAAAAAAAATGTCTCAGCCCTCCTCGCTACAGAGGCGGTGCAAACATTTCATTATCATAAAATATGCATGCATTTTCTGCTAAACGTTTGCTGCAATAGCAGTTCCCTAATCTCTAGCATTTGATTTGCTTTAATGGTATTCTGTAGGCAACATTTCTTGCTGAAATAGTGCAAATGCAAAGAGGCCTTTAACACTGTGAAGATTTTTTGGGCAAATATCCTTGTGCTAGCACTAATTTTCTTCCCCTCCAAGATAAAGTGGTTTCCTGCAACCTCTTAATGTATAATGTATCCTGAGCAAGCGCAGGGAACAGACTTGAGAATTAAATAACAAGGGCAGAAGCTACTTGAAGGTGTAATCTGTGTTTTTTTTTCCTTTTAATATAACCCAAGAGAGTTATAGTAAAAAATGAAAGTATACAGTGATCTCCATTATCCACATCCCTACTTTTTAATAAACCAACTTCCTTTAGCTCTCACTTTCTCATTGTTACAGACGCTAGGTGGTTCCTTTGTTAAATTACTTGGATTTATTTTTCCCTTATTCCAGACAAGGAATGGCTTGTTTTATGGGGTCCTATTTCAGCAAAATGTTTATGCTGATGATTAATTTTTACCCTATCCAGGTTTACGCAACTTTTAATTCACCAGGATAAATGACATTGGGTCAAATCCACCCTTCTGTTTCACTCTTCTCTTTACTGCAGTCCTCAGATCACGTCTTTTGTCCCATATTAGCCTTTTTGGGCAGTCAACGGTAAACCTTCCTTCCTTCCTTTTTTTTTTTTTTTTTTGTATTTTTCATATGTGCATGTGTGTGTGTGTGGACATGTGAGTGTGTGTGTGCCTGGAAATCATGGCGACCTCTGGTGAATGACCCCTACTGGGGGGCTGGAGGATATTCAGAGAGGTGGCTGAACAAAGCCTGCCCCTGCCTCCTGCCTATGGTAGTTCAAGGAGGTCTCCCATCCAAGTACTTTCCAGAATCAACCCTGCTTAGCTTCCGAGATCTGATGAGAGCGGGCTTGCCTGGGCTATTCAGGTCAGGGCACCTTCAGCCCTGGCCACACGTGCTGGAAAACGTGGGGGGGAGGTGTGGCTATTTGCGGCGTTGCATTCTGATCCGCCATTATGCGATCAGATGTGACGGCAGCGTACCGGGGCTTCATCCTTTGGTGAGGGCTGCAAAGAAGATGGCCGGAGGGAATAGGAGCGTGCTGGTGTGATCACACCGAATGAGTCTGTCTGCAGTCTGTGGCAAACCATTTGCTAGTAAATTTTTGCAGGTACTTTTTAACTGCACATCTTCGGCAGGATGCCACAGCTTGGCCACGGGTGTGCTACACTTGCCAGATGTTGTGGTGTGATTGCACCCTGAAAATCTGCCCAGCATTCATGCCTTTCGCACAGCAAATTCTCCGTGTGACCGGGGCCTTCCTTCCTTTTTCACCAATTGAAAAGCTGGTTGGATCACAAGGGCTCAGGTTCAGTCCCCGGCATCTCCAGTTAAAAGGGTCAGGTAGAGTAGGTGACGTGACAGACCACCAACCTCTGGAGAGCCAGCCTATTCTTTCCAGCTGTGCTGCTGACCCAACCTGACTGCTTGTAGGACAATGTAGGATCAGCTAGCAACCATTTGAGCAGGAGCTTATGGATTCCTCTCTAGGAGTGGGGAGTTTTTTTGTTTTGTTTTGCTTGCTACATACTGCACTTGGGGTGTGTGCAATAAATAAACCCGGGTATGCTAGAATGTGGGATGGCAGGAATAGAACTGTTGCTCAGTACAAGGCTCTATGAAAAAAGCCCACAAGAAAAAGCCCACAATCATGAATGCACACAGGAAAAAAGCTCATACACATAAAAAGCCCACTTCTGTTATTATTTGTTATTTAACCTTTTTTTCCTGCCTTTTCCCTTCCAAACCTTTACACTCAAGAGCATTAAAGCCCTCTTCACGCAGGCGGCTTTTATATAGTGATGAAGTAAGCAAAATTATTATTTGATTATAATTGATAAAATCACAAGACAGATTGTTGCATGTGCATATGACCTGTTTTAATCCTAAAACAACAATATAAAATATAGGTAATACCTATTCATTCTCATAAGTGGAGATAAATAGTTATCCACCATTATAAGTATCTATGTCAATTTACATGGTATTTTTCCATGTGGGCTTCTTTCTGTGTAGTGCTTTTTTCTGTGTGGGTTTTTCTGTGTATGGGCTTTTTCCCTGTGGCCTTTTTTCCAGTCACCCAATATGAGTAGGGAGAATTGGCAAGCACCCCAAGGCATCCAAGCATGAAAGGCCACCTTTAAGCTTTATCATCCCCAAACAACCCATCATTTATTGTAGGGTGGGTTGGGGAGGGAACACCCTTTGTGATGAGCACCTTAGTTGTCTGTAGGTCATATTGAGGGAGGAGGAGGAGGAGAAGGAGGACAAGAATGCTGGCTAACTGTAGAAGCTCGGTGGAGTTGTCCAGACATTGGTAGCCACTGGGCTGCCCAGTTGCTACCCACTCTAGAAGTAAAGTAAATGCAATTATGCAGATCAGCCATTTAAAGAAGAACAAAACAAGGGGATCTACTAATCAAAGACTTTTTAAATATAAATATACGTCGTTTTTAAATATAAGATGAAAAATAGAAGACAAGCAACAACCAAAGAGGGTGGACATCTAACCAATGAGAGGATGGGGCCAGCTGCTAAGTGTACCCGAGTCAGAGAATTCTCTTAACTTTTTCCCTCCCAGATACTCTTGCAAGCAGAGCTACAATTAATGTTCCCTCTAAGCTGTGGAGTCCTGTGAGCAAATATTCTACTTTGTGAGCTACTGGCGTTAAAGCTGTGAGTGAGCAGTTTGGTTGCTGCATAAATCTGTTTGCTCTAGAGCCATCCTTCCTAAGCTAAGACAAAAATGTGTGAGCCAGAGGCTAAAAAACTGTGAGCTAGCTCACACTAGCTCAGCTTAGAGGGAACACCGGTTATAAAATCAACTAGATCAACCCTAGCATAGTTACATAAGAAGAGAAGAGCCCTGCTGGACCAGCCCAGTGGCCCATCTACACTAGCATCCTGTCTCACACATTGGCCAACCAGTTGTCTCCCTGCCTGCATTTGGAGAAAGCAGAGCTAGCACAATATCACTAGGTTTGTCAATACACTTTGGGCTTCCTGCAGCATTCTTTAGTCACGTGAACAAAGGAGAGCATCCAGATTTCTTTCCTTGTCTCTTTAGTTAACAACCAATCTCAACTAATGTTCCCTCTAAGCTGTGGAGTCTTGTGAGCAAAAATTCTACTTTGCGAGCTACTGAAATTAAAGTTGAGAGCAAATGATTTGGCTACTGCATACATTAGTTTGCTTTGGAGTCATCCTTCCTGAGCTAAGATGAAATGTGTGAGCTGGAGGCTAAAAAACTGTGAGCTAGCTCACACTAACTCAGCTTAGAGGGGAACACTGATCACAACCTAACAGGCAGAAACAGCTCAAGAAACTTCAGTGGTCTTACAGAAACTTATCGGCTTCCCTTAGAGATCTTCAGAAGTTTCCCCAGAGGATGAACCTCCACCTTTGCTGTCAATTCCATTTATAACCACTAGCTATTTTTTTCCTGGGTCTTGGTTGTCATGGTTTTACCTGGACCTTGACTGTGCAAGTTTTCCCCCCTGTTCCTTCTGGGTCCTGGTTGTGCAGCACTAATAAGGATATAGTTGTGTATATGTGTGTCTGCATACACACTCACTACAATGTACTTCATGCATATCACTTTATATTATTCAACAGCTGCCTGGGCTGATATTGTGACATTCTGACATTCCAACTCCCTAAAGAGTTCCCCAGGATAATTGACACATTCTTAAGCTAATTGGGAGGCTGACAACTCTTTCTGGCAGATGACCTGATAAGACGAGATGCCACAGAACACAACTGCTCACCAATGTCTGGAATTTGTCTTCTTGGTCCAGATTCACTCACTGTCAAACATCATGAAAACTCAGTGCTCTAACACACATCTCCAGTGTCAAGCTGAACCCAAAATGACAACAGACGTGGCAGCTATTTAAAGAGTGCCACACTGGAACTTTTTACAAACAGACAGTCTGGCTGGAATTTAATTAGAAATAGTAAAAGTTTCATTGGTGGGATATGATTCACACACACACCCCATTCTAGGCTAAGATTAACCTCTGAGATAAGATCATGTTCACTGGGTTTGCTTTACATCTGACACAAAATATCTGCACGTAACAGCTCCATAGTAGAATGTAGTTGGGAATCATAAGCCATGTCAGTGATTGCCTTCTCTCTCCTCCAGGCCTTCAGCAGTCCCTGGCACTTCAGTTCTTCCTCTAGAGTCCTATTTCTGCTCCAGAAATCTACCCATGCTGCTACAGTATAGTCCATGTGTTCCTTAACCAAGAGCTCCTCAGTCCACTACATTATGACCTGGGTGGTCCTTATGTCTATACATCCATAGTGCGGTCTCTTTTGCTTTCTGGATTCCTTTGGTCCTTGGCTGAAAATGAGGATGAGGAGCACCACAAACTAGCTCTTGTAACCCTACTATAAACACGTTGAACTGCCTGAGAAGGAAGCACAACCAAAGTACAAGTCATGGATGGAATGTTGACCCATTTGAATACATATACTGATAGATGATTGATGGATTGATGGATGGATGGATGGATGGATGGATGGATGGATGGATAGATGGATAGACAGACAGACAGACAGACAGACAGACAGACAGACAGACAGACAGACAGACAGATAGATAGATAGATAGATAGATAGACAGACAGACAGATAGATAGACAGGCAGACAGGCAGACAGGCAGACAGATAGATAGTCCATGTATCAGGTTTCATTTTGCAACATAACGCCTTAAATGTACAATGTGGAAACAGCCTAATTTAGTAAAAGAGACAATCAGCAAATTGGTTCCCACAGTGCTCATTTTTACATATTCCAAAGGGGGCATAATGAGTGCACATGCAGGGAGAAGTGGAATTGAGGGGGTAAGCTCCCATCCAGAGTTGGTCCTCCAACCAAACCACTCCAACAACTGCTGGAGGTGATACAGTGAAGAGGACAGCAATGTGCTGCAGTGGCTCACCATGCTCCTGATCATCGATGGTGGAGGAGCCAGTGGTCACCACCTCCTGGACTCATGCTGCCATCAGCCAATATCGGCATGGAAAGAGACAATGGGTGTCTCTTGTGTGGAGTGACCAAATACATTGACCCATCAAGTTTCCACACCAATAGATTTATGTGCATTGGAATGCCAGTATAGAGCCATAAGCTCTTCCCATCATATGATCAGAAACCATGAAAAAGAAGGATTCCTAGTTTGGTGTAATGGTTAGGAGCATGGACTCTAATCTGGGAGAACCAGGTTTGATTCCCCACTCCTCCACATGCAGCTGCTGGTGAGAACTTGGGTCCGTCATAAATTCTCTCAAAGCTATTATCTCAAGGGCAGTTCTCAAAAGAGCGCTCTCAGCCCCACTGACCTCACAGGGTGTCTGTTGTGGGGAGGGGGAGGGAAAGGAGATTATAAACTGCTCTGAGACCCCTTTGGGTAATGAAGGGTGGGATATAAATCCAGTCTCTTCTTTTTCTTCTTCCTGGATGGAGGTGTACATTCATTAGGTCTATACAGATATTCCAATGAGTGCACATAAATTAGGACTGAATTTCATGCTGCGATCCTCGTGGGTTCATTAGAAACTTTTTACATCCATATCTCCTTTTCATGTGAAACCTGATTCTGTTGGGGGGGGACAGAAGATTTATAATCTACTAATCACTCTCTTGAATTACAAAACAAAACAAACCACCACCTTAAAATATTGGATAACTTTGATGGGATTTGAAAGAATGGATGTGGGAAATTCTTCCATGCAGGAATGATACACATGAGCTCACCCACCCCTTTTCAATTTAGGATGCAAAGGGATTTGTCAGAAAATGTTGTGGTTTCAGTCAAGCAGAAGAACGGTGGGCTATTCATTTTGCTAGTTCAATGACCAAGTCACAGATATCGCTGTGCTTTCCCCATCCCTTTGCCTCTGACGGACACTGAATCTTTCTTTTCGTCTCTCCCCGTCTTGCGGTTGCAATTCTTTGTGTTGCTCTCTGAAGCTGCATCGGTTTTAATCTGCAAAAGGGAAACGATCTTCAACTGTGAGCCCTTCAGACTATTTATGAAATCAAAAAGCTACCCCTTCATTGTTAGTGTACTAAAGATAAGTGTGTGTGTGTGTGTGTGTGTTTTCCCAACCAAAAAAGTCTATGCAAATTATCGAGCCAGATTAGACCATCTGATCAAGATTTAGACCATAGTACACAGCTTGCACCTGTGTTTCCATCTGCGCACACAGACACACACAAACACAAAATCTATTGTCAAAATCACCAATGAAAAGATCCAACTTAATTAAGAATTAAACCCACTCGTCAAATTTGGAGAATATTTGGGGGCTAGTTGGTTAGAAACACTTTAAAGCAGGAAAGAATGCATTCAAATTTTCTACAAAACATGAGTCATCTGATACGTCCTTATGAGACATATTTCCTGTCTACCTCATGTCTCTGTATGCAAAGTAGACTGTTCTACTGACAATGTTTTAAGGCAAAGAATTCTATATTGCAAGTGTGGAACTGCAGTGGAGACCGAACCACATATCCAAGGCTCAGAGGATCAATGGCCAAGCAGAGATTTGAATTTCTCTCCATAGCCCATGTCCAACACTCTGCAGTGGTCACTGTCTTTGATGAGAGATCTGCAAAGAGGTTTACGGCTTCCCCCCATCCCAAATGTTAATAGCAGTCGCAGGAGGAAACTAATTTGAATTGTGTTGAATTGAACATGAATCCCTTCTGTAGAAGGAAGGTGAAGTCATTGCCCCAGGCTGATCTAAATCACCCCTTGAGCAGCAACCATATCCCCCCCAAAGAAAGTGAGAAACGTCTTTATATAAAATACTTAGATCCTTGAGGCAAAGAGTCCAAAGAATCTTGTGTATGATTCAGAATCCATACAGTGAATTTTCTTCTCTCATTGGCAACATAACATGTTTGTTGTAATGTACAGATAACTACCTAACACTTGAAATGGGACCTGGGACCAACATACCTAAGGGACTGCCTCTTCCCATATATGCCTCGGAGAGCATTACGCTCTAAGAGTCAACATCTCCTGACGATCCCTGGCCCAAAGGACGTCCACTTAGCCTTGACGAGGGCCAGGGTTTTTCCGCCCTGCCCCCCACCTGGTGGAACATGCTCCCTATCGAAATCAGGGCCCTGTGGGATCTTATTCAATTCCGCAGGGCCTGCAAGACAGAGCTGTTCCACCAGGCCTTTGGCTGAGGCAACGGGCATCCAAATATCCCTCTCTCAAGGTTGCGGTCTCCCACCTACTGATAACGAGCCATACCTAGTTACATCAATGGGCCGGATTCTCCCTACGGCAAGCATGGCTATTGATTTTATATGTTTTAATTTGTTTAAATTTTATTGTATTTATTGGACTGTTGTGACCCACCCTGAGCCCATTTACGGGATGGGCCGGATATAAATGCAAAATAAATAAATAAATAAATAATGTGTAAATCAGCCATTGTGTTCATGTTGAGCGCCAAATCAGCATCCCCAGTGGATAGATTTTTCTGTCGCTGTTTGCTCATTTGCCGGCCCTGCCTCCACAAAAGGACTACTGAAAGCCAGCATAGTGTAGTAATTAATGTTGGACTCTGATCTGAAGAACTGGATTTGATTCCCCACTCCTCCTCCGCATGAAGCCTGCTGGGTGACCCTGGGCTAGTCACAGTTCTCTCAGAACTCTCTTAGCCCCACCTACCTCACAAGATCCCTGTTGTGGGGAGGGGAAATGAATGGGATTGTAAGCCGCTTTGAGATTCCTTAAGGTAGAGAAGAATGGAATATATAAACCTCCTCTTCCTCTTCCTTCTTCTTCTGACTATGGGGAGGGCACAGCATGTTTGAAAACCCCTTCACATTAGAATGTTCCCTTTGCCTACAAAGCTGGTATGTGAGAGATAAGGATTCTAGCAGGGTCCTGCCACTAGATCTCCGGGCATGGGGGTGTTCTTGATAGAGAAGACCTCCCTAAAGCCAGGAGGAGAAAGGTATTGCATAGTTAAAATGGCAGACTCAATCTGAATCACCCCTGTGCTTAAGCAGGAACTATTTATTTAAACAAATAATGCCTGGAAGTCCCTAGGGCAAAACTTAGACCGGTGCAATCAAATAACAAAACACTTATCTCAGCTTGCCTTTTGGGCAATTTCACTCCAGAGTCCTTGAGATGATTGAAGAAACACTGGCTATTCCGGAGAAGCAGCATGCACCTTGCTGATCTCATTGCTGCAAAGCTATTATCCGGTTGCGGTAAAATCACACTCTTGAAATCTGGAGTAGGACACCATGGTAAGACCTGTCCCCCAGCCCCAGGAGAAGTCCAACTTACATTTAGACAGTCACCTGTGCAGATTTGTTTGACATATATTGTGCAGTTTGGCCCTGAGTTGTGCAAGATAGTAGGAGGGGGAGGAAATGTGAGTCCAGGGCTCATTTTGTAGCATAATATCGGAACTGAACCACTGTAAGATTGGTCAGATAGATCACGAATGACCTAACACTGTTCGCATGTCTTCCTTTCTTCTCGATTCTGCAGCATTAACACATAGAGCATTAACTGTTTCATTTCTTTACCATCCCTATGTACACCTACGCATTAACTGTTTCTGTTTTACCTGGGTTTACTGTCAATGAATTGCTTGGATCCTTGAGGACATCTTTATGAACGGAAGGAATTTCCATGAACAGTTTGGGGCTTCTTTGTTCTTCTTCTGCTGCTGCTCAATACGTTCCTCTCCCAGGTCAGCTCCTGGGAGACAGGAGACCTCCTGGAGCATCATGAGGAAGAGTGGACTGTCTGAGACGGGCAGGAGAATCAGATAAAATCACCCCCTTTATTTAGCAAGAATTTGAATCTAAAATCTTCATACATACTAATGGGAGGGGACAGAACCCATCGGAGTTCAAGGGGCAGGACCCTAAACCCCCTTCTTCTGGGTTGCTCAGGAGTATCTTGGAAAAAGTGCTGCAACCCAGCCAGAATTTCTTCCACCCCCAAAAAAACAAAAATAAAAAAAATCCAAGCAAACGTTTTGTTAACTTGCTGTCTACTGGGAAATTCAGGGCAGCTATATTTGGGTACAAAGTACAAAATATATGTCTAGCTCATCAATTGCTTTAAAAAATGGCCATGTTTACCTCTAAAATATACAGAAGCAGGGGTCCAATCATTTCCCAATTACTCTGTGCATTCAGAACAGAACAGAATATAGCTATTTTTGCACAATCCCTTCTCAACTGATTGCAAAAGGGAAACCGGCATATCAGGAAGAGCACTTCTTCTAGGAGACACTTCGCTTTCAGCTTCTCATCAGCCATGTATGTCATACTTGCCCTGTGGGGGGGATTTAAATCATGTGATCTCCCTTCCACTGTTTGGAGATGGGACAGTCCAGCAGGAGTTACACCACCCAGTTCTACTGGGAAGCTCTTCACTGGTAAAATGGAACCATTGGAGGGTGGCCTCTAAGAAGCCAAACTTCCATCCAATGTGGTTGGCCCCATCTGAAAGTCCCCTTTCCCATGGTTTCCAGATACAGCTGGAAACAAACCCCCCAAAAACAAAACTCTTCCCTGCCAGTTTCCTTACACTGAATCAGTCCATCAAAGTCAGTAAAGGTAAAGTAAAGGTAAAGGTTCCCTTGCTCGAAAGCCAGTCAAATCCGACTCTAGGGTTGCGGTGCTCATCTCCGTTTCAAAGCCAAAGAGCCAGCACTGTCTGAAGACGTTTCCGTGGTCATGTGGCCAGCATGACTAAACACCAAGGCGCACGGAATGCTGTTACCTTCCCACCGAAATGGTACCTATTTATCTACTTGCAATTTCTTGCTTTCAAACTGCTAGGTTGGCAGGAGCTGGAACTAGAGATGGGACCTCACTCCGTCTTGCGGCACTCTCGGGTCTCGAACTGCTGAACTACTGACCTTCCACAGCCTGCAGTTCAGCGTCTTAACCACTTGAGCCACCGCAGCTCCCAAACAAGGTCAGTACTGTCTACTAAATCTAGCAAGGGTCTTCCACACCACCTTTTGACTGAGATTCCAGGGATTCAGCCTGGGATCTTCTGCATGCCAAGCAGAGTCCCTCAATCCATGACACCATCCAAGGGAAGGGGAGGGCAGCCTGGCACCTGCCCAACATGCCTTAATGCAGCTCTGCTGAGAATTTCCTCCCCATGAAACATCTTGTGTTCAGTTTCGATTGTAATTTGTATTGGGTTCTGATTCCTGCTTTTAGAATCCAGTTTGGGCTGAAAAATGGGGCAAGTGGGAGAGCCAGTGTGATGTTGTGGTTGTTAAGAGCAGCAGTCTCCAATCCGGAGAACCGTGTTTGATTCCCCACTTCTCCACCTGAAGCCTTCTCAGTGACCCTGGGCAAGTCTTGCTTCACTCAGAACTCTCTCAGCCCCACCTGCCTCACAAGGTGCCTGTTGTAGGGAAAGGAAGGGAAAGGTGATTGTAAGGCACTCTGAGACTCCTTCGGGTACAGAAAAGTAGGGCATAAAGACCAACTCTTCTTCTTCTTCGTAAAAACCAACTAATATTAAATGCAATCGCTGTAGGTACGAAGCACCAGTTCCAATTTAGTACCATGGTCTTCACCAGCTTCAGCAGTAGCATTCTGAAGGGGGGGGTGTTCTTCCATTTAACTCCTGTTAATTTGAAGTCTGCAGGGTCCAGACCACAGAGACAGCTAGTTTATGCTGTACAAAATGGCTTGGTGCTAACTTGACACTCTCAGGTTCACAACACAAATATTTAGGCATTTGCTGCATTTTGGGACCCAGTTTTACATCTTTTGCTATTTTCCCTTTTTTGTTCTGTTTTTCATCATTATCATCCCACCATTTCTGTACAGTGAGATTTCCATTGGGCTTGGCTAAATTGCATTACTTTAGAAACATTTGCAGCTTTAAAAGCCCCCCAATGGATTTCGAGCAACGGAGTCTGGGTATAATATAGATAAAAGGTTACATATTGGAATGTTGGGATTTTTTAAAAATCCTTTGTTCTTTTGTCTCCTCTCTTTTGATATACACTTTAAATAAATATGACGTCTCCAGGGCACCTTTGGAAAGTTGTAATATTAGCTAATGGCATCTTATTGAAGCCTACTATAGCTTTATGTACCTTGATAAATATTTTCTGTAAAGGCTTTTAAGAGTAGTTACACTCTGGGAAGACCTTGTATGTATTTGGTTCCTATTCAAGGATTTGAGGCATGTGAAACTTTGGTCCGCACCAGATGTTCATGGGTGAACATTTTGGACATGAAAAGGGGGATTTCAAAAGGTTAGAAATATTCTCAAAGCCTCCTAAAGCTTACCTTTTCACTCCTGTTCACCCTCTTTCACTGATCTTCCTGGCAGCTGGCACGGTATAATTGTTTGGAAATTTATGTTCTTTTTGGGTTTTGGGTGTGTGTGTATTTTTCATGTGTGTGTGTGTGTGTGTGTGTGTGTGAGTGAGTGTGCGCGCATCTGGAAGACCTCTGGTGACTGACCCCTACTGGGGGGCTGGAGGATATTCAGAGAGGTGGCTGAATAAAGCCTGTCCCCACCTCCCGACTGCTGGTATTCCAAGGAGGTCTCCCATCCAAGTACTTGCCAGAGTTGACCTTGCTTAGCTTTTGAGATCTGATGAGATTGGGCTTGCCTGGGCTATCCAGATCCAGGTGGACATTTATGTTCTTGTTGGGTGGGTGAGCCCAGCCAATCAGGAATCACACAGCCAATTTGGTGATGTCACGGAGCCACAAATATCTGGCTGTGGTGAAGTTACTGGGAATGAATGGAGCCTCTCTTTACAGGAGAGGAAACATGCTGAACTGGGCTCATGTTACTGTCTACAGGACGAGCATCGGTATACAAGGCAAGGCTATTGTTCTGATCCAACCAAGGAAGTCAGTGCATGGAAGGATCCTGTGAGCCTCTCACTTATTGGCTCAGGGATCATGGCTTAAACTGCTTGTGCCTCTGAATGTGTATTAGAATGTGGATGCTGTCCAGCCACATTGCAGTGTTTTCAATGAGATGCACAACCCCATCCATGTCCAGGAATGAGAATCCAGGCTTGCCTTTAGATGTGTTCCCTTGATGAAAGCAATGCAGTGCAGACCGGCAGAATCTACCCTTTGGCAGTGCATTGCAGTGGAGGAGAGAGGAAGAGGCGGGCCTACGGTTGCCAACTTTGGATTTGGGGGGTGGACCCTGGGAAGGGCAAGGTTTCAGGAGAAGAGGGGCCTCAAGTTATAATGCCATACAGTCCACCCTCCTACGCAGCCATTTTCTTCAGGGGGACTGCTCTGTGTCATCTAGAGATCAGTTGTAATTTGGGGAGTTCTCCAGGCTCCAGCTGGAGGTTGACAGCCCTAGGCAGTCTCCTCCACCAAAATGGAGGTTCAGTATCCATAACACAGCCAGTGAGGTATCCTTTCACAACACTTGGTACCTTGACCTTCTGCAACCAAAGATCCTGCTACTGAACCATGGCCCCTTGCCTAGGATTTGAAGGCTCTTGTAATTAACCTATGGGGGATTAACAAAACAGTCCAAATGGAAAGCCAGATTGATTTGGACAACTCTGATCCCTTTCACTTTCCCATGTGCATCTCACCCGAGAAGTCCCGTCTAAGTCATTTTAAGAGAGATCTGAGACAGGGCAATGGGTTATGTATTGCGATTCATGTGACTCCCTGGTGTTCCTTGTATCATGCAAGAAAATAACAACTAATAGAGCTGGAGAGCTGCCAGGTCATTACTCGGAGATTCTGAGTAGCAGCCACCGAACTACTAAGTAAACATCATGTGTTTTATTATGGCCCATCAGACAGTTCTGTAATAAAGTATTCTGCTGCATGATCCAAAAAAAAAACCAGCCCGGCAGACCAGCTCGGTGCTCTAAGCTTTTAATTCGTAGCTGTCCAGGGGGAAATGAGTGTTTTGACGTATAATGGAATATTATCAGATGAGACTCCCCTCTTCCCTCTTTTCCTCCTCCCTGCAATCTGTATCTACCGAGCCAGTTGCAATATAAGCAAAACAACATGTTGGTTACATTCTTCAAAGTCCTCTTTCTGGCGATAGCATCTTACTCTCAGTCTCGTTGAAATTGCACACCTAATAGCCCCGAGGAGAGAAGGTCAACGTGTCTTCCTCCTTGGGGAAACAGTGCCATGATAAATATAAAGGAAAGATATATGTATGCAGCAGATCTGCTCCTGATTGAACTGGGTCACCAGGAATGAATTCGGCTAATGATCGAGCTCAGTGGCTAAGTGTTTTGCGTGCAGAAGTTCCCAGGTTACAAACAGCAGGTAGCAGGTGATGTGAAGGACCTCTGCCTGAGACTCTGGAGAGCTGTTGCCTGCCAGAACAGACAACACTGACCGGTGGTCTGACTCAGTATATGGCAACCTACATATACTGGAGACCCAGTTTGGTGTAGTGGTTAGGAGCGCGGACTCTAATCTGGTACGTTCAGGTTTGATTCCCCACTCCTCCACATTTAGCTGCTGGTGTGACCTTGGCTCAGTTGCAAGTTCTCTCAGAGCTGTTCTCTCACAAGCAGTCCTCGAAAGAGCTCTCTCAGCCCCACCTTCCTCACCAGGGTGTCTGTTGTGGGGCGGGGAAGGGAAAGGATATTGTAAGCTGCTCTGAGACTCCTTTGGATAGTGAAGGGCAGGGTAGAAATCCAGTCTCTTCTTTTTCTTCTCCTATGTTCATGTGCTTCTTCTAGTGCCCCAACATCTGCATTGATTGCCTAGGCTCAGTGAGAATTCAGGCCCTCCTTGCCATCCTGGTCTCCCTGGTAAGGTGTGAATGGCTTCACAATGGCACATTTCACACCAAGCTTAGGGTTGTCATCTCTGGGTTGGGAAATCCTTGGAGATTTGGGGGTAGAGACGGGGGATGGTGAACTCTGGGGAGGGGAGGGAGCTCATCAGCAAAGCGAGGCCATAAGGTCCACCCTCTAAAGCTGCCATTTTCTCCAGGGGGACTGGACTCTGTAGTCTGGAGACTGGTTGTAGTTCTGGGAGAACTCCAGGCCTCACCTGGAGGTTGGCTACCCCAGAATATGGTACAGCCACAGACCAGCTCCACTTGCTGGAGACTCTGCGGGGTGGTCCAGCTCCTCTCCAGTCTCATCCTATCCAGAATCATGTCCTCAGTGGAGCTTCCTTCTGAGTGATCACCCAAATTTCAGGCACCCTCCCTCCTGGCAGCTGCATCTCCATCCCGTGGGTATAATGCTGGATTGGATTGATCTGAGCAGCTGGAGACAGAGAGAGTTAAAATTCAGAAACAATAGAGAGATCTTTCCGTTTGATTCTATAAAGTACATTTTGATGCACGATGATATTCATATTTCATTTCCATTAGCATACCCAGCTGGGGCATTGTTGTTTTTCTTCACACACACTCCTGGCCAGCTGTTTCCCCCCAAATTGCTACTTTGATCTCTACCATTCATGCTTTTTTCTCCCCCCATAGAGGAAAGCTCCGTGAGTGCCACCCACCTGCTCAGCGTAGGAGATGCATCACACGGAACTTTACAGGTGGTGTGAAAGGCTTCCAAGGGGAAACGCCGAACCCCAGTGTTAGAAGTCGTGCAAATACATAAATAGGAATAAACAGGTGTAAATAGGAACATGGGGAGCTTCAAATTATAAGGCAGCTTCGGCTCAATACTCAAGAGGTTTGGCCGACTGATTTCAAAAACAACAAGACTCCAAGTGGCTGGAACCATGGTGGGATCGAGCCTAGTGTCGGCCAACCTCCAGATGGGGCCGAGAGGAGAGCAGGGAGCTGTTCCTGTTGGCAGCAGAGGAGAGGAGTTGCAATCCTGGGTTTAAATGAAGGGCGGGAAGGTAGCGGCTGGATCTTAGGAAAAAGCTTTTTTTGCAATAAGAGTTGTGCAACAGTGGACTCAACTGCCAAGTTACTGGCAGTCTTTAAGCAGCAGCTGGACAAACACATGTCAGGGATGCTCTAGGTTGATCCTGCATTGAGCAGGGGGTTAGACTAGATGGTCTGTATGGCCCCTTCCAGCTCTGTGAGTCTGTGATTCTGTCTCCCAGAATGACAGCTGATCTCCAAAGCTCCATTCCACTGGAGGAAATGGCTGCTATGGAGGGTGGCTTGTATGGCATTATGCCTTGCTGAGGTCCCTCCCCTCCCCAAAACCCACCCTCCCCAGGTTCAACCACCAAGTCTTAGTCATTTCTCTCTAGGAATTGCTGTAAGTGCTATGGTAAAAACCATATTGTGGGTGATTTCTAGACAGGTCTGACATCACTTCCAGTTTGAGGGTGATGTGCTCAACCCCCTTTCCCCCTAACCCCCCCTAAAAATGTGATCAAACCATTGTGTACAGTTTTACTTTAAAATTCTCACTCACAAATGCATATCTTAAAGCCCTGTTAAGGATGGGGGGGCGGGGTTAAGGACAAATGCTGGTTAAATTATTGGGTGAGGCCAATACATGAAAAAGCACGGTAACAAACCATGGTAGAAAGCACTTCTAGGCTGCGGTCGCACACACTGAATAATCCACTTTCGATGCACTTTCCAACTGGATTTTTACGGTGTGAACTGGCAAAATCCAATTCAAAAGCGCATCGAAAGTGGGCTGAAAAAGCTCCCAGAAGTCACTCCCCGTGAACTGGATCTGAATCCTTGCAAAGCGGAAGAAATAGAAGAAGTTGGGGTGGTAAGGCCAGTTGATGTCACGACCTGGAGATGATGAAAAGTATTGTCAGAATCCAGACAACCCTCAGCAAGGGATCTAAGAACTACTAAGGACAAAGGAGGAGCACCACGGCTGGCCCACCTCAGCCAATAGCAACTGACAATCCTAGAGAGCCAGTCTGCATTGGAGGCCACCCGCAGTGGGACTGACCCTGAGGAAACCCGCTCTGGTTTCAAGCCACACTGCCTCCCAGAAGAGCTGACCTAACACCAGGGTTACAGTTAGGGTTGTCAGCATGAGGCTGGCAAGAGGCGGGAGACTCATGAGTTGGAAGGGGGCCCACGTTGGCATCGTAGTGGCATTGCCAGTAACGCGATGCCGTCACTTCAGGCATGACCGGATGTGACATTGTTGTGTCATCACTGATGCTTTAACATTTGGCCAAAACTGAGTGGCGGCAGGATAAGACAGAGGGGCAGGAAGTCTCTTGCTGAAATGGGAAACCAGCCATCCCTATGTATAGTTCATCTGCAAACATACATAGTAAGTAGGGTTGCCAGGTCTGGGTTGAAAAACACCTGGAGACTTTGGGAGTGGATCCAGGAGAGGGTGGGGTTTGGGGAGGGGAGGGGCCTCAGCATGGTACAGTGCCATAGAGTTCACCCTTCATAGCAGCCATTTTCTCCAGGGGATCTGATCTCTGTCAGCTGGAGATCAGTTGTAAAAGCAGGAGATCTCCAGGCCCCACCTGGAGGCTGGCAACCCTGATAGTACACAATAAGCTACCTTTAAAGATCACTCTGACCTTCCAGGGGATTCTGTAGGCCTTTACTGTTGTGTAGTGGCTTCAACGCATAAGGAGAACAGACGGTGAGTGATTAGCAGCTCACACTTTACTGGACACAACACAAGAATACACCAATGGGTCAAGCGACCAACTATATACAATCCCCGCATGCCACCCACAGGTCCCATTGGCAGGTTTGAATTTCCCGCCACAGTTCCCATAGGTGCTGACTAGGAGTCTCAGGATCCTAGTCCCCATTGTTCTCTCTGAGCCAAGCTCCTTGTATAGACCGCTGTGCCCTAGTGGCAGTCTGCAGACATAACGTTTACTCTCCCAGACTTTGATGCAGGAAGCTTTTCTTTTTCAGCTGAGGGAGACAGGGTTTGGTTGCTTGGCAGCTTTGTGTCTAGTGCTGGGACTCTGGGTCTGTGACTTACACAGTGTGGGATACAAAGACTCTGTTTACGGTCTCCGCCCTGTGTCTTGTGTGACAGACAGACTTGTGCTACAGGTTTCCCATGGTACCTGCACATGAAGTATAGGGTTGCCATATCTGGATTTGGAAATACCTGGGGATTGTCGGGGTGGAGCTTGGGGAGGGCAGAGTTCATAGAGTCCAGCCTCCAAAGCAGCCATTTTCTCCAGAGGGATTAATATCTCTCATCTGGAAGTTAGTTGTAATTCTGGGAGATCTCCACGCTCCACCCTGAAGTTGGCAACCCTAAGAAGGGCCTGATTTGTATTGTTACTGTGGTACAGTTGGAGAACAGTCCTCCCACCTCCCCGCAACTGTGTCCTTTCCTGGGAAAATGTACTGCATACACCTGTGGGTTTCCCCAGTGGACCCCTGGAGCATTTCATGCCAAGAAAACAGGGAGAGGGAAGGCTAAAGCCTGAGACTGCCAGTCTGAGCCTGGCAACTGGCAGGAGGGCCAGGGCCATGAACATAGGCTGATGTTGCTACTCAGAAGTGACAGTTCTGGGTTGTACCAGAAGTAACATGGGCTGTGATCACATGGACTAAATAATCCAGTTTCAATCCACTTTCAATTCACTTTCAATGCACCTTTAAATTGGATTTTGCCAGTGCATACAATAAAATCCAGTTGTAAAGTGCATTGAAAGCGGATTGAAAGTGGACTATTTAGTGTGTGAGAGACCACAGCCAAAGAGTAGCTCTAAGAATCATAGAGTTTTCCCATAGAGTTTCCTAGAACTACCCTACCAGGAAGTGACGTGGCGACATCAGCTGCATCACTTTTTTAAAAATTCTCCCACTGCTTCTCTAAGCAGTAGTGAGCAACAGTGTTTGCCAGTGGGGAATCTCCCACTACAGCAGCAAGCCTGGCAAGCCTACCTGAACCTCCTCCACCACTTGTGCCACAGCTGTGACTCAAATCAGGCACTGCACATGAATGAACTGAAGAGGTAACTCATAGCAGGCTGTTACAGGACAAAGGTGGGAACCCGGGACTCAACCTATGTAGCCCATAATGTGTAAATTGGCCATACTAGGCAGTTGGGTTATAAATCCAACTGGGAGGAGAATTAATGGTGGTTTGGGCAAGCCCTTCAATGCATGAGATTCAATTTAAATGGTCTCCATTCCAAACTGATAATAGCTGGCGACTGGCAGCTCAAAAGAGCTCTCAGCCTTGAGGTAATATGGCCGTAGGCCAAGGATGAAATACATCGGAAAATTTATGATGACCATTCTTATCTCATAAGGAAGGTTTGTGTGTGTGTGCGCGCGTGCCAATTACAAGACTATTTTAAGCATTAACCTCTAATTTGTTCTTGCTGAAGGGACTTTGTATGTGTATGAGTTAAGAAAGGGCTTTTTGGGTTTTTTGAAAAGAAAAATTGATTGGTGGACTACACTGCTGTGAGGGGAAGAATTTCTGATGGCAAGAGGTGGTTAACGTGGATACTTCCTGGGGAAAAAGAAAACTCACTAGCTTCTGCCTAGATTTCCAAATCAAATCAATGCAGTGCAACTCTGCCCAGTATCATAGAGACTGTGATCTGCAGTCATTTATATTTAGAACTCCGCTTTCTTTCAGAACCCTGCTTTCTTGAGCGGGAAAAGCCCTGCCTTTTAACTGTTGTACCAGCACAAAATATCTGATTTCAGCACCCTGTACTATCTTTTCAATCTTCACAGTCAAAATGAATGTTAAAAAGCAGAAATGAATACAGCTATTTATCTGTGCTTAAACTGCTGCAAAATGTCAGTCTAGACGCTAGACCTATGGTTCAAAATATTGCCAGGGTTTTCTTATATTGTTTTCTAATGCTATTAAAATCATATTAATCATATTATTAATATTATTATGGCCCTGCTGGTGAACCTCCTGATGGCACCTGGGTTTTGGCCACTGTATGCCACAATGCCACAGTGTTGGACTGGATGGGCCATTGGCCTGATCCAACATGGCTTCTCTTATGTTCATATGTTCTTAATTATATTGTAACCCCAATGATGATTATAAGAAAAAAGTGCTTTGAAATTGTACCGTCCCCAAAGCCTCACCCTCAAATGTACAGAGATTTCCCAATACAAAGTTGGCAGTCTTTTTTTTGTAAATACAATTTATTATTGGATATATCACAAGTTCATACAATTTAAGCATACCAATACATACCCATTTTTCTTTTTTCCCTTTCTCCCCCCACATCAGGCTTCCAGCACTGCTCCAACCCCATTAATATCTCTCTTATTCCATTACAATTGCTTCTAAACTTATTTTCTCTTACTAACGGTAACAATACAAAAGTCTAATTCTCTTTCCATTTCTTCTTAATAACTGTCAAAGCTAATCAAACCACTTTTAATGTCCCAATTTTTCAACAAATATTTTTGAAAGTCTTTCCAATCTTTAAAAAAAGTTTCATCTTCTTCGTTGTTTAACTTTCTTGTTAACTTGTCCATTTCCGCCAAAAACAGCATTTTTTTAATCCATTCCCATGTTTCAGGTACTTTATCTTGTTTCCAACATTGAGCAAAAGTCAGTCTTGCTGCTGTAGTCAAGTACCATAATAGTGTTCTCTTGGCTACATTTATTTCTTCCATTTTAAGACCTAACAATAACATCTGTGGGTCTTTCTTAAAAGTACAATTCAAAATTTTTTGTATCTCATTGTGGATCTCTGTCCAATACTTTACTGCTTTATCACATGTCCACCACATATGGTAAAAAGACCCTTCATGTTTCTTACATTTCCAACATTTGTTAGACATACTTTCATTTATAATAGCAATTTTTTGGGCGTCATATACCATCTGTACATCATTTTATAACAATTCTCTTTAACATTTACACAAGTTGAAATTTTCATTGACTTTTTCCACAAGTATTCCCAAGATGTCATTAATATCTCTGTATTAACATTTACAGCCCATTTTATCATTTGCTCTCTTACAACTTCATCTTCAGTATACCATTTCAATAGAACCTTATACAGTTTAGAAATCATTTTTTTTCCTTTCTCAAGCCATACAGTTTCAATTTCAATATTCTTTTCTCTAAAACCATATTCTCTTTTATCGGTCTTAAATAAATCATAAATCTGTCTATACTTCAACCAATCATATTCAAATTCAACATCAAATCTGTCTTTTAACACAAAATTTTTCCCTTCAGATTTTAGAAGATTTTTATAAGGTAGCCAGTCTAGCCCTTGGTTTCTTGAATATGGATTGATCACTTCAGCTGGTACAATCCAAAGTGGTCTTTCTTCTGAGAAGAATTTTCTATATCTCATCCATGTCTCGAACAGTGATTGTCTTACAAAGTGGTGTTTAAAAAATTTATCCATTTTTACTTTTCCATACCATAAATATGCATGCCATCCGAATTTGTTATCATGCCCTTCCAGGGCCAATAACTTCTTGTTCTCCAGATTAATCCACTGTTCCAACCATGTTAAACAGACGGCATCATAATACAGTCTTAGATTTGGTAGTTGTAGGCCTCCTCTCTCTTTTGCATCACATAAAATTTTCATTTTAATCCTTGGCTTTCTTCCTGCCCATACAAATTTAGATAATTCTTTCTGCCACGAATCCAGTACTTTCCTTTGTTTTAGTATTGGAATAGTCTGAAATAGAAACATCAAACGTGGCAAGATATTCATTTTTACAGTCGCGATTCTTCCCATCAATGATAAATTCAAAGTGTCCCATTTCTTCATATCTTGCTGAATCTTGTGCCACACCTTTTCATAATTGTTTTTAAACAAGTCAATATTTTTCATGGTTAATTCAATTCCAAGATATTTAGTCTTTGTGACTACTTCGCATTGTATTTTCTCTTGAAGTTCTGTTTGTCTTTGTTTCGTCATATTTTTGCACATCACTTTGGTTTTACTTTTATTAACATAAAATCCCGCAACTGAACCAAATTCTTCAATTTTTTCCATCAGTTGTGGTATTTTCTCAATTGGGTCTTGGATCATAAACATTACATCATCTGCAAATGTCCTGTATTTATAGGCAAAACCTTTCACTGTAAGTCCTTCAATATTGTTATCTTTTCTTATCGCTGTCAGTAATATTTCCAATATCCAAATAAACAACAACGGGGATAACGGGCAGCCTTGACGTGTTCCCTTTTGGACTTGGAAGAAGTCCGTCTTTTCTTTATTTATATTCAAAGCCGCTTTTTGTTCTGAATATATTGCCACAATCATGTTTAAAAAAGACTGTCCAATGTCCATTTTTTCAATAACTTGCAGCATGAACTCCCAATTTAAATTGTCAAAAGCTTTTTCCGCATCTAAGAAGAGGAATCCAACTTCTTTTTCCGGATGTTTGTCATAGTATTCAATTGCATCTATCACCACTCTTAAATTGTCTCTGATTTGTCTGTTTGGTAAAAATCCAGCTTGTTCTTCCACTATTGTATCTTTCAAATATTTTTTCAGTCTCTCCGAAATTATTTTTGCAAATAATTTGTAATCGTTATTTAATAGCGATATTGGCCTATAATTCTTTACTTGAGTCAAATCCAAACCTTCTTTAGGTATCAATGAAATATTTGCTTCTTTCCATGAATCTGGGATCCGTTTGGTCTTTCTTATCTCATTTGACAGAAGTACTAAAATAGGGGTTAGCTCCTCTTTAAATTTCTTATAAAACTTTGCTGTAAAGCCATCTGGTCCTGGAGCTTTGCCCAACTTTGCATCTTCTATCGCCATTGTCACTTCTTCTTTCTTTACTAAACCATTTAATAATTCCTTAATTTGTTTTCCCAGCTCTGGAACTTCAATAGTCTCCAAATAATTCTTAATTCTCTGTTGATCAATTCCTTTCTTTTTGAATAATTTGGCGTAATATTTAAAGAAAGCTCTTTTTATACCATTCAAGCTCATAACATCCTTTCCATCTTCAGTAATCTTAGATATAAAATTCCTTTCTTTTCTATTTTTCAGTTGCCATGCTAAAAACTTTCCTGGTTTATTTGCACCCTCAAATGCTTTTTGCTGTAATTTCTTCAAATTCCAATATAATTCTCTGTTTAATAAAACATTCAGCTGATCTTGCAGTTGGCAGTCTTAAAATGTGTGCTACAATATGGTTTGGCTACAAGAATGGTTTTTCCCCACTTCCTTTGGAAAACCTTCTTTGTCACTATCATTTAGATAAAGGAAAATGTTTAACACAGAAATGTTCACTTCTGAAAATATATGCAACAAGCAGGAACTCACAAGGACTTGCGAGAGGCATCTCATTCCCCCTCCCCTACTATTTCCTGTTTCCCTTTCCTGAAAGCCCCCACAGCCTTACTCTTTTCCTACTTCCTTATCGTCCTCCCATTCAACAGCCAACCTACCTTTATCTATTTCCGTCTCATCCACCAATAGCCTCTACCTAGGAAAACTATGGCCCAATTGTGTGGTGCTGGCCACTCCCTCAGCAATCCCCGAACTCCCTCAGCAATCCCCATACTCTTTCCTTTCCCTGCCTCATTCTTTCCTATTCAGCCATTCACCAACCTACCTTTTGTCTGCCTATCATCTTCAACTACATTTATTGTTCATTTACTTTGTTTACACCCTGCTTTTCTCCACAATGGGGACCAAAGCAGCTGACATTATTTTCCTTTTCCTCCTTTTTGTCCTCACAACAACCCTGTGAGGTAGGTTAGGGTAAAAGTAAGTGATTGGCCCCAAATCACCCAGTAAGCTTCCACAGCAATATGGGGATTTGAACATGGGTTTCCTAGGCCCTACTCTGAAGCTCTACCTGCTCCATCACAGTGACTTTTATAGGGTGGCTACTGTTGAACCTCAGCAAGCAGCAAGGCCTACATGTATCGTGCAAGTCAGGTGGTATTACATTGCCATGTGGTTGCTACCAGACCTGGCTCCGAAAAGTCCTGCCTCAAAGGCCAAAATAGGCCTGGAAAGGACCCTGCTCCCTCCCACTGCATTTTAGTGACAGAAACCAAGCCAAAAATGCTGTGGCTGCCTAGCAACAGCCACTGAAGGAATCTATTTCTTAAAGTTACAGTCATTCCTTTTATCATCCCAATGTTTTATTTTGTTTTTAGATTTCAGATTTTTCTGCAAACCTGGAGCATTTTTTAGGTTTCTAGAAAGATCTGTCTTGTCTGTTCACAGCTGCAAACACTGGATTTAAGTTTCCTCAGATTTGGCCAACTTCATTATTAGAATATACCAGTGAGGATCCACAAGAAACTTGCAGAGAAGGGGCACCCCTCACCTTTGCTTCATTCCCTCTCCCCCCTTCTCCATCAGAGTTCCCTGACTCTCTTTCTTCTCCCACCCCTTAACTACCACTCTTCCCTCACCCTCCTTTTCCCCCCACACCTTATCAGGCAATCTCCCCACTAGGGTTGCCAGGTCCTTTTCTTCTGCCGGCAGGGGGTGGGAGGGAGCTTCCTGGGGGTGGGAGGGTAGGGCAGTATTGCCACACGTGTCGTCCCCAGAGTGATGACATCACTTGTGTGTGACATCGTCACTCCGAGGACATTGTGCCCAGCTGTGGCTTTAGGGGCGGGGTTTCCTCCACCAGCCAGCTGGCTGGCAGCAGACTGGAGTCCATGAAATCAGGAGATCCTCCACACCCACTTGAGGGCTGGCAACCCTACCCCCCACTCTATTCCCCCATCCCTTCTCAATATCCCCCCTCTATTCCTCCCAGCTCTTCTCAATTTCCCTACTCTTTTCCCCACCCCACCCCTTCTCAGCAAACCTCTCCCATCTCTTTTGCCCCCACCCCTTCTCAAATCCCCCCATTTCTTCTCCCCACCCCAGGAACTGCAGTGGCTGCAGCAGGACCCACAGGAGTTGTGTCATTGGCTGTAGGGCCCCCAGGAACTGCTGCACTGACAACCTACTCATTAGGAGCCACACCAACAGTGGCAGTGCCCCTGGGATCCACTGTGCCAACTGTAGGGTCCCCTGGAGCTGCTGCATCAATGGCCTAGTTGTCAGTATGGGCATGGTGTTGGTGGCAGGGCCCGTCAGGAAGTGTTGCACTGGCTGTAGGGCTCTCAGGAGCTATAGTGATAGCCAATTTATTCTGGTAAGAACTGTGTGCATACAAAGACATTTTTGTTTGGCAGGGATTTAAACCCACCAATGTATTTTTTTTAAAAAAAGGTTTTAGATTTTGCTGGAAGTCTGGAAGTTCCCCCAAGTTTAGAGGAAAATTTCCTCTCTGTCAGTGTGGGACTGATCCGGGGATTTAGATGTCTGTATACTGGCCCACACTACAGAAACAGATATGCAGATGATGGTGCTCTGTTAAAAGCAAAGTTTTCCTGCAGTCATTCTTTGAACCTCTCTTGAGGATGGAGAAGAAGAAAGGTTACAACAGAATAAATCCATGTGAGACAAAGTTATTCTGGATAGCTTTTGGCACATCCTGAGCCCGGGCAATGGGGAAATTATCCTCATCGGGGGACATAGTTATTGCTTGTGGAGGTGGTTTTTGCTTTGCCCTGACCTTGGCAGATCTCAGAAGCTAAGCAGGATCAGCCCTGGCTTGGACTTTAGCACTTAGATGGGAGACCGCCAAGGAGGTCTGGGGTCCCCGTGCAGAGGCTGACAATGACTAATCGCCTCTGTTTGTCTATGGCCTTGAAAAGCCTACAGGGTAGCCATAATTCAGCTGCAACTTGACAGTACTTCCCACCACCACCAATTGGTTTTTAATTTGACTTTAATACAGCGTATGCCTGTTTTAATGGCCATTTCATCCAATTCGTTCTTAGATTGTTGTTACCCGCCCTGGATCCTGAGGTGCTTGGGAGAAAAGCAGGTTTATGAATATTTTAAACGCATAAATGTGGCTGCTCTTGCTCCAACAGCTAGATAAAATTGTTGTAGTTCTACCCTTTATATAAGTTAAATTGCTTCTACCTGGACAGAATTTCTTGGGCATGAAGGGTAAAGTGAAGGAGCAGAGGAGAGGACAAAAGTGGCAAAGAGACAGGCCCGCGGCCCAAATGCACCGCCGACAAGGCTTTAGAGCCAACCTTCCGCCCCGACTCAGCAGTGGAATCAGTCTGGTCTTTCCTTGGGAACAGCGCTAAGAGCAAGGATGCATGACGGACTGGCAGCGCAATCCTAAACAGAGTTCCGTCCTTCTAAACCCATTGAAGACAATGAGCTTTGAAGTGAGACTTTCTGCTTAGAACTGCAGTGTCAACGTTCTTCTCTAGCCGTGTTCTTCTGAGTCAGGCTCAGATAGGTAGTGGGTCACAAACTGCAGTGCAGTCAGTGAGATTTGGGTTGGCTTGGTGGGTCACAAGTAGTGCATGCTCATATATCCTCTCAGGGGGGTTGTAAATAGTGAAAATTACTGAAGAGTGACCAAGAGTTATGTCCAACTAATACAGGGGAGCTGATAGCTAGGGTTGGAAGCCTTTCTTTGTAAGCGTGTTATAGTCGTTGATCCCATTTTATCATTTCCTGCTTCAACTTAAATGCTGATTTCCAAACATGACAAATCCATAACATGGGAAATTTTGGATGCCAGAGTCTGGAAAACAGAAATTTTCAACTACTGTATTTGAGCTTGCAATAAAATCGGGAATGGATTGAATCCCCCCCCCCCAAAAAAAAAAAAAAAAATGTATGAGAGCAAAAGTAACCACTATGTCAGTGAAGAAAGGGCTGAAAAGGTGGCAAAACCATTGATAATTGCAGTCAGGTGGTCAGTGAGATCTGGCTACATGAGGGCCTTGCTGAGATCAAAGAACCTCCATTCAGAATCAAAGCAATGCTTCCTCTGATACCATCACCTAACCAGATATGATTGGATGGATAGTATTACGAAGTCATCCTAAGTGGTCTGTGATGGGCTGGGATGAGCCCAGGTAGCACAAGAATTCCTTTCTGAAGTAACCGCTGGGAGGTGAATCAATGTCCATGAATGTCCACAAGCAAACTCCAAACCAATGTCACTAAGAAATTTCACCATACCATTCATCCCATACACAGCCATTTCACCCCATATGATAAAACTGTTGAATATTTGGGACAGACCTTCTTTGAACTGAATATTACTCTTCCTAATTAAATAAGTCTTCAATATATTTTGCCCTGACTTGAATAGCCCAAGCTAGGCCGACTTCATCAGATCTTGGAAGCCAAGCAGGGTCGGTCCTAGCTAATATTTTATTTATTTATTTATTTATTTATAACCACATTTATATCCCACCCTCCCTACCTTCTGGCAGGCTCAGGGCAGCTAACAACATACATACATATACATTAAAATTCTGTTAAAACTGTTAACCAATATAAAATCATACATCAGCACATAACATATATTAAAAGATGGTGAATCTTCCAATCACAGTCAACTGAACGATGTCCCCAGGTTCACCCCCACCTATGGGGCCTCAGTTTGGTAGTGCCATTGACACTGGTAGTACCAATAATGGTACACTTGTTGGCACTGGTGGTAGTCGTTGGTAATCGGGACAGAGCCGTACAATTGAGGCGAACCCTACTTAAAAGCCTGGTGGAAGAGCTCTGTCTTGCAGGCCCTGTGGAACTGTAAAAGGTCCCGCAGGGCCCTGATGTCCTCTGGGAGCTCATTCCACCAGTGAGGGGCCACCACAGAAAAGGTCCTGGCCCTTGTCATAGCCAACCTGACCTCTTTAGGCCCTGGGAGAACCAAGCGATTCTGGGAACCCGATCTTAGTGCTCGCTGAGGTACATATGGGGAAAGGAGGTCCCTCAGGTAAGCAGGTCCCTGACCATATAGGGCTTTAAAGGTAAGAACCAGCACCTTGAACCGTATCCGGTATGCTATAGGCAGCTAGTGCAGAGGTTTTAGGGTGGGCTGGATGTGTTCCTGCACAGGAAGACACAGCAAAAGCCATGCTGCTGCATTCTGCACCAGCTGCAGCTTCCAGATTTGGGACAAGGGCAGCCCCATGCAAAGAGCATTGCAGTTAATCCAGTCTTGAGGTGACCAGTGCATGGATCACTGTTGCTAGATCATTGCATTCAAGGAAGGGAACCAATTGCTTAATCAGCCATAGGTGATAAAAGGCCGACTTTGCAGTGGCTGCTATCTGGGCCTCCATCGTTAAACAGGTATCCAGGAGTGCTCCCAAACTCCTAACCTCTGGCGCTGGCACCAGCAGCGCCCCATCAAAGGTTGGGAGAGGGATCCCTAACCTTGGACCGCTCTGACTCAAGCACAGGACCTCCGTCTTCATCGGATTCAATTTCAGTCGGCTCTGTCTAAGCCAACCAGCCACGGCTTTCAATGCCTGGTCCAGATCTCCTGGACTAGAGTCTGACTGGCCGTCCAACAACAGATAGAGCTGGGTATCGTCAGCATATTGATGACAGCCCAGCCCATGTCTCCGGGCAATGAGGGGGCACATACAGATGTTAAACAGCATTGGGGAGGGCACCACACCTTGAGGCACTCCACACACTAGCAGGTGCCTTCTGAACAGCTGCTCCCCAACTGCCAACCTCTGTCCCTGATCCCGAAGAAATGAGGAGAGCCATTGTAAGGCAAACCCCTGAATCCCGGTGTCAGCAAGACCACCAAGGAAGTCGAGGGACACTACACAGAGGCAGTCAATGGCAAACCACGTCGGAGAGTCTCTTGCCTTGAAAATCCTATGGAGTCGCTATGAGTCAGCTGTGCCTTGATGGTAATATTTATGCTTCAGCATGAATTTCAAGTTCCTCCACCTACTGCATTCTCAGATCTCCAAAAGAATGAGTCTGTATCATCCTTCAGTAATCTAAGGTTATAGCTAGTTGTGGATTCCAAAGGCCATTGTTCCGAATGCCGCAGAGTTTCTTTCAGCAGGTCCTAGGACATTGATCTTTCTAGGTCATTTGGAAAAAGTGGAACAAATTATGCTGACACCAGCTTCTGATAACCATTCATTCAACATTCATTCCTGTGTATTCATGGCTCAGTATCCTTCTCATCATAACCCCCAAAAATGTTCCTAACAACATATTCCAAACCTTGCCATTTGACACACTGGCTAACTCATAAGTGCAGAGAGAACCTGAAGGTGAGCAGTTAGATTTACAGTGCAATCCTAAACTGAGTTATACCCAAACCCACTGATATTGGTGAATTTCAGAAGGTGTAATTTTGTTTAAGATTGCACTACTAGAATCCGGTAAACCAGATAAAGAAATTATAGGCGGACTCAAAGAAAAAGATAAAAAGTTAAGAAGCAATAAAGACAAATAACATACTAAAGCACATGGAAATTATTCATTGCTTCATTAGAGGGCCTTTTTCTGTGCAAAATTCAGCATGTAGGATGTGAGTCCCACAAGATATAGGTGACGTTGCGTTTGATTTCTTCTGTTTGGTTTGCACTTTATGATTAGAATGGATTTTTCAGTGGAATGCAATGTATTCCATGGCTTATCACAGCTTACAATAAGACAGCTTCACTGCAGCTATAGCTAAAGAATATAACCTTTACAGGATGTAAAATTCAGCTAGTGCAAAAGGGGAGTAGCAGGGATAAAATGGCCATACATGAGTCATTGAGAAACTAAGGTGGCATGGTATAGCCTAATCTCATGAGATCTCAGAAGCTAAGCAGGGTCCAGTACTTGGAAGGGAGATCACCAAGGAGGACTCTGCAGAGGAAAGCAGTAGAAACCCACCTCTCCTTGCCTTGAAAACACCATCCTGGTTGCAACTTGACAGCACTTTGAAATTACTGAGTAGTTGGGTTAGAATGGATAAAAGGAAGTATTTCTTCACCCAAAGAGTGATTACCACATGGAATTCACTGCCACAGAAGGTGGTGGCAGCTATAAGCATGGACAACTTCAAGAGGAAATTGGATAAACTAATGGGAGAGAGGTCCATCAGTGGCTATTAGCCACAAGGTATAGATAGGAGCTCTTGGTTTGGGCCAAGTGATGCTCTGTATTCTTGGTGCTGGGGGGGCAACAGTGAGAGAGCTTCTAGTGTCCTGGCCCCACTGGTGGACCTCCTGATGACACCTGGTATTGTTTGATTGGATGGGCCGTTGGCCTGATTCAACATTGGCTTCTCTTATGTTCTTATGTATGGACATGAGTCCTCCAGATCTTTCATACAGGGTTTTTTTCATCAGAAGGCGTATTGCCAAATGTCAGATTCTGCTGTGTTGAAGAGCATTCTGTAGTATGTTACAGGGTACACTCTTCGACATGGTTCAGACAAAATTCCCAATTGCACAGAGCATAGTATAGGTTCCAAACCATAGTTTGTGCCCCAGCTGTACACACAGCTTTGGGGTGCTTCCCTCTTCACCTGCTCCTACCAGAGACTTTCTCATGCTACTTAACTTGCCCTTCCCTTTCCATATCTGTTGTGTTCTGATGATGGTATGAGAAGGTTTGGGGATATGAGTGACCTTGGCCCAGTCTCAACCTAACCTGAGCATGCATAAAGCTGCCTTAATCTGAGTCAGATACTTTTAACCAGAGGTGCTGGGGATTGAACCTGGGTCCTTCTGCTTACTGTAAATTCATTTCCCTTTCATCAGACATCTTTCAAGAGTAGAGTAACAGTGATGATTTCGATGTGACACCAAGGCATTTTTCAGACTGCAGCTGCCTTTTGCATTTTTGTGTGTGTTGTGCAGCTTCTGGTGACTGCGCTATCAGTAGGATCAATTCAGACTTCCCCTCACAATTCTGTCTGATCTGGGTCCCCCCCTCCCCAGGTTTTTGTGTGCTTTTTTGCACATGCACTAAAACATTTGAGCATTTCAGCAGCCTCATTCACTCTGCCTATCTTCCGTGGAATACACAGGCAGAGTGTAAATGCCTTACATGAGAGCCTTACATAAGGGCATCCCCATTGGGCTCAGTACATTTACTCTTGTGTAAAGCACAGGATGCTCTCAAGCAGCAACTCTCAAGCACAATAGATAATTTATTTGCTCAGTCATCAAAATGAAAATGTTAAAAGAATGTATCAAGAAGAAGAAGGGTTTTCCCTACTGGGGAGAAAGGGGCAAAGGGTCATGAGATGATCTGGTGGATCTAACATGAGAGTAGCCCATTGGCTTCTTTATGTCTACTCTCATGTAAAGTGAGAGGACATGATCCCGGCTTCCTCAGGCTGGAGATGGAGAGAAAGAGATGCAGAGAGAGGAGACCACGCATGTACACACACAGTCACAATGTGGAGCGAAGAGGAAGGTGCCCCCAATGGGAATGACTGCTTCTTGCAATGCAGGCACCTTCTATCACTGAAACACTTCTCTGCCAGGATGCAATTAAAAAAAAAATCCAAACCTGCCTGCCCTTCCTGGTTGGGTTTTGGTGGGTGTCAGAAGTCACCAATGTGAAAAACTTAGGCTGAGTTCAGACTGGCAATTTGCCCTGTTATAGCCACCTTTCAGCCACATTTCCCAAGCAGATTAAAGGGGGCATTCACACAGGCACATCTACCTGGTGTTCCCCACCCGTAGGCAACCTGTGCTGTTTCGCTTCGCTCCCTCGTTTAAAAGATACCTGTTACAAGTGGTAGCAAATCTCAGAGAGTGCCTTTATCCCATGTCAGTCCGCTTCCCAGGAGTGTGATCGCTGAAAAGCTGGAAGCAACCCACATTGCTCCCAGCAGATATGATTGGTGCATATGATTGGCTGTGCTCCGCTCTACTGCATAAGGCACCTATGATTGGCTGTGTTCCACTCTACCTCTCAATGCAGTGCCAGCACTATGGGATCCTCCCCAAATCGGCAGGATGCCTATGTATGTATGAGCGCATGAGAGCATGAGTGCTCATGCGCTCATACACACATAGGCATCCAGCCGATTTACCAGGAAAAAGCCGTTTACAGCCGCACCTCTGGGCCAGCAGTCTGAACGCTCCTGCATGCCTTCTCCCAGTATGCTCCCACATCAGTTGGCCCCCTGTGACTGGGAAAATCCGGAACAGTTTGTTCTGGGGATTTTTTGCCATGACTGGCTCCCGCTGCAAACTGCCAGTCTGAACTCAGCCTTAGTTCAGAGATTACGAGCAGAGGCTTTCTTGTGAACACATTTTGCTTTGAGAAAATGTACAGGAGAAACCAGTTTTATTAGGAACGGGGGGAAATGGAACAGCAGTGGGATGTTTATGAAGTTGTCTGAACACAATGAAAAAAACACGTTAATGTTAGGTAAACTCTCTTCGGTTGCACATTGAAGGGAAGGATTAGTAGTAGGAGACATTAGTCATGTCATCTTTCACCATCATCAGACTTCTCTTTGAGGAGATCCTGGTTAAGTGCTCCTGGGCTTGAGATGGATGCTGTTGCTAAACACAAGAATTTTGTTAAAACATAAGCTATTCAAAGAGGCAACTATGAGACAGTCTCTGTCTAGTCCAAATGCTGTTTATCACATGACGGACAGCGTCTGATAACTTGTTGTTGGTAGATGCTACTCGCTTGAAAAGGTCAGCATTAGTCAAGTGAGCATATCTGTTCCCCAGATATAAAGAATAACAAATCTGGAGATGGAAGGAAGATGGCTAGACAGAAACAAGAAAGCATTTTTCATAAAGTATGTTTTACTTAACAGTTTTCCTGAGCCAGAGAAGCAAATATCATGTGCTGGGAAAGGCCCAACCCAATCATTGTGAACAAATCATATAACTTTTCCATCTCCATGGGCCTACAGGATGACCAACTCTCCTCAAAATCCTGTCTCCCTCATTTCTTTCAGTCACCTTGTATCAGCCCAGCCTATGAGTCTTTCTTTTCCACACCATCTATTTGTTCCTTTGTACTGAATTTGTCCAAAAAACTGTTAACAGTATTTGTGCTTCACCTGAGTATAAATAGCATGTAAGTGATGTTGAAATGGCATGTACATATCAGTGGCATAAACATGACATAAAGGGGAAATGAGGCAGACTGAGACCAACAGCAATGACAACACGTGGTTGAAGAAAGAAATGAAAACGGCTATAGCAGCTTCTCCTAGATGTGACATTTCTCCCATAGTCTCCAGCATTCTAAAAATACTGCAGGGCCCCAGTTCTAGTCAGGACTGTGATGTGGTGGGAGGGGGAGCTCCTGTCTCTCCCACCATATCATTTTTCCCAAACAAAATTGCACCAGGAAGGTGTTATTTGCTCCATCAGACAACTGCATGTACTTGCATCAGTGCATGTGCAGCTTCTTGGTAAGACAAATAACCCCCTGAAGCCATTTTGGGTTGGGAAAATAATATAGGGGAGGCAAAAGCCCCCTCCTCCCATGCCACAGTCCTGACCAGAACTAAGGCCCCATTGAATTTTTAGAGGGAGTTCTTCCTGGGGACTGGCAGCTGGTAAATGGTTGCCAGTCCCTATGGAGAACAGTTGACAAGCATCATGCCAGGTTCGACCCCTGGGCAGAATGCTGCACTCAACGATTCTCGCTGCAAGGCAATCACAGATTGGGGACGTGAATAAGGAATAAAAGACACTGGAGGAAGTCTGGGGGGGAACTGCTGACAAAGGAATGGTGTGCCCACCCTCTCCTCTTGCCTTTTCTCATCTGCCATGTTTCCCCTTTTGAGATATTTTTGTTTTGGCTATCATTGCACTCCCCTTTCATGCATTGTATAGCTTGGCCCTAAAACCCCATCTTCTGGTGAATTTCCAGACATCAAAACCAATTTCACATTGACTAAGTCCACAAAGAAAACTAACAAGGAAAGCCTTGGGATTGTTTGTATCATTTGAAAGTTGAAATCTGTGTGACTAAGATTCACAAAGGCGTACTCTTTAGCCATCAGAAAACGTTTAGACTTGCCGAGCTGCCATTTTGATTAAAATGCCTCATGACAGCTTTATGGTATTAATTTCCTCTTCTTCTGCTCTGCTCTGTTTTTTGTGTTTGTTTTTTTTAAAAAAAAAAAATCCTGTTTGCTTTACAGTATAAATCACATTTGCTTGGATTGTACCAGATACACAAAGGCACAGATAGCTTGCCTGAATGGAAGTTAAATTGCAAACATACTGTAACTTTTCATGATTACCCATTCATTATTCATGGTAGCAGCCAAGGCTGATTGAAGTCAGCTCAGTGTTAGACGAATGGGCAGAAAAGCGTGATTTCATTAAATGATGTATCAAGACCTTATTGTAGGGTTGCCAGCCTCCAGATGATAGCTGAAGATCACCTGAGAATACAACCAATCTCTAGGTGACAGAGATCAATTCACCCGGAGAAAATGGTCCCTTTGGAAGGTAGACTCTACAGCGTTATACCCCATGGATGTCCCTCCTCTCCTCAAACCCTGCCATCATCAAGCTTCACCCCTGAAATCTCCAGGTATTTCACAGCCTGGAGTTGGCAGGCCCATCCTAGGGTTGCCATTCCCCATTTGGGGGTGGGGGATTCCCTAGTTTCGCAACCTCCAGCCAGTTGGCGGACAGGAGGAACCCCCTCCAATGGCATCACTGGAAATAAACGTGACATTGGTGACATCAGGGGGGTGACGCTCTGGTTTCTGGGCAAAACTCTGTTGTTTGAGGCTGATTTTATCATAGAGTTTTGCCCAAAAACCAGAGTGTTGCCCCCTTTTGGCTCCCAGAACGTCCCCCCACCCATCCCCCTGCTGATGTTTCCAATGGACCTGGCACCCCTATTATCCACAGAAAATTCTTACGAAGTTAGGGATGAAGGGATTTCTCGTTACCATTCCCCATTATTCCAGACCTTCACTTTTCACTAAATTCTCTTCTCTCTTAATTCCAGTTTTAAGGAGAATTTCTAAAATTAACTCCAGAATTGGAGCATATACTTTTTTTTTTAAAGATCTTTGGCAACTTGAGAGAGAAATACTGCCTTTAAAATGCAAAGACTCCTGTTGAGAGGTAAAATTTAACAGCATTAATACTGTTTAGTGTTTAAAAAAATCTCTTCAAAGAACCACCAGCTGAGTTCAGACTGGCAGTTTGCAACGGGAGCCAGTTGTGGTAAAAAAAAGCCCTGGAATAAACTGTTCCAGGTTTTCCCAGTCAAACAGGGCCAACGGATGTGGGAGAATACTGGGAGGAGGCGCGCGGGAGCATTCAGACTGCTGGCCCAGAGGCACGGTTGTAAACGGCTTTGCCTTCTATGTGTGTATGGGTGCATGGGCGCATATGCACTCATGTGCGTAAGCACATCCGGCCAATTTGGGGTGGACCCCATTGCACCAGCAATGCATTGGGTGGTAGAGTGGAGCACAGCCAATCCGATCGCTGCTGCCTTATGTGCGGAAACACCCAGCACACACTATGGCCGAGGACAGACTGGCAATTTGCCCCGGGATGGGACCTGGGCTGACAACGATTCAATACCGGAGTAAATGGAACGTTCACACAGGCACATCTGCCTGGCATCCCCCACCCGTAGCCTACCGGCCGTGCTCTTGCGCTTCACTGCCGGCTTAAAAAAACCCTGATAAAAGCCTTCACAAATCTTGAAAGCCTGCGTTCGTCGCGCGTTTCTCCGCTTCCGGGGAGTCTGAACGCGCAGCCGAAAGCCGGGAGCAACCTGCGTTGGGCATGAGGCAGCAGCGGTGTGATTGGCTGCGCTCCGCTCCACTGCCCAATGCGGTGCTGGCGTTGCAGGGCATAAAAAATCAGCAAAATGCGCTTATGCGCATGAGCGCATGAGCGCTCATGTGCACATACGCCCACAGCCGAATTAATGGGAAAATAGCGAATATAGCACGCCTCCGGCGCGGCAGTCTGAACGCTCCCGCGCACCTCCGTCCCGTATCTTCTGGCAGCGGCCCCCGCTGTGTGGAAGGGAAAACCCGGTATTGTTTACTCCGGGGTTTTTTTGCCGCGACTGGGTACCGGGGCAAATTGCCAGTCTGTCCTGGGCCTATAGAAGCATTTTGCTCCCGGCTTTTCGGCTTCACATTCACACTTCCAGGAAGCGGAATAACACGGGATAAAGGCACTCTCCAGGATTTGCTACCACTTTTGTCAGGTATCTTTTAAATGTGGGAGCGAAGCGGAACAGCACAGGTTGCCTACGGATGGGGAACGCCAGGCAGATGTGCCTGTGTGAACGCACGCTTTAATCCGCTTGGGAAACGTGGCTGAAATGTGGCTATAGCGGGGCAAATTGCCTGTCTGAACTTAGCCACCATGTTTCAAAAAGGGTTCATTTGCTCTTTTGACTATCATGATTTCTGTCCTATTAGGTTTTTCCAGTTACTGTCTCAGAGGATGAACCATAACTCTGAAAAGTTTCTTCTCTCTATCTTTTCTGGGAATAGCTGGAATTTAGGAACACCAGCCTCAACTGAAACTCAGCAGTAACCATTAAAGCTGAGCTGAATTAAAAAGGCATTTTTCATGACCAAATTTTACACACCCTGTGAATTGTGCCACGCCTCTATTGGTGGAACAAATTTAGACTCCAATGGCACCTTTAAGACCAAGAAAGGTTTATTCAAGGTATGAGCTTTCATGTGCAAGGCACACTTTTTTCAAATACATTGGAATGCAAGATGAGGTTCTAAACTTATAGACTGGGATTTAATATGTAACATGATGATGTTTAAGTTATGCAAAGTGAAAATGGAGCTCTTCCACCAGGCGTTCGACTAGGAGCCGCCACTGATGAACTTTCCATCAGCCCTAGGCTACGTGGCTGGACATCGCCTTCCATCATTGCCCTTGACTACTGCTTCCACTATTGGACTGTATACTGAATGTCACCATCACCTGTATTGTTCTTATTAGTATTTTATGATGTTTGACATTTTATTGTATTTATTGTTTCATTGTAATTTAATGCCTGTACGCTGCCTTGATCCAGTTTGTCCGGCAAGGCAGGATATAAATTGAAATAATAAATAAATAAATAAAGCTAATTTAAAGATCATCATCTTACATGTTAACTTGCTGTTAGATCCATCTATAAGTTTAGAACCTCATCTTCCATTCCAATGTATTTGAAAAAGTGTTCCTTGCACACGAAAGCTCATACCTTGAATAAACCTTTCTTGGTCATAAAGGTGCCCCCACTGGACTCTAAATCTGTTCTGCTGCTTCAGACCAATGCAGCTGACCACCTGGATCTACCTCTATTGGTGATTATTTGGGAGAGGCAAGCTCCCCCTGAAAAGAAGAGCAGCCATCTCCCCCACCCTAGCACCTTCTGTGTAGCAGCACAAACCAAGCCAGTTTGTAGACCCAAATCTTATTGCATATTTTGTGATGTTCTTAGGAGTTATTCTCTTAATTCCTCCATTTCATTTCTTTTCTTTTCTTCTTTTTTAGGGATTTGGAATCTGTTTCTAACTGGTTCCATTTTGATCAAAGAGAAATCTGTAGAGAGAAGGGGCAGGAAGGGAAGCCATGCGACATTTCAGAATTCCACTCGCTAGATGCTCAGAGGCCAGCAATGTCTTCCCAAACTTTCCTGATCCTCATGCTGCGCTAGCAGCCTGTGGTGTTTAACATGAAGCAACTGCACGGGCTAAAATTCCCACAGGGTGCATTGATTTCTCTAAAAAGAGAAATGAAAGAGACATGAAACAGAAATTCCTCTTTTAAAAGAGGGGAAAAGAGAATAGCAGGGATCAATGGCTGTATCTAAAAAGAAATAAATTTCAGAAAAAAGAAATCCCCCTTTTCCAATAACAATGCTGACATTTTCCTTAAACAAACAAACAAATAAAAAATAAGGTTTTTTAAAAAAATTGCATCAGTTCATCAGTTCATTCATTTGTCCAAAATTGCACAAAAGGGATATGTACCAGGGAAGAATTTTGAAGAACTTTTCAACTTTATCCTCCTAAATGCCCCTTTTAATATATATATATAAAGATTGAGTTCAGATCTTGGGTTCAGCCTGATTATTTTATACTGACTCAGTTTGGCATTGTGTCATGATAGCTTCCTAAAATGCCAGCCAACTTTTCTATTGTCCTGCTGTTCAGCCAAAGAATTCCTTTGTTTGACATATTTGAGCAGTAGGACATGGATTCAGTCCTTGGTCTCCTGCCAAACTGGGAAATACCAGCTTCCCCATCACTGAAGTTGGTGTTGTTCTTTGAATTGATCATTAGGGATGTCATGACCCCCTGCACCCACGTACATTTCTCCATGACCCCTTGGCCTTCCTTTGAAACGAGCTGTGATCCTACATCCCCCCCCACCTCCAGTGTTGCTCCCCCAGGGAGAGATTCCATTTAAGATGTTCCATGCCTTGGGCTATGAAATCAGGGGTGCTTAAAAATATTCTGATTGAAAGAGACAATTTCATCACATCTCAAGAAAATGCTCTTCCAGATCTGGCCAGGAATGATAATGTGCGTTCATTTGATGTGCTGCTCTGGTGAAGTGAAACTTTTGTTGACTATATGGATGTGCACAGTTGGAAATCACCATCATAAAGGTGGGATTTAGTGATGTGAATCAGTAACCAAAACATTAATAATGAAGCCATGAATATACCTTGACTTATTTGTGACAAGGCGATATTTGCTTTGAAAGCAAAAGTCCCAAAACTAATATGTTGATACATCAGTGGAAGTTGCGTGAATGCATCCCTCGCTGGAGGCACATTGTGCTGTCTTGACAAGTCACTGCTGTTCTTCAGTGGTTGTTTCTTTGTTCTGCATTTACACGTGCGCACATGCACACACACACAAATAATGCTTAAAATTCAGAAGAAAATTGTTATCATAATGATGCTAGAAGATTAGAGAGAAATAACTTAGGGGAGAATTTATATTTGAAATGGTCCTTTTTCTAATGACGTTTTTTTTGGGGGGGGGATCTCCTGCTGTTCTTCAGAAATAGGTCTACATTTCTGTATAAATAGAAATGATTGCATCCATGCAAACATAGGCACATGTGCTGAAACTGATCATCCCCAAATGAAATTATCTCCTCACAGCTGTGTATTGGCCAAGGATAGTGTTTCCAACAAAAGATAGAAATGCCAAGGAATGGAGATAACCTAGGGTTGCCAAGCCATTCCTAGCAACTGGTGGGAGCTTGTGCGAATGAGCATATGATAGACACAGTGTCACATGTTCCATGATGTCACTTCTGGGAAAACCTGGAAGTGACATCAGGTAGTTCTAGGAATCTCTGGAAACTCTAGGGTGAAACCATTGAGTTTCTGGCAATTCTTAGAGCTACCTGATGTCACTTCCAAGTTTCTGCTGGAAGTGACATCACGACACACAGGTTGCGAGTGGCCTTTTAGATGTGATTCCTGCTACTGCAGTGACATCCCTGGCATTGCTGGCATCCCTAAGGTAACCAGTCTTTGAAAGGTTAACTGTGCAAAGTGATTTCCCCCCTCCAGTCATCTTTTCTGCATGCCTGTAATTCAGCTAGTCTTGTATGTATTCACTAAAAATCATAATTTTCTTGCCAAGCCCCAGGCAATCAAGTCTGGGACTGTGGAAAGTAGCAAGAGCAGTGTTCTATGACTTAGATTACCATATTCTTAATGAACTGAGAGCAGATTTCTGTTCTATTCCCCCATTTTTTAAAAAAAAATATGTATTTTCTGTGCTTTCCTTCTTACTCCCATTTTAACACAACTGAATTTAGTGTAGTTTTCAGGGTTCGAGTCACTGTCAATATTGTCCTGACACTACCAGTTCACCAGTTCACATGTGCTCAATGATAAAGGATTGAGAAATAACAACCTTAATGTGATTGCATGTATGATTACTGGTACATCAACTTTCTTTTGAGGGTTTTGTTATACCCCACCTATTATTTTAAATGAAAGCGCACCAGTAATTGGATGTTGTCACCACAGCAAAAAAAACCAAAACCAATCTAATGCCTTTCAGAAAAAAAGAGAACACTGTGTGAATCTGACCCTCAGATGATAATATGGTTGCTAATAGGGACAAACAAATCCCACATTTCCATTTTATCATAAGGCCTGTGCAGACATTCACGTGATCTACAGTTTGTGTGTATGAATTAGAACTGCCAAGATACCAGGGTGGGTGGGGGAGTCCCCTGCCCCAAGTTTCCATCGTCTGCTGGGGGATTGTTTTTAAGGCAGAATCATCAGCATGATGACATCACTTCCATTGGGTAGCTCTAGGAACCACTGGAAACTGTGGGGAAACCATAGAGTTTCCAGTGATCCCTAGTGCTACCTCCCATCACTTCCAGGTTTTCCCTGGAAGTGATATCATCACAGTAACAAAACTGCTCCCCCAACATACCCCTGTCCCCAACTCTTCTGCTGCCAGGCTCAGCCTGCCAACCCTAGTATGAATGTAGTATCTGCATGGAAAGTCCTCATGACCAATCCACGCAATATATTGTTCACACGTTTGGGGTGCTTTATGGGAACTCCACATTCCAGATACATGCAGTTGATGGCCTCTTTGTTTGCGTGGACGTAACACTTGAACGGACTCTCCATTCGTCTTCATGCCATTCCTCTGGCTTTCTGTTTCTCTTTTTTATTATTTCTTTTTCGCTGTTGCTGTTTAGGGGGAATTTTGCCTGAAAATATGTCTTTGAATAAGTATTTTAACTTTGCTTCTTGATATCACATTTCATATGGTTTGGATGTATGTGCCTCCACAAATTCTGTTTTCATCAATCAGAAAGACTGTGATCAAGTCAGAGCAGTGAAAGGCTAGAGAGGATTTGGTTTTCAGCCACAGTGGTCAGGCATATCTGACTGTAGCCAAGGAAACACACAAGGACAACTTGAGGGAACTAGCCAAGATTAACTTAGGCTGTCTCTACTCACATCTCATGGTAAACCACCATTAAGAGAAAGTCTTGGTTCTGATTTCACACACACAAAAAGCATAGTTCAATTAAACTAACGATAGTTAGTCTTGTTCTCTGAATTTGAGCCACTCCATTAACTATGGTTAGTTAGGATATATTAAACTGGAATCTGAAACCTTTGTATGAATTTGGTTCATTAACTATAGTTGGTCTTATTTAAGGTTTCAGGTGACCTATGAATAGAGGCATCCTGGTATAATCCTTGCTTCTTTATAAGGTACCCAACACTGCCTTGGCAAAAACTAGGAGCTTTGGGGAGCGCTGCCTGGGAAGAGTGGAATTTGAGGAGGATGTAAGGTTACTTGTAGGTGACACTTTTGGCATCTTCCCCTATTCTCTATGGTCTATACCACAGAGACTGGAAGAATTTCTTAGAGCATCCCTATATGGAGGCCATTTTTTGTCGTGCTGCTCAGTCTTTTCTGGGGAGGAAATCTGGGATGTGAGCTGGTAGTTCCACATCCTAGGAGGCCTACTTGTTTCCCAGAACCACCCTGACTACAATGCAGGCTGCAGGAGCAGCTACAAAGGGTGCAGGGAAAAGAAAAAAAGGTAACAAAGCGATCATTTGTCATGGGAAGCCAGGATGTAAATGTTCATTTGTGAGCTGAATCATGATTTTACCGACTAACCATATTGAAAATAAACCAGGCATTGCATGATGTCTGAACTGAGCCTTGCTGTGGTTTAAAAGCCAATGGCCCTGGTCACATGGAGAAGTTGCCGCGCTGAAGATATGAATGTCAGGTGGATTTTCGGGGCTTGGTCATACTGCAACATCTGGGAAGCATAGTGCCCCCCTGGCCAACCCGTGGCATCCCACCAAAGATGAGGAGTTAAAAAGTACCTAGGAAAGTGCACTAGTATCCGGTAAATGTGGGGCAAAGGTGGGCATCTCATCATGGGAGCGCTAGTATCCCATGGCATCCAGCACCCGCCCATGTCCCATTGCAAACCGGATGTTGTAAGTCTCCATAGGATGCGCACCAATGCCAAACTGCGCATGTGCACAAACACGACACTGACAGCAGCCCCGCCCCCCGGAACAGCACATGCTCACAAACAAGAAACCGAAAGCAGCGCGGCTTGTGTGATCGCGCCACACCACTTCTTTGCCACACTTCAGCATTGCTGTGTGATTGACAGCTAACAGCTGAAGCGTGGCAACTTGGGGGACCGTGTGATTGGGCTACCATGCTTTATTTTGCTCTGGGGTGAACAGCCATGCCTCCCCACCGCGTTATCTGGCCCATTTGACCGGGGCCAATCTTAAGTAATGTTTTCAGAGCTTAGTTTGACCTCCCCATACTAACCTTTTTTTTTTAGTGAAGCAGAGAACCACACTAACTGTATTTAACTTAATGTTACTAATTTGTTTGTTTATTGTTTGACTTTCTCACTGACACTCAAAGCGTATTATACAGTGTAGATCAAATATGGTCAACACAATGGGTCATCTGATAGACAAAGGAATAAAGTCTGGATTGCAAAAACCTGAAAACAAGCAGAATCTGAAAATAGAGCTGAAATGAGGCATAAGCATTAACAGGGCATGTTCAACAATGACATAGCTCCAACTCCACCTGCACCATTCCTTTCCCTCCAAAAACTAAGATGCCCTTAAATTGATTTGGGCTACTGTGGAATCACTGGATTCCTTCTGCCCCGTCTTGGTGTCATGTTCACTTTAACTGTATAACTAGGATCTGCCCTTCAGCTATGCATTGCGTTGGTGTACATGCACCACATATACAGCAATTTGCATACACCCCTAATTATCTCCCCATCACTGTGTCTGTTATGTATAATTAAAGCTGTGTATTTTAAGTTTTCGCAAGACTGATGTTAATTATATTTGGTTACATTTTACACAATTACCGTGAGTTATATTTTATCTGAAGATAAATACATGCCAATATTTGGCAAGCTCTCATCCAGGAAAATGAAATATTGTGTAGCTCTACATGCATATTTCCCCCCTTGGGGGACAAATAAAATTTACTCAGCTCCAGTTATTATTTGTTAATGCGATTATCTAGTTGCTGCATTCACTCAAGAGGAGCCTTGAGAACCCGGACAGAAGGGATATTATCATTCTTTATTGTTCTTCTCATTAGAGTGGCCAAGTGGACTGTGGCTCAGGAGGGATGTCACTCATTGGGCTAGAACATGCCCTGCATGCAGAAGGTCCCAAATTCATTCCCTGGCATCTCCAGTTGAAAGAGCTCAGGTAGCAGGTGCTGGGAAATAACTTTCTCTACCTGAGATCCTGGAGGACTGCCAATTAGAATAGGCAATACTGAGCTAGCTAAACCAATGGTCTGACCAGGTATAAAAAGATCCAGGTGCTCCATAATCTCCATAATTCTGTGTTTCAAGGGAGCTTGTGTTTCAAGGCCAAACTATGTGCCCTATTTTTTTGAAAGGCAAACAAGACTGAGAGATGAGAGAAGCTGTTGACCTGTAAGCATGTGATCCTTGATTTAAATAGCTGTCCCTCATGGTGACGATGCCCCTCCCCCACAGGGATGCTCGGAAAGCAGGAGCACTTTCAGACTGAACCACACTCTGCACCAGTTACTGTATTGGAAAGCAACATAAGTAGAGATGCCCTCCGCATTTGGCGCTTTTATATATGGGATCGCACATCGCTTTGAAGTCCACACAAAGTTCACATAGTTTAACAAGCATATATTCAGAAGAGAGTGTTGAAAAACTTACTTTTTCAGGAAGCTACACTCATTAATGTTCACGGGAATGTGTAAGGACTGAAGAAAGCGTTGAATGCATTCAAGGTCTTTTTTCTGTCGGCACACAGTGCTTTTGTTTGTGCCTAAGCTTTTCTTCTCGGCAGTGTTAAGTGTTTTCTTTTTTTGGGGGGGAAGCATAAAGAAAATGACAGTGTCTCTTCTTAGTGCAAAGATGAAAAGGTTTCTCCTGATTTTATGAGCATATACGGTAAATGTCACATTGAACTTTCAAGGGACAGACCCGTTTGGGGGGGAGTGTGTGATATGCACGCACGTGATTGAAATGTATAACTGCACTACAAGGGTGTTACATAATGAAAGTAGAAGGTTCACTGCCTAGAATCTTTAGCATGCTGAGTGACATTGCTCAGAAATTAGAGCCTGCATGCCGATGCTTAGTCCATAGGATGGCTTTTTGTATCGATAACTGATCAAGCACTCAATGAGTGTCAAAACCAACAGGCAGCACAGTTAGCAAATGCCGATGGTTACGAGGTGCATTTCCGCAGAAAGGATGGAAGGCAATGTGATGTAGTTAGGCTTCCTCTTCAACACACTTCTGAATTTCATGCATGAGGGATGTGTGTATGTTCTCTTTGTGCTCAGACAGAAGGAACATGACCCCATGCATCATTACTTATTCAATGTGACCTCGAAGTCAGGGGAGAAAAAGCACAACTCACATAACCCCTTTCACTGTGGGTTTTTTTTTTTTTTGTGGAACGTACACCGCAAACTTGAATCCCATCCAATAATTAAGGCAAACTGGCACACCATAGGCATAATCTATCTATTCCTTAGACATATACCACAGGAGATTAAGTGTTATAATGGATGGGTCTACTGACATATCTAGTTCAACATTCTCTAGAGCTCTAGAGTTTTGTGTAGTGGTTAGGAGTGCAGACTCTAATCTGGGAGAACTGGGTTTGATTCCCCACTCCTCCACATGCAGCTGCTGGTGTGACCTTGTGTCAGTCATAAATTCTTTCGGAGTTGTTCTCTCAAGGGCAGTTCTCGAGAGAGATCTCTCAGCCCCACTTACCTCACCAGGTGTCAGTTGTGGGGAGGGGAAGGGAAAGGGATTATAAGCCACTCTGAGACTCCTTTGGGTAGTGAAGGGAGGAGTATAAATCCATCATCATCATCTCCTTCTCCTCCTCCTCTTCCAGCATGAACACATGAAGCTGCCTTATACTGAGTCAGACAATTGGTCCATCACAGTCAGTATTGTCTACTCAGACTGGTAGTGGTTCTCCAGGGTCTTAGGGAGAGGTCTTCCACATCACCTTTTAACTGACCCTTTTAATGGGAGATGCCAGGGATTGAATCTGGGACCTTCTGCATGCCAAGCAGATGCTCTACAGAAGAAGAAGACAAAGAAGGATACGGAGAAGGATACGGAGAAGGATACGGAGAAGGATACGGAGAAGGAGAAGGAGAAGGAGAAGGAGAAGGAGAAGGAGAAGGAGAAGGAGAAGAAGAAGGAGAAGAAGAAGAAGAAGAAGAAGAAGAAGAAGAAGAAGAAGAAGAAGAAGAAGAAGAAGAAGAAGAAGAAGAAGAAGAAGAAGAAGAAGAAGAAGAAGAAGAAGAAGAAGAAATTGGATTTATACCCACCCTTCACTGGGAGTCTCAGAGTGGCTTACAGATCTTTCCTTTCCTTTCCTTTCCTTTCCTTTCCTTTCCTTTCCTTTCCTTTCCTTTCCTTTCCTTTCCTTTCCTTTCCTTTCCTTTCCTTTCCTTTCCTTTCCTTTCCAGCCAAGACTTCTTTCCTCCCTCTCCCCACACTGCTCGAGAGAATGGCTCTGGGAGGACTGTGACTGACCCAAGGTCACCCCGCTGGTTGCATGTGAAGGAGGGGGGAATCAAACCCAGTTCTCCAGATTAGAGTCTGCCACTCTTAACCACTACACCAAACTGGCTCTCTCACCAAACTGGCTGCCACTACACCAAACTGGCTCTGAGCCACAGCCCCTCTCCAGTGTAGAGAAAGATGTCTTTTTGTGGTTCATCAGCAGAATGTGATGACAAGGTACATTCAGTGTAGTTAAACCTCATAATCTGATACTGTTCCTGTAAAATGGAATTGGGCTTGTAGCTATCATTGACTAACAAACAATAGACCATTTCTTCAATGATTTATTGAATACTTTGAAAATGCTGTGTTATGCTTGTGACCAGTTTTGTTTCGGCAATTTCCACAGGCTGTTCATAGTTTCAGGAGGTTAGCAGTGCTGTTCTATGGTAGAAGAGCCAGATTTGAGCCCATCAGCAGCTAGACCAATGAGATTTTTGGGCGTGAGCTTTTAAGAATTCTTATTAAACATATGGAGCAGAGTCCATCAGTGGCCACTAGCCACAGCAAATAGATGAAACACTATGTCTGGGGCAGTGATGCTGTGTGTTCTTGGTGCTTGGGAGGCAACAGTGCGAGGGCTCCTGGAGTTCTGGCCCTGCTGGTGGACCTCCTGATGGCAAATGGGTTTTAGCCACTGTGCGACACAGAGGCTGCAGTCACACACACTAAATAATCCATTTTCAATGCACTTTCCAACTGGATTTTGCCTGTTCACACAGTAAAACTCCAGTTGGAAAGTGCACTGAAAGTGGATTGAAAGTGGATTATTTCATTTGTGTGACCACAGCCAGAATGTTGGACTGGATGGGCCATTGGCCTGATCTCACCTGGCTTTTCTTATGCTCTTAAAGCTCTCTGACAAATGGAGCTTTGACTCCCAATCAGCTGAGTTAGTGTGAGATAGCTCACAGTTTTTTGGCCTCCTGCCCACACATTTTTGTCTTCGCTCAGGAAGGATGGCTCCAGAGCAAACTAATTTATGCAGTAGCCAAACTTTAATGCCAGTAGCTCACAAGTAGCATTTTTGCTCACAAGACTCCACAGCTTAGAGGGAACATTGCTCCCAATACCTTATGCCTTCAAAATCTTGTTGGTCTGTAAGATGCTACTGAAGTAAACAAAACAAAACAAAAACAGGGTACTTGTGTGTTATACAGGAAGCCATTCTTTTGGGCTTCAACCCAATGGGAGAACCTGTTCTTACAATACTGGAGTGGTAACTATAGTCTTTCAGTAACGGGGCGGGGGGGGAATCTCTTCTGGCATCTTTGCATTTTGACACAGTGAGTTTTCTACTCTATCCATTTAGCAAGTCTTCATCTTCAAGCTATGTTGTTGATAGGGATGGCTGATTCTGAAATACCGAAGCCTGCAGATCTGAAGCAATTCTTAAAACAGTCCTGCTGCAATAAACTAACTGAATCCCTTGAGCATCTAACAAGTAAGTACTAAATACCAGATGGATTCAGATGATCTTAAATGATCTCCTCAACTGATGTGCAATACCTGTTCTTCCCAAAATACTTCTATTTCAAGCAGTTTGGGTGTGAGTGTGTATGTGAAGACTGCTCTTAGCTTTTCTTTTTCTTTTTTTGTCAGAGTTTATGGGGATGTTTAGGTGTAGTCCACAGTTAATCCTGTGAATGATACAGTCTATATGGTGCAAATTTGCCCCGCTGGGAGTTGGTCAATACAAAAAGACAACTCTTGATGAAGGATTGGATTGCTGCCATTTATGCATTGCTGTGGACCCCTAACGTAGGTATTATCTTCTCCCCAGATTCTCAGAGACAATATTGGTTACTGCATTGATTTTAAATAAGGCTGTAATACCAGAGAGTTATCCTCTGCTTGCAGCTGAGTTAATGGCGGATATATGCTATCAAGTCACTTGGAACAGAAATAGAGAGATTTCTTTAGATACTCATAACTTCAGATTCTCATAAGAACCTTATGTCTTTCATTACAAGTTGTGGCTTTCTGCTTATTTCCCACACAGGCCTTTTTGGTCTGTTATCTCCACAGTGTTATTTTCAGAAAATAATACTCACTGGGAATGCTTTGCTTGGCCGACAATTTACCCATAATCACATATTTCTGCTGGACTCTCTGTTTCTCTTCCCAAAGGCAGAGAGGGGGGAAGAAACACATAGCCAAACGTTTGCAAACTAGTTTTAAAAGTTTGAAAGTAACTGCATATTTGCTTCTGGTCACATTTCAAAGTGTTGGTTATTATAAAGGCCTAAATGTCCAGGGACCAGGATATTTGAAGGACCATATATGCCCATAAACTGCCTGTCAATTTAGATGAGCTTTAGAAAGCTTTCATCTTTACAGGCAGAATTGGTGAGCATCAGAGAAAAAACCTTTTTGGTTGTGGCACCTCACTTACTCAAGTTCTTCCAAACAGAAGTGCAATGGATTGATCAGCTGGTTGGTTGGTTGGGTGGTTGGTTGGTTTAAAACATTTACTAGCCTCTTTTCTTCCTTAAGGAGCCCAAGGCTGTTTGCAAAGCAATGGCTATGTAGTCTGCTGAACTTTAAGTGCCGGGCAAAGACTTAAAAGAAAGTTACTAGACTTTTTTTTTTTTTTTGCTTTTGTTTAAGTTGTTTGCTTCATGTTGTTATTTCCCCCTTTTCCACGTTTGCCTTCCCAGGCTTTTAGGTGCTTCTTTAGAATTATTGACTTTATTGTTCCCCTATATTTTTAAATGCTATTTTAATTTGACTAATTAATAATTTTTAAGCAGGGTTTTGCCACCATTTAGGGATCCCTGACACAGCTCACCACAGTCATAAAAATAAAACAACTACTACATCTATGGCCAATGGTGCCTCAGGGGGCTGGGGGCACCTGTCCCATGGTGTTCCCCTTTTCACCCACCCAAGGGCTCCTGTTTTGTGCAATCATTAAAAGAGTAGGAACATTTTTTTTTTAATTTGGTCACCTGAAGATGGAGCCTAGGAGCAGCAAACCCTGACAAACACATGAGGCCCCTTGGACCAGTCTGGGTAGTGCTGAGCTTGGAATGGGCTTGCTGTGGTTTATCTATTCAACTTTCAACTGAACAGGAGAACCAAATAGCATAAGCTGTTCATCTTCTGTGATCTTAGAACAAGATATTGCCAGCATTGTTTTGTTTTGTTTTTATTTGGTGTATAAGAACAGTGTCATATCAATTCTCTTGCTCTCTCTCTCTGCCAAAAGCCATTCTTAAGAAGGTAGTGTTAAAATTACCCTAGCTTTGCTTTTAAATATTTTAAAGCTTTTAAAAAAATCTATATTTTATTCATCATCACCCTTATGAACATAGAAGCCACACTCCCTTCTCTGCACACTGAGTAATCTTTTCTTCAGCTACCTACTGTTGGCGGGTATATCACCAGTTCCAGTGTTAAATTTTTTAAATATTCATTTAATTATTTGCCTGTTTAGAAAGAAGGAGAAAGGGAAGAAAATGTAGCTTCCGTTCTTTAATGAAGACTTATTCATGTATTCACAAGGACAGCAGTATTTACACATAATACGAGGCATGTTTTATGTATGTGAATAACAATAACAGAAGATTTTTAAAAGAAACACCTACACTTAATTTTAACTTGGTTCTATCTATCATTTCCTTTCCACAGCCGCTTTAACCCTTTTATACTTAGGATGGGTTCATATACTAACCGACCTGAGAATTCTGAATGCACGGTGAATAGAGAAGTTGCTGAGATCCATAGTTTTCTGGTACAGAATACGAACTTGATCCCCTGACTTCCTTGGTCTACCTATACAGCAGATTGAGGTGGTAAAATCTGGAGGTGGTAAGAATGAGCAGTACCAGTTGAAAGTACAGGCAGGGAGTTACATTTTTCTTGCTCTCCTGTTCTTCCTATATACATAAAAAAATAGCACAGGGCAGGATTTCCAGGTTTGGGCAATTGATCGCCTGCCCCTGTCTGGCCCTTCCTGCTGCATTCAGATGGGTAGTGAGTGAAAATGGGGTGGGGAGGGTGATTGCCGGCAGCTTGTCTGGAAGTGATGTCATCACCTCACTGGCAACGCTCTAGCATCATCATAAACCATAAAGTTTTGGCTAAATGCTAGAGCATTGATGTCATCATGGTGATGTCACTTCCGGTCATGCTGGAAGTGATGTCATTGTGTCACCACTGTTGTCATTACATCACTTGTGACACATGCCTCCAACAGGTCAGTCTCCCAATGTTTGCCAGCCTCTTGCAGACAACCATAGCATAGAAACTGAGGTTTTAGTGGGCCTGAAGCTATGGTGGGGCCTCTCTGGACCTGGACCCCTGTCTTCCTTTTGAGGCCCCACAACTTCCTATCTAGCCCAGGCCCCTGACTCTCTGGGCTGTCCTGAGGACTCCCTATGCCACCACCACTGCCCCTTCCCTGCTGGCCAGCAGCTCTGCTGGCTCTATTCTGGGCTGGCAGTTGGGGGGGAGGCTGGGCTGGGGGTCCTGAGCTGGCAGCAGCATGGGGCTTCCAGGTGAGAAAGTGGTGTGAGGTAGGTGGGCAGCCTGGCAGGTGAGGTGGGGCCAGCAGGAACCTTTGGTGGTGCTCAGAGGCCAGCGGGGCCAGGCCAGGGCACCTCCTCCTCCTCTTCTGCCTCCTCCTCCTGCACCTGGGTGCCCAGCCAGAGTGCTGGCAGAAGCCAGCTCCATGGCTCCCGGTTTCCAGGTTTCCAGGGCATGTCAGGGGGAGGGGCTGGGGTCCCAAGCTGGTGGTGGTAGTACGGGGCGCCCAGGAGAGTAAGCGGTGCAAGGCAACCAGGTGGGCTGGCTGGCAGGTGAGGTGGGGCTGGCAGGAACCTGTGGTGGTGGTGGCACTCAGAAGCCAGCAGGGCTGGGCCAGGGCATCCAGGTGAGAAAGTGGCACAAGGCAGCCAGACAAGCAGGCCGGCAGGTGAGGTGGGGCTGGTGGGGACTTTTGGCAGCTCTCAGAAGCAGTCTTCTCCTCTTCTGCCTCTCTTTCTTCCTGTGCCTCCTCTTTGTCTCCTCTTCTCCCTTTGCCCGGGTGCCCAGCTGGAGCAGTGGCAGAGGCCAGCTCTGTGGCGCTGGGTTTCCAGGGCCTTAAAAAAAGCCAGCACTCCTTTTATTTTAATTTCAGTGTCCCCTGAATTATTCAAAGCCTCCCCCCCACCCCGATTTAAGAAATCCTGGCTATAGGCCTGGGCTTTAGGCTAGCTTTTCATCTGCTATGTTAATTTTCTGCTAACAGAGCTCATTAATGTAGGGGTACAATCCATTCTGCTTCCTCAGACCTTTGCCCGTTGATTACCATCTCATTGTGCTGTATGCACCTACCAGCGTTAAGTCTTCTTCCACTATGAATGGCTGTCTTTCAGTAGAGAAGTCTTTTTCTACCAAAGGAAAGTTTGGTGGTAGGGAATCATTCAACCCAGCTTGTTAGGAGCAAGTCATTGGATCCAAATATATTTAAGTTCATCTGGCTCCTAATGCTCACTGATGATCATTTCCTTCAGAGTTTCTATTCCAGTTCAGAATGTAAAAATCTGCACAAATGTGATCAGCATTCGTGTTATCTGGGCTATGTTTTAGGTGTGTCTGTTGCAATGTTTAGTGACAGCTCCTCATTCCCCATGAAATATCTGCGATCTACACAATCAGTCCATCTGACCATGCAGCCTTTGTTCTGATTAGTGCTTTTTTCTTTATTTGTGTCAGTTCATTCTTTTCAGGGTGAAATGTCTTATATGTTTGCTGGCCCCTTTGCAGAACGAAAACCCTCTCTTGTTCTTGGTTGTGTTTATTTTGCCATGGTGGGGAGGGTACTGGATTTCTTCCAAGTGGTTCTTTGCCATGCCTGGTTCTGAGAACCACAATTCCCATGGTGCTTTGTGATACGGCATCTGCAGACAGTAGCAGCTCCAGATATGCCAACATCCATTGAGCTGAGAGAAAGCTCTTGAAAACCCATAAGCCAATTCCAAACTGGTCCAACTAGCATAATCACTAACAACAACTAATGTTGCTGCTGTTTTTCTCTTTTTGTTGTTTTACTAATTAACAGTTTTGTAGTATTTATCTGTCTGTCAAGTACTGCTCATATAGCAATATCCTTGAGCAGAAAATAAAATTATAAAATAAGATTATGCCTTAGTGTTATCAGTTGTGTTATTATTGCTTATTTGGGTTTTAGCGTATCTTTTAAATTATTAAAAGATACCTTGAGAGTGCTATTGATTCATAGGCAGAGGGTGCCAGCTTTGCATTATTTATCTATTTCTTTGAAATGTTTGTATTGTAAACAAAACAATAGTGGTGAAACAGCAACCCCTAATCCATGTGCATGGTACAAAGCATGCTGATGGCATGACATCATTTCTGGGGAAAACCAAGATGTGACATCAGTTCTTTCTAGGAATTACTGGGAACTCTATGGTTTTACCACAGAAGTGACACCCTGGAGTTGCTGGCGGCACCTTCCATGTCTCTGCCTCCTGCACTCCCTCCATTTTCCAGACAACTCCAGGCGAGGCCTGGGGAGAATGGAGTTTGGGAACGGAGTGTGATTTGTACAGTCTGCCCTCCAAAGCTGCCATCTATTTCCCTGAGACTTGGTTTTAAAGTGAGAGCTACTGTGAACTCTGTTTGATCCCAAAGCAATTTAAATTTCATTTATAGCCCACTTTTCTTCCCTTTGGGGGCCTATGACTTACAAATGTATCCCCTTCTCCATAATATCCTCACAATAACCTGGTGGGGTAGGCTAGGCTGAAAGTTTGAGAGTGGCCTAAGGTCATCCAGTGAGCTACCATGGCAGAGTGGGGAACTGAATCTGGGCCTCCCACATCCTAGTCCAACACTCTAACCATTACACCACAGTGTGTATGTGTGCCATAGGGTGCAACGGACAGGGTGCCAGTTTGGCCAGGAATCCTGGAGGTTTCTTGTCATCTTCTGGGCATGGAACGGGGGTCACTGGGGGCGGGGGGGTGAGTATTTGTGATTTTCCTGCATTGTGCAAGGGGTTGGACTAGATGACCCTGGAGATGCCTTTCAGCTCTATGATTCTATGATTCTCAGCTGTAACTGTACAGAAAAAGCCTACCTGCATTCTCAGCCACCCATTCTCCCTGCCGTTATTTCTATATTGTGCCTAACTATCCTTGACAATGGGACATGAGAGCGAAATTGGCTATTGAGGGATGCAGTCAGGGGATGTTTAGGTATGCTAAGCTGTTTGATCAGACCTGTCTCCTTCCCTTGCTGTTCCGGTGACACAAATGGATTTCTGTTGCCTCCTCTGAAAACTGTATCCCAAGAATATGGGTGCTACATAAATGTCCAGTGCCAATTAATAAGCTAAGTTGCCACGTGTCTGCATTTTTAAACATTATCTTCTTTACCGGAAACTTTCAGAAAACATTGTTTTTAAGTGGAGTGCACATTATTTAAACATAGGAACGATATAATCAAGTCTCAGGGTTAAACTAGTATGATAAATGGAAGAGCTGTTAAAAGATCACCCCACCCTTTTGAAAATTTGTATTTAGCAATGATTTTGGATTTCTTATCTCAGCTCCGAAATCCATATTTCTTTTCTTTTCTTTTTTGCTGTCTTCTTGGCAAAGTGAAGCAATGGTCCTTTATTTTTGTACCCTTTTCTGCTTCTTTGCATTGATTTTTTTTGCCTATGCAATATCTGTATTTTTTTCAATGACATTGTACATCAATAAATCAGAAGTATACATTACGGATATATTAGATATGTAAGTGGTGTGTGTGTGTGTGGATGTGAAACTGCAAGACGAGCATACTCTATCTACCAAACCAGCTTCAAGAAGTGGGGAACCCGAGCCTTTGGATCCCCCAATGCAAACTGCTAAAGAGGAGAAGCAAAATTAAGTCACAGCTCTGTGGAAGGGTGGGTGTGATGTTTTCTCCTGCCTGAGGCTATTTGCATTGCAGAGGGGGAAAATATTTACCATGTGGGTGCACATCGTTTCCCCATGAGATTCAAATTGTCTATCTTTATTTAGTCTGTGTTTATTCCACCCTTTCTCCTAGGCGATCCAGGCAGCAGACATTGTTCTCCCTTTCCCATGTTTTCCTCAACAACCCTGTAAGGGAGGCAAGGGTGACAAAGTCTGACTGATCAGAGATCCCCCCAGTGAGCTTCGTGGCAGTGTAGGGATTTGAACTCAAATCTCTTAAATCCTAGCCTTATATTCTAACGACTAAATGCCCATGGTTCAGTCTTTATTCAGATTATTCCTTCTAAGCTTATAGAAGGATTTCCTCAGCATTGCCAGCAATGCCTTTTCAGTAGTTTGTGAGGATCACAGCTCAGACTAGGGACATTGCTTTAAGACACAGACCTGTAGATACAGTGGGGCATCTCGGGGGCTAGGCCCCTTGACTTACTGGCAAGGCCCCACGACTTCCCATCCAGCCCTGGGCCCCCAAGCAGCAGCAGGTGCAGGGAAGGAGCTGGGGTATTCCTTTAATTCAATGAGCCAGTGCCCCCTAAGAAATTTAAAGGACCCCTGACTTTAAAAAATCCTGGCTACGGGCCTGTCAAGGCAGATACAAAACCTAATCTAGAAGCTCCTTTCACCTGGGAGGGAAAGGTGGTGGAAAGGGTTCTTCCTTGCCTTCAGATTGCTCTAATGTGAATTTGGCTTGAACTGGTGAATGGACCATGCTTGCCCAGGCGGCGCCAGAGTCAGCAGTGGGCAGAGTGGGGCAGACACCAAGGCCCATTCTTCCTGTGGAATAATTGCATCTCTTTTCTCACACTACGAATGCCACGTGCAGTGGAAAATAGCAACTTTATTACTTTATGGCGATGAATGCTAAACTGTCACCAATGCTTCAAGGAACAATTTGCCCACTGTGTTCACACATACTCATGGACATCCAGAAGATTCTTTGGGGGGAGGGGGTATTGCTGTATGTCATGGACACAACAGAAAAAGGTTTTGCAAGCACTGTGTCGGACAAGGTAATGGGAAAGTCTGAATTTTTATTATCTAATATTTGTGGCCAGTGCTGAGATAATGCCAAAGGAGTGCAAGCCTGAGAATAAGTAGTAACCATGGGGTACAGGATGATCTAGTAGCGCAATAGGGTTTCAGGTGGGTGGAGCAATTTAGGTAGAAATTGAATACACAGGAAACCTTCCTCTCCCATATCCTGAAAGAAAAGAGGAAAATGATTTTATATACTGCATGTAATTGAATCCTCAGTTTACACTTCAAAGGCTTGATGAATGTTACTCCCAAGTGAAACTGTATTGGTGCTATTTCTAACTGAGAAAGTCACCTGGTAGCAGAGTATGAGAATATATATTGTGGCATGATATATTTTGATGGCCCAAGCTAGGCTGCTCTCATCAGAGATCGGAAGCTAAGCAGGGCCATCCTTGGTTAATATCTGGATGGGAGACCACTAAGAAAGTCCCGGGCTGTGATGCAGAGGCAGGCAATGGCAAACCACCTCTGAACATCTCCTGCCTTGAAAACCAGATGGGGCTGCTATAAATTGGCTGGGAGTGGACAGCACTTTACACACACAATACTACCCGGTTTTACAAATCTTCTCTGTAGAACAGCAAGTAGTACTGGGAGAAGTCACGGAATGAGAATCTGACATATTTTACTTTATCGGAAGGTACCACTGGAATTGTGGTGAGATAGCACTTTACTGGCATCTCAAGCTTGCATTGTGGTAGGCCGGACAGGTCAAACATTCTCGTTTCATTTTGACATCAACTTCAACCAAGCAAGCTTACTCTACATTTACAGTATCTTTGTTGTTTAGGAGAAGTTTGCAGTTTCTAATCTTTAGCCACCCACCCCAATATAGCTGCTGTTAAAGTGGTTAAGACACTGAACTGCAGACTGGAAGGTCAGTAGTTCAGCAGTTTGAGACCCAAGTGCTGCATGATGGAGTGAGCTTCCGTCTCTGGTCCCAGCTCCTGCCAATCTAGCAGTTCTAAAGCAAGAAATTGCAAGTAGATAAATAAGTACCACTTCAGTGGGAAGGTAACAGCATTCCGTGCACTTTGGCGTCTAGTCATGCTGGCCATATGACCATGAAAGTGTCTTTGGACAGCGCTGGCTCTTTGGCTTGGAAACAGAGATTAGCACTGCATCCCTACAGTCGGATTCGACTGGCTTTTGAGCACAAGAAACCTTTACCTTTACCTAGAGTTTAACACCAGTTTCAATAGTTTCTAGGGATGCCAGTTCACAAAATTCAGAAGATACATTTCTGGCTTGTATGTGCCTATTTTTATCAATGGAATGTAGGAGGATATGTTTAGGTGTACACCTAAAATATAATATGCAAAACTGTGCCTATTTCTGGCATCAAAGCTAGAACTCCCAAGAAATGGGGATGGATGGATAGAGGGGTGGATGGATTATTAGCATTTCAGTTTCAAGAGCCTGAGGGTGAAACCATTTGAGTTGCTAGAAGGTCCATGAACAAATCTCAGTATGTTTTCTTCGTAAATAACCACAATAACAGATCAGAACTATGGCAAAGGGAGTTAACTCTTTCTCCCTGAACTCTTAAACACCTCTCCTCACATAAGAGCTGCTATTTTCACCAGTGGCAAATAACTGTTCAAAGTGGTGTGTATGTGTGTGCGCACGCATGCACGCACATGAGGTCTATGAGGTCAAATGTTGTGAGAAAAGAATTAATCTCTCCCCATGGTGTCATGGCCCAGATCTGAATGATTTCACCCCCACATACACACTATGGCTAATATGTCCCAAGACAAAATGCACTGGAGATCCATTCAAGATTTAATGTTCCAACATTTAAAACTGGAGCAACAGTATTAAAATATGAGCCTGAATTTTAAAATGCCGTCTGGTTCATTTCAAGTATCCCCTTTTCTGATTTCCTTTCCCCCTTGTGGGAAATGAATCTACGAGTCTTTAATTTTGCACTACTTCCTCTTTCCTCATGTCGAAAATTTTCCCCATTCAAATCAGCACATTTTCCAACATTATTTTTTGCATTGCATAGAAATGGGCTATAATGTGTTAATGCTGCCAAAAAAATGGCATCGAAGAAATGAATCGTGGATGTGAGAAACAAAAATGAGGGGAAATAGAACTCCTCACAAAGACAACATTCAAAATCAAATAGAAATGGAAACCGTTCTGTCACCTCATCCTTAGCAATAATAACAGCAGTAATAATAACTGATATTCTGACTTTGAACCAAGAAACAAAAGCCCCTTCGTGCATCATGTTTTTAGATTTAGGTCTTCCAGCATCTGATTTGACTAGGGCTGCCAGGTCCAAACAACAAGCTGGTGGGGGACATCCTGGGATACGCCTGGAGAGGGGAGGGAAGAAACACGCCATGTCTATGTCACCTCCGGCTGACGAAGGTATGTTGGGGGTGTCAGGGTGATGCTCTGATTTTGGGGCAAAACTCTATGGTTTGAAGCTAATTCTCCCATAGAGTTTTGCCCCAAAACCAGAGCGTTGCCCCCCCTGATGTCACCAATATGCCTATGTCACTTCTGGATGATGTATGCATGTCATGTTTGGGGTAGTAACTTTCCCCCACTAGCCAGCTAGCCAGTGCTGGGGGGATTGCTGGAAACTGGGGGATCCCCTGCACACTGGGGGTACCTGGCAACCCAAGATTTGACCATGATGATACAGAAGAGAACTTTCCTGCCTCCTTTCCCTGCTGCAGCCCATTCATCATGCAAAAATAGTGCTCTCGGGAACAGGGAACCCTCAGGAATGGCATGAAGGGCAATCTTCAGGTTTGCAGCAAGAAGAGGAAACTACCAAAGGTTCCATCTCACCTTCACCTAGTGTAACAGTTACTCTGGATCTAACCCATTGACTGCAATGGACTTTGACTAGAGCAGGGGTCCTCAGTGTGGGGGCCATAGACACCATGGTGCCCCTCAACACCTTTTCTGGTGCCTGCCAAGTGTTTTTAGAAAGTGGGTAGGGCCAGGTGGAGCATTTGTCCAGCAAGAATTCTCATTGGCTACTGGAAATTTAATTGGCCGTGCAGATGTTTAAAACCACTGCTTTGGCCACAACTGCCACCATAGAACAAGAAGTTTCACTGTGTGACCGGAGTTAAGCTGTTGTAACCATTTTGTGCCCGGCCTTCAGTAGCGGCCATTTTGTGGCTGCGCCCACCATGCTCTGTCAGAATTCCAAAGGTGCCCAAAGGCACAAACAGGTTGATGACCCATGGACTAGAGTAATTGTGTTCAGGATTACTCTGGAAGAGACTACTATTCTGAAAAGTTTTGATCACAAACTGCAACTTCACACTCTCTAACAATGTTGAACATCAGTATCCTTTCCTATTTTGTTCCTGTCGTTCCTCAAACGCTGTGGCAAACACAACCTTATAAATATGTGACATGATTAAATGATGAAACAGCAGCTTCCTGCTGAAATTTTAAAGTGAGACAGGCATTGTTTTAGCTGAGGAAGCCATTTACAGACCAGCTGTTCCCGCTGAAAGGAGGTGGCAGCCATCAGCAAAAAGAGAAGAAATGCTTTCTCGGTACATATTGAAATTAGTTTTATTTTGCACTCGTGCTCTGTTGGGATGGGAGAGGAGACAAAAAGTTATTGTGCCTGAGCGATAACGAGGTCGATGATAATAACCAAATGGCACCATTAATGGAAAGCATCAATGTTTCAACATCCAGTCTTGTGCTAATGTTTAAAAAAACCTCTCTTTGCTTGTGACGCAGAGAAGTATTTTATATGCAATAATAATTCCCACAGAAAAGCCTCCATTTCCAAGTACCAAAGATATTTAAAAAGTCATTGTGAGACAGCCACATAATTCCTTCTTTGAAAATATGAAGATGTCTTCCAAACTTTCACATTACAAATATGCCTAGCTTTTGAAATCTGTGATCTGTAGATCTGAATACAGACTACTATCTGTGTCACCCATTGGGGTTGACTAAACCACCTGTTTTTTGTTAAGGATGCTGCCGAATTTCTTGAACAGGTACTCTCAATTTAAAACTACCATCCAGAAGCAGAGGAGAGAGGAGTAACTGGCCATTATTTTTCCTCTCTGCTAAAGAACAAGAGGGAGCATAGGAGCACAGAGGGGGCGACCTGAGCAAGGGTCAGAACAATACACTTACCAAGAGGTGTCTGAAGAACCAAATCTGAGGCCAGTAGCATCTTAAAGACCAAGAAATTTTTAGCAATTTCAAGAGAACATTTGCTTAATTCTTCTTTACCCATGTTCTTTTTCTCCCTTGAAATCCCACAATCTTTTCTTTTTCTCTTCTTAAGAATTTGGAGTCTGCTTCAAATCGATTCTGTTTTGATCAAAAGAAAAATTCAAAGGGAGGAGGGCCATGCGAAAATTCAGAATCCTCTCTGTAGATGCTTAGGGCAGGCATTGCCCCAACACGCCTACCCTCAAGCTAAAGCACCACCCTGTGGTGGGTAACGTACAATTGCAAGAGGTGAAGTTCCAAAAGGGTGCATTGCCTTCAAAGGGAAATGGAAGACAAATCTCTCTTAAAAGGCAGGGGGGAGAATAAGAGGAATCAAAGGCCATATCTTTAGAAAGGGAATTGGGGGTGGGTGGGAAATCCCCTCTCGATAACAATGTTAAATTTTAATGGTCTTCAAGGTGCTGCTGGACTCAAACTTTGTCCCACGACTGCAGACAAGCATGGCTATCCATCTGATACAGTCTTCATAAGGAGTTTCATGTTTTCATGGGGCACGTTTACTTGTAAATGTTACCTGGTGCATCCGATATCTTAAGAGGTTAGCTGACCACTTCAGGAATCCAGGCATCCTTGACAATTTGATAGCCTGTGACATTTGGAACATATATATTACACTCACCGGAGATGTGGCTTTTAGTGGTGTAATTCTGCTGATTCCACAGCCCCTGAAAGAATGGAGGCTATCTAGCTGTATGCACGCCTGTGCTTCTTGATTTGATGGTTTTACATGCAATGTTTTTACAGCGATGTTAGGTCACTAATTTCCCATCAGTACAAAAGGAAGCACTGAAAATGGCATCGAATCAACTGGAAATGTTCCACACAAAATAAAGGAAAATGGCACACAAAGATCCGCGAGCTCTATTTGAATACGGGAGAAGCACCAGATCCAGTACCATCCCTAATATAGTCCTGACTGCAATGTGACCCCACAACCCAGGTTTCACCTGATATAAGTCTCCCACTTTAATATGACTTTAGGAAAGAAAACATCTCAAGACTCATCTAGCATTGCAGTCCCTTGCTTCCTGGAATTAGTTGTACAACCCCTACCACAAAACATAAGAACATAAGAACATAAGAGAAGCCAATGTTGAATCAGGCCAATGGCCCATCCAGTCCAACACTTTGTCACACAGTGGCCAAAATATACCAGGTGCCATCAGGAGGTCCAGCAGTGGGGCCAGGACACTAGAAGCCCTCCCACTGCTGCCCCCTCCAGCACCAAGAATAGAGTGCATCACCTGCCCCAGACTGAGAGTTTCCATCTATACCCTGTGGCTAATAGCCACTGATGGGCTTCTGCTCCATATGTTTATCTAATTCCCTCTTGAAACTGTCCATGCTTGTAGCTGCCACCACCTCCTGTGGCAGTGAATTCCATATGTTAATCACTCTTTGAGTGAAGAAGTATTTCCTTTTATCTGTTCTAACCCGACTGCTCAGCAATTTCATGGAGTGCCCACGAGTTCTTGTATTGTGAGAAAGGGAGAAAAGTACTTCTTTCTCAACCTGCTCAATCCCAATCATAATCGATCATGTCACCCCTCAGCTGTCGTTTCTCCAAGCTGAAGAGCCCCAAGCATTTTAACCTTTCTTCATAGGGAAGGTGTTCCAACCCTTTGATCATTCTAGTTGCCCTTCTCTGCACTTTTTCCAATGCTATAATATCCTTTTTGAGATGTGGTGACCAGAACTGTACACAGTATTCCAAATGAGGTTGCACCAATGATTTATACAGGGGCATTATGATACTGGCTGATTTGTTTTCAGTTCTCTTCCTAATAATCCCCAGCATAGCGTTGGCCTTCTTTATTGCAGCTACACACTGTCTAGACATTTTCATTGAATTATCCACTACGATTCCAAGATCTCTCTCTTGGTCCATCTCTGCCAGTTCAGACCCCATCAATGTATATTTATATTTAGGATTTTTGGCTCCAATGTGCATCACTTTGCACTTGGCCACATTGAACCCCATTTGCCACGTTGACGCCCACTCACCCATCCTCAACAGATCCCTTTGGAGTGCCTCAAAAAAAGGCTAGTCTGTCCCTATTCTTTCAGTTTAAAGAACAGCGGTGGTAGTTGGTGATAAGAGCTGTCAGCTTCTAGGTCGGACTTTGATTTCTTTTCCCTCTCTCCCTCCGGTGGTGCCCTTTCATTCCGGAAATGTAGAAAGCTCAGCAGGGAAGGATTTGGGCATCTGAGTTCTCTTACCTTCCAGATTCTTCTGGCCAGCCAAAGCAATACAGGCCCTTTTCTACTCCGAATTGTGCCAAATGCCTTCTTCCGAAAGCACTCATAGGTCTCATTAGTTACGGTGCTGAGTTCTTCTTCCCAAACGGTTTGTTATGGAGTTATATTTACATGCTTATATGAAGAGGAAACAGTAAAGCCTAATAACAGGATTTTGGATGGTTGTTAACTGACAAGAGCTCAGTCATCATGATTATTCAAACCACTGCAGGATGTTACAGCACCCTAATGACAGTAGCCACCAGTTCGATACTATTGCCTGTCAATTTACTGTACTTGTTCTTATGTATATCTAATATAACCATGATTTCACTGGGACGTTTGTCGTATTTTGCATACCAAAGGGAAACAGCACACGCACGCCCATACCAAATATGAACTAGACATAGCTCATAACTATCCTTGGGGATAGGGATAAAAGGTAAGGCGGCACATTAACAATTTTGGTTCCATTGCCCCAGGCAATCAATGCAAAAGTATTTGATTTTAAAAAACATTGCATTAGCATCACTTTCTCAAGCTGCCTTCTGTTACCACTTGCCTGTTGCTCCCCATAATGACAATCAGTATCAACGCTCATTATTCTGAGCAAAGAGTACAGTCATTTTCATCTTAATGACTGAAGCGATACACCTCTATAGGGAACAATTTTGGTCTACTTACTTAAGTTATAAATGTTTTCATTGTTAATACTTGATTGAGTGTTTTTGCTGCCGCTAAGGTTTCCTTGACTCTTCTTGAACGAGACCTACTTCTCTTGGTTCTGTGGAATGCTGCGTTATTGGGCAGCCAGCTATCCACTAGCCAAGACCAGCCTTCATCAAAACATAGTCCAGTAACAGTTCATGATAATGCAATAATGACTGTATATTAAGACAATCCATCTAGCTCAGTATTGTCTACTCTGGTGGGCAACAGTGTGAGAAACTAGAAGTTCTGAAGTGATGGCCTATTGTATTTATGCCTTTTTGGACAATCCATGCTTGAATTAATGTTTGTTTAAAAAAACCTAAACTAAATGCAAAGCCAGCTTGCACCCAGTCTAGCTGATCTGTGTCGCGTGAAAGCATAAACGTGTGGGTAAGTGTGGCTGGCTGTGATTGTGTCCACTCAAAGGCTATGCAAAGACAAGCTACAGTAAGTAGATGACTCTGTTCCATTGTCTGCAGCAAATGCAAGCTACAAAGGCAGAATATACTTCTCCAGTTTTCAGGGAACTCAAAAGGGCATTGTGTTCATGGTTGCTTCCCTCTGCCTCAGCCCTTCTACAGTGGGACCCTGGCTATCGCTGGCCAAGAGTGAAGACACCTAGGGATACCGGGATTCTCATTATACTGGAAGGCCTCCTGGTATCTGTTCTTGTTGCCTGCCAGTGCCTCAGGCACCCACAGGAGGAAATGGGGGGTGGCATTAAAAATCAGCCCCTCCCAGCATTAAAAATGACATTCTCTGCAGCTGCTCTTGTTGGAATATATAAGGTCTATAATGTGCCTACTTGAAGGAGATCAGAAGAACAGAATGTAGGGCAGGCCCATAGTCACAAGGGGCATTTGGGGGCAATGTCCCCCAGATGAGCGCCACTCCCATGGGTAAAAATAATAATAAAAGAATTAAAAAAAAAAAAAAGTAAGATGCACATGGGGTTTCCAAAATGACCCTGGGCACAGTCAGGGAAGCTTCAGTCTCATTTTCTTTTTTCCAGGCTGAAAAATAAATAGGTTTTTTAAAATGCAAAACAATGAAATAATATTGCAAAAAAATAAAATACATTGCAAAATGCAAGAGGGAGAGTCAGAGATTCCCCCCCGCCCCGGGTTTACCCAGAAAAGCAGCCTGGAATCAAGTCTCTCCAACTGAAAGGTCTAGAGGAGGACTAGGGGTTGCAACAGAGCTGGAGCTGCTTCTTCTGCTGCAAGAGGAGCAGCAGGTGCGGCCAGGGCACCCCCCCCAAGTTTCCCCACACCCCGCCAACCAAAGTTTTCTGGCTATGCCCCTGATACAGGGGACAGGTGAAGGACTGCTAGTGAGCACAGCTAGATTAGGGACTTCCCACAATTTCAAATTATGTCCTTCCTGTCTCCTGATTGGCTCTTTGGAGACTTTCTACTCCAACTGAGCCCTCCCCCTTTGTTCCTGTCTTTCACAGCAGTCAGTCAGCCTCTCTCCCTCTCCTCTGTTCTATCAGAGTTTATTTCTCCTTTAATACACCAAATTATTTTCCTTAAACAGTTGGTACCCCACTCCTTTGCATATTTAAACTCTGTCAACAATTCTGTGGCCGCAGAGAAAGTGCATTAGTTCTAGGAAACCGGATTCTAGTTGTTAAAAAATTCTTGTGTGGTTTGGCCCTCAGTCTTGTTCCTGTTTTGTTGGCTAATTCAAACTTGAGAGTTTTTCAGTTCCCATTGAAGCAAGTGAGATGCATCCAGAAGTTACTAACTACTAGAAGTGATTTAAAAAAAAAATGGTTTATGCCTTGTGTGAATCAAACCAGTGATTCTTTTACCTTTGTGCAGCTTTCTCTTTCCTTTCAATGAATTTCCCCTGTGAAAAATGTATGCCTTCTTCAATGCTATTTGTGTGTCAATAAATGAGCATGACAAATAGTATATTATGGTCCCAGTCACACGAGTGGGATACTGTGCCGCTGAACAGAGGCAAATTAGAGCTGGAGCAAAAAGATGCGAGGTAGAGCGATCAGATGGATCCCCAAGATGCCACGCAGACACCAATAACCGGTGATCACATGGCAATATTGAAGCACATCAAAGGGTTTCGCTTTCGCATTCTTGCGCATGCGCAATCTTACGTTTCGCATACTGTGGAGGCTTGGAAAAACACGTCTGGTGGTACAGGATGCATGCGCATGCCGGATGCGCCGGATTAACTCCACTTCCGCAATCCAGCGCTTGTCTGCAACCCACATTTTCCGGTTGCTACTACCCTTTTGCTGATACTTTTTAAATCCGCTTCTTTGGGCCGACGGTATGAGTTGGTGACGGGTGCACTACGCTTCCCAGATGTTGCCATATGATTGCGCCCATTTGATGCGCCCTCAACCCATCCGTTTCGTGGAGCAAATCCTCTCGTGTGACCAGGGTCTATATGTTTAAATGATGTATGTGTATAGCCACACTCATTCAAGCCAGTACCTGTGAGCCATCACAGCTATCTTGTGGTTCAAAGATAGGACATTTTCAGCTGTTAGCTACCCAAAACCTAAAGGTCATCTTCTCATTTTGCACAGCTATATATCTAAGTCTCACCAAGACTTTAGCTTAAGCCATTTCTGTTAATTGCCTGGTTGGCCACCTGTAATCAGTATGCACATAATTAATAAAACCATGATGCATCAAATAGAGGGGTTTTTTGGTGCCATTTTCATTGTGCCTCCTGTGAGACCCTAATGTGATTTTAATAAAATTCTAATTGAAGGTAATGCCATAGCAATTGATTGTGCAAGGGGGGATACACTACAGTTGATCAGGCCTATAAGAATGCTCTGCAATTAACTCCAAACTGCAGAGCAGTAATGTAATTCTATTCTTAGCAAGCCTGAAACCTCCCAGAATATGTTTAAACAGTTAATTAAAATTGCAATAATAACATATAAAATGCCTTCAATGTTCAACACTAAAGAAAAGCTAATCAATATTTGTTAAGCAATCCAATTAATTGAGCAATCTAACTTCCAACTACCTCTGAAGCTTTTAAAATACCCAGTTGCATACATAACAAGAGAGTTAATAATCAATTATGTATTTCTACAATTTATTAGTAATATGCATTAGAGCAACTGTAGCTGAACCAGGTTTTACCTATACATGACCTATAATCATCCAGAGTTTTTGTTTTTAATTGGCAATGCAGGGCGCAGTCAGTGAGGCACTGATTTTAATGTGTGTTTCACTGATTTCAATGCAATTTAAATCTCAGGAACCCTGATTCTTTAAGTATAGTATTCCCCTTATAAGTGGGCTGAAAGCCAATGCATTTTGTTATGATTCACTCCCCTCTCAACTCGGGAGAGACTAGGGGGATCATTTTAGGGTGGGAAATGACCAGGTGGTCATAAATATTGATAAATGTTTATGAAATTAGGCATGGAATGGAGAGAAAGTAGATTGAAATAATACTTCTCCCATAATACTGGAACTCAGGGACCTCACAATGAAGTTGATGGCCAATAGATTTAGGGTGAACAAATGGATAATTAACAGTGCAATCCAGAGGACTCTTTCCTGAGTGTTAGCCCCCTTGTGTAGGATCTTGTGTAGACCTGATTAGGATTGTTCTCTACATTATGGGATTTGTGGACTCAGTGCTGGCCATGAGCACTGATGACGTTAAAGGGGGAGAAAACAGATTCATTAAGCAGAAGTCCATCAGCAGCTACTAGCCATAAAGACTAAAAGAAAACACCATGTTTAGAAGAAGTAAACCTCTGAACGGAAGTGCCAGGAGGCAAGGTTGGGGAAGACCTTTACCTTTATCCTGTTTTTTGGTCTTCCAGGACAACAACTGGCTGTTGACTATGTGAACACCATGCTCAGCTTAGATGGACCACTGGCCTGATCTAGCAGGGTTCTTATGTAGGTCTGACAAGAATACGGCAAGAGGTAGCAAGTTTCTCTAATTAACCAAGGTGGACTGAGCCAGCAAAAAAAGTAAGTTGAATGCTCCCCATACGGCTACATAAACCCAGTCAGTAAGAATGAAAGTGGTCCCGTGATGGATGCACGATCACCCATTGCCTTCTCCCACATTATGCGGGCCAGGTCCAAGATGAGTTGTCATGAAATCCAGCAGTAATATAAACGTAGGTAAGGGCTGACCTACACTGCTCCCTCATAATCCACATAAGAAAGATGTTAAGTGAAGGGCAGTAAGCAAGAAAGAGAAAAGGTTAGCATGGAAAGGGATAGGTGTTAAGTATGGAACTCAACAACATTTTGATTTCAGCAAATGATTTCAGCTTTATTCGTAACAGCAAACACCAACTCAGAACACACCAACCACAAGGGGAGCACAGCTCCTCCTTTTAAACTCTCCCAGGCTGTCAAAGCCACACCCATAACAAGATAAGAACCAATAACAATACAGAGATAAAGGCCAATCAGGACCGTTCCCTCTTTGCTACAATATCATTCAGTAATTGGATATTTACAGAGGTTTCTTAGAAACCAACCAATAGTAATATGATATCTGAAGAGCCACATTCAGAAGCAAGCTTAACATGTGAAAGAATAGCAGTGATTCACATTTCAATACACAACAATAGGATAGCCAGGTTTATTTTCCTCCTTCCTGTCTCTAAGACATTAATGAGGGCTGGAATGGGCAGATGTGATCACTTCTGTTATTTTACTGTTCTGGAATTTCACTCTGTACTGTATTTCTTAGTCTTGCTTAACTCTGGTTTAAATTTTAAGCATTGCTAAAATTAATTCAGCAGCTAAAACAAGAGCATATGTACTATAGCTTTCAGATTCTTCCATTGATGTCCCCCTCTATGTGACTTGTGTGCATTGAAAAAACACTGCAAAAAAAGCAATCTTGACATGATTGCATGTAAGATTGCATCAAGGTTCTTTCTTCAGGGTGTTTTAATGATGTGCATATGCACTCTGGGACAATGGTAGCACACACATAGCTGTATCATTCAGCTACAGTAACAGCTGCTGCTGAAACATTTTGAAAAAAATCTGCACAGCCAATCAGATTCCCCAATGGCTAATCAAATGCACTACTGGGCAAAAGACCCACCTGGTCTCGCCAGGCTCATAGCCAGGATTTTGTGGCTTGTTGGGCGATTTTTTTTCTGGTGGGGCTGAAGTTCTCAGTGCAGAAAGAAATGTCATTTAGCCAATAGAAAGCTGTTACCAGGCTAGTTCTCTAAATTGCAAGTTGTCAGCAACTTTAGATGACAGTTCTCAGCTGCTGCAAGTTAATCACTTCTGCCAGCCTAAACAGTTCTGGTAACTAGCCGGCAGGTGGGGGTGATGACTTCTATAGTCAAAAAAGCTGACAGGCAGAAAATCTCTCTTAAAGGAGACCAGTTTTTTGACAGAGTTAGGAGGGATCCTAGAGGTCACCTCCTCCAACCCCCTTGCTTTGTGCGGGAATTAGTCAACGACAGCACCTCACACTGCTTAAAGGAGCTCACATGATTGAAAAAAGCATTTACAGGAGAAATTCTTGTGGGGCTGTGCCTTTAAGAAAGAGGGTGGTGCCCCCGAAAGCCCTACTGTACCTATGGGCCTGAGTCTTGCCCACTTTCTAAACAAGACTTGGTGGTCATGAGGAAAGGAGTTCGTGGTGCCATGATGCCCATAGGATTTATGTTGGAGGCCCTTTGATTTACCTATGATATTCTTACCATGCATCACTCTGTCATAAACTACCAGGCATTTGTTTAAAAGGTGGAAACATACTTCTCTTGTGTTTGATAACCTTGAAATGGTTCTGAGCATCTCTTGCCATGATTTGACCTACCTTCCTAGCAATCTGGACATTGTGCACTCAAAAACTAGTTATTTGATGCCGTTATCTTAATCACAGTTCTCCAGCCTCTATGGAGATTTTGCTGCCTCTCAGTGTCACCCAAGTGTCCTTCTGACCTATTACCGAATTGTTTTACCAGTTCTAACTGATCCGAAAATAAAAACTGATAGTATATGAGAATAAGACTTATTTTGTAATATCAAATAACCTTTGCAAATAATCTTGGCAGCCGTAAGTGCTCACATTTTCCAATTGCTTTGAACAGATTTTAACATCTATTTAACTTTCCCCCCCCCCTCCAAAACACTGTGGAGTTAACAACAAGGTTTCCTTCTGTATACAAGGCACACTCCAGGAGGAAAGCAATATTAGACTCAATGCTATAATGTGACATGGCTAGGCCTATTGATTTTTTTTTTTAAATAAAGTGGGTGTGGGGTTGGCATGAAATGTCCAAGAGGCTTTTCAAAAAGCTAGAAAGGTAGGAAAATAAAACCTGAAGTGATTTAAAGAAAAAAAAAAAAACATGCACCTAACTGCAGAGGAATTTAACACTGCCAACAGTCTAAGACATTTCCAAGTGCTTGTTCTCCACATTGTGTCAGAACTATGGTTCTTTCTTTGACAGCCTGTTTTAAAAAGTGTGTGACAGCTTTAACTGTAAGCAACACTGAAGGACAGGAATCTGATTCCATCATTTCATGGCTGTCAGTTCCACGGACAGGAAGGTATATCTTTGGCCAACACACTTCCCAGCTACGGCTTTCATGAATAGGAACACACTCCCATCATTAGTCATTTAACCCACAGAATGTGACAACCAAATATATTGCAGCAGGCACCGAGTCTTGCAACGTCACCAAGAATTCAAAGTCATTCTTTCTACAATTTGCACCTTGGAGGAACGGTTCAAGGAGACGATGTGTTCAAGATGTCTGTTATAGTGGTCTTTTCCACAAACCAGTGCTGCGACATTTAAGAGAGTTATCTTTCAAAGTTTTTGTTTGTTATGTGGATCTCAACAGGTCTAGGCCCGGAATCCTTTATATTTGGAATGGAAGCCTTGGTCAACTTGAAACAGATGATAAAGCCTAATTTCAACCTACCTTTTCCCAGGGCTATTTTTGGGCAGGAACACACAGGAACGGACTTCCAGCTGGCTCCTGAGTTGGCCATGTCCAGCAGGAACTCATTAGCATAATAGGTCACACCCAGCAGCAGAAACTCATTAGGATTGGCTACATTAGGGGTGTGTGGCCTAACATGCAAAGGAGTTCCTTCTACAGAAAAAGGTCTGGGTTTTGACAACAAACAAGGTAGAAACTAACACAGCTACCCATCTTGACTTATTCTACTGCTACACATAGACTAATGCAGCTACCCATCTTGACTTATTCTACTGCTACACACAGACTAACACAGCTACCCATCTTGACTTATTCTACTGCTACACACAGACTAACATAGCTTGACTTATTTCCATGTAAGTGTTTATAGGACTGTACTCACAGAGTTCAACTTGGCTTCAGTGGAAAACTCAAGGTATGATTGTGGGACCCAGAGAATGGTTGGAGGGTGTATGAGGCAACGAACATGATAAAGCCAAGCAACTCAGGGTCAGTGCCTGGATGGGTGAGTTCCCCTCTCCTCCTCCCCCCACACTGAAGTTTGAACAATTTCAGCTTTTTTTAAAAAAAATAAATACACTTTTAACAGGCAGTGGCAAAACACCTCTGTTTGCCTCCTGCCTTGAAAACTCCAATGGGTTTGCCATATGTCAGCTGTGACTTGGTAGCACTTTCCACCACCAAGTCAAAAAACAGGGAACTAAATTGTGCTGGAAATTAAGTAACCATTTCTGATCCAAAACCACAGTTTAGGCTGAGAGTCAACAAGGACAACGTCAACAACAAAGAGCCATCAATTCACAACCAACTGATAGCGACTGCTCCTGGGGTATTCAAGGCAAGAGATGAGCAGAAGTGGTTTGTCACTGTTTTCCTCTGTATAGAAAAACCTTGGTCTTTTTTGGTGGTCTCCTATCCACAAGTACTGACTATGGTGGACCCTGTTAATTTCCAAGCTCTGAGAAACTCAGGCTATCCTGAGCTATTCAGGCTGCTACAAAGTCAGTAACACCAATCCTAATAATAAATGTCTCATTTTTTTCCTGACAAGTTTAGGGTCAGATCCTGTTCAGCCTTTCACTCATCCGATTTCCTTCCTTACTAAAGCCATCCCTCATATGGCTTTTGTTCCACCATAGCTATCAAAGGGGACCTCTCTTTCCTTTTTCACCAACAGAAAAAAAATAGTTGGATCCAACCCATAGTTTTCAGGTCTATCCAGTGACAGAATACTGAAAAGGTGATGTGCCTTAACTATACAATTATTTACATGGCTGTATAAAAGAAACCTGCTGGATAAGCAGCCAACAGACAAAACAGAAAAGCCACGATGAATAATGGCTGCTTAACTTTGTGTTAAATAATATACACTTATTTTATGGTTTATACAAATTCAGTGCTGTAGATCTGTGTTAAAATGAATAAAATTATTTCTATAACATAAATCACAATCACAAATTTCAGTTTCTGGAAAACCCAAACAGCCGTCAAAGTTCAGCTTGTAAAACAATAACAAAATTCCAGCTTGTGGTGAACGAATAATAAATTTTCAGCTTGTTACAAAATTCCAGCTTGTGACGAGCAGTTAGGTTCCCACTTATTTCGTGAGCAATCTTCCTCAGAAGATGATCAGCTCCAAAGATGTTTTTAATACAATCTCTCTCACGGAGTTATCCAGAACAAATTTTTAACAGAAGGTAAGCCAGTCCTTGTATTGTCTTATTGAGGAACAAAAGCCTTCCAGTTCTGATAATGCTGGCAGGACTCTCTGAGATGCTAGCTGGAGGGTCACCTCGAGAGTCGATGGTGTCCAGTTGACAGCCGTAGACTCTGTAAAGAGCCTTGGGGTGTGGTTGGATTCTGTGCTATCACTGACTAATGATAGCATGATCAGCATTTTTTTCACCTACGCCAGGCCCGCCAACTGGCTCCTCATTTATCTGGGCCAGACCACATAGATCCATGTAATGGCCATGGATCCATGTAATGGCCACCTCCTGACTACTACAAGTCAGTCTACATAAAGCTTGAAAACACTTTGGAAACTGCAATTAGTCCAGAAAGCAGCTCCCAGGTTGCTGACTGGAACATCACGGTCAGCTCATTTTACTCCAATTCTCTGTCAGCTGCACTGGCTACCAATTAGTCTCTGGATCCAATTCAAGGTGTTGGCATTAACCTTTAAAGCCCTTAATGGTCTGGAACCCTCATACCTACAGGACCACCTCTCTTGTTACAATCCCCTGGGTTCCCTTTGATCATCCTCTAGGGGCCTCTTGCAGGTGTCTGGCCCAAGATGGCTCAGTTAGCTGTTGCCAGGGGAAGGGCCTTCTCAGTTATGGCCTCTCCCCTGTGGAATGCACTCTTGGATGACACCCATGCCCTGCCAGATTTGTTTAATTTCCACAGGGAATGCAAGGCTGGATTGTTTAAGCTGGCCTTTGGAGGAAAACCACATATTTATTTGTTTGGGTGTTGTTTTGCCTTATTGGTTTTAATGTTGTCAGTCATCACAAGACACACTGGGTGAGCAGCAACTAAAAAAAAAATCAAATAAATAAATAATCCTGAAAATAAGCTTCAAAAGTTCAAGGTCCACAGACCATTGAGTACACATTGTTTAGTATGGTTTCACAATGGCACATAAGTGATTGGCTATTACTGGTATTTTTCCCATTGTATAGCAATGGTTAGAATCCCAGATGATTTCCTCTGGCAGCAATACCCTAGGTCAGTGAAAACCACAAAGGATCCTTGTGAGAAGCTATAAATGTCTTCCTTTTAGCATCTCAAAATCCGGTGAGTTTGCAGATAACCTCCCCGGCTTTCCACACTCATCCAGATAAAAGTCGGTGATGCTCTGTGATGGATGATGAAGAAATTCAATTTGCTGCTTGAATTAGTTCTTTCTGTCATTTTACCTAATACCTTTTATATCACTCAGAAATCCCTACCATTAAAATATGAGCTTTATTAAATTTGTGCATTAAGGTGTAGCGTAGTGGCTCAGGGAATGAGCTGCGATTTGCTAGGCTCCCAGTTCAAATCTCCCCTCTGTCATAACCTCACTGGGCGGCCTCAGGTCAGCCTTCCTCTCACAGCCTTCACTCAGCCCTCCACCTGCAATACGGAAGGAATAATATTGGCCTACCTTCTAGGCACAAATCCTTCCATCCAATGGAGATGAAATTGGTAGGTACTCTACCCCTCATGGGAGGGAAGCCAGTGTGGTATAAACCAATCTCTTCAGATCTCAGAAGCTAAGTAAGGTCAGTACTTGGATAGGAAACCGCCAAGGAGGACTCTCCAGAAGAATGCAATGGCAAACCCCCTCTGCTTCTTACTGGCTTTGAAAGCCCCATGCTGGGGTCACCATAAGGCACTTTACACACACACACTAACCCTCAGCTAAATGATATTCCTTTCCAAAGTTGGAGAAGGCATCCCCGTTTGTTTGTTTGTTTGTTTGTTTGTTTGTTGTTTGTTTGTTTGACTTATATCCCACCCTCCCCACCAAGACAGGCTCAGGGCGGCAACACTGGACACTGATGTTACAGTGGTGGGTTTAATTCCCAGTAGACCCTGCCCCCCCCCCATTCCTCTGTTCATTGATTGTCACTCGCAGAGACCTCAGCTCTCTCTTGAGGCACCTCTAACTTCTTTCTATGGCATCCAGCCTCTTATCAATAGCGCTGAAGGATGACTCGCACAGCCTCTCCAGTGAGGAGACAGCCACTAACAGGTGGCTGATAGACGGTCCCGGTTCAGCAGCCTGTGGTTCTGCACCAGGAGGTGGCACTCCCTCTTCACCAGACATTGTTTGGGCAGTTTGCTCATGTTGACCCATTCTAGAAGTGTTCAGGTGGGGCCATCAAAGCAGACTGCACTGGCTGTGTCATCTCGGTCCTGTCAGTATCTGAGATGGATGTAGAAGGTGCTGGTGGGCTGAGGCCGCGTTCCTCTTCTTCCTCTGGAGTTTCAGCTGGCTGTTGCCCTTGCCTTTTAAAATTTATGGGATTTGGGGAAAAAATTATGAAGGCAATTGACACTTTATACAAAGCACCGACTGCACAAGTGAAAGTAAACGGCTTCCATAACCTACCTCAGAAGGCTGCTGTGTGGATAAAATGGAAGATAAGAGAGTGGTGGAAGGCACTTTGGGTCCTCTTTGGAGGGGAAATTAGGGGTTTAATTTTTAAAAATAAATTTTATTTTAAATTTTAAGGGGACACAAAAAGAAAAAAGGGAATAGGGAAAAGCTCATAGGAAATATAATTACCAAAGACACAATGTAAGGGCAATTTTATAGATATTAAGGATATTCCTTGATCAGAATACATGCATATATATATAAAAGTATACGGCATAACAGCTTAACAAATATATACCATGATATATATGACGTAATGTTGTAAGAATATAGCTTAAAAGATATATGACATAATAACTGTAGAAGATCAGTATAACAACCTATTTGATATACTCTAACTAGGGGTTTAATTGAAGTAAATAAATAAATAGAAGCAATTAAAATGCTCTCTTGCACTGACCTGCCCCGGGATCTTCCAGGTAGGAGTCTGGTTGTTAACTAAGAAAGAGTACACAGGCACTGTCAACTCTTCTCTCCACATCACTGCACTTAGTTAGTTTCAATACTTTTTTTTCTCCAAGCCCATTTGATTTCCTGTATGAGAAACAGGTTTCGAGCATGCCAGTGAGAAATGGGATAGGACGGGGCTTTCCTTCCCTGACTCAAGTGTCCCAGTTCTGTTTATATAGAGACTCTCCCAGCCCCGAGATTGCTTATGTATCATGGGAGGCTGACCATAACACTACCGCAAAAGCAGAAAATATAAGAGAGTGGTACTCATTAACATACTACTCATACTGGTAGAATAACCAAGATAATTTTTTCATACAGTTTACAATGATTTGAGCCATTGCAACTGGGGAATCGTCAAGAAATACCCCTCTCTCACAAACCCTGAGAAAGGGACACTCCTCAACGATTTGTTGACTCCTATTCTGTCCAGTGTTGTCAAGAGAAATTTTCTTAATTCCTCTTTACCACACATTTCCCCTGAAATCCAGCAATCCATTTATTTCCTCTTTCATTGGTGCATTTGGAGTCTGTTTCAAATCAGTTCTGTTTTGTCCAAAATAGAAATTCAACATTTCAACATTTCAGTCTGCAGGTTCTCAGAGGCAGGCCATGTCTTCTAAAACCTTCCCACCTTCCTGCTAGAGCACCTGTGGTGTGTGTAATATCAAAGGGAAGGAAGGGAAGGGGAAGGGGAAGGGGAAGGGAAAGGGAAAGGGAAAGGGAAAGGAAAGGAAAGGGAAAGGGAAGGGAAGGGAAGGGAAGGGAAGGGAAGGAAGGAAGGGAAGGGAAGGGAAGGGAAGGGAAGGAAGGGAAGGGAAGGGAAATTTCTCTTTTCAAAGAGAAAAAATAGAATAAGAGCAATCAATGACTATATCTGAAAAAAACGAACGCTGTAAAAAAAGGAAAGGAACTTCTCTTTTGAAAGAGGAAAAAGTGAATAATAGCAATCAATGGCTATATCTAAAAAAGCGATCCACTAGCAATTAATTAGCCACCCGTGCAGAAGAGTTTCACAATTTAGAGCCTCAGACCACCTCTGTGTGCATTAGAAGCTTGGTCCTTATCTGCCACTAGAGCTATTTCCTCAGGTTCTAAGACCTCTAAGACCTCATCCATTGTGTCACTGAGGTCCAAAATTGTAATGCATGGTTGCCACTATGCTGATTCTCTTCTCCTTCAGGAGACAGAATGGAGACTTCCTCAAAAAAGAGTTGTGGAAGATGGCCCAAAGTCACTTAGAGAGGCATCCTGGATCCTAACCCAACATTCCAACCATTGTATCAGCTCGATTTCACCATTATAGTTATTGATATCTTCATGATGCATGGCATGTCTCATGATGAAAGATGCAGATAAAGCCTCAGAGAGCATGTTGAGCCCACTAGGTTGTTGTGTGGGCACAGAAACAATTAGTACAGCAGGATCACTAGACACTATAGGTGCATTCAGACGTGCCGTTTCATCTGGTGTTGTGACTGTTCAACAATGGATTTTATGTGCACGATCACACAGTCAACATCTGCCTCCCATCCCGATCCTGCTCAAAACCCCTTTAACCTGGAGTATTTTGTTACCAGGTCCCAAGTGGTGTTTTCTCAGTTCTCCTGTTTAAAGCCACATTTTTCCTCTGGGTGATTGCTCCTCTGGTGTCAAGCCACTTCCGGTGGTTTAAACCCTGTCCCTGCTCAAAAGCTGCTGTGGAAGCCCGAGGCTTCCACTTTTCACCTGCCATTTTCTTTAGCGTTGGCGGTATGCACATAGGTGGAGCTCTGCTCCCACATTAATAAAACCAAAGTTTAAATGGTGACTCGTTTTAGCATTTAGATGAGTTCGGGATCTCACGGAAGCCAGTTTCAGGTCAAAAGTTTAAAGGGGAGTGTTCTGTTGGAGACACCTCAGGGCATGCTTTTGGTGGGAAACTAGTTCTGAGCAAAGATTCCAATTCTACAGATGACTGCCTATGTGCATGCGCAAACTGAGAAAAACTTAAAATCCACCGAGACACACTCCTGCGTGTCAGTAGTGCAGACACCGGGGAGCGATGTGACTGTGCAGTGAGCTGGGATAAGGAAGTGAGTGTAATCACAATTATCCAGATTAAAAAAATAGCATTGGGACGGGACCAATTTAAACCACGGTCACCATGCCGTCTGAGCACACCCTATCACTGGCTAGTCTAGATTAGTCTAGTTTGTGCAAGCTATGGTATATAGTGTGGGAGCCAGCATAGTGTGGTGCTTTGAGTGTCAGACTAGTTTCTGGGAGGCCCAGGTTCAAATCCCCACTCTGCCATGGAAGATCAATAGGTGGCCTTTGGCCAGTCACTCTCTCTTTCCGTCTAACTCACCTTGCAGAGTTGTTGTGAGGATACAATGGAGGCAAAGGATAATGATGCTGTTAGCCACTGTGGGCCCCCTTCTGGAGAAAAGTGGGGCACAACCAGGGCTTTTTGTGGTTTTTACTGGTACCCCTCTGCATATCACACCTAATCCAGTCATTCCCACTATTGTAAAGTAAAGGTAAAGGTTCCCTTGCTTGAAAGCCTTTTGAATCCGACTCTAGGATCGCGGTGCTCATCTCCGTTTCAAAGCCGAAGAGCCAGCGCTGTCCGAAGACGTTTCCGTGGTCATGTGGCCGGCATGACTAAACACCAAGGTGCACAGAACACTGTTACCTTCCCACCGAAGTGGTACCTATTTATCTACTTGCAATTTCTTGCTTTCGAACTGCTAGGTTGGCAGGAGCTGGAACTAGAGACAGGAGCTTACCCCGTCATGCGGCACTCTCGGGTCTTGAACTGCTGAACTACTGACCTTCCACAGCCTGCAGTTCAGTGTCTTAACCACTTGAGCCACCACAGCTCCTTCCCACTATTGTAACTCACCCGCTATTGTATCATTTGACTGCTAATGTCATCCAGCATCTGAAATCACTCCACTTTCCAATAATTAGGATAGATGGACTCACGTTCCAGCTGCATCTGAAGAAGTGAGCAGTGACTCATGAAAACGCATACCCTGCCAGAAATTTTGTTAGTCTTTAAGGTGCTCCTGGACTTTTACTCTTTTTTATTGAGAGCCAGTTTGGTGCAGTGGTTAAGTGCGTGGACTCTAATCTGGGAGAACCAGGTTTGATTCCCCACTCCTCCACTTGCACCTGGCTGGATGACCTTGGGCAAGTCGTAGCTCTGATAAGAGCTGTTCTTGAAAAAGAGCCATTTCTGTGACTGGCCAAGAGCTCTCTCAGCCCCACCTACCTCACAGGCAATGCTCCCTCTAAGGCCCTGGTCACACAGCAGGGTAATTGCGCTTTGTTCCCACTTTGATTAAATCAGGAATATTTTTCTTCGCATTGGGCTGACTAGATGCAGCCGGCCCCTCTCTTCCAGCACCCGCTCGCCTGCTGCTGCACCGTCCCTCCAGGTGATCCTGCTGGCCACGGGGAGGCTCAGGCAGCTGCTGCTCCTGCTGCCACTGGGGGGGGGGTCCGCTGCTGCTGCTGCTGCCATTGCCCCATGAAAATGGGCTCCGTCATCTCCGCCATCCTCCTTGCCGGCCCCGTCCAGGCTGCCAGAACCCCTGCCTCTCGTTCCCGCCTCCAGGGCCGTCTTTGTGTGTGTGTGTGTGTTTTTAAAAAAGCTTCCGGTTTGAGCGCTTGACTAAACATGCGCTTAATAAATCCATTATTAAACGTTAAATGGATTTATTAAGCGCATGTTTGCTCAAGCACTCAAACCAGAAGCTTTAAAAAAAAAAAAAAAGCACAAAGAGCATTCAGACGGCCCTAATCGCAATCATTGCAAAAGATGGGCTGTCCAGATAGGCGAAATCGTGCATTCAAAATGGAAGTGCCAGGAAAACACTTGATTTTCCAGGGGTCAGGAAAACCCAGCATCATTGCAGGAGTGAACCTGCTTCGGGGCGGGAGGTGGATTGGCGTGTGTGAACGTGAAACTGACATGTGCAAGGGAACAGCAGCGAAACCCGATCAAAACGTCAGTGGGACCGGGCCCTAAGCTGTGGAGTCTTGTGAGCAAAAAATGTACTTTGTGAGTTACTGGCATTAAAGTTGGGAGCGAGCGATTTGGCTACGGCATAAATTAGTTCGCTCTGGAGCCATCCTTCCTGAGCTAAGACAAAGATGTGTGAGCCAGAGGTCAAAAAAAAATGTGAGCTAGCTCACACTAACTCAGCTTAGAGGGAACACTGCTCACAGGGTGTCTGTTGTGTGGAGGGGAAGGGAAAGGAGATTGTAAACCACTCTGAGACACCTTTGGGTAGTGAAGGGCGTGGTATAAATCCAGTCTCTTCTTCTTCTTTTACTGGTACAAAGTACCAGTACCTGGGGGGGGGGGGCGTCTCCCAAGTCCTGGGTGGGAGGGAATTGATGGGAATCTATGCAACCTTGTATTATGAGTACCAGCACTGTTGTTTTTTAAAACAAAAACAAAAACAAAAGAAGCACTGGGTATTACTACATCAATTAACAAAACACAATTGCAGTAGAATGACAGATTATGGGAGAGGTATCTTAGAGATATTTATTTAGAAGGACCTTGGATGTCAACTTAGGACCTTGGATGTCAACTTAGGACCTTGGACGTCAATAATGCTGTTGTCACCGTCAGACGTTACCAAGAATAGAATGGCCTTTTTTTAGATCATCCTGTAGGATATAGGGGTGACCTTCGCCTTCAAAGAGTTGTCCACGTATCCAGGTGCTAAACTGGTTAAACCCTTGGTGTGTAAGGAAAGCTTAAAATCAATATAACATTTAACCGGAAGCCAGCGTAGCATAGCAAACACGGGAGCAAAGTGCTGACTGGAAAGCAAGCATCTCCACGCTCCTGGAAGTCAATTTCCAACAGTTGTGGGTAAACAAGGAAAGAGAGAATTGCAGTCATCAATCCCAGACGGGGAGGGGGGGCAAAAGAAAGAAGACTTGAAACGGAACCTCAGCATCAGCAGGAGGCAAAAAAAATACTGCAACGAGGAAGCTGTGCGTCATAGATGGTAATGAGAAACCTTGGAGACTTTAGATCTGCGGAACTTGGAGGCAGAGCCCAATATCATCCCAGCTCACTTTTTTGCTGACCTCGGTGTAAACCGTTGCCCATCAAAGGCTGCTGGCGAAAGCAGGGGAGGGCTGTCTTTTCCAAAAACATGTAGTGCTAAGATCAGATTGCCTTGACCTTTGCCTCCCTAGAAATGTACTCTGCGAACAATTATCCTGAATTCAGTTCTGGGCACCAGAACAAATGCAAACATACCCTCCTCCCCAAGGCCACATACTGACATTTAGCAAAATTCTGATGGCAGCTGAAGCATTCATGAACTGGCTCAGAATGAAATTCATCATCTACAACTTTCAAGCAAAGTTCCATAAACCTGCTCCACTTTGTTATGCTCTGCTTTCAGCCAGTGCTTTGAAGATTTGCACAGTGTGTGCTTTGTGTCATGGAGAGCCATAATTACAGGATGACAGGTAAAGAAGAAGCGTCTTTCTACAGGGTAAGGATGGTCATTGAGATAAGAAGAAAACCCAGTGTCATATCTCAGCAGGTCTCTCATGGTGAATGGCTTCTTGCAAAATATGCATTTTCCCCCTGGCTTTTAAATACTCTTGTTTCCAAAATCTTTTTGTTGTTGTTTTGTTATTTTTCTGTAAATCACCCTGCATGCGTGGTTTGCCACATATTCTGGATCTTTCGAATGATTCATATCTTCTCCTCCCCAATTACTATAAAATTGTGTGCCTGGATTGAGGTAGATGATATCTGAATAAAACACTCCAAAAAAGCAATCAAAATATCTTTGTACGTGTAGTGGTATTAATATTATTTTCATTCAGGGTCTGTTTGTTTTTTGCCAATGCACAGAAGCTCACATGCTTATTAGTAGAACACTGCATAAAAATGACCTTGAAGCAATCACCAAGACTGGTTTGTTTTTTTTTTTTTTTTGCAGTGTTTCATCAATGCTCAAATGTGCCTGAGTAACTTGGGGGGGGGGGAGAGAGAGAGAGAGAGAAGCAATTAAAAGTGGTGGCAAGCTCTGCAAGATCTCCACAACTGATTCCAGTTAAATTGGAATTAAGGAGGAAAGGAATGCAGCAATGATAGAAATTCCAAAAACAATAAAGCCAAACCACAGAAAGGGTGAGAGCCACACATTCCTAGATTCCAGAATTACCAGACGAATCCTCCAAGGGAATCAGTTATGCAGCTTTTCTGCTCTCTGTTTCTAGACTGGAGCTGTGGAATATGGCTCATTCTAAAAGAAAGAAACATGGAAAAGAAACACACACATGTATGTCGGATGTCCTGTGGTCTGTACCCCAGCATTGTGTAGGAACCTGAATCCAGGTCGACGCCCAACATGTTATCGATGAGATAGCACTGGTTTTACTATTGCTTTGAAGACCCTTAGATCAATTATTGCATGCTAATAAGAATTTAATCAGTTCTATGTAGAGAGAGAAAGGTGTACAGGCAGGCAGAGAGCGAGTGAGCGTGGTATATAATCATCGCTCTGAGAATTTGGGCTTGGATTCCCCCCCCCCTTTATGAGAGCACCTGAGAGATTGCTCCGCTTCGTTCCTGATTAGCATCTCCTGATATAGTAACATTCTTTCTAATCTGATGTTACATTTATCAAAATTTGCTAGGGCAGACAAGCATTTCTCTAGTAAAACAATGGCTCGAACAGGCGGGGGGATGATACGGCGCTTGTCATCTCGTGGCAGGGAGCTAACGCAGACGGAAATTCACATCAGGCTCCCAACCCCGAGCGGCTTCCCGTGACATCCAAAGGGAACAAGGAGCAAAGGAGGCGGAGGAGGAAGAGGCATCTGGAGAAAGCATCACTCCTGCTAAAGAGACATCTGGATCAGCATTTTTGTGGTCTCCATGCTGTTAAACGCCTTGCCGTGTGACACGCAGGATTCATTAGTACAAATGGAGCTCTGTTCACATTACAGTGTGTGATCAATTACAAGACAGGGAAAGACTTCTGCATAATTCTGTGCTATAAACGTCCTCGCTACATGGACCATGGCGGTGGTTCCTAAATTGACAGTGTTCAATTTGTAGGTGGCCGAGATGGGGTCTTGTATTTTTGGTCCAAGTGGTCTCTGTCCTGCTGGCAGGATCCTCAAGATGGAGTTCTTGGCACAAGAGGCTTGGACAAAATTATTGGAATAGGTCACACGTGAATGCAAACTAGACCCCTGAGCGGTGTTCCCTCTAAGTTGAGTTACTGTGAGCTAGCTCACCGTTTTTTTAGCCTCCAGCTCACGCTGTTTTGTCTTAGCTCAGGAAGGATGGCTCCAGAGAAAACTAATTTATGCAGCAGCCAAATCGCTTGCTCACAACTTTAATGCCAGTAGCTCACAAAGTAGAATTTTTGCTCACAAGACTCCACAGCTCAGAGGGAGCCTTGCCCTTGAGGTCCCTTCCAGCTCTCTGTTTCTATGCTGTTGGGAGATCTCCAGTCTTCAGCTGGAGGCTGGCAACCTTAACTGTAGCTCCAAGCAGCGGTATATCTATTAGTGATGTTGTGTTTGAAAAAAACAAACCTAACCTCCCCACAGTGTTCACTGTCTCTAGAGCTGGCCAACCCAAATGCTCATGGCGATAAATTTGTTTGTGAGGAAAGACTGAGGAGTCTGAGTCTTTTTAGTTACAACAAGACAGATAAAGGGACCATGCCCGTGGTTTATAGGGTGGAGAGAGCAGGGAGAAAGAGCTTTTCTCTCTTGCCATAATATCAGAACTCAGGGGCACCCAATGGATTTTTTTTATTTATTAGATTTTTTAGTCGCCACTCATCCAAAGGGTCTTGCGGCAACTGGCAACATTAAAACCAATCAAGCAAAAACAAGATAAAAACAAATAAAGAGTATGAAATATCCACATTGAAATATTTAAACTACTAAGATATGTGGCTATCTCCATACCACTAGTAAAAACAGCCCAAACTTTGGAGGTTACCCTCCAAAGACCAACCTAAACAATTCAGCCTTGCATGCCTTGCAGAAACTAAGCAAGTCTGACAGGGCACGGATATCATCTGAGAGTACATTCCACTGGGTAGGGGCTGCAACTGAGAAGGCCCTTCCCCAGGTGGCAGCTAATCGAGCCATCCTGGGGCCGGACACCTGCAAGAGGCCCCTGGAAGATGACTGAAGGGAGCATGGAGGAGGGAGGTTGTAATGGGAGAGGCAGTCACATAGATATGAGGGTCCCAGACCATTAAGGGCTTTAAAGGTTAACACCAACACTTTGAATTGAATCGGGAGACTAATTGGTAGTCAGTTGATGGGCAACAGTGTAACAATGGAGAAAAGCAAACTCTTCTTTATCTAATGAGCGATTAAAATCTGGGATTCATTGCTAGGGGGTGTAGTGATGGCCACAAGCATACATGGCTTTAAAAGGGAATTAATTAAATTAATGAAGGATAGGTCCATCGTTGGCTAACAGTGATGGTGAATAAAAGGAACTAACATATTCAGAGGAAGTACACCTCTGAAACTCAATGCTAGGAGGCAACATCAGGTAAGGGCCTCTGCCTCTATGCCCTATTTGTTGGCCCTCCAGCCAGTTGGCCCCTCTGTGAGACAGGATGCTGGAACAAATGGACCTCTGGTCTGATCCACCAAAGTTCTTTATGTTCCTCATTTAGAACAAGCAGAGATTTGGTGTGTTTATGTCTACGCACTTAACAGCATGACTCATCGTCTAAGCACCAGGCTATCAGCACATTTTTGAAATGTCATTCCCTGACACATTGAAACCTGACTTGGATTGGCACTAGGGTGAATGAGGAGAGGGGTTTTCAAGTCCTTCCTCCCATGCCAAAGCCAAACTCCTACCTTAAGCTTGAACAAGGGGAGTGGCGACAGAGCCAGAATTGGGATCATACACAGAGGGAAAAAAGAATTCACAAGCTCATGGAAGCAGGTGTGACCCATCTATTTGAAGGACCGTCTCTTTCCACATGTCTCTGTGCACCACTGTGGCCTTCAGGCCATCTGTCAGCTATCCCACCACTCAGGCTGACCTGTCTGGCATCAACCAGACCCAGGGGCTTTTCCATTGTGGCTGTGGCTCTATGGAATGGGGTCCCTAAAGAAGTGAGGACATATCCAAGAGAGGCACTGCAAGGCCTGCCTGTTTGCCAGAGCTTTTGAGGGGGGTTGAATAGCAGGTATCTTTTATGGAGGAAGGGAGGAGGGATTTGGGGCTGTTAGCCAGCCAACATTGTAAAGAGAGCCAGTGTGGTTTAGTGATCAAGAGCGGTGGACTCTAATCTGGAGATCCGGGTTTGATCCCCTACTCCTCCACAAGAAGCCTGCTGGGTGACCTTGGGCCAGTCACTGTTCTTTCAGAAGTCTCTCAATCCCACCTACCCCACAAAGTGCCTGCTGTGGGGCAAGAGGAAGCAAAGGAGATTGTAAGCTGCTTTGAGACTCCTTAGGACAGAGAAAGGGGGGGGGTATGGGAACCAGCGGTTCTTTTGATTTTAAATTGAAAATGTTTTTAAACAGGGTGCTTTTTTTCTTCTTCTGGGGGAACATGCCGAAACAGCGTTCCGGAACCTCTTTGACAAAATCCTTTTAAAAGTGTTTAAAAGTTTTGTGAGTTTTCAGTATACAGATTGGAAACCTCGCTTCCCTCTTGAGAGTTCTGGCATCTCTTTTTTTCTAGAAAAAAAAAAAAGCCCCGTTTTTAACTATTGAAATCTACCTTGAACCACCAGGAAAGGTGGGATACGAATGTTGTAATAAATAAATAAATACACATCCAAAGTCCTTCTTTGTAAGCAATGGCTGCTTCAAACCTGTTTGGAAAGCCAGCATTTTTTTTTTAACCTGGGAAACATGTACACAACTGCGCACCCATCTACTGTGCACTGAGGAGAGCCGCCGACTTTCAGATTCCTGACATGAATATCCTGCAGGCAGATTAACCCAGCCTACATGCACGTGACGGTCATGCCTGGTCTTCTGCACGAGGTTCTCACACATTTCGGACATGGAAGTGCCCAGCAGACGTGAGAAAGGCCGCTTGCCTTCTGGACCCTCAGCTTTTCCCCTGAAGTTACCGACAAATCTGGAGCTAATTCACACAAATGATGCTGACAAGTATACATGCTTTCTAAGTGCTGCCATGCTGCTCATTAGTCACGGGTCACTGAAGCACTATCGAGTGGCAAAGCTTAGTAGATCCTCTCCAGAGATTGCATTGCATAAAAACATTGAGTCCCCCCTGCCTTTGCTTCCAGCCATTGCTCACTTCAGGAAAGCACAAATAATTGCATCAGGAAGCAAGATGATAGCAATGCATTTATTCCAATTGAAGGACCCTGTTTGCTCATAAGAACCTGCCGGTGATGGACAAAGACTCCTGCGTTCAACAGGAAAATTGCTCCTATTTTTGCAAGCATCCCTGTCAGACCCTCAATAACGTCCCAAGAGGAATTACATTGTGAGCATTTGCGGGTTCCAGCTCTTAAGGGGTGGGGAGAGGCTCCCTCAGCTATACCCATGTACCCATTCTGTATGAAAGAAGCGTGCATACAACTGATTTGGAAAATATGTGGGTAAATTGGCTTTATTGACTATAGCTGTAAGAAGCATTGGCACAGCATGGGCCCCACCAGATCCCTGATGTACCTGACACCCAGCCAGCCAGCCCGCCTGGGTAGTGACCTGTGGAATGGCAGGTTGCTGGGGCCCCTTCGTGTTCTCCCTTGCCATCTGGGCATGAGGGTACCTGCTGTTAGTCCCTGAGCAAGCATGCTCACTTTTATCCCTCACGCCAAGACCCCATCAGGGATCCCCGTATCCAGAAAAACGGTGTGCAGGCCAAATTCTGCAAACGGATCTTGTCCCATGCTGTTACCGCTAAAGTTGTGACAAGAAATATATCATAAAGAAATACATCAGGAGGTAAAAATTATAACCCCTTTTATTTAACTGCAGAATGCTCTCTGGCTGTGCAGTGCACTTCTGCCCTCAATCCCTCTGCCTTCTGAGCGTATCAAGTACTTGCACACTTAGGGTGGGATGGGTGGGCGAATCACTCAGTGGCCAGACAAAGGCCAGCAGCTGGCTTATTCCCCTTGCTCCAGCCCTCCTCCTCAGCCACCCTGGCTCCCTGCTATTGGGTCCAGATGAGGGGAGGAGTCCTACTTTCCTGCCGTCAGCCACCCACCTCACTCAGCCTCCAGCCAGCTCTTCCTCCCTGCCCAGTCCCACAAAATGTGGGCAACGTTTGAGTCAAGCCCTTTCTGCTTCCCATGACAAAGTGTGTGCATGTACTATCCCTGTGTACATCTCCAGTACTACGCCTCTCCTCGCTGCTTTCTTCTTCCCTCTTCAATCCATGGAAGATAGCTGTAAACTGAGTGTAGACTCTTCCAGATCCAATATTTACTGCAAAAGACTTTCCACAAACTTCCCGTGATGCCTTCTTCCCAGGGCTAAAGGAAACTGCCATTTTTTGCAGCTTCCCAAAAGTGAATTCCAGTACAGTGCCAACTCTGTTTTGTCAACTCTTGGAGACTGGAGGGAGGGGGAGCTGAGAGGGCAGAGCTTGGGGGAAGGAGGAAGCTCAAAGAGGATATGATAGTACAGACTTCACCCTTTCCAAAGTTACCATTTCCTCCAAGTGAACTGATCTATGTAGTTTGGAGATCTATTTTAATTCCAGGAAAACTCATCCACATACAAACTCTGTGAATAAAAATTTAGCCCCTCAGAGACAGAGACAGGGGTTCTAGCCTAACTCTTGACATGTTGCACTATTTTTCCACTTACAGAAAACTAGGAATAAGCCCCGTTGTGGAAATAAATACAACGAGCTCTAGAAAGAGGCTCTGGGAGAGAGCAAGGCCTTGGGCACTCAGCGCCAATGTGCTGTGGCGACCTCAGGAGGGTATAATGACAAAGAGTCCACAATTTTCTCCAGAGGAACTGATCTCTGCATCCTGAAGAGCAGTTGTGATTTTCAGTGATCTCTAGCCCTCACCTGGAGATTGGCAATAATTGTTACCCAGGAGGAAATGGCTGGTTTGGAGGGTGGAGTCTATGGCATTGTACCTGTCTCAGGTCCCACTCCTCCTCAAACCTCACCCGCTCCAGGCTCCACCCCCCAAATCTCCAGGAATTTCCCAACCTGGAATTTGCAACCCTATCTCCTTCCCAGCCAAGCATCAACCTGCCATTATCTGCCCCTCTGTTTTCAGCTTTGCATCTCCTCCCCCTCCCTCCTGGAGATCAGTTGTAATTCTGAGAGATTTCCACCCCTCTCCTGAGATTGGGAACAGTGGTTCCCCAGAAGGGAATGGCTGGTTGCGAGGGTGAAGTCTATGGCATTGTACCTGTCTGAGGTCCCACCCCTCCTCAAATCTCACCCTCTCCAGGTTCCATCCTTCACATCTCCAGGAATTCCCCACCTGGAGTTGGCAACCCTATCTCCTTACCAGCCAGTTATCAACCTACCTTTATTTCCCCCTCTCTCTCATCAGCTTTCTATTTCCCCACACACACACACCTGCAGCCTCTCCTGTTCTCTGAAGCCCTGACTGCCACAGAGTCCACCATTTTCTCCAGGGGAACTGATCCATCTGGAGAGTAGTTGTAATTCTGAGTGATCTCCAGCCCTCACCTGGAGATTGGCAACAATGGTTTCCCAGGAGGAAAAGTATTCTTTCTCTGCAATGGGAACCAAAGCAGCTTACGTCATTCTCCTCTCCCCCTTTTGACTTGCACAACAACCCTGTGAGGTAGGTTAGGCTGAAAGTCTATGACCGGTCCAAAATCACCCACTCAGTTTCTACAGCAAGAACCTGGATCTAGCAGAACCTGCCCCAAAGCACTGACTGCTATGTCTAGGGCAGCCAACCTCCAGGTGGAGCCCAAAGATTACCAGGTATCACAACTGAACTCCAGAAAACAGATTCGCCCCCCTGTAGAAAATAACTGCTTTAGAAGGTGGGCTATATGGCATTCTGTTCAGCTGAGGCTTCTCCCCAAAGCCTGGCTTCCATAGACTCTTCCAGAAGGCCTCCAGGAATCTCCCTACCTGGAGCTGGCGACCCTAGACTCAGGACTGGCCCCAATGAGTTCCTCACAAAGGCCTGCAAAGGGTTTCCTTCCTTTGTCTGAACCAAGCTTGGTTGCCTACCATGGCAAAACAGGCTCCAGTTTACCACTCAGCTGTTTGCCTCCCACCCTCATCCCGTGCATGAATCTCACTCCTTAAATTCCCTGCCATGACTCACTGAATTGTCATTGCCTTCTTAGAGGGACAGTGAGACCCCTCTGGCTGAAACTCTGCATTTCAAGATGGACTCCCCAATCTTTGGGGGATCCCTGGAAAGTTGGCAACCCAACAGTCTGGCCTCTCCTTGCCTCCCTGGGCTACCCCTTCCTTTGTTATTGTGCAGAGCTGGGGAGACTATGTGGTCAGAGCACAACACAGATTATTAGCCCAAATAAAATAATTTATCTAACTTTTTACACAGTTATGGGGTGCACACACACTGTAGGAGTAAGAACACACTATGAACCAACAGGGCATAAATCCACAGGGGTTAAACACCATCCTCCCTACACACTGGCCTCTGGCTCTCTGCTGTAGCCTCTCTCTCTCTCTCTGGCCCAAGAGAGCAGGGAAACTTCCATTCATTCCCCAGTTGAGCCGACTGTGGAGTGGCTAAATTTCTCTGCCTCCCAGGGTTCCCCCACATCTCTGGCTTGTGGTCTGGACAGCCTGGTCAGCACAGGCAGCAAGAGCCTTTCCTAACCTGGATGGGCTGCAGTCTATATTGATGCTGCCCCGCGCATTGAGACAGTCCCTGTTTTCCCGCCCTTTTCTGCCTTGGGGCAGCTGGGAACTGTAGTCCAGCAGATGAGGAAGCCCCATTCAACCCAGTGAGTGATACCCCTACAGGCCCCTCTCTGGAACTACAGCTCAATTATACCTTATGGCGGAACATTTTAAACAAACAACCACAGACAGCAGCCACCTTACAAGCACAAGTAACTGCCATTTCGTTACACCTACCAACAGCCACTGAGGGAAAAGTTTTTTCCACACAGGTTGCAAGCAGTAGAAGTGTCTCTGTCAAGAGACAAAGCCATTTGCCAGGAATTCTGACAGGACAGAGTGGCTGAAGGGGGAGTGGGCGGGGGAGAGGAGCAGACCCAGCCCCCAGCCAATGGCACGTGAGTACTCTTGAGTGGCGGCTGATGGGCCAATGGCTGACTGAGGGCATTGCACAGCCAATGGGAGTGTATGGAATGTGGCCACTTTAAGACAGCATTATTTATATAGAAAGATTGTTAAGACAGGGAATCTTTGAAAAGTGTAGTCTCTTACCTGCCATCCAAAGTGGGGCAGCCCATTCTACCATTTCTTTCTGATGCGTATTTAGAGAAGGCCTCAGTCTGACTTTTATGCTTGGGGCACATAACTATTGGGTTGTTTAATGTTCAAAATTGAGCTATTCCAGGCTTATACATATATAGCTGGTAGGCCACTCAGAGCGTCAGGTGAATTGAGGAATGACCGTATACATCCTTATACACCTTTTTACGTGTGCAAGTGCTGTCAAGTAGCAACGGACTTATGGCGACCCCAGCAAGAGGCTTTCAAGACAAGTGAGAAGCAGAGGTGGTTTGCCATTGTCTTCCTCTGCAGAGTCTTCCTTGGTGGTCTCCCATATGACCCTATCTAGCTTCTGAGATCTCACAGGAACAGGCTATACCATGCTGCCTTCTCTCCCAATAGAGCTCTGTATCTCCCTACATTTTGTCCATGGCAGTCACTGTCACCTTAACCTACTTAACGTCCCCTTCTTTAAAAGGGCAACTTTTTTGCATTCCAGAGCCCCATCACCGGGCTTTTACAATGTTCAACCTCATTAGCAAAATAGCTTCTCCGCTTCAAAAGGGGGGGGAGAGATGCTTCCAAAGAGATGGCTAGACTTCCTGCCCTCAGCTGTCTGAACAAAAGTGTCCTTGGAAAGTCTGCTGTGAACTTCTCATGGAGGGAAGGGGGGTGGAATTGAGCAAAATGATATAGGTGTGTGTGTGTGTGTGTGTGGAGCATCCTCACTGGAGTATCTGAGCATCAGCGGACCATGAAGTGATGTGACAAGTATCTGTTCTGTGTGATTCACTGTCTTCCCTACACTCTCTCTGGAGAGGGAATTGTGTATGCAGCACGGTGATTTGTTCACCTTCCAGTGTTAATGCTGTTTAAATACTCTTGTGCCGCATTATAGAAGGGACAGGATAAAATGGGAGATCGTATCAGAAATGACACCCGCCGGCTCTTTTCTGTTTGTGACTGTAGCAAGCAGGGAGAAATGGCGGTGTGACCTCCCTCCCGTCCTGTTTCTGCATCTGCAAACCACCCCACAGGGTGCCATTGGTTCCGTTATAAGCATCATATTGCTTCTGAGGCTACATGTATGTTTCACAACAGAGCCAGAAACAGCTCTATGGTGCAGTCTGCAGATGTCAAAATGGTACAAAGGGGGAGGCTGAAGTCACTTCTTCCTGTGTGCCATGGTTGCAAACAGAAAAGAGATTGTGTACATCTGGGAGTCACAAAACTTCCTTCACATGTTTAATACGAAGTCCTTCTGTCGTTGAATGTTACAGTAGTCCATTAAGAACCAAGTTCAAATTCCCACTATGTCATGAACCTAACTGCATAATCTCAGGTCAGCCTCTCTCTCTCTCTCTCAGCCTAAATCACCTCACAGGGTAGTCGTGAGGATAAAATGAAGACAGAAAAGAGATGGTATGCATCTGGGAGGCACAAAATTCCCATCATATGTGCAATACAAAGTCCTCATGTTGTCCCCCAACAAACAGGAAGACTTAGGGTGCTTCCACATACACTAAATAGTGCACTTTCAATCTACTTTCAATGCACTTTACAACTGGATTTTACTGTGTGAAATGGCAAAATCCTCTTGCGCGTGGTTGCAGAAGTGGATCCAAGCTGCATTTTTTAGCATGTATGAAAGCACCCTAATTAGTAATAAGTAGGGGTATGCACAAAAAATGGTATTTTTCAGGTTCGGGTATACCAAAAAAACCCCCTCAAATAAGTATATACCAATATGCCTGAACCCCAATATCAGTATTGTATTGGGATTCAGGAAATGATTGGTATTGCCGAAATTATTCGGCTCCATCCCCTCCCTCTCCGGAACTGCACCATCTTGGTGGCATGCTTTCATAATTAATGGAAGGCAATTTGCCTTCCTTTCACTTGTGGAGGCATGCCACAGCTGTGGGATGACTCAGAAGGAGGAGGCATTTAAATTGCCTTCCATTCACTTATGGAGGCATGCCATGGCCGTGGCACAACTCAGGAAGGGGAGGCATTTTAAAGCCCCCCCCGAAATCGTGCTGTGGCACAACTCCAAGAGGCTTGGCTATACAAAAGCCATTTTTGAGATGGGCAAAACCAAAGTATTTTCTCTGATGAAAAAATGGGTCCTGGAAATCGATAATAGTAGTTTGATTCTGAGAGCCCGCAGCATTTGCTCACCCCTATTTTTTGGTCTTTCTTACCCAAAGTTTTTTAACCCCACTCCACCATATACCATCCCACATTGGTGTAGAGCTTTTTTGTTTGCAAGACTGAACATTATACCAGCAATGGTTTTGCAGGAGAGATTTCTGAATAGGCCCTACACCAACAGAATCTGCCCTTGTGGCCTTAATAGGATTGATACATCCCCCCATGCCCTGCTGGAATGCAGGGTGGGTTTTTTTTTAGATTTTGAGGGATTGCTATATTAAGCCTTTAATCAACCAGTTGTTCCCCTACACTCTTTTTGTAGCATGAACTCCTTTGCATATTAGGCGACACACCCCTAATGTAGCCAATCCTCCAAGAGCTTACAGAGCTCTTCGGCTATTGTAAGCTCTTGGAGGATTGGCTACATTAGGAGTGTGTTGCCTAATATGCAAAGGAGTTCCTGCTACAAAAAGAGCCCTAGTTAAGGATCCTAAGATCACTCTAGCAACTGCAAAATTTGTCTCAGTCCTTTTAGCCCTTGCCTCCAAAAAAAATGAGAATTTTCTGCTGCTCAAGATTTGTGAATCAATGAGCTTCTAAGGGTATAAAAATGAAAGGAAATTGAACTTTCCCTTTAAATGGCTTTTGCAAAGCCAAGCCATGCAGGAAGAACCCAGAACTGACACAAGTTCACCCAGAAGGTGGGTCAACTCACACCACTTTGGCAAGTGAAGTTGAGCCTGAATAGAAGCTGAATAATATCTGCTTCTACTCAGGCTCAGCTCGATCGGTAGCTGAATCAGATTAGAAAATCTGATTCAGTTGAATAAGGACCTGAAAAATACCGAAAAGGTCCCTCCCCAAACCCCACCCTCTCCAGGCTCCACCTCCCAAATCTCCAGGAATTTCCCAACCTGTAGTTGGCAACCGTGAGCCTAGTAGTGGGCATAGGGAACCCCTGAACCCTCTCTACTCACGGCCCCTGAAATCTAGAACCGGCCCTGAATATAGTATTAGACAACATCACTATTAGATAAATTGATTGGATAAGAGAGGAAATGTTGCTGCTAACAAACAAAGGAGTGAGTATTTAAATTCAGGGAACACAGAAGTGATTCTGCAGTCTGAAAAACAGCTTTAAAAAAAAAAAAAAGGACAACAGCCAGTCAGACAAAAACAACACGGAAGGTTTCAGCAGACAACGTACGGAATAACAATGGCATCGCACAATCGGCAGAAGCTTTGTAATACAACAGAATTATACACTGCATTTTTCCCCGTCTCCCATTGTAATGTCATCTCTGTTAACAGATGGCGAAATGCCATTAGAACAGGGAGATGTCAAGAAAGAATCGCGTCAGCAGCTGTATTAACAGCTAAGTGATGCTCAAGACTTTGCTTTGTAAGTGACTACAAAAATCTTAAAATAATCCCGTCGATGCCAGCAGTGTCGGAAATGAAAGCAGCTGCCTACGTCCTCTGCTGTCCAACTCGCCTCTTCCTTTCCTTCAACGATTCCGAGCTCTGTCCTGAGGCGGAATCCAGCACCGCACAACGACAAACGGGGAAATCAGACGCCGCTCTCGCTTCCAATTAGCTCTAGAGATATTTTGGTTTTATTTCACTTAAAGTTTGCCGAGCTTGCTGGCGGAAAGACGACCAGGTTGGGTTGCAAATAAGGCCGGTTTCATTGTCTGAAGGCTATGCAGTGTTGACGCACCCCTGCTGAGCGTCTCTCAAGACTTGTTATTGGGACAGTTCATGGAGACTCCTGGCTGTGCTGGAGCTGCCTTCGGATGGTCACTGCTTTTATTCCGTCTTTATTTCATTGTGGTTTTACAGCTGCCTCCTAGCATGGAAATACTTCAGATAAATGACGCCCATTTTATGTGAGTCAGAATCTATGCAACCTTCTTGGAGACCTGCCATTTGATTGACAGCTCAGTCTTAACAAGGATCACAGCCTTCAAAGGCCATTGAGTTCAATCACCTCCAAAGGGTGTAACCAGGTCAAATTCTTCTCCAGGAGACTCACCACCAGGAAACTGTTCTTAGGATAGCACTGCAAGGCTCCAAAGTTGGCCATGCACACTGAGTCCAGTAGTGCAGATAAACAGGGGAACCCATTGCACAACTGTTTGACACAGGCATGAGGAGTCTGGATAGTCTAGTGCAGGGGTGTCAAACACATTTGTTATGAGGGACGGATCTGAACTAAATGACACCTTGTTGGACCAGGCCATGGGTGTCATAAAATGTAATTCCAGGTAGTGGAGATATAAACTTTATAAAGGACACAAACACAAAGGGTGTTTTTTTTTTAAACTTAAAATACAAACATGCTTAAAACTTTAGCTCTGTAAACTGCAAACCTACTTTTGATTTATCGGCATTCACCACAGAAATCCCATGCTCAGAGTTCTGCGTCTAGGACTCAGGTTAAAACATGAAATGGCTGAGTGATTCAGAGAGTCTGGTGAAGCAAGCTATGATGCAGCAGCAGCAGAACTGGAAGCAGGAGATGGCCCGTTCCACTGCAGGCCTGATGGAAGCCCTCCGGCTAGTAGACAGTGTCCTGCTATTCGAGATCTAGCCAAGTTCTTGGGAATTGCAGAGGGATCTTTGCAGGATTCTTGCTGTCCCAAGCAATACTGTCTTCTGGAGCTGAGCTGGTGTTATTTGTTCAATGCCCAGAATGTCCAGATGTTTTTGAGACATTATTATCAAATTCATATCTTGCCTTTCTCCACTTAGAAGGGCCACCAAGGTGGCTAACAATTTAAAAGATATGTGATAAAATTACATTATGAAACAATTAAAATGAGGGCCCCCCACATGCTCCATTAAAACAATTTTACAAAGCATTTAGAACACGGTTAATACACATACAAAGCAGTTAAAATACATATAAAACATAAACATATTGGTTAGGAAGGAGGAACCAATGAGGGAATGCTAAACAGAACAAAAATGTATTTACCCATTGGCAGAAACAGATCAAGGAGAGAGTTCCTGAACATGACCCTGGAGATCCCTTCCAACTTTATGATTCTATGACTGAGAAGGCTCTCTCCCAGTTTAAGAACATAAGAACATAAGAGAAGCCAATGTTGGATCAGGCCAATGGCCCATCCAGTCCAACACTCTGTGTCACATAGTGGCCAAAAATACCAGGTGCCATCAGGAGGTCCACCAGTAGGGCCAGGACACTAAAAGCCCTCCCACTGTTGCCCCCCCCAAGCTGCCAAAACAAAATGGCAGCTCAAGGAATCTACAGATCATTCAGCCATGTGTTTCTATTTGATATGATATCAAAAGTCAGCAACCCCTCGCTTCCCCTGCATGACTTAAAGTTTTGCCTGCTGCTTCTGGAAGGTGGAGGTGGCCACCAGTAGACAGGACCTTATTGTCTGTTTAATCAAAGTTTGCAGAAGATGCATTAATCCAGCTGTTCTTGCAAACCCTATTATTCCATCTCAGGGTAAGGAAATTGCTGGATGAGAAAGTGGGATATTTTCCTGGAAAAAATCACTGAACTGATAAGTTCCTACTGATAGGATTAATTAGGAGAGAGGCTTCTCAATGTCTGGGTTTTATTTTTATTTAATGATGATTCGGTCGACCGGGGAGTGCTCAAGAGTATGCTAATCAATCAAACGTATTTGCTAATCATTTGTTCTCTGAATTGATTGTACGTTTCCTGAGAACTCATGTATTTCATTTTAATAAGTAACCTGAAACCTAACTGGTGCACTCCCTACCAGGATATAGGAGAGTACAAAATCTGGAAAATGATTCATTACTTTCCTTGGGAAATGAATTATTTTGATTAAAACTGACCGACCTGCGGGGGGGGGGACTTCTTTCTATTTGGTTACCTAACTATTGCATTTAATCCTGCTCTCTCCACAAGGAACTTGGCTTTCTCCTCTATTTTATTCTTGTAAGAATCCCGCGAGGTACATTAGGCTGAGAATGACTGGCCCAAAGTCACCAGGTATAGCTGAATGGGACTCTGAACTTGAGTCTCCCCCAGTCCCAGTACAACAATCTAGCTACTGAACCAAACTTCTCTTCACAAAGCAAGCAACATTCTAGGCTGGACTAGAACATTTCCCGGACATACAAGTTGGTATGTACGGAGGGTATTCTTTATTTGATCTGGTAATATCCAAGGAGATATTTAGCAAGGTTAGAATAAGGCCTCTGCGTGTATCTGTGAGAAGGACTTGTACTCCATCCCTGTTCCTTTGAGTTGGTCCCTGGGAAGCTGGAAATCCCCACAGCCATTCTAAGGCTGCAGTCACGAACATTAAATAATCCACTTTCAGTCCACTTTCAGTCCACTTTCCAACTGGATTTTGACTGTGTGAACTGGCAAAATCCAGTTGGAAAGTGGATTGAAAGTGGATTATTTATCATGTGTGACCACAGCCCAAGTCTCCACCCCCCCAATACTCTCCCTTAACTGTCAAAAACAAATGGGGTAACAACCATTGCCACCAGAAGAACTGAAAGTGTCTCCTGCTAAATGGAGTTGCACATCTAGTATTCTGTAGCTATGCTGCTGCTTAGCTTAGAGGTTCCTCCTAGCTGCTATGCCTCCTGATTTTCTCCTTTGAGCTAGCACAGAGGAGATCATATCAAATACAAACCAAAGTCAGAGACACTCACAGAGGTGTGGGACCTAATTGCAGAGACCAGATTAATTTTAATAACTATAATAATAGACTGTTGCATCCCCTCCTGATGGCAACTGGTATTTTTGGCCACTGTGTGACAAGAGTGTTGGACTAGATGGTCCATTGGCCTGATCCAACATTGGCTTCTTTTATGTTCTTATGAGATCTATCACAACTTTGCAGTTTTGAGCTAGAGCACTGCAGGAATAGTGAGCTTATCCACTGACCATGAATGAATAGGGTTGGTGTTTTCCCAGAAAACAGACTTAGGGTGTTCAAAATATAAGTTTAATAAATGAATAAAAAGAATACACATGGATTAGTCAATCATTCAGGCTGAGCATGGGTACAAAGAAAATGGGGAAATGTGCAATCTCCTTTCCCTGTACTTGGTACTTATCCTAAACAGTCTAGCATTACTTGGAGCCAAATTAGTTAAATTTAGCTCCAGGTGGTCAGCCATGTTGGTCTGAAGCATTACCTTAGTTCTCATGGCTGGGGCTTCTCCCCATTGTCCCTCACCACATGGACAAGATGGAGTTCCTAGGTAAAAGTTTAGTCCTTCATGGCTTGTGCCCATCGACAGAGAAAAGCAAAATGGAAAAGTATGGCAGACTCTTCTCTGTGTCCAGAGAATTTATAATCTCCCTTTAGGAAAGTCTGTCTCCTATCCCCTGGGGTGGGGGAGATGTCATTGAGCTCTTTCTGCTTCAAGAGGAAGAGTTTTCTATTTAACCATCTGGCTCTTAATAGTCACTGCCCTTTTGAGTGTGACATTCTATCAAGGTGTGAGATGTTAAACCATTGTCCTACTTTGGGCAGAGTCATTAGCCATAACATACTCTGCCCCTGGAGATTGATGGCTCATCCCCTGGCCCCTCCTTCCTGCCATCTAACAGTTGGAAGCTGGGTTCCAACACACAGACAGTCCAGTTATAACAGACTGAAATATGTGGGTGAAATTTTGGGAGGGCATTTCTCCACATATGCCTATCTGAATCTGTTTTCCTGTCACAATTTAGGAATCTTTGTGGTTATGAGTGAAGCAGCCTGTGAACTTTTAACTGTGAGAACACACCATCCTTTCCGAGACAACTTGTTGTACCTGGAGGTCAAATTGATATTTTACTGCCTTCAGCAACTAATGCCTGTTACTAGAAAGGATACAGTTGAATTCACCCACTTCATCACTTTCCTCCATTTATGATGAGATATCACCAAACTTGTTGTGAGATGGTTTGGGGCATCAACTACAGGTTATTGGCTGAGGTGATGATCAGTAATCTTAAGTATAATATTCAGACAAAGAGAAATTTCATTCTCATCCCTGCTGGCTGTAAAAACAGCCATAAAAGCAATGAGAATGTGGGGCAGAGACTGCCATGCTTTATGAATGCAAAGGAATATTAATTGCAAAGAAAGAAAAAAGGTCTCTCTCTCTCTCTGTCTCTCTCTCTCTGTCTCTCTCTCTCTCTCTCTCTCTCATTGTTCCTTCAAGTTTCAAGACTGAGTGCTGCTGAAAGAAATCAGGGGATGCAACAGTCTATTATTACAGTTATTAAAATTCAGCTGGTCTCTGCAGTTACGTCCCACACCTCTGTGAGTGTCTCTGACTTTGGTTTGCATTTGATATGACCCTGCAGATCCATGATTAGGATCTCTTGGAATGGTTTGTAATGCTTATGAACATTCATTGGCAGCTGCTTTGAACATCCTGGAATGGTCACCAGGAAAAGAGGGCATTTAATCCCTTTCTTCCATGTCTGTTCCAGAATGCAATGAGTTCCATAGGGGAAGTTCCATAGCAGGGAAGGTCGGTATGGTGCATGTGCCTGTCTCTTCCCTTCTGGGATGAGTCACCACTGTCCCAGTGCAATACCCCCAATTGGCCTTCCTCCAAGCTATGGTTGCCAGTTCAGGAGGGGAGATTCCTGGTGATTTTGGGGCTGGAGCCTGGGAAGAGCAGGGTTTGGGGAGGGGAGGTGTTGGGATATTGGCAAGTTCTCTCCCTGATATCATGAAAGACTTAACCTGTTAATTTGAGTGTGCTAATTTTTAGTTAGCTTAGGACCAATGAACTGTCATGCAGTTCTCTACCGTGGTAGAGAAGGAGGTCTTATTCATAATGAAGTGGCCTTTAGCCTGGTCATCAATAGTTTGGTGATGTTACCTGATATTTTGCACATACACATTTTTTTTGAGGGGGTTCTTCATCCTCCCTTTGTTCTAAGATCAGATGCAAGAACCCATCACAGAACAGACAGCAACTAGAAAGATGTAGCCAGTCAGACTGTTTATTGCTTTTTATCCTCTCATGTAACCCTTCCTAATTTCTTAGTAAACTTTCTTTTAGCTAATTTACATGTGTGTGCTGTGTCGTTGCCTTTTCCTCAGCTCAATGATACAACAGGAGGGACCTTAGAATGGAACAATGCCATACAGTCCACCTCCCAAAGCAGCCATTTTTCCCCAGGGGAACTGATCACTGTAACTTAGAGACTAGTTGTGATCCCAGGAGATCCCCACCCACCACCTGGAGACATGCAACCCTACTGTACATCAAACTCTCAGTTAGCAGCCTGGATGTCCTCCTTCTGAGTATGGACTGAGATGACACACAAGCCTTATCCTTGAGTACCCCCAGAGCTTCCAATCCAAACACCGAAGATACATTTACAGCCTTTGCTTGTGCCCCATCTGCCATTCCAGGCTGAATGGAGGCCACCCCACATTATTTTGCTTGCCTGTCTCGGTCAGCCTTAACAAGAAGAGGAGGGGACGAGTTTGTCCAGCGGACCACAAGGCACAACTGCAGGTCTACATTAAGTGGACTGAATCATGCAAACATGCCTGATAACATTGGCTCAAGCGACTATTGGGTGTCTTGTGAGAAGGTCTTCCTGATCCCAGGCAGGAAAGCAACCCAAAGACTCTTTTGTTTCAGGAATGAAAAACTGGTACTATTGCAAATCAGGAACTTGCAAAAAAAAGACAGATGTTTTCAAAACAAAATGAGGGGAGTCATTGTGTTGCCTCTCTAATCTGTTACGGTTATTATCAGTTAAGTCAATAGATCTCAGAATTCAGCCAATCATTATTTCTCTGTGTCGTTGTTATTACCTCATCTAGTCACCTAGGGTGAATGTCATCCTTTCGATTGCAGTATTTCTATCGATTGCCTTCCCATTCCCTGCTTAATGGCCACACATATGTGACTTGTTACTTAGTTCCTTAAAGTCATAACATACCTCCGTGGTAATCAATCCTGACAAGCAAGAGAAGCAAACTAATAACATGACCTCCAAGTCTAGCCCCCCCCCTCTCCTGCTCTTTATATTAAAGTTTCTGTGGTGCTCAAGACTGTAGGAGGGATCGCATGATGTGTTCAAACAAAGGAAGCACAGCTAAGTTTGCTGTAGGGGAAGAAGGTAATCTACAACCCCATTGTGAGCTATATTATGACAGGAAATATGGTGGAGCATATCAGCTGTATGGCCAGAACGATGTCGTGATTGTGTCTTGGTATGCCAGAAATTGTATTTTGTAATTTGAAGAGGGCGAGGGAGTCTATAACTCAACTTTCTTACCTGGAAACCCTGAGTATCAATTTGAAGTATGTGATGGCTTTCTAGAAAAATATGGTTCAGAAAGAAGCCGGAGAAGGAGGAGGAGGAGAATTGGATTTATACCCCACCATTCACTCAGAGTCTCAGAGCAGCTTACAATCTCCTTTCCCTTACTCTTCCCACAACAGAGACCCTGTGAGGTAGGTGGGGCTGAGAGAGCTCTGAGAGAACTGCTCTTGAGAGAACAGCTCTGAGAGTGCTGTGACTGACCCCAGGCCATCCATCTGGCTGCATGTGGAGGAGTGGGAAATCAATCCTGGTTCTCCAGATTAGAATCTGCTGCTCTTAACCACTACATCAAACTGGCCCTCAGAGATTGACTGTGACTATACCACTGTACATAATTTGTGCTACCTTTTGCTGTGAGTAAGCTCCTACTACATAATGTTGGCATTGTTTAATGAGTCACGTGAATACCTATGCTTTGCTTCACCTCTCAGTCAGATTCCTGGTTGCTTCCAGATTTCTACAACTCAAATCCTGTTGTATTGTTACTGGATGTCTCATCCCATTGATTCCGTTGATTTATCCCATGTATTCCTTTTTGAGTCCCGTGTATTCCAATTTGCCTTCCCTTCTATGATGGGAGCCTGCTGCCTGTGGCCATTTCAGGGGGGAGTTGGATCCTTTGCTGGATCAGGGAGGATTTTGCCTCCCTTTGCCTTCCCCAGCCTGCACGCCACAGCAGGCTGCCTGGGAAAGGGAATCACAGCAAGTCAATTTCACTCCCCTCTGCTTCAAAGAGGAGGTGAGTGAAACTGACCTGCTCTCCCTCCTTTTCGCTTCCCCAGCTGGCCTGCCCATGACTGGGGAAGTATGTTGGGGATGCCATATAGAAGCCAAATAGATTCAGCTTCTATACAACAGTACTTTCTCAGAAAGCCTGAATAATGCTGTATAGGCTTTATATGGGGAGGGTGGCTTGGTCGAGCCGAATGCACTTCCCTAAGACCAAAGTATGAGCTATGAAACAATGGCTTCAAAAAAAGGGAAGTTTTGCTTTCTTTCAGTATAAAACTCCTATGAATTCATAAGGATCCATTTAAAATAATCTAGATCCAGCTTTAACCAGTCCCCCCTAATACAGCAACAAGCGGGTGGATTAGAAGCCCATTCCTAGAGAGTGGGTTTCTAATCCACCCTCCCCATCACTTTGTTTGAGGAAGGCTCAAACACAGCGTAGTTAGTGATCTGAATCTTCTGTTCAACTGGCGCTCCCATTGCGAGAATACACATGACTGAAAGGCCAATTGCACTGTATGGTTAGAACAGAACATAGTGAAGCAACACTGATGAACAGACTGACGACCTACTGAACTGACCATGGAAAAATCAGGTTCCCGTTCAGAACCAGCAAACAACACAAGCTAAACCAGCAGGGGTTCAAGCAACTATACTGTGTGATGAGCTCCATCCCATTGGTTCTGACTCTCAAAGAATACAGCATAGACATGGGATGAAGTCATAGTGTGAAAAACACATGAAAGTGTCTTACATAGAGTGTTGTCATCCCAGTCTCTCATGGGAAGAGCTGTGGCGCAATGGCACAGCATCTGCTTTGCATGTGAAAGGTCCCAGCTTCAATCCCCAGCATCTCCAGTTAAAAGGACGGGACTAGGAGTTATGAAAGACCTGGAGGGCCTCCCCCAGTCCAAGCAGATAATGTCAACCTAGATAGAACAAGAGTCTGACTCAGCAGAAGGCCTCACTAATCTTCTCTATATTGTTCCAATTTTAGTATACATGCTGCCGAAGGCCCCTTCATGTGTTCACCTGCTTGTTCTAACATATCTGCCATATTGTAGTGATCTAACACAAAGCTCATATGCCCCAAAGAAAGACAGAATCCCCGTGTCCGATTCAGAAGCTTATTGCTTCTGACTGACTTGTCCACCTTCTTGCAGATCAAAACCCGAACCAATCTCCCGTACTGTTTGTTTTTTAATCTGCTTGCAAGACAGTTTCCCGTTTTAATATTTCCCAGGAGGCCCTCTGATAGGAAATCACTAACATGTTGCTTATGCGCAGTCCTCCAGCCCTTTCTTAAAATGCATGCACTCCTCCGCTGTAAACAAAGAAACACATTTATAAATATACAGATATCGGTATTTATCATTGCTTTGTACGGCAGCGGAAGAATCTCGCTGCCTCCTGAGTGAAAAATATTTCACCACCAAAAACACTTAGAGCTCTTTTTGCCTTCTCCACATTCTTGTGGATTTGGCTCAATAACAGGAGAATAGCTGACTGGGGGAAATTGACGGAAGGATGATTTCTGTTAAATCACTGAGAGTATTTCCACCCTCCATTTCCATGTGAAAATAAAGAGACTATGATGAGAACTCCGTGAATAATAATAAAAAAACCTCCAAACCAGTGTTGGAGTACATCATAACAGTAATCACAGGAGAATAGGCCTTAACAGAGATTGAAAGAGCTCTCGAAGAACTGGGGAGCATACTGTTTTTTCCTTCACTACAAGCCCTATGTTTTACAGTGCTGGAGTAGTCCCTGCGACTGGCAGAAAGAGGGTTAATGATAGGATGCAATAAGAAAATAATATTTCTTTTGTGGATAGAAATACTTCTGTGTGTGACTGTCCTGGCCTGGATGGCCCAGCCAGCCCAATCTTGTCAGATCTCAGAAGCTAAGCAGGGTCAGCCCTGGTTAGTACATGGATGGGAAACGTCCCTTGCCTTGAAATTCCTGCAGGATTGCCATAAGTCAGTTGCATCTTGGCAGCACTTTCCACATCTTCCAAGCACTTCCCAATAATTTATGGCTAGCCTGGCACCCTGTGACAGCCAATTTGTGATTGTCTTCCCTGGTAGCCATTTTGTACTGGTGGCCACTTTTTTTTGGCTGTCAAGTCCCAGCTGACTTATGGTGACTCCATGAGGTTTTCAAGGCATGAAATGTTGCCAGGTGGTTTGCCATTGCTTGCCTCTGAGTCACAGCCCTGGGTTTCCTTGGTGGTCTCCCATCCAAATACTAGCCAGGGCCGACCCTGCTTATCTGACAAGATCTGATGAGATCGGGCTAGCCGGGGCTATCCAAGCCAAGGCAGTGGTGCCCACTACCCATTCTCAAAAATCTAAGAATGCCCACTGGCTCAGTGTGATTGAGGACTTCTGGTCGCATAATATCCCTCACCTTTTGAGTGAAAGAAGCATCAGTAGTCTGTATGTGTGTGCGTTTTCAAAGTTTTATGATTAAAAGTTTGGCTGCTGCCAATAGACCGCAAATAAATAAGCAAGAATGCTAGCTATCATGTCGTCCTGGTGTCATTCCTAGCTTGTGGCTCCAGATCAGCATTTGGAACCATTGCTGTGTGTCAATTCAGTATTTGGAGCTGCTCAGCAATTCAGCGAGTGACATGTTTCTCCACCGATCATTTTTTCGGTGCCCTTTGCAACCTCTATTTCGTAAGATTGCCACAGTGCATTTACCACACTAGACCTGTGCCTGCAGACTGTTTCACATTCACAAAAGGATGCCTCTTAATTTCTCTCTGATGGAATTATCTCTGGAATATGACATTCTATTTTGTGAGTTGAAATGCTGAAGATATTTTAAATCTGCAGCACGGCCCAGTTAGCTCTGGAAAACTTGGATTTTTTTTCAAACACAAAAGGGACACGGGTGGACAGGCTGGTCTGGCCAGCTGCTGAAGTAAGAATAATCGCTAATTCTGCAGGAACAATGTTTTCTCTAATAGTTTTTCCTGGGGGAAATTAGGCATTAGGAAAGTTCTTACCCAAGTGGAAAAGCATATCACCCTCTCTTGGGGTTCCTGTCTTCTGTCTATACTACAGCATGTAGTTCAAATATAGGATGTGGACAGAAGCATGTGCTCACAGAAAGCAAGACTGCTAATGCTGAATGGCATAGCATAGTGGCCAAGACGCCGAGGACCTTGCTAGCCCAACCCACATCTCATATATGATCTCATGTAAGCTTGCCACAATGCTGAGAAAAAATATGTCTTGCTCCTTTAACAGAAATTTCACATGTAGAAATGGGCAGCTGAAGACTCTCATGGCATAGGCTAAGGGCGACCTCATTGGGTTCAGAAGGGAAGAAATGAACAGAGGCAGTTTTCCATTGCCTGCCTGTGCATAGAGACTCTGGACTAGCCTGATCCATCTATGTCAGAGCTAAATAGCATCCCATTAAGTCTCTGTTAAAGAGGCAGGACATTTCCCCCCCCTCTAAATCATTGGCACCCTTTTTTAAAAAAACAAATAATTTTTATTTTAAATTATAAGGGGATATAGAAAGGAAAAAAAAATGGAATGGGGAAAAACTCATAGGAAATATAATTGCCCGAACAGAACATAAGGGCAATTTTACAGATATTGAGGACGTTCCTGGGTCAGAATACATGTGTATAAAAAAGTATATGGCATAATAGCTTAACAAATATATAACACGATATATATAGCATAATGCTGTAAAATATAGCTTAAAATATATATGGCATAATAACTTAAAAGATCAGTATAAGGACCTATTTGATATACTCAACCATTTTCTCATACTATATTATCATTTTTATCTTATCAATCATCTGTTTTATAACATTGACATGGTTAGGCGTAATCTCCAAGGCTGCAGTGTGAGAACAGTGACAGTCGTAACCTACTTTACCAGGTTGTTGTAAATGACTGTAAATGACACCAGTGACTATGAAATGCTTTGAACGCTCCAGGACATTAAGCAGTATTATTCTAAAATCATTGTTCCACAACTGCTGCTCTGGGGCAAACACGCAAACAAATAAACGTGGTGCTACAATATTTGTGCGTGTTATAATGATAATACATTAAAGAAGGGAGAATAAAGGTGGGTGGGATCAAACACTAAGAAGGTAAATAGCAATTAGCAGCAGTTTAGTGGCGTTGCTGACAATTTCTGGGGGGGCGGGGAGGCAGATAATATAATTCACCATGTTATTAAGGAGCCGGCATTAACTGTTTTTCTGGAGGTCTATATAATTTCACAATGGTATTTTTACACATCCTTATTAAGCAAGATATTGAAAAATAATTCCCCCCCCCCTTTTCCTGTGCAATTAAGGCTATCATGGGCACCCCTTTCCAAACACAATTTTTTACACTAAAACTAATTTAGATTGTTTTGCATCTCAAAAAGCATTCATTATTACCGAGCAGTCCCCCTTCCTTTGCTAACATGCCATTGAACACTACAAAGATACAAACCTCAACTACCAAATCGAACAAACTATAGCCCTTAATAAGACCTAAGGCCACTTTTCTGTGAGTAAGCTCCGCTGAATAGACCCAGGTAGGACACTGACTAGGCCTGCGAAGGATGGCCCTGTAAGTCAGTCTTGAAATTAAGCTAGATGTGAGATGTGCTGGAATGAGGGAATGCAGAAGGCCTTGATTAATACTCTGGGAGGTCCTGATTGCAGAGAAAATATTATTTCTTGGGAAAGAAGCAATACATTCTGCATCTTTCAGGTTGAGAATGGGGTGAAGACAAACAGACAGGATAGAGGTGACCACTTGCCCACCAGCTGCCAGGAGACTGGTAATCCTAGCAATTGCCCCTAAATTTTCCATTTCCACCATCATTTCACCCTCTGCCACTCAGCTGAGAGGTGGAAGGCACAGCCATCACAGGCGGGAGGTCTCTGGCCAAAGCAGAAGACCTGGCCTTCCTGAACTGAGGATAAGAACTGAATCCTTCTGAGGCAGACCAGCTGCTCTCCTCTCCATTCTCTTATCTTCTGCATTTCCCCTTCATCTCTACAGGATCTTATCACACTGTAGGGTTCCACATGAGTGACTGAAAAGAGCTCAGGATGGGAGTCCAGGTGGCAGGGGCATGGGGCTAGGGTTGCCAGCTCCAGGTTTGGAAATACCTGGAGATTTTGGGGGTGGAGCCTGAGGAGGGTGGGGTTTGGGGAGGGGAGGGACTTGAATGTGGTATAATGCCATGGAGTCCAGTTTCCAAAGCGGCCATTTTCTCCAGGTGAACAAATCTCTTTTGCCTGGAGATCAGTTGTATCCCAGGAGGTCTTCAGCCTCCATTTGGAGCTGGGTAACCCTACATGAGGGGGGGCACCACTGGTGATGGCATAAAGTCTCTTACAGGGAAACCTGGGAAGTGACATCACACCATTGGCCCAACAATGATTTTTCACCCCTTTATTTTTTCTCCTGCCGTTGCTCTGAACAGCATCAGGAAGAGAGGGTCACCATCACCAGTGGGAGTTCTTTGCCGTAGTCGAAGACCTATCAAGAGTTAGGTAGAGGAATGTGTGAATGGAATAACCAAAATGTGACGGTAGGCTTCCCCCAAATATTCTTTTAATGGGAATGTTCAAGTACTGAAAACAAAGATACAGCTGTTGGGATTTAATAGGTCTAGGCAGGGCTTTTTTTGTAGAAAAAGCCCAGCAGGAACTCATTAGCATAGTAGGCCACACCCAACAGCAGAAACTCATTAGCATATTAGGCCACATCTCAGACAGTATAGTTCATTAGCATAATAAGCCATACCCCATGTTACCAGAAGTGTGGTCATCCAGCCACACCCACCTTTTGCTTCTTATTCTGTTTACCTTGTTTATTTTCAAAACCCCAGGGATTTTTTTGTAGCAGGAACTCCTTTGCATGTTAGGCCACACACCCCTAATGTAGCCAATCCTAATGAATTTCTGCTGTTGGGTGTGGCCTATTATGCTAATGAGTTCCTGCTGGGTGGGTGGCCAACTTGGGAGCCAGCCGGAACTCCGTTCCTGTGCGTTTCTGCCCCCAAATAGCCCTGGGTCTAGTGATGTTTGTTTGTTTATCTTGCATTTATCCCACCTTAGAGGAGCTGAGGGTGGCTGAAGTGGCACTCCCCTTCTTGATTCTATCCTCACAACAATCTTGGGTTGGATCCCATTTTAAATTTCTGCTGATCAAAGGAGGGGCATTTTTTGCTGATTCCCCCTTCCAGTGTCAGACCACCAACTTCCCCCTCATGCTATTCTTGGGGTCCCCTTTCCCCCAGGAGTATTGTTTCAGGATTCATTTCAGGCCACAGCGCAAGAAAGCATGGAAGTCCCCTTCTTCTGGCAGGAATCCCTTCCATTAGTAGAAATCCACCATGGGATCCAAGCCCTTGAGATGTAGGCTAGGACAGGAGAGAGGTGACTAGTGAGTTTCCTGGTGAGCAGAGATTTGAACCTGAGTCTCCCCAAACTTAGTTGGACACTCCAGCCACTATAGCACATTAGGGATGCTTCTAGTATTATCTTCATCCAGTCTTCTCCGCTGACTTTGGCACTGCAAATTAACTCAACTTGTTTTAAAGTGGAACCAATAACATTAGGACTCCTCCACTGCTTCACTTTTTATTTTATTTGAAGAGGTTGCTGAGGATGTTTGCTCTGCTGTAGCTTTCAGTTCCTTCGATGTATTTGCAAGGCAGAGCAAAATTCATGGAGAAAAAAGAAAAGCAAAGACAAAGAGTCTTCATATAAATGCAGACTAGTAATAATATCTCCACAGAACCTTCTTTAGTTGTCCATTTATGCTTGCCAGAGTAACAGGTGATGAAGAATTGCTAAGAGAACTGAAAGGGTGCTGCTTTAAGTCTGGCTGCTTTTCAGTGTGTGACCATTGTCTTCGTCAGATCCAGCATGATGTAGTGGTTAAGAACAGCGGACTCTAATCTGGAGAGCCAGGTTTGATTCCCCACTCCTCCTCCACATGAAGCCAGCTGGGTGACCTTGGGCCAGTCACTGTTCTCTCAGAACTCTCTCAGCCCCACCTACCTCACAAGGTGTCTGTTGAGGGGAAAGGAAGGGGAGGTGATTGTAAGCTGCTCTGAGACTCCCTCAGGTGGTGAAGAGCGGGGTATAAAAATGAATTCTCCTCCTCCATCAATCCTGTCGCCAAAAGAAAGGAGGGGAAAATGATTTCCCTTAGAGAGTGGCTCTTGAGAAACTAGGCTGAAGAAGCAAACAAAAGATACAAAGAAAGCTGGGTGCGAAATTGGTTACAGTACTGAACTATCAGTCTGGGAGACCAGGTTTTAAATCACACACTTTGCCATGGAATCTTGCTGGGTGCCCTTTGGGCCACTCATTCTCTCTCTCAGCCAAACCCACTTCATCCGGATGGAGCACAGGAGAACAGTGTTGCAAGCAACTTTCAGTTCTGGCTGGGCGGGGGAGTGAGCTATATATCAACAAATAAGAGCATTGTTACGGGAGCGAGAACTGCACTATACATCTTGCATACTTTATAGACTCTAGGTTAAAAATGTTAGCAATGTGTTCTTTCTTTCTTATTTTTTATTTACTTATGTCAGTTACGGCCCATCTTTCTCACTGAGAGTCAAGGTGGATTACACAGTGCAAGGCAATACAAGCAACAGGATGGGACATCCAGTTAGCAATGTAATATGAGTAGGATTACCGAAATCTGAGAAAGAGGAAACGAAGAAGAGCAGGAGGAGAAGGAGGTTGGATTTATATCCCGCCCTTCACTTGGCGTCTCAGAGCGGCTTACAAACTCCTTTCCCTTCCCCTCCCCACAACAGACACCCTGTGAAGTAGGTGGGGCTGAGAGAGCTCTTTCAAGAATTGCCCTTTCAAGGACAGCTCTTGTCAGAACTATGGTTTGCCCAAGGTCATCCAGCAGCTGCAAGTGGAGGAGTGGGGAATCAAACCCGGTTCTCTCAGATTAGAGTCTACACACTTAACCATTGCACCAAACATGTTAAGTCATGTTAAACAGTATATTGCTTACATACTTGAAGAATATACACAGCAACAGATATGATATACTATATGCAGTGGTGCAGTCCACCTCTCTGAACAATTCCGTTCTTACCTGGTATAAAAATGTTCTCCTGAATAATTTGGTTTTGCTTAATTTATGGAATGCCAGGAAACTGGGAGCCTTCCTGACCTCATGAGCTGGGCTATTCCATATGGTGGAGGCCTGGAAGCTAAAACGACTAAACACAGGCTATTGTACTGTGGTCACTATTAGAAGTTAAGACTCACCAGAAAAGAGAATAATGGTAGGAAAAGGTAAAGGCAGCAAGAAAAGAGGAAGATGCAACGTGAGATGGATTCTCTCCATCAAGGAGGCCATGACCTGAGCAAGGCTGTTAACAATAGGACATCTTGGAGGTCATTGATTCGTAGGGTCACCATAAGTTGGAAGTAACTTGACAGCACTTAACACACATGCATACCCACAAACATGTATGGGCAGTTGTTGATCTCACCTACAGAAGGTCCCACATAGATAATAAAGATAAATAAATCAGTTACTGGAGTGACCAGATGATCCTACTAACTATAGCTGCTTTACTTAACCATGTTGTCATGTCATGTCTGAACAGAGCAAACATTAATCAATGGGTTTAGATTAAACTCTCTTTTGAAACATCTCAGTTCATTCTTGTTTGAGGATAAGGCCAATATTGTGCAGGAATGATTCTGAAATTCTTATCCCTGAAGTTGTATGCTAGTAGACCTTAAGATACTGTGGCTGAAACATGAAAGAGGAAAACGAGTAGCAGGGAATATTTGGGTAGAGCACCCACTACTCCTTGGATATTTGTGGAGAACACTCACTGTCCCTTGCTTCCCAGAGCTGGAAGGGCGACCTCCAAGGAATACCAGAGGCAAGACACAGAGGCAGGCTAATCAAGCCACCTCTCTGAAAAATGTCCAGGCCCTCAGTAGGGGTTGCCAGAAGTCAACCATGACTTCTAGGCAAGCACACGAAACACACACACACACACACACGCCACAAAAATATATATATATTTTAAAAAAAGAAAGAAAACATCCCTGCTTCCCATAGAAATGAAACAGTGACATGTTTTTATTAGGATTTTTGAGAAACCTTGTTGGTATTGACCACATAGACTTAAAGTCTAGATTCCTGAGGCTAGAATGTGTATGGCAAAAGCATGGAAGATCAAAAGCTCAACATCAGTTGTGGATCAGGCAAAAAGACATGGGCCATGGAATTTTTTCTCAGTGGTGTCATGATTTATATCCTCTTTTAGACTAGAACATAAAATAGATCCATAAGGAATTGGATTTTGTTTATTGGCTACTGGAATATGAAATACTCTGATTCTGTACAATTGTATGTAATTTTTAAAATATATAAACATTTTTTTAAAGAAGTGACATTTCATTTTTATTTTTTTATTTTTGTTATTTCTTGCCCCTCTCCTTCAAGCCTCACATGGTAGACAGGAACATTCATTTCCTTTCTGGGAAGCTAGAGGAGATGGAGTCATTTGGCTGTGGCACTCAACAAGGTATATCCTTTTCCCAGGTACAGTCCTAGGGACTGAAGCATAACCCCCAGATTACAATTTAGAATCCTTGCTTCTTTCTTCTGAACCAGTCAGATTTGGCATAATCCTTGGATATGGAAGGTAATTAAATGCAACTCTCTGAATTAGGGTTGCCAGATCCCTCCTGGCACCCAGTGAGAGATGGGGTGAAAGAGGAAGGCCCAGGCCATGTAGCTGGCTTTGCACAGGAAGTGATGTCATCATGCTGCAGCACCACTGTGACACTCTGGTATTTGGGGGAAAAATGTATGATAATAATGGCTTCTGCCATAGACCTTTTGCTCAAATACCAGAGCATTGCCTGAAAGTCACTGTCTTGATGATGTTACTTTCTGTCCAATGTCAGCAACGTGGCCTGGACCTTTCTCTTTTTTCTGGTATTTCCCCCACCACCTAGCTGATCAGTGGCTGGGGGTCAGGGCCTAGTGGTGAGGAACCCCTGTCTCCACTAGGTGGTCTGGCAACCCTACTCTGAATATACTTATGATTCTTGGTCTTACGAGATATTTCTGATGGTCCCCTCCATGTTGAATATGTTATCTCTTTCCACCCTATGTACCCCTGCAAACAAACAAACCCCTCTCTAGTAGCATGGAACCTTATCTTAGAAAATTATTTCAAAGAAGGCTAAAATGCAGAGTGATCCATCTTGATTCAAGGCCAGCGCTGGATGAAATTGATGGATCTATAACCAATAATATTTCACTCGGTTGGGCTCCTGGCTGCCAGAGCTGCAGTGATAATCTCCTCCCTTTATATCAGCAGCAGGACTGCCTGCTATTTAATGAAGTATGGCTCAATCACAAGCGCATCAGAGGCAGGGAAAGGGTGGCTGGGTTGTCAGCATCTACTGCTCTAACCGTGTGGAAATGGGGAAGAGAAATGCCATGGCAGAAATAAATGGAAAATCACTCATCATTGCAGGGATGCCATTGGGCTGTTTGGATGGAAAGGCCACAGTTTGTCCCCCACACACACCTTTTCATTGTACAGATTAAACGTATAGGTCTTTATTGTGTTCTGTTTCTCCATGCTGATTTTCTCCATATTTGACATTATTTAAGTGATAGTTTTGCATCCGTTGCATATAATGACATCTATGCATCTAATTCTGACAGTAGCTCTAGAATGTGGATCAAAACACCCACATATAGGCTGTGATCAGACATGCAGTTTGATCCGTTGCCCTTGCTGTTCCCTTCTGGATTTAAAATGCACAATCAGATAGCAACATCTGTCTGCCATGCCCCAGTCATCTGCATCCTCCTCCCCCCTTTACTGCATGTTTCTTTGATAGCTGTGAAAGTCTGGTCCTTTTGGGCTGAGCTGGTTTCAAACCAGATTTCCTGTTGTCTGATTGCTCTGTTGTACACCCAAGCCATCAGACAGGTCTGACTGGTCTTGTTTTCCATCCATCAGTTTTTTTTACTAGTTAGTGATGTGCACATAACTGCATATTTGCACCTCTCCCCCCCCCTCAAAACTGTGTTTTCTTTATAAAAACTTTCAAAGAAAGATACCTCTGTACTTCAGCTTTTTTCTGTGCTTTGGGGAAGGGGTTAATTGAATGATTAGAGGAGGAGGATGGCAGTGAACTACATATCCCAGCAGGCTCATCAGCGCTTGTGCACATGCTCAAAGGACAAACTTTTTTTAAAAAATGACCAACAGCCCCATGAACTGCATATCCCAGTAGGCTCATCAGTACTTGTGGGCATGCTCAAAAGACAAGCTAAAAAAAAAAGGCCAATGGCCCCACTCCCTGGCTGCTGTGGCTGATTGCTCAAAGATGGGTTGAAAATACTTTAAAGAGTGCTAAGGGGGTGAGTCTGATCACAATTCTCTGTTACAAAAAACCTGAATCACTTAGAGGTGGGGCCACACTGGATCAAACTGCACATCTGACCGCAACCATAATCTCAAGACATGTCAATGCAGCACCATGATTTGTACTAGGAACCCAACAGTAGTTCATGTGAAGGCCCTGGAATGATCTAGAAATGAGACATCACTCAATGTCTCACTATGACAAAAGTCTCATGAGAAACAGTTTCTTCAAATTCCTCAATTCCCTGACATAATCAAGGAGTGGAGGAGCTGAGGTGAGTTCCAACTGAAGAGAAAAATCCTTGAGTAATCATGGGCTCTAAGTCCCGGTCTGCTTCCTTTTACAAATAATATGTGATCTTGTAATCCAGTGAACCCCAATGTGATGTCTATGGGCACTTTGATGCCCACTGATGGGATTCTTGGTGCCAGTTTGCTTCTTCAACAAAGCAGATAGATATTTCTGGCTTTCCCCTACCTCATTAAAATAGGAAGTGCTTCAGAAGGACATCAGCTTTTGAGAAAGGAGTACCCGTTCAGAAACAGCTGCTTCTATCACAGGAGAATGCTAGACTTGTAGTTTCCCAACATTTTGCCATTGGCTTCAGCACCACAGGAAAGCCATTTGCACCTGTCTCCCCATGGCAACCTCAAGAATCCCAAAGTTCCAAAAATCTCAACAAGATTGTAGGCTCCTGATGTGAACTACAGCATGCTCATTGTTTCAGGCACTCAGGCAAACTGAGATCAGAATTCATTGCACCTGCCTGGTAATTGGAGGCCAATGATCATCACTGAGTATGGTTAAGGCAACCAAACACTGCTATCTAGGCAAGGCTATACCCTTCTAAGCCCAATGGACTTAGGGTCACCAACTTCCAAGTGATTCCTGGAGATCTCCAGGAATTACAACCTAGTGTCAGTAATGGTTTGTTTAATGTTTCACACTGTGTCCATTGTTCTGTGTTCCCTATCTTGTCCCTGCTTCTGTGCTTGCGTAGGTATGCTAGCTGTAACGTGGGAGCTTCTTCTCTGTCGCTCAGTGTTATCACAGTGGCCTTGAATGCAGGCTTTGGGCTATTCTTAAGTCTATGAGAATTTTCCATTCCTGTGAAGCCGAGGGGAGGAGGGAGTCGTCTCCCGCCTATTAAGTAATTCTCCCGCTGGGAGTTTCCCACGCACATGCTTAAAGTTCATTTGCTAGTCGCTATTTTGCATCACACTATAACCATGCTTGTGCAGCAGACCCCGCCATTCCTGACAATAACCACTTCACTGTGGGTTTTAGCACTGTATTCCAATAAAGCCTTTCTTGGTCCTAAGAATGCTTGGATCTACTTGCTTTTGAACCTGACACCTATCTCCAGACCAAAGAGATCAGTTTCCCAGGAGGTAACAGCATCTTTGGTGGGTGGACTCTACAGCATCACATCCCCTTCTTCCCCTCCACAAACTCTGCCTTCCCCAGGCCCTGCGTCCAAATCTCAAGGAATCTCTGAGGCCAGAGTTGTCAACCCTCCATCAGAAGGGTGTAATGTTGCTTAGGATGGCCCTGTCAAACTCCCAGCCTGCATAATCAGTGATTTAGAATCACCCTGAAGATAAAAAAAACGTAGCTGTCATTTAAGCACTCCAACGGTGTCCCATCTAACTATCCATCCATACGCACATATTTCAAAACTTAAAAAAAAAAAAGCAAGGCAGCAATTCAGGCATTCCAAATTAAATCCTCAGTCAAGATTAAAACACTGGGGTCTTAACCCAAATGTGTTTTGATATCGTCTGAGATAATGAATGAGAGAAGCAGCCCTTGCCTAAGTTCAACTGATTAATTAATGTACTCATTCATCAACTGCCGGATAGTGTGGACAACCGAGGGGGTTTGCCCTGCCCTCGTGTAGCGATATTCCCAGCTGAACAGCCCCCGCTGCTCAGGACAGGCGGGACAATTAGAAGGAATCCCAGACAAAAGTTGTAATTTTCTAAGCAGCAATAAAACTGAGATTAACAAGGGTTCTGAATAATTACTATTTCCCAACAGACCCTTGGTGTTTTTTTTAATGTCTAGCACACTCAAAAGAACACCTTATAGCAGCTACTTCATTACCTCTTATCTTGAGAGACCAATATTAGGTCTGTATTAAATTCACATACGTTAACTGCCCTAAAAGGGCATTAAGGAAGAAAAACACATACCAATTCCAATTTCCCTTTCACAAGTCATTTTATACGCACTTTTATGATCAAACAATGCTCTCTGAAACAAATATTTAAAATTTATCTTAAAAACAGAGCCAGCCTGATAAGAATGATTTGTAAATCTTTAATGAATTCACCTCAATTAGCCTTTAATTAAGTAGCTCATTAAAATCTTATTTGAATACTGCTCTGAAAGGAGGGGGGGGACTTGCCTCACCGTTTGAATGGGAAGAAGTTAAAATGAAACAGAGTTTATGAATGGCCAGTACGTCTGGTGGAAACACGGTTCCGTGGTCATTTGGGAGTTTGTTTTTCAAGCTTTTGGCCTTCATGAAATGTTTCCATATTGATTAATTTGCTGTCGTCACCGCATCCCTGAATATTGCAATGGATTCCGGAGGCAACGTGTAACAAAATGTGGATCCAGTAGCACCTTAAAGACTAAAAAAAAAAAAAAAAAAGTGGGTATAAACTTTTGTGAGTCAAAACTCCCTTCACTAGGTACAGTATGTCATTTTGATGTACAATATGTATTGGCGCATGAATAATAATGAAACAAAATAATATAATTTATAGGGGGGATTTAGTGAGATGAAATGCAGAATGGTATGAAAACAAAGAATTCTGGGTTGATCCACATGAGGTGGGGGGAGAGAAAATGGGGAACTGAATGCTGAAAGAGCAGGGATGAGAAATTTGATCATCATCACCCCTACCTGTCCAGAGATGCCCAGTGCTGCATCAGGGAGCACACCTGCAGGCTAAGTACAGCTACAGCTTCCTGCAACTCAGAAGAGCCAGTTGGGGATGAGCTATCCTTGTGAGGCAGAGTGAAGGGTTAGGCTGGGGGTTAGGCCAGGTAGAGAGGATAGTAGAGGATAACAGAGGGAAGGACTCAAGGGCAAACTAATAGGGGAAAATCAGGAAGGGGCGGAGCCTGGATTGGAGAGGGGCTAAAAGGTGCTCAGCTGCCTGGAGGATAAAGACACCTGAAGGCAGTAAGGCAACCCAGAAGACCTTTGCCTTTCTGAGGCTGGTGGGAGTGCAAGTGAAATGGAAAGAACCCTACAGAGCACTAGGAGGGCAGGCACACTACCCAAGGTACCATAAAAGCAATATTATGCATTGATGGGTTTGCTAGCATGGCTTTAGGATTTACAATCCAATGTAAACAAATCAGAAGCAGGGCTTTTTTCCTAGGGGAATGTGCCAGAACAGAGTTCCAGAACCTCTTCAACAAAAGTATTTTAAAAATGTTTAAAAGTTCATGAGTTTTCAGTATATAGATTGAAAATTTCATTTCCCTCTTGAGACTTCTGGCACCTCTCCCCTCCCAAAAAAAAGCCCTGCTGAGAAGTAAATCACTGGTGGGGTTACCAACCTCCAGGTAGGCCCTGGAGTTCTCCAGGAATTCAAACTGATCTCCCGGCTACAGAGGTTCTGCTCTGAGGTTTGCCAACTCGGGTTTGGGAAATCGCTAGAGATTTGGGGATCACCCCTGGGGAAGGAAAGCTGTGGGAGAACCTTAGTGGGTTATAATGCCACAGAGTTCACCTTTCAAAGTAGCCATTTTCTCCAGGGGAACTATCTCTTTCTGGAGATCAATTATAATTCCAGTAGATCTCCAGTAGAAGACTTACCATGGAGGTGGTGGTTGCTGGGCATACTGTATAGAGTCTGGGGTGACCGCAGAATTTAACCATAATGTTTTGAGCGAATGGTAGAGCATTGCTGGACCTGATTTCACTTCTAGGTTGGTTTCTGATATCAAGCGATTGGCCTGATGCTGATGAGTGCCTCCAAGTTGAGTGGAGGTGGGCAGAGCCAGAAGGGGGAGGACATCTCCTGGCAGAGCAGGAACCCTGACCTCCCTAGGCTTACTGTCAGCAAGCTTTTCTTAGGACTGCACTGTTAAACCAGAAGGCATTTTATGTTTTGTTTTAAGGTAAATGTTTGGTGAATGCAATGATAAAGCCTGGAAGGATATTTTCTGGTGGACATTGACAAGGACTTATAAAAGTCTTCTTAAAGGTGACAGGTTGGTTCAAGGCAAACCCCTGAAGTGCTGCAGTGTGAATCCTTACAACCCTAAAGTAATCCTACCACCTGTCCTCTTAACTAACCCACCAGCTAGAGACCAAGGGACTAAGTCTCTAGCTCTGTGAGGTCTAAGAGTCAGCCTGATGTAGTGGTTAAGAGCAACATACTCTAATCTGAAGAACCGGGTTTGATTCCCCACTCTTCCACATGAAGCCTGCTGGGTGACCTTGGGCCGGTCACCATTCTCTTAGAACTCTCTCAGCCCCACCCACTTCACAAGGTGACTGTTGTGGGCGGAGGAAGGGAAGGAGATTGTAAGGTGCATTAAGACTCCTTAAGGTAGAGAAAAGTGGGATATAAAAACCAACTCTTCTAAGATCGAGAAGATGGAGAGTGTAGGCCTGACTTTCTCCTGGATTCTTTGGCCTTTAAACTGCTAGGCCTAATGATCTGGTGGCACCTTTGTCAGCCTCTTATTATCTCACTCTTTGATGCTACAGTCAGCTTGACCTTGGGTTCTCAGAGCGAGTAGCTTCCATCATTTTTACTAGGCCTCAGCCTGAACCAATCTTTCTGAACAGACAAAAGACTGCAGTGCTAGCCGAGCTAGTCTCTTGACAGAAGTCATGCCCACAGTATAAAAGCACTTGATCTCATGCAGTCCACTGTTCTCTTCTGCTTCCTAACATCAGCCTGTCTGCACAACACATGTACTACATCATGTCTACATCTGTGCAACAAGATGCAGGTAAGCACAAGTCTATGCCAGAGTAACAAACCCCAGTTTTCAGCCGTGAGGAAAAGGTCTGCCCTTTGTACACTGGTTTGTGCTAATGCCTCATTTAAAATCGCCCTCGCCTAAAATCGATTTGTAAAGGATCAGCATCCTATTTAGAATAGGCTAATACGTATCATTCAGTCATTGCAATGTGACCTTAAACTCAGTTTAAGGCCCCACTGCACGGCCTGATTTATGCACAGAAGCCTTTTAAGTATAAATGAGGAAATACACACTTATATGCACACACAACCCCAGCTGGATTCTGTACCGGGCCATGCCAGCCATTACCAATGTGCAGCCTTAGCTCTTTCACGGAGGTGTAAATACTGCAATCATTTTTGGGGCTAATCTGATTTATGCAGCTCTGCTCCATAAATCTAAAACTTATTTGGCACCTCATCAATGGCCGTTGCCATTTGAAGTTTATTCAGGGGGCTGAAGCTGTGTTGTTTATTAATGAGGTTCCTCACATCTGGGAGAGTTCAAAATGTCTGTCACCCAGAGGTATTACAGAAACGACCTTGGCAGTGTGCGTGCCTGTGTGTGTGTGTGTGTGTGTGTATAAAGTGCTGTCAAGTCACAGCCAACTTATGGCGACCCCAGCAAGAGGCTTTTTAAGGCAAGTGAGAAGCAGAGGTGGTCTGCCGTTGCCTTCCTCTGCAGAGTCTTCCAAAGTGGTCTCCCTCCCAAGCACTGACCCTGTTTAGCTATGCCATGCAGCCTTCCCTCCCAGCCCTGGCAAGAGCTGACACCAAAGAACTTCCAGAGCCAAGCGGATGACATTTATTCATTTATTTATAATTTGGATTTGTGGATCACCCAGTCCCTGAATACATAGGGCTCTGAGTGATCTGATGGACAACAATAAAATAAAATACATCATAGACATTATTAAAAATATAATAAATGCATCATTACATTCTTAAAAAAAAAGCAACCCCCAGATGGTGTTTATAAATCAGGAACCAGTCCCAGACTGTGTTGCTGCCTTGTGAGCGGGAGAAGGAGAAGTCAGAGAGAGAAGGGAAAGAGAGGAGGGTGCCAGATGTTGCCTCCAAACCCGTGCCCATATTATGTGGGGCAGTATCTGGGCAGCATACAGAGAAGGAGGAGAAGGAGGAAGAGATTGGATTTATACCCCACCCTTCACTACCTGAAGGAGTCTCAGAGCAGCTCATAATCTCCTTTCCCTTCCCCTCCCCACAACAGACACCCTGTGAGGTAGGTGGGGCTGAGAGAGCTCTTTCCAGAACTGCTCTTGCAAGAACAGCTCTGAGGGAGCCATGACTCCTGCATCAGCAAGGTGGTGGGTCAAGAGATTGTAACTGACCAGAAGTTATCTAGGGTAGCTCTAGGAATCACTGGAAACTCTATGAGTTTACAATAGAGTTTACAACAGAGTTTCCAGCGATTCCTAGAGCTAGCCTATAGCATTTCCAGGTTTACCCCAGAAGTGATGTAGTGATGCAGCCTGTATCTCCTTTCTTAAACAAGAGTCCTGACAGCCCTAATACACTACAGGGAAAAATGACAAGTTGTCATTCACTGGGCAGTCTTCATATGAAAAGCTTCCATTGTGATACAATTTCGGTCTTTAAGTGATCAGATAATGATGTAAATGTTTCAACTCAGGAAGACTGGTATGATTTTTTAAAATTTTATTTATGTATGTTATTTATAGTCTGCCTTCCTCAATAAGACTCAAGGTGGATTACATGATGTAAATCAGTAGAATCAATCTAATAGGCATCTAATAAGCATCTAGTAAACAATGGAATAGGACTAGGACTGCAGAAATCTAAAACAAGGCAGAACTACTAAAGATGACATGTTAAACAATGCAAGAAATGGTATTATGTAAGTGGAAATATACTGCAGTGAGAGCAAGATAAACATACAGCACAAATAATGCACTGATACACATGACCTTTGTCTACATCCAGACACAGATCAGTGGCTAAAGCCACCAGGACTGTCTCTGTCCTATAGCCTGGCTTGAAGCGAGAGTAAAAAGGCTGCAGTTACACAAGCAGTTTGCGTTGGTATTGTTGCCGTACCTTTGCAGATTTAAAGAGCATGATCAGACAGCAACATCTGCCTTCCATGCCCCAGGTGTTACCACCCCATTCTGCCCCGTTTTGGAAATGGAGTAATCAGACACTGGGAAAGTCCAGTGTTTACAGATATCAGCACTTTCACCCTGCATTTCCAGATGTCTGAACTTCCCTGATGCGAGCTCAACCCACCCTTTGATGGCCACCTTGTTCTTTGGGAAGTCCCTGAGGGTGAAGCCAGCGGGCCTAAGGTGGAGCCTCTGTAAAGTCTCTTCTGAGATGATGGAGATGGAGGACCCAGTGTCCAGTTCCATCTTGCAAGGCCTTCCCTCAATCAACACAGTCACTTTAATTTTATCGGGGGTGTTCCAGGGCAAATTCAATACCTGGTGTTGGTGGACGGCAGTTGTATGTAACTCTGCTGATTGCTGGTGGTCAGGCACCTCTGGGTGCCTTTGGAGTGACAGGCACGAGCAATGTGGCTGGTCTTGCCACAGGTCCTACAGGTCGCATCACGGAAATGGCAGGAGAGCCGCTTGTGGTCATCTCCACAGCTGGCGCAAGAAGCCAGTACTATGGTCTTTGTGGGGTGTGTGGCAGTGGCAGCGGGTCGCAAGTCGTGGCACGCTGGGTGATGAACCTGATGCGTTTCTTCCTTCTCCGAAGCTTCTGATGCCGAATGAGCGGAGGTCAGGTCCGTGGAGTGGGTCTGGCGGGCACACTGACATTTCTTGAATGCGGTGGCTTCACGTAGCACCTTCTCCAGGGTGAGCTCCTCGTGACCATTGAATTTGTGGTGGAGTTTCTGCTCTTGGGTGCCCATGATAAACTGGTTGAGGAGGGCATCCTCGAGATCTGGGAACCTGCAGTTGAGGGCCATCCGATAGAGGTCAGCCATGAAGTTGGTGGCTGCCTTGTTGGCCTTTTCTTGGCACAAGAAGAAGTTCATGCGCTGAACCATCTTGGTTGGTTGAGGCGCAAAATGGCTAGTGTGCGCCTTGAGGAGGTTATCATATGAAGTCTCTTCTAGGGTCTTTGGTGTGATGAGGCCCTGGCCGAGACACAGAGTGGCAATTCTGCAGGTGTTGAGCAGGAGGGCCTTCTTTTTCTCGGTGTCCTTGATGTCCTGGAACTTGATGAAGTACTTGAGCAGCTCCACCCAGGCTTCTCACAGCTCTAGGTACATGGGGTCGAATTCTGGTAGATGTCCCAGAGTGGCAGCCATGATCAATGGAGTGGTGCAGGGGGCACTGGAGCTCATTGCGTAGTGCAGTGCTGACTGGATCTGGATCAGGCTCGCTCATCGGGATCCCATCCTTGTCGCCAGTGACGTATACTGAGTTCAGATGCATATAGTGATCGGCTCATAGTTTATTAGTGATTCAGCAAGTAGAAAGAAGACTGCAAATCCCTGGCCAAAGCTGGGTATTCATGCATGCAAATGTTACACCCAAAACACACCCCACTCCCAACAATAGGCTATTTATATTACATTGTTTCTCAATTGGTTTACTCTAGGATCCTTGTTTCTCAATTGGTTTACTCTAGGATCCTTGTTTCCCTACTGGTCCATTCTAGGATCCTAGCCAGCTATTGTTATGCATCCCCAAGCTATGTCCGTTGGTAAATACAGTTCAGACTCCGTACATAACAGTTCCTTGTGCACAGAAGCCCATCTTTGTGAATACCAGCAAGCTTTCAGCTGTCCTCTGAGGCAAGAAGGGGTTGGGGAGGGAAGAGCAGGCTGAGAAGCCTCCTTTGTCTTTTTTCATGCTGGTTCCTCTGCCTACAGCTTTGCAGTACACAGTGTGGTGAGGGGTTAATTGTAAATATGAGTTTTTTTCAGAGGGGGTGGCAGCTTCCTCCAGCTGTCAAAACAGAGTGGTGCTTTGAATAAGCAGTTATACACATATGCAGTGGAGCTGCGGTGGCTCAAGTGGTTAAGATGCTGAACTGCAGGCTGTGGAAGGTCAGTAGTTCAGCAGTTCGAGACCCGAGAGTGCCGCATGACGGAGTGAGCTCCCGTCTCTAGTTCCAGCTCCTGCCAACCTAGCAGTTCGAAAGCAAGAAATTGCAAATAGATAAATAGGTACCACTTCGGTGGGAAGGTAACAGTGTTCCGTGCGCCTTGGTGTTTAGTCATGCCGGCCACATGACCACGGAAACGTCTTCGGACAGCGCTGGCTCTTCGGCTTTGAAACGGAGATGAGCACCGCAACCCTAGAGTCGGATTCGACTGGCTTTCGAGCAAGGGAACCTTTACCTTTACCTTTACCTTACACATATGCAAAAGACATTTAAGAAGAAGAAGAAGCCACCAGACCACCCACTCCATGTTTGCCCCAGAGCAATAATCTGAATAGTCAACCACGGGGTGAGTGCACAGTGTGGTTACTTCAAGGTGTGCTGTCTGGCCACCCTTTCCTGCGGTGATTTAAACCACCACAAATAGAGGTGCAGCCAGATTGTGCCAAGCCTCCAGTGTAACCGCAGCCCCTATCAGCTATCCTGGAATTACCACTGATCTCTAGATAATGTCTGTAATATTTCCCCTGAAGGAAATGGCATCTTCAGAGGATGGACTATATGGCATTACATCCCCATTGATCTCTTTCTCTTCCCCAAACTCCTTCCTCCCCAAGCACCACCCCTCGTTCTCCAGAAAGTTTCCAATCTGGAGCTGGCAACTCTGCAAGAAGGGGTAGAAGAAGAAGAGAAGAGATTGGATTTATACCCCACCCTTCACTACCCAGAGGTGTCTCAGAGTGGCTTACAAACTCCTTTCCCTTCCCCTCCTCACAACAGATGCCCTGTGAGGTAGGTGGGGCTGAGAGAGCTCTTGACAGACACTGCTCTTGACAGAAACCGCTCTTTTTCAAGAACAGCTCTTATCAGAACTATGGCTTGCCCAAGGTCATCCAGCCAGGTGCAAGTGGAGGAGTGGGGAATCAAACCCGGTTCTCCCAGATTAGGGTCTGCGCACTTAACCACTACACCAAACTGGTAATTTTTGACATCTCCGTCCTGTTATACCTGGCCGTCCGGTTTTCCTCAGACGCAGCATTTCATGGGGCCTTTATTTTCATGGGGAAGAGTGAAGGGAGAACACGATGCTCCACTCATGGAAATCCCTTCCATCAGCAGAAATATCCCATGGATCTAAGCCACAGAAATAACATTTAAGGCATCATGCATTCCAATGCTACTTATTAGAGCTCCATTTAATGTGCAATTCTAGTAAAATTACACTGTTTGAAAGCAGAGAATTTATTCATTGGAATGCTTAGCAAATTGATGGCACATTCACAATCTGTCATAACTAACGCGTGGCCATTTTGTTGATGGTTTACCACTGAAATGACAAATCCTATCATGCTGTGCTTGCAGTTTTTCTTGCAAGATTGACGCTGGCTCTGCCCTGAGATCTAATTAACACATTATCTTGAGCACCTTTAGACCTTTTCAGACATTGCAATCGTTTGCACCAGCCGTCCACCAACTGCACAGAGTAGGAGTATGTGCAACCTGCAGCCCTTCCAGTCACTGTGTGATGTGAACAAAGCCAACAAATGTAATTTAGGGGATTACATGTGCATAGGGTTGCCAGCCTCCAGAGGGTGGCTGGAGATCTCTTGGAATTACAACTGATCTCCAGGCTACACAGATCAGTCCCCTAGGAGAAAATGGTGGCTTTTCAGGGTGGGCTCTGTGGTGTTCTGTCCAGCTGAGGTCCTTCCCCTATCCCAACCATGCCCTCTCCAAGCTCCACCCCCCCCCCAATCCCCAGGAATTTCCTAATCCAGAACTGGAGGCTCTAGATGTGTGGGCCCACATTGTTACCATGGCCTGCCATTGACCAATCAACAGCGGTGCATTTCCTACCACATTACAATACCAAGCTTTCTACTGGATTAGAGGTAGCACTAGGGTTGACAACTCCAGTTTGGAAAACTCTTGGAGATTTAGGGGAGGAGCCTGAGGAGAGCAGAGTTTGGGGATGGGAGAGAGCACAGCAGGGATATGATCCCGTAGAGTCTACCTTCTGATGGTGCCATTTCCTCCAGGAGAACTGATCTCTGTAAGTCTAGAGACCAGTTGTAATTCTGGGAGAACGCCAGGCTCCACCTGGAGGATGTATCTACAGCTACCGTGTGTGTATCGCTTCTGTTGGCTTGAACTGACCACTGGATTTTTCAGTGCTTACATTCATGAGGGTTGAGGCTGTTCGTGCATGGTGACCCTGATTGGGTAGAAAGGCAACAAATAAATGTTTTAAATAAACAAATATGCAAGTCATGATGCAACATGGCAACCCTTTATCAGAAGGATCACAGATAGTGTACCATTCCATCTTGTGGTGGGTGGCATCTCAGGATGTGGGATTGTGACATCTGAAAAGAATGTATTGGTTCCAGATTCCTCCAATAACCAGTGTACCTTCAGCCTGCATTATATGTTTACTCCATGGTCTAGTGTTGTAGGAATATGCCTTTGGGGAGGGGTTTTGGGGTGGCTGTATGTTGTGGTTAGGAGCCTTTTCATTCCATTCATTACCACTGTTAGTTTCTTGATTTATTTCTCTTCTTCCACATATGCAAGAGAGCACTGGTTACTTTTAACATCAGTAATAAAATGAGAGACATTTTGTGTATGAAGTGAAATCATTTCTCCAAATGCATTGTCTCCAAGGCCTGATCCACACAGGCTGCAAATCAAGGTAGGAATTAAATGGTTGCATCCTTAGGTGGTAGAATGGACTATCCACCTTGGCAAAGGGATATTGTGATCAAAGACATATCACAAAAAGGTATCTTCCTGGCAAGGTGTCAGAGAGGAAAAAAAGAGCCACTTGTGTGACTGATGCCATAATAAAGCAAAAAATGCAATTGTATGAGACAGGAAACAGGATTTCTGTAATTCTTCAAGTCTTTTATGGTGATGTAGAGCAAAATAACTACAGTGGATTTATGGCGACCATTAAGCTCCTTAATTTTAAACATATTATCAAGCCTGTATCAAATGGATTTAATAATGCCTCCTTGAGATATACTCCTAATTTCTCTCGCATATTAATGTGACTCTTGATCTTTACAAGTTTATTTGTCTGCCTCAAGGAATGAAGCACTTTACACAAAAAAATGAAGGCATTCATTCCGTGCATAGCAACAGCACAGACATCTTGCAATTTGGGGGATTAGATATGCAGACCCACGTCGCTGCCGTGGGCTGCCACTGGCCGATAAAGCATACAGTGCCAACCTGTCTACTAGATTAGCGGTTGTCCTAGAATTGCCAGTTTTGGCTTAAGAATCCTGGATATTTGGGGGAGGAGCCTGGGGAGGGCTGATTTTGGGGCGGGGAAGGCGCTCGGCTGGGGTGTGATTTTCTAGAGTCCACCCTTTGAAGCTGCCATTTCCTCCTGAAGAACTGATCTCAGTCGTCTGGGAAACAGTTGTAATTCTGGGAGAACTCCTGGTAGGTTGCCAACTTGCAGGCAGGGGCTGGAGATCTCCCACAATTATAATCTTCAGACTACAGAGATCAATTCCCCTGGAGAAGATAGCTGCATTGGAGGGTGGACTCTATGGAATTATAGCCTGCTGATGTCCCTCCCCTCCCTCAAGTCCCAACCTCCCCAGGCTCCACCCCCCAAATATCCAGGTGTTTCCCAACCCGAAGATGGCAACCCTGACCCTAGGGCCCTCCTGGATGATGGCATCCCTAGGAAGTACTGAAATGTCCCTGAAAGCTAGACTCTAAATGAATTGTTTTTGGAAGATGAGGGTTCCTTTTCAGTAAAAATAAATAAATCTGAGGAACGCTGAGGTACATCCAATGAGTTTCAAGAAGACAAATCATTATACCCAGGGAGCTTTTGCCTACAGTGTGCTCCAGTTCCAAAATGAACTTTAGAACTTTTCCTCATTAAACTAGGCATGGTTAGGCTGTTGGACTAGGATCTGGTCGACCCAGGTTCAAACCCTCACTCTACCTTAGAAGTTCACTGCCTAACCAGTCACCCTCTCTCAAAGCTAAACTAATTCACAAGGTTGTTTTGAGGATAAAATTGAAGAGGACAGGATGATGTTAGCTGTTTGGGGCCCATTGGGGAGAAATATGGGGTATAAATGTTTAGATTTTTTAAAAGGCAGGTTATCGGCTTTGGACCAGAAAAGGAATGAGCCATTCCTTCTCATCTTCAGCTTTCTCAAATTATGAGAAATCATCTCAGTATTTTTTACACAAACTTGGAAAGCCAGTGACAAAACACAGCAATGCTAATCGCTCTACAGAGTATGCATCCAAGAGGCACAGAAGTTCCAGCTATTAAAGTATTATCTTTTCTAGACTTTTGTGTGCACAAGCAGTTAAATCTTCATTTTTAAAAGCTTTATATGCTTTCAAAATCACATTTTTTGGTGCGGTTGTTCTTGGCAGAGTTGCCTTTTAATCACAGAGTTTCAGTTTGGGTTGCATTTTGTTCTTGCTTGTTTTGAATTCTTCCCCCTTTTTTCCCAGGCTCATTTTTATTTGCTTTGCTGTGCTCCACGGTCTATATGTGGTATATATTTGTCTCCTGTGGTATCTTTGTGCTTTCCCTCATAAACCAAGCAAACCAAAATTGAACCTGCCAAGTCCTAATGAAGATAAGAATGTATGGCTGGGGAGACTAAATAGTTTTCTTCCACCAGGCGATTTTCATCACATTTTTCATTTAGGAATGGCCCAAATGGATCCTCACACACCTAAGATGTGAAATATAATTAGATATATACCTAGATTTTATGAGTGAGGGTCTCTTGCAGGGTACTTATTAATAGCATTTCCTAGGGTATATTTATTGAATTAATGAGGTTCAATCATTTTATTGATTAGGGCAAAACCACCTCAGCACAGAAAGTTGTATGGATATTTTTTTTTCCCCTGGGAAGCAATTCAGCCATTATTACAGCCTGAACTCCTGTTTGTATTATGTACCACGTCTTTATACAAACAAGACAACTTCAAACTTTCTGAGCCAGTTTGGTGTAGTGGTTAAATGCGCAGACTCTTATCTGGGAGAACTGGGTTTGATTCCCCACTCCTCCACTTGCACCTGCTGATGTGACCTTGGGTCAGTCACAAGCTCTGGCACACCTGTTCTCTCAAGGACAGTTTCTGTCAGAAGTTCTCTCAGCCCCGCCTACCTCACAGGGTGTCTGTTGTGGGGAGGGGAAGGGAAAGGAGTTTGTAAGCCGTTCTGAGACGCCTTTGGGCAGTGAAGGGCAGGGTATAAATCCAAACTCTTCTTCTTCTGTTCAAGGTTCGTGTACAATATAAATGCCTCTGTGCTTCACATGCAAAAAAACCCATTAAATTAAAATTAAACATTCACACGACACCAGGACTTGAGGGACTGCCAGTAGGCCAGTGGATTCAGAGAAGACAAAAGGTCACGGTCACACATGCCAGTTGAAGCAGAGGGGAAGCGAGGCTATTCCCTCTGGAGGAATTTGACCCGCTGTTGCGAGATCACACCTCCCTTTGTAGGTGTGGGCGCAGCCCGTCACTGTATGATCAGATGCAACTGTGGGTGAGTCAGGGGGGTTTCCCGTTTGTTTCCCTTGCGCATAAATGAGGACTCGCACCTCCACACCGAAGGCCCCCTATGGGTATGCGATGATGTGCATACTGCAAAGGGGGGGGGATGGCACCAAGCCAGGATGGCCTGATCAGACAGGGGAAAGTCAATCCATGGCCTGTTGGAACCCATTTACTACTGGAATTTCTCTGGTGTCCTTTTACTCTGCTTCTGCGGTGGAGCAGCACAGATTGCTGACGACTGCAGGACACTTCCCAGATGTTGTTGTCTGGTTATGCCCTTTAGCTCCATCAGGCATTTGCTCCTATGTCGGATCAATTGGTGCGTGTGATCGCAGCCAAAAGAAATGCACCTTAACATTACCTTGTTTTTGAGGGTGGACTCTATGGAATTATAGCCTCTGGAGAAAATGGCTGCTTTGGAAGTTGGTCTCTTTGGCATTATATCCTACCGAAGTCCTTCCCCTCTCCACACCCCACCCTCCCCAGGCTCCACCCCCAAAATCTCCAGGAATTTCCCAACCCAGAGCTGGCAACCCTAATTCTCCTTCCTCCTCACATACATACACACTCCTATTACCCACAGTCATGGGAGGGGAAAATCCCTCCAGTGCCAGCTGTGATGTCACGTCACTTCTAGTTAAAAACAAACACAAAAGTAACATAGCTCTAGGAACTGCCAGAAACTCTGTAGTAAAACAATAGAATCTCCAACAGTTCCTAGAGCTACCTGTGTCACTTCTGTTTTTTTAAAAAACTGGGAGTGATGTAACACTCTCTGGCATTGTGCCCCCTCATATCCCCACCCGCAACCCTTCCACTGTCTGCCAGGCACTGCCTGACAACCCTCTGTTGTGGCAGCTTCTAGTTTAAGCCCTTTCCAGACACCACCCTTCATGCTTACTGAGAAGCTGGTAATTATTCTTAAATCTTCCTGATATGCATGGCTGCCACGTTGTCTGAAAGTGGCAATGTGTGGATTTTCAGCATTAAGACATGGAAACCAGAACCCTGAAAAATCTATGCAGCATCTACAGAGGCTGTGGGAGGGAAGGTAGCGTAGTATAGCCTCAGATCTCAGAAGCTAAGCAGAGTCGGTACTTGCCAGGGTCACCATAAATTAGTTGCGACTTGATGGCACTTTACACACAAAAACACATACAGACATGCATTGCCCTTTTCATATATGCAGGGAGGATCAAGCATAGCATGTATTCTGGATATGTATGCTCGACAGCCTTCTGGTAAGCATAGTTGTGGGCCCAGGGGCACAGAGGGAGAGAGAAGGAGGGGAAGGAATAAAGAGATCACCAGATGTTTTTGGATAATAAAAAGGCCACTGTTTTATTGATCACACTGTAGGAACATTGGCACAGCATGGGGACAGATCCTTAATCAGGTGACCTACCTGCTGCCCAATAACCCCCACCCTCCATCCCGCCTGCTGGGGATGAAACGGAGGAGTGGCAAACCCCAAGATACATGTGGGTGCTGGCGGTTGCCTTGCCACCTGGTGTTTATTAATGATTTCGAGTTGGAAGTAAGCAGTGAAGTGGCTAAATTTGCAGATGACACAAAGTTGTTCAGGGTGGTGAGAACCAGGGAGGATTGTGAGGCACCCCAAAGGGATCTGTCGAGGATGGGTGAGTGGGTATCAACGTGGCAAATGGGGTTTAATGTGGCCAAGTGCAAAGTGATGCACAATGGAGCCAAAAATCCTAACTATAAATACACATTGATGGGGTCCGAACTGTCAGAGACTGACCAAGACAGAGATCTTGGAGTCATAGTAGATAATTCAATGAAAATGTCGAGATAGTGTGTGACTGCAATAAAAAAAAGGCCAATGCTATGCTGGGGATTATTAGGAAGGGAATTGAAAACAAATCAGCCAGTATCATAATGCCCCTGTATAAATCAATGCTGCGACCTCATTTGGAGTACTGTGTACAGTTCTGGTCACCACATCTCAAAAAGGATGTTATAGCACTGGGAAAAGTGCAGAAAAGGGCAACTAGAATGATAAAAGGGTTGGAACACTTTCCCTATGAAGAAAGGTTAAAACGCTTGGGGCTCTTTAGCTTGGAGAAACCGCGGCTGAGGGGTGATATGATCAAGGTTTATAAGATTATGCATGGTATAGAGCAGGTAAAGAAAGAAGTACTTTTCACCCTTTCTCACAATACAAGAACTTGTGGGCACTCAATGAAATTGCTGAGCAGTCGGGTTAGAATGGATAAAAGGAAGTATTTCTTCACCCAAAGAGTGATTAACACATGGAATTCACTGCCACAGGAGGTGGTGGCGGCTACAAGCATGGACAGCTTCAAGAGGGAATTAGATAAGCATATGGAGCAGAATTCCATCAGTGGCTATTAGCCACAAGGTATAGGTAGGAACTCTCAGGCTGGGGCAAGTGATGCTCTGTATTCTTGATGCTTGCGGGGGGCAACAGTGGGAGAGCTTCTAGTGTCCTGGCCCCACTGGTGGACCTCCTGATGGCACCTGGTATTTTTGGCCACTCTGTGACAGAGTGTTGGACTAGATGGACCATTGGCCTGATCCAACACTGGCTTCTCTTATGTTATTATGGTGGTGAGACCCCCGCTGACAGCCCCAAAGCTGGGCATGCTACTGAATTGGCCCCGCCTCAAGACCCTTTCAGGGAGTCCCCTGAATGTGGGATGTAGGCACTGCCTCCCAAGCCAAAAGGATCCACCCCAATGCCCAAACCTCCCAAAGCTGTGACAATAGAAACACAAATAATAAACTTGAACATGGCCCGTAACAACCAAAACACAAGGACAGTAGGTGGGAAAGCCAGGAAAAATATTCTGTGAGGTCAGATAGTGGTGGCTAGCTAAAAAAAATAGGGAGGGCAAGCAAGCAATACCCTCTGAGACCACCCACATCTCCACCCAGTCTGATGCAAGCCTGACATGCAAGCCTGACATCCTCCTGCTGCCATGAGACACCACTCCTTGTGTCAGAGCATGATGGCATGGCCGTCTCTCCGTGCTCTCAAAGTCCTGCAGTCTGCAAAGATGGTGTCCAGATAATTCCTTGCCATAGCTTGTAACATCTGAAAAGAGCTGTTGATGGGGGTGAAAGAGGAATAAAATAAAACAGAACTCCAATGGCACCTTAAAGACCAATAACATTTATTCCAGCATGAGATTGAATAGGTGAAAGTTCACTGATGGAGAGAAAATCATTTTCATATTTATCAGAAAAGTCAAAGGAAATATGAGGAAAATTGCAAGCAAAGCAAGGGGAAAAAACAGCACAAAAGCACTCTCAGAAAACCTGGGGAAACAGGGAATGGAAAGTAAACTGAGCACTGAAAGGAGGAAATCAGTACAAAATGAAAAGAAGAAAACCCAATGGAGATACGCAGCAAAAGCGAGGCCAAAGACCCATGCATAACAGGCCGTCGTTATATTGCTCTCTCCAACAAAACAGTCCTCTCCAGATGACATTATCTGGCTCTAGATGATGATGTCATCGGGGGAGAACTCTGTTGGAGACTCAGTGTCAAACTAGACATGTAGGTGCTATAGGAATTTGGATTCCCCACACCAGCTGTAGGGAATGGCTGCTAAAAAATGAAGGAGAGCCCATTTGTGCTTGGAATGCTACCACAGGGGGAGGAAAGTCTCCAGCCTCCCCCCACAAGCTATTTTCCTGTGCCAAAATAGTTTGGGGGGAGGTATCTCCCTGTTTTTGCTGCTCTAGATGCACAGAACACTCCATGTAGAACAGCTAAAATGTGGAAATAGCCCCCCCCCCAGTATTGATTCTTCACAGAAAAACAGCTTGGGGGGACGGCAGGAACTCTTTCTCCCCCTGTGGTGGCATTCTGAGCGTAAACAGGCTCTCCTTTATTTTTAAAAAAGACGTTCCCTGCAGCTGCTGTGCAGCTGTGGGGAACCCAGCCCCAGTTCTTTATAAAACCACACGTCTGGTTTGGCCCTCAGTTTTCAAACAAGCATCTCAAAAGCCAGACATGTCTCTAATGCGTTACTAATAGGTGGTGTCAGAAATGAGAGGGGTTTGGCTTTTCCAGCTGATTCTCACAACCAGTTCTGGAAGTTTTTCTCCTTGAGCTGACATCCTCCTGAATGGAAGATTATTCTTTTTACTACAGAAAGAGCACACCCCAGTGAAGACCCTGGATTTTCCTGTTGCTAATAGATTAAAGATTTTTTTTTTATCGGTTGAATGTCTGCACGTGGGCTTAGGCCTTATGCAAATAGGTGCACAGAGATCACGGTGGGCCCAAAGGGCATGCTCTTTTCCCTGCCCTGTCATGGATCCATTGACCCCAGATTTGCTGGGATGAATTGCTGTTAAAGAGAAATGGTCATCCTTTATACTTTCCTTTTCCCTTCCCTGTTAAAATAACAAACTCAAATGAGAATCAGATCAAATGATGGAGGAGTGTAACCTTCACTCGGGGACCTCCTGACTGATTACAGCTAGCCCCACCAATTAATCAGGTCAACCTTTAGTTGATTTAGCTACCAATTAAAGTTGGCTGTTCTATTAGCTACAGATGGCGTTCCTCTTGAGACACCCTTCAGTTGGACCCCACTGCCCTGCTCAAGGTATGTCTCTTGTTTTGTTTTTCTTTCAGAGACTTGAATGCAAAACATACAAGGGTATTGGAGTCTGTTTGCATTCCTCAGAGAGGCCCTCAGATTCAGCACATCACTCACATAAAACTATCCCCCAAGGACAAAAATAATATACAGTTGATAGCCAAATCATCAAACTTTTAAGGGGGGGTGGGGGAATACACAGTTCTGAGGGCTCAGCCAAGAGCTAGGCAAGTATAATTTTATGATTAACTACGAGTTTAAATCCACGCTGGAGATATATATTGTATTAAAAGAAAAACGTCCCACAGCTTTTAATAATGCGGGGGGGGGGTGTTCTGTGCAGGAGTTAATGAAACCCACTCAGCTCCCCCAGCATTAAACTCTAAGAAATCGAGTAAGTAAAATATTTTAGTCATTTACAGGCTCACTTGAGCTTTTCTGAAAAGTTCTCCTTTGTCTCCTCTGTTTCCTTTCCTTAAGGTTTCTTCTAGCACAGCAGGGGAAAAAAGCTGTGTTATTTCAGCTGGTAGTAATTTAAAAGTCTTGTTATAAATTCTACAGAAACCTCAAACACACAAGAAAATGGCCAGTGAGGGTAGCCAAGGGGGGGAGTTTTGGGGGAGAATAATTTTGCCCACTTTTTGTTGTTTCTAGTAATAAGAATATTAACACAGAGTCTCTTGGTTCTCCAAAGCCTCAGTAAATCTTAGGTAAATAACAATCCACCACAATTTTTTAATATTGAGGATTATGCTGTGTCCTAAATACCATGAATTTGGTCCTGATCCATCTCAGAAGACGCACCGCCTTCTGGGCCATAGAAGCTGAGGAAGTCTGCCCAGCTTAGTTTTTAAAAATGGTTAATTTATTCAGAGGAAAGGTCACTGGTTTGTGATGCCCAGATGCAGAGTTGCATTGCCGCCAAGAAATTGTACATAATTTTGAGGGACTGGAAGAAAAGGCATGCAGGCTTACTGTGCTTCTTTATAAAATGGGTGATTCTGTATTACTTATATTGGTTGGAATCAGGGGCTTTTTTCTGGGGGAATGTGCTGGAACAGAGTTCCAGAACCTCTTCAACAATATTATTTTAAAAATGTTGAGAAGTTCATGAGCTTTCAGTATGCAGATTGAAATTTCCCTCTTGAGAGTTCCAGCACCTCAAAGAAAGAAAGAAAGAAAGAAAGAAAGAAAGAAAGAAAGAAAGAAAGAAAGAAAGAAAGAAAGAAAGAAAGAAGAGAAAGAAAGAAAGAAAGAAAGAAAGAAAGAACCCTGGTTGGAATATAATTATATATTGGTTGGGGAAGAAATATTCTGAGCCATATTGAGTTGGGATTTTTTTTAAAAAAAGTTTAATAAAATGTTTTCACAATCAATTCTACACCAGCACAAATCTCTAAAAGATGACCTCAAGAACAATCCCCATTTTATTCCTGTTAACTGAAAACACAGAGGAGGGGCACTTGTTAAGTATCACCTCAGGAAATTGCCTCCCCCCCTTGTCTAAAACTCTCCATGTATAAACCCACAGTGAGGCTTAACATTACATTCTTCACAGACGCATCATGATGTGAGGACCACTCTTCTCCTCCACTGACCTCTCACAGTATGAACTGAAAGAACTGATGTATACAAGATGGCTGCTGTGCTCCATGAGGTTAAAAAAACCAAAAACCTGTGGAACATTTAGAAGTTGGAAGAGCTCTGCTGAAGTGGACTAATAGTCCATCTAATAACAGTGTTATACTTCTATCAATAATCAGTTGGATACTTCTGAGAAGTTCCCAAACAGATGGCTTTCATTTTCCATCCAGCATCTGATAGTCAAGGGTATACTGCCTCTAGATGTATAAGTGCCATTTAGTTAAGGGGAGGAGTTGAGAATTCACCACACGGCGGTTTCCCGGTACATTCCTACAGCAATGGTAACATCTGTTTATACTCCCAGACAAAAGAAAAGGAACAATATGACTATCCTACCCCCACCCTGAACAGCTTGAGTGGGGACGCTGGACAAACCATAGAGGTCTACTTGCTTTATTTAATCCTAGTTACTGCTTAACTCATTCACTTCAATAGAGACCAAGCATACCCCTCTTCACAAGTACCACCACCTGCCCCCCAAAGCTACAAACTGGCCTGCCACCTTAAGTCCAGCATTACTTTCACCACTAAGATGTTTTATGACCATTAATAAAATTGACCAGCCATCTTCTTGACTAAATAGCTCATATTTAGCCAGTAAGAATTTCTTGGGTTTTTTTTGTAACATGCGCCATAGTAGATAGACATTATGGCCCCAGTCATATGTGCCAGAAAATGTGGGGGGAGGCGTGTCAGTTCACCCCGGAGCAAAATAAGGTGCGGTAGCCCGATCACATGGGCCATCGGGTTGTCACACTCTGGCGCCAAGAGCCGATCACACCACACTGCTGCAGTGTGGCAAAAAAGCAGCGCAGCAGAGCACGCAAGCCGTGTTGTAGCAAAGTGCGCATGCACCATGGGGGGATGGGCCACTGTCAGTGTCTTGCATGTGCGCATGCGCCATTCGACATTGGTGCGCATCCCATGGAAACTTACAACATCCGGAAACCCCAGGACATGGGCGGGCATCAGAAGCTGCGGGATACTGGTGCTCCCGCGATCAGACGCCAGCCTTTGCCCCGGGGTTTCCGGAAACTACTGCTTTGTCCCTAGTAGTTTTTTACTCCACGTTTTCCATGGGAAGCCGCGGGTTGGCTATGGGCGTACTACGTCTCCCAGATGTGCCGGTGTGATCAAGCACGGAAAGTCCACAGGGCTACTGTGCCTTCGGCAGGGCAAATGCTCCGTGTGAACGGGGCCTATATATTACATGAGTCAGACACAGGCTCCAAATATCAACTCCCAGGAATCTTAGGAGTCTTTTAACAGTGACCAAATGTCCCTACTTTGTTTCTTTTTAACATTTGTTTATATTTTATTTTTTCATTTTATTGATTTCTAGTCCACCCTTCCCCTGCACAGCAAGGTTCAGGGTGGATTACAACAGTAATTGTGAACAATAAATATACCATAGTTTAAACAGGTTAAAAGCATAATATAATTAATGAAAGCTACAGCAAACAAGATGGCAATCAAACACAGTTTATAGATCTCTAAGAACTCTCTGTATGAGAGCTCGGTGTAAACCAAATCCTGAGCAAATGGGCCAACCACAGCAAGTAATTGATACTAGGTGGAGCAGGGGAGGCTGATGTCGTACCACCTCAATTTTTATTGTGGTTCTCTGCTTTTCACCATTCATTTTGTAGATGCACTTGTATTATACAGCATGCCCTTGAGTTTTATATGACATTTATGGGTATAATGCATGTTGTATGTTTCTAAAGCACATGAATAATGCATAATGAATAGTGTGCTAATAGACAAAGAACATCAGAAATGTATACATAATTTTAGTAAAAAAAGTTATTGTGAGGAAAAAGAACTAGAAACATTAAAAATTACAGGTTTGATCGACACAAGTGGCATACAAACTAAGCAGGGATCTTTGGGTTGAAACAACAGGGATGAATAATTTGAAATGTTCCCTATAAGTTTGTCCTCTTTTTCCATCTTCCATAATTCCATTTACGACAATTAAGAAGAAGAAGAAGAAGAGAAGAGATTGGATTTATAACCCGCCCTTCAATGGAGTCTTGGAGCAGTTTACAAACTCCTTTCCCTTCCCCTCCCCACAACAGACACCCCGTGAGGTAGGCGGGGCTGAGAGAGCTCTAACACAAACTGCTCTTTCAGGATTAGCTGTGCCAGAGCTTGTGACTGATCCAAGGTCACATCAGCAGGTGCAAGTGGAGGAGTGGGGAATCAAACCCGGTTCTCCCAGATAAGAGTTCGCGCACGTAACCACTACACCAAACTGGCACCCAAACATTTAGCAAAAGTGCATCTGCCCCAAACCCTCCACCTCTGCAAAAAAAAAAAAAAAACAGTTGGTGGGGGGGGGATTTGCTTTTTGGACAAGGACACAATGATTATTCTAAACTCAAATACTGGGTTAGGTCCAGCCACTTTTTCTGCAGATGAAAAGGTGCACAGTCCTTTGTCCACCCCAAAAGGCTATGCTAGAACTCTGTAGAATTGTCCACTCTGGGTTGGGAAGTTCCTGAAAATTTGGGGGTGCTGTCTGGAGATGACAATGAGGAGGGGAGGGACCTAAGCAGAGTATAATGCCACAAAGAGGATTGCCAGGTCCCCTCATCGCTCTGGTGGGGGGATTTGGGGGGCATTCTGGGGGTAGGCAGGGACACCCTCAAGCCTCACCCCCAAGAGTGACCACCCACCCAGCCACCCCTCTCCCTCCCCTCCTGCCTGATTTAAAGGGTTTCAGCTGATCAGCGGGGACCACGTGGCCCGCCGACCAGCTGGAGGGCCCTTTAAATCTAGCAGGAGGAAGGGAGAGGGACAGTCGCATGCTTGGCTCACAAAAAGACACCAAGCGTGTGGCTCACAGCCACCCCTTGGGGGCAGGGCTTCCTCCTCTGGCCAGCTGGCTGGGGCAGATTGAAAACCCCAGATATAGGGGAAACCCCTGCCCAGACTTGGGGCTGGCAATCTTAGCCATAGATACCACCCTCCAGAGCACCCATTTCCTCTGGAACAGCTAATATAGGGGAAACCCCTGCCCAGACTTGGGGCTGGCAACCTTAGCCATAGATCCCACCCTCCAGAGCACCCATTTCCTCTGGAACAGCTAATCTCTGTGGTTCAGAGATCAACTGTAGTCCCAGGAGATTTCCAGGGCCCACCTGGAGGTTGACAACCCTAGCTGGGAGTCAGAAGACCTACATGGACAAAAGCCATGTGGGATGGGGCCTGTAGTAAAGAAGGAAATGGGGCAATCCTCAGTACAAAGCAGTCCAACCCACTGTTTTACATCCAGTGAAAAGGGACAGATTTCTAAAGGCAGATAGAGTTAATTTTCCACATTTTTGTTTTTAAATTAAGATTGAAGACCAGATTTACAGTTGAAAAAAGAATAATGCAAAGCGAAACGAGTTCTTTTCCTTCCCTTAGCAGTCTGGATAAAAAAAGTATTTGTATATTTTGGCTTCCAGTAGCCGAACCAAAATTGCTATATAAATGTCAGCTTGAGCTAGGAGAGCTGACAATTCAGTTTCTCCCCCTTCCATTCTGCCTTTAAATTCTTATATTGCCAGACCAAATCAGCCCCCCCCCCCTTTCTGAATGCTACTTTTAAGAATGGTTTCATTGTAGAAGGGGGGGAAATGGACTCTCTTTACCAATGGGAAGGCTGTTATCTGGCAACAGCTGTTTATAGTTAACTACAACCCATAGTTAAAGCTTTTAAAGTCTGTTTCTTGTTTAGCTGCCTTGCAAATGGAGGGGGGGGGTGCGGTTGAGCAACTTAACTCCTTATTGTATTGTTCGACAACACACAACCATTAAATGGAGATCTGGAAAACGTTCCCCAGCTGACGTGGCAAAGAAACCTAGCCAGAATATGTGAATGAGACTTGTCTGCTTTCTCTCTCTCTTTTTTCTCTCTCCCTGGCTTCAGAGTTAGAGGCTAATGAGAGGTGAACATTTCTCAAAGCAGAGCTGTGGAAACTTCGCCAAAACCATTGACACAAACCCACACATCAAGTATGCGCTATTTTATTGGACTCGAATTTGAAGCGAACAAGAACCTGAGGGGTTTTTCTTCTCCCTTCCCCATGTGTTTGTTGTTCTCTTGTGTTAGCTTCAAAATATTCTTTATAGACAAATAGAGTGGCTTTTTCCAGGCTCCCCCCCCCCCGCCCGCTGCTGTAGAATAAGGCATTTGTAGTGTGGGTGGTGGCAGCGAGGAGATCTTTTGACAACGCTTGAATGTTAGCAATCATCTTCTGTGCCCGGCAACTCCACAATGGCGAGACAAATGACTAGTGAAACTGTTACATACCATAACAGGCTGCGTTTCAAGGGCCTGCCGAAAGCCTGAGAGGAAGAGAAGGAAGGAAGCCGACATTCTGAATAGAATCTGTGGCTGACAGGGAAGCCAGCAAAACAGGAATGGAAAAAGCAGGCTAACAAAGTTGTATGCCTCAACTAATTGTTCTAAAGGGTTAGCCAGGCATCCAGAAAACCATTGATGGGAGCAGAGGGCCTCCTGACATCCAGGGACACACACAGAACTAATTTCTCAGCAAGTGGGCTGGTTAAAGTGTCTTAAATCTGCACAGGATCATATTTGGAAGGAGTCTAATTCACATCAAGCCCCCCCCCCCAAAAAAAAAACAAAAGTTTGAGCCAGGTTGCAGTGCTTTGAGGAAGGAGGGGCTGGACTGATTTAAAAAAACAAACAAAAACGAGCTGCTGTCTGTAGATTATGGGAAATGATATAGGATATTGAACTGGTTTCTAATAAAAAAGGCCGTATACTAGGGTTGCCAGCTTCCAGAGATGTCCTGGAATTTCCTGATTTCCAGAGTACAGAGGTCAGCTCCCCTGGAGAAATTGGCTGCTTTGGAGGGTGGACTGTGTGGTATTATAACCCACCGGGCTCCCTCCCTCCTGAAACCCTCCCCTCCCTAGCCTCCACCTCCAAATCTCCAGGGCTTTCCCTACCCAGAGTTGGCAACCCTCCTACTTAACTCCTTGCCCAGTGGTGCAAGAAAGCAAGGGTGTAATCTGATCCAGTTTCCCTCCTCACTACAGTACTGTGACCCATGATTCCTGGCATAGACTTTGTGGGGGGGGGCGTGTTGAAGTGAGCCCTTCTTCTTGAGCCAGTGGAAAAACGGGTCAGCTCCAGTCCTATGGGCTGAGTGCTGAATGATAAAATTATAGCAATAACACTTATTCATCATTTTCTAATCAAACACTTAAAGGTTTAAATACTCCTGAGCACCATAAAAATACATAACTGTATCTTAACGGCTTACATAAATCGAAATGACACAAAAGGAAAAGGAGACTGGGAGAAGAAATTAAGCAAATTCAGGTACCAATGTAGGATGTCACATAATTCCATAATGACCCAATGTCATGGCTACTGATAGAGAGTTCTTGGAGGAGGGGTCAAAGGCCACATGACTGAGCCAAGTGAATTGAGAGGGGTCACCTGAAAGATTGAGTTGGAGCCAGTGTCTGTCTGTTGTGGTTAAATTCACTTTGTATCCAATGATTCTGCTAAGTGGTGGAAGCTTTCTCCTAGGGAAGGACCTTTTTCCATCAAAGGAAGGATCCCCAGTTTGCAGAAAGAAGCTGTTGGATGCATCCAAATGGCTTCCTATAGCCCTAATTACTCTGCAACACTAAATACAAGTAAATCAATGTGGCCTGCCGTCCTATTAAAGAAATTGTAGTCTTCGCTTAATACATTAATCAATCAATTAGTTAAATGAGTGAAAAAGAACACCCCCAGACTTTCTTTTTAGGTAATGTGATGCATACATGCTTTTCAGCAGACATCATCTTCGATACGCATGCTGTCTAAATGAGAAAGAGGAATGCCTCTTCCAAGATGGTGCTTGCCAGCTGTCGTTTTTTGAAACTCTGAGTTTCGAAAATGATTTTAGAATAGCCCTCTGCCTGATTTGGTTGATCAAAAGGTGCTTAATAAATTAATATCCCTGATCATTTGATTAAATATTGCAGTCCTACTTTTTGAAATTATTGTAAGGAGAACTTTGGCGGTGGTGGAAAGTGCCGTCAAGTTACAGCTGACGCTTGACGACTCCGTAGAGTTTTCAAGGCAGAACACATTCAGAGGTACTTTGCCATTGCCTGCCTCCATGTCATGCCCCTGGTATTTCTTGGTGGTCTCCCATCCAAATATTAGCCAGGGCTGACCCTGCTTAGCTTCTAAGATCTGATGAGATTGGGCTAACCTGGGCTATCTAGGTCAGGGATACAAGTAATGAATTCTCTTCCTGGGGACAAGAGGTCTCATACAGTAGAAAATGGCAGACTTCATACTTGTAAGATTTCTTTTATTTTTCTTTGATTTCTATATTTATACCTCACTTCTTCACATGGTCTTGCACCATCATTCTCCCTTTCTCCATCATATCCTCATAAGAACAACCTTAGGCTGAGAGTGAGTAACTGGCCCAGGGGCACCCATGGCAGAACAGCCATTGAAATGGGCTCCCAGATCCCAGTTTGATGTTCATCTGACCAGGGTAGCCCAGGATAGCTTGATCTCATCAGATCTTGGAAGCTAAGCAGGACCAACCCTGGTATCTCTATGGGAGACCACCAAGGAATACCAGGGTTGGTATGCAGTGGTAGCCAGTGGCAAACCACCTCTGAAAACCCTGCAGGGTCTCCATAAGCCAATTGTGGCTTGAGGGGTGAGTGATGCTCACAGGTAGAATAAATGGCAGTCAATGGCTGCAGCATCCCAGACAATAAACCCTATTGAATAATATGGGTCTTACTTCTGAGAAGACCTGGCTGGGCTTACTCCCTATCACAGGGAGTTCTGGAGGAAATGGCTTTTGCTGGAAATTCTTAGGTTGCAAAGTCAGGGTGCTGCCAATGCTCTGCTTAATTTAGCCTTGTCCCGATTCTTCTTCTTCTTCTGTCCTTTTCATTGTGTCCTAATTCGAAAGTTGTCACAGTACCTGCTGAATAGGTTGCTCCTCGTTGCTCCCAAACTGACCTACAGTAATGTGCCATTCCAAATGGTGTGTTTGTCCCAGGCAGTGAGGGAGAGATAGTCCTGTAAATAACCAAGACTAGCTCCCAGCATTTTCTTCACAGCAGTTGTGTTTAAGGAACATGTTTGCATTGTTTAGTTTCACGTGTGCAATCTGATCACAGTTCAGCAGGGTTGGCTGTCACATTCATTGGGAGGAGACAGCTGTCTATATAAAGGCAAGTGATTGCAGCAATTAGAATATCTTGACGACAACGTCGGTGGAAAGAGAACAACAGCAACTCCATCTACCCCACCCAGGGTGTTCCTGATTGTTGCTTTAGAACTTGTGTCAAGCCTAACATACAAATTAAGGGGTAGAAAGGCATGATCGGTTACCATAGTTACATGTAGCAAAATGTCAGCAACAGGAAGTAGCACAAATATCCCAAGGAAAACTCTTGACATGTGTACTGACAAGAATTCTCCTAGCCTACGGATTCCAGAGAATACAGATCAGCTGGGGAAATTAAATGGTGATCCAACAGGATAATTGCTCCTGTTGCAAAAAAAAACCCCTGTCCTCCTGGTCGAAGAACTGAATTGTTGCCATCAAGAAGAGACACTGGGCGCTATATCTTAGAGCACTGGATTCCTTTCAGCAGTGCACTTTCTGGCAACTTTACAGATGCTTTGCAGTAATTTACCAAGGATGTCATTTCATCAGGCAGTAGCCAGTTGCTGCTTTCATCACAGAACACAGATAAAGTTGCCAGCCTCCCAGTGAAGGATGGAGAGCTCCTTGAATTATAACTGAGCTTATTTATTTATTTATTATTTAAAACATGCATTTCACTTCTTGAGGAAATGACTGCTTTGGAACGTGGACTGCATGGTATTATATCCTATCCCACTCTCCCAGGCTCCACACTTAAATCTGCAGGTATTTCCAGACCCGGAGTTGGCAACCCTAAACATAAAGTGGTTAATTTCCCCACCCCAAAAGCAAAAATCCTAGGCAGGTCTACTCAGAAGGAAGAACTATGTATTCAATGGGGCTGACTCTTAGGAAGGCTTTGTTTTTTTAAATGGATTACAGCCTTTGTTATTCAATGAAACTAGACTGAAATTTTGCCCTGGATCTTCCAGTCAGGTTTTATTGTTGTTGTAAATTAATAGCTCTTTACTAAATACAGAGGTGTTCCCATAATAACATAATGGGATGAACACCACTGATAAAGAAAAATGCTTGATCGCATCTCTCATATCCTGAAATGACTGGCAATGATTATATTGTTTGGTGAGGAGTGGTGTTTTTAATTGCTTTTTATAAGATTTAATTGGATCACCAGAAGCTCTGTCACAGGATGAAGGAGAAGAGTATGTTTTTCTACCCTACTTTTTCTACCATAAGAAGTCTTAAAGTGTCTTACAATCTCTTCACTTCCTCTCCTCACAACAGGTACCTTGTGAGGTAGGTGGGGCTGAGAAAGTTCTGAGAGAACTGTGACCGGCCCAAGATAACACAGCAGGCTTTATATGGAGGTGTGGGGAATCAAACCCAGTTCTCCAGTTTAGAGTCCACCACTCTTAACCACTACACTATGCTGACCCTATGACTGAGTCATAGAAGAAAAGCAGGTTTAAAAGATCATAAGTAACTATAATACGTGCATACTTCGTAATGTCAATTTATTGATGTGTAAAGGAAAGAAAATGGTATGTAAATAAAGACCCTTGAGATTTGATTCAAACAAGAGAGAGGCAGGATCAGAATAGAGATTTGGGGGCAAAATCTCAGGAAGGAAAAACTCAAAATGGACCCTACCTTGATTGTCCTTTCAAGTTACACTCCCTACCCTTGCCATATAACTTCTTCCTGCAAGGACAGCTTAAATACTCATTTCTTTGAATGGAATATGTTCACTAAGACTACAGTTAAAACTTTGTAGAAGTGGGGCTGCCAATGTCTAGATGGGGCCATGGAGATTTCCTGGAATTACAACTGATCTCCAGACTGTAGATACCAGTTCCTCTGGAGAAAATGGCTCCTTTGAAGGCTGGATCTCCCCAATCTCAAAGTCTGCTCTCCTCAGGCCCCACCCCCAAATCTCCAGGAATTTCCCAACATGGAATTGGCAACCCTACTTAGAAAAGATGACTTGCATGCTCCATTTTTGAGCCATTTTTTCCCCCTGCAACCCACTGAAACTGAAGTAGACAAAGTTCCTTTGAATTGCAAAGATTAGTGTATTATGTTGAGGTTTCTTCACTCTTTGGGGGAAAGGAGTTAAGAATGTGACTCTTTCATTGCAACAATTGCAAGGCAATATTCCACTCTGTGCTTCCTTGTGTAAATCCAACTCCCTCCTTCCCCCCCAATACCCCTCATATTGGTCCAATAACATGTCAGTATACCATAAAACCAAGCTAGGCCCCAGTTACTTATGATTAATGTATGAATGTGTGAGAGATTAGTCACGCAATTGAACATCAGAAGTTTGGGGGCTGCAAGAATGTGGCTTCATCATTCTTGTCCCCAAAGCCTGAAGTGACTAAAATTGTTTCAGAAGCATATGAAAAATGTTTGGAGAAGTTGAAAGCAGATGCCATTAGCGGGAAGGGTAATATGTTACATCGTTTTAAGATCTGTCAAAAATTATACTGCCGTGTGAAGCAGTTAAGTATATTGGTTCCCTCATCTGATCTAGCAAGAACTGTTTATATGAAAGAACATGGAAATGAACCTCAGGGGGACTCATGATGACCCTTTAGAGGCTAACATATATATTGTGGCATGTGCTTTCATGGGCCAGACCCCACCCACTTTGACAAATGAATGCAGTATTACCCTTTACATGCAGAAAGGCCCAGGCCCACTCCCTAGCGTTATTTATTTATTTATTTATTTAAAACATTTATATGCCACCTCTTCAGAGACCTGCTTGACCTGCTCACAAAAGAGGAATTCATTAAACAAGCAACTTAAAAGGGTGGCAATATCCTACCACCCACATGTAGAAGGTATACAAGGGATGCCAGGCCCCTCCCGCTATAAAGCAGGACACAATAGAACTGGGAACAATGTTAATATATTGGACAGATACAATGCGTGCAGTACATGAATATAATTCTTGCACAATAAAGTGCAATAATGCTAAATATTAATTTTCTGATACACAATGAAGTATTCCATAAAATGCTCTTTCCAAAGTAGTTCTTTCCAGTGAAAACTCCGGATATTGAAGACTTCGTTTCGATAATCTTCCTCAAGAAAATTACTATTGCAAATATTTCAAAGGCATAAGTTTCCAGGAAACTGTATAGCTTCAGACTACTGATGTAGAAGGAACTGCCCTTCCAGGGTATTCAAAGAGGTTTGCAGTGACAATTATATTTCTTTTGATGGGCCACTAGTAACACTTTTTAGAAACCACTGAGCTGGTCTCACTATGGCAGGTGGCCTCCCGCATACCATTTTATTGCCTCAGGTGCCAGCAGGAGGAAATAGGAGAAAGAAACATGAGTTGGTGTCACACTGACCTGCTTACATCACTTCCAGTGAAACTGGAAGCAACACGACAGACACTCTAACATTTTGCAAAAATCCTTTGTGGTAAAACTCCTCCAGAAGTGACATTCACTCACCTGCATGACATCAGCAGGCTAGGTCTTCCCCCCCAACCCATTTTTCTGTAAGGGTGCAGCCTGGAAATCCTTAGGCACTCAGAGTTTTCCCCTATTCTTCTCCATTGTTGCAGCTCATTCTATTCTCTGGAAGATCCTTTTAAGAACATAAGAGAAGCCATGTTGGATCAGACCAATGGTCCATCCAGTCCAACGCTCTGTGTCACACGGTGGCCAAAAATCCAGGTGCAGGATCCGCACAGCAGAACTGCTGTTGGCTGGAATGAGGAGGGACCAAGGGATGAAACTGCACCCTTCCCTCAGCAGAGTGTGTTAGAGGAACAGAGAGAAGGAGAGGAAGATCCTTCTCCTTCTGAGAACTTGGCAAATTAGTTAGAACAGACAATACTGAACTGGATGGACTCAGTATAAGGCATTTCCATATGTTCCGTGGCAGTGGTATATGCAAACAAGATTCCATCAAAAGAGTAAGTTTTAGGAGGGAGGCTGTGTTGGTCTGCAGAAGAGGAGCTAGATTCGAGCCCAGTAATGGGGGGGCAGCATTGCAGAAGTGTTGACTGATAGTGTCAAACCTAAATCTTAATTCCAACACAGAAATTCCAACCTGGAGTCTGCCTTTGAAAATCTGTGCTGAAATATAGATCCTTTAAGTCTTGCCAAATGTTTGGGGAAGTGGTCCCTGCTGTAATTTATTTTCTGTGAAGGGTCAACTTTCCAACATTAGGCAATTCCTGTCCCCCCAGAGCCCATCCTACCACTTTTCTTGGGATACCTCATCAGCAACAGTCCTCCAGGTATGTGTTTTAGACAAAATCACAACATCTGTCTGTCCCTGTTGTAGACTCAGTCCCTCAACTCCATGCAGCTCCAGTCTGACAAGATGGTGAGATTCTGTTTACAGCACATAGCTGATGTGAACGTGGCCACAATGGCCCCACTTCTATGTGAGGCCCTGCAAGAAAGAAGGTGTGTCAGCTATTGTTACCATTTATATGTCTACATCAGTTTGGTGTAGTGGTTAAGAGTGGCGGACTCTGATCTGGAGAACTGGGTTTGATTCTCCACTCCTTCACATGATGCCAGCTTGGTGACCTTGGGTCAGTCACAGTTCTTTCAGAGCTGTTCTCTGATGGCACCTGGTATTTTTGGCCACTGTGTGACAGAGTGTTGGACTGGATGGGCCATTGGCCTGATCCAACATTGGCGTCTCTTATGTCCTTATGTTCTCTCAAGAGCAGTTCTCGAAGGAGCTCTCTCAGCCCCACTTACCTCACAGGGTGTCTGTTGTGGGGAGAGGAAGGGAAGGAGATTGTAAGCTGCTCTGAGACTTCAAGTGAAGGGCAGGGTATAAATCCAATTCTTCTTCTTCTTCTTCTTCTTCTTCTTCTTCTTCTTCTTCTTCTTCTTCTTCTTCTTCTTCTTCTTCTTCTTCTTCTTCTTCTTCTTCCAGGAAAGGTGAGGGATCTTCAACAGCCTGACACCCCCCCCCAAGATCATCACTAGCTATTGGAGGCACCTCACCCCTCCTACCTGTGACCTTTTATGCTACCAATAGCATGCACCTTCTTTCTGAAGGGCAGGACAGCACAGCTTCTGTTGCCACCTCCACTATTATCTAGTCTGATGGTTGCTGTGTGGCAACAACATCATGGCAAAAGTTAAACATTTCTGGCCTTAATTGGAAGTACTGATTTGCAAAAACTATCCAGAAGGTCTGGAGAAAAACACTTAGATTGTGGAAACAAACCACCCAAAACCATCTATTTCCAGCCTGTCTTATAGGGTTACCAGCCTCCAGATGGGGCCTGGAGATCTCCCGCTTTTACAACTGATCTCCAGCTGACAGAGATCAGCTCCCCTGGAGAAAATGGCTGCCTTGAAGGGTGGGCTCTGCGGCACTGTACCATGCTGAGGCCCCTCCCCTCCCCAAACCCCACCCCCTCCCGGATCCACCCCCAGAGTCTCCAGGTATTTTCTAACTCAGATATGGCAACCCTACTGTCTTACCTCTTTGATTAGGCTTTTAGGTGGAACAGCAACTAGCCTGCAATTGGGCCTGTTGTAGCACAGCCATAAACATACTGCTTGAAAAGGCAGTAAGATAGAGGGGTGTCAGGACAACCATTTTGAGTTACCCCATTTTCATAGCTCCCCACTGTCCTGCCTGCTCTTAGTTAGGTACCACCATCTCTGGGTGAGTGTCACCAAAACCACCACCACCACGAATCTGTTTAATCCACTGAACTGTGCTGTCTCAGCACTTTACTTCTTTAGGCACATGCTGTGAAGACCTTTTGGGGATGGGCAATGGTTCAGTGGTAAACCACCTCCTTTGCAGGCAGACCACACAGGAGAGGATGTGGTATAAAAATGTAAATAAATAAAATATGAACTTTTGAGAACCTTACAAGACCTACTTCGATAAATGTTGACAGCAGCCAGAATAATATTTGTAATGAAATGGATAACAGAAGACTGGCCTACAATAGGATCTGGGAAGAAAAACTAGCTGAGTATGCCACATTGGCAAAGTTAACCAATTATATAAACAAAAGACCATTGAATATATTTCGGGAGAAATGGCAAGCTTATTATTCATATTATGGGAATAATTAACTTTTTTCTTAGTTCTAAAATTATTTGAATATCACATTAAAGATGCTTAAGATATTGATTATAATTTCAATATTTTATTTGTATTCCATTAATATTTAAATAGTCAGTAAGAATAAAATTCAGATTTAGATAAACAATTAAGACAATATTTACGTTTTTAGTACAGAAATTCATTCAACTGTTAAAGATGTATTTTCTTGTTAATATATTATTCCTAATTATAGGAGAATTTTTGTTTATTCCTTAAAGACAGAATTTAATCCAAAATTCTGTAAAATGGATGCTTTATTAATTATTTCTATATTTGAATTATGTAATACATTTGGTAATATATTTGATTTTACTTGTTGTACGTAACAATTCATAATATTTAACAAACTTGTGGAATCTATATTTTCCCTTCCCCTTTTTCTGTGTTCCACCCTTTTTTTCCCCTGAGAAAATAATAAAAAATAATTTAAAAAATAAAATAAAATATTTTTTTACTAAAATTGCATTTTATTGGCTGGTGCTATTTGAATGCTTAGATGTATTTTGCTAAATGTTTATTGTCAATATTCTATTGTAAACCACTCCAAGGCCACCCGGGACAGGATGCCATATAAAAATATAAATTTCTAAAAAATAAATTAAAAAGAAGGCTTTTAAAAGGGAATGGACAGATACATGGAGGGCAGTTGTCAGTGGCTACTAGCCGTAATAGGAACCTCCACATTCAGAGGCAGTAAACTTCTGAATACCAGTGGCAGGAGGCAAAATGAGGGGAAGGCCTTGACCTCTATTTCCTGTTGTTGGTCCTCCATAGTAACTGTTGGCAGCATATGAGACAGGATGCTGAAGGACCACTGGATCGATCCAACAGGGCTCTTCTTATGTTTTTTCATGTACAGCTCCACATCTTGTGCCCTACTTCTAGTAAGATGGGTAGATATTTTATTTCCTACCAGACAGAACATCCTGGGAACCAGGGCCTAGCACCTTCTCCTCTTCACCTACCCAGTCATGAGCAAGCCAATAACTCTAGGCCTGGATTAAGCCATTGTGCCATCCCGCAAAGTGGCCATTCAAGGAACTGCAGCATGGACTGATCCAGCAGAGGGATGTGGCCAGACCTTTATAAGTGTTGCCTCAGACACATCTCTCCATCTTAGTTGTTTCTCCAGAGTCGACCTCACGATGCCATGCCTGTTTCTAGACTGATGCTAGGCTGATCCAGTTGCAGCTAACTCTGACTTTCCTTTTTCTCAACCCCCCCATGACCAAAAATGGGGACCCTTTCCATAGCTTGGCAAGTGAGCAACAAATCCAGGGTGCTTGCTTCAGTTCAGTCATACCTTACTCTTGTTCTTAGGGTGTGGGGCATTGGTTGGGGTCTGTGTCAGGAGAAGATTCCAAAGCATCGGTATTATCTTCTAATCCCTGTCAAATTTGTTGACGATACAGCTGATAAATTTGGTGAAATGGTTCAGAGAGAAGAAGGAGGAATGGAGAGATGGGCATATATAATGATAGGCACATCCATTTTACCAACAGAAATCTATTGTGACCTCCTCTCTTGTCCCCTTTCTGCCATATGGTCACCACCCATTTGGGAACAGGCTGTGGCTCAGTGGTAAGAACATCTGCTTGGAATGCAGAAGGTCTCAGGTTCAACCACCAGCATCTCCATTAAAAAGGATAAGGTGGGAGGTGATGTGAAAGACCCTGGAGAGCAGCTGCCTCTCGGAGTAGACAATATTGATCTTGATGGACCAAAAGGTCTGATTCAGTGTAAGGCAGTTTCATGTGTTAATGTGGAAATAGTGATCCGGTGTTGGATTCAAAACCCTGTTTTGCCACAATGAAGCTCTCTGGGTGACCATAAGGCAATCTGCTCTCCAGCTAGCACATTTGACAAGATCGTTGCAAGGATACAGTAGAGAAACCCAGTACCATGATCCTAAACTCCACGGAAGAAGAGCAGAATCAAAAGATAATAAATGTTCCTACTTTGGCACAAAGCAGACATACATAATACGGCCTAAATTGATTAGGTCATCATAGCGATCCTTGTTACCTAATGATGTGATATTTCTATCTAATTGGGTTGCATTGCATGGGAAACCATAAACCTTTCCAAGGAATGTCATCCTGATTTAGAGAGCTAAAATAATTCATTTGGATCTCTTTGCCCTTTCCATTCACACATGCTCCCAGCTCTTGAGGAACAAACCGTGTGTTCTTGTTGGACTCAGGTTCGGCGATCTGCACGCCCCAAAAGCAGACCTTTGTTTCCAAGCGCTGCCTTTCCCTCCCATGCACAGAAATAAATGGCACTTTTCTTTTCCTCCACGGGCCCCGAATTGATTTCATTTCCATGGAAAAATATCATTGCCTTGATAACGGGTCAGCTGCAATATCGTTCCCCTTGCCTGAGCTCCCATGGTTATGCTAATTGCAGGATAAGGCCCATGAACGTTATTAGTCTAGGCATTTCATTTGGGTAATGCCACTCAGTGGGTTGCTAGGGAATGCGTCACTTAATACTAGAGACGCAGCCGAGTTTCATAAATACAAATGTACTGTAATAATGTTAAAATAATTGAAAGGCTGCCCACATCTTAATAAGCACTTATTAGAATGGCAGCGAGCTGTTCTCCAACAGTCCTTTTTCCTTCAGGGTTCCCCCTCCCCTCTTTCATGTATCTAATATTGCTTACTAAGCTCGTACCATACTGGGAGACTTAGATCAGATTTCAAGGGAGGCTGTGGATTGGGGAGGGGGCGCTGTCATGTCAAAGCCCCAGAACATTTCATTCTTATAATTCTGAAGGGGTTGGAGGCAGTTCCCGTTAGATTTGAACAAAACTACACTTGCTTTAGAAAACCCTGCGCCGATGACAGGATTGTGCAATAGAAAATTCAAGATTTTCTATTTAATGTCGATCACTTTTTTAATCTGACACTTCCTCCTCCAGACATGGCATGGCTTCCATTTTGATCTCCAGCCTTGTAAGGCAGATCAGGCAGGAAGAGAGAGAAAGGCCCAAGGCCACCCTTGTAGGGTTGCCAACCTCCAGGGGATCTCCCGCTTTTACAGTCAGCTCCCAGACAACCAAGATCCATTCCCCTGGAGGAAATGGCAGCTTTGGAGTGTGGACTCTGTTGCATTATACCTGCTGAAATCCTTCCCCACCCCAAATCTCCAGATATTTTCCAGTCTAAAGCTGGCAACCCTATTCATGAGCATCATGGCTGAGGATTTGAACCTTGGTGTCTCAGGTGCAGCAACCTGGCTGCTATGCCATACTGGCTCTCGTCTGTTGGGTGAGGTAGGCTGTAGTCACTCTGGAGGCTTGGCGCGATCTGGCTGTACCTCTGTTTGTGGTGGCTTAAGTAGTTGTGGGAAGTTTTGGTCAGACTTCCCATCCTGAACCAGCTTCGCTGCACATTCACCCCACGGTCAATCGTTCAGATTGTTGTGGAGTCCTTCTTTCTTTTTTTGGTCTTTCACCCACGTGCATAAGTGTGTATCCAAAGCTCCAGCTCCTTTTTGATAGCACCACAATCCCTCTGCCAAGTACTCTGGCCCATCTCAGCATCCTTCCCTTCACCTCTCTTCCTTGGAATACATTGGGGGGTAAAGTGCAGATATACATGATAGTAGTCCCATTGACTTTAGTGCACTTACCCTTGTGTCATTCATGGGATGCTCTTAAATAGCAACTCTGGTGCAGAAACAGGAGAGAAGGGTTTTGGGGGGGATTTGTCACTCGAAAACAGCTCCTCCGGGCAATGCTCCCTCTAAGTTGTGGAGTTTTGTGAGCTCCTGGCATTAAAGTTGTGAGCAAGCGATTTGGCTACTGCATAAATTAGTTTGCTCTGGAGCCATCCTTCTTGAGCTAAGACAAAAATGTGTGAGCCGGAGGCTAAAAAACTGTGAGCTAGCTCACACTAGCTCAGCTTAGAGGGAACACTGCCCCCAGGGATTCCCAATCCAGAATGACTACTTGGCCCTGAAGATTGATGATGCCAGGGTGATTATGTGCTTATGTGCTCATAGCTACCTGATAAAAAAGGAGGTGGAAACAGAAGGGAAGGTTCAGACATCCCAAATGACTTGGCTTTCCAAAAGGGGGAGTCAGACATTGGGAAATGCTGGGCGGAAGTGCTGGCATATGTAAATACCAGACTTTTCCTGGTGTCACCAAACTCTGCTTCTGGGACATGCTGGACCCACTGACAGCTGGGGCATGGAAGGCAGATGTTGTTGTCTGGCTGTGTTCTTTATGTCCACAAAGGTAGCATGACAATATCGATGCAAACTGCTCATGTGACCACAGCCATAGTATAGGCATGCATGACTAGAAAGAACATGAATTGTTCCTGTTTATCCACTTTTCCCTTCCCATGGTTGTTTTTTTCTCATGTCAAATTTTAGCATGTAAAATCCTCAGCTTTGTACATTTCTGTTGAGGAATAAGCAAAAGGAGATAATAAGGATTTCTGTCTATGAGGATTTCTTGAGGTTAAGCTAGAGGGGGAAAGAACCCCAAACACATACACAGATACACATACACACAAATCACTATGTGTCTGAACTCCGCAACATCCACACAAAATATTGACACCGAGGGAGCTTTTCGCAGGAACAAGCAGTGCTTTCCTTCAGCACAGTTTGCACAGTGGTATAACAATCCTGCAAGAACTACAATTATCCAGCCTTCTTTATGCTGCATTTTACCCAGTGATCTTCAAAACCCTTTTAAAAAAAACAAGTGCAAATTGAGGTGTAAGCATCACCAACTGGGAGATATCTCGAAATGAAAAACACATGTCTGTGGAAAGGACGGCCTGTTGCGCCTCATTATACAGAGGTTTGTATAATAGTCCAAAATGTGAAAATAACCTCATGAATTGTAATCTGCCCTTTTGGGATTCAGCCATTCAGATGCAGTCAAAGCTCAGCTCATATTTTTTGAGCTGCCCCTTTGTTCCACTCCGGTGGCCTGAGGCAAGCTCAAGGCAAGGAAAGTTCCCCAGTTTAGGGAGAGGAATGGAGGGTGTTTGTTAATAATAAGGTTGATGCCAGTCGAGGAAGGAAATACAATGTCATGCTTGCAAGAGGATTCGTGTTCCAAGTGTGCGCAGAATGCCACCTTTGAACTCCTTGTTACCATTCAAGGGGGATTACTCGATTATTGATGTGCATTCATTGCTAGTTTATATTATCACCTTTGGAGCTCTGAGGTAACTTTGCCACTATGTACACATCTCATGTGCTGAATTCATTGGGTCACCCTTCATGCCCCTTGCTTGAATGTGTGAATGATCAAAAAAATGTTGTTTTCGAAGTGAAGAAGGCAATTAGTGCTTTTCTTTATTTAAAACATTTCTAATCTCCCCCCTTCCTCCCAGATAACTGGATCCAAAGCAGGTAACAGCAAAACAATTGGTACAAGATAATATAATTCTAAAAACAACAGAATTTAAACCAACAACGGGGAAGGGGGAGCACGTCAAAGTTGATTTTTCATAACATGGGAGTGGCCACAGAAAAAGCTGACAAGAAAGCATCAGCAGGACAGACTCTAGTGGGCTTTATGACCAAAAGGTATTGCTGTGCTGACAGGAGGAGGAGATTGGATTTATGCCCTGCCCTTCACTACCTGAAGGCGTCTCAGAGCAGTTTACAATCTCCTTTCCCTTCCCCTCCCCACCCTGTGAGGTAGGTGGGGCTGAGAGAGCTCTCTTGTGAACTGCCCTTGAGGGAAGGGCTCTGAAAAATCTTGTGAATTGTCTTCAAGGGCAGCTCCATGTAAAGTATGTTGTGGTAGTTGAGCCCTAAGTTACTGCTTTGTGGATCAGCGTGGCCATTGAGTTTGGTTATATTTTGATGCAGCTGAAATATCTGTCCCATTTTAAAGTTTCATTGCTCAGATTTTTGATCCAGTGCAGAGGTCCATCCAGTCCAACATTCTGTTTCCCAAGAAGATGCATCTGGATCAGGTACAGTCCCCTGGCCACTGGTGGGGGGGAAGGTTTGAGGGTGGAGCCTGGAAGGACAGGGACCTTGGTGGGGTATGATGCCACAGAGTCCACCCTCTAAAGCATCCATTTTCTTCAGGAGGACTGATCTCTGCAGTCTGGAGATGAGCTGTAATTCAGGGGGATATCTAGGTCCCACCTGGAGGCTGACAACCCTAGGAACAGGGCTATTTTAAGCCATTTAGGCCACCCCAGGGGCCTTCTCCCATGCCACCCCTCAGGATCTAAATCAGGGTACAGAGAAAGCACCTGTACAACTTGTCTTCTTTTTCCCCTGAAATAATTTTTTATTTAAATATATATAAAAAACATAAACATCAAGTACACACTCCGCTCCCCATATAGAAGAACAACCGATGAGGTACATATAACAACAAACTGTACAACTTGTCTTCAACCCCAGGTGTAGGTAGCACTGGTGCAGAAGGTAACCACAAGCACAAGCCACCCCTGGCTACTCCCCCCACATCACTGCCCTGTTCCTGAGGCAGACGCTTGCACTGCTTGGGTGGTCAGTTGGCCAGATCTGAAAGCCCTCAACAGGGGACCAAGGGCTGCTACTGAACTCCAGAGAGTAGAATTCAGTGGACTGGCTCTGAACATCGGAATGCCCATGAGCCTTTACTTGTGAATGTAGTTAATGTGGTAAAAGAGACAATTTTAAAGCAAGCGTACTTTCTGGTCGATGTAGGGTTTCTTTTTGTATTAGGGTTTTGTTTTGTTTTTAAGAAGAAGAAGAGAAGAAGAGTTTGGATTTATACCCCGCCCTTCACTGCCCAAAGGCGTCTCAGAGCGGCTTACAAACTCCTTTCCCTTCCCCTCCCCACAACAGACACCCTGTGAGGTAGGTGGGGCTGAGAGAGCTCTAACACAAACTGTCCTTGAGAACCCAAGGTCACATCAGCAGGTGCAAGTGGAGGAGTGGGGGAATCAAACCCGGTTCTCCCAGATAAAAGTCCGCGCACTTAACCACTACACCAAACTGGCTCTCTCTTTAAGAACTGCACTTGTATTACTTGCCCAATATATTCCAATGTTTGGCTTGTTTGTTTTAAATAAGCATCCAGTAATACAGACAAAGAATTATCGTGCTAGGGTGGGTTGCAAGTGGCTACTCTGGGGGGGATTATTTATACCCCCCTTTCTCCTCTCCTCCATTTTATCCACACAACAGCCCTGTGGGGTAGGTTAATCTGAGAGTGTGCAAGTGGACCAAGGTCCCCCAGCAAGCTTCCATGGCCGCATGGGCATTCAAAACTGTGTCTCCCACATCCTGGTCCAATTCTCTCACTACTACTCATGCAGAGCTTTACTTAGCTGCCAATTATATTGCAATTTGTTTGCTATAAAAATGTTTCCAAAGCATCCATGTTAGGCATCAGAAACTGTTTGTTGGCAACAGACAAGAACACAAGGCTCTTGTATCCTAAGCAAGGATCTAAGAGACCCCCAATGTCTGGCTCCTCAGTGCTTAGAAGCAAGCTGAAGTGACGTTCAGCACAATCACACAACATGTAATTAATTGAGAATTGAGTTTAATACCACTTTTCCTCAGTGAACAGCGTGAGCCAGAAGCTTGGAAGGACACCTGTTCTCAGCTAGAGTTGAATGTAGATGTTTGTGTCAATGAATCTAATTCCCAGCATGGTGCCATCTGTGAATACGTAAATCCAGAGATTGGGACCCTGGACAGACAAGACAGATCTTTCTACAAACCTGAAAGAAGCCGCAGATTTGCAAAACACTCTGAAATCTAAAAAAAGAGAGAGAAGGGGATAAAAAGCCTCCAAAATAATAGAAGCAGTGCCTATAGCTTTAAGAAATCAATTGACTTTGGGTGGCAATCACTACTTTGCCACAGAAGCTAGCTGGGTGTCCTTGGTCCAGTCACTCTCAGCATAATCTACCTCAGAGGGTTGTTGTGAGGATGAAATGAAGGAGAGGAAAATGCTGCAAGGCTTTGGGTAAGTTGCTTTGAGGAGAAAAGTAGAGTATATATTAAGTAAATAAATAATAAGTATAGCTGAAGGGGGGCAGATAAAAGGAGGGTGGGTGGGAAGGAGAAAAGGAAGGATGGAAAGGTGAGGACATGGGGTTGCTAGGAAGAAGAAAAGAAGAGATTGTGTGAGGGGAAGAGGATGCTTGGGAAAGTGAGTGCCCCCTGCATGTACTTGCAGGTTCCCCACTGTGAAACTGAGCCCAGTTCGACCACCGGAACCATGCAGCTGTGCCTCACTAGCCCAGTGGTTGGAACCACACAGCATTTTCCCAGGAAGAGATTGCAGGGGGGAAGGGAAGGAAAGGTAAAGAGGAGAGGGGCAGGTAAGGGTACGTTGGTTGGTAGGTGAAAGAGAAGGAAGCAGGACCAGGGCTGGCCCTAGGGTTTTTTGCGCCCTAGGCGGGGCTACCTTCTGGCACCCCCCCTGCGCATGCCCACTGATTACAGGGTTGCCAACCTCCAGGCGGGGCCTGGAGAGAAGGAAGTCCAGCTGCCTGCCCCTGCGAAGGAGCCTGGGGGAGGCACCGGGCCAGTCCAGTTTCTTCGTGGTGCGCCTAGCATCCAACGGGGCCCAGGATCCCTGGGAGCATGATGAACTGGCCTGGGCTTCCCCCTCCCTCTTCTCTCTCTCCCCTCCCCCGCAGGTGTGGAAGGGCTGTCCTGGGGGGAGGGGGGCTCCCCAGTTCTCCTCGCTCACCTGCTCCACAGTGGTTTACTCATCGCCCCCCCAGGCCGATGACTGGGGGCGGGGGGAGAGGAGGCATTGTAGTGCCTTCGCCTTTGTGTACAAAGCCAGCTCGTGTGCACCCCATGTCCCTCACCAGGCATGAGTGTCGCCTGATATGGTGGCGGGTAAGGAGTAGACCTTTCTGATGTGCACGGCGCTCCTCCTGCTTTTTTCTCCACGTTTTGTGTGCATGATCCACATATGTGTGTGTCAGAGAAATGTGCCATCTCAAGCGAATGTATGTGTGAGAGACAGATACCCGTACAGGTAAACGTGTTGTTGTACTGGGCGGGTGCACGTGTATTCGGCCATGTGTTGTGTGCAGCGTAGTGTGTGTGTTGCATCATGTAGCAGCGGTGGGCTGCTTCTTCCCCTCCTCCTCCACACTGCCTAATGGTCTGGGACACCCCCCCCCCAGGCCCTGGGGCGCTCCCCATGTGCACCCCGCCCTGCCCTCTCAGCCTCCGCCTCTTCCTCCCCACTGCCCTCCACAGGCACTGGAGGGCTTGGGGGGGTGGGACGGGTCCTGTTTGGCACCCCAGGGCCCGCCCACGCTCTAGGTGAATGCCTAGTTGGCCTTGCAGGTGAACCGGCCCTGAGCAGGACAAGGGGAGAGGCAGTAGGGGCTTTCAGGGAAAGGAAAGGAGAAATAGTGATGGAGGGGAAATGAGATGCGCCCTCCCAAGTCCTTGTGGTCCCCTGCCTCCTCAACCAATATCAGATTCTTGGAACTACTAAATGTAGGTTGAGGGGATAATAAAAACTTGGGAGTTCCTTTTAGCCACTTAAATTGGAGGAAGGCTCCTGAGGCTGAAGGAAGTCTTCTAGCTTAACTGAGCAGAGCAGCTGAATCAACCCAATTGTGTGGCTTTTGTCTTTGGACGTTGTCGTGGCACCATTTCGGCTACTCAAAACCTCTACCCCTTGATTCTGAATAATTGTAAATGTATAGCGCCCGCCCCCCCAAGGGAGCACCACAACTAAAATTTAAAAATTGGAAGTTGGGGGGCCTGGGCAGTAAGTCAGGGGGGCAGGCCCCGAGATGCCTCACTGTAGCTATGGGCCTGGCAGAGAGGGGGCAGGAAAGTCAGAACGAGATGGGTAAAAAACACAAAACACCCAGCAGTTGCCAAGCAGGGCATTCTGGAGACTACCCCAGGAAATAACAAGTGTTTCAGGGATGGGTGTGCTTCCAAACCCGCCCCCCCAATATGATTGCAGAAAAATGTTCCCTGGATGCTTTTAAACACAGGTGACTGGATTTTCAGCTAACTTGTTTCCTTTCTGACAATCTGTATATCTCCTTAGAAAAGATGGAGGGGGAAGAATTCAGCTCCAGTTGTCTGCTTTTTGCTCACAGCAGCTCGACAGTGGGGAGGAGCAGTTGTACCACCTTAAAACCACATTCAGATAAGGCGGTGAGACGCCGTAGTGACCCTGGAGTCACCACTAAATGGCAATAAAATGATGCAGACAGTTGTTGCTGATAAGTGAGCCACCAGAATACACCATGGCCCTGTTGGATACCGCCTCTTATTTAAGGGATTAATGAATGCCAGCATCTACTGTATTCTCTGTTAGTATTTTATGTAGTTTATATGAATTTTATTGTTTTTTAATATCTGCAAGCCGCCTTGAGCCAGCTTGTCCGGGATGGATGGATGGATGGATGAAACAATAGGGGAGTGGATGCGGCATGAAATGTAGACAGAAATTTGTGAGACAATATGAGATCATTTGCACAACAGTGGGAAATACCAATGCAGATTGGACCAAAGAGGATAACTCCCCTGGGCTCTTCTGAAACAGCTCTCACTCCAGTGAGGTGGAGGGTGAACAGGACTGGCTCTGTGCTTGGGGAAAGAGATGCTGTGGGCAAGAAGCAAATGGGCACTTGGAAATACTTTAGTGTACACCACGTTGGGGATAACGGCCATAAGCTCTGTTTCAGTTGCCATTGCCAACCAATATTTGACTCGTTTCAACATTTAACAAATATGTACTCCTGTTCAGGGAAATACATTAACCACCAAGCGGAAAGCTTGATCTAAATCCAAGCATTTTCACTGTCCTCCTGAAGATTTAACAATAAATCACTGGTTTAAATTGTATCAGTTTCCATCAATCTACCCAATGATGAAAAAGCTTAGGAGTGGTTCACAAATATCAGAAGTTTGGGAGGGGGGATCCTTCCCCCCCCTTTTTGTTACCATACTCAGTTATATATACAAGTAGAAAGAAACACTTGTCCTGTTAAATTGTCAACCCTACTCGAAGACTGAAAGTTCTTGCATAAGTCGATCTTTGCCCGTTGTGAGCCCACTTGCACATTTGTACTGTGGGCTTACTGATTGGATCGTCGGCTTTTGATTATTAAAAACAGTGAAAGCTTTTTGTGTTGCCACCTGTCCCACCAAAACTGACACTGAAACAAACAGCTCTTGCCTGCAGTTCTGTCCCGAAAAGCAAACCCAGTCACTGCACAGTCCCCAAAACATTAACACAAAAAAGTATTTATTCAATCGAACACATTTCATTCCTTGTGCCAACAAAATAATGTTTGCTCAGTACCAACAGCTGATACTGTAATAGCAAGGATTACATTAATTAAGAGCGATGGATTTCATTTATATATCTCATAAGGATGGTGACCTTCCCATGAAGTTCAAAAAAACCCACAAAGAGGTGGATGACCCAGGGCTACATTATATATATATATTTAAAAAGTGTATGGAAACATTAAAAAGATAGGGACCAGCAGAGGGGAGTGGGAGAAATGATGGATTGGTCAGGTAGGGAAGTAGGCAGGAAACAAGCAATCAGATGGACCGAGGAGAGAGATGACCTCACAGTTTCTCAAGAGGGGACGAAACAGGATATATGATTGGATGGGTTGGAAAGGGGAAGGGGGGGCATCTTCCTTCCCAATACACGTGGCTTGAGCTTTCTGCAGCTTGACAGACCTACCTGGATGGGATGAACATGGTCACCTGGGTATTCAAATCTTTCCAAAGCTAGTCTTGAATAACCCTCGCTATCGATAGAATATGGGGGGGGGATCAACAGTAATGGACTATTATTTTTCACATGCAATGAGTTCCAATGTGTCTTATGCAAAGAAAAACATTTTAAAATATTGGCCTTCTTGATTTCATGAAAACAATTCAAGGGGGGGAAATCCTTCCTTAATTGTTTCATGCCATGCAGGCAGGGCCCAAATATGGGAATGAGAAGTATATTTTACCAGGGTCTAGGCAGCAAGCCCTGACAATCATGTCTTCAGTCTGTCTGTACTGCATCAGAAAACAAGCCATAGTAACAATGATGATTCCATCAAAGTAAAAACAAGACATTTCCACACTTCATGAGGTTGGGGGCATAATGACCATTTAACATATATCAAAATAAAACCACCTTACAATCCTTTTTGTGGTTTATTGATACCATTCTGATTTTTAAATTTTTAGTTTCTACATACTTATTGAACATCATTGCGATGTCTTATTTATAAATATCACATAGTAGAGGCATAATAATAAACTCATTAGTAAAGGTAAAGGTAAAGGTTCCCTTGCTCGAAAGCCAGTCGAATCCGACTCTAGGGTTGCGGTGCTCATCTCCGTTTCAAAGCCGAAGAGCCAGCGCTGTCCGAAGACGTTTCCGTGGTCATGTGGCCGGCATGACTACTAAACCAAAAATCCGATGCCAAAAGTTTTTGGGTTTTTTTTTTAAGATTTCCAAAATTTGAAAAGGTGTTTTTTCACTTCTGTTTCTTCATTATAACCATCTGTTAAGACAATGTTTCTGAACTTTTAAAATCCATGCTTTGTTAGTTAATTGCTGCAGTAAGCAGATCAAAATTCAGATCTCTTTTTGCTATGGGTACCTACTATACTTACCTACTAAGGTTGCCAGCCCCACCACAACCAGGCCCCACTCCCCCACCACTGATCAGCTGGCTGGTGGGACGACTTGCCAAGGGAGAGAGGAAGGCCCAGGCAATATGGCAACATCACTTCCAGCATACATTGGAAGTGACATCATTACACTGATGATGTCTAGGGTGACGCTTTAATATTTGGGGGGGGGGGAAATCTATGGTAGAAGCAAATTTTACTATAGAGTTTTTGCCCAGATACCAGAGCATCACCACATTGTCACAGCAAGATGACATCACTTCCTGTGCATGCCAGAAAAGATTTCACCATGTTGCCTCTAGCCTCTACCAGTTGCCAGGAGAGACCTGGCAACTCTAGTACTTAGAGAGCCATCCTCAGCATCTCTGCTTAGAATCCTCTATTTGGTGGGGCCTACTCCCAGTAAAGTGCTTTTAGGATTGCTCTGATAATCTCTCAGCAAACTGAAGAGAAAAAAAAATAGGAGTTTTGGGATTTTTATAATAAGTCATACATTCTAGTTTTGGCAACAGCCTTTACCTTGGGGTATCCCCCCCTCCAAAAATATTCTGGTCATCTTTTATGGGATAACATGACTTAAAAGAAATTAGCACTGTTTGATGATGGGAAAGATGGGGTATAAATATTTTAAAACAAACTAATACATAAAATATATCTCTGTGGATCGATTTGAATGGGGGGCTGGTGGGGCATTTTACAGCTTTGTACTGGGCCAGAACAAATAACGTGTGGACCTTGCCCACAGAATCCCTCCTCTCCCTGGCCTCCCATCCTTTCCAAGCCATCTTCCTGCTAACCAGACAGCTCCTAGGTACTTAACCTTCCTGCATATGGAATACTTTCAAGACATCATCGTTTCTTGCTCTTCACTGTGTCTCTCCCCATTTCTATTTCATCCTCATTATGAGGTGGCAGTGACACCCAAACATAGAAAATGTATGCAGCAGCATTGTGACATTTACTGTCACAATGCCACTCTAGCACATTGTTAATACTTCCTGAGACTTTAGTTCTGACTGAGGTGGTCAAGGAGCTGTGACAACTCTAAGATTGATTTCCTGAGGGGTGAGAGTTAATTTACAGTCCTATAAATCTCTATGTAGAGTTTAGCTTCTTTCCCTCAGTGCTTTGGACCATGGTTATCAAAACTGCCTTTCATGGCGGTGGATTCTAGGATGGGGAGGGGGGGACCTAGCAAACTAAACAATCTCCTACCGTGAAAAGAGCACTCAACATTCCTTGTTTGCATTTTGAGTTCTTCAGCCATAGAAGTATATGTATAACATATAAGTATCTATTAAAAGGTCTGCTTTCTAAAAATTGAGTTCACTGTGTTAATTGGATCACATTTATCAAGTGGTTAGTTTCAAAAAAAGAAAAGTGCCAAGAAGCCACAGAACTGGACTGGGGCCAAATGTACAAACTCCTTTGCTGGCACTAGCCAAGTTCCATCTGTTCCCAACTGCAGCCAGTTAGAGGCACCTGGAAGATCAGGAGCAATGTATGAAGGTGTCATCCATCTGGCATCTGGTATTTATGCATTCATTTAGTACTTTTGAAAATGCTGTCCTTTTTACAGGGAGCTCAGGGCAATATACATCATTTCCCGCTCTTCCATTTTATCTTCACAACAACCCCGTAGGCTTGCCAAGAACTTACCATATTTCGGCGGGAGACAGATACGTCCTGGCAGGACCATCCCCGGGGGAAGGAAAGACACGCACATGATGCTGTTGCCAGGAAGTGACACCAGGCAACACTCTGACAATGGGGATGGAAACTCGTTGGTACCATCGAGTTTCCAGCCCCATTGCAAGAGCGTCGCCCCATGTCACTTCCTGGCGATGGCATCGTGTGGCATGGGTGTTGCCCAGGGGAATGTTCCGGCCGGGGACTGTGGATCACCCGCCGAAATATGGTAAGTACTTGGGAACCCTACAACCCTGTATAGTCCGTTAGGCTGAAACTGAGAGTGACTGGCCCAAGGTCACCCAGCAAGCTTTGTGTTTGTGGGCGATTTGAACCTAAGCTTCCAAGATCTCAGTCCAATACCTTAACCACAACACTGTAATGGCACCTCTGGTGATACACTGTCCCATGTGATGGTCTGTGTGTGGAGATTCCATTTTTTTTAAAAAAAATAGTTTATTACAATATATTTACAAAACAAGAACACATCAGTATCGTACAACCTTGTGATAAGAAAGATACTGAACATATAAGATGCACAGAACGTCATACAAAAATACTTCTCAATTATGTTGCATTAGAGAAGTGGATCACAACACCAAATTTAAATCAACCAACCACCAAACATAACATACAACCTTTATAATGCCAGACATTAAGCAAGTTCATATGAACCAATTTTTTAGGAACCATATTGTGAGAAGCCAAATAACCTAATACAGGAAACCACTTTACTACAAATTTGGAGTATTTATCGATATCCATATTACTCTGAGTTATTTGACCAGTGCGAAATTCCATTGGAGAATCATGCAATGGCAGCGTGTTGGAGGACTATGAGCTTCCATTGCTAAATGTGGAGAGGTTTCCTGCATCCTTATCTTGAGCACTTGAGACTCCTTCCTTAGCACTGTACAGACACATGTGCACAATGTGGCTTAACATGGGTCCAGCTGATACCACTTACCTTAGTCTGATGCTGTTATACATTCCATAAGCATCCCCAATGTATCTTTCACTGTCTCTTGATACCTTCTGTTAAAGATTCCAGATTTCTCTCAGTTCTGCTTCCTGGCAAAAGATGGAAACCTTTCAGCAAACTACCTCACAAGTAGCTGATCCCTTGAATAAAACTTTGTTGGTCTTAAAGGTGCCCCTGGACTCTAAATTTATTCTACTGCTTCAGACCAACATGGCTGGCCACCTGGAACTACCTCATGAGCTGCCATTGCTGTCTGATGGTTCAGTAACTCTTTCCCTTTCTGGGCTTCCAAAGTAAGGAATCTTCTGATAGAAGTAACTTACCCATGATTTTTTTTTTTTAAACTTCAATTCAAGGAAAACTCCTCATTTAGTCAGGAAGGAGTTTCTGGAGAACAGGGCTTGTGAGGAGGAATCTGGCAGGCTGGCGGTTCTTCTCCTGTGATGTCCGGCCCACAAGTTAAGTTCCTTCTCACAAGGTCTGCTCTTTGTGAGCAGGTGAGGTAAATGGCAACCAGAGATAGGACTTTTTCCATGGTGGTACTTTGACTGAGGAATGCCCTCCCCTGAGATTTGCTTAGTGCTTAGCTTTTTTTTTTAGGCACCAGGCCCAAACACTTCTTTTTACCCTGACTTCTGACTAAGGAGTTAAATCTTTTAAAAATTGTTTTTCTCAGTCTGCTTCTATCCTGTGGATTGTTTTCCTGAGGATCATTTTGGGCTGCTAAACATGTTGTGCTGTTTCTGTGCTCTGACTGGGTTTTAATGGCTGCATTTTATGACAGGAATTTTTAAAAAAATATGTAGTTAACTTTAATTATTTGTATGCTGTTTTGTGATTTTTACCACATTTTACTTTGAGTGGCATCTCAAGAAGTTCTTCCAGAGAGGTATGGCAGACATTTTCGAAATAAATCCATAAATGGGCTCCAGCACAGGGCTAACAGCTAATGCTCCTTGAGCAGAGCTCAATTCTGAAAAATTCGGTTTGTGTTGGAAGATCCTCAAAGACAAAATTCACATGCCAAAATCTCATTTAAAAAAAGATAGGCAAGCAGCACAGCCTTCGTTTTAATTGCCCTCTGTTATGAACTGGCTTTCTGCTCATCTTCAGACACTGTCTCCAATCCATATTCATGAAAGAAAGCAAAGGGAAAGAAAGCATCATCAGTTTCCAAGTGAGGGATTTGGATTAATTATTTACCCCATTAACCTCTAGTAATTTATAACAAGCTGTCATATCATTAACACTATAAGTCAATAACTGTTGTCAGTGTGCTTCCAACCCTATGTTCACAGTGTCCTCAAACTTCGGGGGAGAATAAACTGATTAATGGGATATTTGCAGATGTAGCAATATTTATAAATACACACTTGGCATTCTGTTGGGTGATCATCTTTGGTTGAGCTCCATACCTTTCTTCATTATATTGGTTTTTAATAGAACACTTACTAAGCAATGAGGTTTATAAGCAATGAACAGCTACTTCATTCTGTCTTACAATGCAAATGGTACCAAAGAATCAAATATGTATAGATAATTTGTTTTCTCAAAGGAACATTTGCTTCCTGGATCCATTTTTAATGGAACCATGTATGAAAGTAGCCACCAAAGCAATACATTCCATAAGGCATATCTTGCAGAAATAGGTTGCCAACCCCAGCTTGGGAATTCTTGGGAATTTGGGGGAGGAGCCTGGGGAGGGGAGGAAGCTCAACAGAGATGTGGTTCCATAAAGACCGCCCTCTGAAACTTCCATTTCCTCCTAGGGAATGATCTCTGGAGATCAGTTATAACCCTGGAAGAACTCCAGGTCCACCTGAAGGATGGCAACCCTATGAAGAAAACACTTTGCAATAAAATCAGTGATACAGTACAGTGTGTTAAGCATGGCAAGCTGGTAGCTTTTGGGTAATATCCAGCCTGCAAAGCAGTTTCATCAGACTCACAGTTACCCAAACAATTTACAATTTGGAAACTCCAACTGGTGCTGGATGGTACAGGTAGGCTTTTGAGTAGCATTAACAGGCAAGAACATAATGAAGTAATTGCATTGGTTTCCTAGTCCTTCCACCTGGGCCAATTTTAAAGCACTGGATTTGGCCTGTCAAGCCCTAAATATCCCGAGTTCACTTTAGATCAGACGGCTTGAACACATAACAGTTCCTTGAACTGAGACAGACATTGGTCTATCAAAAATCATACCCAATGGATGCTCGTAAATGGCTCTACGTCTACGTGGCAGGAAGTCTTGAGTGGAGTGCCACAGGGCTCGGTCCTGGGCTCGGTGTTGTTCAATGTTTTTATAAATGACCTGGAGGAAGACATAGAGGGGATGCTTATCAAATCTGCAGATGACACGAAGCTGGGTGGGATTGCTAATTCTGAAGAAGACAGAGTCAGGATCTAGATAGTCTGGAACAGTGGGCTGAGGCAAATAAAATGAATTTCAGTAGAGATAAGTGCAAAGTCCTATACCTGGGCACAAAAAATCAAAGGCACAGATATAGAATGGGAGGGACTTGGCTTGACAGCAGCACATGTGAAAGGGATCTAGGTGTTCTGGATGATCACAAGCTCAACATGAGCCTGCAGTGCGATGTGGCTGTGAAGAAAGCTAATGCAATCTTAGGATGCATTAACAGAAGCATTGTGTCTAGATCATGGGAGGTGGTAGTTCCACTCTATTCTGCTATGGTCAGGCCTCACTTGGAGTACTGTATCCAGTTTGGGGCACCACACTTTAGGAAGGATGTTGACAAGTGCAAGCATGTCCAGAAGAGGGTGACCAGGATGGTGAAAGGAATCCAAGTCTTATGAGGAAAGGCTGAAAGAGCTGGGTATGTTTAGCCTGGGAAAGAGAAGACTTAGAGGGGACATGATTGCAGTCTTCAAGTATTTGAAGGGCTGTCATGTAAAAGATGGAGCAGATCTATTCTCTCTTGCTCCAGATTGTAAGACTAGATCTAATGGGTGGAAATTACAAGGGAGTCATTACTGGCTAGATATCAGGAGAAACTTCCTAACTGTAAGAGTGGTTGAACAGTGGAACAGTCTGCCTTGGGAGGTGGTGGATGCTCCTTCCCTGGACATTTTCAAGAGGAGGCTGGATGACCATCTTTTGGGTATGTTGTAGGTATATAGGGCTATCTTTTGGCTATGCTCCTGCAGAGTGTAGGGGGTTGGACTAGATGACCTGCAAGATCCCTTCCAACTCTAACATTCTATGATTCTAAGATCATATACGGTTTGATCTGCCTGTCAGTCTGGTCTTTTCTAACTGGCAGAGGTTCTCCTGGGTCTTTAGGAGAGGTCTTTCACATCACATACTATGTAATGTAATCCTTTTTAATGAGACATGTCAAAGACTGAAACTGGGTTCTTCTGCATCAAAAGAAAATGCTCTACCAATGAGCCACAGCCTTTCTCCATTTTGCCAGTTGTCTCTCCAATCTTGCCACTCCATTATGAACCAGTTGTAGCTTCCAAACAGCTTCCTAAATAGACCCATGCAGGGTTCACTGCAGTAGTCTAACACAGATGTAATCAGTAGAACAAATTTAGAGTCCAGTGGCCCCTTTAAGACCAACAAAGTTTTATTCAAGGTATGAGCTTTTGTGTGCACACTTTTTCGAATACACTGGAATGGAAGGTAAGGTTCAAACTTACAGACAGGGGATGAACAGCAAAATAATATGTAACATGATGAAGATGTTTTAAGATACGTGAAGACCAACTTATCCAACTTAAGATATGCTTCAGACCAACACAGCTGACCATCTGGATCTAGATGTAATCAGTTTTTAGGCAACTGTGGCCAGATCAAAAATTAGAAACAATGTGGTTAGAACCCACTATGTTAACAAATGCTGATAGTTTAATTCCAATTGCAAGTCGATATGGTGTAGTAGTCAGAGTGTCATATTAGAATCTGGGAGATCCAGGTTCAAAGCCCTGTATTTTCTGAGGAAATTCACTGGGTCACAGGGGTGCTTTCATGCATGCTGAATAATTCACTTTCAAAGCATTTTTGTCATCGTTTGCAAGTGGATTTTGCCATTTCACACAGTAAAATCCAGTTGCAAAGGACATTGAAAGTGCATTGAAAGGGCATTATTCAGTATGTGTGAACGTGCTTAACTGTCTCTCAGCCAAAATTCTGTTGTTAAGCAAAAATCAGACTAAACTATGCATGTCACTGTGAGCTCTTTGGAAGAAGGGTGGGAGAAAAACAGACTAGATGGCATATCTTTGAATTGCACAGCGCATTTTCAAGAAGCCGGTGCACAGATTTCCCATCCTCAAAATGTTTACATTTTCAGTTTTTATAAAGTTGCTGAAAACCCTAGGTGCTCCAGACCCACCGACCTGAGGAGCAAATGTTATTAATTAAAATCAAATGATTATATATCACATAAAATGAATCACTTTGCTACACACCACTTGGCGCCAGTGCTATAAACAACACTAAAGCCCTCTAGAGCCATTTCTTGATAGATGAATTTACATATTAGTGGAGTACATTTAGCATACATCAGTGCTTTGTGTTCCAGAGGACTTAGGTACTGTGAGGAGAACCGTATCCATCTATGTTACGAACTATATTGTCAATCGGAAAAAACAAGTTGAGCATACAAATGGATGCTTGCACAAGACTCCTTATTTTCAATTGGATGGGAGGGGTTTTTGGGGATACAAACTATGGGGATCAGTGAAAAATACCAGCAGCTGATCTGTGAAGCTATTATGGTGGTAGAACAAATTTAGAGTCCAGTAGCACCTTTAAGACCAAGCCAGGTTTATTCAAGGTCTTAATGGCACCACTGGACTAGATTTGTTCTACTGCTTCAGGCCAACACGGCTAACCACCTGGACCTATTATGATGGTGTTATTGGCAGATAGATAGGGACCTAGATAGGACAGTGGTTGTAGCACCTCTGCACCCTGGCCACATTGGGCCAGAACCAGGCTATATTTCCAGGAGTCCTCTCTAATTTCCCATTCATTTTCATGCATAGTGTTTTACTATCAGTTGCCAGGTCTCATCCATTCCCAGGATCTTGAAAAAGAGAAATTTGGCTGGCTCTTTCCTTTTTATGTGACAAAGGCACTCAGATTAATGTTTGTCACAGATCAGGTTGGCATAGCATCATGGATCTAATAGCTTCCTTCTGTTAAGTGAGGAGGCTTCCTCTGATGAAAGGAATCTTCCTCTGGTAGGGGAAGGCTTCTTCTTAAAGTGCATATGTTTATACCCCAGCACTTGACAACCTTCTCCTCTATTTTGTCCTCCCAACAACCTCCCTATGAATTTGGTGATGCTGGGGGGGGGGTGTTACTGGTCCAAGATTTTTCATGGAAGGGTGGGGATTTCAGACTTAGTTGTCCATATCTTCCCCTGACACTCTACTACACAATGCTGCCTTCTCTAATGAAGGAAGGGCGATTCTGCATCTGGCATTTGCTCCACATTTTCTCAACACTGAGGAAAAGGTGCAGCTCAAAACCACATTCAGATACCCCAGGGCAACACTGTAATGACTGTGAAGTCACCCCTGAACAGCCATAAATCTATGCAGGAGGTACCATAAAATCCGATGATCAAAGAAAGTGGAAACGGCATGCAATGCAGAGGGGAACTTCCATTCCAAGGTGGGTTTGGTAAAGCAATGAAGGGAAAAGCCAATGCACAATCACCTGAAGATTTCTTCCTCTTTAGGGAACTCCTTACATAACAGAAAGGGGGCATTAAATCTAGAACCATTAGATTAACCTTGAACCAGAACTGAGTGTGCAATGCACACCAAAAGCTCCAGAGTGAGTGAGCTCACACACTTCAGTAGAGGATGCAACTCCAGCTGCATAAAGTGGTTTGAATATGCACACTGACTTTCCGTCGAAGTGACTGGAGGAGCCCTTGAAGGAGCCCTTGAAGAAGCAAGCAGTCTTGCCTTGTTTGTATGTCAGCTGGCTTGCTTAACATCTGCTGAACTGATATATCCATGTAAAGACACTATGGAATCACTAGAGTTCTCCAGTATGCAGGAGAATGTTCTAGAAATCCCAACCATCCGAGGAAGTAGGGAGCACAAACCAGTAAAAGTAATAAGTAAGTCATCTTAGATAATTTTCAGCCCACCCTTTGGGAACCCAGTCTTGCCCCAAAGTTAGGGCCAACAAAACAGGAAGGAAGAAGAGAGGTACTCCTTCCTTTCCCCCTTTCCAATAGTTGCAGCCACCTGTGTCTCTGTGCTTGGCCTTTTTGATCAGGAAAACTTTCCTCCACACTGAAGACATATTGTAAGCATACCATCATCATTCCTGCTCCCCTTTGCTGTTTTTGTAGTTCAGATAATGTGTGAGGGTCTGGTTGACCATCTTTAGAGTCACATATAGTTTAGATACATCATCATCATCATTTATAGCCTGCCTTTCTCACTGAGAAACAACAATGACCATGGTAGATTTACAATAGAGCCAAAGGGTTCTGAAAAGGGTCTTGGGGGTCAGCAGCCCCTTGCTCAGCACAGGAAGACGTAGCTACAGCATCCCTGACTGAGGGCCATTCAGCATCTGCTTAAAGACTTCCAGTGAGGGAGAGTCCATCACCTTCTAAGTCATCTGTTTCCCTTGGGAAACTGGAATCTGCTTCTTTGTAATGTCCACCCTTTAGTTTTAACCCGCGGGAACAAGATACAACAATTCTGCTCCATCTTCAACATGGCAGTCCTTCAGGTATGTGAAGACACAGATCATGTCCCCCTTATTTGTCTCTTGTCCAGGCTAAATATGACTACTTCTTTTAATCTATCCTGATAGGTTTGTTTTCCTCCTCCTTTTACTCTTTTGGACCTGCTCTAGTTCATTGAGGTCCTCAAAATCTGGGCCCCAGAACCAGATGCAGGTTGCCATCCTAAGGACACTTTCCCAGGAGTAAGCCACAGTGAATAAGATAGGATTTATTTCTGAGTAGAACTGATTAGTATTGCTCCCATAGTGTGTGCGTGTTGCTCTGCAGGGTCTCGGGTACAGATCACATCAACTGAGCCTTTTAGCTGGAGGTGCTGGGTATTGCACCTGGAACTTCCTGCATGCCAAGAAGATGCTCTGCCACTGAGCCACAGTCCCTCCCCTTCATATGGTCGCTGCAAAGCAAAGTTATTATTTCCTGTGATCTGGACACTGTGCCATTCTGTTAATGCAGCCCAAGATTGCATTCATATAATTTTAGCACCTGCATTGCACTACTGGCTCAGCTCACAGTGCCAACCTGAACAGAGCTTGTCTTCAATGGACTTAAAAGGGTATAACTCTACAATGGAGATAATAGCTGGATCTGTTGTGCTTCTACCTCTTCCAGGTCAGGTCTCCCCTGTCTAGATTTCCTAACCTCCAGGTGGAATTTACACATCTGGAATTACAACTGATCTCTAGAGAGAGCTTATTTATTTATTATTTATCGAAAACATTTATTCCAATTCTCCTGGAGAAAATGGGTGCTTTGGAAGATGGACTCAGTAGAGCTGGCAACCGTACCCCTGTCCTGTACTTGTGGCTCTGGGTTGTTGTTTTTTGGTACCTAAACATATGACTTTACATTTGTCCCTGTTAAAATGATTTTTGTTGATCTCGGCCCTGTCTGTCAAGGTCAGGTTCAAAGAATCTTTTTTTTTTTTTAATTTATTTTAGGGTTTTTCAATACCAACAAACATGCATTCTTTACAAAATCATTTCCATATATTTACAGAGTCTTTAGGTCTCAGTCCATTTTTCTATCCAACTATAAAGTTTAGACCATCTATTTACATGTACTTTCGAATCTCGATTTTGCAGTCTTAAACTTAAATCGTCCATTTGGGAGAGATCTAAAATTTTACAAATTAATTCCTCCTTAGAGGGTATAGTATTGGATTTCCAATTTCTTGCCCACAGAATACGTGCAGCTGAAATTATATAAGATAACAAATATCCATCATTGGATTTGTATGCCTTCGGTATTATATTTAATAAAAAAGTCTCTGGTTTTAATCAAAGAGTCTTGTGTATGTGTAGGAGGTGAGGGCGATCTGGCTGCGACATCTGTCACCCCATTGATTGCCAGGATTGAGTGTGCATGTGTATGTATGAGGGCCCATGAGGAATTGTGGAAGAAGGAAAAGCAATTAGGAGATCCATTCTTCTCCCCCCAAATCTCCTTTTCCATTATTTTCTAATGGGGAATTCCCCTGTCCCTTTTCCTCTTTGATATGCAGCTGCTCTCGACACTCCTTCTCTTACAGAGTACCATCAGACCATTCCATGACTTTTTTTTTCTTTTGTTGACTTTACAAAGTCATATTTTTCAATGCAACTGGGAGAGTCATCCAGGTAGACGGAGACCACGTGTCCACGGGCCGTTTTGTGGCTTTTGTCATCTACATGAGCCAGCCAGTTTACTGTTATATATAGGGCGTTTTTTCTTCACCTGCAGTCCACAACCATGGTGCATTTTCTATTAGCACATTATATAGCAGCTTTGAAATTAATGTGACTAAAGAAAAGGAACTTTTCTCATTCTTGCATGATGTCCTTGGCTTGCCTGTCCTCTCTTCTGTGGCATTATATTAGGCTTTCAATCAAACCTGTTACAATTCAGTACTTATGCTTTAATCTTCTGCTGGGGAAAAAGAAACTCGATAGCACAGCTTATACCTCTGGGGGGAAAAAATCAAATTATAGGTTTCAATTGTCTTCCTGAAGATTCAAGTTTACTAAAATTCAGTACTGACCTATCATAATCACTAACCGTTCTTTTAAAATTATCCCCGAATTATGTTTAATATTTTGTATCCCAGATCTATTCATTTAAAAGGACAACTGCATTCTTTTTGAACTGAAACTCTCCAGTACATTACATTTTGGCTGAATAGCCTCTAAATGATAGGCTAGTTTTAAACCATGGGGTTGTGTCCTACCCAAAGTACCCTTTCTGCTCATGGGAAGAAACATTCCAGTTATGGAAGAGTGTCTTCCTCTCACAGAAGTAATCTTCTGCATGGAAGGATTAGACCATGGTTGAGATCTAACCCAAACTGTATAAAATAGAATTAAATGACCCCAAATCCTTATATTTATTTATTTATTTGAGATTTTTGTAGCTTTATTTGGTGGAAGTAACTTTTTGCAGCCTGAATAGTCCAGACTAGCCCACGTTTGTTAGAGCCTGGAAGCTAAGCAGAGCCAGACATGATCAGTATTAGGACGGAAGACCACCAAGGAAGACTGGGGTTGCTATGCAGAGGAAGGCAATGGCGAACCACCTCTGTGCATCTCTTGCCTGGAACACCCCATGAAGGGTCTCTGTAAGTTGGCTGTGACTTGACAGCCCCCCAAAATCATTATATTTAAAATAGCTTTATATTTTGATTTTATTTGATAGAAGTTGGCTTTACTTGATTCATGGGTTCAGGCACATCTTTATCTACAGGGCTGAGAGTTCAGAGCACAAATATTTCTTAGTCCTAGACTGTAACTGTAACAAGGAATAAATATATCAATGAGTACATCTACTTTCCCCCCCCCTCTGGTTCTAACGATGATAGTGACCCGGTTATGTAAACCTAACCAGGAAATACATTGTTAAGATGCCTGGTTGGACTAACATGGAAATTACTTTGCAATCTATGCTCTTTTTTCCCAGGCTTATACAGTAGGGGGAAGAGGCTAGCAGACGCTGTGGAGTGATTTGCTTTAGATACATTTTAGTGCAGCAGCAAATTTTCATGATGTCGAATGTCCCCCGTGAAATCTGTTCCTTCCCAATGTGTGCAAAGGACCACACATGCACGGAGCAGAATTTCTTTTCTCTTGTGCCGATTTGCACTGCCAGTGTATCCAATGCCTTGCTGCTCAGATCTGCTGCTACTTTGGTGTCACATTTTTACTCTGCCTGCCCTTGATTTTGCAGCCCCTTCATGTCAGCTGATCCACTCGCCGCTGCAAACTAAAAGACCTTTTGAATGCCCCCCCCCCGCTGTACTCTAATGCACACTGAAACTATCTTTAAGAACAATTGTCTGATTAGAAGACTTGTTTTGAGAAACCGAATAAGAATGAATAAAAGCCTCACTGCTAATATAATAACTAGTTAAACACACACACATTGGGAAATCTCCTTGTTGATGTTTGAATTCCTTTCCAATGTCCCCTGAAAATAACTTACCAAAAATGAGGGGGAGCCCTTTTCAACCCAGACATCTGGTTCAGTTTTGTATTTGCAGAACATTATAAAAAGGGAGGATACACAGTCCACTTCGCATATTCTGGTTACAAAGCTTGGCAAAATAAAACTACCAATTGGTAGCAAAGTCCAAACCCAGCCTCGATGCAACATATGATGTTAAAAGTTTTCGAAAATACTGTCATACAGCTTCAATCAAACATTCAAAGCTTGTAACCTACAGTTATCCTAATCTCCTGTGGAAAGTACCCTATTTCTTAAGCTATTCATTTCTCCTAAACAACCTCCGAAGCATCATTCTCTAACCACTTCAAAAAGCTATGGTTGTGCGTATACATCACTCCCCCCACCTCCCTCTTTTTAAAAAGATTATGACTACTCTACTTTAGGGCATAGAGGAAATTATATAGTCACATACAGTTATTATGGTAGCGAAACGTCTATTTAAGACTCCTGGCTGGGCCTGTATCCAAACAAAGCCCTACTTTTCCTTCAGGGAATGATAAGTTTCCTTTAATAGAAATCAACTGTAGTCTTAACAGGAAGCTGTAATGCTTTCCCATCCTTTAATGCTCATTAATTTAAGGGTCTCATCTTCAAAGGTGTTCATAGATGTTATGTTTTGGTGTGTTTTTTTATTATTCAAATAAATGCTGCATGAAAAGTTAAGATACAAAATTGTTGGTACCCATTAGGGTTAGCAACTTGACCTTTGTAATTCATTGTCATGCCTTATTCTGAAGAAAGTACAATACCTCCAGCCAGGGCTCTTTTTGTAGCAGGAACTCCTTTGCATATTAGGCGACACACCCCTAATGTAGCCAATCCTCCAAGAGCTTACAGAGCTCTTCTTACAGGGGCTACTGTAAGCTCTTGGAGGATTGGCTACATTAGGGGTGTATGCAAAGGAGTTCCTGCTGCATAAAGAGCCCTGCCATACATGGTGCATAGATGATGCGAGAGCATCACTTGACACTCCATATTTCCTTTAGTTTCTTCCTGGGCCATTTAATTTTATGCAACGTTTGATGTGATGTAATCATTATGTACATTATATCATGTTTTATGGATACTTGTTAATTGTTAGCTGCCTTGGGAATCAATCAGCTGAGAGCATGAGATAAATTTGCTTTAAATAAGGAAATAATAAATACATTTCCCCATGTCCTGCCTTGCCCGCTGATGTCTGGCAGGAGTCAGATGTCATCTGCTGCTAATGGGCTAGAGCTGGATGTGTGGACAGAAAATGAGTTGTATAAGAAACCAACAAGCTGAGTGAACTTCAGGGAATTATGAAAGGGCGATTGGGAAGACTTGGGATCAGGGGAACAGGAACCAAGAACACGGAGAGTCAAGAGTGCTCTGTGGGAGCACATGTAGTTCTGCAGGAGATCCTATTAAGAGCCTATTAAGAGCCTGGAAGAACTCCAGGAACAAGGTTAGTGGTAGGAAATAGTGAGGTTAGGCTGAGGGTCAAAAGTAGGCCGTCCCAAGTGGGAAGGGCCAAAGGAGAGAAGTGAGGCTAAGATCAAACCAAGGGCCAGAAATCCAACGGAGAAGTCCAAGGCACATGAGTCAAACTCAAAATGATTCAAAAGTACAAATAAATTCAAGAGGGTGGAGTCGAGAATTGTGACCCAGGATAGGCAAACTCAAGTTTTAGGTTAGGTAAGCAGAAAAATTAGGTGTAATCTGGGACAGCTGACCAGGCTGAGGAATCTGCTTGCAAACCAAGGCTGTAGAGCAGGGGTGTCAAACATGCAGCCTGGAGGCCGGATCAGGCCCCCGGAGGGCTTCTGTCAGGCCTGCAGTGGGACTGGCTGTCTTCTGCAGCTTCTTCCAGTTCTGCTGCTGCTGCGTCATCATAGGTCTGCAGCTTACAGATACACGCCTGAACAGCGTACTTAAGATTGCAACAGCACAGACATTTTGACGCAATAATTCACAGCAAGAGGTGTCAGTTATCAGACACTGTTAAATAAACAAAATATTGCAAGAGCGCTAATGTTTTAAGCATGTTTTTATTTTAAGTAAAAAAAAAACCACCCTTTGTGTGTGTGTCCTTTATAATGTTTATATCTCTGTGACCTGGCGTTACATTTTCTGACACACATGGCCCGGCCCAACGAGGTCTCACTTATGTCAGATCCGGCCCTCATAACAAAAGCGTTCGACACTCCTGCTGTAGAGCTCCAGAGATCATATGGCTGGTCCCTTAGATCACGTGATGGGGATCAAGTCTGAAGATCCAGACAAACAGAGGGCAAACTGTGGCCCAGAGGGTGCTCTTGCTAGATCAGCTCTGTGGCTGCAAACTGCTGGCCCAGGACCAAGTGTGGTTAGTGTTGCCAGTTCCAGGTTGAGAAATACCTGGAGATTTTGGGGGTGGAGCCTGGGAAGGACAGTGTTTGGGGTGGGGAGGGACCTCAGCAGAGTATAATGCCATTTTCCACCCTCCCAAGCAGCCATTTTCTCCAGGGGAACTGATCTTGATCATCTGGAGACCAGTTGTGATAGTAGCGGATCTCCAGGTGCCTCCTGGAGGCTGGCAACCCCACGTGTGGTCCCTATTTATGTCCCAACCTTGCACAGCCAGAGCTGAATTGACCCTTTATATTATGGTGAATATCCTGATGCAGACGGAATTGACAGAGCCCAACTCAGGGGAGAGGGAGCAGGATATAAATTTGATAAATGAATCGATAAATAAACATGCTCCAAATTGTGCACACTCCAGTTCCAGCATCCATTGTAAATTTGCTCCTCGTTAACCTGACATGTGACAGTGAACCTTGGGGCACAGTGGGCCGCAATGGAAGAGAATGAGGGGGAGGGTATCTGCTCATCTCCGTCTCAAACGAGAGGTCTGAGGTTGGCTCGCATGTTGGAAAGCAGTGCTCTAATTACAGGTGACTGCATCTATGAGGCATGCCTGGTGGAAAAGGAGAGGAGCAGGTAAACCGGTATTGTGCGCAGCGTGCCTCATTAGTCCTTCCTGACACATTATCTCTTCCACGTTGCTTTCGGTGTCGCTTTGCTGAGAAACGGGAAACGGCTCCTCTGCCGAGAGCGGACACGGCATTCTACTGTGTAGCAACAGAGAGATAACGATACGCTAACCGGTGCTAACAAGGCTCTCCATCTGGAGTGCAGTAAACTGCCCACTTGCCCCCTTTTCAAGGCTTATGGCACCAGCTGTTCTTAATGAACCCCGAAACTTAAGTGGATTTGCACTGCTTTGGGCGGACGGGAGCAGCAAACACCAACCATCTGAGTCAATACATTCCATTCCGATTAGAGACCTGGTACTGCAGTCCTCATAAACCTTGCGAGGGTGCGTGTGTTGTCCTTGCAAATTCAGCACAACTGGAGTCTAATCTCGACGCTACGGAGTAGACTTTTTGGAAGAGATGATGTTCTAGGTAGATAGGGTTGCCAACTCTGGATTGGGAAATTGCAGGAGATTTGGGGGCAGAGCCTGGGGAGGGACCTTGGCGGGGCATGATGACATAAAGCCCACCCTCCGAAGCTGCCATTTTCTCCAGAGGACCGGATCTTTGTGGTCTGGAGATCAGTCGTAATGCTGGAAGGTCTCCTGGCTTCACCCGGAAGTTGACAGTCCAAGTGTAGATAGGCATTACAGTCAAAGGCCTAAATTAAGATATGTTCATTTATGTTCCAGTCAGATAGTGTAAAAGTTCCAGCAGCTGTGGGTTGGGGTGGATGGGTCCACTCCTATCTTTCAGAATGGGGAGGAAGAGCTGTAAAATCGCATTCCCCTCTAGATACCAGCTGGAGGAGGCTACAAAGTTTTTAAAAAATCAACAACTGTAACATTATCAGTATTAAAACAAGGCAGGAGCCCACTGGAGCATAAAAACAACATTGTGTGTGTTGTTATCAAGTTGCTTCCGACTTTATGGTGACCCTATGAATGAATGCTTTCCAAAGCGTCTTCTGGTTAATCACCTTGCTCAGGTCTTGCCAACTGAGGGCCCTTCTGGCTTCCTTGATTGAGTCCCTCCCTCTCATGTTGGGTCTTCCTCTCTCTTGCTGCTGCCTTCAACTTTGCCCAGTTCTCTGGTCTTTTCCGATCCAACACTAGGCATCCTGAAATGATACCTGCTGAGCAGCCCTCAGGTGAGAAGCAGACCATAAAAAGAGCTTTTTAAAAAACAAGATGGAAACCCATCAGTTTAATTTATTTATTCACTTATACCCCACTTTTCTTCCCAATGGGGACCAAAGTGTCTTCCAACATTCTCCCCATCTCTATTGGTAGGAGTCTCCAAGGCTGCCATTCTGTGGACCCTTATTTGGAATTAGGCCCCATGGAATAAAGAGGGATTTATTCTAAGTAAAAATGCATTGGAATTGGGTTAACAAGAATTATTTATGCATTTATTTATTTGTTTATTCCAATTTATACTCCGCCCTCCCCGCCTAAGCAGGCTCAAGGTGGCTTACAAGAAATGAATACATAATTAACCATAAAACATCTTAAAACCATCAATATACCATAAAACATCTAAAACCAGTTCTTTAAAACAATGTAATATTAAAGTGCTAGCAATGTTGTTCTGGTGTCATAAAGATGGCATTGCCACATGAGTGCATTCCATAATTTATCTAATTAGTTGGAAGTCAGAATACAACACACTTTTATACATAGTACTAATGATTATCGAATGTGATTTCCTTTTCTTTCGGCATACTCTGAGAAAATCAAATCGGAACCCAATGGCACTGTAGAAATGGGCATCTTTTATTCCTATATAAGCTTTGGTGAGCCCGAGTCCATCAGGCACAAGGGACAGTATAGCCATGAGGCCTGTGAATTTATAATAAAGGCTGCAAGAAGAAAAAGAAGAAGAAGAGAAGAGATTGGATTTATATCCCGCCCTTCACTCAGAGTCTCAGAGCAGTTTATAAACTCCTTTCCCTTTCCCGCCCCACAATGGACACCCTGTGAGGTAGGTGGGGCTGAGAGAGCTCTTTCCAGAACAGCTCTGACAGAACTATGGCTTGGCCAAAGTCATCCAGCAGCTGAAAGTGGAGAAGTGGGGAATCAAACCCAATTCTTCCAGATTAGAGTCCACACAATTAACCACTACACCAAACTGACTCAACAACAGCAAGGCCACTGGAGGGGCAGGTGTCATAAAGAGGGGCTGGTCAACTGGAACTATTTGACTGGGAGCTGTAGTACAGGGCCACAGACAGAGAAATATTGGCCACCTGGGACCTTTCCCATGTGTTCATTTTGTTGGGTATGTGTAACTTCATTTATACTCTGCCTTTCTCCCCAGTGGGGATCTGAAGCAGATGACATCATCCTCCCTTCCTCCACTGGATCCTCCAGCAACCACCCTGTGATGTAAGTTAGGTCGAGCACGTTTGACTGGCCCAAAGTTACCCAGCCATCTTTCATGGCAGAATGCGGATTTGAACCTGGGTCTCCCAGATCCTTGTCTGACACTCTAACCACTCCACCACGCTAGTGTTCTACCATTTCGTCATGACTCTTCCCAGAAGCCTTCAGATCAGCTCAAACTGTTTGTGCATACATGGGTGGGCAGCAGGGTTTCCAGGTATCCCACTGCTGTGGGAGACTTTTCATTGGCAACCCCGACGGACTGCCAGCAAGAGAAAAATAACCTAAAATAAAAATCACTGTTGACCTGGTGGTGTTACATCACTTCCTGTGAAAAACCGAGAAGTGATGTCATACTTCTCTAGTAATTGCTGGGAACTCTATCTGCATATCCCCACCTCCTTCGACCCCATCCTCCAACTCCTGGCAGTTGTTAGCCATTAGCTGGCAGTCCTAGTGGGTACTCATGATTCACAAGAAAACAAGTCAAAATAAGTAACTTCCAGTATTCCAGAACACCTTCTAATAAATATGCATTCAAAACTGGTCAGGGAAACTTTCAGAACTCCACCGGCCCTTTCACGATGCCCTCCAGACATACTGTTGGTAATGTGATTTTGCTATGCCACCTCCTTGGAATGTTGAACTTTTTCCCCTATTTTTTTTTAGGTGAAAGCTTACTGTCACTTTAAAGATTACATATCGTGGAAGTCTCCCTATTCAGTGATTTCCCATGCACCCTGAGAATTTGCATTGCTTGAGGTGGTTTCTACTTTGAAGAACTTTTAAATCACAGAGGAGCAGTCCCTTACAAAGATTTCTACATCACCGGGTAACTGCTCTCCCTTTGAGAATTTTCATGTTATTGTGCAATTCCCTCTTTGAAGATTTACATACTGATGAAGAAGTGCCTTTGAAGATTTAAGCATTAGTGGAGTGGGAGTAACTATTTCCTTTTTTAAAGGGGAGGATACCCCCCCCCAAAAAAAAAAAAAGTTTGCAACATTAGAATATTCAGTTTGGAAAAGCTCCTCTAATTAAAGCATTATTATTATTATTATTTAAAAAGAGAAAAACGAAAAAGAGAAAAAAATATATAACATTTTTGTCTTCAGGATAACCCATAGTATACAGACACAGGATGTGTACTACATGTATCCTGCAGCACATTGTTCGATCATGGGGAATGTGAAGTTACGCAGCTGGCTCAGGTCTCAAGCTGCTAGACCTCAGTAATGAGTTCACCAGCTTTATTCCACCCTCCAACACTATAGAAACTTGTTAGATGTGTATGCAGTGTATCAAGTGTCTAGTGACTGGATGTATACTTGGATCAAGTTTCTATAAGCCCTGTTGGCATGCTACAGTGAATGCACGTACTGTCTGCATACATCTGTACGAAAGAGCCAATGTGTGTTCACTGAATGAATGAAACCAAGCACCTAGATAAATGTGGGGTTTGAATCAAATGATGAGTTGTACCTGCATTCATTGTAACACGGAAATTATTCCATGCACGTAAATTCAGGTGTACAGAATTCACAGATAGCATTTGCGTTCACTGTAAGTTGCAAACAAGTCTATGTACGTGCAATCGCATCAAGATATATCTATATATTTTGGCAGTGTTTTATCAATGCCCTCAAGTGTACCTGTTGTGCTGAGGAAGCAAATAAACACAAAGGATCTCAAGGAACTGAAAGCTGTGTCAAACGGTGCACACCCCAACTACTGAATTAATTGTAGACATTCTTATAAACCTTTTACATATAGTGCATATAGAAACAAAGCCAACGAGCATAGACAGAGAGCAGGAATAAATACACTTGCCATGCTGTTCCCACTAGAGACCAAGTGTGCTGACCCTGCTCTCTTCAGCATACATTTCCACTTGAACATGGTTGCAGGGCATACAAACTGTATACATGGAGGCTCTCTGTCACCACAATTGGGAACTTTGAGCTGAGTTGCCACCAAGATGCACATAACACTCAGCAGTCTTGTGTTTCCAGAAGATCTTAAGGAAGCTGTAGAAACTGTGAACAGGTCTATAGGGGCAGTTTTGGGATGAATGAGGTCTAACAAACTAAAACTTAATCCTGACAAAATGGAAGTGCTACAGGTGGGAGAAAGGTTTGACTCAGGAATTGGGATGTCTCCTGTTCTGGATGGGGTTTCACTCCCCTCTAAAGGAGTAGGCCCATAGCTTGAGGGTGGTGCTGGGCCTTCTATTGGATAAACAGGTGGTAGCAGTGGTCAGAGGCGCCTTCCTGGATAGGAAAGATCTTACCACTGTGATACATGCCCTGGTAATGCTGAGATTAGATTACTACAAAGTGCTACACATGGGGCTGCCCTTGAAGACTGCCTAGAAGCTACAGTTGGTATAAAATGCTATGGCCAGAATGTTGACTGAAGCGGGTCATAGGGACCTTATCACTACAGTCTTGATCTATCTATACTTGTTTGCTTCTGGGCCTAGTTCATGTGCTGGTATTGACTTTTAAAACTCTATATGACTTGGAGCTAGCATATCTTAAGGACCAACTTCTCCCGTATGAACCTACCCATCCACTCTGGTCATCTTTGGGGACCTTGATTGGGGTGCCCCCACCATCTGAGGTGGGGTGGCAATCTAAGAAAGGGCCTTCTCAGACATTGGGCAAAAACTCTAGAACTCCCTCTCCAGGTGGATCTCTCTTTCTCTCTCATTTTCTTCTGTCAGCAGGTGAAGACTCTTTTGGTTCCTTGGTATACCCCCAGTAACTCTTATTGACCCTCCTCCTTGGTTGCATGGTCATGTGTGTTTGTTTATATGTTTTAATTGATTTTTGATTTTTGATCATTTTTTTGCTATGTACTTCATGTTAAATGTTGTCCTTAGGAACCCCATTTGGGTCGAAAGGTGGCATAGATATATTTAAAATAAATAAAATTGGGAACATTTTAAAAAAAAACTTGCCCACATTCAGGAGAGAGCACATGGATGGTGTGAGGCTTGTATACGTTGTTATGGGGCTGGGGCCAGGATACTTGTTCTTCCTCTTGCCACATACACCTTGACATTGTCTACATAGTTCGCTTGTGTTAACGAACACAGAATTGAGGCATCCAAGCAGAGAGTGAAATTTCAGAACGAAATGGAAAATGTTACCTTCCCTGCTTATGAAAAGCTATTAAATGGCAGTCGGGGGATGGGGGGAGACAGAAATTGGGAGGAAAATAAATGAGCGAGTTGGGGAAATTGTTGGGGGTTGGAAAAGAAAGAAATGGGTGGTGCTTACTTTTATAGCACCCATTGCCATGGATACTCGGCTAGTTTCTCCATAACATTATGACATGAAGGTTTGCCAAGGTAGCATTTAAACTTACGTCATAGCCAATATCATTCATGCAGCTTATAATAAACCTTTCTAGCATTGGAACAATACTTTAATGCTGAAGCCACATGTTTTTTTTCACTCTTTTACACAAAGTCCCCAAGACTGTAAAATAAAATAAAAAACTCAAGGCCAGACATCATTTCCAGTCAAAATATATAATTTTCAGCACCGCAGAACTTGATTTTGATGTTTCCCATGTGGCAGCAAATGCCGAGAAGTTCATTTTGATCGCTGTTTCAAACACAGGGAAATCTGTCGACAACACATCAGAAGATTTTTGCAGTGCAAAAACCAGATGCACAGGTCTTAAAAACTTTCCATTTTTCTGTCACTTTTATTGTTGAACCGCAGTAGACTACTTTTTGTGCTGTTTAAAAAATTATAATGATGGCTTTCTTTTGTCTAACATTTCAGTACATCCTTTCAATTCATAATATAATAATGCCAACCTAAATTATGGGTGTTCCCAACAATTCAGAAGAAGAAGAAAAACAAGCCATGGCCTCTAGAAATCATGATGTTGGAAGCAATTCTGATTAAAGTTGAGAGAGAGAGAGAGAGAGAGAGAGAGAGAGAGAGAGAGAGAGAGAGAGAGAGAGAGAGATTTAGGCAGACGCTGAACTGCAGGCTGTGGAAGGTCAGTAGTTCAGCAGTTCAAGACCTGAGAGTGCCGCATGACGGAGTGGGCTCCCATCTGTAGTTCCAGCTCCTGCCAACCTAGCAGTTCAAAAACAAGAAATTGCAAGTGGATAAATAGGTACCACTTTGGTGGTAAGGTAACAGCGTTCCGTGTGCCTCGGTGTTTAGTCATGCCGGCCACATGACCATGGAAATGTCTTCGGACAACGCTGGCTCGTCAGCTTTGAAATGGAGATGAGCACCGCAACCCTAGAGTCGGATTCGACTGGCTTTCGAGCAAGGGAACCTTTACCTTTACTACACTATAATATTAAAATGGCTTCACAGTACAGATAATTTCAAATTTCTTATCCTTGCTGTTTCAGCTCCGAAGTCCCTATTTTAGCTTCATTTCTCCTTTATGAAAACTGATCAGTGATTCTGTTTTCTCACACATTTTTTTTCAGTAAAATGAAAGTTATTTGTGCACCAATAAATTGGTATTATAGGTAGCAAATGATATGCCTAGTGTTATCAATATTACATAAACTGCATATAAAAACAGTACAACATGCCTGTAAAATGCAAATGGTGTATAAAACACCATAAAGCAGGCATACAAAGTATAATGCATCTACAAAACCAAGAGCAAAAAGAATTAATTGTTGTAGATTTTCCAGGCTGTCTGGCTGTGGTCTTGGCATTGTGGTACCTGACGTTTTGCCAGCAGCTGTGACTGGCATCCTCAGAGGTATAACACAGAAAGATGGAGTACTCTCTGTGTCAATGTGAGAACAATATCTACTCAGGAAGGAGGGGTAGGGCTGAGTCATTATATTGTAGGAGTTTCTCAGGCTGTGACATACTAATGAAGGAGCTTTCCTGAAGAGGTTATTTTGCATATGGATTGGCTGTTGAAATTCTAATCTAATCAATAGCCAATCCATATGCAAAATAACCTCCTCAGGAAAGCTCTTTCATGTGAATATGTGTGAATATGCTCCAACATTCCATATATCCCTTTGGAATGTCCAGATGAGTTTGTTTTTTAAAAAATACCATTTAACACAATACCATTTTAACATGCCCTTTATTGATTTCTGATGATTCTGGAAACTATATCCAGGTGGGCAGCCATGCTGATCTGAAGAAGCAGAACAAATTTTGAATCCAGGGGCACCTTTAAGACCAACAAAGTTTTATTTAAGGTATGAGCTTCATGAGCATGCACACTTTTTCAGATATTTGAAAAAAGTGTGCATGCACATGAAAGCTCATACCTTGACTAAACCTTTTTTGGTCTGGAAACTATAGTTATTTTCAGACATTACTCTCATGCTTGCTACTGAGAGGGGGGAAACCCTACACCTTGGGAAAGTTATCATGTGTAGTTGTTGACATATGCTGATGTGACCATTTCAGGGCAACTCTTCCCAGAAGACTGTGCTGAAATGAGAAGCTCCATGTGGGAGCTCCTTCATGAGAAACAGGGTTCCACCTGGTCACCATTCCAAAGGCAACCGCACCACGAAGGTGACACCCGCAGCCGCTCTGAGAAATAAAGGTGAAATTACTGGAATATATAGAAGTTCCAAGGAGTTACGTTATTCCAGAGAAAATTCCAGAAATAAAAAAAACATATAATACCCACTGTTCAGTCTAACCAAAATGACCCCAAATATTGTGCATCCTTTTGCGCTCTCAAGAACTCTTCACTAAGCTGAATAAAGGAGAGGAAAGAAAACAACGGGAGAGAAACAAGAAATGTCAAGCCATGATCTTGTAGCCAACAGTATGCTCCCGCTGGAGAATCAGGCAAATGGTACTGGGGCACAGGGTGGAGTTGGTATAAGGACCCTTTGGCCTTGTGGGAAGAAGGTGGTGAGAACAATGACAGCCACCATTGTGAATATAAAAACCAGCAATCAATCCGATGACTTGCGTTCATCTCAGCTGAGTGCCTGTCCTTTGGGAAAATGGGAAATCACAAGAAGTTTGCCATTCTTCTCTCCCTGTCTTTATTTTTGCCTGCCTCCAGTATCACTTACTCTCCCTGATATGATCCAGAGCCAGAAACTTAAACTACCTGGGCTAGCATTGATGTCAAGCAAGACAGAAGTATTTCCTGCTCTCTGGCTGGGTCTGGCATTTATATCCAAGGAAAGGGAGTACACCGTTAAATTAGAACCAAAGGATTACACTGGGATGACTGATAAGGTTGCCAACTCTGCTTTGGGGAAATCCTGGAGATTTGTGGGTGGCGTCTAGGAAAAGCTGTAGTTTGAGGGCTGGAGGGAGCTCAGTGGGGATGTGATGTCATAGAGTGCACTCTTCAAAGCAGCAGTCTTCTCTTGGGGAATTGATCTCTGTGGTCTGGAGAACATTTGGAATTCTGGGGTGACTCCAGGCCCCACCTGGAGATTGGTAACCATAATTGCAGAGGAGCTTCATAAACCTTATTAAGTCTATTGTAGCACTGTCTTTAAGTAGAGCACACAGAACAGAGACTTGGTGACCAGAAATATGGGTCATCATAACCCCGTCCTGGCACAGCTTGTGAGAAATCACCTGCTTTTTCTTTTCCTTATATATAGATTTTAACTTGAAATATGGGAGATTTGTTTGAAGCCATTCAAACCCTGAACCTTGACCAACCCCCTATTGAATATTCTGCCATTAAGTGGGCAGCATAGGGAAGCCTCTTTTCAGAAAACATTCATCTTTGGGAGGAGAAAAAGTAAGCATTGAACAAAAGATGAATTGATGGAGCTGAAAGCAGTTGCCCTTCCGGGTCTCAAGGGGGCCGGGGTTACATATGCAGCAAAATGTATTCTTTACGTTACAGACTTATAGCAATTTTCCATATATTTTCCATTGAAGAGTCCATCTCAATAAATTAAGGGGGTTGGGGGGGGGAATGCTGGTTTTTTTGCTTTTTTAGCAGCTGGGATCATTTCAGCACTGCAACTCCGAGCCTCAGTGCTATCGAGAACAATTTCCTGAAGCTTTCCAAATGCTTCCTGTTTCAAGACAAAGGAAGTCATTTGAATGGCGGGAAACCCCCTTGCCTTTGTATTCTTCTCTGATTAGCAGGAAACTGTTGGATCGTGCCAAGTAGTGATGAATTATATTTAAATAAAATTGTTATTAGAATACATATTAAAATATGTGATGAAAGCAACACACCAAAAGAACATGCCTCAGGAACATACGGATATGAACAGGAGTTTTTTTTAAAAAAAACAACACAAACACAGATAATCCAACTCTTGAAAATCAATTGTAAACATTAACATCATTTCTGAAAGGCCACACATGGTTGCCAACAGTTTGTACTTGTTACTATGAACATGAAAGACGAGCCCTGCTGAATCAGACTAGTTGTCCATTTTGTCCAGCATCCTGTCTCATAGGGCCAACAATGGGCCTGATGTTGCCTCCAGGCACTGGTATTCAGTGGTTAGCTGCCTCTGAATATGGAGGTTCCATTTACTTACCATGATTTGTAGCCAATGATGGACGTATCCTCCTATACTATGACTGTTGCTTTGTCAGCTATAAACTACACTTTAAATGGAGGCTATCCAATCCGAGGTCACAGAAGTTGCTAAGAGAAACCCTGACAATATTGGAAATATGGCATACTGTTGAATCAAATGAGGAATGCTGTGATAAATGGAAACCAGCCATACAAACCACACTTCCATCTTTCTCCCTGCACCTACTGAATGCATATTTGCATAAAACAGAGCTGTCTGGATGCTTCAGAAGTTATGAAAATACTTCATGCAGCTGATGGAAGCAGTAGAAAATTTCAAAGCAGCTAGTTTGGAAAGATAACAGGTATGGATGGGGAGGCCCATTCGAAAATCATCTCCATGACAATTGTGCCAAGTAAAACATCACGAACTAACAAGCAAAGTTTCTAATGTATCATACTGGTCCATCCTGAATTGGTTTTGGAAAAGAGCGCATAGGGTTCAATGCAATGTTTAGCCTGCTGCTTTGGGTGGAAAGCTGGCTTGAGGCGATTTGGGTGAAAAGCTGGTTGGATCCATGGATATTCCTTACTCACACTTCCATTTCAAAAACAAGGCCAGCTAATTTTGAACCCATAGATTCAGTGAGAAATTTGGATGAGGAACATCTCAGAAGCACCCTTAAAGGAGATTCCATACAACTTTCTGTCTCTTTTGCTTCATTACAGACTTTCCCCCAAATCTTAATTTGCTGGCTTGCCATAGATGATTCTGTTTGCACTGGGAAAGAACTGTGGCTCACTACTAGAGCAGCAGCTGCATTCTGAAGGTCTCAGGGTCAATCTGTTAGCTCCAGTTAAAGGATCGATGGGTGTGTATGTGTGTGTGTGAGAAAAGCACTTAGCTGAGATCTTGAAGAACCATCCGTCACAGCAGACAGTACTTCACCAATGTAAGGGAGCTTAGATGTGCACGTCCTATTGGAATCAATGCACAGCCGAATCTGTCTGAAATAATGACCCTAAAAAAACCCACCACTTTTTGTTTCAATGGTCTGGACAGCAACCTGTTGAATAGTGACTGCCCATTCTCTATTAGCGGCACATGGCAACTTTTCACTGCCATCACTCAACTGTCATTTCAGAGTCAGGAGACATTACTTATCTCCCAACTCATTACTTGCTCCGGTCTGTGAAAACCAAGACCATGCTTCACTGATCCCTAAAGTTATTCATAATGATGCATGTATGTTTCAAGATCTAATGATTCTCCAGTGCTGGAAGCTGGGAGCACCCTGCCCCTCTATTATCTATCAAAATACAAAGTATTTTCTCCCTGGCACTGCCCTTTCTATATTATTAGTGGCTATAAGAAGTTAACTTCTGGAACAACATGGTAGGATGTAGTAGAACACACTGAGGTTAGTATCAACTTGTATCAATCATGTCCTCTCAGAAATGAACTGAAATCTATATCTATCCCATGCTCCACAATATATCTAAGTTGATCACTAATTGTACTCTGCTGTCCTCCAAGTGGCAACTTATATAAGATCTCTTCTCCTCTCTTTTATCCCCACAACAACTCTGTAGGGTAAATTAGGGTGACAAAGAGTAACTGAACCCAGCACACACAAGGACATCAGAATTTGTCCTTTATTAAGATGGGTAGCCATGTTATTCTGTCTGTAGCAATAGAAAAGAGCAAGAGTCCAGTAGCACCTTAAAGACTAACAAAATAGGTGGCAGGGTCACTGCTTCCTTCTTCAGATATCATGAACGCTCCTACCCTGCCACCTGTTTTGTTAGTCTTTAAGGCACTACTGGAGTCTTTCTCCTTTCTACTGTCCTTAAAGGACTTAATGATTTTCTGTATATTATAAAACTAATTATCTGAAGGGCCTGGAGGATACGTGGGTTTAGTTGATGCAACAATGGTTCTTGTCATGGTATGGCATTTTGGTTTGCAGTGGAGGGGAGGGCAACTTTTAGCAGCTCTCCCCTCCAGCTGCTGACTGCAATGTTTTGGGGACCACAGGAGCACAGTTTCGAGGGGGGCTTCAGAGGGCTGCAGTAAGAGGGGAAGAACAGAAATTGTCTTCTCTCAAGCAGGACTCCTCTTATGCTGCTAAGGGCCGAAGAGTTGAACAATTAAGCCTTTGAAATATGGTATAGATCTTCTGGTTTTTGGTGGCACGATGGCGGATGCGACCCTGGTGAGCTCCCAGGGTTGCAATCCGAACACCAGTGGATAGGAGGGGGAGCGATTGTCTGTTACCCCCTCCTGAGCCCGTGGGTTTAGGCTCCTAGCCATGGGACTTTTGAGGGATTGCCTCTTTGCCGGCTTGCTGCTGGGGAATTGAGGCTTCCCTCCGCCCTGAAGGTCCTACCGCTGTGCAACCGCATGGTTCTAGAGTCACTGACCGGGACAAGCGAATGAAGATCAGGCATATTACTTGTACCTTTGATGGGTCCCAGGACCAAAGATGAACTGTGAGTTGTGTTGAAAGAAAAATGCCGGAGTTTGACAAGAAAGCCCCTCTGATATAAGCGAGCGGGGAAAGGGACTCCCAGACGCGAAAGTTACATGGAGCTTTTAAAAAGGAGGGTGCTGGATGTAAAAGCCTTATGAACTGATTTAGGGAGTGCATAAGAAAGTAGCTAAGCGATCCAGTGAAAAACAGAGACTTTGGCAAACTTTATAAAACATAAACAATCCTCAAAAAAGCCAGGGCGGAAAGCTGAGAAAACATTGCAGCTCAAGCCCCCTTCTGGAAGTAGAAGTCTGAGACTGGGAGCTACCAATGAGTTTTCTCAGTTACTAGCTGATTCCTTGTGCCCTCTGCTGGACCAAATAACAAACATCAGCCAGCAATTGACTACCTTGAACCAGAACTTTGCTGCTCAACAAGGAGAACTGAGTGAGACTAAGAAATTGACAGAGCAAACAGCAGAGTCACTGAAGTAGATTAATGCCAAGGCTACGAAGGTGAAAAAATGGGTGCAGGTGTTGGAAAAGAAGAGAATAACTGATGAATCGCAGCTTTTACAGCTTCAAATGGAAAAAGCTGAGGTTCCAAGGGGTCCCTGAGACAAAAGGAGAGAATCTAAAACAATTGCTGGGAGACCTACTGGCGCCAGTTGCAGATTTGAAAATGGAATACCTTCAAAGTGAAATGGATGTGGTCTATAGATCATATTCTGAATTTATAAAACAAATAATAATCTGCCTGGAGAAATAGTGGTTAGATTCTCAAAAAGACATTTGAGAGGTTTAATTTTGAAAGCAACATCAGGAATACCCCTGAAAATCAATGGAAATACCATCTGAATATTAAAAGATATCCCATTTGAAATTAGAAAGAAGAGGAAGAAATTCAAGGACTTGGCAATGTTTTTACAGACAAATAACATCCAGTACAAATGGTTGGTCCCTGAATGTATTCTCTTCAGAATAAATGACAAAAAGGAAAGAATTGACTCTGTTAAGAAAGCAAAGGAGTTTTTGAGATAGCAACTGGGAAGGTCCAGAGAAGAGGACAAGGAAGAATATCAGGTTAAAGAAAGCGGTGAAGTCACTTCTTCAACTACTGAGGAGGACTCTGATTCAGATTTGGGAGCTGTGGCGAAGAAATGCGAAGAAATGAGATGCTGAGGAACTCTGTTCCTCACCTTTAAGAAATGGTTTAGTTGATTCTTGTGGGACTGCCCTAAACAGTAATTTTTATCGGCATTTGGAGGGTAGCTGTTAGATTTAAACATTCAAGCTTATTGTTTTATTAGTAGAATAGACTAACGTTAAGCTTATGTAATGATCTTCATTTCTTGGGGGTTTAGTGGTTAACTTTTCTTTCTGCAGTAGATATTAGATTCCCCATTCTAATTTTCTTTGTAGTTTATAGAAAATGCAATAAAAATCCCCTTCAGGGGGCAAAAAAAAAGAAAGAAATATGGTATAGATAGGGACCAATTTCCCACAAGCAGCTGCACTGCCCTTGCTCTTCCCTCCCCCTTATTCATCAACTTCCCACTACTTGCTGCATGACCGCATTTTGACCCACAGCATCCCCTGATTTTCCCTGTGTCTTCTTGATCTCAAAAAACAAGGATCAAGAAGATGCGTGGGAAATCGGGGGATGCCACAGGTCAAAATGCAGCCACACAGCAAGTAGTGGGAAATTGACAAGTACAATAGGGGGAAAGGGAAGAGCAAGGGTGGTGCAGCTGCTTGTGGGAAATTGGTAAGGGTTTATATACAGATTTCTACGGAGCAATTTGAAATGCATGCCAAGTTTGTTATTTATCAAGAATTTCAGCCATCAAAACTTGATAAAGCTTCAATCTGGAATAAAGCTAGTGTGGATTCAGATTGTATTTATTTATGTCCTGTTTTTTCTCACCAAAGCAACCCAAAGCAGATTACAATATGATTTCCCCCTCCTCCCGATGGGTTAGGCTGAGGGACAGTGACTAGCCCAGAGTTCCCAAGCAAGCTTCCTTACATAGTGGAAATCTGAATGTGTGCTTCCTAGATCCCAGCCCAACCTTCCAACTCTCCAGCATACGGCATAATCCCTTTTGTACCTCTTACCTTCTATCAGTTACAGCCATTAGAAACCATCTTGGTTACAACTAAGCACAGACACAATCCTATCTAAGACTCTACTGGCTATAAATCATGTGACCAACCACCATATTATCACATCAAGATAGGAGCAGTAAGGTAGATAACTGCTGCTATCTTGACATTAGGAGTGGCAGGCAGCCTTCAGTGTGGCCTGCATTGCTATGGATGACCGTCTTTAGATACATCCCAAATGGGTTCTGTTACACCAGTAGATTGGCTAACTGGTAGATGGAAGTCTGGTAAAGGAAATGAAGGGAAGTGGAGCATGGAAGAAAGCCACCTTTGAATCTGGAATATATTCACCCCATCCAAAGAAATTAATTCTTCCTTCTCCATTTAATTTCTAAAGAAAAGAGTTATTCACTGTAAGCTTCCCCCGTGTCCCCATCCTCTCTGAAGAATACGCATAATACGACATGCACGGGTGAGATAGCTGTGAAAAGATATCTTATATCAACACAGATGTCTTTTGTTCCTTCTTGTTTTCAGGCTTTTGTGCTGCATGTGCCTCAATAGGAAACGAGGGAATTTGGTCTGATGCTGTGCGAGTGATAGCTGCAAACTACAGGGCTTCAAGTGGCGATTGTTTAGCCAATGCAGACTGCGGAGTAGGAAGCATTCTTACGGGAGAAGGGGGGGGAAGCATTCAGGCTGCTGAATTACCTTCTGCATTGAAGGGGAGGTTATCTGTGTTCGTCAGCACGGAGGCACCGCTTAACAAACTCTCTCTGAATTGGTATTTTTGGTTCCAAATGAAATGTCAAGTGTAGTTTCACAATGGCAAGTTTGCCCCAGTTGTCTTGGCAAAGGGGCCTTGTGTTGCTACAAAAATGTGAAAATGGAGAAGGAAGGGGAAGGGGGGGGAGAAGGAAGGAAGAGAGAGTGGGTAAAATGGCTGTTCTGAATAAAGGGAAGGCAGGAAGGGAAGCAGAAGATCTGTGTACAGTCAACTATTTATGAGGGAATTCTTCATGTTTTGAACTGGTGGGGATGTCTGACATATGGAAGGGTAAATGGGACCATGCCCATGATCCCCACACCTAACACCCCACATTGTAGGGTTACCAACTTCCAGGTGGGACCTGGAGATCTCCTGGCATTACGCCTGATCTCCAGGTAAAAGAGATGAGTCTCCCTGGTGAAAAAGGCTACATTGGGAGATGGACACTATGGCGTTTTACCCTGCTGAAGTCCCTCTCCTCCACAAACCCTGCATCCCCTAGCTCTACCCACAAATCTCCAAAAATTTCTTAACTTGGAGCTGGTAATTCTCTGGCAGGTCCATGTGCGGGCCTCCTGGCTTGAGGGCCCTGTTGGCTCAGGGACCAGTGCTGGTCCTCGTTCAGGGGCAGGTGCCTATTAAAGGCCACTCCAGGGAGGGACTGAGGGACCTACCTCACAGGGAGGGTCTGCCAAAGCAGGACTTTGGGACAGGCTGTCCTCTTCCTCTTTCAACAAGGACTTATTTTCCCATGCTACTCCAGGGCAGTACATGACACTTCGAGAATGTTGTGGTTGAATTCACATTTTATATGCCAGAGTGGTGTAGCGGCTAGCATGTCAGACTAGAATCAGGGAGACCCAGGTTTGAATTCCCACTCCGCCATGGAATCTTGTTGGGTGATCATGGGCCTGTCACTCGATTTCTCTCTCTCTCTCTCTCATCAGGGCTATTTTGGGGCAGGAACGCACAGGAACGGAGTTCTGGCTGTCTCCCAAGTTCACTACACCCAGCAGGAACTCATTAGTATAATAGGCCACACCAACAGCAGAAACTCATTAGGATTGGCTACATTAGGGATGTGTGACCTAACATGCAAAGGAGTTCCTGCTACAAAAAGAAAGCCCTGGGTTTTGACAGCAAACAAGGTAAACAGAATAAGAAGCAAAAGGTGGGTGTGGCTGGATGACCACACTTTGGGTAACTTGGGGGGGGTGGCCTAATATGCTAATGAGCTGTGCTGTTGGGGTGTGTCCTAATACGCTGAGTTTCTGCTGATGGGTGTGGCCTTTTATGCTAATGAGTTCCTGCTGAGCTTTTTCTCCAAAAAAAGCCCTGATCATCATCATTATCATCATCATCTATCATCTGTCCCCTAGTTCAATATTCTAACCACACCACTCTGGCCATCAGCATTTGTTCTTGTTGTTTTTGCTGTCAAGTCACAGCTAACTTATGGCAACCCCATTGGGTTTTGAAGGCAAAGAGGTGGTCTGCCATTTCCTGCCTCTGTGGCATAACCCTGCTATTCCTTGGTGGTCTCTCATCCAAATACTAGCCAAGGCCAACCCTACTGAGCTTCCAAGAACTGATGAGATCAGGCTAACTTGGGCTATCAGCATAGTAGGAACTATAATGAGCTTTTTTCTCTGAGTCTCTGAGAAGGGAAGAAGGAAATGAAGATCCCATTCAGCTTGCATATATAAGTGAAATAGTCTCCATTCATATTATTCACTGATATGATGGTACAGTCAGCACAGCTACTGAAATTTTTGTAACAGATGGTTTTTAAAACCTCTATTAATTTTGGCTTTAAAAAAACAGATCCACGAAAACATTTAACATACCAGTCATTTATCATGTACGGTATTATTATCAAGTTCACGGAACTGCTCATCAAATTGAAGTCATAATGATTAGTAACTGATTTCTTCACAAGCAATGGATTGGTTAGCCATTCTTTGGTTCTTTTTATCACCATTAACTTTGAGTGCCTGTTGGTCCTGAAGGTGTTCCTCCAAGTCACAGGTGGAAAACTAGGGTATATTTCACATTTCTCATGCCTGTTTCTTTGGTTAGCGTATTAGACTACAGTCAGTGTGGAAATCACTTCTTTTGCCATTTGAGAGTGTTTAACTCCCTAACATATTTTTAAAAATATATATTTCAGATTATTCAGCAAACCTGGTTCCTGAGGGGAAGAAATGAGGAAAGGTATGTGTTGTTTGTTCACAGACCCAGTCTCTGGATTTAACTATCCACATTTTTAGCCACATTGAGAATGAGATAAAATGTTATATAACATTATATATTAAAAAAAAAAAAACAGGGAACATTCATTCATCCCCGTGAGAAGCTTATTTATATCCCCACCTCTGCTTGAGAAATAAATGTTTGCACCACTAGCATGTGCATGGAAATACTAATCTGTTGCCCATTCATGCGCTGTCATTTTCTAATTAGAGGCAAATTGTGGTGAGTGTTTTGCAAGCCTGAATTGGTTATCCATTTTTTCTGGGGAAATGTTAATAGCCCCCACCGATGTAATCTTTCACCCCATTTAGCCAGGACACTTGAGAAGAAGAACAGATTACAGTGTTCAGAATTCACATGCATAGTTTCAGCGGGATAGCTATGCTAGTCTATTGCAGCAAAACAAAACAGAAGTCCAGTGGCATTGGACATTATGGAGAGCATTAGTTGCTGTAGATTTTCCGGGTTGTGTGGCCGTGGTCTTGGCATTGTAGGCCCTGACGTTTCGCTAGTAGCTGTGACTGGCATCCTCAGAGGTATAACACAGAAAGATCTTTCTGTGTTATACCTCTGAGGATGCCAGTCACAGCTACTGGCGAAACGTCAGGGCCTACAGTGCCAAGACCACGGCCACACAACCCGGAAAATCTACAGAAACTAATGAACTCCGGCTGTGAAAGCCTTCAACAACATATTCTGGAGAGCCCTTGGGTATATGTGACATTGAATAATTGGCAAGGGTAGATCAAACCTGCCAGTCTTAAACTGGACAAACTGTCATGGCAGTTCCTAAAGAAAAAGTCCCCATGGGAAATTTTGATTCTCTTAGGTGGTAATGGAACTCTATTAGAAAATGACTGACAAAATTAAAACCTTCCAGGTTCCTTTTCCAAGCCTTTCACAGTCAAACTGATTTAGTTGTGTAGGGTAAATATTTTAGCTTTATTTAGTTTCATTTTAAAAAAGTGATCAGCTAAAATCTTATCTGGCCTGTTCTCTAAGGAGCTCAGGCAGCAAATGTGTAGTGCCATCCTGAGTACAGTTACAGCTGTTTAATTCCCTTGAAGTCAATGGATTTAGAAATATGTGACTCTGCTTAGGAGAGATTCAGGCGGGTAGCCGTGTTGGCCTGAAGCAATAGAACAGCGTCCGAGTCCAGGGGCACCTCTAAGACCAACAAAGTTTAAATCTGGGTATAAGCTTTCATGTGCATGCACACTTCTTCTTGGAACTCTCCATGCACATGAAAGCTTATACCCATAATTAAACTCCTCTTAGCACGACACTGATAGTCCTCCCCCAGTTTCATCTTCACAACAATCCTGTGAAGTATGTTAGGCAGAGAAAAAATGACAATAGTCATCTTGAGAAGAGAGAAGAAGAGATTGCATTTATACCACGCCCTTCACTACCTGAAGGAGTCCTTTCCCTCCCCCTCCCCACAACAGACACCCCGTGAGGTAGGTGGGGCTGAGAGAGCTCTTTCAAGAACTGCTCTTGCGAGAACAGCTCTGAAAGAACTTGTAACTGACCCAAGGTCACACCAGCAGCTAAATGTGAAGGAGAGGGGAATCAAACCCAGTTCTCCCAAAATAAAGTCCGTGCTCCTAATCATACAACAAACTGGCTCTTTGAACCCGGCTGTCCTAAGTATTTCTCCAACCACTAAACCATACTCTCCCCATTAACCAGCAGGTCCCAGATTTAAGAATATGTTAAATACTTGTCCCCTCAGGTAAGTATTCAAAATGACCTCATATTTTGCATCTCAGGATGAAAGCAGTATGAATTTCCTTGTAACAGCAAAGACCTATGGAATTCCATGTCATAGATCTTTCACATCTGGATTTACCACAATGATGCTGAGTTATATCATTCTTTTGAAGCCATTTCTGGTGAATTTCTCAAAATAGGAACATTCACTATTCCAAACCTGATTACACATGATTCATTAAAATAAAGTTTCTTTCTGGAGCAGTTGCTTTAAGTTTATTAAATGTTAAATTCTTATCTCATGTATAAGAGGTTTTGGTACTATGCAAATTTACTTACATTTAATTTGTTAATCCATTAAAAGTCAGATGATTAATGAACTAAGAGGCTTTCATCAATTGACGCCCCCAATTATATTGTCTCTTTATATTCTTTATCATCCCTTGCAGAATTAAATAAGACTTCAAAAGGTGCTTGAAGAACCAAGGTCTTCAGTGGAATAGAAGCACATAAATCTAAACTAAACTTTATCACATCAATATCTGCCATCATCCTCAAGGAAATATAATTTGGGGGAAACTGAGAGAGTCCAGTTTTTACAAAACATAAAAATTTTATTTCCTGTTAGGTTCAAACTTTTTCTTCACGTCCTTTGGTAATCATTTCTGGCAATAGCAATGACTCCTGGATATTTAGATAGTTAATTATGGTTTTGCCAGTAGCCTTGGTAGCTGACAGGATTTGGGAAGAAAGTGGTAGGTGTTTTGTTAAGACCTTGTGCAGTGATAACACTGATGCATTTTTATTTCTTTGGCAATTCTGTGGAACAGCCCAACTGCTGTTTAATGTGTGAGGGAGTGATTGTTGCAGCTGTTTAATGGCAGTGAAGTTCCCCAGTCTGGTAGCCAGCCATTTTGTTTCAGAAGCTGACTGACAGTTCGGGGATTCTGTAAGAGCCTACACTGCTAATGAACACACCGGTCATGTCTGCATTTCGCAGCACTTTCTACTAACTGTGGTTGGTCCACCAGTTGCAATCTGGGAAAGAATGGTCTTGCCACATTGATCTGGATGCTTCAGGGACATCCAGATTGGATTACTGCAAAACATTGGACATGCCACCCTATTTGAAAAGTTCTCAGAAACTTCTGCTGCACCAAAATACAGCCGTCTGGGTTGGTAACTCGGAGGCACTGTAATTAGTACATCTTATCAAAGCTCAAAGACCAACGTTGCATTCCCTCTGAGCACAATCTAAAGTGTTAGTGCTGACTTTCAAATCTCTAAACAGTCTACGAAAGGGCCCCCCAGGTTGGTGCCTGTCTGTTCTTCACTTGGATTTCCAGAAATTGGGTGGGGCCATTGTAAGGCAGGGCTTGTTATTGGCTGGCCTTATTCAAATGAAAGAATTTTCCACTGGAGGATGAGGAGGACTGATAAGCATCTGGGCTTTCCTTAGTCACTGTATAGTTTAGGGGTGGCCAAACTGTGGCTCGGGAGCCACATGCAGCTCTCTCACACATACTGTGTGGCTCCCGGCAGAGTGGCTGGGGAAGTGAAAGGGAGGCATGTCTCCCTGATCGGTCTTCCCTTCCACAGCCAGTGTTCCCCTCCTTGGGTAGGCTTGAGGTGGGGAGGGAGCAGAGAAAGAAAACAACTTTAGTTTTAAATGCAATCTTTAAGCCCCCCCACCCCCCGCCCCACCGGCCAGCTTGGAGAAGGCATTTGTCTCTTTAAATCCCTACTCCAAGCCAAGCCAGCTGGTGGGGGGGCGGCTTGGAGGATGCATTTAAAGTTGTTTTCTTTTTACCTCTCCCTCCCTTCCTTCCCCATCTATTTGCTTTCTTTGTTTTTCTTTCTCTCCCTCTTTCATTCTTTCTTTCCACCTCTCTCTTTCTCTCTCTCTTAGACAAATAAATATAATTAGCAAACAAATAAATATAACTGGACAAATAAATATCAGTATCAATATCTGTTTTTACCTCTTTTGTTTTTATTTTTGGCAGTCTCATCTCATTTAATGTTAGTAAAGAGCAAATTTTATCTTTTCCGATAAAAACATGTATGTAATATTTGGTCATGTCTTGCGGCTCTCAAACATCTGATATTTATTTTATGTGGCTCTTACATTAAGCCAGTTTGACCATCCTTGGCATAGTTATGTTCCACCCTCCATATTTCCTTCTTCCAATAAGGCGTGCGGAGGGAGATATTCCATTTCAATCTATCTATTCTGACAGCCATTTTGGTGTTGCTGGATTTTCCCACCTTTTCAGAAAGGACAAGTAGCCTTTTGTCCCCAGCCGAAGATGTTTTTCCATCTGCTATCTTGGTAATACCCAAGAGCAGAGCTGGTTTTAGGGTTTGGGGGCCCTCAGCAGAGACTACCTGGGGTCTCCCTCTGCCCAACACCAGCCCACATGCCTCTCTTTCCACTCCCCACCTGTGTGCCCCCCACCTACTTATGCACCTTTCTCCAGTTCCCACTACCCATGTTCAGTTGCCTGTACCAGATACACACTTTCCCGCCAACAGCATTGGCTGGTGATTGCACCTGGACATATTGCTGCTATAGCCCCCCAGAGTGCCACCTTTGCCACAGTGATTAACACAGCACAGGTGCATGAACTGGCCAAAGTGTAGATACAGCTTTATTTGGGGATTAACACACTTGTTAGAAAAGAGAAGAAACAGAGATAGGTTCCTAGCTACATTACTAGCGGGGCAGTGGGAGAGGAACTTCCAAGACACAGCAGGCAACCCCTACAAGTAGCAATCTGGAGACAGACAAGTAATGACACTTACCAGGAGAGAAGGTGCTGTTAGCAATGCTCCCTCTAAGCTGTGGAATCTTGTAAACAAAAATTCTACTTTGTGAGCTACTGGCATTAAAGGTGTGAGTGAGCGATTTGGCTACTGCATAAATTAGCTTGCTCTGGAGTCATCCTTCCTGAGCTAAGACAAAAATGTGTGAGTCGGAGGCTAAAAAACTGTGAGCTAGCTCACACTAACTCAGCTTAGAGGGAACACTGGCTGTTAGGGTTGCCATTCCCAAGTTGGGGATGGGGGATCCCCCAGTTTGGAACCCCTCCCCCTGCTTCAATGCTATCAGAAAGCCAGGTGGTTTTCTCTGCTGGGAAATTACCTCCCCAAACAACATGCCTACCTCACCCGGAAGTGACATAGGCACATTGGGTTATGTTAGGGGTCAAAGCTCTGGTTTGGGGGCAAAACTCTGTTGTAGAATTATCTTCAAATCATAGATTTGCCCCCAAAAACAGAGTGTCACCTCCCCCTCCCCAATATCACTAATGTGCATACATCACTTCTGGGTAACACAGGCACATTGTGCCCAATGTTTCCAGTGTGCATACATCACCCTGATGTCACGCTTCTTCCCTCCCTTCTCCTGGAGCCTCCTGGTGAGTCCCCCACTGGCTTGTCATCCAGACCTGGCAATCCTAGGTGCTGACCTTACTATCCTGTCTCATTGCCTCTTGCACTTCAAGCACACAGATGGGAATGACATGGAGACAGAAGGTAGAGGAGGTGCACGGGTAGGAAGTTAGTGGCAGCAGGCCCCACCAGGAGTCCTGGGTCCTGACGTCTCCCCCAACTCAGGGTAAGCTGATGCCAGCCGTGCCTGAGAAAGAGGGTGGAAGGATATGAGACAGGCAACTTCTCCCCTTCTCTTAGAGGAGGCATCTTTGTAAATCAATGTGTTTCAAAGGAGGAAGTGTGGGGGGAGATAAAGCTACGGTTGTTTAAGTTGAAAGTTTAAACCAAAAACACAGTTAGGTCAGGCAATAAAAGCTCTTTATTATATTTTTTTTCCATAGCAAAGGAACACAACTCCGTCCCGAAGAGAGGTTTCATATCAAAGCCCTTCCTGAACTCTCACAAGATTAAATTTAAACAGTTAATAGCACGGCTTCTTAAATGGTATATCAGAGATTAAAGAACCTTCCCAAGGCGAACATCACTAAAAGTAGGCAGGAAGCTCTTTGTATGTGATGAATCATCCATATATAGGATCTCTTTCTTGACTGAGCATTTTGGGGCATTATAAGGAAACCGGAGGAGAGAACAAAGACGCAAAATGGTTGCATCTGAACCTTATAAGAACAGCACTTCATAAAAAGGGACGGTGTCTTTGCAGAAGCCTGCCTTTTTCCCTCTTTTTAAGTTTCCACAATTTTCCTGGCTAGCATCTTCCACGGCCTGCTATTTTTCTGCAAGAAGAAGGAGGGAACACAGCCTGGTGGTACAGCACACACATGGCTCGTATGCAGAAGGTCCACATTCCCTAGCACCCCCAGCTAAAGGAGCGCCAGTAGGAAAGTGGTAGCACGTTATCCCTAACAGGAAAACTAGCAGCTCCCCAGGGGCATTTTAGGTTGGAAAACAGTACAGGGGAGTGCTTTAAGCCTCTTCTCCCCCAACACCATGGTCCCAATCTGATTTTGGCCTTTGCATGCCAAAGACATAGCACATATGTGGTCTCCCCAGACCCACTGAGCCTGATGTGAAAGTATGCAGATGCTGATGGATTTGGGGAGGCTACCTGTGTTCCATTATCGATGTACCTTGTGGCCAATGTAAACTGCTTTTGTTTATAGAAGGATCATCAACTCTTGATGAAGAAGATTTTTGAAATGGCCCTTTATTGGGGTTTGGATCCTTATTCATCATGTACTTCATCGCCCTAATACAGATGGGATGGAGTGAACTTTCTTACTATGGAAGGATACAGTCTTGGAGATACCTTACCTTCCATACCTTATGGAAATTTTTCTACTATAGAATGTTACTAAGCATGACACTTAAAGCAGCAGCTCTTGAACAGTGATTCAGCTTTATTTAACAAGGTATGAACAAAACAAAAGACAGGAGGGCAACAGGCTCTCTTTTTAAACTATCCGGGCTGGCAAAGCCATGCCCTAAGTTGCCAACAGAACCAATCAAAACATCAACATAACAGCCAATCATATCATCTCCCTCAAGAACCTTACCAGTAACCTGATTGGCCTGCTATGCAGAGTAGCTAATCAGTTTTACTCCTTTTCAATACCAGGCTGAGATGGGACTGAGATTTTAGCTCAGTCATCCATGTATGCATGATACATAACATATGTCCTTGCATTCTACTTTTGGAATAAACACTCTGGATATCTGTCTTGTTTGCATTTGTATAAGAGCCTTCGATATTTGTTTGTTGTTGTTCAGTCGCACAGTCGAGTCCGACTCTTCGCAACCCCATGGACCAGATTACGCCAGGTTCTCCTGTCTTCCGCTGTCCACTGAAGTTTGCTCAGTTTCATGTTCGTTGCCTCGATAACACTGTCTAACCATCTCATTCCTTTGCCGTCCCCTTCTTCTTTGACCTTCAATCTTTCCTAGCATCAGGGTCTTCTCCCGTGAATGCTCCCTTCTCACTTGGTGGCCAAAGTATTTGAGCTTCAGCTTCAGGATTTGTTATTTGTTTATGACCTCCATATTCAACACAATAAAATACACAAAGAGTTTTCATACACGAGTTTTATTCATTATACTATAGTTCTGTACACGGCATAGTTTCTTTTTCTTTTCAAACCTGTTACTGTGTTCCCTATTTGTATAGCTGCCCAGACCCACGGCAGACCCAAGAAGGGCACAAGGAAGATGTAACATCAAGCCCCTTTGCCTTGAACTGGATAGCCCAGGCTGGCCTGATGCTGTCATATCTTGAAAGCTAATTAGGGGTGGCCCTGAGCCATATTTGGATGGGAAACCACCGCGAAATGCCAGGGTCATCACGCAGACGCAGGCAATGGCAAACTATCTCTGAATATCTTTTGCCTTGAAAACCCTGAGGGGCTGCCATCGGTTGGCTTTGACTTGACAGCCAAAAAAAAAAAAGTAAAGCCCTCAGTGTATTGGTAATATTTTGGTAATATCTTACTTGGAAGGCACTTAGATCTGAAACCTTCCTAGAGTTCTTGCAGCTGCAGCCTGACCCCATCCAAAGCTGAACAGACAACCCTAAATTCCACATTGGTGATTCAGCCTCTGTCGGATTAAGTACTATCAGCCTTTATCCAAGCATGAGGACAGGAAGAGACTTAAGCACTTCAAAAAGTCTACCCCTTTTAACAAGCGGACTTTGGATCAAATTCCTTGGATTTAAATAACAGAGGCTTTGTTCCTAATGTGAAAACATATTCAGAACTGAGATGAGAATGATTCACATTGGTCCTTTCCCCCACCTCTTGTCTTCAAAGGTATTGTCTTACCTCAAAATCTGGCTTTACAAGGAGTGCTTATATAAAGTTACGCCTTTATTTTTAAAAAACAAAAACATATCTTTAGAAAAATTAAACCACCACCACCCCATGCTCCATATCAGCATCAGAAAGATCTGTTGCATAAACCGAAGAGGGGAAACTGACTTTGAAGTTCAAAGCAAGACAAGAGACAAATGGATGTCCTACATAGTTTTAACCCCGTGTAATACATCTTCAAGGTCACAGTATACAATTGCCAGAAGCATGAAAAGGAAGTACGATTCAGCCGCTGCTTCTGTGTATTTTCCAAAGCAGGAGGGATTCCAAAATCCTTATCTGAATTTCTCTGCAGATTTGACACTAAAGAATACTGATTATTTTTTTTCCAGAGTGCAACGACTGAATAAGGAATTCCACAGTCACATATTTATTTCTGATCATGTACAGAATGATGTGCATATTCTGTTTATGATTGCTCACTGGCAATTTTATTATCCCCATGTTGCAGAGGAATAAATGTGCACTGGTAAAACACTACAAGAAAGCTGCCTTAATGTTGGTATGGCTGCAGGAAAGGAAGAAGACCCAACCGGAAATGGGTGGACTCAGTCAAGGAAGCCACGGCTCTCCGTTTGCAAGACGTGAGCAAGCTTATTAGTCATATTACGGGAATAGCTAATTTTTTTAAAAAAAAATGAGTTTTGGAATTATCTGAATATCTTATGAAAGGTGATGAAGATATTGGTTATAGTATTGATATTTTTATTTGTATTCCACTAGTATTTAAATAGGGCCACAGTGGCTCAGAGGTTAAGATGCTGAGCTGCAGACTAGAAGGTCTGTAGTTTGGCAGTTCGAGACCCTAGTGCCGCGTGATGAAGTGAGCTCCCATCTCTGGCCCCAGCTCCTGCCAACCTAGCAATTCGGAAGCAGTTCTTCCTGCAAGTAGATAAATAAGTACAGCTTTGGTGGGAAGGTAACAGTGTTCCGTGCACCTTGGCATTTAGTCATGCTGCCCGCATGACCAGGAAAACATCTTCGGACAGTGCTGGCTCTGTGGCATGGAAATGGAGATGAACACCACCCCCTAGAGTCAGATGTGACTGGCTTTCAAGCAAGGGAAACCTTTACCTTTTCCTTTAGTATCTAAATATTTAATAAGAATAAAATTTAGGTTTAGACAAACAATTAAGACAATATTGAGTTTTTAAAGATGATTTAATTTTCGTGTAGATGTTTGTTCACTGCTAAAGATGTAACCTCTTTTATTGTTAACAGATTATCACTGACTTTAGACAAGTCCTTGTTTATTCTTTTAAAGAGAGAATCTATCTCAAAACAGTGTAATATTGATGTTTTATTGTCTACTATATTTGAAGTATGTAATGCATCTGATAATACATTTGATTTTACTTGTATGTAAAAACTTGTAACATTTGATAAACTTGATGAATCTATATTTTCTCCTACCTCCCTTCCCTTCTGTATTCCACTTTTTTGAAAGAGAAAAAATATTAATTATAAAAGCATCAAACGGTAAAAAAAGAAAAGAAAAACCTGCACATAATTTCTTAGAAGGCAATCATACCTACAATTGTATGAGACTGCTTTCTTGCAGTCATATGTGTATTAATAATGTAGAAGGGATGATCCAGATGAACTAAAGGGATGAAAGTGGCAAATGCCATCCCCCCACCCCAGTTTACAGCATTGGAAAGGCATTTCAATTGGGAAAACCATGCAAGGATGAAATAGTTTACACAAACAAGTTGTACCTGCATGTAGCAGGATACCAGTAGAAAGTTCATGCAGTCAAGTTGCACTTGTGTGTAGAGGGAGATCAGGTAGGGCAGGAACATGAGACAGCAGCCAGCAGTGACAGTGTGATGTAACTTCCAGGAAAATCTGGAAGTGATATCACACCATCAACCATTTTTTAAAAGCAATTCTCCCACCACTGTTGAAATAGAAGCCGGGGGCAGGGGAATACCCAGGCCATGGTGTGTGTGTGTGTGGGGGGGGTACGGAAAGCCCACCTACATAGCCTCTGTGAACTGGCAAGCAGGGGCTGTATGTCTGCTGTTTTAGATGTGATGAGGCCTTGTGCAATACCATAGCATTACCATGTTTTTAAACCCATTATGCACAACTTGAACTGCAGTATTTTTTAAGAGCCCCCTTGGAATCTCAGGCTGTAAGCTGAATGGTACTTGGCTTCTGCATAAACCTAGCCCTGGCTGGGAAGCTCCAGTCCAGCATCTTGACTTGTTATGCTCTATGCAGGAACACATCTTCCTATGCGGGAACACAGCTAGCCTGCCCTGAAAACTCTGCATTGGCTGCCTATAGCATACCCAATATGGTTCAAGGTGCTGGTTCTTGCCTTTAAAGCCGTATATGGCTAGGGACCTGCTTACCTGAGGGACCTCCTTTCCCCGCATGTACCCCAGCAAGTGCTAAGATTGGGTTCCCAGAATCGCCTGGTTCTTTCGGGGCCTAAAGAGGCCAGGTTGGCTATAACGAAGGTCAGGGCCTTTTCTGTGGTGGCCTCTCACTGGTGGAATGAGCTCCCAGAGGACACCAAGGCCCTGTGGAACCTTTTACAGTTCTGTAGGGCCTGTAAAATGGAGCTCTTCTTCCAGGCTTTTGAGTAGGGGCCAACTCGACTGAGATGGCCCTGGCCCGATTACCAACTGTGCCAACAATTGTACCATCAGTACCAATGGCACCACCAATTGAGGCTTCATAGCCGCTTGTGAACTTAGGGACACTATGGAGGCAAGAGACAATGGTCAAATGAAGAAGGCTTTATTCAGATCATTGCTCAGCCCAGGACCGCTCTGCAAAGAGCGGCACTCAGACTTATACGATTTCAACAGTAAACTATATACAAGGTAACTATATACACAAGGTCTGATTGGACCTAAGCAGAGCCCTGTAACTGGTTACTTTAGGTGCCTTCAGGACCAATGGGTGGTCTTTTATTAGACAGCCAACAGAGTGAGAGAACTAGGATACTAGAGGGCAATTCAAACAGCATAGTAATAAGCCCTAGAACACAACAGACACCGTTCAGTTGACAGTGATTGGAAGATTCGCCATCTTTGAATATAAGTTATGTTTATGAAGTACGATTTTATATTGATTGATAGTTTTAACGGAATTTTAATATATATTTGTGTATGTTGTTAATTGCCCTGAGCCTGCTGGAAGGCAGGGAGGGCAGGATATAAATGTAAATATAAATAAATATACAAATAAATAAACTAACGGTCATCTTGACATCTTGTGGCCACGCACATTCCATACATGATTTATTCTTTCGTTTTTTTCATTTAGACCCCACCTTTTCCCATTCGCCTCCATTTTATCGCAGCAACCTTGTGAAGTAGGTGAAGCTAACAGTGTGTGACTGCCCCAAGCTCCCCCTAGGAATCTTCTGTGGCACAGCGGGGGTTCAAGCCTGGTCTCCCAAGATTAAATGGATGAGGTTCCAGCTTTCAATAATGCTAAATGTCATTTAGTATTATTTAGTATTCTCTGAATACTTTAATAATAACCAATACTAATTAAATAGTTTTCAGGAATCAATTTATTTATTTAAAGCATTTATATTCCACTTCTTCTGAGGCTTTGTTGAGGCACTGGGTTACCAACCTCCAGATTGGGTCTGTAGATCTCCCAGAATTGCAACTGATTTCCAGGCAACAGAGATCCATTCCTCTAGGGGGGGGAAATGTCTTTTGGGGAGGATAGACTGTATGGCGTTGTGCCCTGCTGAGACCACGCCCATCACCCTCCCCTGGCTCAATCCTCAAATCTCCAGGGATTTCCCAACCTGGAGGTAGCAACCCTATCCAGCTGACCAACAAAAACCAAACCAGTAAAACAAGATATATTAAAAAAAAATGACAGTAAATCTTAGTAACATAAAAGATGGAAGGTGGCATGCTGTAGCTTGGTCCTGTGAGCTCCTGGCAGCTAAGCAGGGCCAGTCAGTACTTGGAAAGGGAGGCCACCAAGGAAGACTGTGCAGAAGAAGGCAATGGCAAACCATCTCTGCTCATTTCTCGCCTGAAAAGCCCCTTTCTGGGTCACCATGAATCGGCTGCAACTTGATAGCACGTTACACACACAAAAGTCCGTGCAACGTGTGTGTGTATAATGAGGATCTATAACGTTAGATCTATTCCAGTCCTGTATTCTGAACGGCTTGTGCTTCAGTGTGACCTTGTAGAATTCTACCTCGGTTGCTCCCCATGTTACAATTTCAAACCAATCTAACTGTACAAAACCATACAAAACTGCCCCTCACACACATGGCTTTTTTTTCTCCCCACAAAGAGCCTTTGTGAAAACAGCCGAACTTTCTCATCTCCCAGTGGGGCTGCCAATTGAGTTTTTTAAACTCAGCAGCCGTTCAGACAAGAATGTGGTAATATTACACGATTGCAGAACAGCTTGAGTCAGTTTCTCTTGAACAAGTACTAGATCTGCATTAAGAGCCGGGGAAATGATACCACAGGCTTGTGACATTTCAAAGAGAGCATTCCACAGTTGTTTCATTTGGTTCTAAATATTAAGCGCATGCTGAATCTCTGACCTTGTTCAAGAGAACATGGCAGAGTCAAGTAGGAATGTACAGGCAGTCCAATCAACATTCCATTAGAAGTTGAATGTGTGCGTTTCTCTGGGTGTGCAAAAGGGAATGAAAAGATAACAGGGCATGATTTACATAAAGTATAACCAGGGACTTTCACTTTGAACTTTTCATAAGACAAAGTGGTAATTTAAAATGTAATCGTGAATAGCTTATTATTATGTGCTGTAAAGAGCCCACTGGAATTGATTAAGAGACATTTTATTAAAATGAAGGCATCGCTTTCTTGGAAAATGCGCAGAGGTTCGAAAATTTCTCAGTGTGACAATGTGCTAATGAAGACCCCAGCAAGGCCTGCCCCCTAAAGACTTTCCCTTCCACCTGCTAAAGAAAGAGAGATTCTGTCTTCATTGGTAGACTTACATGACCTAGAATAATGAGATGTATGTTCTTTGCAGTTCTAGGAGGAGGTCTACTCCCAGCTTCCACTTTCAAAGGAACAAGCACCCAGAACTTTCTAGAGAAACATTGACCTGGGTCGATGAACAAACACAACAGCAAGGTAATGGCAACAATTTTCAGGAACCCCCCTTTTGGAGTGGGGGGTAATCTCCAGTTTCCTGGGAGTTTCATACATGTCTATGAAATAAAATCCCTCATATTTTTGGCATCTTCAAAAACATTAGCTGCCCTTTGGAATACCCAACACATGAGTCATCCTTTCTTTTTCTTTTTTGTATTTTTTTTGTATGTGCGAGTGTGTGTGCACCTGGAAGTCATAGCAACCTCTGGTGACTGACCCCTACTGGGGGCCTGGAGGTTATTCAGAGAGATGACTGAATAAAGCCTGCCCCTGTCCTCCCAACTGCTGGTGTTTCTTCTCTGTATTTTTCCAATTTTAGTATATGTGCTGCCGAAGTGAGCACCCAAGTGCTGGCATTTCAAGGAAGTCTCCCATCCAAGTACTTGCCAGAGTCAACTCTGCTTAGCTTCTAAGATCTGATGAGATTGGGCTTGCTTGGGCTATCCAAGTCAGGGCATGTGAGTCATCCCTGTTTTCTACTAATGGAGGGGCTTCCCACTCATAGAAAGGATCTATTCATTGGAAGGAATGGACTGTGCATTGCAGCTTAATACTACCACATATATCAGGACTTCGGAGGGAGGACAGTAGAGTCTGCAAGGCTAGATAGGGCACTTCCTGTACCTTTTGTTCAGTCCGCTCTGCTGCTATTCCTTTGTTCAGGGCTCTTTTTGTAGCAGGAACTCCTTTGCATATTAGGCGACACACCCCTAATGTAGCCACTCCTCCAAGAGTTTACAGAGCTCTTCTTACAGGGGCTACTGTAAGCTGTTGAAGGACTGGCCACCTCAGGGTTGTGTCGCCTAATATGCAAAGGAGTTCCTGCTACAAAAAGAGCCCTGCCTTTGTTTACCCAGAATGCTACTCTAGGATTTCCTTCCTTCTGGCTGCTTCCCTTTTCTCCCTCTCCCTTTGTCTTCCATGAAAGCTGGACATACTCTTTACAATCTCTTTCCATCCAAGCTAGAACCACTGACTCTGTCTTGTCTAGTATGGTGTCCCTTACCAATACAGAGCTTATATTTCCTTTCTAAAGTAAAAAGCCTCAGTTTGAACTCATGCCTAAGCAGCTAGACATAACTCCTGTGGAAAGCTAGTTCAGGCTTTCACCATTAGGGTTGCCAGGTCTGGAGATTTGGCGGTGGAGCCTGGGGAAGGCGGAGTTTGGGGAGGGGAGAGACCTCAGCAAGGTATAATGCCATAGAATCCACCCTCCAAAGCAGCCGTTTTCTCCAGGAAAACCGATAATAGGTAATCTGGGGTCAATAGCAACAGCGGGAGATCTCCAGGTGCCACCTGGAGGCTGGCAACCCTATTCACTATTGACAAAAGGATTCCATCCACCAGGAGCAGGACACCTTCCAATCAAACCCAGGGTCATCCGAAGACACCAAACTAGAGCAGAATCTTGTGGACCCACTTCAGGGCCTTTGGCAGAGAGGCAGGACAGAAATGTTTCAAGTAGATTAAATAAATCTAGTATTCTTGAGAGACACTTGTTGTGAAATTCAAAAAATCCAGTATTTACTAGGGATGGGGCAAAAATTCCTACTCCATTCTCATGCGTTCCTGATTAACAAGGTGGATTTCTAAAATAAATTTCATAACTGGAGCAAAGCACAATTTGCTATAGCTTTTGTAGTTCGTTTTCATCTTCCCCACTGCTGCAGGTGAAGCAGGAAGGAGAAGGAGAAGGAGAAGAAGTCTCAATACAATCATACATGTGGTTGCCTCCCCATTTTTTCACATAACAAGGATCTCAATACAACTGTATATTCATTCACAACATAGGGTTGCCTGAGATTACAACTGATCTCCAGGCAACAGAGTTCACCTGGAGAAAAGGGCCTCTTTGGAAAGTGGGCACTGTACCCCACTGAAGTCGCCCCCTCCCCAAACCGCACCCTTCTCAGGCTTCACCCCCCCCCCCAAATCTTCAGGTATTTCCCAACCCGAAGCTGGCAATCCGATCACAACAAGGTTGCTTTCTGCAATGTTTTATCAATGCGCACCTGTGCATTGGCTAGGAGGGGAAATATAAATGAGATCTGTATCCAAATGCATATACACACACCACACTCTTTACAAAATCTGCAAATAAAACCACGAAACAGTGGAGGAATTTTATTACATCACCTCCACTCTAGAAACAGAGCTTCAAAATCTGGGGGGAAACTCAGATGAGCAAAATTCCAGACGTATCCCTAATACCATCCGAACGCCTCCTGTTTTCTTAGTGCTAGAGATGCAGGAGCCAGGTAACACACGCCAAACACACACATTTTATATATCTGAATTTTGTCCAAGCGAGGCAATTAACATTACAACTCCAGAGTTTTATCAGCTATATGGCGGTATTGCCAGAAGATCCTGTTTTTGCAAAGTATCTAATGATAATCAGTACATATTATGCTTCGGCATGGGAAATGCCAAACCTTTGGCAGATGTGAGGCTATATTATGTCTCGCTATTCTGCTTCTCCCATGACCTGCCTTTTATTGGCTAAAGATGGTGAGTTAAGTCTGTCTCCAAGATGGCTATAAAAAATATAATGTTTCAATTTCTCATGGCTCCCATGTTCATTAAAGCCTCTCTCTCCCTCTCTCTTTTTTTTTCTCCAGCAATCTGCCTTGCTGCAAAGGGCATTAGAAATAAAGATTGTATTTCAGCTGAAGACAGAGCGAGCACAAAAGCTCCCCTAATTACGTTACTAATTACTTGAATAGTCCTCCATTTGACAATATAATTACACCAAAGGAGGGTGAAATGTCTCAATTACCAAGGAAAGAAAAGGAATTTGTTTTCATTCCAGAATTCATAGACTATGAAGCGGGATGTATAAACTTCACTTGAACTCCAAAGGGCAGGCAAACTTTCTAAAAATAGCCCTTTTTTTCAAACAAATGCATTTTTTAAATAATAATTTGTAAAAAGCATGTGCTTTTCATTAAGCCCCTCAAAAGCTGGAGCTCCAGGATCTGCTCACCTCTCTGCTGTTTGCTTGGTGCGTTTGCTGTTCATTACCGATCTTGTACTGCTGCTTTGCCTGGCTACATATTTCATTTCCAGTCCAATGGGAAGTCCTAACGCCTCCATCAGAAATACAGATGCTTGGATGGTATTAGCATTCTCATCCTTCCAGAGAAAAGAGCTGATGGAAGCTTTTTCAAGATGGACCGAATTTCAGCTTCCTGCATTTTGCAGACTTCCGAATAGCTAAATGCAGATGTGATCATTGGCTGAGGACAGGATTGCACTGGAGGAAACCTTTGGGTTGGATCCTAAAGACACATGGCTGGTGAGAGGCAGGTAGGGGGACTGGGGGTACAAAGTTCCCCCTGAATGTGTTGTTCTGAAGCTAATCCAAGAAGCCAAACACTCCACCAGCTTCATTTTGCTTTTATGCACTCAACCAGCATGATACCTGTAATCCAAGAGATTTAGCAGCCCTTAGAAGCCGTTCTAGGAACTGTTAATCACTCATCTTAACCCTTTGTTTGACTTGAAACCATAACAAGTGCACACCTGCAGCAAGAATACCCTGTCCTAATTTTTTATATTGTACATCAAGAGCCTCTTTTTTGCAACTCAAACTACATTTAGTATATTTATTTATTTGATTTATATACTGCCCTCCCCCCAGTGCTAATAAATACTACACACATATGCATATATATCCTTCCCTATTATATAAAAGCGTAGTGGTCGACTGGCATGCCCAAATAAGGTAAAAATGCACAGCAAAATAGGTTGGCTGTGGGGGCTGCCACTCACCATTGGGCCCTGACCATTGGCTGGCATGCCTGCCTCCGTGGGCTTGGTCCCACCCACACAGCCAGCTCATGGCCTCTTCAGCCCAGTCTGCCTCCAGCCACCCAATTGGGCGGCTGTGTGCTGCTGATCCAGGCTGGATGGTGGCCTCCCTTGCCGTGCCACCAACCCCCCCCCCCAGTAAGCAACTGGGGCTGGGGACACCTTGCATGGCGGGGGGGGGCACCGTAGCTGGCCTCGCCATGCATGCACCACTGGGAAACGGCGCCATGAGCGACTGGAGCCGATGGTGGCCCCCAACGACTGACAAAACGGGGAGGCCGCGGTGGAGCTGGCTGGCCCAGAGAGGGAGACGGCCTCCCTTGCTTGCCACTCGGCCACTGCGGGAACGTGCTGGGAGGGGGAGCCGGGCCTGGCCTCGCCCTGCAGGCGCCACCGCCTCAGAGGGGGATGGCGCCTCCATAGACAGTCTGGCTAGCACCCATTGCATCGCGCCACAGAACGGGCCTTGCCGCTAGTAAACAATAAACCAGTAGCAATAAAAACTGATCAGATGGCATTAAACATCAGGGATCCTCCCTTGGAGGGAGACCGGGAGGCCAACCATTGCTGTCCTCAGACATAGGCCTTGTGGACCATCTCTGTCTTTTACGGCCTGCGGGGCATGGATGTCATTAGGTAGAGAGTTCCACCAGGCTGGCACCAGGGCTGAAAAAGCCCTGGCTCCGGTTGAGGACAGCTGAATATCTTTCAGGGCAGGAATCATCAGGAGATTCTTATTTCCAGAGCGTAATGCTCTTCAGGGGGTATACTGAGAGAGGTGGTCCCTTAGATACACTGGTCCAAGACTATTTAGGGTCTTGAAACTCAGTACCAAAACCTTGAACCTGATCTGGTACTCAACCTGGAGCAGCCCTGCATAGAGCACGTTATAGTAATCTAGCCTGGAGGTGACCGTTGCATGGATTACTGTAGCTAAATCAGGGTGAGACAGGAAGGGGCTAGTTGCCTGATCTGGCACAGGTGGAGAAATGCCAGTCTGGCAACATTTGTGACCTGGGCCTCCATAGATAGAGAGGCATCTAGAAACACAACCAGGCTTCTGACGGTTGGTACTGGTGTTAGAGGTACACCATCAAGAGCTGGGAGTTGGCACCCCAATCCTGATGTGCCACCCCCCAGCCACAGAACTTCTGTCTTTGAAGGATTCAGTTTCAGCCAGCTTTGTTCCAACCACCCAGCTATGGCTTCCAGCCCTTTGGCCAAAATAGATGGGGCGGTATCTGGTCAGCTGTCCATCAACAGATGTAGCTGGGTGTCATCAGCATACTGGTGACAACCCAGACCAAAACTCCACACCAGCTGGGCAAGTGGGCACATATAGATGTTCAATAACATTGGAGAGAGGATCACCCCTTGAGGAACCCCACACACTAAGGGATGTCAAGGTGATACCTTCTCTCCTAGCACCACCCTCTGTCCATGACCCTGGAGAAACAAGGAAAGGCACTTCAAGGCCACCCCACAGGCAGTGGGTCAACAGGTCATGATCAACGATGTTGAACAACACTGTTGGATCTAATAATAACAACAGCAGAACTGATCTGCCTTGATCTAGCTGTCTGTGAAGATTGTCTGTGAGGGCGACCAGCACTGTCTCCATCTCATGCTTAGGGTGGAAGCCAGACTGGAATGGGTCCAAAGTCTCAGTGTCCCCCAGGAAACTCTGTAGCTACCTCCCTCTGAATTACCTTGCCCAGAAATTAAAGATTCAAGACTGGGCAGTAATTGGCAGGATCTGAAGGATCTGGAGATGGTCGCTTTAAGGGTAGTGTTACTATGACCTCTTTTAATCCCCCTAGATAGACCCTTGAACTAAGGGATAGATTGATAGTGTCCATCAGGGGGCCCTGTACTCCCTCACCACTGGCTTTCACCAGCCATGATGGGCACAGTCCAAGAGGCAAGTGGTCGGTTTAACAACACCCAGGATCCTGGGAGAGTCGGCTGAAGTTGTCACGTACAGAATCCAAAGGCAGCCAAGGGGCCTTCAATTCGCATACTATATCAACATTGGCAGGCAGGTTGTGGAGGAGATACAAGATTTTATCTGCAAAAAAGCTTGTGAAAGCCTCAAAGCCAATTTACTAGTATTTTGGGTTCTCTCCATGAGAGAAGTTAAATTCCCTTTTCATAGCCTTCACCATTATCTCATAGGTTTTCATAAACAAGCTATAATATGTTCTTGCAGCTTTGTCACGAGACTGCCACCAAATCTGCTCTAGCCGTCTAATTTCCTGCTTCATCACTCTAAGCTCCGTGGTATGCCATGGGGCCAAACTGGGGCAGGTGCGAAGAGGGCATCAGGGAGTGATCTCATCAATGGCTTCAGAGAGATAGGTAATCCAGTCCTCTATCAGCTCATCCAGTGAGCCACCGGGAGGTATCAGATCCTGCAGAGCATTTTGGAAACCAATTGGATCCATTAAGCACTGGAGGCGAGCATAAATCTGCTTGCTACCTAGACAGGGCAGGGGTCTAACACTCGGCCGGGCCTTCAGGGCATAGTGGTCTGACCATGGCACCCTATCAACAGCGTTCAGATCCATATCAATCCCCATTCCAAAGATCATTTCCAGTGTGTGGTCTGCTTGATGTGTGGGACCTAATACAATTTGGGAGAGTCCCAGGGCTACCATGGAAGACACCAGGTCCAACATCTGTCCAGAGGTGGCCTCATTAGCATGGATGTTGAAGTCCCTGAAAATTATTATCCTCAGAAACTCCAAGGCCCAGCCCGCTGCTGCCTCCAGCAGGCTTGGCAGGTTGTCTGTTGGAGCACTATGCATTCGGTACACAAGCCCGACAGCCAAACTCTCCTCACTATCCCACACCAGGACAACACAATCAGTACTGGAGATCTTTGGCGTGGTGAGTGCCTGAAGGGAAATGACTATCTGGTGTGTGGGACCTGAAGGAAAACTACTCTCCTATTACATTTGTATGTGTATATTTCGTTCTGCTAGCCCAGAAAGGGAGCTCTGTACAGAAAGGAAACACTGATCAGTACTGCCCAAATCTTCTGTGGCTTCTGCAGTGAGGTGAACAGCTGGGTAGATTAAGGATTGATGGTGCAACATTATCTAGAGCACATTGTGCCAAACACTAGACTCTCTAGCTTTCCTTGCCGTCCAAGCAGAACACATTCCTTTATCAGCAACCACGGCCTTTTGGTTCTAAGATTTTAAAGAGAGGACAGCAAAACTTTTTTAAAAAATGAAGATAACATTTAGATCAATGGCTTCAACCAGAACCAAAGCTAGGTCCATTTGGTAGCCGGAACTGTGGGGGGGAGAAACATATGGTGCAGAGGTCCATCCGTGGCTATTAGCCACAAGGTATAGATGGGACACTACATCTGGGGCAGTGATCAGGCCTGCAGCTAAGTGGGGCATCTTGGGGCCAGGCCCCCTGACTGACCGCCCAGGCCTCCAGCCTCTTTATTTTATGTTTCTCATGCACCATGGCCATGCAGGACTGAGCCATAACCCTGCCCTGCCTGCCAGCAGTGTGCCTCTGGCTGGCTGTGGGCAAGGCATGACACAGAGCACATCTGCTCCCTACTCCAGCCCCCCTCTCTCTTGTCACTTTTTTTTTTTTAAAAAAAATACTCTCTTGTCACTCCTGACAGAGTGCCCCCCAACTTATTTAAATGCCCCCCTTAGTTAAAAAAAAAATCCTGGCTACAGCCCTGGCAGTGATGCTCTGTATTCTTGGTGCTTGGGGGGCAACAGTGGAAGGGCTTCTGGAGTTCTGGCCTCGCTGGTGGACCTCCTGATGGCACTGATCCAGCATGGCTTCTCTTATATTCTAATGGGAGGATGTCAAACATTTTTTAAAAATATAACTGGGTATTTAATAATGAGGGGACACAGTAGAGCACTGACCCTTCAGCAGGGACAAGTCAGAGTTTCAACAGAGTGTAGAAGATAGGAACTCCTTAATGAATCATAGCTTTCGAAAAACAAAAACAAAACTAAGGGAGACATCATAAAAGGTAAGAGAATGGGAGGTAGGGTTGCCATCCTCCAGCTGGGACCTGGTGATCTCCTGGAATTATAGCTGACCTGCAGGTGATTAGTGATTATTTCATCTGGATAAAATGGCTGCTTTGGAGGGTGGACTCTATGGTCCTATACCCGGCTAAGGTCCCTGCCTTCTCCAAATGTCACCCTCCCCAGGCTCTGCCTTCAAAATCTCCAGGAATTTCCTAACCCAGAGTTGGCAACCCTTGTGGGAGACCTCACCCCTCTGTAATTCCTGCACTGGCGTGCTTGGGTATGGGTGCTATGTCCAGTTCTCTGCTGAACCAGGAAAGTTTGCCTGTGATATTTGTAGGATAACTTTGACAGGTTTCTCAGTACCAAAACAGGAAAAAGTGAGGAGATGGAGACACACATATGCAGCTGTGCACCTTAGGTAAATCAATACTTTCTGTTGACTTTGCTCCTTTGATCCACTGGTTGACCTCTCAGCTCTGTCCCTGGGCACATGGGCTTTGGCCCTTTCCCTCCCTGAGCTGCATACTTTGACGATGGTCCTACCATTGGGAGGGCAAATCCTGAGTTGGGCTCTACCTTCCAAGGGTCAGCAACAAGTAGCAGGTTTTCCAGAACCTGATTCATATAGAAGCTGTGGTGTCAGAAGGGATCAGGTGTAACTCTTCTCAGGCAATTTTGCCAGTCGAAATCCCCACCCACCTTGCATGCCCTGGCCGTGAAAACGAGAAATCCCCTCTTTGCCTTTCGTTTTCCCCTTTCCGGGCCTTAAAACAGCTCGAGCTGATTTCAAATGTTTTCATTGCTGCACTGTCAATCCCTAAATCCCCTGTTCAATTTCGCTTCTCCCTTGTGCAAATCTAAGATGTGATCCTTCCTTTCCGCACCATTTTCAGTTTCTTTGCAGTGATTTCCCGCCCCCCCCCATAAAATGTACCTAGAGGGCAGATTGGAAAGAATATCACTGCCAGCAACATCTTTGCTGTCCTTTTGCCTGTTCTTGGCCTGCAGCCTTGTGCGACTGTCCTATTAGATGCTGGACTAGCCCCAAGATGCAGTTTGTTCTTGGTGTCTCTTTTTTTATATATTTTTGTATATTTAAAGCTGTATTTTTTGCTGTTGCATTTATCTTATTTATCTGCTGTAAGCTGCTTTCAGTCCCTGTGGTATATTTTATTGGCTGCTTTTCTCCCTAACTGACGACACTGTTTTCCCCAGTGTTATTTGCCAGTTAATAAATCTGCATTAATCATGAACTGTTACGAGTATAAAAGCGACACACCTTGTATGTGTTTAATACCAGATAAATTGGGCAGAAATGATTTTACAAAAACAACAGTGAAAACTGGGAAACTAGAGAGTGCCTCAGACATCAATGAATATAATGAAAAAAGGGAATCAAGAACATTTGCTTATTCCTCAAAACAGAGGGGTGGTGTTTGGTGAAACCAGGTGTGAGAATGATTTAATTTCCTTTTCTGTTACGTCACAGCCTTGATTTCAATCCAGGCCTTGTGCTGTTGCCTACTCCTAAAACCTCTAAAAAAAGATCAGTTCATGGATTTTCCAGCACTATGTTTAATTTGAGCCAATGTGGTGTGGTGATTAGAATGTCATAATAGGATCTGGGAGGCTTGAGTTCAAATCCTTCTTCTGACAGGAAGCTTGGTAGATGGCCTTGATCTCAAGCCATTCTCTCAGTCTCATTCGGTCTCTGGCTTTCTACATGCACAACAGCTAGATTCAGTTCCAGGAGCACCTTAGAGACCAATAGGCTTGCCAAGAACTTACCGTATTTTGGTGGGGGACGGATACGTCCTGGCAGGACCATCCCCAGGGGAAGGAAAGATGCACGCACGATGCCATCACCAGGAAGTGATGCTAGGCGACACTCTGGCAATGCAGCTGGAAACTCGATGGTACCATCGAGTTTTCAGCCCCATTGCCAGAGTGTTGCCTGGCGTCACTTCCTGGCAATGGCATGGTGCGTTACAGGGAGGACTGGTCCAGCCGGGGAGCATGCTTCCCCCGCTCCCACGCGGTAAGTACTTGGGAACCCTAGAGACCAATGAGATTTTCAGTGTATAAGCCAGGGGTCCCTGACCTTTTTGAGCCTGTGGACACCTTTGAAATTCTGACAAGTGTGGTGGGAGCAGCCACAAATGGCTGCCACAAAATGACTGCTGCAGCTTATGTATGGCACACAGTGACCATCCTTGTGCTGCGGTGGCTGCTGACAAAGCAAAGTTTTGTTTTGTTTTTTTAAAAAAAACCTGCTCAGCCAATCAAAAGGTTTGCTGGGCAAATGTCCCACCTGGTCCCGCTAACTTTCTAAAAAGCTTTGACTCTTGAAAAGCTTATGCCCTAAAAATTTTGGTGGTCTCTGTGGCTCAGCGGTTAAGACACTGAGTTTCAGATCAGAAGTTCAGCGGTTCAAGACCTGAGTGCCGTGTGACGGAGTGAGCTCCCATCTCTGGCCCCAGCTCCTGCCAACCTAGCAGTTCAAAAGCAAGAAATTGCAAGTAGATAAATAGGTACCGCTTCGGTGGGACAGTGTTCTATGTGCCTCGGCGTTTAGTCATGCCGGCCACATGACCATGGAAACATCTTCAGACAGCACTGGCTCTTCGGCTTGGAAACGGAGATGAGCACCACCCCTAGAGTTGGATTCAACCGGCTTCCGAGCAAAGGAAGCCTTCCAAGCAAGGGAAACCTTTTTAAGGTGCTACTGGACTTGAATCTCTCTCTCTCTCTCTCTTTTTAATATTTTGTATTTTTGCATTGTGTGTGTGTGTGCGCACATGCGCTTGTGCCTTGAAGTCATGGCAAACTCTGGCCACTCCTACTGGGGGATGGAAGGCATTCAGGGAAGTGGCTTGATAGCCTGGCTCTGCCTCCCAGCCCTGGTATTCTCTGGAGGACTACCGTCCAAATACTTGCGTGGGTCGGCCCTGCTTATATTCCGAGATCTGACGAGATCAGGCTTGCCCGGGCTATCCAGGTCAGGCTTGAACCTACTGCAGATCAATATCTCTCTGCATCCCTCTCAAAACTCTCTGCATACACTGTTTTACCTGTACTTGTGAGGATACAATGAGGAAAGCAGAGCCAGTTTGTGGTGAAGTGGTTAGGAGCGCAGATTCTAATCTGGGAGAACCGGCTTCGATTCCCCACCCCTCCACATGCAGCTGCTGGTGTGACCTCACAACAAGTCCCCTCAGAGCTGTTCTCTCAAGGGCAGTCCTCGAAAGAGCTCTCTCAGCCCCACCTACTTCACAGGGTGTCTGTTATGGGGAATGGCAGAGAAAGGAGATCGTAAGCTGCTCTGAGACTCCTTTGGGTAGTGAAGGGCGGGGTGTAAATCCAATCTCCTCCTCCTTCTTCCCCCTCTCTCAGCTCCTTGGAGGAAGGGGAGAATAAAAATGCACTAAACTGAGAAATGCCGGGCACTGTGCTTTCACTAACTCTACCCCTTGGGTTGGATCCAGGTTCAGTGACAGAATGGAGGTCTCCTTTCCCCTCCCACTGCAGACCACTGATCTCCATGACCTGCTGCTCCTGGAGAATTGAGGACCCTGAGGAACAACATGGTGGGGGAGGAGCCTGCCAAGGGAAGGGAGAAATGGTGGAGATTGCCAATTACATCTGCCTCCAACCCCCTCACAGCACCCATAAAGAATAAAAAGAAGCTTCAAGAAAAGCTGAGATGCCACATTCCACGTTTACTTGATGCAGTTCTGAGAAGCGGGGAATGCACATAGCCCTGAGGGTGAGAGATGGTGGTTCCAGGCACCACATAGAGATCTGTGATAGATTCGCTATATCTGTACTACCTCTGCATTGGCAGCAATGTCAGCAAATCTTCATTAAACGAATATCCATTGCGTTCTTGGCAAGACTGCGGCAGTGAAATTATATTGGGTGATTATTGACAACAATAATGAATTTGTTGAGCAATTACCTCTCTCTTTTAACTTTATTGTTGCTTGTTGAATATTTAAAAGTAGGAATGAGCAACATTCTATATTTCCATTTTTAAAAAATGAAGAAAAAGGAGGAGGAGGAGATTGGATTTATACCCCACCCTTCACTCGAAGTCTCAGAGAAGCTTACAATCTCCTTTCCCTTCCCCTCCTCACAACAGACACCCTGTGAGGTAGGTGGGGCTGAGAGAGCTCTTTCAATGACTGCTCTTGAGAGAACAGCTCTGAAATAACTTGTGACTGATGAAAGGTCACACCAGCAGCTGCATGTGGAGGAGTAGGGAATCAAACCTGGAGTAGGGATTCAAACCTGATGGTTCTATGTATTGGTTTGTATGTTGTATTGCTTTTGTGTCCAGTTTATGCAGTAGTTGTATTTTTATTTTGTTTAACCTCAGTTATACCCCACCTTTCTCTCCAATGGGGACCCCAAGCAGCTTACGATGTTCTCCTCTCCTCTGTTTTATTTTCACAATAACTCTGTGAGGTAGGTTAGACTGAGAGTATGTGACAGGCACAAGGTCACCCAGTGAGCTTCCATGGCATGAGTGGGGATTTGAACTTGGGTCTTCCCTCTAACTACCACTCCATGCTGGTTCTCCTTCTTAACCACGTTGATCCTTCATACATCTAATTTACCGTAATGTGCAAAGATGGTTTATTCCTGCCCAAAGAATGGTGGAAAATGCCTATATTTTGTGTGTGTGGGGGGGGAATCATGGATTTGATCTGTACAAAAGAAAAGCAAATTGAAACAAGACTTTTGGAGGTTTGAAACATGGGTGATGAGAAATTCAAAACCATCCCTAGTTCAAGGATAAGAAGCAAGGATGGCCGAGCGTACCGCATTCCATGAGAATGCCCCTCTGCCGCAAAACTATTATTAAGAATCTGTTTTGCATTAGCAGGGAGGCCTCCGACCCACTTACATTCTTCTCCCGCTGAGCTGACAACCTCCCTCAACCCCAGCCTGTCTGCACATCTAACGTCAGGAAACACCTTACATGGCTATAATAAGTTCAAGCCTTTAGACTCCATCCTGCTCAGAGGCATATAAATCAGATTCCAACTTTTGAACTCTGTTTATTTTTTCATTGGCAAAATATATATATATGCCCCTGCTATTTGTTCCAATATGAAAGTTAGCAACCAGATTTAAAATGCTGGGAAAATACATCCTGCTTTGAAGAGAGTCTAGAGGAAGTCATTTGAGACAGTTCTGGCCGCGGCTAAGAAAATGGATGAGAAATCTGTACAAATAATCTTATTTGGAATTCAGTCGCGGTTTGCATTTGAGGCTTGGGTTATGTTTCCAAGAAGCAGTTTTTGGCAAGTATAATGCAGGGGGGAGGGGAATCATGCCATAGGGTAGCAGAAAGTGGCATCTGTCTAACAGGAATTTGTCCACACATTGCATCTAGACAGGATTTGGGGCTTCTAGTTCCAGATCTTTAGATCAGAAAAATCCCCATTTCAATCTAAGTATTTCAAAGATGTGATTTTTTATCTCTCATGGCATTTCCTCGTCTTCATACTGATCTCCCCCCCCTTAAAGTATGCAAAATGTATGCATTTTTTTCAGTGCTATTTATCAGGGTCTTTTGAACATACATTGTCTGTGTAAGTGATGCACAACTTAAGTATGGTAAACAGGGTTGCCATCCTCCAGGTGGGGTCTGGAGATCTCCCAGAATTACAACTGATCTCCAGATGACAGAGATTGGTTCCCCTGAAGAAAATGGCAGCTTTGGAGGATGGCCTCTATAGCAGAGGTGTCAAACTCATTTGTTACGAGGGCCAGATCTTACATAAATGTCACTCTGTCGGGCCGGGCCATGTGTGCCATAAAACGTAATGCCAGGTACCAGAGATAGATAGAAACTGTATAAAGGACAGCAGCTGGTAAGCTCCGAGTTGGGGTATCCTGCAAGGCCCCCTGGGCTGGGAGGGGGGTGCAGAGGAAAACCCACATAGGTGGACTGGAGAGGCAGCAGTGCGGTGCTGGGCAGATGCTCCCACGATGCTGGACTGCTGCAGACAAGGTTGTTCTACCCTGCTGAAGCCACCCCACCCCCAGTATTCCCTCCCTTGTGCCAGTTGCTCGCAGGCCACATAAGAGCCCTGGGCAGGCCAGTTGCGGCCCCAGGCCTTATGTTTGACACCCCTGCTCTATTGTATTATATTTGCTCAGGTCCTTCCCCTCTCTGGTCCCCACTCTACCCAACATCCTCTCTCCAAATCGCCAGGATTTCCTAACCTGGAGTTGGCAACCCTAAGTGGTGGGAAGTGTCATCAAGTCTCAGCTTGCTTTATAGTGACCCTACAGGGTTTTCAAGGCATGAGATGAACAGAGGTGGTTTGCCATTGCCTGCTTCTCTGTAGCAATCTGTGTGGAAGTGGCTGGCGTCACCTCCTTGTCCCGGCCAGGGGCACCATGGGCTCAGGAAGTCGTGGGGATACTTTGCTCGGGGTAACATAATTCCAGTAGGATCTAGCAAATGATGATTAATCTTACCATGACTGAATGCATTAAACGGTCATAAACTCAGGGATATTGTGGGGCAGGAATGCACAGGAACGGAGTTCCGGCTGGCTCCTGAGTTGGCCACGCCCAGCAGAAACTCATTAGCATAATAGGCCACACCCAATAGCAGAAACTCATGAGGAATGGCTACATTAGGGCTGTGTGGCCTAACATGCAAAGGAGTTCCTGCAACAAAAAAGCCCTGGATTTTGACAACAAACAAGGTAAACAGAATAAAAAGCAAAAAAGGTGGGTGTGGCTGGATGACCACACTTCTGGTAACATAGGGGTGTGGCCTAATAGGCTAATTAGATGTGCTGTTAGGGGTGTGGCCTAATTTGCTAATGAGTTTCTGCTGTTGGGTGTGGCTATTATGCTAATGAGTTCCTCCTGGGCTTTTTCTACAAAAAAAGCTCTGCATAAACTGTTAAATTCTATTTCCGGTTGACCACTAAAACAAACAGAACTGATATCAGTTCGTTATTGGCTAGAAGATACATGGTACATCTTCCAAAAATTCAGTCCAAATAGCAAACTTTTTAGAATGTTGCTCATAATCCCAATCTCGCCAGATCTCGGAAGCTAAACAGGGTGGGTCCTGGTTAGCATTTGGATGGGAGACCACCGCGGAAATCCAGGGTCACTATGCAGAGGCAGGCAATGGCAAACCACCTCTGATGGTCTCTTGCTTTGAAAACCCTACAGAGTCACCATAAGTCAGCTGTGACTTGACGGCAATATACAGTCACCATAAACCGGTTGCAACTTGATGGCATTTTCTACCACCAAGGGAATAAAAGTCTAAAGCCCTGACCTGGATAGCTCACGCTAGCCCAATCTTGGCAGATCTCAGAAGCTATGCAGGGTCAGCCCTGGTTAGTATTGGAATGAGAGACCACCAAAGAATTTCAAGGCCGCAATGTAGAGGCAGGCAATGGCAAAGCCCCTCTGAATGCCTCTTGCCCAGCTGTGACTTGATGGCAATATGTTTGTGCAGGCCACACCCAACAGCAGAAACTCATTAACATATTAGGCCACATCCCTGACAGTACAGCTCATTAGCATATTAGGCCACACCCCCATGTTACCAGAAGTGTGGTCATCCAGCCACACCCACCTTTTGCTGCTTATTCTGTTTACTTTGCTTGTTGTCAAAACCCAGGGCTTTTTTTGTAGCAGGAACTCCTTTGCATGTTAGGCCACACACCCCTAATGTAGTCAGTAATGATGAGTTTCTGATGTTGGGTGTGGCCTGTTATGCTAATGAGTTCCTGCTGGGTGTGGCCAACTCTGGAGCTAGCCAGAACTCCGTTCCTCTGCATTCCTGCCCAAAAATAGTCGTGTTTGTGTGTGTGTGCACACTGTGAGAAGTGACATATTTACATCTTTCACTGAGGCATAGAAAGCAGGATTGCAAATGATTAAATGGAATTCTTTCCTTAAAAATAGCTCATAATCCCAAACTTCATCAGTTTGACTCTGACTTTTTACCTCCTGTTGCTCCATCACACACACGGAAGAAGAAAAGAATGGGGCAAAATAGAACAAAGGAGTAAAATGAGATGGCTGCACTGGAGATGGGTGTTGAAATATCGTACAATGGTGATATTTATCTACTGTCCTACAGTGGCACTCCTGAGAAATAAAACATCATCAGCTCCCTGATACTATCAGCTAATTTGGAAGTTGCTGTTTCAAAGAAAGAGAGAGGAAGGCTGGTGATCTTTAGAAAGGACTCACTGACGTCTCTTTGAAGATAAGATTTGAATAGGGGTGAGGTTGAAATATACCTGGTAGGAAGGAGGACGCAGACTGAAAAGTCACGTGCATAGAGTTCTCTGCTCCTCTGAATCTTTGCTTCAGGGACTCGCACGAGAATCCTGCAACATCTGACATCATATGATGTGGCAACCCTTCATTTTCCCAGAAGGCAACACTGTTAAGCATCAGAAGGTGTCTACAAAGCTAAAGAGTTTCTAAAACGCCACCTGAACATAAGAACATAAGAACATAAGAATATAAGAGCTTAAGAAGATGGTGAAACTGGTTCGAGTGGCTCTACCCCCTCGGAGACAGAGACAGACAAAGACCTGTCACCTGACCGCGGAAGAAGGTGCTGCTGCCACCAAATCAACCTACGATTTTAGAGATAGGAAGCCTAGGTAGAGGCAGAAGGACTCTGAAAATTGCCTTTTTGAAGCGAGCTGCTGGGGATGCTCTGGAATTCTCCCATAACAAGTAACCAATTAATAGTTTAGCTGAGATAGATAGAAACTTGCAGCATGCATTGCTTACTAACACTTATGTACTAACATTGAGTTTAACAGGGATATGATCTCCTTCTCTTGTTTTTTTAGTATAGTGTGGGTATACTTTCAGGGCCGACCCCAGGTGTCTGGTCGCCCTAGGCAGGACAGCCAGGGGCACCCACCCCACCGGGGATGCCAACCTCCCGGTGGGGCCTGAAGATGGTGGAGCGCTGCTTTCCTGGGCGCCCAGGAAAGCCAGGGAAGGGGCGGGGGTTCTAACCCCCACCCCTTCCCTCCCAGCGCCGGCTTTCTTGGGCGCCTTGCAGCTGCGAGGCACCCAGGAAAGCCAGAGAAGGGGCGGGGATTCTAACCCCCACCCCTTCCCTCCCAGCACCAGCAGTGCCGGCTTTTCTGGGGGCCTCGCAGCTGTGAGGTGCCCAGGAAAGCCAGGGAAGGGGTGGGATTAGAAGGCCCGCCCCTTCTCTCCCAACGCCGGCAGGTTGCAGTGCCAGCTTTTCTGGGCGCCTCACAGCTACAAGGCGCCCAGAAAAGCTGGCGCTGCCGGCGCTGGGCGGGAAGGGGGGCTTTTCACGGGGGGCGGGGGCATTTTGGCGCCCCTAGTGGGCAAGCCGGCCCTGTATACTTTTCTTTCTCCTTAGATGTAGTCCCCCTCCCTGGATTTTTCTTTGTAGTTTTAGTTGTATATTAAAAAAGCAATAAAAAATCTCCTTCGGGGGACCAAAAAAAAAAAGGTGTCTAATTTGCAACTGGAAGCGGCATTGTAAAGTCACAACAAGCTAGCCCAACTGGTAATTCTTATAAACTCTGGTCTTCCTCTTTAGCAATCTCAGGCCCCTGTCACAGGGCCAGATAACGGAGGGGGAGGCATGGCTATTTGCACCATTGCTATTTGACCCACCACTACGTGATCAGACGTGACGGCGGAGAACCAGGGCTTTTTTCAGAGGCATGTATTTCCAGTGCGCTTCAACGAGGCAAGAGGGGCACGCTGGAGCAATCAGATGGAGAAAGTCTGTCTGTGGCCCATCGCAACTCTTTGATAGTGGGCTTTTGCTAGTACTTTTAAAGTCCAGATCTTTGGCCAGATGATCTGGGTTGGTGATGGGTGCACAACACTTGCCAGAAGTGTCCATTTGATCATGCCCTTAAATTCCACCCAGCATTCATGAGTATCCTGTAGTGTGACTGAACCCTCAGATCAGAAAGGGCTTGAAAACAATGTCTGTCTGTCTGTTTGTGTGTGTGCGTGCATGTGTGCTAAGTGCCACAAAGTCTCTTCTGACTCAGGTCTTGCAAACTGAGGGTCGTGGCTTCCTTGATTAAGTCAATCCATCTCATGTTGGGTCCTCCTCTTTTCCCGCTGCCTTCAACTTTTCCGAGCATTATTGTCTTTTCCAGTGACTCTTGTCTGATCATAATAAGTGGCCAGAGTAAAATAGCCTCAGTGTAGTCGTTTTAGCTTCTAGGAAGAGCTCAGTCTTGATTTGATTGAGAACCCACTGATTTGTCTTTTAGTGGTCCATGGTATCTGTAAAACTCTCCTCCAACAGTACATTTCAAATTAATCAACCAGCATACCTTTGGGTCCGCCTCTCCCTATATGAGCCCCTTAGAGCACTGAGATCTACAAATCCACACCTTTTGGTAGTCCCTGACCCCAGGGACATCTGATTTGCCTCAACTAGGGTCAGAGCCTTTTCAGCCCTGGCCCCTGTCTGGTGGAATGAGCTCCTGTAGGAGATCAGGGCCCTGTGGGACTTACTACAATTCTGCAAGGCCTGCAAGATGGAGCTCTTCTGCCGGGCTTTTAGTTGAGGCAGCGGACATCCCTCCTCTTCTGGCTGGTCTCCCATCAGTGTCCTGGATTTGAACAGCCACCTGGGAACTCACACGACTGTTCCATCTTAACTGCAGAGACTTTTAATCATATCTTGTGCAGTTTTTTAATGACTTTTGTACTGTTTTTATTTGTTGTTTTAAATTGTGTTAATATTGATGGAACCCACCCTGAGCCTGCTTACGGGGAGGGTGGGATACAAATCCAATAAAAATAAAAATAAATAGTGCTTAATTTATTTAGGGTTTTGTCCTTATCCCATTCCCCCGCCCCCAAGTGGACACCTGAAGCAGTTTACAAAAAAATTTATAAATGCAAAAATAATTTAAATAAAAATAGCATGAAATAAAAAAGGGAAAAAAAACCAAAAGTACATAAAAACATCCTGGGCTGGTGTCCGCTAGGTTAATACACTAAGGTTAAGTGCTCTTTGGGTCTTATCCAAGGGCCCTTCTCCCCGGCCACACACACACCCCTCTCCCCAGCCACAAATACTCAGCCTAGATCTTACAAGCTGACAGCCAACTTCCCACAATTCCCCTTTCTGCTGAGGTCATTTTAGATTCAACTCCCTGCGAGGATGGGTGTCTGGACCTTCCACTCTGAAATATACGTTGCACAATTCTAAGTCAATAAACAGTGTTGAGGGAGATGTGTGACTCACTCAATGAGTTTCCAGACTTTTACTGTCTGTTCTGCAATTAAATATTTTTTTTTTCTCTTAAAAAAGAAAGAAAGATACTTTTATGCGGCTCATTGAAAGCAGCTAATCAAATGATGTGTTTGGGCCGTTTTGAAGCCCTGTGCTGGCTGAGGGCTTTCATTCCTCTCATTAACCACTTTGTTTTAAAGCTCATTTCAGTCAGCCTTTCTTATCAGTTAAACCCATGGGAACTGGATATGCAATTCAAAGGCTTTTATTTATTTTATTTTTAAAAAAGAAAAACCCTGCTGGGAGCGGGTCCAGCCCCAGTTGTTCCTTGTTTACTGCAGTGAACTGCTCGTAACAGGATCCTCCCCGTTTCCTCCTCTAATGCACACCACCTGGTTTGTGTTAGGCCTAGGGTAGACGAGGTCACGTCACTCCACACATTGTAAAAACAGCAATTTTAAAAGGTGGTCGACATGGTCTGAACTGACACAAAACCTTTTGCAGTACCTTGGCACCCCAGAAGTTGCACGGAACTTCAACTAAGTAAAAAAAAAAATAATATTCTTTCCCTCTAGTCTAGCCTCCAGTTTTCTATTGTGGCCATCTAGAAGCTTTCAGGAAGACCTTAAGCAAGGCATGTAGCATGGAAGTTCTATTTAGTTATCATGGCTGATTGCTACTAATCGCTACTAATCGCCAGCCTTTTTAAAAATTATTTATTTCATTCTGCAAAGCGTCTACAAAAGAACTATTCAGGGAGGGCATAGTGCTGTAATATAGTGGTATGGTCTTATGAAGGGAACAGGATTGTTCCCTCTTCCACCATTTATTGGATGAGTTATCTTGCTTTTACCATGTTGCTTTCTACTTTTGCAATTCCTTTTTTTTTTACATTATGACAGGCCTGATACTTTTTTCATTATTCTAATTCTTATCCTAGTCCTGTTGCATTGTTTATTAGATGTCGTATGCTTGGCTGTGTCATTTTACACTGTGTAATCTGTCTTGAGTCTCAGTGAGAAAATTAAGTAGATAAATAAATTTCCTCAAAACTATCCAAGGGGGATAGCCATCACCTATATCTTGTGCCGTTTACTTTGTTGTGTGAAGTAGTATTGCCTTAGTCTGTCTTGCATGTACTGTCCTCCAAGTCATTGTGTGACCCCGAGATTTAATATTACAAGATGGGAAGAAGACCTAGATATCTAAAGCTAGCCAGTGTGGTCCTGAAGTGTGTTGGACTAGAATCTGGGAGACTCAGGTTCAGTTCTCCACTCTACCATGAAGCTCCCTGAACAACTGTGGACCAGTCATCCTCATCCAGCATAATCGACCTCAAAGACTTGTTGGGGAGGGGCCATGGCTGAGCAGTAGAGCACATGGTTGGCATGCAGAAGGTCCCAGGTTCAATCCCCGGAATCTCCCCCTAAAAGGATGGAAGGTGATGTGAAAGACCTCCCCCTGAGACCCTGGAGAGCCACTGCCAGCCTGAGCAGACAATACCAACCTTGAAAGACCAAGGGCCTGATTCAGTCTAAGGCCGCTTTACGGGTTCATGTGTTGGGAAGATCAAGGGGGGGAAGGATGAGAGAAAAACGTGATAGATCCTTTTCCCACACCATGTATACCACTCAGTGCTTTCCCGCAGAGAAACTTCCTGCAAAAAGAAAGCAAGAGAGACAGAATATTCGCTCTCCTTCCAGGGTTTGCTTTCCACTCATAGTGCGATGCTTTTGCAAACAGGGCAGAATTCAAAAATAAGATCCTCCCTCCCCCTCCTGCAGTATGAAGTGGCACAATCCATTTCACCCCCTCTGGACTTCGCCATCTCATTCTGGGTTTTAATAACTTATATGTGTTTATTTATTTACTTCATTAATACGTCTAGGATCACCATTCCTCAGTTCAGGGCAGGTAATCCCCTGCTTCTGCAGGCTCCTGCCTGCAGTTGGCCAGCTGGCTGGTGGGAGGAACCCCCCCCCAAGCAACATTGGGCAATGTGCTGACATCACCCAGAAGTGATGTAGGCATGTTGGTGATGTCGGCGGGGTGACATTCTGGCTTTTGGGCAACACTCTATGGTTTGAGGGTGATTTTGCCATAGAGTTTTGCCCCCAAATAGGAGCATCACCCCCGATGTGCCTACATCACTTCTGGGTGATGTATGACATCACTTCCTGACATGTCAGGGGCAATGCTTCCAGCTCCTGGAGCATCTCCCCATCCCTCACTGGCATCTTGAAGAGGCCTGGCAACCCTAAATACTTCTCCTTTCTCTCCAATGGGGACCCAAGGTGGCTTTCATTATACTCCACTCCTCCATTTCATCCTCACACCAACCCTGTGAGGTAGTTTAGGCTGAGTGTGTTTGACTGGCCCATGGTCACCCAGCAAGCTTACACAGCACAGTGGAGATTTGAACACTGGTCTCCAAGATCCTCGTCTGCCATTTTAACCACTACATCACACTGTTATCTTCCTGTCTTAGAAAAAATATAGTTACAACTACTGAGAGGAAGCTAGATCAATGTGCATGTACTTTGCTATTTACCATTTGTCAGTTTTGTGATGCTGACAATTCCTTTTGAATGTTAAGGCTAAATAATGCCAGAGGGTATTGCATTAACATTATGACTGTTATGATTCCCCCTTCCCTCGTCTTGTCATAACAATAAACTGAGAAATCTGTCACGGGCAGCTAGAAAAATGGAAAGAAATCTAATTAGTGTTATATGTTTGGGAACTGATACAGGGGGAAAATGTTGGTGTAAGTCATATTAAAGAACAAATAGGTTCATATTATTAAGCTTTAGGTTTCAGAATATTTTGGTTGCCTTCCCACATTACTGAAAACAAAGTTTCCTGACATTCATTTCTCACTCTTCCTCAAAGGAGCTCAGGATAAAATACAAGAAAACTGTTATCTCTTTTTGACAACAACCCTGTGGGTAGGGCTGCCAGGTGTGGCATGGCAACCCATGGGAGACGATGGGGGGGATTTGCCAGTGATAGTGTTATGACACTTCCAGAAAAAAAACAAACTTGGTGTTATGCCTCTCTAGGAATCTCCTGAAACTCTATGTTAAAATCATAGAGTTTCCAGTGTTTCCTAGATAGGAGCGATGGCTCTTCTGAGTTTCCCCCAGAAGTGATATCACACCATCAGCCCAACATCCAGTTTAAAGAAAAAAAATCTCCCACCTGGTCTGAGACAGGGTGGGAAATGAGAAGTAGGGGATTCCCTGCCCCTCCACCTGCCATGATGGGGGACGCCAACCCAACCTGTGAGATCAATTGACTCAACTGAGGTTATCCAGTGAGCTTCATGGTTCAATGGGTGTTTGATCTGAGTAGGGCTTTCTAACCACTACACCATACAGAAGATACATGATTTCACCAAGGCACACTTCTGTCATAACTCTCTTTTAACTTTCCGTATCTCGCTCACAAGGGAAAGCCTGTCCTAAGATGGTGTCTGCTGCAGCATAGATTTGTACTATCTAAAAATAAGGAACAGTCTTTTTCTGCTTTGACTTGCTGTTTAATGTGCAGATCTATTCAAGTGTAATCAATAGATTGATTGGTGAGTTAACTGAAGCTCATACTGAGGCCTGGTCTACATCAGTAGCTAAATGAAACAGTGGAATCCTGAGGGGTTAGATTGGACTGCACCATTCTAGTTCATGTAGCAGGTAGCAGAATGCCCCCCTCAGGTAAAGAACATCCTTTGTGCAAAACCAAAACTCCAGAGCAGTGGGAAGTCAGATCATAGTTCAGCCTTCTCACTACGGTGCCAGTTTTCGACTTGCAGGAATTTGTGCATGAGGGTATTCAAATATGCTGACTTCAACCTGAAGTGGTACGAGCCAATTCTACTACCTCAGAACCCTATTGTCTCATTTTGTGGCCGTGTACAAGCCAGCATTGGTATGGAGAGTCAAATAATATATTATCCCCAAGATGATATAATACATGCCACAAAAAAGCTAGGAGGGCCTCTGTTGAACTGCAGCAGAGGGAAGCTTTTTGTTGGAAGTCCTTCAAAGCCCTAACCCCTCTTCCCTTCAGGAGTTCATAAGCATTCAGGGGGCTGAACCAGTGTTAAGTATGACACTTAACTCAATTTCAGCAAAGTGATTCAGCTTTATTCAGCAACAGCTCAAGTCAACCAGAACAGCAAACAGCAGATCAACAGATGACAGAGAACACAGTGGAGCTGGGCTCCTTTTTAAACATTCCCGGCTAATGTAGCCACGCCTATTTACAAATAAGTAACCAATAAGATTACATGGATAAGAACCAATAAGGTTCGTTCCCCCCAAGAGTTTGAAGTTTGTCCTGATAGGACGGTGCTTCTTAGACAACCAATCAGAAAGGCCGGATTACGATCCTTGCCTAGGCACGAAGCTTAACATGGTCTTTCAATGGAGGCATTTCACTTTACAGCGTACATTACAACTAGATTAATATCCCAGGATGACTTCTGGATGAGAATTTTGGAAGTACTTCTAGCCAAGACTAAGCAAGACTACACACGCACTGCACATTTTCAATATACCGAAAATCATGAGGAAAAAAGATCCCCTTTCTTCTCTTCCCTGTCAGAATCAGCCCTGTGTTCAGGGTTATCAAGCAATGCACGTTCAAAGTGGATATATGAATTTGCGTACTTTGTTTCTAGTACGCTTCTCCAATGGGGACCCCAAGCAGCTCACATTGTCATCCTCTCCTCAATTTTATCTTCACAACAACCCTGTGGGGTAGACTAGGCTGAGCATATGTGCTGGTCTGGACCAAGATCACCCACCAAACTTCCACGGCAGAGTGGAGAGCCAGACCTCAGCCTCTCAGATCCAAGTTCTTCACTCTAACCACTAAATCACATAAAATCTATTTAATCTCATACCAGGGGCTCAAAATGTGCTCTCCTGATATTTTATTTATTCAGGGAATTTATATACCATGCCTTTCTTCTCACACAGGCAGCTCCCAAGGCAAGCAACAATAATAAAAGCAATGCAAAAATAATCATGTATTATGTTGTCAAAGGCTTTCATGGCTGGAGTTCATTAGTAGTTGTAGCTTTTCCAGGCAGTATGGCCGTGGTCTTGGCATCATAGAACCTGATGTTTTGCCAGCCGCTGTGACTGGCATCCTCAGAGGTATAATACAGAAAGATGGAGTGCTCTCTGTGACACAGAGGGTGCAATCACATGCACAATTAGCCCCACCATAGGTGTGAATGCCAGGTAGATTTGAAGGGCATGATCAGACACGAACATCTGGGAAGTGCTCCGCACCCATCAGCAACTCATTTTGTTCCACTGCAGAAGCGGAGTAAAAAGACACTGGGGAAAATCCTGTAGTAAACGGGTTGCAACGAGCCACGGATGGAGTTTCCTGTGTCTGATCACTCCTGTGCGCTCTCATGGCATCGGGATGATCAGGCCATCCCGACTCCATGCCATTGTTTCCCCCCCCTTCTTGGAATGCACATCATCACAAACTCCATAGGGAGACCTCAGTACAGAGATGTGATTCATCGATTCCTCGTGTAAGCACATCGGAAACAAACAGCAAAAAAAAAAAAAAACCCCACTCACCCGCAGTTGCATCTGATCACGTGGTGGCAGGCTTTGCCCGCAGCTTCCAAGGAATGTGTGATCATGCAACTGTGGGTCAAATTTCTCCCTCACACACACTTTATCTCATGCATGTGACCACCCCCAGAGAGTTCTCCATCTTTCTGTGTTATATCTCTGAAGATGCCAGTCACAGCTGCCGGTGAAATGTCAGATTCCACAATGGCAAGACCATGGCCATATAGCCCGGAGAATCTACTAAAACAACAACTAATCGTATATTAATTTCATTAAAAGAGATATTTGAACAGACAGGTCACAGTCCACAGTTACAACCTTCAGGTTGTACCACAAGTCTTAAAAGAACTCCATTTTAAAGCCTTGTCGGAAGTCCCTGAGGGTACTTGCCTGCCTCACCCCTTCTGAAGGGAGCTGTTCCATAGCAGCTGGGCAGCATCAAGCGAAAGAGCCTGGGCTGTAACTTGAGATCAAAAGGACTCCTAAGAGACCCAGCTGGAAGGAAAGCAAGTGTCTAATATTGAGATAAATGGGTCTTCTAATATGTGGGCTTCAGGTAGGGCTGCCAACTCCACACTGGGAAGTTGCTAGATATTTGGGGTAGAGCCTGGGGAGTACAGAGTTTGGGGAAGGAAGCGCCCTCAGCAGGGTATAATGCCATAAAGTCACCTCCTCAAAGCAGCCATGTTCTCCAGGGGAACTGATCTCTGTAGTCTGAAGAACAGCAGTAATTCTAGATAGGGTTGCTACCGCCCAGGTGGCGGCTGGGGATCTCTCAGTGTTACAACTGATCTCCGGATGACAGAGACCCATCCCCCTGGATAAAATGGCTGCTTTGGAGGGTTGGACTCTATGGCATTGTACCCCACTGAGCTCCCTCTCCTCCCCAAACTCCACCTTCCCCAGGCTCCACCCCCAAACCTCCAGGTATTTCCCAGCCCAAATTTGGCAGCCCTAGTCCCAGGAGATCTGGAGGCTGGCAACCCTAGCAGGCCACAAGGGGTTGTCAAGGTAAGCAGCAACACCTTATACCGGATCCAGAAACAAATAGTCACCTTGTAAAAAGACTTCTTCAGGACTGGGGTGATGGTCTGATGGGTGGCAGTCACATTAACCATTTGGCTTCTCCATTTTTCTCCAGCCAAAGTCTCAGGAGGCTAATAAGGAACCAACTTCAGCCTCCTCAAAGTCTCTCACAAACTGCAGGCCTAGCAGTCCAGGGATGCTTTCTGCCTCTCTCCCACGGACATCCTCTCCCTCTGCAGTTTCTATTTCTCTTGTCCCTGCCTTTGGAGATGTTTATCTTGGTGTTCACATTGTTTATGAAACCCCAGCCTTGAAGGTTTACAGATGGAGCAGTAAAATCTAGGCATGGTGGTAGCCTTCCCTTGGCTTTTAACACTGATCCCCCTCCTCCCCAAGCCTCCTTTAAAACAATGTTGAGGTTCAAGAGCTGAGAAACCATTTATTAGTAGGTGCCATGTCAAATAGTTTCAGCATGAAAACAAGCCCAAGCACAGCCAAGCACAATACCCGGCCTCCTCAGGTACTACTGGCCAGCGCACATTAAAGCAAAGCTACAGTTTAGCTTGGAATCCGATGAAAAAGGACACCTGGGGTTCACCGCTTTGCATTGGCAGGAAACTAAGCCTACAAATGTTGTGACTGTGGGTGCAAATATCCTGGCCTTCATATGGGGAGCCAGCTCAGCCTTCATCCTTTTCTTTTCCCTCTTGTTTTAGTGCTATCTGACCACACATAGTTTCAATGTGCAAGAAATGAAACCTAGAGGTGATGAGGGAAACAATGCTCAGCGCAATTTGGAAGTTCAGCAGTAATTATGAGCATCCTTTGATATGGCTGCCAGTTTGGGTTGGGAAATACCTGGAGATTTGGAGGGGTGGAACCTGAGGAGGGAGAGGCTTAGGGAGAAATGGGACCGTGAAGTCCACCTTCCAAAGTAGCCATTTTCTCTAGGGGAATTGACCTCTGTTGCCTGGAGATCTGGTGTAATTCTGGGTGATCTCCAGGTCCATCGGGAGGTTGGCAATGCTGTTTAAATAACCCTCTAAACACTGGTTGGTTTTGTTTTGTTTTTGTTTTTTAGAGAGTTCTACATATTGACTTATAATGTAAACTGGAATTCTGCACATGTACAGAATATACCTTTCCCATCTGTTTTGTCCAAGTCATGGCCAGAAATCATAGCTCAGGGTGATTTGTAAGGCTCCAGGGCAAGCCCAGAGTCCACGGGGGAAACTGCTATGCAGTAACAGAGCTTGTCTGACTGAGCTCCGGGACGTGTTCTAATCCAGATAGCTTGTAGCTCTTCCTAAATTATGACCTGTCCAATAGAACAACCACTGTGTAATAGCTCAATATAAATTCAAATTATTGAAACCAGTACATAACAACTGCTGGAATCTTCTTGAACTTTTGCTACAAAGGATTTTCAGACCTTTTTGTACCAACTGGGGTCTTTACCACACTTGTGAAACCAGCTGTATTGAGATAGCACTATACTTTATTGTTGCAATGTGTTGTCTTTACAGTTGTTGTGTACTGGTTTCAATAATTTGAACTTATATTGAACCATTACACAGTGTTTGTTCTATTGGACTTCTCTGTTCACTGTGGTGCCTTAGATTTATTGTTTGTAAGTTATGATCTGTACCAAAAAAGTGAGAGCTGATTTCGCACAAGAGCTGCCTCGATGTTGCGCTGCTGTTTGCCCCGATACTATTGGTCAATTTCATACCCGAAGCCGCGGGCTGCATTTTGACCTGCGGCTTCACTCAATTTCACCTGCAGTTTCATGATCCTGTTTTTTGAGGAGCAGGAAACTGCGGAGGAAATCGAGCGAAGCCGTGGGTCAAATGCAGCCCCACGGCTTTGGGTGTGAAATTGACCAATAGTATCAGGGCAAACGGTGGTGCAACACCGAGGCAGCTCTAGTGTGAAATCATCCTCAGTCTGAAGGCACATTCTGCACATGTGCAGAATTTGATTTTACACTCTGAGTTGTAAAAGAACTTACTGGGGAAATGTCTGCTCTGTAATGTAGCCAAACGCAAGGAGGTATGCAAATTTCTATCCCAAACCAGGCAACTACATATTTAGGGGCCATCATTAGAAGCTCGTGTGTTTGTGTGTATGCCAAGCAATGGGGAGCTTCGGATGGCATGAGAAATACAGTGCTTTGTGCTTCTGCTTTAAGACAAATGTGACACATCAGCAACACTGCTCATTCACATTGCAAACATCTCTGTTCAGCTTTCTGTTCCCTAATCAGATGTTAACATAAATAGCACAAGAGAGACTGATAGATTATTACATATCAAGTGAACCAGGGGGGCTGTGGCTCAGGGGTTAGGGTTGCCAGCTCCAGGTTGGGAAATACCTGGGGATTTGGGGGGAGGAAAGCCAAAGGAGGGTGGCTTTGGGAAGGGGAGGGACTTCAACGGGGTATAATGCCATAGAGTATACACTCAAAAACGGTCATTTTCTCCAGGTGAACTGATATATGTCACCTGGAGATGAATTGTAATAGCAGGAGGTCTCCAGCCACCACCAGGAGGTTGGCAACCCTGTACAGGGTAGAACACCTGCCTGGCTTGCAGAGGGTCCCGGGTTTGATTCCTGGCATCTCTAGTTTAAAGAACTGGGTAGGACATGGTGAGAAAGATCTGAGGTCCGGGAGATTTCCTGCCAGTCTGTGCTGACCTCGATAGATGAAAGGTCTGACACAGTATAAGGCAGCTTAATAGGATCCTGTGCTTAGGGTCTGGGGTTCAGTGGTAGAGTATCTGCTCTGTGTGGCAGACCATAGTACAAGGCATCTTCATGTGTGTGTGTCCGTCATTTAAGGGTTGGATCCGAAATAGTGCCAGGGAAGTGACACTGGGGTTTCCCACCTGTTGCAGCCCTACTGAAATTTTGCTCCTGGGAGTCTGACAAAGAGAGCTGTGTTTCTCGACAGCTTATGCTACTGTAAAATTTGTTAGTCTGAAAGGTGCTACTGGGCTTTTTACTATTTTGCAGCAACAGACTAACATGGCTAACTTCTCTGGGGGTCAAGGGGCATTCGAGAACTGGGGGTGGGGGGTGGGGGTCCACAGAGGGAAGGTGAATTAGCAGAAGTCACCCTCTTTTCTACCAATGGAAGCGTCATTCCACCAACAAAACAGTACCTTTCAGTCCAGCTGTAAGGAAACAGCTTGCCTCCCTTCCCCCTGGCTCTCAGCTTTATTTTATTTATTTATTTTATTTATTTTGGGATTTATACCCTGAGGAACGAAACTGAGCAATTGGCCCCTCTGAAAGCACTGGGACCTGGCTTGCTGCCTGTTGTCATCTGAACTTCCAGCCTAATACAAGAACTTTAGCTTTGCTCAGGCTGTGCATATTCTATCATCAGAGCAATGTGGCTAACAGGCAATTCTCCTGTCCTGCTCATGCTTCTGAAGAAGGGATTCCAAAGGCAGCAATAGTCTATGTGGGTGCCATGGTCAGGGCCGGCCCCAGGTGTTTTTGCACACTAGGCAAGGACACCTTCTGGTGTCCCCCCCGGCGCTCTTTCCTTGGCAAGGGCCAAGGAAGGGAAGGAGGTTTAAACCCCCATCTCTTCCATCTGAGCGCCAACTTGCTGGGTGCCTAGTTCGCCTAGTGAGTGAGCCAGCCCTGGCCATGGTTATCCTCAGGCCTGTATCTACAGTGGGGCATTTCGGGGCCTGGCCCCCTGACTTCCTGCCAAGGCCCCCTGACTTCCATCCAGCCACCTACCCAGAGGACTCCTGACTCTCTGGGCCACCTGGAGGACTCCCCACCGCTGCCTCTTCCCCAAGGGTGGCTCGCTTCCCCATGTAGGCAGGCAGAGTGCAAACACTGCAAAAATGAGTTTTTAATTTTTTTTAATATTTGTGACATCCGTGTCCTCTGACTTATTTAAAGACCCCCTGAATTACAAAATCCTGGCTACGAGCCTGGTTATCCTCTAGTAACAGCATACTGAATAATAGGAAACAACAGGTGTATACTGATAAAGGCAACTGATGCATGCTGTGTTTGAACCCCAATCTCCAGAGTGCCCTTCTGGAGCAGTAGGACTGTATATGGCATTTTAGACATTTTTAATGCGGCCGTTAGGAGATGCTGCCAAAGATTTCTGACCTTTCCAGCACCACATGAATTTTTCAAAGTATAAAAGTCACTGGTCTTGAAACAGCTTCCTTGTCAGAGGCTTCGTCTGCAGACTCTCACTCTCGGCGAGCCAAGGCAAAATGGAACTGTTGCTGTTATTCGGGCTTATGCTGCAAGTATCAATAGAGTCTTGGTTGGTTCTCATCAAATGCATCAAACAGACACATTCATTTCCCTTAGGCCTCTCTTAACATTGTATTACCTAAAACCACCACTTACAACTTGAAGCTGTGGTTCGTGGGATGTTTCATAATACAAAGTCTTAAGCTGATAAGTAAGGGAACATTACTTAGGGATCAACTCTATAGGGATGAGTGGAGGAATGGATACATATATAATTCAGGGCTCTTTTTGTAGCAGGAACTCCTTTGCATATTAGGCGACACACCCCTAATGTAGCCAATCCTCCAAGAGCTTACAGAGCAATTCTTACAGGGGCTACTGTAAACTCTTGGAGGACGGGCTACATTAGGGGTGGGTCGCCTAATACGCAAAGGAATTCCTGCTACAGAAAGAGCCCTGCATATATTCATACATGCATTCGTATATACATACAGGAAAATGGATCAGAAAAGCCAAGCGCCTGTTGAGAAACTTCTTTAATACACTTCTTTAATTTTGATACACAATACCATCAAGCATGTGCTGCTTGGGCATGCCATATTTTAACCTAAAAAAATGCCCTCCAGCCATTATATCACACAGAATATATAATATACTCTATCATATACTGAACCTGCCCAGTTAATATGATCACCACCTGAAACTCTGTTCACTATGCACACATTAATTGAAAATGCAGGTGGCTACATGAGACAGAACCTTTCCTGTGGTGGCACCTTGATTACAAAACGCCCTCCCTGCTACATTTCTGGTGTACTTGTTTACCAAGAATTTCTGTCTGCTGCACCTTTACTGTAAGCAGTGTGTATTTTACTGCTGATGAGATTATTGTAAGCTGGTTTTTTCTCTCTTTTAAAGGTTTATATTTAGGGTTGCCAATACCAGCTTGAGGAATTCCTGGAGATTTGGGGCAGTACCTGGGGAAAGCAGAGTTTGGGTAAGGGATGGAGCTCAGTGGTGATGTGAGGCTATAGAGTCCATCCTACAAAGGTGCCATTTCATCCAGGAGAATTGCTCAATGTAGTCTAGAGATCAGTTGTAATTCTGAGAGAACTCCAGACCCCACCTGGAGGTTGGTAAACCTACTTATATCGTTGTAAAGGTCAGTAAGTGGAGAGAGCAGGACAGAAATGATCAAGATAAACTTGCAAGGTTGCCTTTTCACAGCTTTCCATCATCATGGTAAAATATAGAGATGGGAGGGGGGAATCAAATGAATGGAAGAAGTGAATAACTGCCAAAAACTGCCCACAATCCAATTGTGAAATTCATTATACTAACAAGAATAAAGGACTAGTGGATTGCACTACATGGCAAACCCAGAATATAGGAAATCCATTTATCCTTGATCAAAATGTATGTGAGCAGGGAACTGGCTGGCCAGTCATCTGATAAATAATCATTAACATTGCTTTAGAACAGGGCTTGCTTTTCCCATTTGGGCAAACATATGCCATTGATGCATCTCAAAAAGAAATTGTGCACGCAATGTGATCGCCATGTCTTCCTTCAAACTTAGCTGTGGCAGGAGCAGTTAAGTCACAGAACACCTTTCTGCATTTCAATTTTGTCATGAAATCAGTCACGCTATCAGCTTTTACCGGCGACACTACTTTGGTCCTCTTCATTTAGGATTTGTGTTTCATACTGAGAGCCAGCATGAAGCATGCACAAGAATGATAATGCTGCAGTTCGATAATATGATGGGCAATATTTGTGCATAGAAACCACTCTGTTAGGAGAACACTGAAAATTCTGTAACTTGAGGATGTCAATTCCAAGTCAAGAGAAGTCTTCAATGTCAATTCTTCTGAAGGTATTTGGACAGAATTCAAAGAACACAGCTTATAATAAAGAGAAATTCTGTGAGGTGATAACAATAACAGGTATCTGTATTCCATATACGTCCCACACTGTTGGGGAAAATAGAAAACAGCCACAATCAACAACTGGATTCACTTATTATCTTGCATTTGTAGGATACCCTCAAGTTTGTGTGCACATTGCACACACAATCTTTGGGGTTATGAGAGATAATAGGTTAGATCCCCTTCCCCAATGCAGACCTATCATGTCATTCATCAGGGTCCCCCAGCCCTGCAAGCACGTTCAGTTACCTGGCTATTCTAATGTCCACCTCCCCCAGAAGAACCCATTCACACCTTTCTGCCAGATGCTTTGACCAGAAAAATTGCCCTTGGAGGCTTAGTTTGGTGTAGTGGTTAAGTGTGCAGACTGTAATCTAGGAGAACTGGGTTTGATTCCCCACTCCTCCACTTGCAGCTGCTGGATAACCTTGGACAAGCCATAGTTCTGTCAGAGCTGTCCTTGAAAGGGCTGTTCTTGAAAGAGCTCTCTCAGCCCCACCTACCTCACAGGGTGTCTGTTGTGGGGAGGGGAGGGGAAAGGAGTTTGTAAGCTACTCTGAGAGTCTGAGTGATTCTTCTTCTTCTTCTTCTTCAACACATGAAGCTGCCTTCTACTGAATCAGAACCTTGGTCCATCAAGGTCAGAATTGTCTACTCAGACTGGCAGCAGCTCTTGATGGTCTCAGGCAGAGATCTTTCGCATTATCTATTACCTAATCCTTTTAACCAGAGATGCCAGGGACCTTTTGCTTGCCAACCATGGAGCTACAACCCCTCCTGCCAGGTCAGTATTGTTTACTTGGACTGGAAGTGGCTCTCTAGGGTATAAGGTAGACGTCTTTCACATCACCTCCTACCTGATCTTTTCCACTGGAGATGCTGATGATTGAACCTGGGATCTTCTGCATACCAAGCAGATGCTCTGCCATTGAGCCATGACCCCTTCCATCGCCAGTGAGCCATACTCTCACATCTTCTATTAAGCAACAGGAGCCAATGTGGGAGATACTGATAACAGACATGAATTAGACTCCAATAAAATGTGAGTTAAGTCTGAGGAAATTAGCTAGTGATCTATTTGCAGTGGCCAGTTTACTGTCAATGAAAAAGTATTAATCTAGATAACACCACTCATTTAAAGATGTAACTTAAAAAAAATCTGTGATCAATTCCACCAACTGGATGCTTTAAAATCCAATGGAGATTCCAATTAAATTTTCCAAGGAAATGCATCTTAACACATCTGCAGCACAGTTTCTACAATAAGTAAAAAAAAAAATATGGTTAACACATTGATAAGTTATTACCCTGAGAATGTAAACAGAGGTACCAAAGAGATGCACATGGAAAATGTAAGCAATGATGCCGTTTGGGGGGGAAAAAACAATCTGACAAAAGTCAAGATGTTGATTTGGACCTGCATGGCGGATGCTGTCATTATTTAAATTAGATGCATGCAGAAAGGCCAACTTAGAAATTAATTGTGTTGCTGACAACTGAACGACAATATATCAGACATCCTATTTTTATGCTACATTTTAGAGGATGCTGGAAGATCCAGATGTCAACACTATCTTATCAGTCACCTAAAAAGAATGTTTCTCTTTATGCCTGAAGTCAAGATCTTGCCCCCGCCCAACCATTCATGCTCAGGACCGTCTAGTGCCTGCTACCTGATCCTTTAAACTAGAGATGCCTGGGATGGAACCTGGAACCTTCGGCATACAAAACAGATACTCTACAGCGGCCATGCTAAGGACACTTTTCTGGGAGTAAGATCTACTGAATAATATGGGACTTAGTTCTGAGTTAACCTGTTTAGGATTGCTCCTTTCCACTAAGCCACAGTCCTCTTGTTCAAGTATGTCAAGAGGTGTTCAGTTTCTCTGTCATTACAGTCAAGATCTTGCTGGATTCTAGGAACAGAATTAGCTTAGGAACTCCACAGTGAGACCTCGAAAACCTACTAATAGATGGTCTGCTTACAGTGTGCCCATGTCAGCCATATATGGCATCAGAAGGAGAAGAAGAGTTGGTTTTTATACCCCACTTTTCTCTACCCTAAGGAATCTCAGAGTGGCTTACAATCGCCTTCCCTTCCTTTCCCCCCAACAGGCACCTTGTGAGGTAGGTGGGGCTGAGAGAGTTCTAAGAGAACTGTGACTGATCCAAAGTCACCCAGCAGGCTTCATGTGGAGAAGTGGGGAATCAAACCCAGATCTCCAGATTCTCAGATAACCAGGACATTGATGCTAGCATGCTATATTGATGTTGGCATCCTCCCACCCACCCACAGAACATGAAAGGAAAGGAACAAAACAGAACCCCTGAAGATACTACCCTCCTGAGAGCTCCACACATGAAAGCTTGCCTCCCCCCTCCCCTGCAAACAGCGGCCATGTTTCCTTCTCTGTGCATCTGTATATCATGGGGATATCCCTATGATATATAGATGCACAGAGAAGGAAGCATGGCCGCCCCAACCCAGACACAGCTCACTTGACACTGAGAAGTAAATCTACTAGGCAAGGGATCAGGTCGCACAGGACTAAGCTGTCACAGGCACAACAGATCTCGCACCCTCAGACCTAGTTGCTGGGTTTGGGTTTCTCATGCTGACTGGCTGCTGTAGCTCCAATCAGTATTCTTAATGACTATCCCTTCAATGAAGTTCCTTATTGCCCTAACCCTCATTCTCAAGATTACTTCCCTGTAATGTATCCTACACCAGGGGAACCATGGTGCCCGCTGACACCTTCTTTGGTGCCCACGAAGTGTTCTTAGAAAGTGGGTGGGGCCAGGTGGGGCTCTTACTCAGCAGGGCTTCTGATTGGCCACTGAAAATCTGATCAGCTATGCAGATTAAAATAACTGTCAAACCTTGCTTCGCTCAGTTTGCCACGGATGCTGGGGGAGGGGAATTCATTAGGTGGGGGTTATGAGTGTGGAATGTGTGACGACACTATCGTAGAAGCGTAACGCTTCTGAAGAAGCCTTTCTCTGGTTCACAGAGGAATGTCCTTGAATCTTCTGGAGCCAGCTTGCTCAGTAGATAATGGGTTCATATATTTCCCATGTGAAAGGGGGTTAGAGATGCTGGAGCTAGGTGGTGTGAACGTGAAATGAGTGGGTCCTAGGAGGGGTTACATTTGAATTACCTATATCTTTGCCTGTCCCCACCAAAATCATTAGATCTGACACAGCACTGTTAAGACCTGGAACTTGTTTATATCTCAATAAAGCCTTTCACTGCCAAAGACAGTGCAGTTGAGAGTAACTTACCCAGGAGTCTGACAATAACATTCTTTCAGTGGCAGCTGTCTCCATACTGTCTGTTTTATTCTCTCTCATCCCTCTTTTAAATTAACCTTCTTCTCCCCTACTCTTGGGTTTCCTCTGTATGTGTGTGGCTCCGCCCCCTGCAGCAGCCATTCTGTAGTTGTGCTTACCACTCTGTGTCAGAATTCCAAAGGTGCCCCACAGGTTCCAAAAAGGTTGGGGTCCCTTGTCCCAAACAGTTTATCATGTCAGCGGTGAACAGAGAGACTGTGAACCCAGTGAAGTCTGCATCTCCATTTTGCTGAAGCACAACTATGCAGAAGTTGGCAGGTTCCCTTCATCCCAATAAGAGTCCCGTGCTCCAGACATCCAAGGTCAGTAACAAGCAGGAGTAGGCAAAGCCCTGTCTACAGAGCGTTAGCTATGAAACCAAACATTTATTGGAGAGGAGTAGAGTTCTGAAGGCAAGCGAGCTGAACAGAGTTGCCAACTCGCTCGTTCTAGCAAGACTACTGTGCCTTTGAAAACTGACCTGAGATCCCCCCCCTGGAATCACAAGTTGTGTCGTCCCTGTCATGTCATGCTTATGATAGATAGCACCGTGCTGAATCCGACAACGTCTGTGAAGCATCTTCAGTGGCACAGGAGTCAGGCTGGATCAAGAGAAGTGCAGCTGTAACCTCCGCCTGTGGGTTCTGTGGGGCAAAACTTGGACTGAATCTTGCAACGATGCAGAGAATAGAACATAATTTTACTTTTCATTTAACATCATGTAACAAAAACAAAGAGCTTAGTAACACAACAGAATAGTGATCTTTAAAGTCCAAACCATTAACTTCTTCCTTCTTCACAGCCTGCCACCCCCAAAGTCCATCCTTTTCCTCTCGTTGGTGGGTCAAGAAGTCCCCGGCTGAACTCTCTGTGCATCAGCTTCCAAAATGAGGGTCCCAGTTGAACTCCCCACTAGATGGCACAGCTCTGAAACAATAATTCCAAAATTTCAAACAAATCTCTTTCTCCATTACCAGTTTCCATACATAAACCATAGTTGCCTTAAACAACGTGTTAAGAGCCTATGATTAAGGTACAAGCTCCCCAGCAGGGCAATCTGACTTCCCTCTTCAACTTTCCACAAGTTCTGCATCTAGAGAGCCAGTTTGGTGTAGTGGTTAAGTGCGTGGACTCTAATCTGGGAGAACCGGGTTTGATTCCCCACTTCTCCACTTGCACCTAGCTAGATGACCTTGGGCAAGCCATAGTTCTGATAAGAGCTGTTCTTGAAAAAAGGGCAGTTTCTGTCAAGAGCTCTCTCAGCCCCATCTACCTCACAGGGTGTCTGTTGTGGGGAGGGGAAGGGAAAGGAGTTTGTAAGCCGCTCTGAGACACCTTTGGGTAGTGAAGGGCGGGGTATAAATCCAATCTCTTCTTCTCTCTTCATCTAGAAGCTTCACCCCTTCCTGAATCATTCCATTCCCTGCTAGGGGGTTACACAACCCCAAGGCAGAGCAACTAGATGTTGGTTGTGCTGTTATGTTCAGCAGATGGTGGATAATACTCTATGAATAGGATCAATCCTGGCCTGTAGCCTTCTTAGAGGACTGCCTAGAAAGATCCTAGAGGGATTGTATTACGTAGAGGTTTTCTTTTTCTGCTGATTCTGCCAAGCTCACTCCCTGGGCTGTCGGTTTGCTAGGCAGTAGGGGAAGGGTGGTGGGAAGCTTCATCCTGGGGGAAAAATTAGATGCATTTATTCTCCTGAAGGAAGAAAGCGGAGAAAGATCATGGCATGGAGAACTATTGCCAGCTAAGAAGCTGCTATAGCACTGGATTTAGATTTTTATAGTGCTAGAGCTATAAAAAAGTCCCAGTCCTAAAAAAAGATGATACATAGTTTGGAATTGTAATGGTATATTGAGAACGGATTCGTTTTGTAGTGTTTCCTCATCCTCATTAAACCATTGATTAATCTCTCCTACTTTCTGCTTTTTTTATAGCCTTTTGCAATAAAACGACCATCATCATGAACTTTTAATTTGTATTATATCATGTAAGTTATGGTAGTATGCCATAGCGGTTTTACAGTTCAAGCTTCAGTATTATGACACACATACATTAGAACTTTTTTTTTTCTGGTCCTGCCAGCTTCCTTTGCTTATAAAGACACAGTGCTCAAAAGCCCACTAAACACAGACAGCTATTTCTGAAATCAAGCGTTCCTCTGTTAGATTTCTGTTTTCTGAAAATATAGATATGGCCAAGGTAGCAGCTAAGCAATCAACCACAGCCATCTACTATTATTACCTCCACCGAGAATAAGGAAAGCCCAAGTTAACTCTAGTTGTCAGCGAGGATGATTTTGAGAGTCTCATTACATGTTGAAAAATTCTTACGTCTGTTGGTGGACAGCATGGGGATTTTCTGTCAGAGATGTGGTGGAAGTTTTGTGCCCCTTGGATGCACGTTGGCCCTTGTCTGTTCACAACTGCAGCTTGTGGAGAGAAGCATCTTCTGCCTTCGCCTGCACTGATCTTGCATCCTTAAACCACCTGTTGTGAAAATGATGATCATAGTCATGTTCCAATGTAGACCATTGCAAAAGCAGAGGAGTTTTGTTAACATGACGATCTACCACCCATGTAATCAGCCGGTGGGCATTACGACATCATTGTGTTGCAACGCAATTGAGGAAAGGGGGGGACGCTGAGAACAGAGAAGTAGGGGAGGGCAGGGGTGGCTTCTGGAAGCAGCCAAACAAACAGGAGAGAGGCAGGAAGGGGCTAGACTAGGCAACTGCGAATCCCGAGTTCCCTATTAAAATACCCCAACTCTGGCACTGAAGCAAAAAAAAAAAAAGATAGTGAAAATCCTGGAAAAGGAAAATCCAGGGGGAAAGTGCATGTGATTCGAGTCACCCGGTGAGCCCACATAAAGACGTGGGGAAATGAAGGGCAACTTTGAATCATTTTGGGTGTCGACGCTGGGGCGGGCGATTGTGCGGAATCCACCTATGTGTTGCTGCATCAGTGACATGATTTTTGCAGCGCAGTAAAGGGGGAGCCCATGTGGCAGTCTGAGGACACAAAAACTGCACAGGAGGTGGGGGGGAGGCCTGAAGCTGCTTCTTCCCATAAACTGGGGGTGTGAGCAGAAAATGTCCAGTGTGTTTCTGAGAGAAACAAAACTTTCATCAAACTTCAAGTCCTTGTGTCATCCACTGCCAAACAGAAGGACTTCATAACATGGAGCAGGGCCCTGAATGTCACATCTCTGCTGTTTTGACCCCAAACTCACCATTTTGATTTTGCTTCTCTCTGTGTTTTCAGTCTTCACTTCAGTTGGGGCCTGGAGATGTCCTGGAATTACAATTGATACCCAGACTACAGAGATCAGTTCCCCTGGATAAAATACTTGCCTTGAAGGGTGGGCTCTATAGTATTATACTGCACTGAAGCTCCTTCCCTCCCCAAACCCTGCCCTCCCCAGGCTCCACCCCCAAATCTCCAGGAATTTTTCAACCTGGCATTGGTAACCCTATTCTGTAGTGTGAATTGAACCCACATGTCCTTGTATGGGGGCCAGTCTCACTTTTCACAAAACATTTTCCAGTAGAATTTGTGCATGGATCAATACACATAGTAAGTATAAATATTATACATTGTATGTACAAATTGCATACAATATGTACTGCTTGCATACCCACTGCAAATGGATCTCCAAAAAGCAGAGCCAGAACCACTGATGGAAATATAAATGAGCATGAAAAGAAATGAGACAGCCCACTCGTCCCTTGCTATCAATTGTCACAACAGTAAGCAAAATTTCTAATTATTTTTGGGGGGCGGGGGGAATATAGGTTAGATTGCATTGTCAGTTGAGTACGCAGCTATAGATGGCCCAGTGCTGTTTTCTTCCATGTGAAGAATAAGGAATGACAAATTAAAAAGTTAACTTTAGTTACCAGATAAGAAATCTCAGAATGATGCCTCTTTACACAGGCATTAATTGAGATATATAGAAGGCATTTTATTAAACTATTAAGCTTGGCGTTGTAAAATTTACCCAAATAACTGACCATTTGTTGAAAAGGAAGAAAAACCCTCATAAACATTTATGGACACTTTCTACTTTCTACTACATCTCCTGAGTTACAACCCAAAAGCAGTAAACAAAGGCTCATATTTTTAATTAACAGCAAAATGCACATTGCCATGTAATTTTCTTCTCAGCACAATATAAAAGCTGGCATTTGCTGGCTTAATGCTATGCAATCAGATGAAATGCCTTGATTCTGTTCATGTATGACACCCCAAAAATGGTATGCTGACACTATTTAGTTATATTGTCAACTGGTATCCTGTCTCCTGTGTAACTGTATACTTGTAGATGTACAGATGTTACAGTATTTCACAACAGACCATTTCCAACCCTCTGTTTTTTTAATATTTAATATTATTAAAATTGTACTATCGATAAATATTTATAGTCCACATGATCCTGAAAAAATATAAGAAGAAAACATAAGGTCAGTCTAAAACATCAACATCACAGATCAGTGAACACAAATCAGTTAAAACATCAAAAATAAGTAATACAAGTGGGGAGATGCAAGGAACTTGTGGAAGCAGCTATCCCACCCCCTACCTTTGCTCTTCTCCACCTCTTCTCTCAGTCTCTCACTCCCTCTCTGTCCCCCAATACCTACCGTCACTGTCTGTCTGTCTGTCTGTCTGTCTTTCTCCGCATAGTGGCAATGGCTTCTCGTACCCTGCCCACCACACTGCTACTGGCTCCACCTCCCTGTATGCAATCATTTCCTCAGAGGCTACTGAGGAGAGGCAGAATGGCAGGGCTGGTGGCATTGATGGCTCCTCCTTCTCCCTTGTTCACACAGCCACTGGTGGCAGCTCCCCCACATGTGGCATCACTGCCTCACAACCTCAGAGGCAGAAATGTCCAGGCTGGTAGTGGTGGTTCTGCTCAAGTGCAGCAAGGTTGCTTTGGGGGAAGGAAATCAGCCTCCCTCCATTTTGAATAAGTTGTTTAGATTTTTCTGCAAACCTAGGGGTTCCCCCAGGTTTGCAGGAAAATTTCTCTTCTCTCCACCTGGCCCCAATCTGCAGATATAAGTATCTGCAGATGGGGTCAAGTTTACTATTAGATATATAGATAAGAAATAAAAACAGAAGATAAAACCATAGCCACCGGTAAGAAACTGTGATGAATACACTATAGGGTAGATTCAGTGACTTCCTTCTGCTTAAGTGAGAGGTCTCTGTTGAATGGGAGGACACTCCCTTTGATGGACGAAGGTTTTTCAAATGGAAGAAGACTTCTCACGGCCAGTTTGGTGTAGTGGTTAAGAACGGCAGACTCTAATCTTGAATACTGGGTTTGATTCCCCACTCCTCCACATGCAGCCAGCTGGGTGACCTTGAGTCAGTCACCATTCTCGCAGAGCAGTTCTCTCAAGAACAGTTGTCTCAGAGCTCTCTCAGCCCCACCTATCTCACAGGGTGTCTGTTGTGGGGAGAGGAAGGGAAGGCGATTGTAAACTGCTCTGAGACTCCAAGTGAAGGGCGGGGTATAAATGCAACTCTTCTTCTTCCTCCAGGTTAGATCTAGTGGTAATAATCACCAGGTTAGATTCAGTGGTAATAGTAATGAGTTAATAGAGTCCCATTAACAGCTGGGCCATCTGTCAAGAGTTTGAGAGTGATCCTGGATGCCTCCCTTTCAATGGAGGCCTAGGTTAAGCTGGCATTTTACTGTCTCTGCCAGGTTAAACAGTTAGCCCCGTACCTGTCACCCTCCAACTTAGCCACTGTGATCCATGCAACAGTCACCTCTAGACTGGATTACTGTAACTCGCTCTACATAGGGCTGCCCTTGAGGCTGATCCAGAAAATGCAACTGGTTCAAAATGTGGCTGCAAAGGTCCTCACAGGAACTCCATTTAGAGAGCAAATTCAACCAGGGCTCTATCAGCTGCATTGGCTCCAGATTGTAGACCAGATCAAAGTCAAGGTTCTGGTATTGACCTTTAGAGCCCTTAATGGTCAGGGACCTGCATACCTTCGGGACCACCTATCCTGGTAGGTCCCCCACAGAGCACTATGCTCAAGTGATCAAAACCTACTGGTGGTCCCTGGCCCAAAGACTGCCTGTCTGTCCTCAACCAGGGCCAGGGCTCTTCCAGGAGAGATCAGGGCCCTGTGGGATTTAGTACAATTCCTCAGGGCCTGCAAAACTGAGCTGTTCCACCGAGCTGGGGTCTCAATCAGTAAGACCTAATGGACCCCCTTCCCTTGTTCTCCCCTACCGTTCTCCTTCTCCAATTTCCCCTTCATATTGGGTTTATGGCAGGGGTAGCCAAACTTGCTCAATGTAACAGCCACAGAGAATAAACGTCAGATATTTGAGAGCCACAAGACATGAGCAAATATTACACACACAATTTTATTGAAAACTATGCAGATTTGCTTTTATCAGCATCAAATTAGACTGTGTGAAAGAGCCGCACGTGGCTCCCAAGCTGCGGTTTGGCCACCCCTGGTTTATGGCATCTTGATTCTATATAACTGATTATATTGTATTTGTATGGATTTTAATGGATTTTATTGATGATTGAATTATTGGACATTTGGAAATTTTGTATATTTATAAACTGATGTTACCTGCTATGAGCTAGTCTTTAAGAGAGCAGGTTATAAATTTGTTGTCGTTGTTGTTATATCTATTGGTATTTTCCCTTGATGGAAGGAATCCCTGTTAGTGGAATGGACCTTTTTTGCCACCTCTGTCCCACTGCTCCCAATGTTGCTGCTGGGGGAACAGGAGACCCTAAAGAATAGCATGAGGGGGGAATGAGGGCTCTGCTTTAGAAGGGTGAGAGTGGCAAAGATCACCCCTCTCTTCCACTGGCGGAAATCTGCTACTGGATCCAATCCAGTTGATAAAAGAATAACATGAGGCGGGGGGAAATCTCCCTGAATAGCTACATATAACAAAAAGGTTTTGTTGGCAAGAGGAGAGTTCACACCAAATAAGCACTTTTCCAAAAAGTAACAGTTACATTTTCCTATAATCCAGGACTTTCTCTGCCCTAGCTAAGTGGGGTCTAGATCAAATTGTGCTTGAATTCTCCCTAGAAACTAAAACAAATAAATAGAGGCTATCTTACTTTGTTAACGTCATGAGAAGACACGGCTCAATGGAAAAGACAATAATGCTAGGAAAAGTTGAAGGCAGCAGGAAAAGAAGAAGACCCAACTTGACTGAGACGGATTGACCCAATAAAGGAAGCCATGGTCTTTGTTTTGCAAGACTTGAGCAAGGCTGTCAGTGATAGGACATTCTGGCATTCATTCATTCATAGGGTCACCATAGGTTGGAAGCAACTTAACAGCACATAACACATACACATCATGATCACAGTGGATCCTGTTGTGCAGATTTGACTGTCCATACAGCTGCCAGCCCTTCAGTAGTAGATATAGCGATGGCAGGGACTGAGGGCAGGAACGGAAGGAAGATTTGTGCCTTCAGATCCAACGTTTTGTGAAGTAAAATAAGAAGCTAGACAAGTCCTTTAATCCTACATTGAGAGAGACTATTCACTTGTAAAACAGACAATTTAAATTTGCATTCAATCTGGCATTTTTCTTCTGCTGGCTTTTCATGCTATAAGGACAGTGAACTGAAATGCAATCCCTAAAGCGGTAAACAGGGAAGATAAGAGGTTTAAGGGAAAAAAAGAATCCTTGTACAACATTCAGTAATTTCAGCTAAATGTGAAGCATGTCTTAACCTCTTACTTTGTGCTATACTGTAAAGTAAAGTGGATTAAAAATGGGATTTAGCCCTGTTTAGAATCTAAATGTTAAAATACTCAGCAAATGCTGGGGACTTGCACAGTTTTTCAGTTTGTCAGGTTGGCCTGCCCAATAAGGCAGAGAAGATTTCCACCGTACCATTTCCTTTATTATTTGTTCATTTGTTTTCCTTTCAGCAGCAATTTGGGGTTGGAGAAGTTCTAAATCTCATTCCAGAATTGTAGGGTTTTTTTCCAGAGTGTTCCAAGTCAGTTTAGTCTCCCTTATGTATCAGTCCCTTGTGGAGCTCTCTAATGTAGCAGTTTTAGACATTCTCCCTCTATTATTCTGTCCCCTCCTTCGCTGCTATCAGTTCTTATTTCCCTAATCAGTGATTCTTTTAAGTTATTATTCCTTTTTTAATCTACATATGGTCTCCTTTCTTCCCCTCGCCAATTTATGGAGATCATACCAACTTAAGCTGACAGAACAGAGGGAAGCGGTGTTCCCACATGTCAACAGAAATCCCAGTTGGTCATAAATACACAGTTTAAAAATCATACATAACCAGTATCTCTCACACATTCCATCCCAGAGGAGGAGGAGGAGGAGGAGGAGGAGGAAGAGGAAGAGCAGATTGGATTTATACCCCACCCTTCACTCAGAGTCTCAGAGTGGCTTACAAGCTCCTTTCCGTTCCCCTCCCCACAACAGACACCCTGTGAGGTAGGTGAGGCTGAGAGAGCTCTGACAGAAACTGCTCTTTTCGAGGACAGCTCTGACAGAACTATGGTTTGCCCAAGATCATCCAGCAGCTCCATGTGGAGGAGTGGGGAATCAAACCTGGTTCTCCCAGATTAGAGTCTGTGAACTTAACCACTACACCAAAGTGGCTCTACCGTGAGGGAGAACCAGAGATTCTGGATATTTCAGCCAGTGTGGTGTAATGATTAGAGAGTCAGCTGAGGATCTGGGGCACTCCAGTTTGGATCTCCACTCTGCCCTGTAAACTTGCTGGGTGACCTGGGGCCAGTCACACACTCTCAGCCTAATGTATTTCACTGGGTTATTGTGAGGATAATATGGAGGTAAGGAAGGCAATGTAATTGACTTTGGGTTCCCCACTCTGGATAAAGGCAGGGTACAGAGATAAGTAAATCAATAAAACAAGCCACTATTTTTTAAATAGCGTGAAAAGGCATTTGCACAAATACTTCTGCTATGTGAAAAAAGGTGGATTCGCGGTTTAGTCAGATCATAAAGATTCTTTAAGGTGGTGTTTATGAATCCACAGGAGCACACTGGAACACCAGTAACATGCTGTCCCACCAAACCTGCATAAATTAAGAATTTTTTGCATATGTGAACAAAAACATACATTTCACTGGGGCGAGGGGGCAATTGTGACAACAAACAAACAAACTTAAAGATCCGAACATAAAGAACCACAGGTTCCTTTGCAAAAAAAGAAACAAAGTCAAAATGGGGTTTTTAAAGACGAAAGAGGAGAGACTAGAAATCCATAGTCCGAGAGCCTGGCAGCAAGCGTCCAAATGCCACACCAGCACCAATGGTTCCTTGGAAGTGGATCAGTAAAATCCCAGGAGTGATGTGAGTGTGCGGAAAACATGATGATACCAAGGCTCGGAGATTATAAAAAAAACGGCCCCCTGGCATCAGCAATGCCATCTGTTCATGGAAGGTGAATAGCCTTGGGACTGGAGGGTAGGAAAGAACTCCTAGAGTTGCCACACACCTTTACCTCAGTAGACAGAGCAAGGCAGGAGAAGTCTGGCAGAGAGGCACCATCAGGATCTGGTGGCAATATCGACTGGTTGACTAGGAAGAGCTGATTGGAAGGCATCCCTGTGTGACATAGCATGAAGGAATTAGGTGATTCATGCCACCTTATCAGAGGAGACCCAGTAGAAGTATCCTGCCCAGCTAGCAGATACCAGGACCAGCCACTTTCCCAGGCATGCTACTATTCAACTGACAGAGGGAGCTACAACTGCTGAGCAGGTCAGATGCCAAAGGTCATGTGGAGAGTGCCTCACTTGGAGTCATCCACAAACCATAGCTCAATCTCTGCACCCCATTCTTAGATATGCCTCTCATTTGCTTGCTGATTCAACTTGAAGGTCCCTGTTTCAATGTTGCTTTTCCCTCTTGTCTTTAATTCCATGCCAAACATTTTCACCATTGAATATACACACTTTCCAGTGCTATTTGTGCATTGGCATGTGACCATTATGTATATGCTTAATGGAGAAAATGTACCTTGTCCATATAAATTGCATAGCAATACAGTAAGATGCATCAAGGAAACAAGTGAATCGCTAATACCAGCAATAAAACCAGTGGACCGAAAACCATTCCCAATGTCAACAACACATGGAAAGAAAGAACAAAGAAATGTATTTCTTTCTTTAAACACTTTTGTGTCACATTTCCACCCAACCAGGGGCCTCCAAGGTGGTGCACATAAAAAACATTAAACCATTTGAGCAATTAGAAACAACAACATTTCAATAAGAATACATAAACGAACAATACCAGAGAAGGGCTAATAACCATTATTGGGGTTTTGCCAAGCAAAACAAATAAGTCTTCACCCACTGTTGCAAGATACCGATAGAGGGAGACAGACAAAGTTTCGGTGCTGCAACCAAGAAAGAAATGAAAAAACGAAATCTTCGTTCATCTCTGCGAACCACCAGCCTGCTGTTTACATACCATATAAACAGCTGAGAAAGGTGAAAAGTCAGCCAGGGCAGGGTTAGATCCCACATGCTGCCTGACTGCTCCATTCCATGTATTCCTTACCCTACAGGTACCTACAGTACCGTAATACCTTGGTTCTTTCAACTGCCTGCATGTAGCAAATTATACCTTGGAACTGTCAGGTGTGAGGTTCCTTTCTCAGCATGCCAAGTTGGCTTACACTTTTCTGAGAGATGGCAGCTCAGCCATCCCCTGATTCTGATAAACTTGTGTCTGTGGTTGCTGCAATCTGAACACGGGTTCACCTCTTCTGCTCCCATTCAAGGCAATTAACAGGACTGTCACTTACAAACTGACTCTACAGGCTTCATGGCTCCTTTCCACCTGGATGTTTTCCATCCTACTGGTTTGTCTTATTAAAGATACACCGGGGTGGTTCATATTCCCGGGGACTTCCCCCCAGATAGCCCCACATCTGAAACCCCTGTCTCCCCAACCTTGATTATGTGTCCAAAACACATTTCTTTTTTTCAGGGAGCACCACAGCATTTCAATTTTCTCCCTTGACGACAGTGTGAGAGGCTGTAATTTCTGTCAGGGTTAAGTAAGAAAGAAACATTAGCTCTTGGTTACCTGGAAAGAGAAACTTGTGCTACATGACTGAAGCAGAGAATAGACATTTCCAGAAACGGGAGGAAAAGACAGTAGCTGTGATTTAACTAAAAAGCAAAGAATACTGTGTGTGTGTGTGTGTGTGTGTGTGTGTGTGTGTGTGTGTGTGTGTGTGTGGAATCAAATACTGTAGCCGAAGATGGCAAAACCACACCTGCACTGTGGGGACTGCATCAAAACAGGATCTGGGGGGAGGGGATAGATTTGGGTGGGTAGGCATGTTGGTCTTAAGCAGCAGAACAGAGCCTGAGTCTTAAAGGTGCCACTGGACTCAGACTTTGTTCTGGGGGGCAGGGGGATTATTCTACTGGGAGGAGAGAAACAATGTGTGAGTCCTTATATTTGTGTAGATTCATCCCTCACTCCTCCGTTCAGTGCTATCTTTTGCAGAGGAGCTTCAAAGTTGAAAAGTATGCCTTAGGGGAAAGCTTAAGTACTGGCAATTAAGCCGCGATGAATGCCCTCAGGAAAATATCAGAGAAAGAACTCAGATTGCCACCTGGCAGGACTCCAGCATGAAAGATGGTCAAGGCCATCGGTACCCTCCTCCCTAGAGCTCTCCATATATATGTTGAATGCCTTCTCAGTGCCTGCTTTGGGGAGGGGCTGTGGCTCAGTGGCAGAACATCTGCTCTGTCTGCAGAAGGTCCCAGGTTCAATCCCTGGCATCTCTAATTAAAAGGACCAGGCAGTAGGTGATAGAAAAGACCTCTGCCTGAGACCCTGAGGAGTTGCTGCCACTCTAAGTAGACAATACTGACCTTAATGGACTGAGGGTCTAAATCAGTATAAGGCAACTTCATGTGTCTGGCTGAGTTCAGACTGGCAGTTTGAAGCGAGAGGGAGTCATTGCAAAAAAGACCCGGAACAAACTGTTCCGAGTTTTCCCAATCACACTGCGCAGACTGATGTGGGAGCATACTGTGAGGAGGTGCAAGGCAGCGTTCACACTGTTGGCCCACCCCTGGCAGAGGTGGGCCTGTAAGCAGCATTTTCCTCACTCCCGGCAGGCGCCTATGCGCATACCCACGGGCACAGCTGGCGCATGCTATGGACGCGGGTTGTTCCCAGCTTTTCAGGTTAGCATTCGCACTTCCAGGAAACAGAATGAAGCAGGATAAATGCACTGTCTGAGATTTGCTACCACTTTCACCAGGTATCTTTTAAACATGGGAGCAAAGTGGTACATGATGGGTTGACTACGGGTGGGGAACACGGGACAGATGTGCCTGTGTGAACAGCCCCATTAATCCACTTGTGAAACGTTGCTCACACATGGTTATAGCGGGGCAAACTGCCAGTCTGAACTCGGCCTTTGTGTATTCATAAGGGTATTGGAGGCCCAATGGTGTGGGAAAAGGGTCAGTAAAAGGAACAGGAAGAATAGAAGGATGTATTTTCTTAACTGGAAGTACAACAGAGAAATGTGAGGATGAGCAAATTTCCATCATTCTATCTCTTTATTGTTCTGAACCCTTCATCCCCAGTTCTTGAACCCCACTAACTGGGAGAATGTCCAATGCTAATTCCAGAACTGGAACATAAGCAATTAGCTGCATTGATCATTATACTGGCTACCAATCCACTTCCCAGCCCAATTCCATGTATCTGTTTTAAACTTTAAAGCCTTACATGGCATGGGACCAGGGTAGCTGAAGGACCATCTTCCTCCATATACTCCTGCCCAGGAATTAAGATTGTAGGAAAAAGCCCTCCTGACTGCTCCATCAATCAAAGAAGCTCATTTGGTGGGTACGTAAGACAGGGCCTTTTGACTGGCAGCCCCATTGTAATGTCTCAACTGTAACTGATCCTATTCTGTGCCATGTTAAGCTTGATTCTATGCAGAGGATCGTAAGCTGTAACATTTCTATTGGTCATTCCTATGGAATGGTTTGAGGCAACCAATCTCAATTGTAAATATATTTATGGAGGGAACAGACCTGATTGGACTTTATCTCTGTGATGCCATTGGATGCTAACTTTTCTATGGGCGTGGCTTTGACAGCCCGGACTGTTTAAAAGAAGGAGCTGTGCTCCACTTGTTGTTGTGTGTTGTCATTGTGTTCTGATCGTCTAGTTGCTGTTACAAATAAAGCTGAATCACTTTGCTGAAATCACTGCCTCTTGTTAAGTTGCATACTGAACACCCATGATTGCAGAACAACCTCTTAGGGTGGTGCACCTCAGCCACTCATTTTCAGTCTTTAAGAAGCAGCTGAAGACAGTTTTATTTAGGACTGCATTTGATTATAACAGTGCTAAATGGTGATTTTAAAATGTCAGTGTTATGTATTTTTATATATTTTATTTTATGTCTTTTATTTATATTGTAAGCCTCCTGGAGCTCTGTAAGGAAGAAAGGCAGCTAATAAATGCTTTAAATAAACAAACTATCTTTAGGGATACAACACCTCATTTATATGTCCCAGTATCTCCTTTGTCTCTATTCCTCGGTCCTCATGTTCCCAGTGAGGTTGGATTGTGTTTGTGGTGATTACTATGTGGGCTAAGATTGTATTTTCCTCAGATTCACACTCATTTGGCATCTCTAATAAAGAATCACATTGTAATTTTCAAGATACAGAAAGATGGCTTCTCAACACTTTGCCCTTCTCTCCCAGAAACTACAAACCTGTCCTCAAAGCTATACTATCAAAGCCATAAAGATTCGACACATTTTTGGGGTTGTAAGGAAAAAGAAAGTTTTCAAAAGTTAATTCCAAGTACAGATGAAAACATGAGAAAAGTAAGTTAGAGAGCGTAAGAGGGCAGGAAAAGGGGATATGAAAGAGCTAAGGACATATTATTGTGAGGTCAGGGGGAAGATTTATTCAGGCTGAAGAGTAGAAATGCCAGGATTTAGGTCAAGGGATACATGGGGCATTGGAGGGCACCAAACAATATCGGATATCAAATGATATCCAGAGTGAGTAATCAGACAACTGAAGTGGGAGAGAGAGAGAGAGAGAGAGAGAGAGAGAGAGACAATAAGAAATAGAAACAGGAAGAGCGCCAAGAACCAAGAAGAAACAAGAAAGGACCAAACAAACAAAAAGATGCCAAGGAGCCAAAGTTGAATCAGGGCCTCCTAACAAATTTGACTGCTAAAACCTTGTGCAGGTTAGGTGAAATAGAAAGAGGAGTGTGAGGAGAAGGTCGGAGGGTAAAGCATGTTCATGTGAGCAGATAGTCAGAGGGCAACACATGTTCAAACCCACCACTGATTCAGGCAGGCCACCCCCTATGTGTTTCACTGGTCAAGGAGGCCTGGCAGGCATGCCCCAAACCCCTCCACACTCTGGAGCAAACGCTGAATTCTAGGTAGATCCTGCTTTCTAACCAATTACTGCTGGTATCTCAAGTTTGGGAATTATGGGGACCCACAGGTGGTCCATTGGAGTTCCAGACCAGTTACCAAAATATACCCAATGTTTTGTGTTAATTTAGTGGTCCTAACCTTAACCCTATGTTGAAATGAAAGAGGAAGGTAGGGAGCAGACTATTAATTTAGAATATTATTTTATTTTTTATTTTTAATATAAATATTTTATATAAATAATAACAATCTCAGAACATGCAACGTTTATAACAGTTTAGCTAGAGTAGAAGGTATATTGTGAAATAATAATTTAGGATTTTAAAACCTGGGTTCAAATCCCTGCACTCAAAGCATGACCTCGGGCCAATCAGTCCTTTTCTAACTCAGAGAAAGTATCGAGTCGGGAAGGAAGAACTATTAATGCTGCTCTGATGAGCTTGCCATTTGCCTTCCTGTAGCAGGCAAGCCCCTGACCTCAACTCCGATCCCCTTGAAATGTGCACAAGTTTATTTGGCGCAAGGAAGCACAGAATGGTGCTAAAATAAAGATCTCTTGGGCGGGACGTCATTCTTCAGAAGGGAGAAGCAAAATGGGGGTATTTGATTCAACCCACATATCTGTGGCATTCAGGCTCCTCCTTCGTATCCACTCATCTCTAGCTGCTCAGACGCAAAGGTGGAATTAGTCCAAGTTCCCATACAGTAGCTGTACCTAAAGGACGGTGGGAAGAAATCTTCCAGCACGTTTAATGGGTGCAATTTTGATATTACTGTAGTGCAAAATTGCATCCCATTTTGTCACGGGTACTCATTAGACATCAATCCAGGCCTTGTCTTGATAAGCAAAGAGGGGAGCTGGCCGCTCACAATCATCCTTATAAGTCCCTCCTGCGCCTTCGGCAGTCGTGTGATGAAGCCTGCACTCAGACACCCAATTTATTGTTTGTTGCTGTTTGCCCAGGGAGCCTGGCGTGCTCTTTTTCCTCTACGTGGCTTTACTTGGTTGTGTATGAAAGGGCAAACTTCTCCTCTCTGACACTTGTATTGTCTGGCAGCAGAACAAAAGACCTGCCTCGGCAGGCTGGCTACCATCTGCGGAAGATAAACAAATAAATGTACTCACTTATGTGTCTGTCACTTTTATGAGTTGCTCCGAGAGGCGCATCACTCAGCTTCTTCTTTACACCCTTTAGTTAAATCCCCCTGTTGGCATCTTATTACCGCTGCCAGCACCCTTCACCTCTGAAGGAGCGGGAGGCTAGCTGCAGAATTAAAAGGTTCGTTTCGGGGTCCTTCCGAGCGATTCAATTGCTTTGGCAGCGCCTAGTCACGCCGGCGAGCCCATGGCGACTCGCAGGAAGTACATCAGGCGCATCGCTAAGGTAGCGATTAATCTTCTTTTGGGCACACAGGTGACATTTCTATTGTTGAGACATAAACCAGGACGGCTCTCAGGAAAGAGGCTGGCTTTGCGGCAAGGATAATATTTTATGTGGACAGTACTCTGTGTTGAGTTTCTGGGGGTTTTTTTACATTTAATGGTAATGGCCAAGGGCCCCTAATCATTCAGGGCACAAGTCCCCATTCTTATATAAATAGTCTCGCTTTGGTGATTTGCGGGTGCGTAGGCCCTATTTAAATGAATGTGACATCCAGGTCCCTGCACAATCCCCGTTCATTTCAAAAGCGCTTGCTCAGGGTTCATTCCTGGCAGGGATGAATGAATTCCCCAGGCGTCATTCCATTATTGTTCCTCCGACTATCAGCATGTAGCTCTTTTGTTCCTCTGGCCTTCCGATCCTCTTAGAATTTCTCTCTCTCCCACCTGACATTTCACATGAAACTAGGTATTTGAACACCTATTTTACTTTGCTATTTGATATGACACTTCATGTGTTTGGCTGAATGAACATTGCTGCTATAAATTGTTCCTTGCAAGTGGAGAGGCATACCGGAGTTTGTTTGGGGCAGGGAAAAAGGGAAGCACAAACGTCAGCTACTCGCCAGGGCTGCATAATCTACCAGCTTCTCTCTGGGGATTCTGGTATCACCTTGAAAGAGGCGTCAATGCTATGAATTAAATCATCATTCTGTAGGTGGCAAAATAAGGGGAGTGGGGGGAAGTGCCATTGAGCCCGTTTTTGTGCGTTGCACTGTTGCGTACTTAGATCAAATTCTGCATGTAAAGTATCAGTCCTGGCTTTTCCAGTTGAAGGATTTGAGGCAGCAGGTGCTAGCTGGTGCAATGGTTAGGAGTATGGAGAACCAGGTTTGATTCCCCACTCCTCCACATGCAGCTGCTGGTGTGATCTGTGCTTAAACAACCAGTTTCATGGATAAGATCCAGAGCTAAGCTGAGATGCACTTGCAAAACTGAGATGAGAATTTTTGTCCCCTTCCTCCCTATTGGTCCAGACTATGTTAATTTCCTTACAAACCTAATGGGACTGTGGACTCTGAAGCATTAAATAATATTTAGTATCAGGGTATTAAGAGCTTGAGGGGGTGTAACCAGAGGCACAATTCAAATTCTAGCTTTTAAATATTTCATTTGGCAATAAATTATGAATCCACGTTCACAGATTTTTAGTCGTTAACAGCGAAATCTGAAGCAGAGTTGCCTTCTTCTAAGCACACTGACTTCAGTGAACTCTGAAGGGTATAATTCTGCTTAAGATGGCACTGGAAGAGCCCAACTACATGTTTGACCTGTGGCTGCTGATGCCATGTTACAGAAGAATTTGACCATTTTAAAAATGCTGACAGGGCCTGAGCCTGGTCGGGCACACAGCCCAGGGGGACCAGACAGCCTTGGTTTCCCCCTCTTGCACCTTTTCAAATATCAAGATGAGCTGTTTCAGCACTTAAAAGAGTGGGGGGGAGAGATGATCACCCGGCCCCCATTTTATAAATGGTCAAAGCCATCTGTAAAATGATATCAGTGGCCACAAGTGGAACCCATGGCAGCCATAACGTGCAGTTTGGCCCTAAGACATATTTTGCAATTAACTTCATGAGTTGCGAATGTCGAATTCAGGGCTGCCATTTTGATACATTTATAGCAGTTCTGTTGGTCCTATAAAAGGAAGAAATCATAAACAGGACATCATCCTTCTCAAGCAATGGAAATATTTTTGGTTTAAGGATGGAGGACTTAAGGCTCAGTGTCAAAAGACTGTATTGTCCAAAAGCAGATATAGAGTTGGAGGTTGCCAGCTTTTCCACACAATTTCTTCCAATTCCCATGCTCATTATAGCCCCAGTCCATGTGGCTTTTCTTTGCAAAGGTGCCACTGCCCCCACCATAGCTAAAAGGGATCTTCCCTCTTTCTCCAATGGAAAAGCTGGTGGGATAGAACCCATTGATCAGGACGCAAATAATTTTGGGGGTAGCTATTCAAATGGAGGCAAACATCTGACCACACATATGACTAGGGCCCTTGACTTCATATGTGACCTTGGTCCCAACGTGTATTCCAGAAGTGTATAAAGTACCTTTGTGAATTACTTATTAATGATCCTTTACTAGCTCTTTTCTCATAGGAAAGATCAAAGCTTATTTCATTAACTGATGCTCCTTATTGACATCCTGTGCTCATTTTTCTTTCCCCCCTGGTATGTTCGCAGTGACAATCTCTGAATGCTCACTATATGTCAACATAAATTATTCTTTTAAAATTGGCCACCTATTAAAGTGACAGATAGGCTGTTGCCACTTAATGCCTTCCTAGATGACCCCGTGGGCTTACTGGATTTGAGGAAGCAGGAGATGGGAACGCTCAGTCAGCAGAATACTGAGCGATCACATCAACTTCTCTCCGGATGCTATTATTTTCATGCACACTAAAGAAAAAAAATGAACTTGTTTCTACCACCTGCACAGCCAATTTATTCCTCTCTTGTCTTTCTGAAAGAAGCCTGGTCCAAGTCTTAAGCAACACCTCACTTCTTGAGATATGTCCTCTGACTCCAGGTGTCCATCTGACTTTTTTCTGGCGTCCTTTCTTTAAATGTTATCTTCAATAAGGTTTGAAGCCCTCGGTGATTTACCCGAATTAGACAATAGGGATGGGCACGAACCACATTTTTGTTCATGGCTGAACCTCAGACTTGAACCCATACCAACCAAGAGGTTGGTTCACAAATGGAACCAGTTCGTATTGGTTTGTAACCTGTGCTTTCTGTTTCCCATTGTTTTTGCAAGGAGCAGAAGGCAGGGTTTTAAATAGCACCTAGCCATATAAACTTTCTGCTGTCTGTGGCTTTCCACGGGGAGCAGAAAGCATTGGTTTAATGGCTCAGAGCTGAACCCAAGAAAGCCCCTTGAAACAGCTGAGCTGTGGAAGCAGGCTTAGCTGTTTAGAGCTCAAAACAGCTGTGCATCTAGGAGCAGCCTGCTCTTGGCCACTCAGCTGCTTTGGCAGATTTTGAGAGATGGAGAAAGCAGGTTTTTAAACCCCTGCTTTTTGGTCCCCACAAACCACCAAAAACTGCCTTAAATGTTCAAAGAGATTCATAGCTGGGCTGTAATTTTTCAGCTTGCCAACCACAAACCAGCAAAAATTCATCACAAACAAAGGTTTGTGAGCCAGTTTGTGCCCATCCCTAGAAGACCAGCTAGGGATGAGAACAGATTTCGAAAGGTGTCCTGTTTGATCTAAATATCCCCATTTCAGTTTCTTTCCCCTTCTTGTGAGAAACAACTCCAATGGTTTGGTTTTCTTGCATCCATTTCTCTTTGCTCACATGAAGTCACTCTCATTCAAGCCTATTTTTTTGTGTGACAATTGCACAGACAGGGCTTTAAAGTGGCAGGTAATAGATGTAAAATTAACAAATTATTCACTGACAACAATATGAACAAGAAAAACCAAAACCATTGATAACACAGGGAATCAAGAAGAAACAAATATGGCCCTATTAGCTCAGTTCCAGACAAAACTAACAACAATCTAATAAACAGTCTCCTGTCCCAAGATGTCCTTTGTTCTCACAGCAACTGAGCGAGGATAGCATCAGGCCTGTGTATATTAAAATCCCAATCAATTTTTTTTCCTTCAGAACATCAATATCTAGCAAATAACCTGCTGTGGTTTCAAAAATGGACAATTGTTTTCAATCATCTAAAGCTTGTTTTAAGGGAAACTCTATTTTATCTCATGTATGGTCCTTGGCATAGCATCTCAGGAATATTAGGAAAGGAGGGTTGTAATCCTAAACAGATCTACTCAGAATCCTTCTCAGATAAAATAATTTCTGCCTAGATAGCCCAGACGAGCTTGATTTCATTGGAGCATGGAAGCTAAGCAGGGTCAGCCATGGTTAGCAGGGCCGGCTCGCCCACTAGGCCTTCACCCCTTCCCTGGCTTGCTTCCCTGGCTTGCTCTAAACCTTCACCCCTTCCCTGGCTTGCTTGGATGCCCCACAGCCACGGAGCACCCAAGCAAGCTGGCGCTGGGAGGGAAGGGGTGGCAGTTTAAACCCCCGCCCCCTTCCCTGGCTTCCCTGGGGGCCCCACAGCTGCGGAGCCTCCAGGAAAGCCAGCGCTGGGAGGGAGGGGGCAGGGGCTAGACCCCCGCCCCCTTCCCTGGCTTTCCTGGGGGCCCGCAGCTGCGGAGCCCCCAGGAAAGCCAGCACTCCGCCATCGCCCTGGGTCTCCAGGCCCCACCGGGAGGTTGGCATCCCCTGTGGGGGCACCTCAGGCTGTCCTGCCTAGGGTGCCCAGACACCTGGAGCCAGCCTTGATGATTAGTGCTTGGATGGAAGACTACCAAGGAAAACTAGGGTTGCTATGTAGAAGGCAGCAATGGCAAACCACCTCTGCTCATCTCTTGCCTTGAAAACCCCATGATAGGGTCACCTAAGCCTTGAAAACCCCATGATAAGGTCACCTAAGTCACTGGACAACTTGATAGCTCACCTTACCTTCACTTAAAAACAGTTATAAATTCTCATCCTTTCAGTAAAGTAGAGGGCTCAAATTGGTTTATATCTGCCCCTTTCAATTAGGACCTATCAGTAAATTAAGTAAGCAAAGTGCATGAGCCTTCATCTGTTCATTCATTCATTCATACATACATAGCATTTGTACCCCATCTTCATTCATTCATCTATTAATTCATCTATTCATTTTTACAAAAGCATTTCTATCCCATCCAAAGATGGACCTCCACAATAGGTCACAGTAAATTGAAACAATACCTAAAAATTGACCCACACAATGACAAAAAAGCATGTTAAAAAAAGACCACCAGCTAAAGTGATTCTAAAGAGCAAGTCCAAATTCAATGAAAAATGATGGCTAAAGCCAGGAAATATACCATTATAATAAACCATCAACCCAAACCAATCTTGTGAGTTTGAGTTCTCTCAGATCAGTCAGTCCCGTTCTGGAAGATCAAAAGGTCCAGGAAGACTTTGCTTGAAAGGGCATTCCAGGCCATGATGCTGCTACTGAAAAGGCCCTGTTAGTCCTAATCCACCACTGTCTTTCAGACCAGGGCATATGGTATAGAATTTCAAAGGAAAATTCAGGGTCCAGGTGGGAATTCCCTGCCTGAGCAAAGTTCAGGAGTTTTAGGAAACATCTTATCACTGACCTTCCTTGAGAGTGTTTGGACATTCTGCTGGATGACCTTGGGCAAGCCATAGTTCTGTCAGAGCTGCTCTCTCAGCCCCACCTACCTCACAGGGTGTCTGTTGTGGGGAGGGAAAGGAGTTTGTAAGCCACTCTGAGACTTTAAGACCAACAAAGGTTTATTCAAGGTGCAAGGCACACTTCTTCATGTGCAAGGCACACTTCTTCAAATATTTTGCAATTGATCAGGAATGAGTTTTCCAGACGGTATCTCTTCTGCGGTTTCTATGCAGGTAGAATACACACCTTGTTTCAAAAGAATAACAGTGATCCTTCCCCCCACAATGCATCACATATCTTTATGCTGTGCCATAAACAAAGGCAGGAAAAGCTTCTCTGCACAGAGCTCTTGTAAAGAAACAACATGTGGGTCCTGATCACACACACAATTAGCCACGCCATAGGCGCAAATGCCAGGCAGATTTAACAGGCGCAATCAGACGTGAACATCTGGCCAGTGCCCCACACCCGTCGGCAACCCATTTTGCTCTGCTACAAGAGCAGAGTTAAAAGACACTGGGGAAAGTCCACTATCAAACGGGTTGCTACGGGCCACAGACAGACTTTCCCCTGTGTGATCGCAGACAGCTGCACTGCCCAAATGGCAGTGCGGCACATTTTTTTTTAAAAAAAAATTCTTTGCATATGTGCACATATGTGCATGCGTATGCATGCGCGCAATGGTGAAAGTTGCAAAAACAAACCTACTGGAAGGAGAACATCCAGATGACCTAATCACAATCATTGTGAGAGATGGCTGTCCAGATAGGCAAAATCGTGGATTCAGAGCATAAATACCTGGAAAGTACTTGATTTTCCCAGTGTCGGAAAACTTGCTAGGGAACCGGACTGTGTGATCATGCAAATGTGGGTCAAATTGCTATGAAGCAAATAGCCTCGCTTCCCCCCCGGCATTATCTCACTCATGTGGCCACAGCCTTGGTGTCTGATTATAACACAGATTAAAGTGGCAAAAATACTATTAATCCCGGTTCAGTTGCATGCTGTTGGCCTAACTGCTTGATTTGCTAAACAACAGGTCCTAAACACCACTGTTTAATATTGCTTCTGATTCCATTGTGGGTTCCCGCCTTTCTCCTTTTCATTCTCCTTTGGGAGCTTAACCAGGATAATGGCCCTGGAGAGCATGAAATTAGAGGCGGAAATATTTGTGGCACAGAACTAGAAGAGGTGTTCCAGTTAAAGAATATCGTGTCCTAGACCCTCTCAACCCAACTCGCTACAATTGTTAATCCACTACAGAAAGAATAGAAGTCACTCATAAGGGGCTGGTGTGTTTACCAAACAGTCACTTTCAAATCCCCCTTTGTAGGGACAAGCAATTCCCTGCTCTCCTCAAACAGCATAATGCATTATGTATAAGGTTACGGGAAATGTGTATTCATGAGAGCGGCTTGGCTTTTGTCAAAAAGAGAACAGTGAGAAATTATGATGGAACAATTTTCATTTCTGCCACATTGTTTTTATAGTATATTCATGCCTGGGAATTGAGGGCTTTGGAGTTTGGTCTACTGTCGATGCTGTGGGGTCTGGTGCAACTTTGTTGCTGACAGTAACGTTAAAAATCCCCTCCCCGATCTCTTGGATTGTTCTTGGAAAAGTAGAATGAAACTTGAATCCCTAGTGTTTCCCTGCATCTTTATTGTATTAGCGGGGGGCGGGGGAGAGAAAGCACATGAGGAGTGTTAGGGAAAATAGGGACGTGTTACAGTTGGAATAAGACAGCATTGGTGAACAGTGCAATTCTAAACAGAACTGTACTCTTTGAAGAGTGTAATTCTTAGATTTATGGTCTGAGCTTTGCGGTTCCTGCAGAAGAACATCATATTGCATGAGATGGTGTGACCAGGTGGCTTCCATCCTCGATCCCTTCCAGTCCGGTTTCCGCCTGGGCCACGGGACAGAGACGGCACTGGTCACTCTGACTGATGATCTCCATAGGCACCTGGATCGAGGCGGCATGGCGACACTGGTGTTGTTAGATCTGTCGGCTGCCTTCGATATGGTCAACCACCAGTTGCTGGCCCGCCGCCTCGCCGACATGGGGATTCAGGGGCTTGCCTTGCAATGGCTTACCTCTTTTCTCCAAGGTCGGGGACAGAGGGTGGCGATGGGGGGGCAGCGATCCCAAAGGTACCCCCTTGAGTGTGGTGTGCCCCAGGGAGCTGTACTGTCCCTGATGTTGTTTAACATCTACATGCGCCCCCTTGCCCAGATTGCCTGGAGGTGTGGGCTTGGGTGTCATCAATATGCTGATGATACCCAGCTCTATCTGATGTTGGACAGCCAGTCGGACTCTGGTCCTGATGACCTTTTGCGGGCAATACAAGCTGTGGCTGGCTGGCTCAGACTGAGTCAGCTGAAATTAAACCCGGCAAAGACGGAGGTCCTGGGCCTGTGCCGGACCGGCCGAGAGTTGGGGCTCCCTCTCCCGTCCTTCGGTGGGGTACCATTGGTGCCTGTATGGGAGGTTAGGAGTTTGGGTGTGCTCCTGGACTCTTCATTAACAATGGAGGCCCAGGTGGCAGCCACTGCCAAGTCAGCCTTTTACCATCTGCGGCTGGCTCAGCAGTTGGTCCCCTACCTTGACCGCGAAGGCCTGGCCACTGTGATCCATGCGACGGTCACCTCGAGGCTGGACCACTGTAATGCTCTCTACTTGGGGCTGCCTCTGTCGCAAATCCAGAAGCTGCAGCTAGTGCAGAATGCTGCAGCCAGGCTGTTGATGGGCCTCTCCAGGCGAGACCACATCCGGCCTGTGCTGCAAGCACTGCACTGGCTGCCAATAGCATACCGGATTCGCTTCAAAGTGCTGGTGCTTACCTTTAAAGCCCTGAATGGCCAGGGTCCAGCATATCTAAGGGACCGTCTCTTCCCGTATGTACCCCCAAGAGCACTGCGATCGGGGAATAGCCATTGCCTGGAAGTACCAGGCCCTTGAAGTGTGAAGCTTGCCCAAACCAAGCTTCTCTGCAACTGGCATTCAGAAGAAAAAGAAGAGCTGGTTTTATACCCTGCTTAAAGAAGTTTACAATTGCCTTCCCTTCATCACCCCAACTCTGGCACATTGTGAAGTAGGTGGAGCTGATAAGTGTTCTGATAGATTGGCCCAAGGTCTCCCAGCGGGCTTCATGTGGTGGAGGAGTAGGGAATCAAACCCACTTCTCCAGATTAGAGTCCACCTCTCTTCACCACTGCACCATGCTGACAGTACACTACCTCTGAATATGAACATTTCATGGAGCTGTCATGGCAAATAGCCATTGGTTTACTCGCCTTACATGAATTTCTCTCAGATCAATTAAATCCAACCAAGACAGAGGTCATCTGGTAGCTGGGAATTCAACAAGCTAGTTATGGATTGTGGGAAGAAATTTATTTTGTTGGTCCTGAACGTGCTTCTCATCAACTTCATCAGGCATACATGAATTCTAATATTCTGGGAAAGGAAGAAAATGTTCCTTCTGTCCACTATTTCCATACCATACATAATTGTATAAAACTCTCTTAACTGTATTTTTCCCCCCTAAACTGTAAAGTGGTGTATACAAAAAATGGTATTTTTCATCAGCTGTTAGGTTTTAATGGCTGGCAGCTTGGTTTTGGTATAGCTGAAAACACCTGAATAATAGCTGAATAAAATTGGCTTTTTTTCAGCTCAGCTATATCAGTAGCCAAATATAGGTCTCTGGTCTCTGATCTGTATTTGTCTTACATTATATTAAAAAATACTGATAAGGTATTTTTTGGGTTATTTATTCAGCTTGGTATATGCCGAATGCACACCCCTAGTCCTCTTCAGCTTTTCCTTATAGGGAAGGTGCTTTAAACCCTCGTTGTTATGGTCATTCATTATGGCATCTTTTTCTGCTCTTTTGATATATCCATTTGAGATGGAGTGACCACTGACAGCCAGCAACAAATCTCAGGAAACCCATCAAGTTGATATGCCAAAGAAATTGTCTCTCTTTTTTTCTGCCATCTTTGGCCCCGTTCACACAGAGCATTTGCCCCGCCGAAGGCACGGTAGCCCTGTAGACTTTCCATGCATGATCATACCGGCACATCCGGGAGGTGTAGCACTCCCGTGGCCAACCCGTGGCTTCCCGTGGAAAACATGGAGTAAAAAACTACTAGGGATGAAGCACTAGTTTCCAGAAACTCCGGGACAAAGGCCAGTGTCTGATCGCGAGAGCACCAGTATCCTGTGGCTTCCGACGCCCGCCCATGTCCCGGGGTTTCTGGATGTTGTAAGTTTCCATGGGATGCACACCAACGCCAAATGACGCATGTGCATACGCAAGACACCAACAGCGGCCCGCCCCCCCCCCAACAGCACATGAGCACTTTGCTACAGCGCGGCTTGTGTGCTCTGCTGCGCTGCAGCAGTGCAGTGTGATCGGTGCTTGGCACCGGAGCGTGACAACCCAGTGGCCCATGTGATCAGGCTACCGTGCCTTATTTTGCTCCAGGGCAAACTGCCACGTCTCCCCCCCCCCGTGTTTTCTGGCCTGTATGACTGGGGCCATCAATCATTTTCTATGTATGCATTAAAAACAAATGAGAGTGGATCTTTTTCATTCACACATGTTTGTACAAACCACATTCCCTGGTGAGTCAGATCTTATGAAACAAATGGGTGTCTTAACAGCTGGCCTTCTTTTCCCTGTTATTTCCAAGAACAAAGAAATAGTAAAATTTGCAGCATACTGGAATCCCCTGGTACAATTAATGAGAAAAAGGTAATTTTTTTTTGCAAGTAATTTATTTAATGTATGTTTTTAAATAATGATCACAGGATTGGAAACAATATAAAGCATCTCTTCCCTCTGGTGGATTCATTTGGGTAGAGCTGTCTGTAAGGAGTAAATTTAGATGCACAAGTGCAACCCAAGATATTTGGTGCTTGTTCCAGTGAGAGTTTACAGCACTTGGCTCAACCATGACACATTTATGAGCAGAAAACCAACTGGAGGAGAGAGCTGAATGCTACTCTGAACAACATTAATGCTGTTCTGAAAGTGATAACATCAATATCCTGGCAAAGTACTTTGATTGTTAAGGTTCTTTCTTGAAAAGCTGTATAGATCTACCTTTGACCACAAGTATTATGGTCTTTGGGGAAAGAGGGGTGCTGTCGGAAACTGCTGGGGATCAAACTAGTGACCCTTGCATCATGAGTTCTACATCTTTGTGTGGTGAGCCACAGAATCTGCAGATATCATGATGCCTAGAAACCATAAGAACTCTGGGACTTTGTATAAAGCATTATAAAGGCCTCAAAGGAGGTTGTGGATCCTGGTCAACAGCCAGTCTCACTGTGTTGTCCTGGTGTACTGCTCTTCCTTCCTGCTTTCCTGATCTCTCATCTTGTCTTCCCCTGGGAACTCACCTCCAGTATATTGGTTTGGTGCAGTCACAACATCCGCTTCTCCAGGATTGACCTGTGGAAACATTGGTGACCCAGCTCAGTGATTCAGTATAGTCTGCATTTCTGTTTCCCCCATGGTAGACATCTCCTTGACTTGACCTCCTGTACCACCTGGCTATTGCTCACGAACCCAGTTTTGATAAGATATGTAGGACCGAGTCCGCAAAAGCAGTTGTTCCGCCCTTGGTCTCCCATTCCCCTTGGTTGTACTGCTCAATTTCCCACTATTTGCTGTGCAGCTGCATTTTGACTCACATCTCCCCCCAATTTCCCTCATAACTTCTTGATCCGGAGAAAATGGGAGACCAAGGGCGGAACAACTGGTTTTGCAGAATCAATCTAGGCAATCTTAGTACTGAAGAAACCCATAGAACATTCCAAACATCCCTATGCTTCTGAAATTTTCATCTGGATTTTGAATTTCTGAATTTTTGTGTCTGGAGTGAAACCAAATACATTGTTTATTTCTGTACATTAAAGAGAAAATGGTGCATAGGTGGTTTACTGCACCCGTCAATTCTTTCGGGCCCATGAAACCTATGAATAACTGGCCACTGTAGTTCACAAGTATAAAATTCCCAGCAACTGAAGTGTATTAAGATTACACAGAATTTATTTCATTGGGTCCCATCTAGTGATGTAGCCAAGCTTTGTTTCTGAATGAGAATTCTTCCAGTTCGTAATGCTTCATAGCATTACATATCAAGCACCATTTCCTTATGAAGCTTCTTCCCCCCCCCTTATTTTGAATGTAAAGCAAGCTTTTGGGCATGCATAAGTTATCAAGAAGTCCATGGAACCAGCATGTCCCAGACATCTTTAAGCCTAAGATACTGTAATGCCATCAGCAGCTCAGATGCAAGGAGCTCTGGGCACCTGTTGTTCCCTCAGTATGCTCCATTACCCTTGATCACTATGTATTCCAGGTCCCTTGTCATCGGGGACACTGCTGTTTCATTGCTTTTCCAGTGTATTGCCTTGACACAAAAACACAGCATCCCTAAGGAAACATCAGTAAGATTGCCATTCCCCAGTTGGGGGCGGGAGAGCCCCTGGTTTTGCAGCCTCCTGCCTGCCACTGGCCAGTTGGCCATTGGGAAAAAATTCCCCCCCAATGGTGATGTCACCAGAAATATATCCGCAGGGAGGGCAGGATATAAATCCAGAAATAAAATAAATAAATAAATGGTGATGTCACCAATGTAGGCACATTGGTGATGTCAAGGGGTGACGCTCTGGTTTTGGTCCTCCCCATCCCCCCATCCTCCCTATCGGCATTTCCGACAGACCTGGCAACCCCAATCATCAGGAAATCATTCTTCTAGAGAGGTTTGTAAAGGAAGGAATGGAAGCCTTCAGGTCACTGCCAGGTAACTTATGAGAGGTGCTAGGACGGGCCTCAGGTCCTCATTAAATTGGGGAGTAGGAAGGATATGTTGGTCCCCATCAAATGTCCACTAATGCCATTGGAAGCGTTGGAGAGGAACCAAAATTTGGAACTGGATTTATAGAAAAAAATAGGTGGTGGTTGTTTGCAGGAAGGGAATCCACCACGCCCGTTTCTGAACTGAGCAAAGAGGAAGTTGCCCATCAGTAGTCTCTAACAAAGGCCTATTACAGGGAATCAAAATTCAATGGAATAGAGTGCTTTATGTGTATAATTATCCCAGATTCAATGGCTGGTGTTATCTCCAGTTAAAAGTCTCAGGTAACACAACCTGGAAGAGATCTCTGCTTATGAGCTGCTGTCAGTCGGATTAGAAAGTACCGGGCTAGACCACAGCAATTAATGTAAAACACATCCACAATGGGAAGGAACAGAATGCTGACTCTGCTTCATACCTTGAAGTTGAAAGAATCCTTCACATATCCGTCTCAGAACCAAAATGCGGGTCATAAGATAACAATCTCACAATGAAGTTTGGACTTGAAAAAAGAGCAATTATATTTCATCAATACCAACTCCTTATAGCTAATATGACAAGCATTAAAGCAATTTTTTGTTTCCTTGTTGCAAAAAAAGGCTGTTTTCATAGAACTGTACATTTAAAAAAAACATTCTACAGTAGGAACACGTGTGTTTAATAAAGAACAGTTAAATGAGCTGAAATTGCGAATGGCTATAGCTATAGCTAGAATGGCTCGAAGAGGCAAGAGATATTAATTCTTAATTATATGAAAATGCAAAGGATCTAAAGACATCTTAATCAAAGATGCAGCATTCTGTCATCTGTGGCATTTTCTCTCGCCTTACTCCCTGTGCTTCATTCGACATCAATGTTTTCAGCCGTTTCCAGTCTTTATTCTGTGTACACAACAGTTCTGGAAGGACACCATGCATTCCGGAATTTCCTCGCATTTGGGGTGACGTTCCACAGGAAGGACTATTGGAGAATGAACGCATTCCAGTATCAAACGCTAATAAGTCCCTTTTGTTCAATGACTCACTGACCTCAATTGGAAGACTTCAGAGCAGGTTCCCTTCCCTAGTGGATACAACTATAAGCCTGCCGGGTAATATTCATGCATTAGATAGGCAAAGGATCTGTATCTAGAAGAGCCAAAGAAAGCTTCAACAAGGTCTGGTTGAACAGAGCAAGGAAACAAGCCCAGGACTGAATCATTTCTCTGCAGTGTAAGATGGACGCAGAGCAGACAGAAAGGGCTGGAAGTTAAGAGGATACATGGGCAGCACAGATCTGATAGGCATTACTCAAGCTTTGTGGGACTGGAACTGTGATACTCATAAAAAAATAAGTAGAGCCCTGCTGGACCAGACCAAAGGCCTATCTTATCTGGTGTCCTAAGTGGTCAACCTCACATTCCTGGAATGCCCATAAGCAGGGCATGGAAGCTGAAAACCTCTTCAGGCTGCTGCCCCCTCCCCTACAACTAGTATTCAGAAATACATTTCCTCTGAATACATTGGCTGTAAGCAGAGAGTTCTGAGAGAACTGTGACTGTCCCAAGGCCACCCAGCAGGCTTCATGTGGAGCACTGGGGAATCGAAACTAGTTCTCCAGATTAGAGTCTGCTACTCTTAATCACTAAACCACGCTGGCTTGAAGCAGAAAACAGGAAGTACTGCTTCAGTTATTTTCTTATTAGGTACCAGCCCGTATCAGCTTACTTTTCACCCCTGCTGTTAGCTGCGATGGCTACTGGAACATTCCTGTTCAGAGGGTTATGGCTGTGCACATGCATTGTATGAATGTTCAGCCCAGACTTGGGTTCTGGGCCTCTACCACTCCTCCACATTAGCATGGCTAACAAATACAATTTTTGATTGTTTTTATAATCTGCTTCCAGCTGGATGACTATTATGAGGATCAGTGAGGTTTCCAAATGCTTTGTGCTCTGGAGTTTTATGCTGTTTTACACTCTGGGTTTTTATTGGCTGGACTTTTAATGGTTCAGTCATTTCTGTTCTTATGAGTTTATCATGCTGTATCTTGTGAGGCACTTCAAGCAGGTCTCTGAAGAGGCAGCATATTAATTTTCTAAATAAATAAATGTTAAAAGCTGAATCCAGGATAAGGCTGCAGTCACACGGGCAAAAAGATCCAGTGTGGCCCCGGTTCTAAGAAACCCATGTTTTTTGGTAACGAGACAGTTGGCTCAGACTGGCCCCCTTAACCCGCCTCACTGCGCATTCATTCCTTCTTTGATCGTTCAGATAGCGCATCCAGGGAGTTGGGCAGTCCGACAGCTTTTTTAAAATCATTGCTCCACTGAGCATGCTCAAAGGCACTTATGGGAATTAGTGCTTCAAATTCGTGGCAGAATGGTGGCAGCTGGTGGCCATTGGGATTGCTGGAGGAGGCTGCTGGGAAATGGAGTCCAGTGTGATGGCCGTGTTTTTGAAACTGTGCTTCTGAGAAATTCCACATTTCAAGCATTTAAAAGTTGGGGAGGGGAGAAGATAATGCAGAAGCTTCATACTGTGTCCTGTGTCTGCTGGTGTTTTTTATTTAAATGCTTGGAGCAAAGCTGGAGTCACCCGCTTTGTTCTCAGACTCCCTCCCCCTCTCTCCCTCCCTCTCTGAAGCAAAACTCATAGTTGATTAACCCTTCCCTCCTCAGCGTGCTGCAAAGCTGCAGGCAGGAGAGTGCTGAAACACATGAGCAGTGATCCAAGCATGTACAAATCACTAAATGTTTTTTTAAAAAATTGGCAAAAGTGCAAGGAAAACTTTCAGACGTCCTAAATGGCTTCAAATTGCTAGGAGGCAGTCCAGGCAGGCAGAAATGTGAGGTGAAGCCAGAAACAACTGTAAGGTACCTGATTTTCCTGGAGCTGAGAAATCCACAACGGAAGAGGGTTGATTGCAGGAGGGGAAGAGTTCAGGACAGGAGACAGATGTGTCCCGTCTGATTGTCCCTTCTACATCCATTAGGAAATTGGGGCAAAACCAGCTCAAACTGCCCGTGTGATCACAGCCTAAATCTAGCCTCCAGTACTATGTGATGTCGATTGGCTTCGCGTGATTAATGTGGTCAGAAGACACTAAGGTCAGAAGACACTAAGGACTGAAATGACTCTGAACATGTCACACAGGTAAGTGCCATCAAGTTGAAATTGACTTATGACAACCAGAGCAAGAGGCTTTCAAGGCAGGTGGGAAGCAGAGGTGGTTTGCCACTGGATGTTCTCTGCAGACTCTTCCTTGGAGGTTTCCCATCCAAGTACTGACCCTGCTTAGTTTCCAAGAACTGACAAGAATGGGCTATGCCATGCCACCTTCCCCTTGTTCGGAGCATGTTACAAATGCACAATTCTCAAAGCCAAGGAAACAGGAAATAATGAGAGTTCTACAGGTCCTACAATGTCAGGTCCTACAGTGCCAAGACCACGGCCACACAACCCAGAAAATCTACAGCAACTAATGAGAGTTCTGTTGAACTTTAAAGCCTAATGCATTTTATTACGGCATAAATTTGCCATCTTAGCATCTAAGAAGCCCCAAGACTGTTCTTTTTAATGCAACAAACAAACAGTGCAGTCCTAGAGCTGCCTTCCTGGGAGTAAGCCCCATTGAGTGGGAGTCTGAGTAGACCTGCTTAGCATTGCACAGTAATAAAGCTAACCTTCTGGAAAAAGCATAGGGAAAAGGCCGGGGGGGGGGAACCATCATGATGGAGCTTTACTGTGAAGCATCTAGCCATGGAGAGGATGAAACCTGCTTCCAACAGACAATAAACACTTTTGAAAGATATATGAGGCCATTTGTCACTGGGGAGTGCAACAGAGCCTGGTCAGCAGGTTATTGACCTATCTTGAGGACAATGCCACTTTTCAGTAGGTGAAGTAGGAACTTGGCAATCATCTGTCTTGGATCTGATACTGACTGATAAGAAATAAGTGACTGAAAATGTGAAAGGAAGTGGCTGTCTTGGATGAAAGCAGTTATAGATATTTGGAGATCACGACTGGAATAAATGCAATCAATCGGAGGGGCTCAAGGGGGCATCAGCTTTGGGTCCACAGAGAGTATCCAGTCAGAAACTGCTGCCACCATTGCAGGAGGATACCTGGTTGGACACCTCCTTACCTTTTGTAGAACCTTCCAACGTTTTTATGATTGTAGTTGGCTGGGGTTGCTGACTCTAGACTGGAAAATTCCTGGAGATTTGGGGGTGTGCCTTCAAGAGGGTGGGATTTGGGGTGGGTGGGGTTTGGGAAGTGGAGGATCCTCAGTGGGGTATAATACAATAGAGTTCACCCCCCCAAAGCAGCCATTTTCCCAGGGGAACTGATCGCTGTTGTCTGGAGATCACTTATAATTCCAGGAGATTTCCAGCCACCACCTGGAGGTTGCAACCCTCTTGGCTCCAGCCTCTATTACAATCATTTTCCAGTGGCATCCACTGCCCAGTGTCCGGAGGGTGAAAAAGGTTGGAGACCCCCTGCATGACAGACTTCAGAACATGGGACTTCAAGAAGCTCAGCTAGCCTCTGATAAGGTTCTACAGAGAGATATGGAAATCCAGAAGGCCCAGCATAAGGTTGTCAACCTCCAGGCTGTGATCTCCTAGAATGACAACTGATCTCTGGAGATAAGTTCCCCAGGAGAAAATAGCCACTTTGGAGGGTAGACTCCGTGGCATTATACCCCACTGGGGTCCCTCCCCTCCCCAAACCATGTCCTCTGCAGAGTCCACCCTGGACCTGGCAATTATAGCACAGCACAGCAGCCAGCTACGGTTACCAATTCCTTCCTAGTCCCCAGTGGGGGACTTTGGAAGGCATTTCTGGAAGGGGAGGGGACATCCCCAACACAATGACATCACACCCCCACACACCTGTTCTCCAAGTGGTGAATTGTCACTTGGAGTTCAGGCACCCTCACACACTTCTTCCCAAAGCATTTAAAGGGTCCTTTCAAATGCCTGGGCAAGAAGCGGGGGGCCACCCTTCTCCCTCCCCTTCTGCAAGATTTAAAGGACCCTCCAGCTGGTCGGCAGGCCACCTGCTCCCACTGATCAGGTGGAGGGCCCTTTAAATCTTGCAGGAGGGGAGGTTAAGGTGTGGCTGCCAGTGGGCACTGTTGGGGGCGGGGCTTAGGAGTGGGGCTTTCTCCACCAGCCCACCAAATCAGGGGATCCCTGTCCCCACTTGGGCATGAGCCAGCCAAATTAGGGGATCCCCCACCCCTACCTGGGCACTGGCATCTCTACAGCCAGCACTGCACAGCTGGGCCCAGCCTGGCAGCTAGCACCATGCAACTGGACCATACTTGGCATAGGTACAGCCTGTTAGAGGGAGGGAAAGAGGAAAAGATCAAGATGGGGCATAGATAAAAGTAGGTTGGCTGGTGCGAGGGAAAGAAAGAAGGAAGCAAGAAAAGGAAAGAGGCTACAGGGGCTTTAAGAGAAGGGAAAGTGGAAATAGCTGGGGAGGGGGAAATAAGATGCCCCCCACTAGTCCTCGAAGGTCCCCCACTTGCTTTTTCAAGTTTGTCATAGGTAATAAACAAAGCAAGGCTAAAATGGAGACTTTCTCATGTGGAGCTGAAGCCGTTAGTTTCGTCTATTGTGTTCTGACCAGTATCAAAAAGTGCCTCCAGTTTGTGCTACGATAGCCTCTTTTTTCTCTAAAGATCTGGACACTTGAAGGAAGTATACAAAAATTCTCAAGTGCTGGTTTTTAAGAGTTTGGGCAAGGGTATAGGCCCTGAGTTGGCCCCAGAAGTACCCACCAGAGAAGCTTCTGAGTGGTGGGAACAAGAAAGCTTGGCAGACCACTTTTGGGCAAACTCCTAGACACAGGAGAGCTAAAGTTTAGGCCACATCGAGACATATAATAATCTCTCCAAGCCCCTTGTCCTCCAGTCACACTGGAGAGAGGAGAATTTAGGGAGAGGTTTATAAAACTTTAGCTTCCATGCATTCCATCCCACTTATTACAGTTTCCCAGGAGGCCTTGCTCCATACGTGGGTGTAGAGTTCTTAAATTGGTGATACACCAGAAAGCCTTATCTATATTACCTCTTTCTCTCTCACACACACACACAAATGGAGACGCAGTTATTTATATAAGCATTTTAAGACTGCTTTCCTCCCAGAGGGACACAAAGCTACTTACAAAAATGGAGGGGGTGGACTTCCAAACTGCAAAAAAACAAACTGGAAACAAAGAAAGCACATTCTGGCTGCCAAGCTGACTTCTGCAGATCCCAGGCTGCAAGCCAGGGACCAGGAGCAATTCAGCTTGTGCCTCGGACCCACTGCGGCAAACAAACAAACAAACCTCCTGGCAAGGCAGGACAGGCCCAGGGGCCCAGCAGCAAGACTCCCCTGGGTGGAGCCAGGTGAGACCAAGAGCAGAAAGGTGCAGTGGCCCCAGCACAAGGCAGCCTTTGCAGGCTGGCCCAGGGAAGCTCAAAAGGTGTGGCGGCAGTGAGCAAGCCTGGGTGGAAGAACAATGGCTCTCTGGGCCCAGGCGTTTTGAGGCAAGGAAGGGAACAGAGGAGAAGAGGACCAAGCTTTACTCAAGAGCCAGGTGTGAAGCTGGGGCTATAAAAAGAGGGGGGGAAATGGGAGAAGGCTGGCAGGAGAAGAAGGAGGCAGAAGTAGGAGGGAGGTTACGGTGTTGTGGCTCTTCTCCTGTGTAAGGCAGTGTAACCCTGAGGTAGGTGAAGTGAATCACACCTTCAGGGGTCTGGATTGATAAAGGAGCCTGCATAAGGAAACAGTGACTGGGCCCATGGACTCCAGGTCCGATGTTCCCCTGCCCCTAGAGGTTACTACACCCACCCAAGCTAAATACCTGCAGGAAGAGGAGGAAAAAAACCCCCAGCCTAGATGGACTTCAGCTGTTGCCAGCAAACCAACAGGATCTCCCACCTTTCCACTGTATGGAAGAGGTGCCCTCATGATTTATGATAGGTTTATGTTGATGGTTTTAATTTGATTACCTTCACATTGTCCTGTTAATTTACTGCAATATTTGGAATATAAACAAAGTCTAGAAAACCAGGTTTAAAAAGGAGCTTTTGCTAAATTGGTCCAGGTGCTCCCCACCCCCACTGTGCTTGGGTTAGACAAGCTCTGGAATTGCACAGCTCTGTTGTTCCCAGGGCTTGGGTTTTTTCCCAAGTTATGCCCTGTGGACTAGCAGCTTGGGGATTGCACAATTCCCTGGAGCCTTAAGATCATCTCTGTTAGACCTGTGATTAATGTCTAGGACTTAGACGATAAGCAGAGGAACACTTTCCATTTTCTTAGCCATCCAATAAAAGGTTCTCCCTCATCAAACATGCAAATTTTGACACTTCAGCTCAGCTCTACGACTCAGTGGGGACAAAGAGAACAGTTCACGTAAAATGCCAAGAAAGCAAAATTGTTCCATAACAACTTTCCTTCCATCCTCACAATAAATCAAACAGTGACTGGATGAGAAGGAAGGACGTAAGCAAAGAGGATGAAATAATTCAGGTCAAGATAGCAAAAGAATATGTCAGAAGGAATCTGGAATGCTTCAATGCACTCAGGTTACATCGGGGCCTGTGGACTGAACCTCGAAATTCTGAAGGAACTAGTGTGTGTGTGGGGGGGGATCAGGATGCTGGTTTTTGTCTTCAGAAACATTTTGGAGAAGATAATTGGTACTTTCGATGTGAACAGAAAGGATTTCTCCCTGTTTATCTCAGACGTCACTCCACAATTAAGGAAGTGCTAAAGGATATTTCCAGTCCAAATATGTATCCAAAATTACCTTATCAACATTTTTCAAGTATGTTCAGGTATCTGGGCAATTTTAGGATTCTTGGGAACACTGTGCATCAATACTCCAAATGTTCAGGAAGCGTTTGGGAATATCCAGAAATACCCAGGGCTGGCATTTTACGGCTCCAAGGCCTGCTTTTCTTAAATTTTACAAGTTTTTCAGGCAATAGAATCAGGTGTTAGGGAGGAGCCCTTTAGAACAGAAAATAAATAAATATGATGCCAAAACTGTTGTTATTGCTGCTTTCATAAAGGAAAGAAAAGTGCAAATATCACTGAAACCAGAGGGACTAGGAAAGTGAGTATCTCAATTCAACACAAGCAGGAGCAGATCTCACAAAAGCACCTAAAATGAATCTCATGCATGTCATATTGATGTTGTGTTTCTTCTGTATTAAGTGGGAAGGAAGAGGAGCACCAGTGAGGAAGGGTTCTCTGTTCTGTTGGGCTTGCCACATTAGCCCTGGGTTCTGCTGGGATCCTCTCATTTGACTTTGGTTGTGTTGGGCTTGCAGCAGACTCCCTTGCTTAAGTTTCTCTGCTGGAATTCTCTGATGTGTCATTGGTTATGACTAACCATACTTTGGTCACATTATGAGAAGACAAGAGTCACTGGAAAAGACAATAATACAAGGAAAAGTTGAAGGCAGCAGAGAAAGAGGAAGACCCAACAGGAAAGCATGGCCTTCAGTCTGCAAGACCTGAGCAAGACAGTTAATGAAAGGATGTTTGGGAGGTTGTTAATTCATAGGGTTGACATAAATAGGAAGTGACTTAATGGCACTTAACACAGACGTGTCGGTCTTGCCACATTGCCCTGTGGCTCTCCTGGGAGTCTCTAGGCTGGTACTGGTTCTGTTGAGATTGTTGGTTCTGTTTGCATTTGTAGGCTTTGGACCTGTTTTTCCCCCACAGAAAACAATGGAGACAAGTAGGATGGCTGGAGGTGCCTTGTTCTGGGGCCCATAAAATTCGGTCCATTGGTCCAATTTTCTTGAAACTTGGGGGGAGTCTTTAGTGGACAGGCAGTACTAGATTTTCTGCAATTGTAGTCCCATTTGGTTGTGGAAGAGATACTCCACCCCCCAAAGTCCCCCATGGGGAATAAAGGAACTCAAATAATTCTGGAACCCTGAAAAAACCTGATACCCAAATCCCAAAACAGTATCAGTGGTCTCGAGTACCCCTAACTACTGGTTTTTAGGCCCTTCCTGAAACCTAAATCCAAATAATACCAGTTTCTTTTTAGGTGCATATCCGTATCCAGAGTGACTGCCTATCAGATGAGATCATCTACAGAGACCCAGCTGTGTATACTTCCACCCTCTGAGAGGAAGTGTGTAAACACCAGAGACAGTGACTCCTTGGCTGTGGCACCAGATCTTTAGAATTCTCTTCCTACAGAATTCTGCCAAGCACCAAATCGATTGACTTCTAGGCATCCTGGTAAGACAATTTTATTTGGTTATTCTTCTGGAGAGACAAAGGAAATAAAGGGGCTCTGAAAGGTATATTAATCTACACATAGTCCAGGTCTGGAGTTCACATTCTGCAAGCGAAATCAGAATTCAGGAGGAGTGGATGCCCTGAGCAACAGAGGAAAGAAATGGGGAAGATATACTCATTTCTAATGCAGACAGGCTTGAGCACAAGCTAGCCTCCTTCACATCTGTTCATTACCTCAATTGCAATCATCCTTCTTTAAATATTTAATTCAGAAGACTTCCCCTGGTTCTATTCTTAAGATAAACATTACTCCAACAGTTATTTATAAATATAATCTGAGCATCCTTTTTTAAAAAAGGAAACGTGATGGGTATCTAAATCTTGCCACCACTGCTAATGTTCAATAACTTGCCTAATTATTGGAGCAACATTAGCATTAGCTGATGCAAGTATCTCTTTAAGCCAACGGCCGGATTCATTCTTGAACAGAGAGTAAGTACATTAGGGAACGGGGAGCAGCATAAAAGCAACATAAAGCTATTACCATGCTTTCTATCATCACTCTCAGCTGTCTCTGATAGTCTCTGACATCTGCGACATCTGTGATGTAGGCTGGGGAAAAAATATCTCAAAGTCCTTCTTTAATGTGAAGCCTTTTTCTTCGCTGAAAAAACAGTAAGTTCAGGTGGGGAGGGGGGGGGGAATACTTGCACAGTGAAGTTTTGGCAACATGAGACAGGAAGCACATCAGAAATTAAATAGCTGCCTCATTTGGAAATCAAATATGCTGATTGTTTGGATATCAGCAGATAATTAACATAACAGGTTGAATACCGGATCAGGTTCAAGGTTCTGGTATTAACCTTTAAGGCCCTAAACGGTCTAGAAGCAAGGTACCTTCAGGACCACTTCTCCTCATATACCCCCCAAAGAGCACTGTGGTCCCTGCCCCCTAAAAAAAAATCCAGTTGTCCTCTGAACTGGTGGGACTCTCTGCCTAGTGACATCCATGCCCTGCGGGACTTAGTACACTTCCGTAGGGCTTGTAAGGCAAAGATGTTCTGCCAGGCTTATGGCTGCGGACATCAATGGCTCTTATTTAGTCTATCCCTTCCTTTCCCTCTCCCCTCGTTGGGGTTAGGATAAATTTAGTCAAGGCACCATCTGGAGTGGGCACTGTATTTGTTCTACTGTTTTTAACTTTTTAAAAATTTGATTGATTGGATCGCTTAAATCCTGTACGCCACCCTGAGCCCCAAATATGGGGGAGGGTGGTCTAAAAAGCAAATTTATAAATAAATAAAATAAATAAATGAAAATAATTTGTCAGTGTATGGACCTAATGATTCTCTTCTCCTACAGGAGAATCGGGATGGTATAGTATGTAGTCTGACCTCAAAAGCTAAGCAGGGTTGGTACTTGGATGGGAGAACACCAAGGAAGATTTTGCAGAGGAAGTCAATGCAAACCCCCTCTGCTTAATCACTTGCCTTGAAAACTCTGTGGGGTTGTCAGAAGGCAGCTGTTGACGATGGCACTTTACAAGCACAAACATGAGAATTCTTCCCCCAATGGAAGGGGCTGAACACTTTGTGGTGCTCCTTGGATCCAATTTCCAGTGTATGTTAAACCCATTATGAAAAACATGCTGTGCTTATTCCTAGAAGTCTGGGGCTTTGTGGTTAGAATGTCAGACTATGGTGTGCGAACCCTACATTCAAAGCCCCACTTTGCTATGAAGTCATCTGGCCAGTCACACTCCATCACTCCATCCTTACTAAACTCACAGGGTTGAGAGCCAGTTCAGTGTAGTGGTTAAGTGTGTGGACTCTAATCTGGGAGAACCAGGTTTGATTCCACATTCCTCCACATGCAGCTGCTGGATGACCCTGGGCAAGCCATAGTTCTATCAGAGCTGTTCTTGAAAGAGCAGTTCCCAAAAGAGTTCTCTCAGCCCCACCTACCTCACAGAGTGTCTGTTGTGGGGAGGGGAAAAGAAAGGAGTTCGTAAGCAGCTCTGAGACTCTGATTGCAGGGTGGGGTATAAATCCAATCTCCAACTCCTACTCCTACTCTTCCTCCTCTTCTTCTTCTTCTGATAAATGAGGAAGGGAGAACCACATACTCTGCCTCAAACTCCTTGAAGACAGGTCAGGATAAAAATGTGACATATGCTAATATTCTTAAGGTATTAACCCAACATATGAAAACTAAGTATTCCAAGAATTTGCTTTTGTCTAGGTGAATTCAGCAAATCTCTGCATCTTTCAGGATCCAGTGCTTCTCCCTGTGACCCAGTTGCTTAACTCAATTTATGCATAGTCACCTGGCCCTTCCCCAAGAGTCCACTATTTGCCTTGTGTTGTTTCCAGAAATAGCTCATGTACACATTGCCAAGTTTCCATTTTAGTTACTTGTGTTTGACAACATCTCAGCAAAAGCATGATAAATTCTGAAATTGAGCACATGGTGGGGGATGGTAAACTAATGAATAATATTTTGGTGCCAGTAGAACTAAAGGCATAGGGTGCTATTATTTGATGTACACTGGCTTGCGTGTAAATTTAATATTGGTCAAGTTTGTCCTGATTAATCCACTGACCACCAGTGACATTTCTGCCTTCTTTTAAAAATCGATAACATTTGTTTCCTGCACAGGGTAATTATTTTCTTAAAATTGTATGTACCTATTTAAATATTTTGCATCCTGCCTTTAAAGTATTAGCTGGGAATGTGGATGTGAAATCTCTCTGTACAGATCTCCCAATGTGAAGGAAATGGGGAAAGGTTCATGCATTGGATAAAGACTGGGACCTATACAACACACCTATGGAGTCAGTGCAGAGTATGTTTGGCAGAGAGACCATCAATTTGATCACGGTCTGGGGTTCTAGTAGAGCCTGGTCTGATCTATCCACTCTGACTTTTCACATTATTACCAAGCACTTTTTATACCACTTCACATAATACTTCTTTTGCAAGACTTGAATTATTGAATGGCACAATTGTTCTTTGGAAACCGCACAGCCACTCCTACCCTGTAATTGTACATTTGTGTGTTTGCATATTTTTTAAAAACCCTAGATAGAGAGAAGGGCACCTAGACCTGAATGGCCCAGGTTGGCCAGATCTCAGAAGGTAAAGAGCATCAGCCCTGGTTAGTAGGTAGATGGGAGACCACCAAAGAAGTCTGCAGTTGCTGTGCAGCAGCAAGCAATGGCAAACCACCACTGTTTGTCTTTTGCCTTGAAAACTCTACAGGGGTCCCGATCACATGCAGAAGTAGCCGCGCAATAGGCACGAATGCTGGGCGGATTTTAAGGGAGTGATCACACAGGAACATCTGGCAAACGTCCAGCACCCATTGGCAACCCGTCTCGCTCCGCCGGAGAAGCGGAGTTAAAAAATACTAGGGGAAGTGCAGTATCAAATGGGTTTGTGATGGGCCGCAGACAGACTTCCACGTATGATCACTCTGGCGTACTCCCATTGCATGAGTGATCCCTCATTGAAATGCACTGGAAACACGCGGCGACGGAAAAAACCTGATTTGCCCGCCAGTGCGTCTGATCACGCAGTGGTGGGTCAAATTGCTGCGGAGCAAATAGCCTCACTTCCCCAACCCCCCGCATTATCTGGCACATGTGACCAGGCCCAGGGTTACCATAAGCCAGATGTAACTTGATGGTGCTTTCCACCACCACAGAGAGACGGGCACCAACTGGATGCACGTGCTGAAGCAGCTGAGATTGGTATGCTAGATCCACAAGCTCAAGGACTACAAGCTTCCCTTCGAGTTCTCGGTGGCCTGAGGCCTGAAACCAAATATGAAGCTTTCTTCCATTCCAGCAGGTTAAGAGAAGGAAGCAGCTTGTTTTTCCTTTTCAGGGTATAAGGGACTGGGACAAGTAAAGGAGCACAGCTGACTTGTGGCGACCCCGTAGGGTTTCCAAGGTAAAAGATGCTCAGAGATGGTTTACTATTGCCTGCCTCAATGTCTTGACCCTGGTATTCCGTGGAGGTATTCCACAACCAGACTTGCTTAGCTTCGGAGATCTGACAAGATTGGGCTAGTCTGGGCTATCCAGGTCAGGGGAGGGCAATCATCGGTGTCACTCTGTTTTAGACTTCAGGAAAAGTTCCAGTGGCCATAGGCAGATCAGTGAGAGCAGCGGAAGATATGCTCAATGCAGTTCTCTCTCAAATGGAGGATGGTGGTAAGGTATCCCTTAATTCTCTTTTGCATCCCTTAATTCTCTTGGCTTTGCTCCTACTACTTTTAAGACATTATTTGGCAGGGTTTTAATTTACCAGGCAATGCTTGGCTCTCTTCATCCATTCATGTCTGCTGCTAATGAACATCCCTTGTTTCAAGCCAGACCATTGATCTGTCTGGCTCAATACTTTCTACTCCGACTCGGAACAGCTCTCCTGGGCTTCACTGACTACCTCTGAACCTTTAACTGGAGATCCCAGGAATTACTTGGGGAGTTCTGAATGCAAAACCAACAAGCCAATGCTTTATTTAGTTAAAATATTTATATCCTTGTGTCAGGATCTGCCCACTGAACAGTATGTGGCAGTGGCCACCCAACCTTCATTAAAGAAGTGGTATTGTAATATAGAGCCCAGAGGGAACAAGGATCACTCCTTTACCAGAAAAGTATAAAAAGGGCCTCCCAGACCAGGAAGATGGCACTGCAAGGCAGGGAGCTATTGTGAAAGACACTTCCCTATTGCTCCACAGCCTTTTCAATGTGGTGAAGACGGTAGGAAGAAGAGAATGTAGAAATAGTGTTTAGTCTGCTTTTCAGCCAAAATGGGCTCCCAAAGTATCTACACAGGAATCAAAATCTAAAGCAGGTTTGACAGAAAAAGTGCAGTGTAAACAGATGAAGGACTGTGAAGGCTTAATTCTTCACAGAGCCAGTGAGCCTTGAGTGACAAGGCTGTTCCAAGCAATCTGATTGGTTAGCATCAGCTGAGCAGAAAAAGACTTCTGAACTGGATGCTGAAGAGAATTCAGTCTGATTTCAGCCCTTAGCTCATAGTTACATTGGCTGATTTGGGGGCCCGCCCCTCTCCGACTTTCTACCAGGGCTCCCCAACTTACTACCCTGGGCAGGCCCCCGGACTTATTCCTCATGCTGTCCACCAATGCTGCCTGTATCTCTTCTCGACAATGGCACTCAGTTACTCTGTTGTCTACTCATCTTGCCTCACCCCGCCGGCACTCAGTTACTCTGTTATCTACTGATCTTGCCTCTCACCTGGCTGGCAAAGCAAGAAAGCCCTGCCTCCATTCCAAGGCATGCTGCTGCTACTCTCTTGTCACAGGCAAAGTAAACAAGCAAGCCCCGACTCCTTCCATCCTTCCCACGTGGCTGCAGTGATCTCTTTTTTGCAAGCAAGCCCCCACCCAATTCCCAAGCTGGCAAGTCAGGCCCCACACAGGTAGGGTGAAGTTTACTTGTTTTCTTTTGCATGGGGGTGGGGAGAAAGGGATGCCATACTCCATGTGGGACCTGGGGATCACATTTCCAACAATATCTGCCTACTATCAGCATTGGTTGTTGTTGTTTTTTTTGGGGGGGTTGCCAGTCTCCAGGGGATCCCAAGTCTGGAATTGCAGTTTTAAAATCCCAACAATGTTTTTGTACTATTTTGTATCAAGACAGGGTTTTAAAGTATAAGTATAAACATAATAGGTGCCCCACAAGAAAAAAAAATTGCCGCACAAAATGAAAAATCCTGGTTACGGGCCTGGCTGAGAGCAGTTTAACATAGATGGATAATTGGGGGGAAGTTGGCAAGGAAGTTTGGGAAAGTAGACAAAGACTCCCTTTTGGGCCAAAGAACCGGGATAGATCTTCTAGAGAGAGAAGGAATTTCCCTACCCAATCTCAACAGAGTGATAGCTCTGATGAGTGCCGAGATCCCTGATCTGATGTGGTTAGAAACTGCCTTTAGAGAAGAGTCAGTTAAAAACTCAAGATAAGTACTGGTGTTTCAAGAGAAGGGGTTTGGGTACTGGAAAGAGTGTAGCAGCCTTCTGGAAACCAAAAAAGTGAGATAATATTCAAAGGAAGTGTACTGAAGTGTTTGGGGGAAACACTGGAGCAAAAGCTTCTCAACATAAAGATTTCAGTCACTGTGAAAAGCTTAAGAAACTCCCGTTAGCCTGAAACATAAAAACTAAAGTCTGTGCATGTACTGATTTTACCTCAGAGTTATACTGAGTTACCACAGAAATTTTACCCCTGATTTCACCTGACCTTTCCCCTCTATGTTAAATAAGATATTTTGTTATTTTTGTGTTTCAAAACACCTTGAGTGCCATTTAAGTTATTTAGGTTAAAGGGGGCTCCTGATCCTTCCCTCAGGTTCCTGGACTGAGCCAACAGCCAAAATATCATACTGTGACAGGGTGGGATAGTCCTTCAGCATTACTAGGGTGGCTCTGTCAGTAAAGACAAGTAGAAAGGAAGGGAAGTGGATGAGGCCATCATAGCAGCTGACAATTAAAATCCAATACAAACATTCTTTAGGAAGAGTCAATTTACAGCTGTCATATGAAGAAGGTTGTTTGTCTGCTGCCTGTCCTACCCCTGAAAGCTCCATCAGTGACAGCTGGAAACTAGAGGATGTGGTTTCTTAGCTGAGCAGAATCCAGGCATGACTGAGGGCATGCCTGGTGTCTTCCTGGCCTCCCTTTGATGGCGCCATCATTGGCACTTGGAACCTGGAGGAGGTAGCCCCATAGCTGAGCAGGATCCAAGTGTGATTGAGGGGTGCCTGGCTGTTTCCCAGCTTCCTTGCAATGGATCCATCACTGTCCATTGGGAACAGAAGGATATGAATGCTCAGCAGAGTAAGATCCAAACATTCTGGAAAGCTCCCTGACTGCTTCCTGTCCTCCCTCTGATGGCCAGCAGGAAGCTATGGATGTTGCTGAAGTAGATGCAGCTATGATTGAGGGGTACCTGACTGCTTCCTGCTCTCTGTGTTTGGCATTTTCCTGTTAAATATTTTCCCCTTCCATCCAAAAATAGTATAAATAGGTAAGGCATTTTGTTTTCCAGTTCAATTACTTTCTGAAGCTTTTAGTGCTTCCAATAACTATGTGAATGATGAATTGGCATAAATAAAAACACTTACTTGGCGCTGCGTGATCTCCAACTCCCATTCCCCAGAGCGAGCGAGCTTTGGGCTGCTGACATTTGAATGTACGCTTTTTGAACGCTTCAATCTCCCTGGCTGAAATTCACTGGCAAAGTAGGATTGGGGCCTTCACATCCATTCACTGTTCCATTTAGCTTTCTAGTAACGTTTGGCAGATGTCTCCCGGGGGAACGTGCTGTTCCAAATGGTAAGAGCTTTCAGGGCTGTGATTAAGATTAATAACCTTGTGGGCACACATTTTCACACACTGGCTTTATTTTAGACAGATATAACCAGATGTACCTTCACAGAGCTCTTACTCTGTCTACTGTGCTTATTTTACCCCTAGCAAACACAAATTGGAAATGCACTGATACATCCTCATCTTTGCATGTAAGTGCTGCACGTTTTGTTTGCTTTCTTGAAAAAAAGAGAGAGAGAGAGAGAGAGAGAGAGAGAGAGCTTCATTTATTAAATATATTTTCTGCATTTTCAAGTAAATTGCCTATACTCTGTGTACACAGTATCAGCAGAATATAACCGTGGAACAAATGCACATAGTTGGCATTAATTTGCTTGATATTTATCTCATCTAATATGTAAATTAAGATGCTGCAGCAGTCATTAGCATGAGCTAATGTTTCCTTTAAGCTAAGCAAAATCTCTAGCCGATGAAGGAAATAACTGTACTCATCTCCGGAGCTAATGGTGGTCTTATCAGCTTTTGCTTTGTTAAGAATTGGGAAGTTGGTACATTCAAAAAGGATGTAGAAAGTTGCATAAAAGAAGAATTAAAAAAGGAATCCCTTGCTTTATTACAAAGCCAGTGAGAGTTCCCAAAGGGATCTGTGGGGTCCCAAAGGTTCCTGGGAAGCTTTGTGCATAGTTCCAGTTTCTCCTTGGCCAAGCCTTTCTCTGAGGCTGGTGTTGGTTTCTTTGAAAGCTGTGTTGGGTGCCACGCTAGGAAATCTTTGGTGACTAGAAAAAAGCCCACAGGGGGGGGGAACCACAGGGAAAAAGTCCACAGAAAAAAAATTCCACAGTCATAAATGCCCACAGGAAAAAAGCCCATGTGGAAAAATACCATGTAAAGTACCATAGATATTTATAATTGTGGCTAAGCATTCATTTCCATTTATGAGAATGAACAGATATTATCTGTATTCATATGCAACAATGTATGTTTTGATTTTATCCAGTATAATTAAAGCCCATGTGGGCTTTTTTTCTGGGAGCATTTATGACCGTGGGGTTTTTTCCTGTGGGCTTTTTCTCCTAGTACCGAAATCTTCAATGAATATCAGCTGTTTCTGCATCTCCAGGATGACCAGCAGATATTAGCATTTCCTTGGTGGGGTGTTTCTCTAGCAAAAGGGGGTCAGCAACCTTTTATGTAATGAGGACCATAGGCTGTGGTGACATGAGCGGTTTGCCACAATATAGTAGTGTTACCTTTTGCAGATTTAAAGAGCATGACCAGACGACAACATCTCCCTTTTGTGCCCCAGTCATCGGCACCCCACTTTGCCTCTCTTTGAAAACAGAATAATCAGGCACCAAGGAAAGTCCAGTATTAAGGAATCCCAGTGCTTCTACTCCACATTTCCTGATGTCTAAACCCTCCTGCTGCAAAGTCAAACTGTTTAGGAAGTCTGAACCTTCCCTTCCATTTACACCTCCTTTGTTGTTGTTTTTTAATCAGGCAGCTATGTGCACATAAACGAACAATCACCCCTGGCATTGTCAATCACTGCAGCCAACTAGTCATTCTGGATCGGGAGTCCCGGGGGGAGTTGTTTTCAAGTATCAACCCCCCAACCCCTCTTCCTGTTTCTGACACAAGGGTAAATGCACTGATGACAATGGGACTACTCCAATTTAAATCTGCAGTACCCTCCCCCATTCCATGGAAGAGAGGTGAAGGGAAGGAGGCTGAGAGGGGCTGTTGGAGTACTTGGCAGAGAGATTGTGGCGCTGTCAAAAAGGAGCTGGAGCTTCGAATACACGTTTATGCGCATGGGTGAAAGACAAAACAGAAGAAGAAGAATGCCACAACAATCTGAATGATGGACCATGGGGTGAGCATGCAGTGAAGCCAGTTCAGAGTAGGATGCCTAATCAAAAATTCCCACAACTATTTAAACTGCCACCAATAGAGACGCAGCCAGATGGTGCCAAGCCTCCAGTGTGACGGCAGCCAAAGTGTGCCAAAATTCAGAGCAAGAGATCAACCCAGAGCCCATTTAAGAACGTCCAGTTGCATCCTTGAAAAGAGCCAGCTTAACTCTACCGACAAATAACATGTTGATTAATAATCCAGAAAAGTGGTGGTTTTTTCTCACCCAGACCATACATTGTTTGTTATTAAAGAGTGGCACATACAAGATCTCTCAATAAGCCATAAATATACACAGGAGCACCTTGCACAATCATTTTAGTACCCTGGCACAAATCAGTGCATGGTCAGCACGGCTTACTGGCAGATCTTCACCTTTCTGTAAAGGAAGCCGCCCCCCCGGTCCCCTTTTGCTGGCAAGTCACAGCTTACTTAATGGTGACCCTGTAGAGTTTTGAAGGCAAGAGATGTTCAGAGGTGGTTTGACATGGCCTGCCTCTGCATAGCAACCTTGGACTTCCTGGGTGGTCTCCCATCCAAGTAGGAACACTGCAATGGTCAACCCTGCTTAGCTTCCAAGATCTGAGGAGACCGGTCTAGCCTGGGCTATCCAAGTCAAGGGCAAAGGAAGCCCTTTAGTCCCATAAAAATTGTTGCCTGCTATTCCTAACACACACTGCTCATTTTAGCATCCCACCTATTCCTCCCGTAGACTTTAACAGATAGATATGATTGGCTTTTCAAAAGAGGCATATTTGATTCCACACTAAGCTCAGGAACATCATGACCGAGTTTTCAGCTGCTCTCATCACTTCTAGCCAGCTTAGCTTCCTTCCGGCTGAACGGATAGTTCTGCCAAGCCACTTGAAAGCCTCCAGCAGCCAAATTTCCAGCACCATATTCTATTAAAACTCAAGCCTACAGGTAACTTTATAATTTCCAGTTAACCACATTCTATTTCCCGATATTGGGGAAGCAGAGTTCCTCGAAGCAGATAATTAATAACCTTATAGCCTAGACCTTGCTAGCAACCTGAACAAGAGGAGAAAGTTCTATGGGTGGAATCTGGGATTTCCAACTTCCAGCTTGGGACTAGAGAACTCATGGGTTTACAACAGATCTTCAGAGAGAGATCAATTCCCCTGCATAAAATGGCAGCCTTGAAGGGCGGACTCTATGGCATTGCACCCTGATGAGGTCCCTCCCCTCCTCAAACCCTGCCCTGTCCAGGCTCCACCCCCCAAATCTCCAGGAATTTCTGGAGCTGGAGCTGGCAAGCCTAGGGAATCTCTTCCAAATGACACCATTTGTTTTGTTTCCTGGGTGTATCTAGCAATGCTCAGTATGTGTTTGTGTTTTAAGATGCACCACTCAACAAAGGTTAAAAAAAGAAGGAAATGCATTTTGAAGAAATGCCTTTTCATGCATTAATAGTGTGCCAGAGGGATAGCCACGTTAGTCTGTTGTAGCAAAACAAAAGTCCTGTGGCATCTTAAAGACTCAACAAGATTTATTCCCACGTGAGCTTTTCTGAGCCAGAGTTCACTTCTTCAGATCAGGGCTGCCAGCTTTAGGGCCGGCCCCAGGTTTTTTTACACACTAGGTGAGGCTACCTTGTGATGCACCCCCACCCCAGTGCCGGCTGCCGCCTAATGACAGAGCGGGTGGCTCCCTCCTGCTCCTGGCCAATCCCAGCTGACCCGGCAGGAACACAGCCTTTGCCACGAGCCCCCCTTCCCCTCTGTCTCGCCCTGCCCCTCGCCTTCCTTACCTTGCATGTTGTCTGACATCTGGCCCCATTCCCCATTCACTTGGGTGAGTCCCAGGGCTTCCGTCTCCACTTTGGGCAGCACCTGGTCATGGCAGAGTCGAAGGCAGTGGCACAGGAGGCATGCTCAGTGGCGGCGGCAGCAGCAGCAGGAACTGCTCTTAGCCAGCCTCCTCTGCCCTTTCCCTGGCTCTCAGTTGGATGCCACGCTGGGTGGGGTGGGGAGCTCGGCAACCCCAGGGAGGAGCTTCTGGACACGCTGAGCACCCCGATCCCATAGCAGGGCTGGGAGCACTCTCTCTGTCTCTCCAGGACTCCATGCAGGATGCGAGGCAAGGGAGGGAGGGGAAAGTGGGGTGGTGCCCTCATTGAACTGGTGCCCTAGGCGACAGTCTAAAATGTGTCAATAATGCGCCAGCCCTGGCCAGCTCTCCAGTGTGGGCAGGGAGTTCCTTGCCTTCGGCTCCTGTTTCCTCCTACTGTCCCCAGCCATTGGGTTGATGGTGGGACATCACTTCTGGGGGAAATCCAGAAGTAATGTCACATCACGGACATGATGTCAATCCTCTCTAGGAATCACCTACATGGAAGGGATGTCAGTCCTCTCTAGGAATTTCCTGAAATTCTATGTTTTTACCATAGAGTTTCCAGCAATTCCAAGAGAAGGTGGGTGTCACATAACTTTTCCCCAGAAGTAACATCACCCCATCACTAACAGCTCCCTCCCCCAGGTTCCCCTCCCCAGTCTCCTACTTACTTCAGATGCTTATTGGAAGGAAACTGTTTCATAGATATTTATAAGTAAATCACTGGGGGGGGGGCATATTAGTTACTAATACTAGTTCATTTTTCTTACATTCAGGATAAATTATACCAGTATAGTATATTCCACAGACATCAACCAATGCCTCAGATTCGACTCTGAATGATAGACTTCATGGAAACTGGATAGGAGATGAGGCTAGTTAGTTATGGCGGCTCTCAGGGAGACCACTTTGAGTTCAGTGATGGAAGAAATAAATAAAGCCCACAATTACTCTCCATTCTGCCGTGCTGATTCTAAAGCATATGTGAAAGCCATCTCAGTCTGCGATGACCTCTTTTGATCGACAATTAGATTCCGAATGTTTGCCATCCTCCACCTGCACGTTGGGGTGGGAGAGGCTTTGAATATAAAGCTCTTGGTAGCTTCCGAAGGACAAGGAGACGGAAGCTGTTGTCATTAAGGGCCTTGGTTTATTTCCATAAGTCACTAATTGTGTCAAGTGTCATTCACGTTGGCAAACTGGAGAGTTCCCGAGTATAAATGCAGAGGGAATAAGGGAGGTCAGGATGAAGCAAGAAAAATGTTAGTTACTAAAGTGAAAGAAAACAAGGGAGCAAAGGTCAAAGCTATCTGTTACCTTTGGGCTGCGTTAATTAGACACAAAGGTTAACCTACTAAGAGACTCTGGCAGAGATGCTTGTCCCTTCCATTGATGTCTAAGATGTCAGTTGAAGGAGGCATATTTTCAGCACACCGTTTCTCTAGCACGGATGAGATCAGAGCCACAGAGAGTAAAAGCCGATCGGTCCAGGAAAAGGAAAACCAGAAAATGCTGAAAGAGGCAGGAGCACTCTGGCTGCCAAACTCCGGGTCGGATCTGGAGATCGCCTAGAATTACAACTGATCTCCAGACAACAGAGATTAATTTCCCTGGGGGAAATGTCTCCTTTGGAAGGTGGAGTCTACAGCATTAGACCCCACTGAGGTCCCGCCCCACCCCAAACCCTGCCCCTCCCAGGTTTTACCCCCAAACCTCCAGGAATTTCCCACCCCAGATCTGGCAACCCTAAGAGACACTGAGATGATTTAAAAAACCATTTACAATGCAATCTTTAGCAATGTTACACCATTCTAAATCCATTGAAATCAGTGGGCTTAGAAGAGTGCAACTCTGTTTTGGACTGCACTACTGGAGAAGAAGGAGCTGCGGTGGCTCAAGTGGTTAAGACGCTGAACTGCAGGCTGTGGAAGGTCAGTAGTTCAGCAGTTCGAGACCCGGGTGCCGCATGACGGAGTGAGCGCCCGTCTCTAGTTCCAGCTCCTGCCAACCGAGCAGTTCAAAAGCAAGAAATTGCAAGTAGATAAATAGGTACCACTGCGGTGGGAAGGTAACAGCGTTCCGTGCACCTTGGTGTTTAGTCATGCGGGTCACATGACCACGGAAACATCTTCAGACAGCACTGGCTCTTCGGCTTTGAAACGGAGATGAGCACCGCAACCCTAGAGTCGGATTTAACTGGTTTTCAAGCAAGGGAACCTTTACCTTTACTGGAGAAGAATCCTGAGTAGGTCTACTCTGAATCCTACTCAGGTCCAATCAGTGGGGCTTACTACAAGGAAAGTGTTTATAGGTTTGCATTGCTAGAAGACTTTTAAAGAGAACAGGATCAGGAACTCCAGAGTAGTGTGACAGGAAGTGGAAGGGTGACAGATTATTTATTAGAATCTTTATTGGGCCCTTCCTACAAGGAGATTCTAACTTGGTCTCTTCCTATCCCATGCTCACTGAACCCTGTGAAAAGAGAGTCGTTGACCCAAGATTACCCAGCCAGGGTCATAGCAAAATAAGGATTTGAACCCAGGTCTTACCCCTTGTAGTCCAACATATTGTAGCACACTAGCTCATAGAACCATAGAGTCATTGAATCACAGAGCTGGAAGGGGCCACACAGGCCATCTAGTCCAACCCCCTGCTCAGTGCAGGATCGGCCGAGAGCATCCCTGACAAGTGTTTGTCCGGCCGCTGCTTAAAGACTGGCTGTGAGGGGGAGCTCACCGCCACTTCCCTAGGCAGCCGATTCCACTGTTGCACAACTCTTACTGTGAAAAAGGTTTTCCTAATACCCAGCCGGTACCTTCCCACCCTTAATTTAAACCCATTATTGCGAGTCCTGTCCTCTGTTGCCAACAGGAACAGCTCCCTGCCCTCCTCTAAGTGACAGCCCTTCAGATACTTAAAAGAGAGGATTCATGTCCCCCTTCAACCTCATCTTCTCCAGACTAAACATTCCCAAATCTCTCAGACTTTCCTCACTGGGCTTGGTCTCCAGGCCTCCAATCATCCTCATCGCTCTCCTCTGTACCTGCTCCATTCTGTCCACATCCTTTTTGAAGTGAGGCCTCCAGAACTGCACACAAGACTCCAGGTGTGGCCTGACCAATCCAGTGTACAGTGGGACTATGACATCTTACAACTTGCAATATGGATGTTATGTTTACCAAACATCCTAAAAGAACTGAGTAAACTAGTTCAGTCAGTCTGCATTCAAATCATGCCTTTGAAGAAATCAAGGCCAGGGATATTCAAGTGTTCCCTCAATTCATTATACTTTTTTCCCCCAACCATTTTGGTCCTCTGCTTTTCACTGTCACTTCTGTAGATGCTCCAGTGATCTCACATCAATGTGCACGCTATTTATCAATATTAACTGTTCCAAGATATCGCCATGCGTTTACACTGGATAGATTTAACGTGCTGCCATCTGCACTGATGACAGGAAGGTATCAAAACATTACATCTAATTGCAGATTTTGTCCCTGCTCTGATAACTTGATTGAAACACCAGTTTACATGTTACTTCATTGTAAATTGTAGGTACAGGCATACTAGGATTTATTGGAAACTTATTGGTTAACAAAAGTGACCAGGCAGAGATCTCAGGAGGACAGCTGGGATTCCTGCAGCAGGGGGCAAATCTAGTGGCAAGAAGCCTCCTGATGGACAGGATCTGGTGGGACACTCAATTCCTGTGAGGAACTCGTGGGCACTCCATGAAATTGCTGAGCAGTCAGGTTAGAACAGATAAAAGGAAGTACTTCTTCACCCAAAGAGTGATTAACACGTGGAATTCACTGCCACAGGAGATGGTGGCAGCTACAAGCATGGACAGTTTCAAGAGGGAATTAGATAAACATATGGAGCAGAAGTCCATCGGTGGCTATTAGCCACAGGGTATAGATGGGAACTCTCAGTCTGGGGCAGGTGATGCACTCTATTCTTGATGCTGGAGGGGGCAGCAGTGGGAGGGCTTCTAGTGTCCTGGCCCCACTGCTGGACCTCCTGATGGCACCTGGTACATTTTGGCTGCTGTATGACAGAGTGTTGGACTAGATGGGCCGTTGGCCTGATTCAACATTGGCTTCTCTTATGTTCTTATGACATCCAGTCCATAAGCCGTGACTGGATAATGGTCTTGGGGCAGTGCTGGTGGGAGAGGGAGTGCCTTTGGGGATGAGGTGGCCAGTCTGGGCTCAGGCTACTACTAGAGTGAGGCTAGGGGGGTGGGGCCCCAAATTAGGACAGGAATTAAAGGCAGTGGGGTGCCACTCTTGAGGATGGCCCATGATAGAATCATGTTTGGATATGCTGTAACCAGGACCAGGTGAGGTTAACCATCTTTATTTTACTTTGCCATCAGGTCACAGCTGAATTATGGTGACCTCATAGGGATTTCAAGGCAAGAGATGTTCAGAAGGGGTTTGCCATTGCCTGCCTCCACATTAGGGATGGGCATGAACCAGGAAAATGTGGTCCATTTCGGTTCATGGTGTGGCCAGTTTGTGAGCCACAAACCATCAAGAACTTTTAGGCTCCAAATGAACCGCTTTGGTTTGTGAGGTTTGTGATGTGGTAGAACACCCCCCTCCCATGTGCTAGACACCAAGCTCACCGAGGATCTCAGGGTCGGCCTCCAAGTTTGGTGAGGATTGGATTTATGGGGTCTGAGTTACAGCCCCCCAAAAGAAGGTGCCACCAGGAAAGTATTTTCTGGGGAAATGACAGATGCAGGTTTAGGAGGTCAGGAGTGTATAGAATGGATCCTGTGGAAGCTAGAGTCATCAAACTCTCACGGGACCTCCCCCTGATGCTCCTCTATATGCCCTCCAAGATATATGCAGATTGGATTTAGGAGGTCTGAGTTATGCTCCCCACCAAGCAGATGCCCCCAGGAAAGTGCTTTTGGGGGAAATGTCAGAGACAGTCTATCAGGCAATGTATCCATTCACAAACTGCCACCAGCCTCTTGGAAGTTCATGGAAAGTTTGTGCTAGTTGACCTGCCATGAACATCAGTTCACAAACTTTAGTTCACAAAAATCGTCATGAACTTTAGTTTGTGAGCCAGTTCACACCCATCCATACTCCCTGTCATGATCCTGGTATTCCTCGGAGGTCTCCCATCCAGCTAATAGCCAGGGCCAACCCTGCTTGGATGCTTTGTGACTTGAGTGTCAGCATCATCCTTTCTGGCTATGGAGTCACTGCCCTTGCCTGGCTTGCTGCGCCTGCCTGTCCTTCAGGTGAGCCAAGAGACCCCAGGCCCCATGACACTGACTGACTGATTTGCGCAGTGTACAAACGTTGCAGAGTTTTAATTAATATGCAATTTGATAATGAAATTCTTCTTTGTAATTTATCCTAACCCTTCCTCTAAGGAACTCAGGAAAGCATATATGATCCCTTCATTGTATCATCTGAAGACATGATGAAAAAGGCAGAGACAGAAACTGGCTGAAAGCCACCCAATGAGTTTTGGGGCACTAAAAAGATCCGAACCCAGGTCAGACTCCAAGCACAAGCCATGACACCAGCTCATAGCAAACTGATGACTGGCAAACCAGTTCTTCATGAAAACACTGGCATTCCTCATTTTGTGAGAGAGGCACAAAACATGATCCCCCCCCCTCAAAAAAAAACCCTGAGTTTGTACTGATGTTAAGGTAATTATTTTTGGCTCTGTATTTCCGGAATCCGGAGAGTAGGGTGTCAGGTTCAGCCATCTATGTAAAATAGGAACTTGCTTTGCACTGTTTCCATATCAGCCCATGAAGCCGAACTAATAAGTTTAGCTGATAAACACATCAAAGGGAGCATGTCTAAAGCAATAAACAGTTCCTGTGGTTGTGGGGCTCTTGATGCACGATGGGAGATTTCTTTTTTTGGCTGAGCTTTGATGTCGTTATGATTCTAATGAAAGGAGTCGTCGATTTTTATTTCTGTTTCCACATCTCCATTGCCTGCCAGAGTTCTTTGGACTGGATGAATAATGGGTTAATAACACAGAGTGGATTGTTTCATCTCCGGCTTGGGGGACACAGAAAGGTAGCCGGGATTATCGTTTCCCCCTTCTGAGAAGTTTCATGTTCCCTTTCTCTCATGGAAAAGAACTGCTTGCGCAATTCATCTTTGCAGGAATAACAATTGCAGCAAGAACCAATCAGCTTTCTGTGAAATAGTTCAGACATGCATATGGATGCCTCCCCTCCCTCCCAAATAGGACAAAATTAGCACAAAATCTGCATCCACTAATTTACAGTTATAGTTGCAACTTAATTTACACACAATGGCTATAAATAAAAATGTAGTTCAGCCTCTAGCCAGTTGTCTGATACCTGTGAACAGGGGTTTCTCAGGGCCCTTGCTTTCCCTTCTGACGGCTTCTCTTCCTTCATACACCCCAATCAGCCAGGTTAGACTGGGCACCCCTTCTTCCAGCTGAAGGTAGCTCTTGATATCCCATGGCTGCTCGGGAATTGATCCTTCACAGCTACTTCAGCCTAGGGCTGCCAAGTCCCCCCGGGATTTTTTTTTTTTGCCAATTGTAAGGTCCCTCAACCCGCCAGCCCAGATCCGGCTTCCAGGGGGAACTCTGCCCCCAAAGTGCCTGAATTGGGTCAATGTGCATGGCGCAATGACGCCACTTGGAGGTGACTTCATCGCGCCGGGCACATCATCGGGGGGGATGCTCTAGCATTCAACCTTAAAATTCTATGGTACCATAGAGTTTCAAGATTGGATGCTAGAGTGTCCCTCAAGGACATGTCCAGTGCAATGAGGTCACTTCCAGGTGATGTCATCGTGGCGCATGCTCACTATGTGTGTGTGTGAGTCTCCCAGAGACAGAGCTTCTCTCCCCCACTGGATGCCTGAGCCTGCCCGGCAAGGCAGAAAGGCACCCACACTACTTTCGTTTTGTAATAGGTATAAAATGGAACTGCTCAGGAGGGCATTCTAATTTTTATTTACTTCATTAATATCTGTCGGGTCCTGGGGCTGCTGGGTGCAAGCTCAGTGAGGCAGGATCCTCCCGGGCATGACTTTTAGCAAGCTGTCTCGGCTTTGGCTTGAGATAGCAAAGGGGGAGGGTTTTTTTTACATGTACCCTATTCCTTCTCCCCTGTCCGCAGTAGCCCAGCTGCTCTTCCGGCATCTCTGGGTTTTGCCCACTCTCTTCCTCTATGGCCTGCCCCACATCTGCTGCCCTTGGGGCAGACCACCACTGGCCTCTACAATCCCCCCTTTCCCCAGTAGGACTTGAGAGTGATGGACAGCCATCGCATCCAGTAGACACCTTCTCCCCAGCACTACCTTCCTGCCTTACCCTTGGCATGAGGTGGGGCTGCTGTCCCCGCCTCCAGCCTCTGTTCCCTTCTGGTGCACTCATTGCTGCCGGCGCTCCCGTTTCCTTCCCTGTTGCTGTCGTCTGCCTCCTCCATGCCCAACCACCGCTCAAGGGAGGAGGGGTCCACCTGCCTCCTTCCTGCCCTGAGTGAATGATGGCTCAGTGGCTCTGGGGACCCCCACCCTGCTCCCTAGGGTATCACCGCCCATTCCCTCGTTGAGTGGTCACCCAGCCTCCTTCCTGGCCGGTAAGTGTGGGGGTGTGAGCACCACCCCTGGACAACACCCAATTCTTCTTTTCCACTGGGGATCCAAAGTTGCTTACATTGTTGCAGCCCCCATCATCCACCTAACAACCCTCAAGGTAGGTTAGGCTGAGCATGTGAGACTGGCCCAAGGTCACCTCGCAGGCTTCCACAGAAGAGCGGAGATTCAAACCTGGGTCTCCCAGATCCTAGCCCAGCACTCTCACCACTGCACAGCATGGGGGTCTCTTTATTTCTTTCTAAAAGCATGGTTTGAATTCCTGTGGAAACTCTCAAGGAAGTTCCACTGATTTAGAGTCAGCCAGCTCTTTCGCTCAGTCTTGCCCGATGCCTCGTCTTACTGCACCCGTAACCCCCAGCATGGCCTTTTTCGTTGGTCAAAAGGGACCCTTCCTTTTTTCTTTACCAGCAGAACTGGCTCCAACCTAATTGTTTATTGGTAGTTTTTATTAAATTCTTTTTTTAAAAAAAACCCTGTCATCTGCTTGGAGTCTCTGAAAGAAAAGCAGCGTAGAAATGAAATAAATATATTCAACGGCATTTAAAAAAGAACCAGAACAATGTCAGCAACTAAAATGAGATGAATCCAAACCAATGATAGATGAAATCGAACCCGTGTGTGTGCTTTATTACAGATTCCTGTCATCATCATGCTTTCCCGTGGCACCCCCCCAAAAAAAAAAAAATCTAAGGCCATTACGGAGACCAGGTCACCTTTGCAGTGGTGTTTCTAATCTCTCTCTTTTACTAAAGGGAGAAATGCAATACTGAGAGCATAAGGAGGCTTTGGCAAAAACAATGCTATCCATCACAAAGATTGAGAAATTACTTCCAGAGGGTACTAAAGCAAAGAAGTATGATTTATAATTAATGCTTAATGGGGGGACTAGATAGAAGCTGCAGTGTGTTAAAGCCGCACAAAGTATTTCCTTGCTTGCATCAGCTGGGGTAATATTACACACACACATGCACGCACACTAATATTACACACACACACATGCACACACACACACACATGTTGCAATAAAACACAAAATCCCCAAATAATAGGCAAGATTCTCCCCCTGCTTACCTTTAAAGTCTCACTGGATAATTTTTAAAAGGATAATGGGTTTTTATTGAATTTTTATGGTTCAGAGCATGTTGATTCCTGTATTTTTATTTTGCAGCCTTCGGCAAACAGAGTGCTATATATGATAGGCAGATGGCTTGGCTCAGGGGGGTCAAATTGATTTTGCAAGCACTGAAATGAAATTCACTATTACTGTACATTTATTTGCAAATCAACTTTAAAAAACTGTGGTACAAAAAACTGGTCACGGGGAAGGGGGGAAATACAATATATATTCCAAGGATGGATGTCTCATAGGATATTTTTTGAGGCAGTGTGGTACCCTTTGAATAGTAATAATAATAATAATAATAATAATAATAATAATAATAATAATAATAATAATAATAATAATAATAATAATAATAATAATAATAATAGATTTTAAAAGAAAACTATTATAAAAAGAGATTGTTCATAGTACACTATGTCAGTGTTCTCAAAATGCCTTACCTAGGGTTCTCCTCTTTGCTGGTTGGTTAGAAGTACTAGTTTATGTCAGAGCAGGACTCTCCTTCTTAGGAGAGAATCCCGTTTTTCACTTGTGTAGCCGATCTCTTCCAAGTCAACTGTGTCATGCTACCGATACATTCATCAACACATCACCGCCCTCTTTTGGAATTCAAGCCGTGGACACAGCTGTTTCTCATCAAGCCCCTTGTGCTATCTGCTTGAAGGGGTCCTAATTAAATCCCTTTTCAACTGGTACACGAGGGGGGCGGGCTTTTCCTCTTAGTCCTCCGAATGTTCAATTGTTCATTGTACGAACTGCAGCCGGGCTCATTATTCCCTTTTATGATGATGTAGAACAAAAGTTTGGGTGTTGCATCCGGGCAATTTTATTGGTCAGACAGTTTCGTTTTTTGCCACTACTTTACTGGAACTGACAATGCACTTGAGAGCCTCAAGAGAGGCTGTGGGTAAAAAGATAACTGCTATTCGCATCTGCTAAATGATGTGTGCTCTGTTTTCCTAGTTTTAGCTTCCTGGGTTTTGTTTTATTATTAAACTAGGAATAAGGCCTGTTGTGGAAATAAATACAACGGACTCTAGAAAGAGACTCTGGGAGAGTGCCCCGGCTTTGGGCACTCAGTGACAATTTGCTGTGGCAATCTCAGCAGGGTATAATGACAGAGTCCACCATTTTCTCCAGAGGAAATGATCTTTGCTACCTGAAGAGCAGTAGTAATTTTGAGTGATCTCCAGCCCACCCCCAAGATTGGTAACAGTGGTTCCCCAGGAGGGAGTGGCTGGTTTGGAGGGTGGAGTCTATGGCATTGTACCTGTCTGAGGTCCCACCCCTCCTCAACACTTGCCCTCTCCAGGTTCGACCCCTCAAATCTCCAGGAATTTCCCAACCTGGAGTTGATAACCCTATCTCCCTCCCAGCCAACCATCAACCTACCTTTAGTTTTCCATCTCCTCCCCCTCCCTCCTAGAGAGCAGTTGTAATTTTGAGTGATCTCCAGCCCCCACCTGGAGATTGGCAACAATGGTTTCCGATCAGGGAATGGCTGGATTGAAGGGTGGAGTCTATGGCATTGTACCTGTCTGAGGTGCCACCCCTCTTCAAACCTCACCCTCTCCAGGCTCCATCCCTCAAATCTCCAGGAATTGCCCACCTGAAGTTGGCAACCTGATCAGGACTGGGCCCAATGAGTTTTCTCCCAAAGGCCAACATAGGTGTGGAAAGGGCCTTTTACTGACAGAGGAGAAAGTACAGGTGCCAACTCTGATTAGGGAAATACCTGGAGATTTGGGGGGGTGGATCCTGTGGAGGGCAGCATTTGGGGTGTGTGTGGAAGGACTCAGCAGGGTATAATGCCATAGAGTCTACCCTCCCAAACAACCATTTTCTACCGGGGAACTGATCTCTGTCATCTGGAGGTCAATTGTAACAGTGGGAGATCTCCAGGTCCCACCTGGAGATTGGCAACCCTAGGGGAAAGTCAGCTGCACAGCAGGAAGTTAAAGAAAATGGTTTGATGGTCACTGGCCCACCTCGTTAGCCAGCCAGCCATGCTGAAGCTAAGCAGGAGAAAGAGCCTTTTTCAATTTATTCTGGCAGGAAAGTGGCCATTGGGGAGGGAGTTATGGGCGGGGGGATATACTGAAAGTCCTTTGTTTTTTTACTCACAGAACCAAGCTTGGTTGCCTACCAACAGCCACTGAGGGGACAGTCCCTCACAGGAGTCAAGAGAAGTGTCTTCCTCAGGAGAGAGAGCTGTCTGCCAGTAAATCTGACATGCAAATCTGTCTGAAGGGAGAGTGGGTGGGGAAGAGGAGCAGACCCAGCACCCGGCCAATGGCACGCGAGTACTCTTGAGTGGCGGCTGATGGGCCAATGGCTGAGGGAGGGCATTTTACAGCCAATGGAAGCACATGGAATCTTACGAAACCAAAAGATAATTATTATGAGAGATATCTGGAGCTATTTTTAACCTAAAGTTTATGTGCATTACGTTAACTCTACCAGTATGAAGGAGACCATGTTTTCTGCTTTAAAAATATAAGCATGCAAAAATGTTTGGGCCTCGTCCATTGTAAGTATTTCTGGACACACCTCAGTGAAATGAATGGAAGCATGTAAGTGTGATCTGATACCAGCCCCGCTTCCATTTTTTAACATGCAGTCTTATGAAGATTTCTGGAGAACTCAAAAGCTTGCACAAAGTGTTGGATTCTTTGGGTTGGCCTTAATGAAAGGGTATTATCTGGACTTGGTTTTTGGAAGAGCAAGATTTGAGTCCAGTAGCAGAAGAAGAGGAGGAGGAGAAGAGATTGGATTTATACCCCTCCCTTCACTACCCAGAGGAGTCTCAGAGTGGCTTGCAAACTCTTTTCCCTTCCCTTCCCTTCCCTTCCCTTCCCTTCCCTTCCCTTCCCTTCCCTTCCCTTCCCTTCCCTTCCCCACAACAGATATCCTGTGAGGTAGGTGGGGCTGAGAGAGCTCTGACAGACACTGCTCTTTTTCAAGAACAGCTGTGCCAGAACTATGGCTTGCCCAAGGTCATCCAGCAGGTACAAGTGGAGAAGTGGGGAATCAAACCCTGTTCTCCCAGATTAAAGTCCATGCGCTTAACCACTACACCAAACAAGCACCTTAAAGGCCAATAAGTTTTCCATGGTACAAGCTCACAAGGGTCAAAGGGCACTTTGACTCTCGAAAGCTTATCTCCTGGAAATCTCGTTGGTCTCTAAGGTGCTACTGGACTCACATTTTGCTTTTCTACTGCACAACAATATGGCTACCCACCTGAAACTAACTTGGTGGTTGTTCAATAGGGGTGCCAGGTCTCCCCTGGCTATCACAAGCAGATTGGCCAGGGTAAGATTGTGAGATCCAGATTGGGAAACTCCTGGAGATTAGGGAATGGCGCCTGGGGAGGACAGAGACCTCAGTGGGGTACACTGCCATAGAAGCCACCCCTTTCTCCAGGGGGACTGATCTCTGTCATCTTGAGATGTGCTGTAATTCTGGGGCATCCCCAGGTCCCAACTGGAGGCTGGCATCCCTAGGAGTGACTTTGAATTTCTCATCCCTGCTTATCCGAACCCATTTTTTTTAATTTTGCTTCTTCCTTCTGCGTCTCAAACCTGTGATTCTTCATTGTCAGACTCTTTTCTGCTCTTGTGCACCATATTTTTTAATCATGAAATGTATGCCATTTTCACATGCAAAAATAAGTCCCCAACATTCGATAAGGAGGCAGTGTCTAAAACAGAAATAAATCAAACACCAGGTCCATTACAGGAACACCCATAGGTACAATTTCCATACAAGCTGCAACTAAAAACCCAGCAACGTGCTTGCACGACACAAAGAACTGTACCAAACTCACAGTAAAAAGCAGCGAACTGAAACTGTTGACACAAAAGAGTATAAAAAGGAACAAAATAGGGACCATTGACTTATCCCAACTGGCAAACTTCCCATACAACCAGGATCCCTAAATGAGTTAGCAAGGTAAAAAACAAAATTACATCTATCCTCCAGTAATCTTAATTGTTTTTATTTGCCTCGGCTGTCTCTGAAATTACAGGGGTTTTATTTTTAATTTTTTAAAAAAAAAAAATAGGCATTGAATCTGAGTAAGCAAAAGAACAACAGAGATTTAAAGAGACTAGAAGCTGGGCTCATTTTCACTTCTGAACCAGAAATGCTTTAATACTCCATGATCAAAATGAGTAATGTGCTTTTGATTCCAGCAAAATACCTACAGCCGTGCTTTGTATAATGTGAAGTGAGCTTCCTAGGGAGGTCATACAGCTGCCAGCAGGGATATGGCTTTCTCTGATGCAGGGATGAACAAATTTCTATCCAGTCTATTCATTTATTGTTCCAGTCCAATACATGTGGTTGGGCATAATGCTGACCTGGATTTGTCAGTAGAGAACAAGGGGAAAGTTATCTGAGAGTGGAGAATATATTAGGGTTGGGTGTTGTTGTTTTTTTCCATTTCATGTGGACAGTTCACTGCTTGGTAAGATTTTGGCTCACAGGTAACTCTGGTTCTCTGGAGGACTGAATGACCCATTTGACTATGAAAATGATGTGGAAAAAAGCAACCACCTTTTCACTCAATGGTCTAGAAGCCCCCATCCCACATGACTTTTGTCCATGCAGATCCCATGATCTTTGGAATGGCTGGGAGGCCATTTAGCTATATTCCCTTTCCCAAGCCTAATTCAAATGTATCTTGGGCTAGTCAAGTATTACACACACATACACTTCTTTAATGGCTGAAGACAGTGTATTTTACAACTCTCAACACCTGTTTCAAATACCCAGAAGCCTAGATATACCCTTTCACGTGAGGTGAAATCGATTTTGGAGTAGATTCCCCCACCTTTTTACATATTTAATATCTCACACTGCTTCTGTAGAATGTTATCAAGTCATCTTTCTGTGGAATGAGTGGAGGCCTATGTCTGTCTAGAGCACCTAACAATGCATTCTTGGCTTCCCTAGTCATGGGGTGGGGGGATTCATGAGGGTTTTTTAACACAGTATCCCCAATATGTTACCACGTCTGGGGCAAAAAAGCACCCCATTTGAAAAATCAGTTGAACTTAGGGTTTTCAGATGCCTGAAGATTTGGGGGTGGTGTTTGGGAAGGGGGAGAGTGGGAAGGAGTTCAGTGTGGATGTAGTGCTATACACTCTGCCCTCTTGAAGCTGCCATTTCATCCAAGGGAACTGACCTTTGGAGATCAGTTATAATTCCAGGAGAAATTCCAGGAGATTGGTAATCCTATCCCCCATTGTTTGGTGTTTGTTTATTTACTGACAGAAAACAAAGTGATAAGAACATAAGAAGAGCTCTGTTGGATCAGACCAGTAGTCCACTAGTCTAGCATCCTGTCTCACACAGTGACCAACCAGTTCCTCTGGACAGTCTACAACAGGGCAGAGAGACCAAGGCCTTCCCCTGACATTGCCTCCTGGCACTGGGATTCAGAGCTTTAGTGCCTCTGAATGTGGAGGCTTGCCTCAGTCACGATGGCTAATAGCCATTGATAGACTTATCCTCCATGAATCTATCTAATCCTCTTTCAAAGCCATTTTATTTCTGTGGACATCACTGCATCCTACATTTTAATCACTCTCTGTGTAAAGTCATATTTCCTTTTGTCCAGCTTGATCCTACTGATAAGTGGCAGCATTTTGGGGAGTCAGGGACATTAACAAACAATGTGCAAGTTTATAATTTATTTATTTATCTATTATTTATTTACATTTCTATGCGGCCCTCCCCGCGAACGGGCTCAGGGCAGCTCACAACAAGGCACAGAGTGCTGATACATAAAATATATAAAACAAGATAAAACATTAAAATACAACAATTACAATCAAAGATGCATGATTAAAAACCCGAATTAAATGGATAACTCCCTGACATCTTGCATAGCAGGGGGGGAACTAGGGCCATAAATGTCCATAGATGTTAATACCCAGTGGTACTGATCTATAATGGAACAGTGGTGGCAGTGGTAGTGGCAGCTCCTACTCAAAAGCCTGGCAGAAGAGCTCCGTCTTACAGACCCTGCGGAACTGTACAAGGTCCCGCAGGGCCCTGATCTCCTCCGGGAGCTCATTCCACCAGGTAGGAGCCACCACTGAAAAGGACCTGACCCTTGTTACGGCCAGCCTGGCCTCCTTAGGGCCCAGGGTCACCAGATAATGTTGTGACCCCAACCGAAGTGCTCTTTGGGGCATATGTGAGGAAGTGCAGTCCCTCAGGTATGACATGGTCCTAAAGGAAAGAAGTTGTAGAGGTGCTTCTCTATGCACTTTGCCCAAAAAAAGTGCAACCAGGAGTTAATTCCATGCCAGAATATTGGTCAACAATGCTGGTCCGACCCCAGAGACTGCTAGATGCATGCTAGTTTCCATGCTTGGGGGTTTCTGCATCACATGCTAGGGTAGTCCTATCCCATATGTAGAAAAACCCCAAATGCTGTAACAGTAAATGAATGAACTGGAGGGAAATCTGTTCATCCCTGTTTAGGGAAAAGCTTCTGTACCCCACAGCAACTTAAGCACCTCCCCAAGAATCCCACATCATCTTTCCCAAGGCATTGTTGTAGGTATTTTGTGGAAATCAGAAAGCACATCACTGATTTTGATCATCTAATATTAAAGCATTGCTAATTCAGAAGCAAAAATGATGGTGGTTTCTTACTGATCTACATGGGTAGCAAACTCCTCTGAAGGAGCCAGATGGGCAGTAACAGCTGGCTTTAACTTTGGCCATGGCATCCATGGCCTTTTGGTGTTGTTTGGTGTAGTGGTTAAGAGTGCAGACTCTAATCTGGGAGAACTGGGTCTGATTCCCCTCTCCTTCACATGCAGCTGCTGGTGTGACCTTTGGTCAGTCACAAGTTCTCTCAGAGCTGTTCTCTCAAGAGTAGTCTTCAAAAGAGCTCTCTCAACTCCACCTACCTCACAGGGTGTCTGTTGTGGGGACAGGAAAAAAAAGGAGATTCTAAGCCGCTCTGAGACTCTGGGTGAAGGGCGGGGTATAAATCCAATACCTTCTTCTTCTCTCTCTCTTCTCTCTTTTACCTGGTTCAGTTTGCACACCAGCTGTGGTGCTTCCTGGAGAGAAATAGTTCACATTCATTTAACTGGTCATGTTAAGAGTAGATTACTGTAACACATTCTACAGGGGACTGCCCTTGAAGTCTTCTTGGAAAGCTAGTGGTTCAAAATTCTGTAGGTGTGGTTCTGATGATGTCTGGTTGTGATCACACACGCCTTTAGATCTGACAAAGGAGCAAATGCTTGACAGATCTAAAGGGAGTGATCAGACAGCAGCATCTGAGAAGGGTCCCACAGTTGTCGGCAACCTGTGCTGCTCCGTCGCAGAAGCGAAGTTAAAAGACACCAGGGAAAGTCTGGCTCTAATGAATTCTGATGGGGTATGGATAGACTTTCCTGTGATCACACAAGCCCACTCTCATGCCATTGGGATGGTCTGATCAGGACATCCTGGCTCAGTGCCGTTCCCCCCCCCCTTTGCAGTACGCACATCATTGCATACTCCATAGGGGGCCCTCAGTGCAGAGGTGCAATTCGTCATTTATACGCATGGGAAACAAATGGCAAAAAAACCCAACTCACCCGCAATTGCATCTGATCACACAGTGATGGGCTGAGCCTGCAGCTAGAAAGGGAGGTGTGATCTCGCAACTGTGTGTCAAATTCCTCTGGAGGAAATAGCCTTGCTTCCCCTCAGCTTCAACTGGTGCATGTGACCACAGCCTCTTTGGTCCCGGTCACACGAGCGGGATACTACGCCGCTGAAGGGAGGCAAATTAGAGCCGGAGCAAAAAAAATGTGCGGTAGTGCGATCAGATGGGTCCCCGAGATGCCACACAGTCGCTGATAGCTGGCGATCACACGGCGATGTTGAAGTGCATCAAAGGGTTTTGCTTTCACATTCTTGTGCATGCGCAATCTTACGTTTCTTTGCATACTGTGGAGGCTTGGAAAAACACATCCGGTGCGATGGGACACATGTGCGTGCTGGATACGCTGGATTAACTCTGCTTCCGTGATCCGACGCTCACCTGTGACCCGCATTTTCTAGTTGCTACTACCCTTTTGCTGGTACTTTTTAAATCCGCTTCTTTGGGTCGATGGTACAGGTTGGTGACAGGTTGCGCTATGCTTCCCAGATGTTGCCATATGATTGTGCCCGTTTAATGCACCCTCAACCTATCCATTTCACAGGGCAAATCCTCCCGTGTGACCGGGGCCTTTGTACTACACCTGTCTTAAAAGATCTGCAGTGGCTTCCCTTTTGTTTCCAGGAACAATATTCTGGTTTTAGCTTTTGAAACCCTAAACTGTTTGGGACTGGGGTGTCTGATGGACCCCCTTCCCTGCCTTTGGAGGCCTTGGTGTAGGTACCCCTGCCAACTGAATGTAGGTGGGCAGTCACTGGGGAAGGAGCCTACCAAGTCTGGCCTCAGGGTCTTCCTTAGGAAGAATGAACGGTAAAATCTGTATTTATCATTTCAGCATCAGGCAGACTACAGCTTTGTATTTCAAGTTCTTTTTGGTTATTTGTATGGGATTTCAGAGGTTGTGGCTTCCCTGTTCCACTTTTGTTGAAATCTGCACTTTAGATTAAATTGTGTGCTGATGCAAGATGGTCAAGATGTTGTTTTGGTTTAACAATATGCTGGGGGTTTATTGCATTTTAGCGAGGGCTTGCAGTGGTTTATTGCTAAGATTTTTGCTGTTCTTACTGTTTCACAAAAACATGTGGCTGCTACAGTGTTTTGTTTTAAATTTCAGCTTTTATGTAATGCAATTTGGAAAAAAAAATAGTACTGTTAGCTGCCTTGAACATTTTAATGGAAAGGTGTCTCATGTAAACAAGGAAACTAAATCCTGGTACACCAAAAGTGGTGGAAAATCTAGGCTAGGAAATAGCAAATGGCACAAAAACAAACACACATGGATCCAATTGACACAAGGGATTTTTTTAAAAAATGGGGATTTTCAAATCCCAAAACCAGAAATGTTTTCAAATCCCAAAACCAGACTTATTCCATCCTTCCTAAATTCTGATTAAACTATGAGAATTTCTAAAAATAATTCTGGAATTGGATCATATCCCAGTTTTCAGTTCCTTCAACTCATTTGCAAGTTGTTGCTTTCCACACTGCAGATGCAGAGAAGCATATGAATAAAACATTGCAAAAAATGTAGTTTGAATGTTATTGCATGGAGGATTGCATCGAGATTGGTGTCATACAGTGTTCTACTGATTTGCAAGTGTGCTCCGACACAATGGGAAGCCATCACTTACGTGGAATCTTGACACAAGCACAACTGCTTTTTTGCAGTGTTTTAGCAACGTTCACATTTGAATCAGTAACACATAGGAGATAAACGATGCATAGAAATATGGAAGGATGTAAAAACTGCATATTCTCAACATTCCGGAGAATTTTTCTTAATGGACAATTTATCGGGCATTCGTTTCAGTTTGGAAGCAAGTCCAGGCAATTCAAAATGAAAACTTAAAAAAAAAAATCCATGGCAAAATTCAGATAGATTTTTAAAAGCTTCTTTTTACCTCCACGATACTTCCGCCCAGCATATGTCTTGGCCAAGTCACTTGACGAGGACCATTCACAATGTAAGAGGCCCCGGTTGATTGGTAGTTTTGCCAGACTCAATGAAGCAACCTTTCCTCTTGATTTCTTCTTTCCAGGGACTCTAATGCACTGGGTAGGGCTCTTGTTTTGGCATGGTTCCTTCTCACTCCCTTCAATCTGTGTGCCAGATGAGTTGACTGTTTTGCTGCTCTGAATTATGATCAGCTAGGCTGCCACAATTGTTTTCCTGCTACAGGGAAGCTTAGTATGCTGATGTCTGAAAATTCCTGACCACCAACAATGTATCCTTAATGATTAAGCAAGAAGGCGGCAAAACGGAATCTCGTGGGCTTGTTTGATTGAATGCCAGAAACTAGATGCAAACAGGGATGAACAATGATTGCTCTGTTCTGTCCGTGTCTACTGACGCGTACATTGCCTGTGTGGCTCAAAGCTCCACCCATCTTATTTTTACCCCACCCTTCTTCCTAAGAGCTGAGAGAAGTCTACATAGTATTTCTGTTCCTCTTTTTATCCTCACAACAGTTCCCAAGCACAGCTTTGTCGGTGGCCAAAAGCTACTCCTTGTCCCTCTTTAGCTGATGGCAAAACTGGTAGGATCCAAGTTACTTTTGATTAAGGGGGGTGAGTCTTGTTGCAACAATCAGATTGGTGTGCCAGTTCACACAGATATTCAACATTTGATTAATAAAGGAATTAGAAATTAATTCGCAATGGCTGGCCTATGAATGTGTGAACCATAAGAACAGATTGCATTTGTAGTGATAGCAAAGTTCTCCCCCGGGTTTGTGGAGTGATGACTCATGCACTTATACAAGTCACCCTTTGACAGCGATGGATCTGTGCAGTAGCACCTAATTTCCAAGGAAGTACAGGAAGTACCTATTGTCCAAGGAAACTACAGTGTCTAACTTTCATTCTGGTGCCTTCAAACCTCTTAAGTGCCCAGATATCCAACTGGGAACTGAATAGCAAGTTTCACACTTTCCCAAAGATTCCAATGGGAAGATTCCATTGGGAAGATTCCATAAAATATTATGCTGGATTTGACAAGCCAAGGTGATTTGCTGGCATGATCGAGGACCAGGTCTTGACAGTCAGCAAGAGCTGCCAGGAGCTTTCACTGAAAACCCATACTTTGCTGTCTGCATTTTTCCAGTGTGTTCTTTTGGTATGCAAACCACTCTTAGGCTGCGATCAGAAGGGCTGTTTGATCTGGTGTCATTGCTGTTCCCTTTTGGATTTAAAATGCACATCCAGGCAGCAACATCTGTCTTCCATTCCTTAGTCATGGAGTCGGAATTATTTGGCACTGGGGAAAGTCCAGTCCTTCCTGGTGTCAGCAGTCTCACCCTACATCTCTGGAAGTCTGATCGATTCATAGCGCTCTCAAGCCATTTGGGAAGTCTGAACGTTTCCTTCCAGTGTAGCGTGCTTTTTCCCTTCCAGGCACTTAGTCAGTTACACATAACTGCATATTCACACACCTCTCTCTCTCTCTGTCTCTCTCTCTCTGTCTCTCTCTCTCTCTGTCTCTCTCTCTCTCTCTCACACACACACAGAGGAGTGTCTCAAAACTGTGTTTTCCTTTTTAAAAAAAAACTTCCAAAGAAAGACACCTGTGTATATCAGCTGTTTTCTGTGCTTTGTGGCACACAGTGGGGGAGGGGTTGTTTGGAAAGATGAGATTTTTTCAGAGAGGGAGGGAGGGAGAGGGGCAGTCTGAGAATGATGCCAGCTTCGCTCCAAGCTTTTAAATAAAAATGCCAGCTGTACAGGACACAGGATGAGGCTTCTCTATTCTTTCCCCCTGCCTTTGAAATGTTTGGAACATTGATTTTTTTCAAAAACACAGTTTCAATAACACATCCCCCATGCTGCACTACATATCCCAGCAGCCTCCTCCAGCAATCCCATTGGCCACCAGCTGCTGCCAACCTGTCAGGAGTTTAAAGCACTGCTTGCCATAAGTGCTTATGCACATGCTCAGAGGACAAATAATTTAGAAAGCTGCCCAAGTGCCCCACTCCACGGCTGCCACATCTGATCAATCAACCATGGGGCGAACGTGTGGTGAGGTCGGTTAAGGGGGGGATGTCTAATCAAAACTCTGTTACAAAGAAACCTGGCTAAATTAGAGGCAGCTCCAGACCACTCTAAGCTGGTCACTTGATCGCAGCCTTAGTCTCCATCAACACAAAGCACATCCACAGCACTTAGGGAGAAACATGTTTATCCTCCACTCCACATGCTGTTTTTGCATCTGCAAACTGCCCCATATGCTATTGGCTCCATTGTGAAATTTATGTGTAGCCACACAAATAACATGATTTTTACAATAGAGCCAATAGCGTTTCCATGGGATGGTTTGAGGATTAAGAGGAAACAGAGAGTGAGTATAAATGGGCAGTTTTCACAATGGAAGATGGTAAGCCGTGGGGTACCACAGGGCATGGTAATAAGTCCAGTGCTTTTTGACTTGTTCACCAATGATACGGAATTAAGAGTAAGCAGTGAAGTGGCTAAGTTTGCGGACGACACTAAGATGTAAGTTGTTCAGGGTGGGAAGAACCAGGGAGGACCATGAGGCATCCAGAGGGATCTGTCAAGACTTGGTGAGTGGGCATTAATGTGGCAAATGAGGTTCAACATCGTCAAGTTTACAGTAATGCACACTGGAGCCCAAAATCCTAACTATAAATATATATTGATGGGATCTGAACTTGCAGTAACTGACCAGAAGAGAGATCTTTGAGTCATAGTAAAAAAATCCCGGAAAATGTTGACTCAGGGTGCAACTGCAATAAAAAATACCAATGCTATGCTGAGGACTATTAGGAAGGGGATTGAAAACAAATCAGCCAGTATCATAATGCCCCATATAGATCTATGGTGCAAGCTCACTTGGAATAGTGTGTACAGTTCTGGTCACTGGACCTCAATAAAGATATCGTAGCACTGGAAAAGGTACAGAAAAAAGCAACAGAGGCCCCGGTCACATGGGCCAGATAACATGGGGGGGAGGCGTGGCTATTTGTGCCATTGCAATCTGATTCACCATTAGGTGATCAGACATGATGGCGGCACACCGGGGCTTCCTCCATCAGCATGCGCAGCAAAGAGAACATCCTGGGGGAATAGCCGCGCACCAGCACAATCACACCGCGTGAGTCCATAGGCAGCCCATGGCAAACCATTTGCCAGTAGGTTGATCCAGGTACCTTTTAAATGCATATCTTTGGCAGCACGCCACAGGTTGCTCATGGGTGTGCTACACCTCCCAGATGTTCTGGTGTGATCGCGCCCAGAAAATCCGCCGGACTATCGTGCCTTCCGTGGGGCAAATGCTCCATGTGACCAGGGCCTAAAATGATTAAGAGGATGAAACACCTTACCTATGAAGAAAGGTTAAAGAAGTTAGGGCTCTTTAGCATGAACAATAGGCTTAGAACAGATAAAAGGAAGTGCTTCTTCACCCAGAGACAGCTTCAAGAGGGGATTGGATAAACATATGGAGCAGAGGTCCATCAATGGCTATTAGCCACAAGGTACAGATGAAACACTATGTCTGGGGCAGTGATGATCTATATTCTTGGTGCTTGGGGGGCAGCAGTGGGAGGACTTCTGTAGTTCTGGCCCTGCTATTGGACTTCCTGATGGCAACTGGGTTTTGGCCACTGTGTGACACAGAGTGTTGAACTGGATGGGCCATTGGCCTGATCCAACATGGCTTCTCTTATGTTCTTATGATGCAAAAAGACCAAGAGGGAGAGGCTACAATGGTTTCTTTGTATGTGCTGCAGTCACAAACAGAAAAGAGCTCCTGTGCATCTGGGAGGCACAAAATACCCATTGCACCTGTGATATAAAGTTCTTGTGATGAAGCCTAAGAGAACTCCAAACTGTGGTGGTGATGGGGACACAGTTCATTGCAACTAATCCATTCCCTTCGCTACCATTCCCCACTCCCTTTTTGGCCCTCAAGTCACAGCCAACTTATGGTGATCCTGTAGGAGTTCCCATATATCTGCCTAAAATTTATGCAACAATATATGTAAATGTAAGACATACACATTCAGACTTTTCATTTGTGATCAGTTCTGTTTGACTCGGAGGAGTGATACAGTTCAAATGTTAACAAACTAATGGTGCAAGCTGAACAGTATGCTCAACATTCAATAACAAGGGAAAGATGGGAACTTCTAATGTATAATTTCCCCTTTTGGAGGCAAAAATAGGGGTTATTAGGCCTTACTTGAGTCAGGGACTAGAAGGCCTATCTTTTTTTTTTCTGCCCAGTTAAGTGGTGATACAAAAGCCAAGCTAGCCAGAAAATATTTGCAGCCGATACATTATCAGTAGGGATGATTTTTGATTTCTGTCTCATCCCAATGGTCTAGGCCCCCATTTGGATTTTACTCCTCCCTTGTGCAAAGGAAACCTGTGACTCTTTATTTTCACACCATTTTCCTTTTCCCCGCGCCACATTTTTCTCTGCGAAACCTACACATTTTTCAACCTTATGTGTGCATCAATAATCCAAGCCTTGTACATTAAACGTAGAACTGACGTGCTCTGTTCACAGAAATACTGTATAAATTTCACATAAAACCTGCACGACACGTGTACGCGATACAAATGAACCTATAAAAGCCACAGCGAAAAATGGAGAGCCAGAAACATTGACAAAAACGTAAGTTAATAGAAAGAGAAACAAAATAGGGACTGTTTGTTCATCTCTACTTGCCCACTATGGAAGCCGGTTTACGGGGCTCTTGTAGACCACCGTAAATCGCCAGTGACTCCCTTTGGCTTGGCAGTCCACAAGTTTTGCAAGCTGACATCAGCGTTTTCCAAAGGAAACATGGTGATTTTAATTTCCACCTGGCTTTTATGTAAATAATGTGAACTGAAAACCAATCAGGAGAAAGGAAAGCTCTCAGAAACCTTTACAGTCATCTGAAGCTTCCATCACCAAAATTCTCATGCATATTTCTATCCCCATTCCCTGGAAAATTTACCACCCTGGGTCACGTACTGCCCTTGATGTCTGTGGGAGCCCCACATACAAATTGAAGGCAAAGCACAGCCTTTAATATTGCTGGTTGTTATCCCCCCTCCCCCTTCCTCTAAGCTGCATAAGTAGCTTTTTTTTTCCTCGACTTTGCTATAAATTTATGGGAAAACTGTGAAATTTACCATCTTGCCCTGAGATATCTATAAATGTATGATAGTTTTTACAATTCATAAAGTAAAATGCGAATGATTTACTGCATTTTGCAATAACCCACGACAACCAAGGACGTTTGCGGCACACTCTTCCTGCACAATATGCCATAAATAACAGTGCTGCAGGACATCATTGGGTTTCTATAAAAATGCCTGCCCAGTCTCTAGAGACATGCCTCTGGCTAGGGGAGAGAAGACAGCCATCCAGATGCCCTGCAGATTTGTGTGTCTGGGCAGGCAGCCTGGCTCTTTTGGTCTCCCTGCCCCAGCTCTGGCTATGCTAGTTCCAGAAGGGTGGCTGGCAATGTTCCCTCTAAGCTGAGTTAGTGTGAGCTAGCTCACAGTTTTTTAGCCTCCGGCTCACACATTTTTGTCTTCGCTCAAAAAGTCTCCAGAGCAAACTAACTTATGCAGTAGCCAAATCACTCACACAACTTTAATGCCGGTAGCTCACAAAGTAGAATTTTTGCTCACAAGACTCCATAGCTTAGAGGGAGGATTGGTGGCTGGGAATATTACAAAGGCAGTTAAGGCTGAAACCCTCTGCTTGCCTATCTGGGAGTAAAGGTAAAGGTTTCCCTTGCTTGAAAGCCAGTCGAATCCGACTCTAGGGTTGCAGTGCTCATCTCCGTTTCCAAGCCAAAGAGCCAGCACTGTCCGAAGACGTTTCTGTGGTCATGTGGCCAGCATGACTAAATGCCAAGGTGCACAGAACGCTGTTACCTTCCCACCGAAGTGGTACCTATTTATCTACTTGCAATTTCTTGCTTTCGAACTGCTTAGGTTGGCAGGAGCTGGAACCAGAGACGGGAGCTCACTCTGTCGTGCGGCACTTGGGTTTCGGACTGCTGAACTACTGACCTTCTAGCCTGCAGTTCAGTGTCTTAACCACTTGAGCCACCACAGCTCCTCATCTGGGAGTAAAAACCCCATCAAATTCAGTGGAATTTACTTGCTAGGCATACAGCATGTAGCTCATTAACCAAAGTATTACCCAGTTGTATTTTGTATTACAACAGCTGTTGAAACAGATTGGTAAAGGTTCTGTGCAAGGTTGCCAACCTCCAAGTGGGACCAAGAGATTTCCTGGAATTAGAACTGATCTCCAGGAGACCGTGACCAGTTCCCCTTGAGGAAATGGCTGCTTTGGAAGGTGGATTCTCTGGTACTATATCCTACTGAGGTCCTGTCCCTCCCCAAGCCCCTCCCTCTCCAGGCTCTACCCCCAAAATCTCCAGGTATTTCCCAACCTAAAGTTAATAACCTTAGCCGGGACACCTTTTGTCCACAAGTCGCTCCCGTAATGCAGCCCTCATAGTTAACTGGGATCCCCAACCAGCAACCTTCATCACCTTCTCAACTTCTCCTGAAAGATACAGAAGAGACGGTGGTGATACTGTATCCCCCTCCCCAAAAAAATTTGTTTTTGCAAAAGTCTCTTGCTTCCAAAGCAGTTAGGTCCACAGCTTCAAGGAACTGTAGGTCAAGGAGCGACTGCATAGACATCACGAAGTAGTCACGCAGGCTGCCATCCTGTATGAGCTTCCTTGGGAATAAACCCCACTGAACCCAGCGGAACTTTCTTCTGAAAGTCAAAACAGACAAGACAGTGAAAGTTCCGGGAATGGATTTTCATTGTGTTTTTTGGTTCCAAAACAGCCGGGCATTTTCTGTGGGGGCACCTCGCCTTTGGAATGCCACTTCCCTTGAGACTGGCCCTGGTGTCTACTTTACTTTCTTTAAGGCCCCAGGTTAAAACACATATTTTAAACCCAGGTTTTTAATTAGGGGGTTTACCTTATCAACTTTTTAATGGTCTGCTTGTGTCTGTAGGCCGCATGTTTTTAATTGCAAGCTGCCTCTAGCAGAACTCAGAGCACCCTGCCTAGAAATATTCTAAATGAATAAATAAAGTTTGGGAGCCCCAGTTCAGGTTAGAACTACATTATGGGGAATGGATGCTAACTAGAAATGCAATAGCATTCCTAATCTCAAAGATCCCCCACAGAAATGATACAGGCTCCTCTGAGGAAAACATATAGGTGGCTTCATGTCGCCTGCATCTTTTCCCCCCAGTAAGGCAGTTCTGGGAGGCCATCTGAGGTCAATATAGCATGTTGGGAAAATCAACCCTTCCCTCTCTAAATACCTTCTGCCATTGGTAGGATAGCCAGTCCTGGCTCCTGAAATTCCTGGAGAACTGAGGGCAGTGCCTTGAGGAGGGTGGAGTCTGAAAAAGGGGTTGGGCTTGAAAGGGGAAGAACCAATGTTCTGAACAAGGAAAAGCTGCTTGGACAACATCCCTCCGTCGCGTAGAGCCTGGTCATCAGGTATGGGGAAAAGGATTGGTAGAACGTGAGGGAACCACCCTACTGGGTGGCTCAGCCAGGAAGGTGAGGAGGGGGAATTTGGAGCTGCCTTAAATTGAGCTGTGCTGCGACACAGACCTGGGAGGTCATGGGTAGACTGCCTATCATTGCCTTCCCGTGCTTTGCAAATCATGCTTCAATAAACCAGCCTTAATTGATCTTCCCGTGTGAAGTTTTCCTGCTTTACGCTTGTCCGGGCACTTCAACATGACAGGCTTAGAGTGGATGTGATGCCACAGAGTCCACTCATTGAAGCTGCCATTTTGTACAGGGGAACTGATCTCTTTAGTCTGGAAACCAGCTGTAATTCTGGGAGAGCTTCAGGCCCCACCTGAAGGTTAGTATCTCTACATTGCCACTATTGAATATTAAAAAACCTAAATGGGTGACCTACTCATGGATATTACTCTGGGTAAACATTTATAGGACCAGACAGCAAATGTAGATCTATTGTATGGCTAGTCACTCTTCGGCAGCCTCCTGAAAGCTCTAAACTGGAGTGCTCATAAACGCAGGGCTAGAATGCTTAACTGAGATAGTTATGTACCACGTGTTAGAGGCCTTGCTGAACTCCAGCACTAAGAATTCGTGCTATAGCACAAACACCTCATATGACTAAATGCCATCCTGTGCTTGCCTAAGAGTAGAACCCATCCCTGCCCACCCACCCAGTTTTATGACATGTCCTAGAATGAAGTTTTCCTTAGCAATCTAGCTGCTGCCTAGCAAGGCTTCCTAATCTACAGCAGGTGCTGATTAGAATAATAAATGATATGAAATTATGCCTGCCGTACAAAAGAAACTTTGTTCCTGCCATTGTAAGTGGCATAATTACACTCCTCAGTGCTCTAAAATAAGGGCAATTCCAGCTGCATGATGGTAAACAAAAGACACCCCCCTCCTTTTCATTTGGTATTTTCTTTTTTCTTTTTTTTGCACCCTACACAACCCCAGCTTTCTTATTTCTCTTTCTCGTCCTGCTTTGTGAAAGAATATCAGTGGCCCTTTCACATTCATGCTAATTTTTGAAAAGCCACTGAGAAAGTGAACTTCCTCAAAGGATGGACCACCCCCCTGTCTCTTTGCAAGTTTAAAAGGGGGGCTTCTTTATATTGCTGCACCAAACTGCACCAAAATTCATGGAAGTTCTTGGTGGTTCTTCAATTCACAAACACCACTTTGTGAACCACAAACTGCTCAAAATCCATTACGAACTTTAGTTCATCAGCCAGTCGTGCCCATCCCTAGTGATGACATCATTTTGGGGTCATGCTGGAAGTAGTATCATGATGCCAGGGATGCCAATCACCACCTACTACCCAGCTAAATAGCAGTTGGTAGAGGCAGCAGATCTCCTGCTGGTAATGTAAGCTTGCCAGTCTCCTGATGGGGTCTAGAGATCTTCCACTAGTACAAGGCTCTCCAGACAATAGATATCAGTTCTCCTGGAGAAAAAAGCTGCTTTGGAGGGTGGCTTGTATGTCATTGTACCCTGCTGAGGTCCCTCCCCAAGCTCCACCTCCAGAACCTCCAAGTATTTCCTAAACCAGAGCAGGCAATCCTACGGTAGTGGGCAACTGGGATCTCTGTATGTGACTCAACCAATGTCACCCAGCGAGCATCCATGTCAGACTCAGAATTCCAGCCTGGGTCTCTCATTTCCTAGACCAGCAGTCTAACTGCTCTACCACACTGGCTTTCAAAATGGACACATTGCTTATGTTATGCTAGCAGGGCAGGGTGGGGGAGGAAACTGACATCACTAATGCCACAACCCTTGCATTAGTCAGCACCAGGAGAGATGGGAGGGGAGCCCTAGGCGTGCCATTAGGGAAGAGCAGTTAACCTCCCTCCCCATTGATCAGGCTATCCCTTCACTTGCATGAAACCAGAATAGATCCTCAAAGATACTGATCAACCCGGCCACAAATTCCAAGTCTGGAATGAGTTACTTGACGCTAATCTTTTCCTTTCACTGGGGCCGCCAGATGGTGTGTCGTCACAATCCTGGAATGTCACAGAGCCAGAAGGACCATGGACAGTCATGCATCAGAAGGGGCGATTAAATCAAAAGGAGGGCAAAACCATGTTGGGCCTGGGAGGAGCTGGCCTAATAAGGATGATTCCTTTTTTCTTTTTGCAGCAGACTTTAGTGCAACTGAGCCTCGATATCAGAGGCAAAGGTCCGAAGAGATTGCATCAAGCATTACTAAAAACAGAACCTCCTGATATCTCCTTAGTAAGTCATAGTCTAGTTTCTGTTTACATGACACATTTCTTTCCTCACGGTCTTATCAGCAGCCGAGGATCATGACGAAAATCCTTTTCATTAAAGAGGACGCTTTCTGCCTCTGCCTCTGTCCATGATGAGGGGCTGGATTAAAAGCCTACCAGCTTTTTCACTGGTGCGGGAGGGATTCCCCCTCCTCCCTATGGTTTCCGCCCCATGTGGCTTGTTGTCCATGTGGGTCCCCCTGAGCCCCTGCTTAGAGTTGCCAACTGCCAGATGGGGCCTGGAGATCTCCTGGAATTACAACTGGTCTCCAGGTGATAGAGATCAATTTCCCTGGAGGGGGAAATGGCAGCTTTGGAGGGTGGCATTATGGCATTATACCCTGCTGAGGGCCCTCCCCTCTCTAAGCTCCACCCTTAAGTCTCCAGGAATTCCCCAATCTGGAGTCAGCAACCCTATATCTCATCAACGATTGAAAGGAGCCCCTCCTCCCTCTTGAACATATGGAAAGCTAGTAAGATCCCAGCTCTATGCCAATGCACACATAAACACCAGGGTGGGGGGTTGTCTGTTTTGTGAAAGGCCTAAATCCCATAATACTTTATAATGATCTTATTATGCAGAGACTAAGTGCTCTCTCCCCCTCCTCCTCCTCTCCTGACCGCCTTCATCTTATTTAGTTTGATTAAGGTCAGTGGGACAAAATCATTCCTGGTGCCGTCTCATCATCCCCCAGAGAGTTACACTATTGATAAAGCTGGCCCATAAGCAGTTGGTGCCCTACATTTCCTAGCACCGAAAGGATAATGTCCCATTTTCTTGGCACTCTCAGGGTTGAAAACACATCTTGCTGAACTACCCCATAATAAGAAAGAGATCAATTATAATACTTCAGAGGACAAATATTTTGGAACTATTGTCCACATGCAGCTACCGGGGGTCCTTGGATCAGTCAAAGTTCTCTGAGAGCCGTTCTCTCAGAGCTCTCTCAGCCCCACCAGCCACACAGGGTGTCTGCTGTGGGGAGAGGAAGGGAAGCAAATTGTAAGCCACTTTGAGACTCTGAGTGAAGGGTGGGGTATAAATCCAGTCTCTTCTCTCCTTTCTCACCTTCAAGTCTCCTCTCAAACCAGCTTCCATCACTGCACATCTTCACCATACGGCAATTTCTGTGATAATTTCTCAACGATTTGGCTTTTCTCCCTACAGCACAGAAGTGGAAATATCCTAGTTAGCCATCTAGATGGCTGTAAACTGCTTGACCTTCCTACTGCCCATATTAATTGATCCAAAGCACAGCTGTCTTTTGCCTCTTGTTAAGTCCCACTTAGGTCAAATCAGAGTTCACTACATTAGCCCTTCTACATAACACCCACAGATTTTTCTTCTTCTCCTCCAGGACCCTGCAAAACTTCCTCTTCTCCTTGTTTCATAAACTTGGCCCTTTGATTGTCATAAACTGATAATAATTCAGCAGTTCTGTAAAGTCAGAGGGAAGCCATCCCATTTCAGAAGCAAAGTAAGTGATTTGTTGTTGCCTTCAGGTTGGAAGGGTGCCAGTTCTGACCATTTTCCAGGAGCAAGCAAGGTAGTTAGACTTTTAAAAACTACAGGGAGAAGTCATAGCTATGGAAATGGAAGACTTATCAGCCCATTTAGTGTGCAGAGTCAGTTTGGTGTAGTGGTTAGGAGCATGGACTCTAATCTGGGAGAACAGGGTTTGATTCCCCACTCCTCCACATAAAGCTGCTGGGGTCACCTTTCTCTCAAGAGCAGTCCTTGAAAGAGCTCTCTCAGCCCCACCTACCTCACAGAGTGTCTGTTGTAGGGAGGGAAAGGGAAAGGAGATTGTAAGCTGCTCCGAGACGCCGAGTGAAGGGCAGGATATAAATCCAATCTCCTCCTTCTCCTTCTCCTCCTCCTCCTCCTTCTGGTGGGCTTGCTGGCAACATCATGATATCAATGACCACACAGTGATGTTACTTCTGGAGTGACATCATCACATAGGAACCATTCTCTGTCTACCCAAACCTATAAGGTGGTTTAACCATAGAATTTTGCACAAACGCTGGAGAGTTGCTGACCCAATGACATCACTACCAGTGTGATCATGCCACCATGATGCTGATCACCCCATTTGCCAGCTGAGTGGCAGGGGGAAGGGCTGGCAGGGGTGGAAGGTCTCCTGCCAAGGTGTCCCTGACTTCCCTAGCCATAGCTTATTAATAGAGCATATGACTTGCATACAGAAGGTCCATGGCTCTACCATTTCCAGTTCAACAGAAGCTCAAGCCAATGGCTAGGAAAAACCTTGGAGAGCCAATGCCCATCACAGGCAACAGATCAGTAGTCTGACTCATGATGTCACCATGTGCTATATTCTCATTTCATCTGCATGCTATTGACTGTTGAGGTCATGGAATTCGTGATTCAGTGACATTACATGCTTCTATAACCTGATGTTATAACCTTGAGGAGGAAGAACTAGATTCACAGTTGCTATTCTCATTGCAAACACAAATCCCTTATGGCTCCCTTCCACTAAATTGGATCCTATGACTGGTTTCTGCAAATTTTCCTTCACAAGACAGGCTGATTTCCCACAAGCCGCTGCTCCACCCTCGCTCTTCCTTTCCCCCGATTGTATGTGTCAATTTCCCACTACTTGCTGCACAGCCGCATTTTGACTTGCAGCTTCACCCGATTTCCCCCGTGTCTTTTCAGTCCTCAAAAGAGAATGACTTCTGATGGAGAAAAATGTTGAAAGCAGTCTTTGTCTGCTAGAGAAAGACTTAGCAGAAGAGTCACAGGATCCAACCTCTTGTCTTCTTAGCTCAAGTCTTTTCAAAATTAATAGTTTATTTCAGGGTAGACAACCAAAGGCCATGCAGCAAAAACAGATGTTCCTCACAGATGAATATTATTTTCTATCTTATTATTAGGGCATAGATTAAGACACCTCCCTTGAAGTACCTCCAAGAAAATGAAATGAGTGAAGAATGATTCTATCCATTTCCCCCCTAATGTCAAACGTGTGTATTATGCCTCATTCAACATGTTAATACGATACTGAAAAGCTAAGCTCAACAACAGCCTAGCAGACAAATCCATTTAGAAGGGCAGAGAACAAAATGAGGATTATGTAAAGAAAAGAAAAGATGAAGTCCTTTGGTATGTTTACATCATTCATCAATCGTTCTATCTCATTGCATCAAGGACTAAACTGGCGGTGATTCTAGAAGACCAGTTTGTATAAATCCAGGATTGATCTAATCAGTGATGAAGTGATGAGAAACTGAACTCTGGTCCAGATTTTGCTATCATGGAATTTGGCTTTCGGTGACCTTCCAGATCCATTTGTTGTTGCTTCGTGTGATTCATATGGCTGCCTTTTGTCTTTTTAATGACAAATATTCTTAAAATGATCCCATATATTTCAGCCTTTCAGTTGCTGTAATTATGTAACTTGTGGGAGAGAAGTTGGCATGGTAATGGCCTGATATTGGCAGATGTTGGAAACTAAGCAAGGTTGGAACTTGGATGGGAGACCTCCAAGGAAGACTCTGCCGAGGAAGGCCATGACAAACCACCTCTGCTTCTCACTTGCCTAGAAAGCCCCTTGCTGGACTTTCAAGTTGTGACTTGATGGCACTTTTGTATGTAATTATATGCCTTACTTGGGCCAGCATGGTGTAATGGTAAGAGCAGGAATCTGGGAGACCCACGTTTGAGTCCCCGTTCTGACATGGAAGATTGCCAAGAGACCTTGGGCCAGACACTTTCTCAAGCTAACCCATCTCACAGGGTTATTGTTGTGAGGATAAAATGGCAGAATGACATAAGCAACTTTAGGCTCTCACTGAGGAGAAAAGTAGGGTATCAGTATCTAAATAAATAACACTTAATTTCATTGTCTCTCTGTTTCATTGTCTCTCTCATGCCAACTTCTCTCCCACAAGTTACATAATTACAGCAACTGAAAGGCTGAAATATATGGGATATTCAGCTCTTGGAGTTTAATACCTCCCCACATCTCCTGGATGCCCTCACCTGGGTAGCCCAGGATAGTTTGATCTCATCAGATCTAAGAAACTAAGCAGGGTCATACCTGGTTAATATGTAGATGGGACAGCATCAAGGAATACCAGGGTCTGTATGCAGAGACAGGCAGTGGCAAACTGCCTCTGAACATCTCTTGCCTTGAAAACCCTACAGGGTCACCATAAGTGGGTTATGACTGACAGCAAACAAAAGGAAAAAAATCTTCTGTGGAGCTGAAGATAATTCAGAAACTGCAAGTAGTGCAGAATGTTTAGGCTGTTTTAAAGCACCTCCATTGGATTCCTGTTTGCTTCCAGGCCCAGTTCAGTGTTCCAACTCTTACCCTGAAGGCCTAGCACCCATATACTTGATGGACCACCTCTCCTTGTATGAGCTCACGAGCCATGTAACTGGTTTTGTTGTTACCCAAAGAGGCAGTCTCCTAATTAGCTGGTGGAATTAGCTTTTAGGAGACAGAGCAAGAGAGTGTAACTGGGATTCTCCACCAATATTTATGGGAATTTTTCCTTTAAGAGAATGCTCAAAATAAACCAGGCAGATGTTCAGCTGGTAAAGTTTTATTAAAACAAAAGAAAAATGAAAGGACAGAGAGAGAGAGAGAGAGAGAGAAAAGACACACAAAGCTACCTAAGAGGAAATCATGGAGTAGAGGAGGAAAGCAATTTCAAGGAAGGCTATAGTTACCAGTCTTGAAGATAGAGGTCCATGGAGGTAGCAGCAAAATGACCAGCATTTCACGGAGAGAAGAGGAGAAGGGCCAAACAGATTTGGGGGTGTATGTATGGATCCAAAAACACACACATAGCACTAATGGCTAGGGACTCCAGATACAGGGCAAAATGCTCCCTGGGACAAGCTGATGTATTTACCCCCAAAACAAAGTGTTTGTTGGAGGTGGACAGTGATTTGGGAGAAATTTGATGGGTTTACCTGAGGTGAACTATAGGTGCAAATGGTGCTTGATGATCCTGTAAGTACTGGATGGGAAAAGCTACCAGGTTTGGTGAACAGTGTTAAGTGTTGCTCAGTTAGGGTAAATGGGTGAGCGGAAGTGAAGCTGAGTGTTGATGAGATTAATCCATAGGTATCTCCTATAGGTGGTGGACTTTTTAGTGTTGTGTCTTAATTGATTCATGTTCTTGATGCTTTTCCAATGTTAATTGTACTTACTATTTGATATAGTAACCTGCCTTGAGTCTGGGATATATACTGTCAAATAAGTAAAGACAGCTCTGCATAGTTTCTCCACAACACATTTTTTGTCTTACCAAAGTAACTCACATTCTAGCATTGGTTGAGGAGAAATGCATCTTGGGGAAGGAAAAGGAGAGACTGAAAGCAGATAAGCCACAAGCTATTGGGCAGTAGGAGCATAAAAATCAGTGTAGTAGTTACAGCCCTAGACTGGGAAATGGGAGACTGAGGTTCAGATCCTTAATCTGCCATGAAGTTTTCTGGTTGTCCTTGGACCAGTTGCACTCAAACTATCTCAGTAGGTTGTTGTGTGAGAGAGAAGGAACAGAAGTGTAACCCCCCCTCTCTTCCTTGGATGAAGGGCAAAATAAAAACCAACTGTCTTAGAAGAGACTAACTCTGTTTAGGACTGCATACTCCCTAACCATATACCCCTTTTACAATGAAGTCTTCCTACAAGATAGGAACCACTCCAGGTTTAAACAACTGGATCTATTGCTGTGCCATTGTTAAATTCTTAGATCCAGAGGTATTACATGTTAGATCCATTTCCATTTGTACCGTCTGCTCTGTTCCACTTCATTCTATTACAAGTGCAGCCGTGTCACAGATAATTAAAAAGAAACTCTGTCCCAACATTTATTAAAGACAAAAAAAAAGATCTTTGGAAAAGCTGCCACGTACAATAAAAAGCCACGTTATCTGCCTAGAGTTACACTGATTTTTTAAACTGATATGTCTGGAGGAAGAAATCTACTGAAATGCAGTTAAATTAATTGCTGCTTTAGAAGGGGAAGCTTAAAAATGCTGTAATTAATTGACCTACTGCTTGAGACAATTTCCATATAGTTAACAACCACTCTTGCAGGAGATGAGAGTGACAGCTCTCTTTCATTTGTAAAGAAAGGGAACTCCAGGAGGGAGGGGGAAATAAGACAATATTCTTAATCATTCAGCATTGGTGTGTGTGTGGGGGGGTTAATTCTGCAAGCTTATTTGCATTCCAATAATTCCCTGAGAGAAGGGGACTTCATGGAACTCTTTCCTTATGGAGATAGCACTAGAGTCTTGTGGGATCTCGAATATTATGAGATTCTTGCTGGATCAGGGCATGGTGGTAGAAAGTGCCAATAGGCTGCAGCCAACTTAATGGCAGAGTTTTCTAAGCCAAGCACAGAGGTGGTTTGCCATTGCCTGCCTCTGCAGAGCAGCTCTGAAATTACATGCTATAAATGTGCGGATGGGTTCTGTTTCAATGGTTTTGTATCAGGAAATGAACTTCTTTCTTTTTTTATGTGTGTAACGATTTCTTAGTGTTCATGGGAGAAGTGTGCTTTGCACACGAAAGCTCATACCTTGAATAAACCTTTGTTGGTCTTAACACCAACCAGTAACACTACACCACTTTGGTGTAGTGGTTAAGTGCGCGGACTCTAATCTGGGAGAACCAGATTGGATTCCCCACGCCTCCACTTGCAGCTGCTGGATGACCTTGGGCAAGCCATAGTTCTCTCAGAGCTGTTCTCTCAAGGGCAGTTCTGTCAGAGTTCTCTCAGCCCCACCTACCTCACAGGGTATCTGTTGTGGGGAGGGGAAGGGAAAGGAGTTTGTAAGCAGCTCTGAGACTCTGAGTGAAGGGTGGGGTATAAATCCAATCTCCTCCTCTGCCACCTCCTCCTCGTCTTCTTCTTGGCACCACTGGACTCTAAAATTGTTCTACTGCTTCAGCTCAACATGGCTGACTACCTGGATCTATGTTTATGGTAGAAAATGTCATCAAGTCACAGCTGATTTATGTCAACCCCTCAAAGGGTTTTCAAGGCAAGAGGTATTCAAGGCTAGCTTGCCAGTGCCTGACTCCGTGTAGCAACCCTGGACTTCCTTGGAGGTCTCCCATCCATATGGGAGGGCTTCTAGTGCCGGCCCCACTGCTGGACCTCCTGATGGCACCTGGTATATTTTGGCCACTGTGTGACAGAGTGTTGGACTAGATGGGCCATTGGCCTGATTCAACATTGGCTTCTCTTATGTTCTTATACTTGCCAGGGCTGACCCTGCCGAGCTTCTGAGATCTGATGAGATCAGGCTAGGCTGGGCCATCCAGGTCAGGGTAGATCAGGGCATAGTTCCCTCTAATCAAACATACTCTCTGGTCTAGTGGCCTGTCAGATGTCCCTGAGAGGTTTACAAGCACTGAATATGCTAGCTCTGCCCCGAAGGGAAAGTGAACACATGCCCTGTTCACAAATGTCAGTGAACACACATCACACGTACAGTCCATGTACAGTGTACCCGTGATTGTTCTTCCTATGTTCATTAAGTTATTCTCATGTTTTTGTCAATGCGTGCACAACTGAACATGTGATAAAGGTAAAGGTAAAGGTTCCCTTGCTCGAAAGCCAGTCGAATCCGACTCTAGGGTTGCGGTGCTCATCTCCGTTTCAAAGCCGAAGAGCCAGCGCTGTCCGAAGACATTTCCGTGGTCATGTGGCCGGCATGACTAAACACCAAGGTGCACGGAACGCTGTTACCTTCCCACTGAAGTGGTACCTATTTATCTACTTGTAATTTCTTGCTTTCGAACTGCTAGGTTGGCAGGAGCTGGAACTAGAGACAGGAGCTCACCCCGTCATGCGGCACCCGGGTCTCGAACTGCTGAACTACTGACCTTCCACAGCCTGCAGTTCAGCATCTTAACCACTTGAGCCACCGCAGCTCCTAGAACATGTGATACAAACCCCATATTTATCCCGGCAGTGGTGCCTGGTTTCATTCATAAAGTGAACGCACCCTTGGCTTTGCTTATAAACAGATGTGCACACATACAAGCAGGATGTACATGTGATCACCGTAACATGTGAACAGGGATTCGGTGGACCGAAACTTGATTTTTCTCTACACATGTGTTGAGTAATTCTTATGTTATATTCAACACATGTACAGCTGAACATGTCATTTAAATCCCAGTTATCCCTTTATTGGTCCCTAGTTTCTTTTGTAAAATGGCTAAGTGTTGTCTCTTTCTTACCAACAGATGTATATGTGTACATGCAGGATGCGAGTGCATGCACTGTAACATGTAAACAGGGCTATAAACTTTCTCCACTGCTTGTATCCAGTACCTGGTATTCAAAGGCAGTCTTTCTTTGAATATGGATATTCCATTTAGCTATTATGGCTCACAGCTGTTGATTGACTTATTTGTGATATACTTACCTACACATTTCAGCAGGATGCAGTGGTTAGAAGGCCGGTGTTGCGAGGTCTGGGATCAAGTCCACACTCAGAGGAGGAGAAGGAGGTGTTGGCCTCATATGCCACTCTTTACTAACCAAAGGCGTCTCAGTGTGGCTTACAATCACCTTCCCTTCCTCTCCCCACAACAGACACCCTGTGAGGTAGGTGGGGCTGAGAGAGTTCTGAGAGAATCGTGACTAGCCCAAGGTCACCCAATTGGCTTCACGTAAAGGAAGGGGAATCAAACCCAGTTCTCCAGATTAGAATCCGCCATTCTTAACCACTATACCACACTGGCTCTCTGGATTACCATGGATCAGTCACCCTGTCTCAGTCTAGCCTGCGTCACAGGGTTGTTGTGTACTGCCATAAGCTCCCTGGCAGATGTGCAGGATAAAAATGGGTGTGTGTGTGTATAAATTCCTGTTTTGGTTTTGCAAGCCCCTTGTATAAATCAAAGCCTTAATTCTTTAAATGGTGTCTAGGACTAGTTTGGGATCGAATTATGACCTATGACCCACTCTGTTCAACATTCAGGCTGCAGCAGCTATAGCACCTGTATTGTCCAGACACTTTTCAAGGGCAGCCCCATATAAAGAGCACTGTAGTTGTCTACTTGAGATGCTAACAGGGCATCTTTTTGCCCAGGAAAGGCTGCAGCTGGTTTACCAGCCAGCCACCTGTTTATCCAATAGAGGCCAAGCTAGGTTCAACAACCCTCCCCCCCCCCCCAAGTTATGAACCAGGGGAGTGCAACCCCGTTCAGAACAGGAGACACCCCCAAATTCCTGGATCAAACATTCCCCCACCACCACCCCACCACCATCCCACCACCACCAGTACCATCTCTATTTTGTCAAGATTAAGCACCAGGTTTTTAGCCTTCATTTACCTCAAGACTGCCTCCAGGCACCAGTTCACAGTTCCCACAGCCTCCCTGGGATCTGTTCGAAGCATAAGCCAGAGCTGAGTGTTATCTGCATCTTGGTGGTGGAGTATCACCATTATCCAGCAAAAGGTTTCCCCACCATAGACTCTAGGATCACCAACTCTGGGTCAGGATCAGGAACTTTCCGGAGATTTGTGGGCGGAGCCTGGACAGGGTAGGGTTTGGGGGTGGGAGGGATCTCAGCAGGGCATAGTGTCATAGATCCCACCCTCCAGAGCAGCCATTTTCTCCAGGGGAACTGATCTCTGTAGTCCGTTGTAACTCTGGGAGATCCCCAGGACCCACCTGGAGGTTGGAAGCCTAAGGACAAACAGCACGTTACATGGCAAAACTGTTCTTGAACATGTCAGTTGCAAGAGGATGACTGCCAGGAGATTTTTACACAGTGGAATATCACACCAGAAAATGTGAAGGATTTGTGACTGCTCAGCATCATATCCATTTTTCGACCTACTGGTACTTAAAACTCTACTGTAACGTCATATCTTTGTTTTCTCGAGAGTCATGGCAAACAATTTAAAGCCTATCAGAATCCTTCTAGAGACATAGTCCACCACTATTTTTGCTCTTCCTTCCTTCCATTGCCTTGCTTTTACCCATTTTTCTTGAATCTCCAGGTCTTCCCCAAGCAGGAGTTGCAACTCTCCTTCAAGCAAAAAAACAAAACAAAACACCCCACATTGAATTTGGTTTGTAGCTATTAATATGCGTAATTAAGGATCCCAGCAGCCCAGCCCCCAAAGTACTCTGCCAAGATGAGGCCCCCAGCCCATCATACGGATCTGCTCAAAAGTTCCAAGCAGATGATGCCCTTGGAGAATAGACGCCTATGGCACGTTGCCATTTTATGCCTGGAGAGATGGGTCTTCTGTTCCAAGAGCCACAAAGAAAAGTCTTAGCAGTTAATCATGTTATGCATCCACTTAGCAAATGGAAACAAGAATCATTAAAACCCCTGCCACTTGGAGAGATAATAAATATCTTCGGAATAATATTCATTAAATAGCCCACGCCAAAAAAAAAGAAAAAGAAAAAAGGCAATGTTGCATTAATCGCAAGAGAAATGGCAAAAAAAACTTGGCATTGTGCTTCGGAATTCATGTATGGCCGCCTAAGCTGATTACAACCAAATCTAAAAGACTAGTTTTTTTTCCATTGGAAGGTTAAATTCTCAATTAATTTTCCAGCGTGTTGCCGTCTCTACTAAGTGCTGCTGCTAATTGCACTAAAACAATAGACTTCTCTGTTTGAATTGAGCGCATGAATTCAAGATGCTGCCAGAGACCTAATAGTCTTAAAAAAGCTACAGCACACGTCAGAATTACTGTATAAAACGCAATCCAAATTCTAATCTGGTTTAAAAAAATTTTAAAAGGCTTGCTGCAGGGGAACTGTTTATTGTACGCTTTGTGTTGTTGCTTTTTTAAAAAAAGAAAAGTTGATTGCGAAGCTTTAAATTATAGTTCTTTCCAATAATCTTTGGTAAAAGCTTGCTATGAAGATTACAGTGGACTGAATCCATTCCTTTCACAACAGAGGAGGTATATATTTAAAGTATTCTGAATAAAACAATTGTGAATAACAGAACACAAAGTATAAATTTCAGAGGAATAAATTCCAAAAGCAAAAAGAGGGGAGGGAGAAACCTTGTGGCATTTTAAAACACGATCCTGCACAGAACTGATGAAGGGAGCTTTAACTCTTGACAGCTTCTTCTTGGGAATCTTGTAGGTCTTCAGGGTGTTACTAGACTCGAGTCTTGCCGTCCTAAACAGAGTTACACCCTTCTAAGGCCACTGAAATCCATCAGCTTAGAAGGGTGTAATTCTGTTTAGGACTGCAGTGTTCAAGACTTACAGATTTATTGTGGCAGAAGCATTCCTGCAATTTACACCAGGGTGGCAGCTCTAGATTGTGGAATTCCTGAAGATTTGAGGGGTGGAGCCTGGGGAGGGCAGGGTTTGAAGTGAGGGAACCTCAGTGGGATATAATGCCTTAAAAGTCCACCTTCCAAGGCAGCCATTTTCTCCAGAGGAACTGATCTTTTTTTGCCCTGTAATTTTGGGAGATCTCCAGCCACCACACAGAGGCTGGCGACCCTAACCCTTTACACCCCCAAAAAACTTAGTCTGTAAAAAATGTCTTCCTCCTTAAGGTGCCACCAGACTCCTTTTTGTTTTACAAAACCTATTTTTATACTTCTTTACTTTGCATTCTTTAGGTGTTAGGAAAAAACAGACTGCGGCCCCGGTCACATGGAGAATTTGCCACGTGGAAAGCATGAATGTCAGGTGGAGTTTCGGGGCACGATCACACCACAACATCTGGAAAGCGTAGTGCTCCCATGGCCAACCCGTGGCATCCCGCCGAAGATGCAGAGTTAAAAAGTACCGAGGAAAGTGCACAAGTATCCAGAAAACGTGGGGCAAAGGCGGGCATCTGATCACAGGAGCACTAGTATCCTGTGGCATCCGATGCCCATCCACGTCCCGTCGCAAACCGGATATTTTGCCCATCTGATCCGGAAGCGGTAGCTTGCGATCGCCACTTATGTGATCACGCCGCACCACTTCTTTGCCACACTTCAGCATCGCCATGTGATCGGCAGCTAACAGCCTAAGCGCGGAGACTCAGGGGACCGTGTGATCGGGTTACCATGCTTTATTTTGCTCTGGGGTGAACAGCCATGCCTCCCCCTCACGTTATCTGGCCCATGTGACCACAGTCTGCTTATGGCAAACCTGGGTATAGCCAGATTCAGGTTCCTTGGCTTTCTGTGAAACAGCTCCATGGCCCTCCATATTTCATCAGTGGTGAGCAAAAGAACATTCCCCACTCGATGACCTGCTGTTTATAAACCCTCAGTTCATCTCACAGTAGTTATTAAAAAAAAAAAACACAAAGAAAACTATTCTAACTGAAACTTTTCTCACATTGTACATGACATAAACAAGTTATTGTGTGTTATAAAAGAGCCTGCATGAAGGAAATCTCTGAGATAGGTGAAGATTCTGAGGGGAATGATAAATCAATAAGGAAATGCTCCTTTCAGTGGAAACTGCTTTTCAGCAATTTGGAGCCAGAAGATTGAAAAGATTTTAAGCTAAGAAAGGACTTTTATTACTGTACTAAAACATGTCCTACTGTCAGGTATCAGTATACTGGTAGATCTGAAGGTAGAGGTAGCATAGCTTGGCGGTCATTCTGGGTGAAGAGATCCATACATGTGCTCCCAACATGGCAGTGGCCAACTTTAGCCCAGACTTCATTTTCATTAAAACTTAGTTGTAGTAAGAATCCAGTTTCTACTTTTCTTCGGTCCAACAATGCTGTCTAGCGTTGCCAGCTCTGGGTTGGGAAATACCTGGAGATTTGGGAGGTGGAGCCGGGAGAGGGAAGGGTTTAGAGAGAAGAGGGACCTCAGTAAGGTATAATGCTGTAGCATTCACCCTCCAAAGCCTCCATGTTTTCCGGGGGGACTGATCTCGGTCGTCTGGAGATCAGTTGTAATAGCAGGAGATCACCAGGCCCCATCTGGAGGGTGGCAACCAGGGCTCTTTTTGTAGCAGGAACTCCTTTGCATATTAGGTGACACACTCCTAATGTAGCCAATCCTCCAAGAGCTTACAGAGCTCTTCTTACAGGGGCTATTGTAAGCTCTTGGAGGATTGGCTACATTAGGGGTGTATCGCCTAATATGCAAAGGAGTCCCTGCTACAAAAAGAGCCCTGGCTGGCAACCTTAAGAGCTGAGGAGTTCCACCTAGCACCATAATCACAGTCCTTTCTAACTCTTGTTGGCATTGAAAGGCATCTTGGCCAATGAAGAAAAAATGGAGAGGCAGTGTGGAATAGTGGTGAGACTAGGATCACAGAGATCGAGGTTCAAATCCCACCTCTGCCATGGAAGCTCGCTGGGTGACCCAGAGCCAGTCCCAAACTCTCAGCTTAACCTACCTCACAGGGTTCTTGCGAAGATAAAATGGAGGAGAATGATGTAAGCCACTTTTGGTCCCCGTTGGGGAGAAAGGCAAAGTATTAAAAAAGCAAAATAAATGGATGGAACTACAAATCCTTTGTTCCCCAGTGTCACAGAGCTAGCAACAAATAACTCTCCACTTGGTTTTGTATACACTTGTTATCTGTTTTATATTGTTTTATTATGGCTTCTGCCTCACCCTCAAGGCTGAGAATTATGATTTGGTGAAGTACGATATTGTTAGAGATCCTTATTCACATCTTGAATTAAAGTACCTAGAGTTCAGATCCCCAGGAAGAGGGAATAGCAGCAGAACTAGTTTAAGCTTTTACTGTAATACTTCAAGATTAATCTGTGAGCCCCTGCTTCAGATTCCATCATATTAGACAGGCCAGTTAGCTTCAACATGGAGGAGTGCCTTCTCAGTGGTGACACCAGAGCTTAGGTCCAGCCCTACAATATTTGCCTCATTCAAACTTTAGAGATGTTGGGGGTGGCATTTTGTTCCAGGACACTGAAAGTCTGGACAACACTTCCAATTACCATGTCAGATTACACAGGGAAGCCATTGAAATCCATAAACATAAACACAACTTCAACAGGAAAGAAGAGAGTCTAAAAATAAATAGGGTTTCCTGTCCTGAAAAACACAAAATGCTCTACATCTGACAATAGCACTAATATAATAATAATACTTTATTGTCATTGTACATAGCACAACAAAATTAAAAGTGCAATCATTTCAGTAATCTACAACAATAATCATACGCGCTCACACAGCCATTCACAACTGCTTCATAGCTCCACTAAAGTTCACATAGCAACTAAATTTAGAATTTCAGATTACAGGTTACAGATAAGTTTAGAATTTCAACAGCCATTCCACATACAAAAGAACCTCCTCAGGAAACAGGAAACCTACTTTTCCCCCATGGAGACTCATAAGCATCTTACATTGTTCTCCACTCCTTAGGGTTGCGAGGTCCCACTTGAGAACCGGTGGGGGATGGGGAGGGGATTTATCTGGAGCAGCAGGGAGGCCCATCCAACCTACAGCGACATGTCTACATCACTGGCTATGTGATCCGGAAGTGATGCTTCACTTCTGGGATGTCAGGGCAACCCTGTAGTGTTTGGGCAAAAACTTTATAGTAAATTTGACTTCTACCATAGAGTTTTTGCCCAAATACCAGAGCATTGCCCCCAATGTCCTGGAGGTGATAGGATCACTTCCTAGTCATGTGGGATGCATGTAGACACATTGCTGCCTCTGGGAGGATTTTCTCTCTTTTTTTGAGATCAATCCCCCCCTGCCAGCCTGTTGATTAGTGGCAGAGAGGTGGAGCCTGGAAGGGGGGACCCCTGCCTTCACTGGGTGTGGGGTCTGGCAACCCTATCTCTCCTCCATTTTAGCCTCACAACCACCCTGGGGACATAGGTTAGGCCAAGAATCTTTGACTGGCCCAAAGTCAGACAACCAGCTTCCATAGCAGAAGGGGGATTCAAAACGGTGTCTTCCAGGTCCTATTCCAACTTTCTAACCAATAGGCTACAATGCCTGTCTATGGCAGCCAGCTAACTGGTTGGCCATCAGCAAAGTGGCCATCCACTTCTGACTGCTATGACTTTGGAAGCATTGAAGCAATTTGTTTTCTGGATGTTGTACTCAGCCAGCTCATTGATTAGAGTTTCCTAATTATTTTCAAGTGATGCTTAATGGAAGAAAATACTTTCAGGATTAGATTTGTCTCATTAGCAACCTGTACAGTTTCAATTAAGCCTGCTCACTGTATCACCAACCCTACATTTTGTCAACCGCTGATTTCTTCCCATGGTCCCCTCCTATATTTTGGATGCTTTCTCATTGTTGTGCTTGTTTGCATTTTAATTGGGTGACTTTTTCTAAGCTGGCTGGTTTGGTGTACTGTTTACATTTTTTTTAAAGGAAAAAAGAGGCCCTTGAGAGCACGCTGATGAGACAAGTTATCAGAAGGTGTGAATAGAAAAAACCTGCAGGGGGAAGGACGGGACTTGGTGCTTGCCAATGGAAGACAAATTGCTCATGGTGCGATTCCACTGTGTGATTCCTGCTGCTTTTTGTATAAGCTGCCCAATAAAGTTTAGCAGGACATGTTGCTTCACAAGTGGATGGCCCTCTTGTGTGAATTGTCACTGCAAACAATCTACTGGCTTTGGTTTCAAAACCTTTCATCTGCATCACTTTGGCTTTGCTTAAGATGGCAGAGCTGGCATCAGCAGACACCCAGGTGGGGCAGCTGACAGGGCCCAGGGCTTCTGGTGGGACCCACTGCTACTACTGACCCCCCACACACATGCAATTTCCCTGCCTGCTCACTTGTGTGTGGAGAAATGCCTTGTCTCCTGGGAGGCTGGCAACAAGCAGGGCTCCATTGTGCATTTTAACCATTTTTTCCCTTTGAGCTAAGAACAAGGAGGAGAGGGGAAGGGAATTAGCCCACGGCCTTCCAGAGGCATCTCTTAAGAAATGCTAATAGGTCTAGCAGAAGAGACAATGGGATGGGCCAGTTCACACCCCCCCGCTTTCTCCAAGCAGGGAATATGGATTTGGAGGACTGAGAATACCAGAGAGACCATCAGGAATGGAATTTCTAGAAGCTACAAGAAGAGCTCTGACCCCAGCTGACCCAGTCAGTGGGAGGAGACGGGTATATGACAACATCTCAGTGCAACAGGAAATCGCTCTTTTTCTTTGGGATGCTCAGATGATGAGAGGACACAGAACTCTTTACTCCTGAGACTGGGAACAGGTTTCAGGGTAATGACAACTCTGTAGGGAACTAGAACAGCTAAGATAAAGAGCCTCTCCTAGATTTTACCATCATCTGGGGCATGTATAGAGAAGGGACAGAAGATGTGCATTTTCACCAGTTTCTTTTGACTTCCTTGTTCAGATCTGGTGCTGTGCTAACAGTATGCTTGTAAACATTTTCTTTTTACTACATGTTTTAAACTGTTGGTGCTGGGAGTGGGTTCTCTGTACCACACATATCTCCAACCATTTTGGACACACTATTTTAAAAGGCATTCTGTGGGGGGCGTGTTGGCAAGCAGCTATTCCTCCAAGGGCGACCAAGGCAGTAAACTGTCCCCATGGTAACCAGACATTGGGCAGCGGGAGACTCAGAGGCAAAGCCTCAAAGCTTAGAAAGGGACAATCAAGCTGGGGTCTTGATTGTCTGGGTGGGCAATCCCTAAATTGATCAGGTGGTGGTAGTGGGCTACTCAAGAGTAACAGAAAAGACCCTTCAGGGAGTTTGGAACCCCTAGGAGGGCAGGGTGGAATGGGGCCTGCAGGCCAGACTAGGCACGTTCTGCCACAGAGTGCTTCATCACTCATGTATTTAGGGGCACACACTGCCCAGCACCATCAGAAAAAGTGCTGTGGGCAGTGCAGCTGGCTGTGAGGATGGGCAGCAGGAAGAAAGGCAGGTGGTGAGATACATGGATGAGTGTGTGTGAAGGGGGCCCCTAGGAACCCTCTACCCAGGGCCCTACAAAATCTGGAATTGGCCCTGCTCAGCAGAGTATAATGCCACTGAGTCTGTCCTCTAATGCAGCCATTTTCTCCAAGGGAACAGATTTCTCTAGTCTAGGGATGAGTTCTAATTCAGGGAGACCGCTTGTAATTCTGAGAGACCTCCAGGCAACTAATAGGATTGCCAACTCTGTTGGGAAATACCTGAAGATTTTGGGGGTGGAGGCTGGGGAGGAAGGAGTTTGAGGAGGGGCACAACCTCAGTGGGATGTGTCATAGAGTCCACTCCCCAAAGCTGCCATTTTCTCCAGAGGAAAAGATTGCTGTTGCCTGGAAATGAATTCTAACTCTGGGAGATCTCCAGACTCCACCAGGAGGTTGCCAGTCCTGCCATCCATCCATCCCTTTCAGTTAGGGTTGCCAGGTCCCCCATGTGCATGGGGGATCCCCCAATTTCTGGCACTTCCCCTGGTGCCAGCCAGCTGACCGGTGGGGGAGAATTACCACCCCAACAATAATCTAACTACGTCACCCGGAAGTGGCATAGGAACACTGGGGGCGACACTCTTGTTTTGGGGCAAAGCTCTATGGTAAAATTAGCTTCAAACCACAGAGTTTTTCCAAAACCCAGAGCGTCATCCCCCAACATCACTGATGTGCTTATGTCCCTTCTGGGTGACGTAGGCATGTTGCCCCCACCCTCCCCTCTCCTGGAGCATTCTGGTAAGTCCCCTGCCAGCTTGTTGTTCGGACCTGGCAACCCTACTTTCAGTCCATTCAACCATCTCCCTCACATTTGTATCCCACCCTTCCTTCAAGGAGCTATAGGCAGGTTTCATAGTTCTTCCCGTTTTGTTCTCAGAACGAGCCTGTGAGGGAAGTCAGGTGACAAGAGAATGACTTGGCTCAAGCCATGTTGCTGAGAAGGAGGGGAAAGGGGGACAAAGTTCCGGGGACCCTGGTCACTCTGAGGGCCTGTGGAGCCAGGCAAGTCACATGCTTCCCTTTTGTAAACTTTTGAGTGGTGTGGTCTGGGTGGAGGGTGGACTCTATGGCATTACACCCTGCTGAGGTCCTCCTCCTCCTGGCAAAGCCCACCCTCCCTGTGCTCCACCCCCAAATCTCCAGGAATTTCCTAAACCAGATTTGGCAACCCTATGATATATAAAGAGCACAGACTGGTAAATTTTTCACGGAAGTTCAGCATTGCTTGACGATGCAGCTTTTTGCCTGAGCAACCATCCCAGTCCCTTTTTGCATGTGTATTTTTAAAGCCAAGGGGGGAAATGGAGCATAATCCGTCCTTTTGGCTTCCTTCCAGCTCTCCAACATCAAATAACTTTGGTTCAATACTGTGCTTTCAGGATTTACCTCCAGAGATTTGATTTAACAGCAGCCTTCTCAGTCACAACCCTCTGACATGGTTAAAAAAGCAAAGAGGGCCTATTTTATTTTAAATTAATTATTATAAGGATTCTCATTCAAGGTCTCTCCCTTTGGTTCCTTTCCATATGCTCATAACAGCGGTACATTAAGCAATTGTTGCAGTGTATTGTCGCTAATCTTGTCCTATTGCCTTTTTGTTCAGCTAATTCCCCGGCACAACCTTGAACATGGCAGAATACCTTTTCTTGGGGGGGCACCGTTATGTCTTTGTCAAGCACTCATAATGTGATGGATCACGGTGCTTCCGTACATCAGTTGTTTGGCTTTCCTTTATGTTTTGCATTTTAATTCTGAATGCTCTTTCCTTGTCTTGCTCTCCTGGTTCTTACTGTCAGTGCATAACATATGTATACAAGCAGGGGACCCACGAGGACTTGTGGGGGCAGTCCATTCCCCTTTTCCCACCATTTCCTTATTTCCCTCTTTCCCTTCATTGGCAGACCCCATAGCATCTCCCCTTCCCCTGCTTTTATCTCTCCTTCCCACCCACCACCCGCCCCTGTCTTCAAGCTTTCAGTCCTTCCTTCCCCATACAGCCTCTCCCTGGGAAAGCTCTGCATAGTTCAGCAGGGCTGGGGCCAGTTGCAAAGCGGAGAACCTTCAAGGCATTTGGGGGCATCCCACTTTCTTATTTCTCCCTCTCTGCACTATTAGGTAGATCAGACTAATGTCTGGCCCAGCATCACCCAAAGAGTTTCATGCCCAAGCAGAGACTTGAACCCAACTCCTCCTGTTCTGACATTTCAACCATTATCTTATAAATATTAAGAAAAAGATTATCTGGCTCTGAGATTCACGAGAGCCGCAGAATGAGCAATGAAAATGGGGGGGGGGACCTCTCTGACATGTATTGCATTTCCTTCCGGTTTTCCTCCTGATAGGGGCTGCAAAATTTATAAGCCATTTACAAGAGTATGTAGGGGTTTCTTTCATAGTTTATGATTCCATCACAATTGAGACTTCACATAAGCCATAATCCTCTAGACCAGGCCAAGCCATATACTTTAATCAAAGCACCATATATGACATTCAGGAGTGTACTCAGAACTGGAGTCCAGCAGCCATGGAACAGACACCAGGAAGAAATCTGGAGATCTGGAGATTAAATCAGAATCCTAATATTAAAGGGACATTAACTCTGACCAAAGCCTCAGTATTGAAAAAGGTGGGAGAAATGGTAGTAACTTACACATCTAACCATATAATCAAGTATTTCATTCCTCATAAAGTGTCACATGAAATTATGAAGTTACCTTGTACCGAAACAGATCACGGAGCTATCAGCAACTGATGGCATTCTTCTGGAGTCCTGAGGAGATCAACCTCTTCCCCCAATATCTGCTACCTACCTGACATCTCAGCTAGAGATTCCAGGAAATGAATCTGAGACCTTCTGTAGGCAAAGCAGGTACTCTGCAACTGATCCAAGATGCCACCTTATACTTAAAAAAAGAGACAGTTTGGTGTACTGGTTAAGAGTGGCAACCGTAATCTGGAGAACCAGGTGTGATTCCTCACTCCTCCACATGCAGCTCTTTCAAGGACTGCTCTTGAGAGAATAGCTCTGAGAGAACTTATTACTGATCCAAGGTCACACCAGGAGCTGCAAAGGGTGTCTTCTGTGGGGAGAGGAAGGGAAGGAGTTTGCAAGCCACTGAGACTCAGAGTGAAGGGCGGGGTATAAATCCAATTCTTCTTCTCCTTCTGGCCACTGATCCATCTAGCTCATTTCTGTTTCCAATTTGTTGAGCCTGTGGAAACTTCTGAGAACTAGTAGTTGGTGCCACCACAGAATGGTTGCCATGATGGGCAATCACAAAATAGCTGCCATGGGGATCTGCAGCCAATCAGAAAATATTTGCGGATTGTAAACCAAGCTTCTGCCTAGGATAGAATTAGCTCTTTTGAATGGGAGTTCCCCAAAGACAAAACAGTGATTCTTCCTGGGTTTTTCTGAAACACCTCCTATTCCATTGGCATTTTGCTTTAGAGAGAGATGTTTTGTTGAAAACATGGCGGGTAGCACATTGGGAATCATGGTAACTCTGACTGGCAACACCTCTCCGGGGATCCAAGCAGATCTTTCTAATCACTTGCCACTTGAGATCTTGGAGATGCTGGGAAATGAAACTGCTCATCTTCTGCATGGGATGTGCCATTGGGAGGTCCCATGGCTCAGTGGCACAGCATCTGCTTGGTATGCAGAAGGTCTCTGGTTCAATCCCCAGCATCTCCAGTTAAAGGGCTCAAGTAGTAGGTGTCAAGAAAGACCTCAGCCTGAGAAGCTGGAGAGCTGCTACCAATCTGTATAGACAATACTGACCTTGATGGACGAAGGGTCTGACTCAGTGTAAGATAGTTGCATGCTTCCACCCGAGACACAGCTTCTCCCCAATTAGTAATATTAGTAGTAATTTAGTGGTTTCCAAGGTATGGTCCAGGGAACTAATGCATTCCTAGATACGATGGTATACAAGATTCTAGGCAGATGGTCATCAGTATCCTCCATGATATTGATTTAAGTAGAGTCCTGAGGTCAGTTCTGGAGTGCATAGTCTGCTGGTGTGGCGAAGTTGCTAAGAGCACTGGCAGGACATCTTGGCCCTGGAATCTCTGGGTGGGCTTGGGTAGAACACTATTGTCTCCATCTTAGCCTCCTCTTGATGCTACGAAGGTAAAAGCTGACAACTGTCTTACAGGGCTGTTGAAAATAAATACAGAAGAACCAGAACAAGAAGTTATTAAACAGCAGCACCATAGGTATCTCCTGGATAATATCTGCTGTTTAGTACATTAAGTGAGAAGCTCCTCTTGGAATATCAGCAGTGCATCATTCCTGCAAAATGTTTAACTCTCCAATTCAGGTTGCTTAAGGTTTTTTTTTCCCTTCCCCCAACACAGCTCTGTACAACTACCATGGGCTACTTTATTGTGAATGAATGGTGCCTCTTTCCTTTGAACTCTTGACTGTTCCAAAGCCCAAATCATTGGACAGGATGCTGAGACCTTGTTGTGTAAGCAGAGGAGCTTCCTCTTGTGCAAAAGAAGTCTTTGAAATGTATCAATTCCCCCTCCAGATGCAAGTAAGGTTGCCAGCCTCCAGGTGGGGCCTGGGGATTTCCTGCTTTTACAACTGATATCCATCTGACAGAGATCAGTTCCCCTGGAGAAAATGGCTGCTTTGAAGGGTGGACTCTATGGCATTGTACCATACTGAGGCCCCTCCCCTCCCCAAACCCCACCCTCTCCTGGATCCACCCCCAAAGTCTCCAGGTATTTTCCAACCCAGACCTGGCAATTCTAAATGCAAGCCCCCTGGGCCACATCCTACAATCTTCCAGAGTTCCCCCCTTCAAGGAGTGCACTGGGTTTTGCCAGGAAGTGGGCAATGGGAAACCTGGCTGGCCCAGGCTAATCTGATCTGGTCAGATCTTGGAAGCTCATCAGGGTCAGCCCTGCTTAGCACTTGGATGGGAGGTCACCAAGGAAGGCCAAGGATATGACGCAGTGGCAGGCAATGGCAAACAACTTTGGAACAGCTCTTGCCTTGAAAACCCCATGGGATTGCCTTAAGCCAGCTGCGACTTGGAGGCACTTTCCACCACCAGATGATGAGAAAACCTGTTGCATGAATGCTCTCTGTGTGTTTCTCTGCATGGGTCGGTCTCTAAGGTGCTACTGGACTCAAATCTAACTTCCGGTTGGGTGTTGGGCAAGGTAGACCAACTCCAGAAGCTCCGTGGACCTCCAAAAGGTTTACTATCAAACTGCGTATTTCCTGATATGCTTGTTTAGAAAATAAAGACTGATTCACATGTTACAATGTCCACGTCTGATTTTTTGGTTGAGCTGGTCTTCATTTTTTTTAAGGAAAAATGTTCACCCAGAGCCAAAAATGTGTAGATCCGGGGTGGGGGGCGAGTTTAGTTCCAAGAGAACATTTGTACAGTTCAAGGAGCTTTGCTGAAGTAATAAAAATACTATTAGTAATGTGACAAGCGAAGTTATTAGTTCAGGGACCTAGAAACCCAAACCCTGATCAAGAGTGCCAGTTTCTCCTCCCCCTGCAAAGTGGTGCATGTTATGCACGTGAATTACAATTAGGGTTGCCAGCTCTGGGTTGGGAAATTCCTGGAGATGTGAGGGTAGAGACTGGAGGGGGGTTGAGATGGGGAGGGACTTCAGCAGGGCATAATGCCAGAGAGTCCACACTCCAAAGGAGCCATTTTCTCCAGGGGGACTGATCCCTGCAGTCTGGAGACCAGTTGCAATTCCTGGAGATCTCTAGGCCCCACCTGGAAGTTGGCAACCCTAATTATAACTTTTTTTATCACCATGAAGTTTCACATTTTCTTTTAGAAGTTCCTGGTCCTCAGCTGACCCGTACGATCATCCAGCCTAACTCCATTCAGAAATAAGTTTGAGTTCAGGGGCACCTTTAAGACCAACAAAGTTTTATTCAAGATATGAGCTTTCATGTGCACGCACACTTTCTCAGATACATTGAAACGGAAGTTCACAGCCCATACATGTAGGCAGGTGGTGAACAGCAAATTAGCATACAGCATAATTAAGATGTTTTAACAGATGCAAAAACCAAACAGGAATAACAAGCTAAGCTTATATGGTCACTGGAATCAAATTTTGTTCTACTGCTTCAGACCAACAAGGCTGTGCACCTAATCAGTGGTTAAAGTGTTGGACTAGGGTCTGGGAGAGCCAGGTTCAAATCCTCGTTCTGCCATAAAATTCACTAGGGCCCCAGTCACACATGCCAGATAACGCGGGGGTGGGGGAGGGGAGGCTATTTGTGCTGTCGCAATTTAAGCTGCCCCTACGTGATCAGATGTGACAGCGGTGAACCGGTGTTGTTTTCGTCGTCGGCGCGCTTCAACAAGGAAGCAGGGATCCGAGAGGAGTGCGCTGGAGCGATCGCACAGAGAACGTCCGTCTGCGGCCCATCACAAACCGCTTGATAGTGGACTTTCCCAGGTACTTTTAAACTCTGCATCTTCGGTCAGACAATAAAGGTTGGCAACGGGTGCACGACACTTCCCAGATGTTTCTGTGTGATCATGCCCGTATAATCCGCCCAACATTCATGGCTCTCCCGTGACAAATTCTGCATGTGAACAGGACCCAGATGACTTTTCTGCCAATCACCGGTCTCCTGTATGCTTATTTGGTGTGTGCAGAGAAGCTAACATCCAATCAGGGTGACTGAAGAAGACAAATGAGATTAGAGACTGAGAAAAAAAAATGTTACAGTGTCAGCTCAGTTCAAATAGGGTCTGAATCTTCAGAGGGAGATTGGAGGGATGATGTGTAAACTGTGCATAAGCAGGCTAAAACAGAATTCTTGGAGAGAGAGAGTTTGTGTTTATAGAGCAGCTGGCTGAAGATCCTTTCTCAGGAGAGTTTGGATGGGTTTTGTGAGAAGACAGGCTAATGTAATGTTCTAGGAAAACAAAGTTTGGGTCCAGTGGGAAGAAGTGTGCATGCACACAAAAGCTTATACCTTGAATAAAACCTTGTTGGTCTTAAAGGTGCCCCTGGACTCACACTTTGGCCCAATCTGCATCTAGCATTTCCTCCACTGTTTTACCAAATCCATGCTGGAACAGAAGTTCCCATCTACATTGCATGTCACTTTCACTTTGATTGAGTGTTGCATTTTATGGCTGTGTCCAGACTGCATGCTACTTTCATTCCATTTGACCACACTGAAAGGTTTTGAGCCGCATCTTTTCCTGTTCTATTGTGGGTCTGGTAAAACAGCGGAGCAAATGCTAGATGCAGATTGGGCCTTTCTTCTAATGTTTTAGGAAGAGACTGTAGCTGTTTCTGGGTGGAGCTCAGATTTACACCTTGAGAATTCTGAGACTGAGGAAAGGACAATAGTTACCTCAAAAGCTTGGCTGACAACTGTTCTGTGCACCCTGTAGTTGACACCCAAAACACTATAACTTAATGAGCCCAGCAAAAGCAGTGCATTAACTGTTTTAAGCCTCTTTACTGAACATTCTTATCTCCTCTATCTCTATAGTAAATATGTTACTTTTTTATCCTGTTGCCCTGATGTTTCTTATGAAATAAATGCATTTAGAAGGCCACTTGGGTTCAGTCTGTCAGGAGAAGGCTGGGATACAGACCACTCTGTTCAAATCAAGCAGCACTCTTCTACTTCTTCCATGGTATTTAAAACCCCAGCCTTCACAATGACTTTGGAAAAGTCACTCTCTCCCAGCCTAACCTACCTCACAGCATTGTTTTTGTGAGGGTAAAGAAGAAGAGAAGAAAGACATATTGTGATCCACTTTGAGACTTCATTGAGGAGAAAAGTGTGGTATAAATAAAATTTTAAAAATCTTGTGATGGGTTTAGGGAATAAACTAGGATTACATACATTAGATTTATCTGGTATTAACACCATCTGGTTTAACCGCTGGCTAAAGACTAAGATAATCAAGTGAACAAATAAAGTATTTATCAGCTTTTAAAAGAGAGTACATAAAAACCTTTTTGTCAAAAAAGGCAAACAAGAGAGAGAGGAAGCAAGCGGAAGTAAGAAACCTAGAAATAACAAGTTAATAAATGTTCTTGTACAGTTAAATTCACCATTCCCATAAACATAGTTATACAAATGACAGCAAAATCAATTGGAAAAATAACACAATTTCCAATTAATTTTTAAAAGGGGTATGTAAAACACAAGTACTACTTATAACTCTTTCAATAATAAAAAGTTCCACAAAAGAACAAAAACATTAGTGATTCCATAATGAATTCATCTCAACCTTTTGTTCAGTTGCTCATGGAAACCTCTACTGTCATTAAGAAACAGCTAGGTATTAAGAATGGGCCTAAGGCTGTTCCTATGCTTGCCAGCTCCTGGAGATTTAGGGTGGAGCCTGTGGTAGAGGGCCAGGTAAGAGCGGTGGACTCGAATCTGGAGAACCGGGTTTGATTCCCCCCTTCTCCACATGAAGCCTACTGGGTGACTCTGAGCCAGACACAGTTCTCACAGAACTCTTTCAGCCCTACCTACCTCACAAGGTGCCTGTTGTGGACAGGGGAAAGGAAGGCAGTTGTCAGCCAGTTTGAGACTCCTTAGGGTAGAGAAAAGCAGGGTATAAAAACCAACTCCTCCTCCTCTTCTTCTTTGGCAAAGATTGAGGAGGGGAGAGTGCAGCAGGGAGGTGATGCCATGGAGTCCACCTTCCAAAGCTGCCCTCTTCTCCATGGGAACTTATCTGTGTACTCTGTAGATCAGTTGAAATTCTGGCGGAACTCCAGGCCTCACTTGGACAATAGCAATCCTACCAGTGCTCCCTGACATGCAAACTCTCTCTAGGTAGGGAGTTTTATGATCTGAGGTTGCCTTCAAATGCCATGTCTCATACTGTTTCAGAATGTCTGTCATTCTTCAGAAAATGTTGCCTACTCCAGACCTCAAAGATCCTCATAACTTCTGAAAATCTAAAGCACAAGATGGATGGAACTCCTTTGGAAGACCCTCAGGATCCTGAGATAAGCAATGTCAACATCTTTACCCACTTTCTAGTTTTCTCACCCCTTCTACCCCTAGACTAGGTTTGGCATTTTTAGAAGACACACATCAGAAAAGAAATGAACACATTGGGCCCCATCCAGAGGTAGAGCCTGACTCAGGGTTCACCCACCTGGGGAAAAACCAGCATGGGGTCAAGATAGGGTTGCCAGAAATTGGGGAAAACATGGAGACTTTGGGGGTGGATCCAGGAGAGGGCAGGGTTGGGGGGGGAGGGAGGGATCAGCAAGGCACAATGCCATAGGGTCCACCCTTCAAAGCAGCCATTTTCTCCAGGGTAGCTGATCTCTGTCAGCTGGAGATCAGTTGTAAAAGCGGGAGATCCCCAGGAGGCTGGCAACCCTAGGTCAAGAGATGGCGCCCCTGTACCCAGGAACAAAGCTGAGAGGTCAGAGGGTGGGGACATGGGACAGAGTCATCAGAAAACAATAATTATAACATGAACAACTTTCTGTCTCTCTGTCTAAGGAGACACCAGGAAGTAAAGGAATGAAGAAAGGGCAGCCAAAGACATCTGCAGTGGATCAGGCAGGCTGTTATTTGAGACTTAGAAAAGCCTGAGCTGAAAATAAAAGTTAAATTGGCTGCAAGCCTAGTGCTGCAAAATTCTTCAGTGTGCAGCACAGAAAATTCCATTTCCTTGAAAGACAACAAAGGATTAAAAACGAGTGTCTCTTCTATTCCTTCCCTTATATGGGGGGTGATTCATTTGGCAACTGGCCCACGGGGGGGGGATGAAAAACTGGCCAGCTGGCAATCCTAAACAACTGCTTTGTATGGCTAACAGTATAATCCTAAACAGAATGACACCCTTCCCAGCCAATTGACTTCAATGAACTTAGAAGGGGGTAACTCTTTAGAATTACAGAAAACTTAAGTGTTACATGTCACTTGACCTTTTATCAAGATTTCTGCCAAGAGCTGTAGGGAGGAGCCATAGCTCTAAGGGAAGGGTGTAGAGCATCTGCCTGGCATGCAGAAGGTTCCAGGTTCAAGGACCAGCACCTCCAGTTAAAAGGATCAGATAGGAGGTGATGTGAAAGACCCTTTGCCTGAGACCCTGGAGAGCCACTGCCAGTCTGTGTTGACAACACTGACTCTGATGGATCAATGTTCTGATTCACTATAAGGCAGCTCCATGTGTTCATATGTTTGTATGAGATTTCCAACCCGCACCTGGTGTTTGTATGGGACAGCTTTGGTATACAAGCAAGAGGGAAGAACTGACTGATGGTTGCTATTAGTGATGCACAACAAGAAGCTCCGGGATGCAGAAGGAACAAATTGTTCTCTTGCATGGTTATTCTTGCTTAGTAGCTGATAGCACCAGGCCACACACATTAAAAGGAAACCAACAGTTTTTCTCCCCAATAAGTTTTCCAGTGGAGAGAATAAGGTACTTATCAATGAAGCTGCCTGGAAGAGAAAATTGTCACAGTAATTTTGAAAAAGTGTCAATCACCCCAAGCTCTATTCTCCCCAGAATAAACAAGAGATCTATCCGAATAATGGCGGGCTTGGTATTTCGTCTGCTGTGTTTGTAGAATACATGTGTCATTCCGAGTCTATCAGATAAAGGTTATTGCTGGGCACCGGGCGGGATATCTGGGGATCCTTCTGCAGCACAGGATCGGAGCACGAGCAGGAGCAGAGGTCAGAAGCAAGTGGAAGACCAAACAGACGACGGAAGGGGGATTGTTTTTCATACTCTAAGCATGAGGCTCATTGCTATTATGATTTTTTATCTTGACACTTTTTAGAGGCTGGAGCTTTTCTGCGCATGGGGCCACAGCTGCCTGGCAAGGAAATTCCTATTACAAGAAATTAGGAGTTATATGCCAAAGCTCAAAATTACCCAGATCAAAATGCTCCTTGAACAAGCCTATTTCAAAACTCCTATGGGGTCTAAAAGCACAGTTCGCCACTTGCTTTCTTTTTTTACTGAGGTCCTTTGAGACACACTTTTTTTAACTTTACTTTCCCCCCCCTCCTTCACTCTGAGACATGTGACCTCTTAGACGCTTTCTGTGTCAAATCTATTTCATGGCGGCTATCAAGTTCTACAGGAGGGAATCAAGCAACAAAGTCACATACGCTAAGAGGATCAAATGGGTGCTCCTTCTGATCGGCTGGTGAAAATCTGCTGGTCAAAATCTGGGCACCTGCCTGGAGAGAGTGCTTCTTTGTTCATTTATTCAGATATTTATACCCCATTTTTTTCCCTGTTAAGATATCAAAGACGCTTACAAGAAACAAGAAAAATATCATTTAAACAAGCAACTTCATCTCAGGTTGGTGGCCCTCCGTTGGTAACTCGTGGGAACCTTTAGAGCAGGGCTGTCAAACTCATTTGTTATGGGGGCCAGATCTGACATAAATGAGACCTTGCTGGGCCAGGTGTGTCCTAAAATGGAATGCCAGGTCGCGGAGATATAAACTTATAAAGGACACAAGCACAGAGGGGGTTTTGAACTTAAAATAAAAACGTGCTTAAAAAATTAGCACTCCTGCAATATTTTGTTTATTTAACCGTGTCTGATCACTGACACCTCTTGCTCTGAATTACTGCATCAAAATGTCTGTGCTGTTGCAATCTTGAGTAGGCTGTTCAGGTGTGTGTCTGTAAGATGCAAACCTACGAGGACGCAGCAGCAGCAGAACTGGAAGAAGAAGCAGAAGACAGCCAGTTCCACTGCGGGCCTGATAGAAACCCTCTGGGGGGTTGATCCGGCCCCCGGGCTGCATGTTGGACACCCCTGCTTTAGAGGGTGGAGCCTGGGGATGGGACAATGGCACAGATAACATGATGTCACTTCTGGGGGGGGGCACTGGGTAGTGATGTAACTAGCTGCAGTGCTCTAGCAATCCCACCAGTCTCTATGGTAGAAAACAGTAGAAATTGGAGGAAATTCCTAGAGCATCTTGGATAACATCACTCCCTGGAGCTCACCCAGGAATGATGTCACAGCATCTGCCCCCTCCGTTTCTCTCCCACTGTTCCATCAAGGAAGCCTGGGGGATGGAAGCCTGGGGGGAAATTGACCACCACAGTGGGGGAGGGGACTAGCAACCCGTACTGTAGCTCCTGGGCTGGTCCTTGATCCTCTGGGGTAGCTCATTCAGGGCCACAGGATTTTTTATGCCAGATTGATACCCGTGTATATGACAGACTGAAAGATCCCTTTTTGCCCCAGAACTTTGGTTCCAGTTCTGTGTGGGGCACTCTACGTGTAGCAAGCCTGAGGCAGGGACTGATTTGGGTAATAGCATAACTAGTTCTCATATATGAGCTTCCTCTAAGAACTGTATATTTTTGGAGCTTTGTTAGGCCAGTTCACCAGAGATTTCTCCACAAATCTGGAGTAGGATCCAGAGGGCAGCAAGAAAGGTTAGAAAAGTGCCCTATGTGCAGGATGTCCCCCCATCAGCCCTAGGATACTGTTAAATTCTTGGGTTCTAGACGCATTGCAGTGATCAGCTCTGGTTTATTAAGTGATTTCAACAAACTACAAGACAAACTAGCTGGGCTGGAGCCCTGCTTATAAAGCATGCAAAACACCACACCCAACACATACCCACTCCCAGTGAGAGGCTATTTACATTACACCTCTTATCTATTGGTTAGTTCCTGGATCCAGGTGAGATATTGTTCTAGAGAAGCAAGCTCAGCCCATTCTAGGGACAGCTTGAGGAATGGCTAGGCTCGATACATAACAGAGACAAACAGCAATGGCACATTTGAAGTCCTTCTCTATCATAGCCCCAATTTCATAGAACAGCCCTCTTGCACGCATAGGGAAGGCTACCTCAATGACGGTTTTCAGGAAAGTGTACGAGGCCCAACTTTTCTGAAGGGCTTTTGGGGTCTTTTTTAAGATGACAAACACTTGTTTTACAGGCGGGGTTATTGGCTTTTGACATATGTTTTAATTTATGTTTCATGGTTTTTACATTGTTCTTGAGTCCCAGGATGGGTTGTCAGCTCCAGGTTCAGAAATGATTATTTGAGGGTGGAGCCTGGGAGAATGGGGTTTAGGGGAGAAGAAACCTCGGCAGGGTATGATGCCACCTTCCAAAGGAGCCATTTTCTCCAGGAGAAGTGGAATAAATGTTTTGAATGTGTGAGTGAATGAATGAACGAACGAACGAACGAACGAACAAACGAACGAACGAACGAGCAATTTATGTAGTCTGGAGTTCAGTTGTAATCCCAGGAGGTTTCCAACCCCCACCTGGAGTGGGGCAACCCTAGTCCCATGTCATATCTAAATGTGTGGCAGTCAACCACTTATGAGCTGAGGTGAAATTCAGAAGTAGCTTTATTCATTCATTACTCTTTTATCTCCCTCCAAGGAGCTCAGGTTCTTTGCGTTTTTCTCCCCTCTTCCATTTATGCTCACAATAACTCCTGTGAAGTAAAGCAGGCTAAGAAAGAGAGTGCTCTGTGAGCACTTTCACACAAACTAAACAATGCACTTTCCATCCACTTTCAATGCACTTTTCAACTGGATTATACCATGTGAAATTGCATAATCCACTTGCAAACAGTCGCTGGAGTGGATTGAAACTGCATTTTTTAGAGGAGGAGGAGGAGGAGAAGAAGAAGAAGAAGAAGAAGAAGAAGAAGAAGAAGAAGAAGAAGAAGAAGAAGAAGAAGAAGAAGAAGAAGAAGAAGAAGAAGAAGAAGAAGAAGAAGAAGAAGAAGAAGAAGGAAAAGATTGGATTTATACCCCGCCCTTCACTACCCAAAGGAGTCTCAGAGTGGCTTACAAACTCCTTTCCCTTCCCCTCCCCACAACAGACACCCTGTGAAGTAGGTGGGGCTGAGAGAACTCTAACACGAACAGCTGTGCTAGAGCTTGTGACTGACCCAAGGTCACATCAGCACGTGCAAGTGGAGGAGTGGGGAATCAAACCCGGTTCTCCCAGATTAGAGTCCGCACACTTAACCACTACACCAAACTGGCACATTTAGCATGTGTGAAAGCGCCCAGGAGAGAATGACTGTTCCGAGGTCACCCAGCAAGCTTTCATGGTAGTGTAGGAATCTGAACCCGGATCTCCCAGATCCTAGCCTGTCACTCTAACCACCACACCATGCTGGGAAAGTTTTTTCTCACTCTGCCCCACCCCCAGGCAAAATTATTTTCCATCCCCACAACTCATCATTCGGAATGTCATTCAACAGACTTGTACAGTGGCTCTTGTTTGTGCTACTTGGAGCTGTAAGTCACAAGTTGTGGAGGCCGATGTTAGGATTTGTATGTGTGTGTGTGCATGCACATGCATATATTTTATACACACAGCACACACAACTATTTTACAGGAAACCAAATATGGCTGTCCTAGTGAAAGAAGCAATTGGTAAGTATTTCCTGCCTGGTCTGTTGCTAATGGAAGTCCTACAAAAGCCAGGAGCCATCAGAGGTGCCGTGAAGGTAACAGAATCAATGCAACGTACCACCCCAGGCAGGCTTTGAGGCAGTGCCAGCGATCCAAACTGAAACAATGACGTTTTTGTGACTAGAATATTACTGATTAAGCCGCCCTGGGAGTTCTTGCAGGTTTCTGTTGCTGGTAATTCAATATACGTTTTACTGGCTCATTACTGCCAATTAGCAAAGCCTTTTGCTTTAAAAATTTATTGGGAGCTGATGAAGAACAATGCAAACTTTCATGAAGGGGAGCATTAATTAGGCATTGGCCTTTTTGTTAGCCCGTGTATAAAGCAGAGGGGGAGCACATGCATTCCAGTTTCCTCCTTAAATTTGTCATAGCACTGAAATAGTAATATGATCACTATTGTAGAAGAAACCCATTTATCTTAAATAAGCCAGTCAAGTATCACCATCTGGCTTAAAACAGTTCTATGGGAATTAGAGATATAGCACTGGTTCCAGTGAAAAAAAATTCTATTTGTGATGGCACTCTTGTGCAAATGGAAACGCAAGGAAAAGCCTGTGGTAGCATCAAACTTAGGTCTTTTCTGAATGAGGGGTTGCTTGTTTTGTCAGTTCTGGCTCCATGCTATTGTGGTTTATTCCCTACTTTGGTCTATCTCCTGATTTCCACACACATTTTTTATTTTTATTTTGTGTATGTGTGCACCTGGAAGTCATAGCTACCTCTGGTGACCGACCCCCACTGAGGGGGCTGGAGGATATTCAGAGAGGCTGGAAAAAGCCTGCCCCCACTTCCTACCTCTGGTATTTCAAGGAGGTCTCCCATCCAAATACTTGCCAGAGTTGACCCTGCTTAGCTTCTGAGATCTGACAAGATCTGGCTTGTCTGGGCTATCCAGGTCAGGATCTGCCCACACATATTTGTGCATTTAGTTTTGATTTTGTTTTGTTTTTTTCTCCAGCTTTTTTCCTTTTTTTTAAGACTACTTTTACCCCATTTTTTTAACAACCAATTTGGAGTCAGTTCCCCCCCCTCATGAATAATGTTTCTACCAGTTTTCTTTGTCCTGACAACTCCCACCCTCCTCCAGTCCATTGTTTGATTATTGGATTGTCATGGTCAAACCACTTCTCCTCCCCTGCATCCTGAAGACTTCTCTCTTTTTTTTGAATGGCACTAAAAGAGAGATATATCGCTGGGGCATTGTAACAATAGGCTTTCCCAGCTTTCATTTAAAAAAAAAAGTAAGGCTCTATCCCCCTCCCTCACCGAGATATGCCTTTTTCCTTATATCTCCACAAGGGAAGAGGTTAGAGACTTATTTTTTTTAAAAAAAATGAAAGCTGGCAATTCAGAGAATCTGCTAAGCCTATTGTTACAATACTCTAGCAATATGTCTCTATTTTAGTACCTTTAAAAAAAAACAAGAAAGGGAGTGTTCTGTGCTGCCACTGTTGACACCAAGTCACCCTCCCTTGAAAATCCTCATTATTGAAGGCATGCACAGAAGAAAACTCCAAAACTGTGAAAATGGAGAGGGAAGGCAGACTTGTGGAAGAACCCGACTCGATTCCAGTGTTTGCGGATTGACTTCCAAGAAAATCAGGAGTAAGTTGAGCATGCAGAAAAGCCCTGACTGTATCTGCACTTGTGTTTCAGCTAGTACATGTTCTTGTGTAACCAGTTTCTGGGCAATATAATATACAAGAAGGGGGCCTTTGATACTCATGGGGGGAGCTCCAGTGGAGGAGTAGGAAGCAGCTCCAGGTGAGCCTTCTTCCTCACCCCCCCCCAGCACCAACAGCAAGGCCCGCGCAGCTCCCAGCCACCAGTCCCACCAAGCCTTCTCCCTCCTCCCCCAGCAGCGGTGGTGAGGCCTGAGCGGCTCCCTCCCCCGGCACCCATGGTGAGGCCTGAACTCGGCCCACCAAGCCTTCTCTTTCCCTCATCCCCCCTGGTGGTGGCAGTGGCGAGGCCTGAGTGGCTCATAGCCGCTGGCCCACCAAGCCTTCTCCCTCCCCCCAGCACCCATGGTGAGGCCTGAGCTTGGCATGAGCTTGGCCCGCCAAGCCTTCTCCCGCCCCTCCCGCCCCGGTGGCAGAGGTGGGACAGTTGCCAGGGCATTCTCTGAGCATGTGCAGGGAATGGTCTTTTACTTTTGGGGGATTTAAATATCCCCTGTATACTTTTTTCAACTTTTTTGATTTTTCTGCACACCAGGAGACTGCTCCAAGTGTGCAGGAAAATCTCTCTGCCCCCGAAGTGCCCCCAATGTGCAGATTTAGATATCCACACAGAGGGGGCAACTTAGCTATTAGATATATAGATGGGATGAATGTGATGGGTGTTGCACATGATCTTGCTCAAGATGAACTGCATTTTGTCATTTTTACATTTCCACTTGTGCGCTGCTGGATCCAAGCCATCAAAATTTGTGTGTGTGTTGTTTTTGTACATTGTCACTGTTCCCGGTTTCAGCTTGTCTCATTTTCCCTGCAGCCACTAATATCCCTTTCCATCTTTCATGCCATTTTGGCATTACTTATATGCCATTTTTACAGCAACAGTGCAATTTTACAGCATTGTGATGCAGAAATAATACTGAGGAAAGTATTGATAATGGAGGGAAATTTGGCATGAAGAAAGGGAACCTGGTGCAAAGACAAGATTTGTTTTTTACAAAGAAGAACCAAGATTAAAATGGAGGCAGGAGGGCCCTGATAAGAAAACCTAAAAGGGTTATTACACTGGGAACATTTGGTTAGGATTTGTATGCTCTTTGGAGAAGGGTGGATTTCCCTAGTTCTGCCTCTCCATTGTTCTGGAATTTCCAGTCCCACTTATTTTACTCTGAAACTGGATTTTGCGCAGGTGGCTGCATGTTGTAATTGCTTCCATTTGTGCTCTGTGTTTACAAATGCACATATGGCTAAAATACTGCCCCAAACAGTAAACTTGCTGTGAAGTTAAGCATGACTGCACTGAGACTATTTTTGAGCAGTTTTTTTAACTGATGTGCAGATCCATTTCTAGGCAATGTTAACCACATAGAGAGAGAGACAGAGAGAGAGAGGGAGAAGCAGGTCTAATCAGAAGTCCATCCCATCTTATTCAATGGGGTTTACTCCCAGGAAAGTGTCCATTGCACTGCACCCAAAAGACCTTAATGGAATGAATGGAAAATACCATAGGACTGCAACACAAAGATCTCAATTGAATGAATATGTCTATATTGCCAAATGCATGCATCTTCAGACATAGTTTTGATAGGGACACAGAACATGGAAAATGGCCATACAAAGTGGACCCTCTGGATAATGAAGTGACTGTACAATTTCAGAGAATTCACATCTGATTCATAGAAACATAGAATTGGAAGGGATCTCCAGGGTCATCTAGTCCAACCTCCTGCACAATGCAGGAAATTCACAAATACCTCCCCCTCCACAAACACCTCCATGTTCCATACCCAGAAGATGACAAACAAGACTGTTTGAGATGCATCGGGTATATGACAAAAAGAGCTTTGACTCTTGAAAGCTGATACCCCTCAGATCTTGCTGGTCCCTAAGGTGCTACTGGACTAGCTGTTTCACATCTAAACATTTCTTTCAGCAACCCAAGTCACATGTGTACTCTTCCTAGTACTTCCTGGTCCATGTCATACACTAGCCACCAGTATGTAAGGTAAATCCAACATTAATTTTGGATTAACTTTGTTTCAGAGTTCAGAATCAATGTATTTTCAGCTGGTTGTTTGTAAATCTTGTCTTGCTTAACAATGGGCTGGATTCAGCCACCTTTTTCATTCAGTCTCCCCCAGTTGTCCTCCTTACTACAGCCTTCACTCCACATAGCTATTGTCCAAGTAAGTCCTGTGATCCTCAAAATTCCCCTTTCCAGCAGCAGAAAAGCTGGCTAGATCCAACCTATTAATTATTAACCTGCAAAGGCAGAAGCAAGAAAAGAAAGAAAGAAAGAAAGAAAGAAAGAAAGAAAGAAAGAAAGAAAGAAAGAAAGAAAGAAAGAAAGAAAGAAAGAAAGAAAGAAAGAAAGAAAGAAAGAAAGAAAGAAAGAAAGAAAGAAAGAAAGAAAGACTACATTTAATTTAGCCATTTGTGCCTTGCAAAATATATCCTACTTGCATGTAAGATTATTTACAGTGCAGTCCTGAACACAGTTGTTCACTAAAGGGGACTTAGAAAGGTGTGCAGCTCTATTTAGGCAAAACTGAATCCAGTAGCACTACATTGGGTTAATGAATATGTGTTTTCCTTTACTAATTTAATGACATATTTTGAGCATGTATTTGTGTTTCCAAGTCCTGTTTCCTGCCTTGAATCTTCAGGGCAAGCTGAGTTAAAAAAATAAAATAAATCAAGTAAAGTTCTCCAACATCTGTATGATCCTGGTTTTCAGACTGACCACCATTTTCTGCTAAGAAAAACACAGTGAGAACAGTGATCTCCCACCCCTGCAAAAATCCCCACTGTTATAAAGTCTACAGAATGTCTACATGCCAGACCGCAGCCGCAGGAGAATTTCTATAAGGAGTGTTTATATGTTTTCTTTGTCATTCCCATAATTATGAACTCCAGAGCCTGCAAGTCACTCACCAGGGGATGCTACAGACTGCCTGCCTGCAAGGAGTCATTTTTTAAAGTTGGGTTAAGGCTGGGAGAAGTTTAATAATGACTCATTAAAGTTGGGGATATAAAAATGGAGGCGCTTGGAGAGCCATAAAGCTGAAGGAGCGGGACGGTAATGGGAAGGGGACGCAGTGCTGCGTGGCAGTATAGAGTTGATTGGATGCTTCAGGGCTCATTCTGGAAGTTTACTGACCAGGTCGGGAATCCCCCTTTAACTGCAGATGGATGCGCGCTGCATGCCACAGGAGTGGGGTGGGGGGGAAGTAGGCGTGCCAACCTCCAGGTGGGGCCTGGAGTTCCCCCAGTAGAACAACTGATCTCCACACATGAGAAAATGGCAGCTTCAGAGAGTGAGCACTTTGTGTCATCACACCCCTGATGAGTTCCCTCCTCTACCTAAACTCCAGCCTCCCCAGGCTCTGCCCCCAAATTGCTAAGAATTTCCCAATCTGGAGTCGGCTTCCCTAGAAGGAATCACTACTGATGGAGCACGGCCATGTATAAAAATATTATACAAGGTATACAGGGCTCTTGAAACCTTGAAGTTAAGGAACATGGGAAGGTGCTCCATCCTGGATAGCACAGGCTAGCCTGATCTTGTCAGATCTCGGAAGCTAAGCAGGATCAGCCCTGGTCAGTATTTGGATGGGAGACCACCAAGGAATACCAAGGGCACTATGCAGAGGCTGTCCATGGCAAACCACCTCTGAACAGTAGGTACAAGAAATAGCTGGCAAAGATTGCTATGGAGCTAACAGGCTTCTTAGAGATTTACATAACAGGGAATGACAGAGGGGAATAGTTGCAAGTCACCCAAGTGCAAACCATACACAGATTTCTGCCAGCTCACTAAAAGAACCACAGAGGGTGCTCCTGTGTATATACTTATTGTGATGCCTTGTTCACTTCCTAACAAAGGTCTGGCAACGATTGGTGTCTGGGCAATTGTCAAAAGTGTTAAGCTGTATACTCTCAGTTACGCAAATGGGCTTTCTCATACTGGCTCTCTCCTGATCTCTTGCTCTGACAACTTATGTGGTTTGGCTCTTTAATTATAAAAAGTCACTGGGCTAAACCCACCCAAGGGATGAGTGAACGTACCACATTCCATTTCTTTTTCAATCATTGTTTATATTTTGGCAATGGTTTTCATTTGCTGTTTTTCACTGTTGGTTTTGTTAGATTCCTTTTGTGTTGGGTACACATATTGTACAGTCACTATGTACCATACAGTATATGCCACAGTTGCTTAAAATACTGGCATAATGTATAACGATGTTGTACAGATAGCTCAAGAAGATTAAAAAATAAGTACATTTTACAGCAAAAAATCAGTATGAACAAAAAGAAAGTCATTCGAGAGATTTTTATAGCAAATATTTTTAGACGGCCTCCCCCCATAATGGGGCATTGTGGAAGTTCAAAATAAAGCAGCACCATTCCAACTGGTACAAGCCAGACAGAAATTCAGGAAAAGGGGGAAATTTGGAGGTCAAAACAACACTGATGAGAAATTTGAAATCATCCCCAATCCAGCCAAAAGAGCAGCATTCCAGTCCATCATCCCCAATCCAGCCAAAAGAGCAACATTCCAGTCCATCCCTTTTTAGTTTTTCCTCTGTAGTTGGTCTGCAGTGGAGGTGGTGGTGGCTACAAGCTTCAAGAGGAAATTAGATAAGCATATAGAGCAGAAGTCCATCAGTGGCTATCAGCCACAAGTTATAGATAGGAACTCTCAGGCTGGGGCAAGTTATGCACTGTATTCTTGGTGCTTGGGAGGCAACAGTGGGAAGACTTCTAAGGTCCTGGCCCTATTGCTGGACCTCCTGATGGCGCCTGGTATTTTTGGCCGCTGTGTGACAGAGTGTTGGACTAGATGGGCCATTGGCCTGATCTAACATTGGCTTCTCTTATGTTCCGTTATGCAGTGGAAGAGTTAGATTCAAGTCCAATAGCACCTTAGAGACCAACATAGGGATGCCAGTCTCCAGGTGGGACCTGGGGAATTCCCTAGAATTACAACTCATCTCCAGAGTACACAGTTAAGTTCCCCTGGAGAAAATGGATGCTTTGGGGGGTAGACTCTGTGGCTTTCTACCCCAATGTGGTTCCTGTCTTCCCCAAGCTCCATCCCCAAATTTCCAGGAGTTTCCCAATCTGGATCTGGCAACTGTACCCCATCCCCCCCTGGTGGCCAGTGGGGACCTGGCAACCCTACCAACAAGATTACCAGGGTATAAGCTTTCAAGAGTCAAAACTCCCTTCATTAGATACCAGGTACTTAAAGTAGATCCTGATGGGCAGCCATGTTGGTCTGAAGCAGTAGAACAAATTCTGAGTCCAGTGGCACCTTTAAGATCAACAAAGGTTTATTCACGTGTCAGGATGGCATGGCCGGGTCCCTCCTGACTCCTCCAGGGAATGGATCATGAGTGTGCCAAAGTTCCAACAGTAAGGGGCAGATGGATCCCTGCAGGGGTTCCCCGAGGGACCCGGGATTCTTTCCTGCCACCCTTACCGGGGCTGCCCCACGGCAAAGGGAACATAAGAACATAAGAGAAGCCAATGTTGCATCAGGCCAATGGCCCATCTAGTCCAACACTCTGTCACACAGTGGCCAAAATATACCAGGTGCCATCAGGAGGTCCACCAGTGGGGCCAGGTCACTAGAAGCCCTCCCACTGCTGCCCCCTCCAGCACCAAGAACAGAGTGCATCACCTGCCCCAGACTGAGAGTTCCCATCTATACCCTGTGGCTAATAGCCACTGATGGACTTCTGGAGGAGGCCGGGGAAGGAGCATCAGCTTGGCCACCCTCCAGTGCCCCAACCAAGAAGCTGAAGGGTGGCAAAAGTTCACAGTGGGACCCAAGTCAGCTGATTGTAACCCTGTGGCTCAGCTGCTTTAAGGCATGGGTGGCAGAACGAGCAGAGAAGCAATGAAGAGCAGGAAGGCAGAAACCGGGGAGGCTTGCCGGAACCCTAGGACTGAACATGAGGAGGGAGACTTGGGCAGCCACCCCATCCACTCAAGCGCATCCACTGGGGGAATGGCCACCAAGAACAGGAGGTGAAGCAACCACCCGAAGCGAATTCTGAGGTGACGCCAAACCTGCACCCGCTCCCGGCTCGTCCTGGACTCGTCCCACTGCCCGGCCGCACCATAGGCACACTCGGAGACTGACATCACTTCTTCACACTTCTGCACACAAAAGCTCATACCTCGAATAAGCCTTTCTTGGTCTTGGAGATGCCACTGGACTCAGAATTTGTTCAGGTACTTATAAGGTATCTGCCAAAGGGAGTTCAGACTCTTGAAAGCTTATACTCTGGAAATCTTGCTGGCCTCTAAGGTGCTACTGGACTTGAGTCAAGTTTCTCTTTGTGCTGGGATGTTTTTCATAAGAGAGAATGCAACGCTAAGGCTCCACCCCACACAAACCCTCGCAGTGTGAAGTAGTACAGTCCAGAAGCAGCTTTACCATGCGCCTAGACTCTGCCTTGGGCCATGCAATTGGCGAGTGAATGTTTCACAACCGTTTCCAGCTATGTTTGTCCTTCCGTGATCTGACAAAATGGTGTCTGGGAGAAGAGAGAAATGGGAAGAAGCAGCAGCTGGTTACTTCGAACCACCTGTGAGGTCAGCGTCTGGGATATGTATCCCATCTGGTTCACAGAAGCTGAAACCAGATCTTTTCCAGACAAACAAGCCTGACAGATTTTTTTCCTTTATGCCCAAAGGGAAAGCCAAATCACCATTTCCGCAGAGTCTTTTTCCTTAATGCATAAAAAGCACCTTCTGCTTGCTAACGAACGGATACTGCCGCTTGTGTACCCCATGCAAACCCTTCCCTGCCCCCGTATCAAGAGAAAAACTTGACAGCCATCAATACTTCCTGGTAGGTTCGGTGACAGAAGATGCTCCTATTGCTCTCCCCAAATTCGGAGCAAATTATATACACGCTTATTTGTGTCATCAGGTGAACCTGGGTAGTAAGACTTAACAGCCAGATAACAAGCCTGCTCGGAAAGCAGCCTCCAAAACATGAAAGACAATTAAATTCTGGGTGTTTACAAGGGAAAATCTGCTGTAAATAACCATGTCAATTGGATCCTACTGTGAGAAGCTTGGATTGGAATATCGATATGCACTGACTGTGACGGGGAGAGAACAAAAAGAAATCAGTAGGGAAAGACTGTGGAAAATGGAGCAAAGGGAGAAAGCAAGAGGGAGGGAAAAACGGAGCTCTAGAAATAGCATTCAAGGTGCGGGTGAAGAATCAGTTTGCTCCCGAAACTTCTTTCGAAAGTGTTCCTCTGTAAATTCTAATGTTGGTTATTTACGACACAGATTGAAGGTTCTGAATTTTGGAATATTCGCTATATACTTCGCATATGTATATGACATCATTCAGAACTACCTTGGTCCTTACTGCATGGTCAGTAGGCATGAAATTCAACCACTATGTTGGACCTAAGTAGCTCTAGATCCACCGGAAGCCTGCATGGTGGTTTCTGGGGGGAACACCAGGTTCTACCATTGAGTGATGCTGAAAGGGGAGGAGAACCTTTGCTCAGCAGAGAGCATCAGGAGGTTGTGGGTCATGAGCCCCTGTTCTCTGGACTGGTCAGCTCCTGGATGGCAAACAGAATGAGAACTTGATGGGGAGAGGGGTCATGGCTCAGTGGCAGAACATCTGTCTTGCATGCTGAAGCTCCTATGTTCAGTCACGGGCACCTCCAGATAAAAGGGTCAGAGATAAAGACTGCCTTCTCTCCTATGAACCTGCCTGTCCACTCTGATCATCTTTGTAGGCTGTGCTTCAGGCGTCTCCACCAACTAAATGGGTGGCAACATTTCATTTTTTCATTTCATTTCATTTATTAGGCTTAAAATCCCAAAAACCATACACCTTAAAAAGTATACAGATTTTAAATTGCAGCAAAACAAAATTTTGCCACATCTGTTATACAGTTAGAAACTATTCAACAGGAGTCTCGTAGGTTCTGGGAATGATGAGAATTTCAGTAGCCATTTCCTCAAAAATTTTCCTCTCCCAGCTGTATGTTTAGAGCAATGAAAAAAGATGTGGGAGAGGGAGTCTCCATCCTTCAGTGAATGGTCGCAGAAACGCTGATTAACAGGAATACCCTGGAAGCGCCCCTTCATCTGCACAGAAGGAAACGCATTACAACAGGCCACCATATATGCTCTTCTTAATTTAGGGATGGTCAGCACATACAAATAGAGCAGTAGTTCAAATTTCGTGGAGTATTTAATCCCTAAGTATGATGGTGAACATTTCCGCTCAGTATCTATTAAAAGAGAATTCCAATCTTGATCTTGGGAGGCAACTAGAGGAAAGGTCCTCCTGAACTGTGGTGCCTAAACTTTGGAACTCCCTCCAGGGCCATAGCCAGAAATTTTTGGTTTGTGGGGCAACTTTTTTTCTTGTGGGGCGCACACACACATACACTTCAGCCAGAATAAACAATGCATCCTCTGTTCCAAAACAGTTTGTCAGCCCATAGACCTCTGAACCAAATGCAAAACAAACACAAGGACTCTTTTCTCTCCCTCTCACTGTCAGGGGGCCTGGACTGAATGGGAAGTCAGGGGGCCTTGGTAGGAAGTAAGGGGGCCAAGCCCCGAGAGGCCCCACTGTAGCTAGGGGGCCAACTCCCTCCCCAGGGAGATTTATCTGTCTCCCTCAGCTATTATCTTCCACCCATAGGTACAGACTTTTTGTTTCATTCAGTATACTTTTTTCAGTGTGTTTTTATGTATTTTGTGTAAGCCGCCCTGAGCATGCCTTGGTAGGGAGGGCAGGGTATAAATCGAATAAAATAAATAAATAAATAATAAGTAACTCTTATTGCCCCCTTTCCACAGCTCTGTTATGTTTATGTGTTGGCTCTTTTCCCCTCGAATTGTAGAAGAAGAGGAGGAGGAGGAGGAGGAGGAGGAGGAGGAGGATTTATACTCCGTCCTTCACTTGGAGTCTCAGAGAGGCTTACAAACTCCTTTCCTTTCCCCTCCCCACAATAGACACCCTGTGAGGTAGGTGGGGCTGAGAGAGCTCTGACAGAAACTGCTCTTTTTTCAAGAACAGCTTGTGACTGACCCAAGGTCACATCAGCAGGTGCAAGTGGAGGAGTGGGGAATCAAACCCAGTTCTCCCAGATCAGAGTCTGTGCATTTAACCACTACACCAAACTGGATTTTACAATCCCATTTTAACGTTTGAAATGTTGTAATGTGTGTATGTCTGCTGCTGTGGGGACCCTATTTGGGTGGAAATGTGAATGAATGGATGACTAAATAAATGGTAGTGATATGAAAGACATACCTGAAATCCTGGAGAGCTGTTGCCAATCAGAGTAGACAATATTAGCCTTGAAGGACCAGTGCTCTGATTCAGTAGGAGGCCGCTGTGTGTGTGCACATGTATGTACGTTGCCTTTAACTTCATGGGGGAAATGTGAGATATAAACAAATAAATGGTTTAGCTTTTATTTTTGATAGTTTTCAGCTGGTATTTGGCAGTACTGCATAGGTAACAATGGATTTGCAGCAATGTTTAGTTTTCATTAGTTAGTCCCTGACAATGGTCTATGCGGTACATTGATTAAAGTGTTAGACTTGGGAGCAATGTTCCCTCTAATTTTTCCCCCTACTGAGTGGAGCACTTCACATCCTGAGCAGAATATAACTGCTGTAATCTTAAAATGGGCAATGGACAGTGCAAGACCTTGTACGGCTCCAGTTTGCTGCTGAGCGGGGCTTCCTGTATTAATGAGCGGCCATTCATGGGCACAGCTTAAAGGGAACATTGCAGATCCTTGGCTTCAAACCCCTGCTCTGCCACCTCCTTTCCTATAGTGTGATCCTATGCAGAGTTAATTCAGCCTATGACTATGATTTCAGTGGGCTTAAACTGGAGCTAACTGTGCATAGGACTCCACTGTAAATGACCTTGAACCTGTCAGCTTAATCTCCCGCGCAGAGTTGTTGAAAGAATAAAATGGAGAAGGAGAAGATTACCTTGAAGGTATAACAGAATAGAAACAATCATCAAAATAAATCAAGGGATGAATATCTCTAAAACTGTCAAGTTTTTGTAGAAGCTGTCACAATGTAAGTCTAAAAATTTCTGCTTGAAGTTTCACGTTTCAGTTGTGGATGGGAAAACAGGACATCTTCATGCCTCCTGACCATAAGATGACAGCCGATATTTTGGTTCTTTTGTACGCCTCAAAGCAGGTTACTAAAACAAGAGAGACTTGTAATGGAAACTTGCAAGTGGAAGAAGCAGATCTGGGAGATGGCAAAGGTAACAGACCGCCCAGGCTGTGTTTATTTGAATGTCCTTTTCCAGCCATCTGCACCTTGTCTTTGTGGGCCAGAAATACTGTGTCCTTTCTGTCGTGGTATGAAACATAGCTTAAGCCATGTTGGAAATGTTTTCTTTAAGATCTCCCTTCAGTTCTGTTTACCGAGCAGCAGCGTTCAATCTGCCCTCCTTCATAAGCAAATCACACCAATGGCTTCGTATATGAAATGCTAACATAAATATTTGCACGATTCTCATAGCACTACACAAAGGCAGGGATAATTCCCAGCATCGACTGTCTTTCTTTTCACATATGAACCGTGTTGAAAAGACATCGTTCTCCCTCCTCTATAAATCTGAGCAAGCCCTGGGCTACGTTCCCATCCCTACCCCAGCCCACATATTCCAGGAATATTCAATGTTCAATTTGAGAGTTAAATCTAAAACCAGTTTTCTCTGAGGGCTTAAAGTTTGATTTCTAATGTGCTTTTCCAAGATTGCAGGCCTTTTAATTTGTCTAATGGGATGACTGCATCAGCAAAGTAAAGGGGGGGGGGCTTTTATATCCTTTTTATTCTGAGATATATTCCTTTTCTTTCTTTCTTTTTTAGGCCTGTTCCCTAATATAGTTGCTCCTGAACTCAAGAAGTAGACGTAACTATCCGCCAACCTCTGCATCGGTTTTCCCCCACAATCCCGCCTGCAGTATGTTAACAATAGTTGCCCACTGTTATGTATTGTTACTGTGACTGAGCTTTGTACCAAACTTCATAGTTTTGGTTGGCTGTTAGAGCGTAGCAGACCAATCAGAAGATGACAGTTTTGGAGGGAATTACTGTTATTGGTTCTCAATATGAAGAGGTATTTGTATTGAATGCAGCTAATGCCTGAGCCTTGTATTAGATACCATTGCACATTAGGATTATGTGGCATCTGCTCTGATTGGCAGACCAATCAGGGAAGACTAGAGTGAAGTAGGAAATGCAAATAAGGTTTTCTGTAGTGTTTATTATGATTGGTTATTACTCTTTTAGGAGGTGTGGTTTTGACTGCTCTTGACTGCATATAAGGCAAGTGGAGTGTGTTGCTGGGTTGGTTGTTGCTGTGTTCTGAGCTGAATAAAGGAAATCACTGTTTAAACGATTCTACTCCAAAGAATCTCCAGTACTTCCATTTGTGTAAAGGAGAACCAGTTTCTGCTCATCTCCTCCCCTGCTCCATATAGCCATCCTCCAAAATACACCCAACTTACTGCATCCATGCTAAGTGACTGACACTTAGGCGTAGGGTTCCCAAGCATGGCATAACCTGACAAGCAGTGGGAAACTGGGGGTGGGTGGGGACATGGGGGTGTGATGCCACTTCCTGGGAAAGCACAGAAGTGATATCATGCCTCTTTAGGAATAGCTGAAAGTTCTGTAGTAAAACCCGTAGAATTTCTGGCAATTCCTAGAGAGGACTAAGGTCACTTTGGGGTTTTCCTTGAAGTGACATCACACCATTGCCAGCAGTGACTTTTTTAAAAACTTATTTGTACCCCATTGGCCACAGGAATGGCAGTGGAAGTTGGGGATGGGGGGGCTTGACAACCCTACTCAGGAACGATAAAGGATTACACCTCAGTGGTAGAGTATCTGTTTTGCATGGAGAAGGTCCCAAGTTCTATGGGTTCAATCCAGCCAATTTTTTTTCATTCTATCTCACTGAATTTCCCTCTTTTCTAAAGCCCCCAGTCCATATGGTTTTGACCTGTTTAGGCCCCATGATCACCAGAACAGCCTTATCCAGTGGTCAGAGGGGAATTGTCCTTCCTTTTTCACCAGCAGAAAAGCCAGTTGGATTCAACCCAATCTCTAATATCTCCAGTTAAATAAATTTAAAATGGAAAAAACCAAAGCGGCAGTGTCTCTTCCCTAGTCAACTTTCAAAAACCATCAGAGAAAAATGCCCAATATCAAATACTGAAATCAATTATTACTGGCTATAAAATACAGATATAAATTATCCAGAGAATAGTCGGATGGCATTCGGGGGGGGGCTATGTGGAGAACTCTCAGCCACACTCCTCATTATTTTTCAGAGACTTGGAAGCAAAAGTTCAATTATATCATATTTTTGCTATAATCATATTTTGGGAGCAGAATTCTCCTGCTTAAATAACCCTATTAATATTCACATTATTATAACTTCTTTTTATATGCATTCATTTTTATGCTCATTTGGAATTTTGCCAAAAAGAGTGGTGGGGGGGAACTGATTCAGATCTATGTTTGTGCTAATATATGAACTCCAGCTAGCAGTAATTTTATTTTCCATTTCCCCCTGTATGTGCAGGTCCAATTATTTAACAACCATCATTTTTTAAAAAAAGCAAAGAACTAAAGTGAGAGCCTATTATTTACCAAGCAATTCAGCAATAAATATAGATAAGAGGAAAGCTGGAAACTAGTCTTACATTCCTTTATGCTTCTGATTCAGGTATGAAAGAGGGTGCCATTCAAAGGAAGTTCATTTGTCTGACTATGACTCTTCCATGGGAACTGGAATCCTTGGCATGGAATTGAATGTGATAGAGAAATCAATAAGTTCCATGTATAAGGTAGAATGTCATCTGATTCATTTGTGCATAATTATTCAGTACCAAGAGTTTGTCTATACCTGGAATAGGGGGACTTCTTTCAGACCAAGGGTGCTTGGTTTGGACAATCTGGAATGCTTCGAATCTATTACCTCAGAAATACAACATTGGTGTACAAGAGGGGAATCCAAGAAGAAGATCCTAAAATTCGGAAGACAGTTTTGGGATCCCCTTTTTGGTATTCCCCTCTTTTACATTTACTTTCTTTGTCCAACCAGCACACCAATTTAACTTTTATTCACTCTCTGCCAAAAATCAATGTCCAACTTTGCCTTACATAAGGACAGCCATGTTTTTGCTCCCTGCTCTACCACAGATGATGTGTTCTGATCAGGAGTGCCTCAGATTTTGAGGTGAACAGGTTTGGAAGGTGAACATATCACTTTTGCCATTTAAAAACTTGTTCACCACTTCATTTTAAGGTAAGATCCAAACGGTGGTCAAAGGAAACTGGGGGACATAATTTCTGCACATTGCTACAAGGATTAATGGTGGTATGACAGGAAAGCCATGATGGCTGAGATTTGGCGTGTTCACAGTTTTGTTGGCTGTACTACAAACTGTAGTTTAAATCCCTCTTCAGCCTGGGACAGTTTTGAACATGGTAACTCCAGCGCTTCCTGAATTCCCAGCTGTGTCTGGTACAGATGCCACAGATGAGAAGTGAGCTAAACTCATGGCAAATTGAGATTAATGAGTGGTATGGTGCCAGTTCAGGAAAATTTTAACATGTTTTAGATGCGCCTGTAGGGAAAATACCAAAGAGCCTTTTCTCTTTTAATTCTGTCAATCACAATTCCACTCAGTAGAGACTAACAGAGTTGTTCCAAAGAAACTAAGCTGGCTGTTCTACTCTATCTCACTACTGTTAAAAGAAACTTCAAGCAGTCTTAACTCCCCCCCCTTTACATATTCTTCCTTTTACCACTGTCCTTCCACATCACACTGCCAGGTACAGAACTGGACAGAAAGGCAACTGTGTAGAGAGTGGTCAATACAGCAAGGTTGAGAGACATTTGTGATGCAACATGGACATAAGTCTCACAGAAACATGAAGCAACACAGCTGAATTGTGAACCATCGAGAAGAAGTATCACACAATGTGGCCATTGAGACAGCTGGCTTTCAGAAGTTCCATATGGCCATGCTCCGGTGGTTGTGTCAATAAAATGGGAAAGTTCTGCTGGGATCATAGATTTCTTAGGCCATGTGTTTTCAAACGCCTGATCCACATCATTGGCTGCTGGTGGTGGCGCTGGTAGTGGCGGTGGAGGCAGAGGTACCATGGGACGTTATGATTTATACACTAAACGCAAATAGCTGCTTCTACTGACTCAGACCTTTGGTCTATCAAAGTCAGTATTGTCTACTCTAATGGACAATAGCTCTCCACGTGTTTTTCCTGCCATTCCTCCAATGAGCCAAGGGTAATCTACATACTTCTAGGTTTCCCATGCTACCCTCACAATAACCTTGTAAGGCATTGATTGAGAGAGAAAGTGAATAAACCAGGGTCACCCAGCGTGCACTGTGGCAGAGAGAGGCTTTGAACACAAATATCCTAGTGTGAAACTAATTGCTGCCTTCTCATGACCATTTCCTGACCCAGTGCCATACAATTCATGTGAAGTAGGTCATCCTGTGGACATGGCAATTGAAAGCATGCTACTGCAAAACCTTTCTTGACAATTTGCAGTGTCACAGTACAAAAATTATGGATGAGTAGGGATTTCCTGACCTGGATAGTCCAGGCGAGCCCCATCTCATCAGATCTCAGAAGCTAAGCAGGATGGGCCCTGGCTAGTATGTGGATGGGAGACCACCAAGGAATACCAGGATCAATATGCAGAGGCGGGCAATGGCAAACCACCTCTGACCATATCTTGCCTTAAAAACTATACAGGGCTGCAACTTGATGGCAGAAGAGGAAGGGGAAGAAGAGGAAGGAGGAGGAGGAGTCTCAGAGCAGTTTACAATCTCCTTTCCCTTCCCCACAACAGTCACCCTGAGAGGTAGGTGGGGCTGGGAGAGCTCTGAGAGAACTGCTCTTGATAAAACAGCTCTGAGAGAACTGTGACTGACCCAAGGTCACTCAGCTGCATGTGGAGGAGTGGGGAATCAAATCTGGTGCTCGAGATTATCGTCTCTTACCCATTACACTGAACTGGCTCTGAAAGTGACGCCATTTTTCCCCCTCATCTCCTTTTTGTCAGTGTTTCTGTTCCTCTTTGCTTACAACGCTGTCTGCTGTTCATTTTGTATATGTGCACTTTGTTTGCATTTGGGTTCTTTTAAATTCTATGTGCATTTTACACATTTGAATTAACTTGTACATTTTGGAACAAATATGTCTAGTTAACGGTATGGAATCCTGACAACCTATGTCAATAACACCAGCCTGTTTCCTAACAGAAGATATTAAAAATAAGCGAATCCCAAAGCAAGGCTGAATGAAACCATTTTCCTGATCATTCATTCTGGCTTTGGCACAATGCAGGATTGAGAATTTTGAAGGCGTCCCCGGAGACAGGCTGATTCACACGAATGGCTTGTCGCTTGTCACAGATGCCACATGGCTGCCTTTTAGATGGCCATGGTGTCTCAGTTGAATCATGTGAATTGGACGCATCGCTCTATTTTCATTTGAGCCCAGATGGAATGCAGGCTCGGAGAACAACTTCCAAATTAATCACCGTCCGTGTCGTATTGATAGCGTGATGGGGAGACGGGCAGGTTGTCTCCACTTCAATGCCGCCTCCCATGGAAGGAAAGCATTTCAATGCATTCTTAAAATCTCAGGCTGCCATTCTGTGTCGTCAATGACCTTATGCTTGTCCCCTGCTGGGCAGGGAAGGGCGGGCTGTAAGCTGAATATAATAAAGAAATAAAGCCTTGTGCCTTGCCCAAATGGTGAAATTTAGTCAACGTTATTCCACAAAGTCTTTATAAACCCCTCCAGCGAGCGGGTTTTCATTTCTCTCTCATGAAATTTAAATGGAGTCCCACCCCTCCTCCTAGGCTGCCTGCAAACAACCAGAGTCAAAAGCAAACCCTACTCTTAAAAGGAAAAACAGATCCTAATTTGCAATTCCGTCCCATGTTGGGATGCATAACAACATTTGGTGTTGCTCAGATTAGACAGCAACGTGTGGGGGTGGACTATGCCAAAGCTATTTCTCCCATCGAGGGGTTAATGTGTTTTCTAATGAGAAGCCTTTAGCTACAAGGCCCACTCTAAGTTTTTAAATGGCATTTAACCCAGAATGTTGAAGAACTCTTGTGGGAAGGTGGGGGGGACCTCTTAAAACCAGCTTCCGTTGTTGAAGTTTAGAAAGCACGAAGGGATGTTTATGATAACAACTCCCTCAGTAATTAAAACTGAGCGCAGTGGCTGGGCGCAAATGCCCAGACTTCGTGATGTTAGATGACAATTAGGGATGGATACTCGAGCCACACTAATTACAGACATTGCTTGCAATCAAGAGTTTCCACAGTGTGATGTTACGTGAAAAATGCACTTTGTTTCAATGTCGGATCCTTTGACAGCACATTCAGTTCTCTCAGGGTCTTAGCTACAGCAGGAATTGAAAAGTTGGGAATGCCGACCACATTCTGTTTTATAGTTCTGTTCTTAAGAAATGAGCAAACAAAATCCGTAGGCTTGAGAGAATTGCATCGGGATGTACAGAAAGCAAACCAACAGGGAGCACTGAAGGAAATTCCAGTGGGACACTAAATAAATGAACAAGCTCGTGTGATCAGCAGTGTCATAGCTGAGAGCACCAGATGGTTTTCGGCTGGGGGAGTGTGACATCATGCATGCATCGTACTCAAAAATCTTGTCCGAAGATCTGGATCCCTAAATGGCACCATGCAAAGCCTTATGTGCTCAGAATCCCATGCATGTTTATTATTTATTCTTGAATTAAATGTGACTTTCCACTGGAATGTTCACACGACTAAAAAAAACAACAACCCACTATTTACTAGGGAGAGTCCCCTGACAAATCACTGCCCCATTTGCCCTTTGTGGGTACCTTCTTAACATTTTGCTAGAGTGAGCTGTAGACTTGTCACTTTTTGTGGATCAGCTCCCATCCATGACTAAAGAGAACTTAGGGTGCAGTCAGACGAGCTGTTTGATCCATTTTCGTTGCTTCTCCCCAATGGATTTAAATTGCTCGATCAGACAACAACATCTGTATCCTGTTCCATAGTCATCAGCCCCCTGTGTGCTACCCTGACTTTCCTGCCATTGGAGAAAGTCTGGTATTTACTGAACCTACCAGGATTACCACACGTGTCCGGATGTTTGATTGCTCTCTTGCACAGTCAAGCCATTTGGGAAACCACAAACTTCCATTTTGCTGTCATTTTTTTTTTACAAGTTAGCAATGTGTGCATAAGTGTTTACTCGCCCAAGGGTCATTAATTACTGCTCATGCAAAATTTGCAAGAGGAGCACCAGCGGCAACAGCAGCAAACCAGGAATGTATGCTTGGTCTTTGACAGAGGCGAAGGGAGCAAGACGCTGTGAGATGCAGGCAAAGCACACCTCCTTGCAATTTGCTGGAGCAAAGAAGAGCTCCCTTTCCACCTAGGATGATTCATGAGTGGAGAAGCACCACACCCAGCTCATGGGGTGGAGAGCCTTTAAGTGCAGAAGAGATAGCTGCCTAGCTGCAAATCCAGTGTGAACAGCAGAGACAGCTCCCCCCATCCCCAGTGCCTCATGTCTCTCATCCCCTTTCCTGGGTGAGAATGAAAATGCTTTGCGGGAGGATGGCTGTGTGGCTGGCTGGCTGGCTGGCTGGCTGGCTGGCTGGCTGGCTGGCTGGCTGGCTGGCGTGACCCCTGGTAGCAAGGACAGGATGTCTGATCAAACCACCCCAGAAAAAAAAATCCTGATCATATTAGAAACGTGGCTACAACATGATGAGCACGCCATCTGACTGCAGTCTCAGATAGCTGAGTTGGCTGCTGCTGGTGCATCTAGTTAGCATGTAAATGAATGTAGGTGTATGGATACATAAGACACCCTATAGAATAGCCTAACATTGTACACATTGGCATATTTGGAATGGTTGACAAATAACATATTGCGGGGCTGTTTTTGTAGAAAAAGTCCAGCAGGAACTCATTAGCATAACAGGCCACACCCATCTGAAGAAACTCATTAGAATATTGGGCCACACCCCTGACCGTACGGTTCATTAGCGTATTAGGCCACATCCCCGTGTTATCAGAAGTGTGGTCATCCAGCCACACCTACCTTTTGCTTCTTATTCTGTTTACTTTGTTGTCAAAACCCAGGGCTTTTTTGTGGCAGGAACTCCTTTGCATGTTAGGCCACACACCCGTAATGTAGCCAATCCTAATGAGTTTCTGATGTTGCATGTGTCCTATTATGCTAATGAGTTCCTTCTAGAACAAGCCCCAGTTTCACCTTCTTTTGCTTTAGGATTATATCCAACCTGTACACACACATATGGCCTCAATTCTGCCTCCTCAGTTCCTAATCTACCACTGTACTTGCATGAGCAAGCAGGACAAAGTAAAGTTGTCCTTGACTCTGTGCCTACTGAGCTCGTAACAGAAAAGATAACCAGCCATTCTATGCTTCCAGTCGACTCTCTGGGATAGAATTCTGAGCTAAGCAGGCCATTTATCTGATAGAGTAAAACTCTCTTTAAAACAAAATTAGTATCATTTCCAAACTGGGCCACCCCTGATTACTATGGGAATTGAGTTAGCTTCTATACGGGAATATGTTTAGCCTCTTCCTAATATTTTGTTTTATTTTATTAGACCATTATAATTGCCCTGTAAATATATGATTATAAATAGAATTATGAAGATGTGGGTTGATAAGCAAAGTCTTTCGGAATTAATCTTGATTTGGAAACATTCAATTATTATAGGGATAAATAGCTCTCTGTGCTGCTCTCAAGGCAGTGGCAAGAGAGGAGAGAGGCTACTTTAAATGTTTAGTATATTATTATCCAAATCGCTACAAACAACATTTAATGAAATTCTCCAGCATGGTAACAGCCTATTGACTCCTACAGCCATCTCTTAATGGGCTTTCATTCTCCATACAACACTGCACAGTAACGATGATTAAAAATCCATCTGGGGATTCAGCCTCCATAAGCGTCTCTCATCGGAGGCCAAATCATCTGACCCAAGTCAGAGCTATAAAGCTCCTTGCAAGGAACGGAACCGCCATCAACCCATTGGGCCACGACAGTGAATTTTACAGTCAGATGTGCTGGGCCAATAAAGATTTAAGTGACTTGCCAAAAAGACAGATGGGACTGGAGGGGAACCTGGCATAGCCAGACCAACAAAGCATAAAGGATGGCAGGTTTCCTGCCCTCCCTGTCCAGGAAAACAGCTCTGTGACAGACAGCCTGTGCTAAGGATGCTTTTCAATTTGCCATCTCCGGTGTTTTGGTCCTAAAATACCTGGTTAAATTTTGCTTCTCTCTTGTGCAAACAGATCCTGAAATTCTTTCTGTTTTAAACACAGAGAGAGAGCGACAGAGAGACAGAGAGAGACAGAGACAGAGACAGAGACAGAGACAGAGACAGAGAGAGGAATCCCCCTGGAGAGGGAGATCCGGAAGTTTTGCACCATGTCTGAAAAGGCTCTTTCTTAGATTGCCACCCCACCTCAGATGGTGGGGGCACCCCAGAGAGAGAGAGAGATGGTTGGTTGGTTGGTTGGTTGGTTGGTTGGTTGGTTGGTTGGTTGGTTCAAACCAGCTTTTCCATGCACTGTCATCTGGTTTGGTGTAGTGGTTAGAAGCATGGACTCTACTCTGGAAGAACCGTGTTTGAGTCCCCAGTCCTCTCCATGCAGCTGCTGGGGTGACTTTGGGTCAGTTACAAGTTCACTTAGAGCTGTTCTCACAAAAGCAGTTCTTGAAAGAGTTCTCTCAGCCCCACCTACTTCACAGGGTGTCTGTTGCAGGGATGGGAAGGGAAAGGAGTTTGTAAGCTGCTCAGAGGCTCCTTCTGGTAGTGAAGGATGGGGGTTAAATCCAATCTCTCCTTTTTTATCTCCACAGTTCTCCTCTCTACGGTCCTCACTCAGTCTACATGTCTTTTATGCAAGCAGCTTCCATGATCTTCAGCATAGCTTCTTCTTTTTGGCAGTCAAAGGGGACCCCTTTCCCTTTTTTCACCAGCAGAAAATCCGTTGGCTGGATCCAATCAAAAATGTCCATGTTTTTCAACGTTGTCTGTGCATCAATCAGTCAGCATTATTTATAATAAACATAAATCATAAATCACTATAGAAATGCCATGTAGATGATGCTTAAAAATTGTACAACATATGCTCAGGTACAAATGAATCTTGAAGCAACAGCAGAGAGAGAGAATTGAAACCAGTGACAAAAATAGAAACAGATATGAAAAGAACTGAAAGTGGGAGCATTCATTCACCTTTACTGCGCACAGCTTGGGATAAATATGTGAAGCTGCCTTCTGCTGAGTTAGACCATTGGTCTACCAAGCTCATGATTGTCTACTCTGATTGGCAGCCGCTCTCTGGGGTCTCGAGCAGAGGTCTATCACATTGCCCAGTACCTGTCCACTCCGTGCACTTCTCCACATCCATCCTGAAGTCATGCAGCCCCGTGAGGGCCTGCAGCTCAGCACTAAAGCACATGCCTTGAATGCAGATGGTCCAGTTTCAATCCCTGGCATCTTTAGAGAAAGACTTGGGCCGAATGAGACCTAATATTGGGAGCATCACAAGCAGACCTACTGTGGCGTTACGGGAAGAGAACGCTATCAATTAAAGGAAGGAAGCTGCCACTTCAGATCGTGGAGAGGTGCTGCCCATCAGAGGAGACGATATTGTGCTAAATGGACCAGTGGCCTGACTTGGCATAAGGCGATTTGATATTTGTATGTTCCAGATGGGTGCACCTCATTTCCCGCCCCCCCCACCCCATCAGTGGCCTGACTCTATTATCCCCAGGGAAGAGATAGGGAGGATCTGCACACGAAAGGCTATGGAATGCAGCCAAGGTGTTTTTTTAAACACCTAGCTACCTTTAAGAAATCATCAATCAATTAGGTTAGAAGCCTATTCAAGAGAAGCAATTACTGGAAAGTTTCCCAGATACACAAAATAGGACAAGTTTCTTTCAGTGCCCCCATTTCATACTCATAGCCAGTGTCCCTGCAGATAAGGATCTTTTTTTTCCCCCTCCTGAAGGACAAATAGATACCAGTCTGTTGATCGGTCCCACACATCTGAGATTGACATGTTCATTTTCTATTAAAATACCGCCTTTTCCTTTCATATCTGGCAAGCTCTTTTCATTCACACTTAGTCCTCGGGGCTTTGTCTATTAAAGCGGAATGGGCAACATGCCGTGTGTACGTAGGCCGACAGTAAGGAAGACTTACCGCGGTTGATAAATCATGCGGACTGCTGACAAACTCTTGATTTAGTAAAAGGGAGAACAACGATTGCAGTTTTACTGCATTTTGTCACGTCTCCCCACTCAACATTTATCACACTCGGAATATACAATGAACAAAACTTGCCCAATAAACAAGAAAACTAAAGTTACACGCTCAATTGCATCCGTAGCGATGTCATGGGAAGAAGGGTCATAAAGTATTTATGCACAATATTCAATTTCTGTCTGTTTTATAGTATGATGAGGGGAAGGTGGATTGCAGTTTGTAAAGCAGGAGTGACACGAGGGAGGGGAGGCAGCATGGTGTGGCCTTGATCTCATCCAATCTCGGAAGCTAGGCAGGGTCAGTGCTTGGAAGGGAGACCACCAAGGAAGATTCTGCAAAGGAAGGCAACGGCAACCCACCTCTGCTTCTCACTTGCCTTGAAAGCCCCTTCCTGGGGTTGCCATAAGTCAGTTGTGATTTGATGGCACTTTACACACACAATGACAAAGGGAGATATGAAGTTTCACTGAAAGCAAACAGAACTCAAGCTTCAGGAGCAGAAGAACAAGCCGTCAAGTTGCAACGGACTCGCTGCGACTCCTTCCATGGGGCATTCCAGGCAGGAGAGGAATTGAGGTGGTTTGCCATTGTCTTCCTCCAAGTAGCAACCCCAGCCTTTCTTGGTGGTCTCCCATCCAACTATTAACTATGGCTGATACTGCTCAGCTTCCAGGCTCTAATGAGCTCCAGCTAAGCTGGCTATTTTGGCAAGAAGACTGAGCCACCAAGTCACAAATGACTCATGGCAATCCCCAACCCCAGTCTTCCATGATGGTCTCCCATCCAAGCATTGACCATGGCTGATCGTGCTCAGCTACCAAGCCCTGATGAGCTCAGGCCAAACTGGACTAAGTGGGCTGCTCAAGCGTCAAAGTTTTGCTGGAAAATAAGCTTATTTACTTAATACATTTTATGCTGTTCTTCCTCCAAGAAGCTCAGGGCAACATATAGGTCCCCCTCCTCCAAGTTACTACCCAAGGTCACTCAGCGAGCTCCGTGGCAGAGTAAAGATCTGAACCTGAGTCTCCCTGACCCTAGCCTAGCACTAGAGTTGACAGCTCCAGGTTGGTAAATTCTGGAACATTTGGGGTGGAGCCTGTGGGGGGTGGAGTTTGAGGAGGGGAGAGACTGCAGTAAGGATAAGGTGCCCCAGTGTCTATCCTCGGAAGCTGCCATTTTCTTCAAGGGAACTGATCTCCTTAGTCTGGAAATCAACTGTAATTGCAAGAGATCTCCAGTCCCCACCTGGAGGCTGGCAAGCCTACCCAACACTCCAACCACTACACCAAGTAGAGGGTAAAAAAGGCCACACATAAGACCTTTTTGCTGACCCAAAGCTTTCTTTAATATTTGAGGGGGTCATTTTTATACCCCAAGCCTGTATGTTAGCAGACCTCCAGGACTGAAGTAATAGTATCAAGCACTGAAACAATTGCCTTTACACATATCATTTCATCAGCTCATTATTTAATTGATATATGGAAAGTGGAGATTCATGCCTCAATGCATGAATGTGAGCTTTTGAGGGTGTGTGTATAGGAGGGGCCATGCTTACATGCCTGTTTCCTCATTCTCACTTTCACCCGTGCACCAAATGCATGCACACAGACAGAAAGACATACCAATTCACAGTATTCTTTTACACCCATGTCAATAGTTGATTGATACAATAATAGACCTCTGTGTGCCCAGGGATGCCAACTTCCAGGTGAGACTTGGGGTTCCCCGGAATTACAACTTATCTTCAGACCACAGAGATCAGTCCCCCCAGAGAAAATGGATGCTTGGGAGGGTGAACTCGATGGCACTGTATCCCACTGAGGTCCCTGTCCTCCCCAGGCTTCATCCCCAAATCTCCAGGAGTTTCTCAGCTTGTAGCTAGAACCCTAGCCCCCCGTCACCACCACTGGTAACCCTAACCTTTTGGCAACCCTGCCCTCCTCACTTTTCGCAACAGGTAGTATTTGAACAGATTTGAACAGATTTCCTGTTCCATGCCTCTTTTGCGACAGAACTTCTCTCTGTGCTGCATTCTTCTCATTCTTAATTCTGATTGAACTACAAGAATAAAAAAGATACCAGAACTGGATCATGTACCATTTAGTACATTCCTTCATGTGTATTGATCAAACAATGAAGAAAAAGCAACCTTGATGCAACTATAAGTGATTGCATTCACATTCTCTTTGAGCAGTGTTTTTGTGTAGTGTTTTACTTTGGTGCATCTGTTTTCCTGTAGTGCTTTACTTTGTACAGTGGTGAACACTACACAAAAATACTGCTGATACTAGTTTATATGGGGCTACCCTTGTCCCAAATCTGGAAGCTGCAGCTAGTGCAGAATGCTGTGGCCAGGCTTTTGATGGGTCTCCCCATGTACATCCATCCTGTACTGAAAGCACTGCATTGGCTGCCGATAGCATCCCAGATTCAATTCAAGGTGCTGGTTTTAACCTTTAAAGCCCTATATGGTCAGGGTCTGGCAAACCTTAGGGACTGCCTTTCCCCACATGTTCCCCAGAGAGCACGGCACTCAGGGACCCAAAACCAGTTGGCCTTCCCAGGCCCTAAGGACACCAGGCTAGCTATGACCAGGGCCTTCTTGGTGGTGGCTCTATACTGGTGGAATGAGCTCCCGGAAGAGATCAGGCCCCTGCGGGACCTTTTACAGTTCCACAGGGCCTGTAAGATGGAGCTCTTCCACCAGGCTTTTGATTAGAGAGCCACATTACACACCGAGGAGTGTCCCTGTGCCCCAGTTCCACTACTTTCCATCTTCAGCCAGTGCCCACCGCACAATAACTTGAGCAAATCGAGCTGGCTGAATACCATCAGGAACATACTGTCACCTCAAGTAGTACTTTGGATGTAATCTCTGCTCTCGCTTTTATTAGATGATATTCCAGTGTTTTAGGAGTATTTTAATCAAATGCTATGTTAATTTGGTTTATGTTTGTCTATGCTGGGTTTTAATTGTATTTATCTGAATTTTTTACGTAAGCCTCCCTGAGCCTGCCTCGGCGGGGAGGGCAAGGTATAAACTGAATTAATTAAACAAATAAAGATGGGATGGTTTCTCACTTCCCCTGTCGTTTGAACCTGAAAATCCCCATTTTGATTTTGTTTCAGTATTATTTATACAATCAATCAGCAGTACGCATTACACACACATATTAGATGTATTGATGTAGATCGTACCCATAAATACCATAGAAATAGCATGTAGAAGCTGTAAAATATATGTTTGTGATGCGAATGAGTCTTAAAACTCAAAGCCAAAACAAAAAAAAACACAGCCCACAAGAAAACATCAAAAATGTAAATGAATAGAAAAAGAAATGCAATAGGGACCATTTACTCTTCTCTATATCAGTTACATAAAACCACAAAAGAGATCTGAAGGAACTGAAAGCAGTGGAAACTGCAGATGAACAGTACCTTGTGTACAACTGAGAAATACATTGGGGGGGGGACCCTGGGCATTCTTAATTTTAACAGTTCCAGCAGAAATCAGGTAATTCAGCCTTCCAAAATCTGGCTGAGGAGAATTTTGGACACGTCCCTCTCAACTGCACATAGCCCATCTGTCCCCAGGTCTTGCATTCATAAACATTCCCTAATAACTTGGCAGCCAAACTTGTCGGCTCAGGAGGGCCCATTTCAATCAACCCAAGCCAATCCATTGAATCTCCCAGGCATTAGGTACTGCCATTGCACGAACTGCTGCTTGATATCAGGTGCGTTGTTTTCCTTTTGCTGTTTCTCTGATATGGGGAGAGGGTAAACTGACAAAGTCCTTGCTTTTTTCTGGAGACTGGTTTGCTCTGGGCTTTCGTTTGAAATGTCATTTATTCCTTAGGAGTCATAATATCTGCATTAACAGTTTATTCACAGTCGGCCTTTGTTATGTATTAGGGCTGGAATATTCCAGGACTGGGTACCAGAGACGGGCTGAGTTTGGAGCTCTAGAACAATAGCCCACCAGGACTCTGGAGGTGACCAATGAGAAATGTTATGTAAATATTATGTAAATAGCCTATCATTGGGAGTTGGGGGTGTTTGGGTGCGGTTTTTGCATGCTATTTAAACAGGGCTGTTGCCTAAGGTTTCAGTCTTGTTCCTGAAATCACTAATAAAGCAGAGCTGAGCAATATGCTTGGGGTCAGACCATCCATGGAACCCAGTATGTAACAGCCTTGATTTTACAATAGCTACACAGTGATCAAGATATGTGTGTTTTGTTTTTCTTCCAGTATTAAGATACCACGGGGGCGGGGCAGACACCACTGTACTAAGTACTTCAAAAGAAATGCTATGAGGTGACTGCAAGGTGCCCCTGCTGTGGCCCATGAGGTTGTTCCAACTGACATTGCCTCGACTTCTTCTCATTTCCAACCATTCACCTGTTCTTGGTTATGAGATTTCATGGCCAGATATAACTGCTGGGTAAGCCTTATGATGTCATCTCATCCCCAGATTGGCTGGGAGCACCCATAAGACTGATCCACAAAGCAAAACCTTTCCTGTCAAAAGCATGGATTCACCCTCAGTGACACCATCATGTAGCCAATCTGATTTGACCTGGTGTCATCATATTTACTAAAGTGATCCTTGATTGGCTGGGATGACCCATGTGACTGATGCAATAACAAAGTAGAAACATCTGACATGCAGAAAAAGTACCAAAGCAGCAGCAGCAGAAATAAACTAACCCAAACTGAAAGAAGGTTAAGTATTCAAACACAGGATTTGTTTGGTTCTTTTTGCAAAAATATTTTGCCCCAACAAAACTGCAGTCTTCAAATGCCAAGTTAAATCTGGAGAATATTTAGCACAGCTGCACACCTTTTTTTTTTTTTTTGCCTTCAGTGTCTCATTTCGCATGGTTTTAGATTAAGCATTTCATTCATTCTAAATCCTTGAAGTCACTATAAAAGGCTGTTATTCCATGACTGTTAATTATGAGAATTCGAGTCCACCTTTTTTCAGTTTCATCCAAACCCTACCTGGCCTTTCTACTAATTCCTCATCAGCATTCTGTGAATCTCCGTGCTGAGCTTGTATTGATTTGTTCTACTTAGAGGGGCTGTGCCAATCATGTTTCCTGGAGAATTTACCCTTAAGGAGGAATAATACTTAATAAAATAAGAAAATGTTAGAATTCTAATCTCTTGGATACAGTGGCGTAGAATTAAATATTAAATACTGGCGAGTTTATCGTAAAACAACAGGTCTTTTGTTTACAGAATAGACTGGGTTGGATCCTATGACGTTCTTCTGTTAAGTCTTTTTTCTAGAGAGAAAGACTTCCTCCAATGGATAATGACTTTCTCTGGTAGAGAGAGGCTTCCTATGAAGGAGGAAAAATCTTCATTTTTTGAAGAGACTGTTTCTCTTTTGGAGGAAAACTTGGTGGAAGACAGTCACATAATCTAATTTATCCGAAGGTACAACGTGCAGTGTAATGCACTGAATTTATTTTTGTTGTTGTTCTTGTTCAGTCACACAGTTGAGTCTCACTCTTTAGGACCCCATGGACCGCATCATGCTAGGGCCTCCTATCTTCTGTTGTGCTCCGGAGTTTGCTTGATTTCATGTTCATTGCATGATGACACTGTCTAACCATCTCATCCTTTGTCATCCCTTTCTTCTTTGACCTTCAATCTTTCCCAGCATCAGGGTCTACTCCAGGGAATGCTCCCTTCTCATTTGGTGGCCAAAGTATTTGAGCTTCAGCTTCAGTATCTGGCCTTCCAGGAAACAGTCAGGGTTGATTTCTTTTGGGACTGACTGATTTGATCTCCTTGCAGTCCAAGGGACTCTCAAGAGTCTTCTCCAGCACCATAATTCAAACACATCTATTCTTTGGCGATCGGCCTTCCTTATGGTCCAACTCTCACAGCCATACATTACTACTGGGAATACCATTGTTTTGACTATGCAGACTTTTATTGGCAGTGTAATGTCTCTACTTTTTATTATGTTCTCAAGGTTTGCCATCGCTTTCCTCCCAAGGAGCAGGCTTCTTTTAATTTCATGGCTGCAGTCACCATCTGCAGTGATCTTGGATCCCAGGAACGTGAAGTCTGTCACTGCTTCCATGACTTCCCCTTCTATTTGCCAAGGAGTGGATGCCGTTATTTTAGTTTTTTTGATGTTGACTTTCAAGCCAATTTTTGCACTCTCCTCTTTCACCCTTTGCAAGAGTCTCTTTCGGTCCTCTTCACTTTCTGCCATTAGAGTGGTATTGTCTGCATATCTGGATGCAGACAATTCTACAAGCATATCTGTTGATGTTTTTCCCGGCATCCAGCTTGTGATTCATCCAGGCCGACATTTTGCATGATGTACTCTGCATAAAAATTAAATAAGCAGGGTGACAATCAGTGTTCCCTCTAAGCTGAGTTAATGTGAGCTAGCTCACAGTTTTGTAGACTCCATCTCACAGATTTTTGTCTTAGCTCAGGAAAGATGGCTCCAGAGCAAACTAATTTATGCAGTAGCCAAATCGCTCGCTCACAAGGATTTTTGCTCACAAGACTCCACAGCTTAGAGGGAGCACTGGTGACCATGTACATCCTTGTTGTACTCCTTTTCCTATTCTCAACCAATCAGTTGTTCCATGTACAGTTCTAACTGTCACTTCTTGACCCTTTAACAGGTTTCTCAGGAGACACGTGAGGTGGTCTGGTATTCCCATCTCTTTAAGGACTTGCCACAGTTTATTGTGATCCACACAATCAATGTGGTCAATGAAGCAGAAGTAGATGTTTTTCTGGTACTTCCTTGCTTTCTCCATAATCCAGTGAATGTTGGCAATTTGATCTCTCATTCCTCTTCCACTTCAAAACCCAGCTTGTACTTCTGGCAGTTCTCTATCCATGTACTGCTGAAGTCTAGCTTGTAGAATCTTGAGCATGATCTTGCTAGTATGTGAAATGAGTGCAGTTGTGCAATAGTTTGAACATTCCTTGGCATTGCCCTTCTTTGGGACTGGACCTTTTCCAATCCTGTGGCCAATGTTGAATTTTCCAAATTTGCTGTTATATGGAGTGCAGTGCTTTTACAGCATCATCTTTTAGGACTTTGAATAGCGCAGCTGTGATATCGTCATCTCCACCAGCTTTGTTGTTAGTAATGCTTTCTAAGGCCCATTTGACTTCGCACTCCAGGATGTCTGGCTTGAGGTCAGAGATCACATCATCATGGCTGTTAATTTATTATTTATTTAGATTTGTATCCTGCCCTCCCCGAAGACTCAGGGCAGCTAACAACGAGGCACAAATGCCAGAATTAAAACAGATTAAAACAGAATAAAACAAAATGTTTAATACAAGGACATTTAGATTCTTCTTGTATAGTTCTTCTGTGTATTCTTGCCACCTCTTCCTAATCTCTTCTGTTTCTGTCAGCTCCCTACCGTTTTTGTCCTTTATCATGGCCAGCTTTGCATGAAACGTTCCCTTGATTTCTCCAATTTTCTTTACAAGATCTCTAGCCCTTCCCATTCTATTGCCTCTATTACCGTTCATTCAAGAAGGCCTCCTTATCTCTCCTTGCTGTTCTCTGGAAATCTGCAGTCAGTTGAGTAAATCTTTCCTTTTCACCTTTGCCTTTCACTTTCCTCCTTTCCTCTGCTATTTGTAAAGCCTCATCAGATAGCCACTTCACTTTCTTGCATTTCTTTTTATAACCACCTTTAAATACCAAATTACAATGCATAGATCCCACCTGTATCTTGAAAACATCACAATGTAGTTATTACATATTCCATTAAGACTCAATGATAGATCATTTACTTTGCATGCAGAAGGTCTCAGATTCAAATGTTGGCTTCAGCTGAAACTTTCAGCAGATTTTGGAAAATACCTTTTGTTCTTTGAGACATTGAACCACAATAGCCAACCAAAGTAGACAACACAGAGCTTAGATGGAATTAGACATCTGTTCATTCCTTAAATTTCTTCCCTGCAGTGTTGGAAACCTAAATTTCTGTTTGCACAGAAGACTGTTGTAGCAGTGGTGTGGAAGATGCAGTGGTTTTTATTACCTTAAGACATCATTTCTGGTTGACTATGGTCCATTGGATACATGACCATCAGCAAGTCCCGACACCAGCTTTCCCGTTGCTCTCTTCTGCTAGCCTTGTAATAGGTACTCTTTGAGAAGTGTGTAACAAAAAGGAAAGGGGAGAGAAGTGTTTAACCAGGAAGGTATTGTCTCTTCAGATCTAGACACTCCTTTCCTCAGACACTCTCAGGGGTCCCTTGCACTGATAGATTATGGCTATGGCCTGACTGGTCTGCCCTATCAAGCAACATTGGCTCAAATCAGGAACCTGTGGATTCACCCTTTTTTATCCTGAATCATAAGGAACTCCATGGGCAATTCAGAACAGGGACCAACTGTTAAATCAAATTTAATTAATTCCAAACTATTGTGATTAAGTGCCTGTCTTCCAAGCCACAGGAATCTACAGGTTGGATCCAATGGGATTTTCTGCTAGTGAAAATGGTTGGGAAGGTCCACTCTGGCCATCAAAAAGGCTATCTTAGGAATCGTGGGACCTGCATAGATGATATACATGTGGGAGAGGAGTTATAATAAGGAGACGAATGGGTTAAGATTGAGTGAAAAACCTCACTAGATCCAACCCTATGCGTGTCTGCCCGACAAAAAGCATAATACATTGACAAAATGCCTCAGGTCTTAAAACTGAAATGCTTTCCTTTTTTTTTTTAAGAGGTTTTCTTCTTTCATAAAAGTCAGCTACTCTAAGAGGTTGGACTCATAAGTATGCCTTTCACGTTTTGTTTTTAAATAAAGTTCTTCAGATTGGCTCAGTTGTACAGTTTGGACTTGTGCCAGATGAGGTTTCATTGATCTTTAGTCAACCTTTGTTTATTCAGCACCTGATATTCTGGACAGTTGTGAAGGAGAGCAGAAGGAGCTATAAGCCAGAAAGTGGATTTATTTGTAGAACTGTCCTAACGTCCCTGGGGATTCCAGAGTAAGAGATTGCTTTCCGACAGCTGGAGTAAAACAGCCAGACCTTTTCTCAGCTCCTACTATGGCCTGAAAGGAATTTTTTACTTTTCAAAAGGGGTTTTTGAATCATATCTGAAAGACTCCTATCATTTGATGCAGGTTTTGGGGGGGAGACCCACAATACCCTCAGTCAAAAAATCCAGAAGAAAAACTAGAATTAAACAATTGCAATGTGTGCAAGCATGTCGATATCCCAGGCTGCTGATCCTAAGAATGCTTTCTGGGGAGTTATCTTCACTGAATAAAAATGGAACTTACTTCCATGTAGACCCACTTAGGATTGCTTCCCTAGTAACTTTGGGATTGTTTCTGTGTTGGGAGGGCATGATGGAGCTTTATGAAATTATGTGTGGGATGCTGCCACAGCAAAGCTAATGAATTTGAATCAGAATCCAATAGAAATTAGTTGTTAAACATAATTGTGTAGTATGCAATATAGTTGTAGTTGAGTAATCTAAGAAGTTGAAACTGAATTAAAAATGAAAGTAAGTACAGAAAAAAAATATGGAAGAATTGAAAGAACTGGTACTTGCAGAAGTGTCAGGGATTAAAAAAGATACAGAAGAACTTAAAAAGGAAGTCAAAAGTCTGGTGACAAAATCTGAAGATATGGAACAAAAGGTTAAAAAAACCTTGTCAGAGAATGCAAGGTTGGAGACCATGATGGATTACAGGGCTACTCAGAATCACTTGAGATTGAGAGGGATAGAAGAGGAGGAAGATCAAGATCTACGGGCCCTAGTAATTAAGACATTGACAACTTACATAGGGGAAGATGAAGGAGATTTGGATGCAGACTTTGACTTGATTTACAGAGTAAATTCGGCTTATGCCAAAAGAAAGCAATTACCCAGAGATGTAATTGTTCAATTTGTGACAACAAAGATGAAGGAAGACGTTTTCAAGAAACAATTTTCACAACCGTTGGAAATTAATGGAAAGAAAATAATAATCTTGAGAGAAATTCCGAGATCAATTCTACAAGATAGAAAGAAATTCAAGAAATTGACAGACAGGCTAAAAGAAATGAATATTAGATTCAGATGGGAGATTCCATATGGACTTACATTTATGTACAACTCGGTGAGATCAACTCTTAAAACTGAAGGAGACTTATATAGATTCAAAGCGAACAATCTGGACGATTTTAAAGATATTTAATTTAACACCATTATGGATTACAAATTTTTATCTTGGAACGTAAATGGATTAAATTCACCAGGTAAAAGAAGACTGGTGAATCATTGGCTGGAAAAACAAAAATGTAATATAATTTGTTTACAAGAAACACACATAAGAAAACAAGACGACAAATATCTGACTAATAAAAAATTGGGAGAAGAATTTCATTCTTCAGCAGTTAACAAGAAAAAAGGAACAGTGATTTATATTTCAAAAGATTTGGATCCTAAGCAAATTTTTTCCGACAAAGAAGGAAGGTATGTTGGCGTGGAAATCTGTATGGATAGAAAAAAGACATTGCTTGTTAATATATATGCACCCAATGGTGCAAAAGAGACCTTTTTCAATGATTTGACTAAAGAGTTGGAATGTTTAAATTATGACCAAATTGTTCTTGCGGGAGACTTTAATGGTACAGTGAACAACACATTGGATAGAAAGTCCAAAGCAAGTGGAGAGACAGTTGGAAAGTTACCAAAAAATTTCTTTCAATTGATGAAGCAAGAAAAGTTAGAAGATGTTTGGAGGAAGTGGAATCCTAAGACTAAGGATTACACGTTTTATTCGAATAGACATAATTCTTTTTCTCGAATTGACATGATTTGGATGTCAGAGGAGATGGCACAAAAAACTTATAAAATACAAATCCTACCGAAAACTAACTCGGATCATAATCCCCTACTTTGGATATCTAAAGCAAAACCTAAACAGCTATTCTGGAGAATTAATGAAGATTTACTGGATCAAAAACAAATTAATGAAATTTTAAAAAAGGAAACGAAAAGTTTTTTTGAACTGAATTTGAATAAAGGCACGGACATACAAGTTGTATGGGATACATACAAAGCAGTAATCAGAGGCATGCTTATCTCTCTGAACTCCAAAGATAAAAAGCAAAAGATTCAGCAACAGAAAGATCTTCATGAAAAAATTCGACAAAAAGAAAAAGAACTAAAAAAAAGACCAGGGAAGAAGAAAATTGTTAAAGAGATCCACTTCCTGCAAGATCAGCTGAATGTTCTTTTAAACAGAGAATTATATTGGAACTTAAAAAAATTACAGCAAAAAGCATTTGAGGGTGCAAATAAACCAGGAAAGTTTTTGGCATGGCAATTGAAAAGTAGAAAAGATAGGAACTTTATATCCAAGATTGTTGAAGATGGAAAGGAGGTGATGAGCCTGAATGGTATAAAAAGAGCTTTTTTAAATACTACGCCAAATTATTTCAAAAGAAAGGAATTGACCAACAGAGAATCAAGAAATACTTGGACACGATTGAAGTTCCAGAGCTGGGAAAACAAATTAAAGAACTATTAAATGGTTTAGTAACGAAAGAAGAAGTGACAATGGCGATAGAAGATGCAAAGTTGGGCAAAGCTCCAGGACCAGATGGCTTTACAGCAAAATTTTATAAGAAATTTAAAGAGGAGCTAACCCCTATTTTAGTACTTCTGTCAAATGAGATAAGACAGACCAAGCGGATCCCAGATTCATGGAAGGAAGCAAATATTTCATTGATACCTAAAGAAGGTTTGGATTTGACTCAAGTAAAGAACTATAGACCAATATCGCTATTAAATAATGACTACAAATTATTTGCAAAAATAATTTCAGAGAGACTGAAAAAATATTTGAAAGATACGATAGCGGAAGAACAAGCGGGATTTTTACCAAATAGACAAATTAGAGATAATCTAAGAGTGGTGATAGACGCAATTGAATATTATGACAAGCATCCTGAAAAAGAAGTTGGATTCCTCTTCTTAGATGCGGAAAAAGCTTTTGATAATTTAAATTGGGAGTTTATGCTGCAAGTTATTGAAAAAATGAATATTGGACAGTCCTTTTTAAACATGATTGTGGCAATATATTCAGAACAAAAAGCGGCTTTGAATATAAACAAAGAAAAGACGGACTTCTTCCGAGTCCAAAAGGGAACACGTCAAGGCTGCCCGTTATCCCCGTTGTTGTTTATTTGGATATTGGAAATATTACTAACAGCGATAAGAAAAGATGACAGTATTGAAGGACTTACAGTGAAAGGTTTTGCCTATAAGTATAGGGCATTTGCAGATGATGTAATGTTTATGATTCAAGACCCAATTGAGAAAATACCACAATTGATGGAAAAAATTGAAGAATTTGGTTCAGTTGCGGGATTTTATGTTAATAAAAATAAAACTAAAGTGATGTGCAAAAATATGACGAAACAAAGACAGACAGAACTTCAAGAGAAAATACAATGTGAAGTAGTCACAAAGACTAAATATCTTGGAATTGATTTAACTATGAAAAATATTGACTTGTTTAAAAACAATTATGAAAAGGTGTGGCATAAGATTCAGCAAGATATGAAGAAATGGGATACTTTGAATTTATCATTGATGGGAAGAATCGCGACTGTAAAAATGAATATCTTGCCGCGTTTGATGTTTTTGTTTCAGACTATTCCAATACTAAAACAAAGGAAAATACTGGATTCGTGGCAGAAAGAATTATCCAAATTTGTATGGGCAGGAAGAAAGCCAAGGATTAAAATGAAAATTTTATGTGACGCAAGAGAGAGAGGAGGCTTACAACTACCAAATTTAAGACTGTATTATGATGCCGTCTGTTTAACATGGTTGCAACAGTGGATTAATTTGGAGAATAAGAAGTTATTGGCTCTTGAAGGACATGATAATAAATTCGGATGGCATGCATATTTATGGTATGGAAAAGTAAAAATGGACAAATTTTTTAAACACCACTTTGTAAGACAATCACTGTTCGAGACATGGACGAGATATAGAAAATTCTTCTCAGAAGAAAGACCACTTTGGATTGTACCAGCTGAAGTGATTAATCCATATTCAAGAAACCAAGGACTAGACTGGCTACCTTACAAAAATCTTTTAAAATCTGAAGGGAAAAATTTTGTGTTAAAAGATAGATTTGATGTGGAATTTGAATATGATTGGTTGAAGTATAGACAGATTTATGACTTATTTAAGACCGATAAAAGAGAACATGGTTTTAGAGAAAAGAATATTGAAATTGAAACTGTATGGCTTGAGAAAGATAAAAAAATGATTTCTAAACTCTACAAGGTGTTATTGAAATGGTATACTGAGGATGAAGTTGTAAAGGAGCAAATGATAAAATGGGCAGTAAATGTTAATAATGAGATATTAATGACATCTTGGGAATACTTGTGGAAAAAATCAATGAAAATTTCAACGTGTGTAAATGTTAAAGAGAATTGTTATAAAATGATGTATAGATGGTATATGACGCCTAAAAAAATTGCTATTATAAATGAAAGTATGTCCAACAAATGTTGGAAATGTAAAAAACATGAGGGGTCTTTTTACCATATGTGGTGGACATGTGATAAAGCAGTAAAGTATTGGACAGAGATCCACAATGAGATACAAAAAATTTTGAATTGTACTTTTAAGAAAGACCCACAGATGTTATTGTTAGGTCTTAAAATGGAAGAAATAAATGTAGCCAAGAGAACATTATTATGGTACTTGACTACAGCAGCAAGACTGACTTTTGCTCAATGTTGGAAACAAGATAAAGTACCTGAAACATGGGAATGGATTAAAAAGACGTTGTTCTTAGCAGAAATGGATAAATTAACAAGAAAATTAAACAACGAAGAAGATGAGACTTTTTTTGAAGACTGGAAAGACTTTCAAAAATACTTGTTGAAAAATTGGGACATTAAGCGTGGTTTGGTTTGTTTTGATAGTTACTAAGTGGAAAATGAAATAGAATTAGATTTTTGAATTGTTACCGTTTGATAGAGAAAATAAGTTTAGAAATAATTGTAACGGAATAAGAGAGATATTAATGGGGTTGGAGCGGTGCGGGAAGTCTTGTTTGGGGGGGGGGAGGAAAATTAGAGAAATGGGTATGTAGGTGTATTGAAAATGTTTGAACGTGTGATATATCCAATAATAAATTGTATTTACTAAAAAAAATGAAAGTAAGGGAAACACTGGTTAAGGCAGAAACAGTGGCTATAAGAAAATTTATTGAAGCCTTTAGGTAAAGGTTCCCTTGCTCGAAAGCCAGTCGAATCCAACTCTAGGGTTGCGGTGCTCATCTCCGTTTCAAAGCCGAAGAGCCAGCGCTGTCCAAAGACGTTTCCATGGTCATGTGGCCAGCATGACTAAACATCAAGGCACACGGAACGCTGTTACCTTCCCACCGAAGTGGTACCTATTTATCTACTTGCAATTTCTTGCTTTCAAACTGCTAGGTTGGCAGGAGCTGGAACTAGAGACAGGAGCTCACTCTGTCATGCGGCACCCGGGTCTCGAACTGCTGAACTAACGACCTTCCACAGCCTGCAGTTCAGCGTCTTAACCACTTGAGCCACCGCATTTACCACCTTTAGACAGTGGTAAATGTTGCCAAGATATTTTTTTAAGATGTAATTGTTATAGCAGAGATGATGATCTTTCAAGTGAAATTTTAAAGGAAATTAAATGTCAAAACTGAAATTAAAATAAACAATGACTATAAGACAGAGAGAGTGTTAAAGATATTTGAAGAGGAATGTAATAGAAATTATTTTACTAAATATAATTGTGTGCCATACAAGACTGTTACAGATGTGTAAACCGAGAAATGAAATTAAAATTGAAATTAAAGTAAACATTGAATATAAGATAGAAAGATTGGTTATAAGGTAGTTAAATGTGCTATTTTAGGAAATGTTAGAGATTTTAAGCCTTTAAGTAGTGTATGCTTGACAAGATGCACTTTTAAGTTGGTAGAATGCCTTTTTATAAAACAGTTATATATAAGCTGTGGAGACTGGAGATAGGACAAAGGTTAACCTAGTCTATGGGAGCCAGAACATGAGAATCAATAGATATGAAATAAATGCAGGGCTATTTTTGGGCAGGAACGCACAGGAACGGAGTTCCGGGTGGCTCCCCAGTTGGCCATGCCCAGCAGGAACTCATTAGCATAATAGGTCACACCCAACAGTAGAAACTCATTAGGATTGGCTACATTAGGAGTGTGTGGCCTAACATGAAAAGGAGTTCCTGCTACAAAAAAAAAAGCCCTGGGTTTTGACAACAAACAAGGTAAACAAAATAAGAAGCAAAAGGTGGGTGTGGCTGGATGGCCACACTTCTGGTAACATGGGGGTGTGGCCTAATATTTTAATGAGCTGTGCTGTCATGGGTGTGGCCTAATATGCTATGAGTTTCTGCTGTTGGGTGTGGCCTATTATGCTAATGAGTCCCTGCTGGGCTTTTTCTACAAAAAAAGCCCTGAATAAATATACTTTCAAGTTGTGAATAAATAAATAATTCCTCAAGGATTCAGACAGGCCATGATCCTGTGAGGGGCTACATAACTACCAGCAGCAATCCATCCCACTGGCAAAAGTGCAATCTGCAAGCTTCTATACAAGGCTTTTTCTCCATAGGCCTGCAGCCTCTGACAATCTTGTCACTTGCAGGAAGAACCTGGAGGTTACTACTGGACATTGCTACTGGTTTGTTTAAGGTATTTATATTGTGCATAAATGTCATTGGTTGTGTAGATTTTCAGAAACAAAACCAAGTAATTTAGAAATTCAGAGAGAATTTGGTGGAAGGTAAACTGCTTCGGCATGTTCAACTGTGGTTTTAATCTGTGTTTGTTTGTAATTTCTGTTGCTGTTTACATTTGTGTGTGGGCTCAGTCCGTCTTTTTGGTTGTGTTAGTTTTTTATTTTTTGTGTGTCTTCCATGTTTTTATCTTGTTAATGGACTTATTGTGTCCTTGCAACTTGTTGCATTGTTAGCTGCCTTGAGTCTAACTCAAATACAGGTGCCTGCTGTATTCTCATGAATTCCAGGAGCTTTGCGGGGGGGGGGGGGTCCTGGGGAGGAAGGAACAGCATGGACTCTGTGATGTCACTTCCAGGTGATCACTCAGAAGTGAATTAGCCCCTTTGACATTCTAGGAATCATCCTAATCTGTATGGTAAGGACCACAGAAATCATGGGAAGTTCTTAGGGCACTATGTATGCTGTGATGCCCCACCCCCAAAAATGGTTTTCTCTCTACACAGTTGATTGAATTCACACAATTGAAGGTATGGCTGAGGGTTTTCCTGCCTAAAGGAAACAAAGTGGGCTAATATATTTTAAATTAATGAATTTAGGGGAAAGGAGAATTTCGGTAACATCCCTGGTCTTCTCTACTGCTGATTGCAAGCTCTTCAAGGCAAGGGCTTGTTGTGTAGATTATTTTGTAGATTATTTTGTACAGCAGGCACAAACAACAACAGCGCTCTGCTACAACTATATTTCAGTGACATAAAGCTGATGGTATTGATACGGTATGTAAATACCATTCCAGCTTGAAAACACACAAAGAGAATTCCCCTCTAGAATTCTCTGGCGAACTGATGTCAGTCAGATACATAATGTCCTCCTGCCAGGTCTACTTCACAACCTACACAGATCTTTGCAGTGGTACTTACTGCCAGAAAAGAATCCATAAGTTTGCACTGAAGAGGACCTTGTGCATGTCTTAAACTGAGCATTGTTACCTGGGATGAAGAAAAGAATAGTAGAAGGCGATGAAGTCTGCTTTTTAAGCAACATTCCATTGGCAGTTCGTGCCAGTCCATTCCTGGCATGAAGTGGCTGCCAGTTGGCTTTGAGCATGTCAATAGAGCTGCGGTCTGTCTCCAGAGGACTGTGATCAGAAGCACATGATTAATACGGCGAGACTTACTGGAATGCTTAGGAAACCTGGCTGGCAAAGTGGGGAAGAAAGGTCAGAACATAAATTCCACTTGCAGTGGCTTTCAAGCATCCTCGCACATTAACCAAGCTATTCCCAAGTGAACACCTCCATGCTTTCACTGCACTTAACACTTTTCCTCTAATTTGATCACACAAGCCTTTAATGGCTGTGCAGTTTATTATGATCCCCGTCTTTCTTCTCCATTTGTGCTATTCTTCTGCCAAGTCCTCCCCAGGTATTTTAAAAAAATGCTATGGGCACAAACCAGCCTATTAAGTCCCATTGATTTCATAGGAAAGTTGTTGAATTTTTTACCTCCAATCGATCTTGTGGCGGCGGTTCACACATGAATGATTAGTTAACACTCAATGAGCCAGTTCCCCGGCAAGGCGGGATACAAATTGAAAATAATAAATAAATGATTTTCAGATGAATTTGTGGACAAGACACCAGTGAAAACTTGTGGGGTGACTTCATAAAAGATGAGACCTATCTATGGCCTAACATAAAAGTAGAAAACTTTGTTGGTCTCAGGCCGGAGGCCGGAGATTCACCACTGCCAGCCAGCTCTGCCAGTTTGGTATAGCGGTTAGGAGCTTGGACTCTAATCTGAGAGAACCAAGTTTGAGTCCCCACTCCTCCACATGCAGCTGTGAGCACGACCTTGAGTCAGTCACAAGTTCTCTCAGAGCTGTTCTCTCAAGTGCAGTTCTTGAAAGAGCTCTCTCAGCCCCACCTTCATCACAGGGTGTCTGTCGTGGGGAGGGGAAGGGAAAGCTGCTCTGAGACTCCTTCGGGTAAGGAAGGGCGGGGTATAAATCCAATCTCCTTCTCCTCTCCTCCTCCTCCTGCTCCTCATCCTCTTCTTCTTCTATGTCTTCTTCTTCTTCCCTGCCACCTCTCAGCTGGCTGTCCACGGGAAATGTCAGGAAAACAGGAAGGTCATGCTGATGTCACTCCTGAAGTGATGTCAATGCATTGCTGGAGGATGCTGGGGATGCTCTGGCATTTGGGCCTCCTCCTGGTTGCCAGGGAAAACCTGGCAACCCTGGTTGGACCATAGCAAAACCCCAAAACAAAACAGCGGTAGTACTAATAAAAAATACAAGATGGATGCTTTTGAGTTCCCCAATAGTCTTCATCTGGCTGATCTTAAAAGGCCAAAAATGGGGAGGGAGACATATTTCAGGCAGATAAGGATCTCTTGATATCATTGGTTTTTTAAAAAAAAAATCTTTCTTCTCCCCAAACCATTGCTTTTTAAAAAATAATTCAGCTTGATGAAGAATTCAAAAACTTCCATATTTTCATTAGTTTTAATAAAAAGTATTATATGGATTTTGTTTTTGGATTCATCTAACTATGGAATCATTCATTGATTCATTCAATTAATGAAGCCACTTTTATGAATGTTTGGAACTAAAAATAGATGAACTTGCTGGGAAAAGTTAGATAGTTTAAACTTTAGTATGGGGAAAAGACTGAAAATGGGACCTTTGGGGAAATAATGGTATCCCCTGCTTTTGGATTCTCAGTCTGGAGCAAAGTGATGTGGTTGTTGGAGTGCTGGCCTTAGACCAGAAATACCTGGGTTGGAATCTCTGAAAGCCTTTGCCCCCCCCCCCCCCGTCAGAATAACGAGACAGACAACAGTTTGGAAGTAAACAAGGGCCACTTTATTAACTATTTAACATAACATTGCAGCAAGGGACCAACTAAGCGAGCACGGAACTGGCAAGGCAGGTGTCTTGATCAACCTCCTTGCCCTGACCAACTTCCTTGCCCTTTTTTCGGGCAGGTCACCAACTCTGGTCTTGAGCCAGCAGTCTGGCTCACGAGCGGTAGCCCAGCAAAACTGGTTGCCACCTAGGAGCGCCTACCCCTGAAGCCTTACAACTTGCAGAGAGGAGCCTTACCCTAAGAGGTTCCCAGAGGTGATCACCGTTCCCCACCCTGGACCTTAAAATCCAAAGGCAGTTCCTGATGACCCCATGTTCCCTAATAGGTAAAATGCCATAAGGTGCTCAACCAGTTCTGGTTTCTTGTCCACACCAACCTGCCAAGTGACCAACTACTTAGCTGCCAACCACCACATCGAACACTTCAATCTACTGCTCTCAGTGAAAGGTAGGCAAAAACACCTCCACCCAGTCTGCCAATCCCAGGTAAAGGTGAAAAACTCCTACCTGGCCCTAGTAGGTGACCAGCAAAAGGGCAGGAGGGTGGGCAGGTGACAATGGCCAATCACTCAGTCTCAGTGGGAAGGAATTATCATGTGAGCTCATAGGAGGACAGGAGGTATATAAAGGTGAGGAACGAATGAGACCTCCCATGAAGGACCATTACCTCATTCCAGGTCTTTATTTTTCCTAGCTTGATTGCATCATATCCCTTCTATCCAGCCAACATGGGCATTTCCGAAGTAGAATGGGGGGTGTTTTTTGTCTTGGGCCTTCTGCATGACAGTCAGAAATGCCAGGAATATGTTTCATTGCTGAACTGCAAATAAGGGTGCACTCCAGAAATTTGATGGCCCAGGCTAGGCTGATCCCATCAGATCTTGGAAGCTAACCATGCCTGGTACTGGTGAGTACTTGGATGGGAGACCACCAAGGAAGTCCAGGGTTGCAAGGCATAGGAAGACAATAACAAATCATGCCTTTTCATCTCTTCCCTTGAAACCTTACGGGGGCACCACAAGTCTTCTGCGACTTGGTGGCTCTTTCCACCCCCAGCTCCCTAAAATCCAGTGGAATTAGAATCCAAAAACTATTTCTGCTAATGGATATGTGGAAAAGGGGCTGCGGTGGCTCAAGTGGTTAAGATGCTGAACTGCAGACCGGAAGGTCGGTAGTTCAACAGTTTGAGACCTGAGTGCCGCATGACGGAGTGAGCTCCCGTCTCTGGCCCCAGCTCCTGCCAACCTAGCAGTTCGAAGCAAGAAATTGCAAGTAGATAAATAGGTACCACTTTGGTGGGAAGGTAACAGCATTCCATGTGCCTTGGCATCTAGTCATGGTGGCCACATGACCATGGAAACATCTTTGGACAGCACTGGCTCTTCAGCTTCGAAACGGAGATGAGCACCTCATCCCTAGAGTCAGATTCGACTGGCTTTCAAGCAAGGGAAACCTCTACCTTTACCTTATATGTGGAAAAGGTCCATCCATTTAGTTTCCCTCTCTCAGAAGCTGTCGCACTGTGACCTTGGACCCAAGTTTCACTCCCAACAATGCTTGCTGCAAAACTATAATCCCCACAATGCTTTGTCCAACCTTATTGATAGTTCACAGTGAGATCTGGCGAAGTTTTGTATTATTTCGTTTCCTACTGTTCTAAACAAAAGACACAATACCCACTACGTTCAGCTATTTCTTGAGAGATCTCACTGCAGGATCTCAGGCCTACTGCGTTTCAAAGAGTAGAACAGAAATTACCATACATTTCAGGCGTGGGGGGAAAGATAAAAAAGTTGATGACATTTTTTTTAGGAGAAGAAAAGACAGACAGCGAAACGGTAAAAGTAGTTTTGACTCAGCCTTACATTTGTACTCAACCTTACCAGACTGCGTTTCTTAGTACTTGCTTTACAGCTTCTAATTACATTTCCATCTAAACTCCTCCAGAAAGAAATATCTGCGGTGGAATTTGCAATGCTAATCCAGTTAACACCTGGCACAGTACAGCTTACTGTCCCCTCTTTCCTATCAGAGACACTTTTGTGATTTGGGCAGCTTTCATATCTGTGGTGTTACACTTTTGTCTAAAGAATGGTTAAGTGAACTCACACCGGGCTATCTTAGAGAATGTCCACAGTGCATTTTGTCATGTAAAATGCAGCATCTTGTCAGAAAATAAGAAAAGTTCATCTGGATCTCAGCAAAGGCCCATCTAGTCCTGGATCTGGGTTTCCTACAGAACACATGAAGCTGCCCTCTAGTGAGACCTTCTGCATTCACAACAAAGTGCTTTTCCACTGAGCCATCTCTCTCCCCTAAAAAAGCCAACTTAATGTCCTTGAGAGCCCACAAGAGGTCCTGGAGCCTTCTACTTAACTGTTCCCCCCCAGCAACCTGTATAGCAAAGATAGAGGCTTTATCTGAAGGTTTCATCATGTCTAATATTTTCTCCATGAGTTATATATGTGTGTGTGAAGTGTAAAGTGGGGCCGAGGTGGCTCAGAGGTTAAGATGCTGAGCTGCAGACCGGAAGGTCTGTAGATCAGCAGTTTGAGACCCTAGTGCCGCGTGATGGAGTGAGCTCCCATCTCTGGCCCCAGCTCCTGCCAACCTAGCAGTTTGAAAGCAAGAAATTGCAGGTAGATAAATAGGTACTGCTTCAGTGGGAAGGCAGCAGCATTCCGTGCACCTCGGCATTTAGTCCAGCTGGCCACATGACCACGGAAAGGTCTTCAGACAGCGCTGGCTCTTTGGCTTGGAAACGGAGATGAACATCACCCCCTAGAGTCAGATTCAACTAGCTTTCAAGCAAGGGAAACTCTTACCTTTTTAAAGTGTAAAGTAACAGCATTCTGTGCGCCTCGGCATTTAGTGATGCCGGCCACATGATCACAAACATGTCTTTGGACAGTGCTGGCTCTTCAGCTTGGAAACAGAGATAAGCACCACCCCCTAGAGTCAGATTTGACTAGCTTTTGAGCAAGAGAAACCTTTACCTTTAAACTGCCGTCTCTAGTTCCAGCTCCTGCCAACCTAGCAGTTCGAAAGCAAGAAATTGCAAGTAGATAAATAGGTGCCACTTCAGTGGGAAGGTAACAGCGTTCCGTGCGCCTTGGTGTTTAGTCATACCGGCCACATGACCACGGAAACGTCTTCGGACAGTGCTGGCTCTTCGGCTTGGAAACGGAGATGAGCACCGCAACCCTAGAGTCGGATTCGACTGGCTTACGAGCAAGGGAACCTTTACCTTTAGAACAAATTTAGAGTCCAGTGGCACCTTTAAGAACTTAGCATGTACACTATAGGCCATTGAAATGGTAATTCAACTGCACAGATGCAAAGAGGTGGCAAACTGAGAGGGATCTTGTGCTCAATAAGGTCACTTTAATGGCCTAACCACTTAACCAATGGCCCTGGGGATATGTGCCTTTGTCTCTAGTGATCAAGAACATTTTGTCTGTCCAGAGTCCACTGTGCAGGCACTTGTGCCAGGAGAAACACGTGCTTCAAATGTAGCTCATTTTCAAGATACGAATGGCAGATTCTGCACAGGCTTAAAGCCGATCACTAGAGCATCAAGCAAAAACATCAACGTGATCAGGTCTTTCTCGGAGGCAGTGCCTCATCTGTGGAATGTCCTCCCCTTTGAGACTCATGTGGTTTCTACCTTACTTTCCTTTAGGTGCCAGGCTGAACCATTCCTCTTTTAGGTGCCAGGCTTTAACTAAGGATTTCCATCTTTTAAAGCTTTTTTTTTTTATGGACTGCTCCTAGCTGAAGGATTCTTTTATGCATATTTTAGATGGTTGTAATGTATCCAAATACGACCGCGTGTGAGGCTTGGTCTCCACCCGGTCATGCGAAGCCTTCGAGCTTCGCTCCGGGAGACCATGGCCTGAGCAGATCCTAGCCCGGGCCAATCAGAGGGCTAGGATCCCAGCCGGGTCCTATGAAACTCTCTTCCACTGGAAATGGCCTATCACTGGAGTGGGGTGCGTTCAGGGAGTGGGGTTTGCTTTGGGATACAAGCTGGCCTGCGAGCCGGCTAGTTTGTCTTGTTCTTTACTACAAATAAAAGTATGAGCTGAAATCACTGCATCAGTCTCAGGACTTTTCTATGGTCCTCTTAGTTTTATGTGCTTTTATGCCCTGGAACCTTGGTTTTTCTGGTTTGCATTGTTTTTATTGACATATTTTTAACTGGCTTGGGTTTTTTTATGGTATAGATTTGGCTCTTTGTTTTAAGTGTGATTTGTTTTTATTGACTTGGTTGACTTAGTTTTAATTATGGGCTGCCTCAAGCCAGTCTGAAGAGGTGGCATGTAGAGGTCCAGAGAGGGGCTTCACTCACCTGTAAATGAACAGTTTGATCAGGTACAATTCATAGGACTACTGGGTTTATTTTGAAAACACATATTCATTTAATTATTTCTATTCAGCTTCTCTCCCCCACCCCCTGTAGGAACTGAAGGCAACTTTCAGTATATGAAAACAGAAATAAACAAGAGGGAAAGGGACTGGTGTAATGGGTAAGAATGTCAGGACTCTGATCTGGAGATCCAGGTTTGGTTTCCCTGCTCCCCCACATGAAGCCAGCTGGGTCAGGCACAGTTCTCTGAGACCTCTCTCAGCCCCACCTACCTCACAGGGTGTCTGTTGTGGGAAGAGGAAGGGAAGGTGATTGTAAACTACTCCAAGACTCCTTCGGGTAGTGAAGTTCATTGTATAAAAACAACTCTCTTACTCTCCCCTGATTGATCTTCTTGCCAGCTTGAGGCTACAACTTTCAGGCTAAGAGCCAAGGGACAGGAGACCTCAGGCTCACACCCAAAAGCTTAAATATCTGTGGAGGTCTATTTCCTCCTCTGTGCAAAGTCTATTTCCTCCTCTACCAACCTTTTTAGTTTCTCTGGTTTTAATAGTGGACATTTCTTTAAGAAATGGGGAATACACTCAAGAGCCAGCATCAGTATATCGTGAGGTGGGGAAGCTACCCAGGGTTTCTGGCAGGGTCTACGATGCTGATGTCCCTTGCACATTCACTTTCTGCCATGCTCCATGCTGCACACACTACCTAGTGCCACCAGGGAAAGGGCTGCAGGCAGCTGTGAGCAAGGGCAGTGGCAGGACTCTTGAGCAGACAAGGGAAGAACACAAAAGCAGGTGGGAGGCATGTGGCTGGGTGGTAGGAAAGAAAGGAAGCAACAAGCAGGGGATCTGGTGGTCGGCAGAGGAATGGAAGGGGCCCCGGGAACTCTCTGCCTGTGGGGGCCCAAAACTTGTAACCAGCCCTGAGTGCACTCACTAGGCACATTCGATTATAGGTCTTCTGCCAGAGCATCTGTCTCCTATGTGAGAGATGGTGAAGAGGGAAGAAGAAGAAGAGAATGGATTTATACCCTGCTCTTCGTTCAGAGTGGCTTACAAACTCCCTTCCCTTCCCCTCCCCACAACAGACACCGTGCGAAGTAAGTGGGGCTGAGAGATCTCTGAGAGAAACTGCTCTTTTTCAAGAACAGCTGTGCCAGAACTATGGCTTGCCCAAGGTCATCCAGCAGGTGCAAGTGGAGGAGTGGGGAATCAAACCCGGTTCTCCCAGATTAGAGTCCGCGCACTTGACCTCTACACCAAACTGGCTCACTTCCCTTGGAATATGATATGTTGTCCTCCACTATGCGAAATATGCCACTGGTCTCAAGTGTCTGAATGAGACTGTACCTATTACAGGGTCCCCTGACCTGTCTGGGATTCAGGGTGAAGACTTCCAGTAAGATCTGACCCCAGCAAAACGTAACCACTGATCCAGTGTCTAAACTGTAGGTCTTGGAATCAGGACATCAGGATCAATTAACAGAAGTTCCTGGGCAAAATCAAGATCCATTGCCAATCTGTTAAATTAGAAATGGGGATAATTTATTAAAATTATCAAGCATTTGTAAATTTCTGTAATCCGTAATGGAGAGGGGAAGCATTATCAGAAGTATTATCACTATCAGTGCTGCTGAAGGGAAAATATCCAGGGGAAAAAATAAGACTTTTCTTTGAAACCCTTTAAGCAAATCTCCAACAAAGCTAGAAATGGGCGTTTTAAACATACCATCCATCTTTCCTAATTATTTGCTCTTCTTCCTTGTCACTTTCCCATCTGCCATAATTTCCCTTCTAAACAGACAAAACATTTTCCACATTTTATGCATGCAAAAGGCAGGATATGACTTAGGTCTCCCAGAAACCTGTTGAGGATATTCTCCCTCCCCATCCAGAACTGTAAATATGCTTCTGTGTTCTCAGAGAAAGCAGGTTGGTTTTCCAGGTATAGGATACTGTTTGATTGGCTCCTTTCTCAATTGCTTCAAGAAAAAAGTTTTATTGTTCTGAAAAAGATATCCTCTATATCAAATGAAATGGAAAGCTAAAGATTTGGTATATGATTTTTTTTTGTTCCTTTTTAACCTTCTTTGCTTTGTCCACAGGTTTTTAGTGACAGTCCTACTGTTTCTATTTTTCCCCCACATTTGATTAAGAAATAAATACAACGTGCTGCCTATTCTAACGAATGAAAAGCTTTTGAAATGTGGAACCTTGCTGAGGCTTAAGAAAATGAAAGTTCTGTAAGTATCATCAGAGAGGTTTGATTTCAAGCTGTAATGAGAGAAGAAAAGTGTCTTGCAGGTGGAGCTGACAGATGAATTAGCTCTTTAGTAGTCTATTTTGAAGGTTTCATCAAAGTGGAACAGGACCATGGAGCTTATATAGTACACTTGCTAGCTGAAACTCCGCAGGGCTCTGATGCATTCACAGAACTCCATGCAAGCAGAAGTTTCCCCATTCTTGTTCTATACACCATGCGTAACGTCCTCTTTATCAGATCTCACAAAACATGGACAAAAGTGCAAATTACAAGGAAGCACAAGGATATTTGGAACAGCCAGAAGCGCATATGGAACATTCCCTTGTATTACAATAAATGGGGCAACCGTCACTTGCATAAAGCTTTTGGAGTCCCATTGTGGGCATTGGAACAGGAATTATTTTTGCTCTGATAACTTGATTGTGTGGATGCCGGAACACATCACAGATGTGTGAAGATACTGCAAATTACAATGTCCTGAGGAGGGCTGTGGCTCAGTAATAGAGCATCTGCTTGGCATGCAGAAGGTCCCAGATGCAAATCCCCAGCGTCTCCACTTAAAAGGCTTAGGTTGTAGGTGATGTGAAAGTCCTGAGACCTTGGAGAGCTGCTGCAATAGAGCAGACCTTGGCCCTTTCTGCACTGACTGCTTGCTCCGGGGAATCCGAGGAGTCAAGCCTTAAGGGTTGACTTTGCAGTCACATGCATTCCCTCTGCGCTGGTTTTTTCCCTTCTGGTTTATTTATTTGTGTATTCTGTATGCATTTGGCATCCACAAGCAAAACTCATGTTTGTTTTTTTGAGCAAACATCTTTCAAAATTCTTAACTGCAGACCCAACTCTTCCCTCCCTCTGTGATTCTGCAAAAAGAAAGGGAAGGGAGGGGGAATTCCAGGCCCACGCATGCAAGACTGACACACTTGGGAGCAGGGAATCCCCTCGTCCTTTATATTTACTGATTCATTCTTATGCTCTCTCTGGCTCTTTTAAAGTTTGCCTGAGTGGGAGGACATGTCCTCTTTTGTCTTTGGAGAAGGAGGGACAGAAAACAGAATGGGGAGGGAGCATCAACCGAAAGAGAGAGAAACTGAAAGAGGGGAGGGCAGTGGGCAGCACTTAAATACCCACAGAACCAATTCTACTTTAGACGGCATTAGCAATTTGAAAGCAGAAGAGAACAAAGAATCGCAGCAAAAGGAGTTTTGGTGACTAAGAAGCAACAGTGTGCTGGAAGTGGTCTGAATGCAGATTCCTGTAAAACAAATGCAGAAACAAGAAAAAGCCCTGACACAAAACTGGAAGTGAAAGTGGGAGGGGATGCAGAACAGAAGAACAGGATGTGTTCAGAAACCAAGGCAAAATATGGGTGCAGAAAGGGCCCTCGATGGACAATAATTTGACTCGGTATAAGGCAGCTTCATGTGTTCTATAGATTTCTTTGTTGAGTCAAGTAGGGATCTACCAATATACTTGTCTAGTGACCTCTAGCCAGGCCGTGACACCTTACACATGTCCCAGCTGGAGGAAATGTGGATGTTCTGTTTTGGAGGAGGTAATGAAGGAACGGGAAGCAGGAAATGTTTGCTCTTCCTCTTCTTTCTAAAACTATCATCGCAGCTAAACTGACTAAATCTCCCAGGACTTCCAAGGTAAGTGAAAAGGAGTTTCTCTTAGACTAGCCAACTTTCTAGGGGGAGGGATCGCATGTTTAAGTTGCCACAGAGTTTTCCTTAAATCAATTTTTGAAGCAAATTTTTTTGGGAGGGGGGTTCTGTTCAGAAAACAACATCTGAGGAACGGTGAAAGAGAGAAAAAGTATTACAATAAGGCTAGTGAAAGTTCTCAAGAAGGTTCCTCAAATGGCTGGTGTTAGAGGAGGAGCCCTCAGAGAGAGTGGTCAGGGAGTATATAGGGTTCTTGGTTCTGGATTCCTAACCAGGCCTCAGACAAATGAGAAATTATATCCTGTTTTCATTATCTTCTTAGTTCTTCTAATTTAGTTTACAGACATCCAGGCCAAGCTTCATAGGATCTCCTTGACTTGGCTGCCTTTATCCTTCAAATGCTGCCTCTGAGTTCAGGAGGAAACAGAAAGTGGGCATTGGTTGGGGTAAGAAACATCTGTTTGCTGCTTCCTCCTCAGCTGATGTCCTCTTCCTGTTTCTTGCCTAGTACTTGTGGAAATGCCATCTTCCATGTCAACTAGCAACAAGATTAGTGTTCCTTTCCCAGCAGCAGCTCCAGATCCGCCTTTGCATCCCTATTTAATAAATACTTACATACCATCAGAAGCAGGGCTCTTTTTGTAGCAGGAACTCCTTTGCATATTGGGTGACACACCCCTATTGTAGCCAATCCTCCAAGAGCTTACAGTAGCCCTGTAAGAAGAATTCTGTAAGCTCTTGGAGGATTGGCTACATTAGGGGTGTGTCGCCTAATATGCAAAGGAGTTCCTGCTACAAAAAGAGCCCTGATCAGAAGCAATGACGGGGGGGGGGTGGAATCACATTACAGCTCAAGTACAGTAAAAAGGAGACAAGAAGGACATTTTGGATTTTTAAAATTTTTAAAAGTATGTATAATTCAGGGGATGGACAAATCCGAGCACCATTTTCGGTCTACTCTGGATTTTGACACTATTTGCCTTTGAATATATTTTAAAAAGTGAGAAAAAAAGAGATCTAGAAAACAGAGAAAAGTGGGAATATGGGTTTGAACTTCAGCCAGAATGAAGTCTAGCGGTAAAAACCCTTTTGGGGATGTCTTGTTCCTTCTGCAAAGTGTGAATAAAGGTTACATTGTAGTTAAAGGAAAACTCTTGGGATGTTTTTTGTTGAAAACTTACACATTTATCTCAACCGTGCAGACCTATAAACAGTGTGCTCTTGCATCCTAATGTCTAGACAGCGCAGGAAATGTTAATAATTGGAGAAATGGTTTAATGGGCCTCTTCCCTCCTAGAAAGAACATGAAGTGCCAAGGTTGATACAGCTAACATTACAGCTCATGTTTTACTTGATGCAAGTGAATTTCAGTCCAAGCCTTGAAGTAAGAGAATATCTAAGGAAACAAGATTCCAAAAGACCAAAAAAAGAGAGAGAAATATCCTCTATGTTTCTACACATTGCTGCATCAATTGTTACTCTTGGCTAGGTTTACGACTTAAATAAATTAACATTTAAAAATTGGAGATATAAAATCCAGATGTCCTTTGGATTCTTCAGCGCTTTGGGTTTTCCTTCTAGCCAGTCTTCAAAGTAGTCACTCTTTTCCCACCATTTTATAGGGAGCTGTCTTTATTGCCGGGCCAAGTGAGAATTATACTGTGTTCAAGGAGAGAAGGGCTAGGAAATTAAGTGCCATATGTGTAGAACCGGCATTTCTGCCTTGGAAGGAAACCCAGAAAGAGACATGTTTTAATTTCTTGGACAAATTTTAATGATGGAGAGGACTTACAAATGCTACCTCTGTACATTCTGCTCACTCACATAATAGAGTTGCCGGCCCTGTTCTGGCAACCTCTGGGAGCTTTGGGGGGCAGAGCATGGGGAGTGACAGAGTTGCTGCTATGTTGATGTCACTTTCACACAGACACACATACACCCCACTCTAGGAATTTCCCCAGTCCCTATGGTAAAGACCATAGAGATTGGGGAAATTCCCAGAGCATCAAGGACACAGCAACCAGATGTAGCACCTCCACACCTGCTTCCCCCATGTTGAACCACATAACTTTTGAATACCAGGAAAGTTTGAGACTGGGCATGGCAGCGTGAAGGGTGTTTGAAGTTGTCGATTTGGAAATGACACAAAATGATGGTTTCCCCCATTATTTTAGTATTGAATAGCATGCACCTAACATTTTGATTTTTTTTTAATTAATACTATATGAACTCTTTGATCTTTCTCATCGGACCAGAGATTGGATATTAAACCCATCGTTGCACTGCAACAGAATCATCAAGCTGCTACTTTATAGCCCAGAGAACTGAACAAGTCATTACATTTTTCTCCTTCCGCAAACCTATTTTCAGGTGCTCTCATTCTGCATTCCTTCGCACTCTATGCAATCATCTAAGCCTGCCTAAACTAGCAGCATTATTGCCAACTCCAAAGCCTCCAATCTCAACACCAGAATTCAAACATGTAATGAGATTGGTTTCAGAAACATATTTTTAGACTATACTTTCTTGCTGTGTTCTTTTTTCCCTATCAGCTTACAGCTCCATTTGTGTTTTCTTGATTTATAGTTTCTTGCCTAGAGTCACGAGAGTTATATACTTGGTGGGGGTGTTGGGGGCTCACAAGACTCCACAGCTTAGAGGGAACATTGCTATTGATATACCTTTATAAGGTAGGATAGAGTTGTCAACTCCAGTTTGGGAAATATCTAGAGATTCGGGGACAGTGCCTGGGGAGGATAGAGTTTGGAGAGGGAGCTCCGTGGGGATAGAGTCCACCCTACAGAGCTGCCAGTTTCTCCAAAGGAACTGATCTCTGTACTCTAGAGATCAGTGGTAATTCTAGGAGAACTCCAGGTCCAACTAGGTTTGCCAGACTTCCCCATGGGGGGGGAGGTTTCCCTGCCACCAGACTCCACTGCCCTGGCACCGTTCAGCTGGCCGGTGGGGGGAACTTACCCTGAAAAAGAGGGAGGCCAGCTGACATTTCAGTGTTTTACTTCCAACGTCACCCAGAAGTGATGTCATCACATCAGAGATATTGGGGTAACGCTCTGGTATTTGGGCAAAACAATATGGTAGAAGCCAAATTTACCATAGAGTTTTTGCCCAGATACCAGAGCATTGCCCCAACATCCCCAATGTGATGATGTCACCACCAGATCACATTGGAAGTGATATAGGCACATCACTGAAATGTCAGCCGGGGCTCCCTCCTACTCCCGGTAAGTCCCCCCCGGTCCTGCACTGCTTGCCAGGATGGATAATCATAGGCCCAACCCTGAGGTTGGTAACCTGAGCTGTGACTCTAATTAGGGTTGCCAGCCTCCAGGTGGAGACTGGAGATCTCCCAGTATTACAAGTGATCTTCAAACGATAGAGAACACTTCCCCTGGAGAAAATGGCTTCTCTGCAGAGTTGACTCTATGACATTATACCCCACTGAAGTCCCTCTTCTTCCCAAAGTAACTCCACAAGTACCAAGGAGGAATTGGCACACCTAACTCTAAGGGAAATTGCACTTATTTCACAAGTTGTCAGACAGCTGAGCATACTTAGTCCTCTGAGGGTGCAAAGGATGCATTCATGGGGTTGGATCTACAGCAAAATTTCCATTTGTGGTAGAGCTCTAGCTAGACATCTTGGGCTGCCAATTTCTGGGCACTACAATACATAGGGAGGAAAAGACTAGGTATTGCACAGGATTATATACAAGCAGAACTGTGCTAAGTGCATTTATGTTTTGCCTGTGAAATCTCACTTTACTTCTGATACTCAACTATGTGTACCAGGGTACAATTAATACACACACTAGATGAGTATGAAGTCTGAATGAATGCAGAACGTGTATGTTTCTAAAAGAATCTCTGAAGCAGGCCTCTCCTTTCCTGGATGCCGGCTCATAAGTTAGGCCCAGATAGATCCATGAACAGAAGGCTCCTAAGTTATCCTATAGGGACTTCTGGCTCAGAAAAATTCTACAGTCATACTGCCAGAACACCTACTCCTCATTGCAAGTTGAAAGCCATCATTTTTGCAGATAGTGCTGTACATTCACCACAGCAGTACGCTAAGGATGAGTGGATTTCCTCTACACTGTTCCGGAGGTTCACACTGTACTATATCCTTTCCTCCGTCTGGCAGGAGAGTTTCTAAAATAAATCTTGGAACAGAAGTTCCAAGTCTTGGAACAGAAGAAGATTCGCAGTTGGCCAGAGCTTTCCATGGTTTCACTGCATCCCGGGCCTTTCTGCTCCTCTGCATGGATAATGCATATTGATAAAACACCACAGGAAGAATCATGTAGATGTGTACATATAATTGTATCAAGATGCTTCTGGTGTGAAATGATACTGCTGCATATATACATATATCCACCCACATATGTTGGTAAAACACCATACCAAAGACTTCTGACAAATCATTTCTGCAATCACATCACAATGAGAAAGGGGTTGCTGGCATATCAATACATAGAATTTAGGGTTACCAACCTACTGGTGGGGCCTGGAGACCTACTGGAATTATTACTGTTCTCTAGTCTAGAGAAATCATTTCCCCTGGAGAAAATGACTTCTTTGGAAGGTGGACTCTATGGCAATATACCCTGGTGAAGTCCCTCCGTTCCTCAAACCCTCCCCAGAGTCCATCCCCAAACCTCCAGGAATTTCCCATAACAGAAGGGTATGTGCCCCTATCAGCAAAACACTGGACCAAGAGAATCTTGAGATATTTGTATAATATGATTGCATCACTATGGCTGGTGGTTTATCAGTGCCCTTAACTGTATGTGAAATAAAACACTTATCCAGTAAACAGTAACGAGTTTTATTCCAGCATGGGACTGATCCCACAAACAAAACTCAGCACGAAAATAATCTTGTGGCATCAAGGAATGCGCACATGGACCTTATCATTATAGAGGACATGAATGAACTGAAAATTGCAGCTGAGGGTACACGCACAGCGTGGTGTGCAAAATTTGAATCTGAATCCCTACCGCACTGGTTCGACTCTAGAAACAAAACCAGGTAATTAGTAGCTCCAGAATCTTGTGAGATATTTAGATGAAGAGACTTTCATCACTATCCCTAATGGTATTGGAAGGTGCCACAGGAGATTCATGGAGACCCTGTAGAGTTTTGACGGGAAGAGACAATCAGAGGTGGTTTGCTATTGCCGGCCTCTGAATAACAACACTGCACTTCCTCGGTGGTCTCCCGTTCAAGTATGAACCAGGTCCTGCCACCAAGTAGAAGAAACCAATAGGAAATGTTAAGAAACAAGTACAGTTTAAAAAAATTCTTTCAATTTGTCTTGGGAGGTTTGTGTAGATGTAATCTTAAAAACGAACCTAAACTGGCATTTTTATGACCAAGCGCCAAAGGTGGATTTTGATGAATTTCTTCATGATATTTTAATGCAGCTTTCCAGGACATGCAGCTGATCGAAACTGACAACCCAGTTATGACTGGAGATCAGAGAGACCATTCCGTTCTAATGACAGACACTGAAAGATGCCAAGTAAGTAAATACTTTGTGAAGCACCCAAGACTCGTGTTGTGGGAGGACCAGACTAGCAACATTATCAAGATAACATGATAAAGTATGAGGATCTGGCAGTAATACTGAGATGTAGTTGTCTGGCTCCAGGCCTGTAGCTACAGTGGGGCATCTTGGGGCTAGGCCCCCCAACTTGCTGGCAAGGCCCCCTGACTTCCCATCCCAGGGCATTCGACCTTCTCCCCCAGATTCATTTGATTAGCCAGTGCCCCCTAAGAAATTTAAATGCCCCCTGACTTAAAAAATCCTGGCTACAGGCCCGTCTGGCTCCCAGTTAAGATCCTTCTCACATACCCTGCTCTCTGAGCCCCCACTGCAGAAGTGGGGTGAATAGCAGCAGCAGACAAGGCCTTTTCAGTGGTGATCCCTTTCCTGTAAAGCATTCTTTCCTTTGAGGCTTGCCTGGACTCTGCCCTACTCAGTTTAGGCATCAAGCCCACACATTTTCTTTTACCCAGGCTTTTAAAATTATTTTTACAATCTCCTAGCCTGAGGACTGTGTCACTTTTGGTTGCTCCACATTTGATGCTCACACTGGATGCTTAATGGCTAGGGGTTTTTTTTAATGGTTTGTTAATTCTCATGATTTCATGCTGTTTTATTATTACTTTTAATCATGTTTTAATTGTGGCCCATCTTGCTTAAGCCCCCCAGAGAGGGGGCAGATAGATATTTTAAAAAATAAACAAATAAAATAGTGGTGGCCATGTCACTTGTGCATGTTTTGGTGTGGAGTTGTTTCGGAGCAGGTTCCATGTGCCTTCTCTTAGCCACATGGTTTTACATTACAGAGCAACTAGTCGTTTGGGAAAAGAGCAGCCTGAAGGACAACAATTAAAATGGGTAGACTTTTCCATCGCCCAAACACCTCACCCTTCTGAGAGTCTTCATTGACATCATTATGCCAACAAAACATATCCTTTCTGCTTAAGCCCATTTTCGTGCTTTAATCTCTGTATTATGTGCCCGGCACTTTCCAGGTTTAAGGATGACCTTTTTGTCTTTGCTCTATAATAATTCATGGATGTGTAAACATTTACATCAACAATTACAAGCCTGACCTCGAGGAATTCCTGACACTACGGTCGCGAGAAGACGTGAGTGCACATTGCAAATGCTGAAGCCATTCCATATGCATGCGGATGTGTGTCAATAGCTTTTGTTCATTTACTCTGAAACAAAGGGATCAGAGGCAAATGGATTTTCTCGAGAACTCTGCCGCAACTTAATCATCTGATTTTAGAAATGTCAAATACAAAAGAAGTAATCTTGGAATAATACATTATCTTAACTAAAAGAAAACTGGGGGCTGTGAAGAAAACACACACACACATTTCCTCCCCCTTCCCCCAGATATTCATTCTCTTGTCATGGCATTGAATTTTAAAAGTCCTGTGAAGTTGGAAGGAAAGTCAGTTGCATTGGTCTCAATTTAACAAGTCTTATCCAGGCAGATGGCTTCTGAAATAGCTATTTTATATTAAGAGCACAAGGGATAAATTGAAGATATTGTGAAGCTGCTGGGTGAAATGAGCCCAAGTCACCCTGGCAGTTGCACTCTGTCACTTTGCATTTTGGGTAATGGTCAGTGATGGCAGGATCATTCTCCTAATGCCTTCTGACGACCGCCCAAAGACTCTCAATCATTCTGTTTGACATTTCAAGCCATCCATAAATGGTCCTAAAGGTCAAGAGCAACCTGATTTTGTTCTGTCCCTTGGTTGGGCTTGTCTTTTGTTGCAGAGTACCTTTGAGTCTCCCGTGCATGCAGACTGGAAATCTGTGCGAGCAAGAGGGCAAGCAAGAGACTGGAGAAGCCCAGAGCCTTGGGTTTGCTTTCGTGAATCAGAGTTCACTTTAACAGATGGATGAACTGATAGGGTTGCCAGCTCTGAATTGGGAAATACCTGGATATTTGGGGGGTGGAGCCTGAGGAGGGCAGGGTTCGGAGCATAATGCCATAGAGTCCAACTTTGAAAGCAGCCATTTTCTCCAGGTGAACTGATCTCTGTCACCTGGAGATCAGGTGTAAAAGCAGGAGATCTCCAGCTACCCCCTGGAGGTTGGCAGCCCTAGAAGTGAACACCCATAGTAGTTATTTATGCTCAAAGTTACAAGCAACAGAAGGGAATGGGGAGTGGGGAGTGGGGAGAAGTTATAAAGAGAGGCCTGTTTGAAAGCTCAACGACCTTCAAAGAAACCACAGGGGCGGATCTAATATGGAACTAACTGAAGCTTAAGCTTCAGGGCCTGTAATCCTGGAGGAGCCCTGAAGCAACTTTTTTGTGGTGACCTGCCATGGAACAGCCCCACTGAAGAAGGTAACAGTGGTTACCCAGACCTCATTGCTAGTGGGAAGGGGCTCACCGTATGGCCCATTTTCAAGGGCTCCACCTCACCACCTTATTCTCCACCATTTGGGCCTCGAGGTCCTTGCAAGGGCAGCAAGGCCTTTTGGACCTTGTTGGATGTTGCCCTATTGTTGCTGGTTGAGAAGGGGTCTCATAACAGTTCAAGCTTCAGGGTCCCAAAAATTTAGGTCTGCCACTGTGAAACCAGCCCCTCATACAACGGACCTCTCTTTTGTAACGTTCCTCCACCCCTGGCCTTCTGTTGCTCCTAACTTTAAGCATCTGATGAGCTAACTTTTGATTCATGGAAAGCTTCTGCTGGAATAAATTTGGCTAGTCATTAAGGTGCATCAAGTACTTGATTCATTTGTTTGGGTTAAGCCCCCCACACGCACCGGTTTTCTCTTCATCATTACGGTGCCACTAGACTCCTGTTTCATTTTTCTCTTACCAACAGCCCATTATGGTAGAGTAATACAGGATACCTTTATTAATTCTCAGGGAGGCCCTGACCTCAGAGAAAAAATTCCTTCCTGGGGAACAAAGGAACAAACTACTTAGATTTCAGGCTGAGATGGGATGAATTTTACTTTATGGAGGCAATTAGACAGGATCAGGATGACCCATTGCCCACTTGCCAGGAAGTTGCAAGATATATGGCTGTTTGGATATCCTGAGCTGGGCCATAAAAGTTTGAGGACACGTGTCTTTTTTGACTGGAGAAAGTTGCAGAGCAGGACACGTGAGACCCACTCCCAATTTCATGACAGATGAAACAAAGAGAAATCCTCCCGGCAGGGAAAGGACAGGTTAAAAGCTTTCAGGCACCCTATGAATGGAGCACAAGCTCAATCCGGGAAACGGGGAATAAAAGTGAAATGGAATGAAGTCAGCTTTGGCTAGCCTCTGTTTCAAAGCTCCAAAGGGGCTTGGGTCCATTTCCTCTAAAGGAAATGCCAAGGTAACTACAGAAATGTGTACAGCTTAGTTAGACTCATGTTTTGACTTTCTTTTCCTTTAGTTCTGTATCATTCCTGTAATGCTTTGATACAGTTCCAGTGCTTTGGTGCTCTAGTTAATAGATATGTGCATCAGCAAATAAAGGACCTTTATTACTTCTGAAAGGGCTTAGACTGCATTCAGATAGCTCACCCAGATCCCGACTGTCAATCTACACATAGACCAAAGAATCATGACAGGACTAGAGCTGGATAGCAGGCAGGAGAAAGCGGGGTCCATGTCTCAGACGGTGGGATTGTGAAGAAGGGGGGCAGAGTCTGAGTGGTGGCAGCTACTGACTGATCATGAGAAGGGAGGGCTGGGGGAAGAAAAAGACCTCAGTCAGTCATGAGGATTCCTCACCACCTCGCAAGTGAAGACAGTGAGAAGGAAGTCAGGGGAATCCTTTGCACACCCTCCTAAGCTCTTTGCCTTCAATGGACTGAGAAGGGATGAACTCGTGAACAAATGAAACTGCCTTCTACTGAGTCAGGCAACTGGTTTATCAAAGTCAGTATTGTCCACACTCAAAGGCATCAGCTTTCTGGAATTTCAGGTGAAAGTCTTTCACATCTCCTATTATTTTGATTTGTTAAACTGGAGATGCCAGGGTTTGAACCTGGGACCTTCTACATGACAAGCAAATGTGCTGCCACTGAGCCCCTGCTACTCCCGCACTCTGCTTCAGGTTGCACAGTGGCATCGCTACCTTTCTGGGACTGGTCTTTCAGAGGTAGTTTTGTTTCTCCCCACAGTATGTTCATCAGTGCACCATAACCACAGTTTCTTTTCTTTTCTTTCTTTCTCTTTTGAAAAAGAAGTGCCAGAACAATCAAGTGGGAAATGAAGTTTTCAATCTGTATACTGAATACTCATGAACTTTTAAACTTTTTAAAAAGAAATTTGTGGAAGAGGTTACAGAACTCTGTTCCAGTGCGTTCCCCCAGAACAAAAGCCCAGTAAAACCCAGGAGCACATATCCCTTCCCCTCTTCTGTATGATAACCCATGTGAGATGATGTCACTTATTCTGCTGTGGCCAGGTTGCAGAAACTGATTTCTGCCTCTGATACAATGTTTGCTTTATCTATGCAGGTGCCGATTTGGAGCATACAGCCACCCTTGCCCACAACTAAGCAACAAACATAAGAAGCATGCTCAAAGAAACCTCAGCAACTATTTCTTACTTGCTATGCTGATCATAGAGGGACGTTTCCTCTCCCACTTCCCGGAGCATTGCCAGTGTAGACAATATTCATTTCATTGACTCTCAAAGTACCCCGAAATCTCCTGCTGCGCTTTATTACCTTGACAATAATGGCGCCTCAACAACAAGTTATGTCAGAGCACACCTCAGTCACATTTTTCACTGGGGGTTTGCATGCCTGCCTTTGAATCTGTCTGTTCTACAAACCAGGAGCTCATTCATATTCTATGCCTACTGCAAGATGCCATTATCAATTTAAGTTTAAAAAATGTCAAGACAAAATGGCAAAGAGGATCATAAAACCAAAGGCATTCAGCTCATATTGCAATTTACCTTGTTTTCAACACTGGGCCTATGGAAAGCATTCTTTGGAGACTGCAGTCCTGAACAGAATTACACTCATCTAAATCTACAGAAGTCAGTGGACATAGAAAGATGTCACTCTCCTTAGGATTGCACTGTTTGCCCTAAATGGGGTTCAAGCCAAGCGGAAAGTAAGGGAGGGTTTGCTTTTTGCGCACATTTCTGGGAGCTGTGAAAAGCAACCCCTTCCTGCAATTTGTTATTCTTCAGCGCTGCCATGGCTTCATCCACCCATACAAATTTCTTTTGATCAAAGCTTGAGGTCTTGCTGAGAAAACGTTCACTGTGGAATATAGCAACAGCAGAGACCTAGGAGATAGGACTGCCATTTGATTGCTTGCGTGCCCACAGTAAGCCCCAGCTGTCGGCCCCAATTCCTCACCCTCGAGAAATTTAGGAGTGGCAGAAATGACTGGAAAATAGCTTCTGTAGTGTCACTCTAAGAATTTTCACATGTCTGCATGGTCTTTACCACAGAGATGAGGGGAATTCTTAAGAGTGTCACCTGGAAGTGATGTCACATCCTCCCCAAACTCCCCCTGCCCAAGCACCACTCTCTAAATCTCCCAGTTTTTGCTGAGGCAGTACAGGCAACCCTATCAGGAATCAGTATTTTCTGGCAGTGTCCCCAGGCTGTGGAAATTCTGGAGCTATTGGTAGCATCAGTTTTGGTTTTCCAACATAAATTAAGGAACTGTTTGTTCTAAAACTTTGAAAACTCACAAACCTCCTTCACCACTGCTCCATGCCTCTTCCTTCTCTTAGGATATATTCTGACCTGCTTCCTTTAATGACCAATGAGCACGGATTCTCCAGGCTTATCGCCGGGATAGTCAACATGCCAAAAAAAAAATAATGATGCAATCAAGTCCACAATCAAACCAAGCTGGCTTGGGGGGGAGTTGCAGACGTGCTTTGGAAAAGAAGGTGGGGAAGGGAGATGGCAAGTGAATGCAAAGAACTGAAAGCTGGAGCAAATTGTGCATGCTCTGATTCTGGCGTAACGTCTAGAAATTCTCCTATATAAACCAAAGTAAAGGAGGGATCAAATCCAGCAATGAAACAGCTTCTTGAATTGAAGAAGCCAAATCCGTTCAGCCAGAGCAGTTATGCATTCCACACGCGTCTCTCCCCCGAGGTATTCAGCTTAAACCGGTGAGATTATTCCATGCATGCTGCCTTCCTCTCTCAGGCTGACCTGCTGTTCTTTCCCTCTCTAAACAAAAAAAAAATGGCTTTTGTTGGCCTATTCCTCCCTTTTATCTTTAGATAAACGAAAGCCCCAGCCGTCTCCCATGTTGGTTTCCATTCAAGCCACTTGGCAGGTCCTACGTGTGGGTGCTGACGGCCTCCTCCATTCTCTCGCGCTCCGCCTGCCTCGTCCCGTTGCCTTTCCCTGATCACGAGACCCTTTCCCTCTCCAAACTGACACTTTGCTGCCTTTGTACGAGCGGCTATTAGAACCAATTTGCCTTTCTCGTTTACCAGCACAACAGCTCTGCATCTGCTGGCATCCGCGCTGCTCCATTCACTGCCACGGCAGCATTGCGATGGGCCACTCCTCCCAGACCTTTTGCTTTTCCCCCTGCAGTCCTGTGCGTCCCTGCAGGACAGATTGTTTTGGATGCTGGCTCCAGGGATGACACAAATACCCTTCCCGTCGGAAAAAGGCAGGAGAGGAACATCTCCAGGAGGAGAATGAATGCCATGTTTTTTTGTTTTGTCGTTGTTCCTTTGCTTTGGCACAGCCGAGTGGCAGCGGTTCGCCTATGATAACATTATCATCCAAACCTTTTTGTTTGTGCTTCAAAGACGTAAGGTTCTGCTCCCCCTCCCTGCCCTGCTTTGCAATGGCATTTTTTTTCTCTCCGGTTGTTTCAGATTGGGCCAACATGTACTGCAGCTGTCGTTGAGAATCTGTACTGTAAGATATCCCGTCCTTCAAAAAATTCCAGGGCGATCTGAGGTCCATGGGCCTTGGATCATGTACAGAGCAGCCAGATTCAGTGCTGCGGCTAGAGCCTATGACAGTTCTAATGTAATGGATTCTATCTGCTCATTTTAATGCAATTTGTGTTAACGGTTTCAGTGTATTGCTATTGCATTTACTTCTGAGTCAGGCTTTCAAACACTGGGCTAGTTCCTGGTGGGTCATGCCAGTGGAAGGCCAATGCACCAGCATGGTGTAGTGATTTGAGGGTTGGTCTATAGCAGGGGTCCCCAACGGGATGCCATCGGTGCCACGATGCCCACTGACACTTGCCCGCCCACCCCTCAAACGAAACACAACACAAATTATGGGCTAAACTGGAGCCCACTGTATGGGCTATACATAAGCTGATCTGCACCATCTCATTAACACACTAAAGCGCGGGCTGCATTGTGCTTGCAAAGCAATTATCTTAACAGGGCAAAACCACTCCGGCTCAGAGCCAGGTCTGGGATCTTTCCGGGCCTTATTCATTATGGCCTTCGTGCCAGTGCGTAGAGGGGAGGAAGGGCACATTCCAGCCCATGACTGCAAAGCTTCACCTTTCCTGGACTCCCTGAGTGTTTTTTAGAAAGTGGGTGGGGCCAGGAGGGTTTTTTGTCCAGCAAGATTTCTGACTGGTCACTGGAGAGCTGATTGGCTGAACAGATTTTTCAAAATGTTGTTGCCATCACAACACAAGGATCTTCACTGTGTGACTGAGGGTAAGCTGTAGCAGCCATTTTGTGACTGGCTCAGCCTTCAGCAGCTGTTTTGTGGTAGCCATTTTGGGGCTGCACCCATCCTACTGTGTCAGAATTCCAACAGTGCCCACAGGCTCAAAAAAGTTGGGGACCCCTGGTCTATAGGGTTGCCAACCTCTAGGTCATACCTGGAGATCTCATGCTATTACAACAGATCTCTATACAACCAAGATCAGTTCCTCTGGAGAAAATGGCTGCATTGGGGGGATGGACTCTACGGCACTATAACCTGCTGAGGTCCCTCCACTCCCCGAATCCCACCTTCCCCAGGTTTCAGCCCCAAAATCTCCAGGCATTTCCCAACCCAGAACTGGCAACCCTAACACTGGTCTAGGATCTGGGGCAACCAGGTTCAAATTTTAATTCTCACTCTCCCACGGAGGTTTGCTGGGTAATATTGGGCCAGTCTCTCTCTCTCTCTCTCTCTCTCTCTCTCTCTCTCTCTCTCTCTCTCTCTCTCTCCCTGACTTACCTCAGAGTAGTTGTTGTGAGGATAAAGTGAAGGACAGGAGAGTGATGTTGTAAGCCATTTTTGGCCCCAATGGGGGGGGAGTGTGGGACGGGCTGACAAGACAGACAAATAGGTCTGGAGCAATCTATGGCCCAACAACCGCTGTTACCACCACAGTAGCTGCTTGCAGGGCTGAAGCCTAGGGGCCCTGCAGGACTAGGGGCCCATCAATTGTTGGTTTTTTTTTGCTGAGGCCCTGTTATTTTCTCTTCATTTGTTGTTCAGTTGCACAGTCGAGTCTGACTCTTCGCGACCCCATGGACCACATCATGCCAGGCCCTCCTGTCCTCTGTTGTCCTCCGAAATTTGCTCAACTTCATGTTCGTTGCATCGATGACACTGTCTAACCATCTCATCCTTCTTCTTTGGCCTTCAGTCTTTCCCAGCATCAGGGTCTTCTCCAGTGAGTGCTCCCTTCTCATTTGGTGGCCAAAGTATTTGAGATTCAGCTTCAGTATCTGGCCTTCCAGGGAACAGTCAGGGTTGATTTCCTTTTAGGATTGATTTCTTTTAGGATTGACTGATTTCTCTTCTTAGACAGCCTGTAATATATAACCTCTATTAATAAGAAAATTAACTGCTTCCTTATTACAGTGAAACCAATTGTCTCTTATATTAAAACAATTATCCATAAATTATATATTTTTAACAAATAATAAAATTTTTATTCAAAATCTTAACAGTATTGAACAATTATACCCTCAAAATGTGCTTTCCTGAAGAATTCTACTTGCGCGATGAAACTGTTTTTAAAAATCATGAACAGAATTCTTCAGGAGACCCTCAAAATGGATATAAGGCCTATGTACCAGAGTCAGAGGGAGCTGCGGTGGCTCAAGTGGTTAAGACGCTGAACTGCAGGCTGTGGAAGGTCAGTAGTTCAGCAGTTCGAGACCCGGGTGCCGCATGATGGGGTGAGCTCCTGTCTCTAGCTCCAGCTCCTGCCAACCTAGCAGTTCGAAAGCAAGAAATTGCAAGTAGATAAATAGGTACCACTTCGGTGGGAAGGTAACAGCGTTCCGTGTGCCTTGGTGTTTAGTCATGCTGGCCACATGACCACGGAAACGTCTTCGGACAGCGCTGGCTCTTCGGCTTTGAAATGGAGATGAGCACCGCAACCCTAGAGTCGGATTCGACTGGCTTTCGAGCAAGGGAACCTTTACCTTTACCTTACCGGAGTCAGGTGGTCAGCTGTCGTAGGGTGAAAGACTGAAGTGCTGGAGGGCCCCTGAAAAACCTGAAAGCCTAGGGGCCCGGCTATGGGTTAATACAGCCCTGGCTGCCTGGCTCCCTATATTGCTTCTTGGATTACTTTAATGTCCCAAGCCACCCTGTGCTCCTCAGTAAGTCTGCTTTTTTTAAAAATGTCTTTGTAGTTGCCTCTGAATCTCCTGGAATCTTTCATCCATTTCTTCTGGGGCTGGAAAATATGCAGGGCTAATAGAGCCATGAAACCATAGCAACTTCTGGTAAACCACATGAGGCTAACCTATGAATGAAATATCTATATGCACTAAGTTAATTAAATAGAAAAACACAAGCTACAGTACCACAGCTTCTAGCTCTAAGATACGTTGTGGGAAATGAGGACAAAAAAATGTTGTGTGTAGGATAATAAGCTATAATAACATCAGATGGAACATTTATCGCAATTAGGGGTGCAAGACACTCTGAGAGCCCAAATGGCATTATAAGCAACATATACTTTTTTTGAAAATACATAAGTATTACAAGATGCAAAATATACTGGTTGCAGCTCTCCACCACTCTGGGTGGTAAAAAGCTCTGGAAACAGGCTTTTACGCCGTCAGTTTATTTACAGTTGCCAGCCTCCAGGTGGGGCCTGGAGATTTCCAGGCAACGGAGATCACTTACCTTAGAGGAAATGGCTGCTTTGGAGGGTGGACTCTATGACATTATATCCTGCTGAAATCCTCCCTGCCCTACCCAGATTTTGCCTCCCCCCAAATCTCCAGGAACTTCCCAGTGCAGGGTTGGCAATTCTATAGGACAGCGTATTGGAGACTTATGATATCCCTAGACTGTGCTAATCTTTAAAGCAGCATCAATTCCCCTAAAAGAAAGCAGCATGCATTAGCTTTCCTCCAAAAGAATACTTCTTGCCTTTTGGAAAACTCTGATAGCTCCTTCATTGCCTATCCTACAACAACCGTACTATTTCCCTCCAGCCACAAAACAAGCAGATCAAATCAGACTGTAAGATGCTGCAATCACTCCGGAACATGCAGAGAGTCTTGAGTAAACATGATATAACAATATTCACAGTGAACAAAGAAAAGAGCACAAGGCCTACCAGAGTCCTTCATAGCAGTTTTCCTAGCCAGCTTCCCCTGAGTCTAGGGTTGCCAGCCCTCCCCCCTAGCCTCTAGCAGGGGATGGGAGTGTAGGGTTGCAAACTCCAGTTTAGGAAACTCCTGGAGCATTGGGGGTGGAGCCTGAGGAGAAGAGCGGTCTCAGTAGGGTACAATGCCATAAAGCCCCCCCTCCAAAGCAGCCATTTTCTTCAGGAGAACTGATCACTCTAGTCTGGAAATGGAGTGTAATTCTGGGGGATCCCCAAGTCCCACCTCCCTAAACTGTAAGTAAAATCTGGTCTGGAACAGCTTCAGATTCTGGTTCCCTGAAATGATAACAAAACATGAACTGAATATTATATAAGTGTGTCTGACAAATAACAGTCCCCAGCCATCACAACATTACTGTGAAGAAATATCTTCTTCTAGCACGAGAGGTGTTGAACTCATTTGTTATGAGGGCCAGATCTGACGTGAATGTCACTTTGGGTGATTCCGCACTAGAGCTTAAATCCTGGTTCAACCCTGTCCCCGAACTTACACTCTACACTACTCTTGAGTTCACCCCTGTAATTATCTCAGGGTATTTTTTCTTTCCACATTACACTGAGGTCACCCCCGTTTTGCTCCACACTTGTCCTGGGATAAACGGATGCTGTTATAACCAGGGATAAATGCAAGGTACTGTGTCGCAAGTTGAACTCAGATAAAACCAGGGATGAGATTCAAGTGCGGAAAGGACAGGACAGGCCATGTGTGCCATAAATTGTAATGCCAGATACAGGAGATATAAACTGTATAAAGGACACAGACAAACCCAATTAACAATACTGTTTTTTACTTAAAATACAAACGTTCTTAAAACATTAGCACCCTTATAGTATTTCCTTAATGTATCTCCCTGATGCCCGCCCAACCACCCACTTCCAGTGCGCATTATTCATTAGCACTGGGACAGTATACAGGGACCTAATGCCCAGCCTCTGTCATCTGTCAATAAAAGTAATGACCAGTTGCTTGTGGGCTGGATAAGAGCCCTGGATGGGCTAGTTTCAGCCCATGGGCCATATGTTTGCCACCCCTGAACTATATCATTGGATTGGATCTCACAGAGAGCCAGCATGGTGTAGTAGTTAAGAGTGGTAGACTCTAATCTGGAGCACCAGGTTTGATTCTCCACTCTTTCACATGTAGCCAGCTGGCTGACCTTGGGCCAGTCTCAGTTCTCTCAGAACTTTCTCGGCCCCACCTCTCTCACAAGATGACTGCTATGGGGAGAGGATGGAAAGGCAATTGTAAGCCACTTTGAGGCTCCTTATGGTCAAAGAAAGTGGGATATAAAACCAGCTCTTCTACTACTACTTCTGTCTGATCATCTCATCCAATGTCATGAGTCAGCCAGTGCTCAGCGATAGTGAGGACTCCTCAGGAGAAGAGGACTCCTCGGGAGAAGAGGAGCCTGTGTAGCCCGTCTTGGGATAACAGAAGCTGACCAGCAGGAAAAGAAGCTACAGGCTCATCAGGATTCACAGCCAACAGCTGGTGACACCCTCCAGCCCTGATTCAGCAGGTGAACCTCAGTTGGCTATTCCCAGCCCACCAGTATCACCTTCACCCATAGAGCATCACAGATGGAGGCTGAGAACAGAGCTACAGAAAAGATAGCAAAGTCCATGCCTCCTGGTCCAATGCCAGCCGCATGCTGATAACGAAGTTGCAGGATTGCTTCTGAGCAACTGGTTGCAAGCATGACCCTCAGGCATGGGGCTATAAAGCCAGCCAAGAGAGGCTGTTTGGCATGGATGCAATGCATACAATAGACGCTAAGCCACCGACTCTGCTTTGCCTGACTCCTGGACCCCTGACCTTGGACTGAATGACTCTGTGTTGCCTAACTTCTGGCACCTGATACTCTGAGCCTGCAAGCCAGTACACCCAGTTGCTGTGATCACTACATTTCATCATCCAATGTGACTTTTGTCTAAATGGGACCCATGATCCTCAGCATAGGATCAGAAAGCTGGTCTGGGAAGCCTCTGCTAGCCAGAGTACACAATACAGTCCTTGAGAGGCTGATGGTCTGACACAGTAGAAGGCAACTTCACATGTATTCAACCCCAACCATCATTAAACATCCTTACAAAATGACCAAACTTTCCTCTGGAAGGCATTACACAGCCCTAACGCTACCATCCAAAAGGCTTCATCAAAGGTTGCCACATGCCATACTTGTGATGATGCATAGTATATGTAGCAAGACTTCTGAAGATGACCTAAGAGTAGAAGAAGAAGAAGAAGAAGAAGAAGAGAAGAAGAGATTGGATTTATACCCCGCCCTTCACTTGGAATCTCAGAGCGGCTTACGAACTCCTTTCCTTTCCCCTCCCCACAACAGACAGAGAGTTCTAACACAAACTGCTCTTTCAGGAACAGCTGTGCCAGAGCTTGTGACTGACCCAAGGTCATATCAGCAGGTGCAAGTGGAGGAGTGGGGAATCAAACCCAGTTCTCCCAGATTAGAGTCCGCGCACTTAACCTCTACTCCAAACTGGCTCTAGTAGACTTGTTGTTGTTGTTCAGTTGCACAGTCGAGTCCGACTCTTCCGACTAGAGTCCGACTAGAACTCTGTTTTCCCTGAACTACCATGTACACTTGTGGCATGTGAGAGACTAGCCCACTGCAGATGTCCTGTCTGTACTTAGTGCATGCAATTGTTGAGTTGTCTGCAGGGTTAATGTGCAGAAGAAGTCTCTGTGCATATGCCCCATGATCAGCTTTGCTGCTTTCCAAACGTTGCTGACCATGGTGGGGTGCGTGAAGGCACTTTCAGTATCTGTACCACACAGAGGAGGTGAGGGTGGGGCCCCTCTCTGTCTCTGCATAGTGAGTCAACACAGAGATGGATTATCTGCACAGGATTACAGGCAGACATTCAACATTTGGGGAAAGCAGTGGGAAAGCCTCTTTCACATTAGCCAGCTCCAAAGCAAGCTTTCTCGTTTCACAGTTAGGAATAACAAGTAGGGACTCTCGAGAAACTTGCATCTTGTGTGTCCCCCCCCCTTTCTCTAACAATCTTCACCCTCTTTCTCACCCCTCCCCTTCTGTCAATCCCCCCCTTTGCTCCCCTTCCACTTCTCTGTCAGTCTTTCCCCCTCTATTTCTCCCCCTTTACTCCGACAATTTCTCCCCTTCTTCTCTTCCTTCCCCCTCCCCTTCTCGTCAATATCCTCCATCTCTCTTTCTCAACCCTCCTTACCTCTCCTCCCCCCCCCCCAGACCTCCACCCATTCTCCTCTCCCTACTAAGACTCGAAGGGGAAATCTCATCCTCCCCCTCCATCGCCAAGCCTGGAGTGGCTCCTAGAGGCCGCTGCTGCCAGCTCTGTGGAAGCAAGGTAAGTGTATTGTTTGCATGTGTGCAGACAATGCTCTTTGATTTCCGGGGGAAATTTAAACCCCTTCATTTTTAGAGATTTCTTTTTTAAAAAGAAATCTTTTTTTTTAAGATTTCAGATTTTTCTGCAAATTTGGGGGGTCTCCCAGTTTTGAAGGAAAATCTGTTTAGTGTCCATGTTGTCCCAATCTGAGCATTTAGATATCTGCAGATGGAGGGGGGGGGGTATGTGTCACTATTCAATATATAAACTTTTAAGTTCTTTGACTTTGCACAAGCTGATAAAGTCAGAATTGCAATGTCCCTCCCAGAAGACAGATGGATATGTTTGTATGCTAAGATGTTTTCCTATCAAAAATAAATCAAAGAGAGATAGAAGCTATTATAGCAACTTGAAAATAAAAAATTATATCACAGAGGTAGCAGGTTTGTTATTTGTTTTTTTACAATGTATACAATATACATTTTAACAGAAGTGAATGTCTCAATATGAACCAACAATAACTAGGAATATGATGACAATATCTAAAGACTGGATAACATCCAAGGACTATTACATAAAATATATGAACGAACCGTCAGAAGCCTCAAGGTGACTGTAACAGCTATTGCTTCCAACAGCTGCTACAGCTACCTGTGGAGGGCTCCTTTTTCAGCCTCTTCTCAATTCCCGTCCACTGCTTTCCCTGTGCACCACTAATGTGGCAAACAGACATCTGCAATGCTAAGCATAAGAGGGGAACAACTAGGAGGGTGAGCTGAAAGGGGAAAACCGCAAGCAGGGGAAAGGTTAAGTATCCCACTTCTACCTTCTGTTTCTTCCTTGAAAATTGCCCTTTTTTGCAATGGAGAAGTATGGCCAACAGATGGTGCCCCCCCAATATTTAATTCCAGGCAAGACTAAAGACCCCAAGGACACTGGCAAAAATTGTCATATATAGCACATTCAAGTGTGTTAATGTGGCAATGTGCCAAAGTAAAGATCCACACAAGTGTCACATTAAAAAAACAACAACAAATAGATCACAAACCCCTGTACTTTTAAAGACTTGTATCTTCCTCCCCATTTTTTTTTTACAACTTCTCAGAACTGGGAACAACTTATCTTTAAAGGATTAACTATTGTCAGATCACTTGCATGTCTTTTAACAAATTAAAACTGGGGGGGGGGAATGGGAGCTTGAAAAAATAATTTTAATTAATGCTGATTAAAATTTAAAGCATGAAGCAGAAACATGAATATGAATTACAATTATTATGCAAAAAAGCCACTCTTTGCCAAGCACAGCGTCACATGTACAAAAAAACTTGTGCGGCAAGTATATACTGCAAAGGAAAGGACATGCGAGTAACCTTTTGGGTTGTTCTGCCTTCCTAATTCAATTAAATGGGAACAAAACTAAAAGAAGGATTGCATTTGCAAAAGCCATTTACCACTGTTAACAGTGCCTGCTGGAGAGCATTTCCTTCCACTGAATTCAGGATGTTCAATGATCCTTTATCAGTCTTCATATTTGAAAGGACAGGAACAAATCAATGATCATAAGGCAATGTTTCCAGCCACCAACTATTTTTCAATTCCGTGACTTGCAGAATCCGTCAATATCAAAACGCATTGTCTTTGTTCCCCATAGGCCATGGCAATTTCCATAACACATCCATTCCATAAAACACAGATTATGAATGACACTGCAGAGCTCACAATGAGCAACGTAAATCATGTCATGCGATGAACACCCCCCTGAAAGGGGGGGCCGTGGTTCAGCGGTAGAGCAGCTGCTTGGCATGCAGAAGGTCCCAGATTCAATCCTTGGAACCTTCACTTCAAAGGATGAGGTAGTAGGTGATAGGGAGGACCTCTACCAGAGACCCCGGAGAGCTACCACCGGTCACTGTAGGCTATACTGACTTTAACAGACCAATGATATTACTCAGTAAAGGCAGCTTCATGTGCTCACACTTCACAAACACACCGTATAGTATTAATGTAGAGCAATTTGGGGAGGGAAAGTTAATAGATGTAACGAGCAATTCTTGCTTGTTTACTAGATGCTTCCCTTAAGGGCCACAGTAGAGGGGATGGGGAAGATTGGATCTACCACGTGATTGGTTCTCCTGCATACATTTTTTTTTAAAAAAGGGAGGAGCTACATCTGGAGAGTGGCAGGCATAGATCACATCAGGGCCATGATGCTAGAGGTGGGAGCTTCTCACTCTTTCCTCCAGCACGGTTTCCTCTCTCTCGCCTAGGGTTGCCAATTCCGGGTTCAGAAATACCTGGAGATATGAGGGTGGAGCCTGGGAGAGTGGGGTTTAGGGAGGAAAAGGACCTTGGTAGGGTATAACACCATGCAGTCAACCTTCCTCAAGGAGAAGTGAAATGCATGTTTTAAATAAATGGGTAACAAGGAAATGATTCATGTAGTCTGGCGATCAGATGTAATTCCGGGAGACCTCCATCCCTTACCTGGAGGTTGGAAAGCCTATTTCTAACTCCCCCCATCTACTATTTTGCCCTGACACTCAGGAAAAAGCTGCTCTGGTCATTTTCATTCCTCTTTGACTTTATGTTAACAGTGTTGATTTGCATTGCGGTTGATTATTCTTTTATGCCACTTTACACCGTGTCTGTGTGCAATCAAAGCGAAAATAATGTGGATGGGGGCAGGGGGGGAACCTGCATTAATTTTAATGGGAAATTTGGCATCTGGAAAGAAACACCAGTGCAAAAAAAAGTCTCATTTCTCACAAGGGAGAAATAAAATCAAAATGAGACAGCACCAGTCAGCTTTCGAAATCCAGCTCTCATGTACTGATATAAGAGCAGCTGTACTGGATCAAATCCAAGATCCCTCCAGTCCATCATACTCTTCCACAAAGTGGCCCACCAGATACTCTTGGGAAGCCCAACAGCAGAGCATGAAGGCGATAGCCCTCCCCTGCTAGCTTCCCAGAATGGGTACTCTAGAGATGGAGTTCCATCATGGTTCAGGGGTGCCTAGTACCCCTTGGGGCTGGAAGCATTAGGGGGATCCCATAAGACAGGGGTGTCGAACTTATTTGTTATGAGGGCCGGATCTGACATAAATGTCACTTTGTCGGGCCAGGCCATGTATGCCATAGAACATAACGCTAGGTACCAGAGATATAAACTGTATAAAGGACAGCAGCAGGTAAGCTCTGAGTTGGTGTATCCTCACTGTAAGACCCCCTGGGCTGGGAGGGGGTTCCAAAGGAAAACTCATATAAGCAGACTGGAGAGTCAGCGGTGCAGCACTGGGCAGACACTCCACACCACTTGACTGCTGTAGATGGGGTTGTCCACCATGCTGAAGCCACAATTGGAGTGGCTCCGCCCATTTCCCCCCAAACACTAGTTGCTCACGGGCCACATAAAAGCCCCGGATGGGCCGGTTCTGGCCCCTGGGCCTTATGTTTGACACCCCTGCCATAAGACTTATTTACAAAATAAATAAAATGTGAGAACAAAGAGCACATAGTCTCATAGTGCTTTGATATACTGAGTTATAAAACATCAACTGTATAGGCAGTATCCTAAATGTTACCTTAATCTACCAGTACTAACCTTCTAGCCAGGCTGGATAGCCATAATACCAGCAACCAGGAAAGACATCCAGCATCACAGAGCAATGGGGGGGGGGGGAGCCCACACTATTACTGCCCTCTTCAGCACCGTGCAGTTACAGCAGAAGGATTTTTGACCAAACAGTGAAAAAACAGTTCCCCATATATAGAGCTGCCAATTCCCAGGTGCTGTTGGGCCTACAGCATGATGTCACTTCTGGGTAAAACCCGGACATAACATTGCACTCTAGGAATTACAGGAAACTTCATGGTAAAACCAGGGGACCATGGGGGAGCAGCCATTGGCAACAGTGTAACATTATTTCTGGGAAAACCTGAAAGTGGTGGCATACCTTTCTAAGATCTGCTGAAAACTGTGTGGTTTTACCATAGAGTCTCCAATGATTCCTGAAGGGGCATAATATCACATCTGGGGTTTTTCCAGAAGTGATATCACTGTTGACAATGACCAGTGTCCCATGTCCACCCCTTAATGTCCTGCTGGTTGCTAGGCAAGGTACTCATACAGGAAGCAGAAGCAAGGCAGATAGTTTAGGCCACAGTATACCTATCATCCAGCCCAGTCACTAGCATGGTAGCTCACTGGGAAGAAAAGAAGAAGAAGAAGAAGAAGAAGAAGAAGAAGAAGAAGAAGAAGAAGAAGAAGAAGAAGAAGAAGAAGAAGAAGAAGAAGAAGAAGAAGAAGAAGAAGAAGAAGAAGAAGAAGACGACAGACACCTTGTGAGATAGGTGGGGCTGAAAGAGTTCGGAGACAACTGTGACTGGCCCAAGGCCATCCAGCAGGCTTCATGCAGTTGGGTGGATAATCAAACCAGGTTCTCCAGATTAGAGTCTGTTGCTCTTAACCAGTGTTCCCTCTAAGCTGAGTTAGTGTGAGCTAGTTCACAGTTCATTATTCTCTGACTTACACATTTTTGCCTTAGCTCAGGAAGGGTAGCTCCAGTCCAGAGCAAACTAATTTATGCAGTAGCCAAATCACCTGTCTGCTCACAACTTTAATGCTGGTCGCTCACAAAGTAGAATTTTTGCTTACAGGACTCCACAGCTTAGAGGGCACATTGCTCTTAACCATCCATTGAATGGTCAATGGATTCCATAATTTTATTAAGGAATCTATTGATGAGGCCTGCCACTCTTTCCTAGGGTTACCAGGTCCTTACCTTCTGCCGGCGGCAGGATGGAGCTTCCCTTCCTGGATCCTGAACCTGGCAGTGACATCATTGCACTAGGCACATTGCCAGGGAGACACTCTAGCATTCAGCAACAAACTCTATGGTACCATAGAGTTTTTTGCCTGAGTGCTAAAGCATCCCCTGGCATCACACCAGGCACGTTGGCACGATCCTGACACTTTGGGGGCAGGGTTCCCCCTGCCAGCCAGATCTGGGCCAGTGGATTGGAGGCCTCTAAAGCGGGCAAACTCCCATCCCCAGTGAGAGAATGGCAAGCCCACTCTTTCCTTACCTCTCCCAGGAACAGCCTTCTGTGTTTCTGCACATTTAAAGGGGCAAAACACTGCGCATATAAGTCTTTGTAGGGAGGAATATGCCTACTGAGTTCCAACAGGACACGGCAAAACTGAGAAAGAAAAAGGCTGCCAGGTTGCCACTCCCTGGACTGATGGAAAGTACAGAGATTGGCATAAGGTTGTCAACGCCAGATCAGGAATTTTCTGGAGATTTAGGGGCGGAGCTTGGGGAAGGTGGGGTTTGTTGAGGGGAGGGACCTTATCATAGTATAGTGCAACAGAGCTCACTCTCCAAAGCAGCCATTTCCTCCAAGGGAACTGATCTGGGTGGCCTGGAGATCATTTGTGAGTACTCCCCATCTGGAGGCTGGCAGTACTAACTGGCAGGAGACAGCTAGAGGCAGCCGAGCCAACAGCTACACACGCAGTGGTCTTTTACAACTCCTCCTCCCCCATTCACGCATAAGAACAACTCGATCACTGAAAAAGGCCTACAGTTTGAATTTTTCACATTGCATATGATTTATACCATCATAAAGAGCTTTGTGCCTTAGTTTCAGTCTATAAAACAAGCTCAAAAGCTCACAAGATTATTACCTCCTGTCTGTTTTGTAAAGGCTGGGGTTCTGTTCGATGATGTGATTGGAAAGAAAAGGCTTTTTTGTTGCTTAAAAATTTCAGTTGAAGTCCCAGAGCAAAAGATTTAGCTTAAAAGTTGCAGCAAATCCATTAAACGAGGCATGTTCAGCAGGAAAAAAAAGCAAAAACTTACTGCATTGCTATGTGATAAAGATGTATGTCTGGATTTGTACTATTGGAAAGGTATTACACATTGTGTCTCATGCCACCAATTTAAGAAATCCGGCTCCTCTAAACAGCCAAGGGCATCTGGGCACCCACACGCACACAGCAAACGCTTCTTTCTAAAGGAAACAGGTCTGTCAGAGGTTTTTTTTCCCTGATAGTGTAAACACCAAATAAAAATGAAACCTGGAAACATCAACTAGGCAACTGCCAGGCATTTAAAGAAACACTGCTTTCAAAATAAAAGACAGAAAGAAAGATCTGCATAATAGGTGTGATCTCAAATTTCTCATCTCGGTTGTTTCACCCTGAACATCTGCATTTCAGTTGCCATGGGAAAGTTGTCATGGGGTGGCACAGCGCTGCTGGATATATATGTGTTGGATGTGTGTGTGTGTGTGTGTATATTGCCTGATATATTTACCAAAAATTCACAGAGGCAGTGGCAAAGCGTAGCTCTAAGAATTGCTGGAAACTCTGTTTCTTAGAGCTACTCCAGAAGTTACCATAGAGTTTCTAGCAATTCCTAGAACTACCCTTTGTCACTTCCTGTACAATTTTTTGCTAAGGCTGGGTGTTTTTTTTTAATTCTCCTGTTGCTTCTTAGAGCAGTGGCAGACAACAGGACCTGGGGGTGGGGCATCCCCCACACCCACTGTGGGTTTGGCAGCCCTGATGGACCCTGCTTATTTTTTCTGCTTATTTGTTTTCTGTTGGTTACACCAAATCTTTCCCATGCAATGTACACGTACCTCAATGTGATTTGGGCATCAAAAAAGCCACTATTCCCTCATATATATCATATCTCTCCTTATAATAATTATCTTTTGGTTTTGCAAGATTCCATGCGCTCCCATTGGCTCTAAAATGCCCTCCCTCAGCCATTGGCCCATCAGCCGCCACTCAAGAGTACGCGCGTGCCATTGGCCAGGTGCTGGGTCTGCTCCTCTTCCCCACCCACTCCCCCTGGCAGACAGCTCTCTCTCCTGAGGAAGACAGTTCTCTTGACTCCTGTGAGGGACTGTCCCCTCAGTGGCTGTTGGTAGGCAACCAAGCTTGGTTCTGTGAGTAAAAAAACAAAGGAATTTCAGCATAAACCCCTCCCCTGCCCATAACTCCCTCCCCAGTGGCCACTTTCCTGTCAGAATAAATGGAAAACGCTCTTTCTTCTGCTTAGCTTCAGCATGGCTGGCTGGCTAACGAGGTGGGCCAGTGACCATCAAACCATTTTCTTCAACTCCCCGCTGTGCGGCTGACTTTCCCCTAGGGTTGCCAATCTCCAGGTGGGACCTGGAGATCTCCCACTGTTACAATTGACCTCCAAATGACAGGGATCAGTTCCCCGGGAGAAAATGGTTGCTTTGGAGGGTAGACTCTATGACATTATACCCTGCTGAGTCCTTCCACACACACCCCAAATGCTGCCCTCCACAGGATCCACCCCCCCAAATCTCCAGGTATTTCCCTAATCAGAGTTGGCACCTGTACTTTCTCCTCTGTCAGTAAAAGGCCCTTTCCACACCTATGTTGACCTTTGGGAGAAAACTCATTGGGCCCAGTCCTGATCAGGTTTCCAACCCCAGGTGGGCAATTCCTGGAGATTTGAGGGATGGAGCCTGGAGAGGGTGAGGTTTGAAGAGGGGTGGCACCTCAGACAGGTACGATGCCATAGACTCCACCCTCCAATCCAGCCATTCCCTGATGGGTAACCATTGTTGCCAATCTCCAGGTGGGGGCTGGAGATCACTCAAAATTACAACTGCTCTCTAGGAGGGAGGGGGAGGAGATGGAAAACTAAAGGTAGGTTGATGGTTGGCTGGGAGGGAGATAGGGTTGTCAACTCCAGGTTGGGAAATTCCTGGAGATTTGAGGGGTCGAACCTGGAGAGGGTGAGTGTTGAGGTGGGGTGGGACCTCAAACAGGTACAATGCCATAGACTCCACCCTCCAAACCAGCCACTCCCTCCTGGGGAACCACTGTTACCAATCTTGGGGGTGGGCTGGAGATCACTCAAAATTACTACTGCTCTTCAGGTAGCAAAGATCAGTTCCTCTGGAGAAAATGGTGGACTCTGTCATTATACCCTGCTGAGATTGCCACAGCAAATTGTCACTGAGTGCCTGAAGCCAGGGCACTCTCCCAGAGCCTCTTTCTAGAGCCCGTTGTATTTATTTCCACAACGGGCCTTATTCCTAGTATATATATAAAGACATATCTTCTGACAAGTATACAAGCTTATTTATCCTTCTTTTTTGGAAGGCACTTCCTCTCCTTGCCTTCAGAGGCCTGCATTGTAGTTAAGGGCCGTGCTGAGCAACAAGCCAAGACCAGGATTTCCTTATTATATATCACGTGAAACCACTGTCAAGACTATATGTGGTTGATAAACAACTTCCAGCCATGGTTTTAGATCCTAGTTTGGTAGACCGTAAATAGCCATAGTTAGTGGAGTGGCCCACATTTAGATGATCACTAGAATTAGTGTTAGCATAATTAGACCCTAGCTTAGATTCCGTGCTTGACTTCTGATTGCATAGTTTTTCCACCTGTTGCAGAAGTAGTTCTCCTGTGTGGAACGTTTTCCTCTGGTGGTAGGTGCTTTTGGCTCATTCGTAGACATTGCACTTTTGGAAGGAGAAGTACCAACAGCAGAGGGCCCCTTTCCACAACAGAGCACAGGACTGTGCAAGTGGAAGAAATGAGCAGGACACAACCAAATGGTTCATGTGACTGAGCCGACATGATGGCTTATTTGTTTTGTTGACAAGTTTTCTCTACCTATATATCTATATCTATCTATATCTATATATCTCTGTCTGTCTATCTGTCTGTCTGTCTGTCTGTCTGTTTGTCTATAAATTGTACATTAGCTGTAGCTAATTCACTATAGCTAATCCCGTTGGATTTTGGAAGCTAAGCACAGTCAGCCTTGATTAGTACTTGGATGGGAGACCACCAAGGAAGTCCAGGGTTGCTAGGCAGAGGTGGACAATGGTAAATCAATTTTTTTTCATCACTTGCCTTGAAAACCCTTTGAGGGTTGACATCAGTTGGCTGTGACTTGATGACACTTTTCATCATGAACTAAGAAATCATTACACCTATTTTTTTAAAAAAAATCGTGTCCCAGTACAGACCCTTTGAAACGGAACCCTTCTGCACATTCAAATCATGTTTCTTCTGCTTTGGTGTAATTCGGGGATGAAAAGAGTTATTCAGTATCAATCACAACCAACGAGCACTTGGAAAGATCTTTAGTGTTTGTGACTTTTATGGGTTTTATAACTGCTGTTTTTTTATTGTGTTTTTATAATGTTTTATTTATATTGTAAGCCACGTTGTTCCACAAGGAGCTCAATTATTAAATAAATAATTGTGAAGTCCACCCTCACATTTGATAAGGCCTAAACAGATAAGGCCATTAGTTTAGAAGGTTTTTGAAAGAGATTAGAGGCATTCACCAAAAGTAGCTGTCATGGTCTCTGTCACATTGTGGGGGCAAGACTAGCCACTGTCATTCCCCCCCTTTACTGTCACTGCCACCACTTTGGGTAAAAGCCAAGCCCTCAGTCTTAGACATGGGTTGCCCAAAGCTAACCTCACAGGGGTGTCACTCAGTAGCATGCCAAGGAGCCAGGCAGGTGGGTAAGGACTTGCGTAGACTGTCTCAAGTTAAAAAAAAAACCTGTTTCTAAAAGTTGGTTGCGGGATGCCCCCATCTCTGGTGCATCTCCAGCCCCTTTGGCCTTATTGTCCTCTACCATCCTTCAGGTTCACAAGAATTTCCAAAAAAGATGCCACAAACAAAGGAACAGTTCCCCTTTTCAGCCCCCCTCATGTGCTCTGGGGCCAATCTGAGTGCAAACCCTGAGGGGTCAAGCCCACCCAACCTGATTAAGCATTAACACAACAAAGGACTGAAGTGTTATCCCTCCCAGTTAGAAAAGGACACTCTGTATCCAGCAAAGCATACCTTCTCCCCTTCTTCCTAGCCACAAAGAAGCCTGGACCTCTTTCCACCACCATAACTGTCATGGCACCTCCTGCCCCCCCCATCCCATATCTCATCAAAGTAGGATGCCCATCAGCCTTGAAAAAAACTTATTTCAGAGACTCTGTCTTTAACTTCAAGAGCTCTGAGGCAATGTGAGAATATACAGAAGCAACCCTTCCTGTCCTTCTAAGTTCCCACCCTTGTCCTCTTCCTGGTCTCTAGCTTGGTACATCAGGTGTGAGGGTGGGTGGAGAGGCTATTGGGAACTGAAAGCTATTCCCAGTCTGCTATTCTTATCTAGCATCCCTTTCTACATCTGAGGAGCAACGTCTCCACTAACATAGTCTTAAAGAACATTGGCCTTTTATGTTACAGTTTAATATCATTGGCTCGTGTTCCATTTGTTAACCGTAGCAAATCCTCGATCTTGCTGGGATATTGTGCTGTCCAAGCGACTATGTCCTCCTCACAGACATCTTTCATCTTAAATCAAAGGCAATTGACATTTATATCTCTTCTAACATTGCAAACGATTAAACGTTCCAAAATAAAAGAGTTCTCCACTCGCTAGCTGCAGACATAAGAAAGATTTCTCATAGCTGGTGTTTTTTTCCCCTTCTTGTGCTTATATGATGCTCCATAACTGTACGAAATTGTATAACAGCGTCCAACATGCTAGAGACATTTGACAATGCTATGAATGAACATGAAAAGGAATCTCATAAAAGTCCTTTCAAGCAAATCCCATTGTCTGGGCAGTTTATTTTCAGATCTCACTGGCTAGCGCTGTCTTCCCCCGACCAATGTTTTTCTTATCCTACTTCCCTTTTTATCCTCCCCTTCCCAGAAGCTTGTGTTATAAAGGGATGTCACTTCTGCTTTATACACCCCATAATCCTTTACCTGTTGGAAAGATCTTTGTGTTCATTATTTCATTCAGATTTCCATGTTTCCTCTCACTTCAGTAGGAGGACAAGGATACCCCTTCAAAGGGTAGTCAAGGAAAGCAAAGCAATTTAGGGACGGGAAGGAAACATGTTATTTTGCAAGGTTTTAGCGACCCCTTCTTGGAGATGTTCAAGACACAAGTGCAAAAAGACAGGATGTTGTAAGAGTTTGCTTTATTTGTTGTGGTCAGGGCTATTTTTCGGCAGGAACGCACAGGAATGGAGTTCCAGCTGGCTCCCGAGTTGGCCATGCACAGCAGGAACTCATTAGCATAATAGGCCACACCCAACAGCAGAAACTCATTAGGTCTGGCTACATTAGGGGTGTATGGCCTAACATGCAAAGGACCTCCTGCTACAAGAAAAGCCCTGGGTTTTGACAACAAACAAGGTAAACAGAATAAGAAGCAAAAGATGGGTGTGGCTGGATGACCACCCTTCTGGTAACATGGGGTTGTGGCCTAATATGCCAGTGAGCTGTGCTGTCAGGGGTGTGGCCTAATATGTTAATGAGTTCCTGCTGGGCTTTTTCTACAAAAAGAGCCCTGGTTGTGGTCATTACTGTTCTGAAATCTCCTAATACCCAAATAGGCAATTAAGCCCGTCACCATCCCTCCTTGATTCATTTTTAAGAAGGGGTGAAACTGATTTGTGAAAGTTGCATGGGTTCTGTTCCAGCGTGCACATTTCAATTTTTCTTCTACTTTGTAAGAAACAAATTCATAAGGCTTTGGTTCCCATGTGTTGATTCTTTGTGTTGATTTATTCTCCTTAAAATTAACACATTTTCCACTATGGATTTTGCTTCAACAGCTGTGTCAGCAGTGCAAAATGACATAAAAATGGTGTGTTGTTGTTCAGTCACACTCTTCATGACCCCATGGACCATATCATGCCAGGCCCTCCTGTCCTTCACCATCCCCCGGAGCATGCTCAAGCCCACGCTCGCTGCATAAATAACACTGTCTAACCATCTCATCCTTCTTTGTTGAACTTCAATCTTTCCCAGCATCAGGGCCTTCTCCAGTGCTCCCATCTCATTTGATGGCCAAAGTATTTGAGCTTCAGCTTCAGTATCTGGCCTTCCAGGGAACAGTCAGGGTTGATTTCTTTTAGGATTGACTGATTTGATCTCCTTGCAGTCCAAGGGACTCTCAAGAGTCTTCTCCAGCACCATAATTCAAACACATCTATTCTTTGGCGCTAAGCCTTCCTTATGGTTCAACTCTCGTAGCCGTACATTACTACTGGGAATACCATTGTTTTGACCATACGGATTTTTGTTGGCAGGGTGATGTCTCTACTTTTTATTATGTTGTCTAGCTTTGCCATTGCTTTCCTCCCAAGGAGCAGGTATCTTTTAATTCCACAGCTGCAGTTACCATCTGCAGTGATTTTGGATCCCAGGAATGTGAAATGGTGTATACACAGCTAACAAAGAAAACTAAGTAGTGTGGCCAACTTCAGTTTGGGAAATTCTTGGAGATTTGGGGGTGGAGCCTGGGGAGGGTGCTGTTTAGGAGTGGGAGGGATCTCAGCAGGGCATAATGCCATATGGAGTCCAACCCCCAAAGCTATCGTTTTCTTCAGGGGAACCCATCTCTGTCATCTGGAGATCAACTGTAATTCTGGGAGATATCCAGGCTCCACCTGTAGGTTGGCAACACTAATGCTAAAAAGAATCATCAGTGACAGCCATGACAACAAGGCAATCTGAAACCAGCAACAGTGCCATACATCCAACTGGGTGGTTCATCCAATGGAACAGCATTCCCACTTGCAGAAGAGGGCAGTGACTGCAGAGTCACCCTTGACAGGCCATAAAACGGCCACAAATCTATGCAGATAATACCATAAAACCAAGAGATCAAAGGAAGTGAAACCGGCATGCAGTGTGGAGGCCACCATAAAATCCAACAATCAAAGAAAATGAAAGTGGCATGAAATGTAGAGGGGAATTTCTGTTCCAGCATGGGTCTGGTAAAACAGTGGAGCAAATGCTAGATGCAGAATGGGCCACAGTAAAATCCAGTTGGAAAGTGCATGGAAAGTGGATTGAAAGTGGATTATTTAGTGTGTGTGTGGCCACAGCCAGGGACTCTTCAGTGGTGGCAACTTGCCTTCAGGATGTTTCCCTCTCCTGAGGTTCACCTGTTGTCAACCATGTTCTCTTTTAGGTACCAGACCAGGTGTTTTTTGTTTGTTTGTTTTTAACCTAGGCTTCTATTATCTGTTTCTGGTCTGAAGTAGGGTTACCAATGGAGATCTCCCACATTTACAACTGATCTCCATACTACAGAGACCAGTTCTCCTGGACGAAATGGATGCTTTGGAGGATGGACTGTAACCGTGCTGAGGTCCCTCCCCACCCCAAACCCTCCCCTCTCCAGGCTCCACCCTCAAAATCTTCAGGTATCTCCCAACCCAGGGCTACAAACCTAGCCTGAGGTCTGTTTTATGGATGTTTTCAGGGAGCTCACTGGTTGTTTTATTTATTTATTTCATTATTCATCCATGCATGCTGTTATTATGCCCCCAGCCTGTTTTTATATGGACAATGTATGAGGATTTTGTGATTTCATGGTGCCATTTGTACTTGTAAGCCACTGCAAGCAGGACTCTGGAGAGGCGGCATATGAAGGCCCTGATAAAGAAGTACTCATCTCTTCGGGGAGAGACCATATTGGTGTGGTAAAACATCAGCTTCGCATCCAAAAAAGATTCCCTGGTCTGCTCAGTCCTTGGCATTTCCAACTGAAGGCTATGGGACGGCCTGGTGTTAGAAGGCCATTCCCTGGCTGAGGCTCCAAAGAGCTGCTGTTGATCAGAGTAGAGGATGGCCAGCTAGACAAAGATAAGGCAGCCTCCGACTCTCCTTTTCTCTCTCACTCCCGATGACCTTCTACCTCCTTTAGTAGATAGAAGAAATATAGGGTCTTTCTGAGAAATATGCTGCGGAGAGAAGGGAGGGGAGTGATATCTCCACCACCATCCCTAATTATTGCCCTTGAAGCTCTGATAACGGCCCTATTACTGGGTGTTTCACACAGGCACAGAAGGATCCAGCTTGCTATTGCCGTTTGCAGCGGCTCCCGTGACATGGAATGAAATGCCACTGCTAACTGTAATGTATGCAGCCTTGTTTCTAGCAAGTGGTTTCTGGCTCCGGGAAGAGCGGTGTGTTGTGGCATTCCATCCCTGACACACACACACATGTACCCCGCTGCCTCCCATCCTCTCCCTCGTTCCCAACGCCTGTCCTTTTACTCCTCCTTCACTGTAGGCATTTGTCTGCAGCCGAAATCAGGGCTGACAGGGAAGGTCACTGTGACCAATTGTGAGGCTCAGCATACAAATGTGCCTTTTAAGCGGTCGGCTCGGCAAACAGGAGCCGTGTCATATTATTGATAAATCCTTGAAAAGGCCCTAATGCATCTCCATTTCAGGAGCGGGGAGGGGGAAAGGTGGGGGTGGAGCACCCACCTCGAAACACAACAAGCGCTTTCAAGGTTGCTGAGAGAGAAAAACTAAGTGGGCCAAACACTAAAGGGGGGGGGGACCAAGGGGGGGGGAGTCACTGTTCTCCAGAAGATTAAAAGATAATAACACTTCTATTAGAATCACTCGGTTCCACTGTATTGATCTCATCAGGGAGGCCACCGCGGGTCTAATATGAACAGAGCGGTTTTGGAATTAATCACAGGGGGGTTTATTATGGTTCGCAGGCTCTCTCAATTCAAATGGCTGTTGTTTGTAATATTTATGGCACAGATTGGTTGCCATTATTAAGTACGACTGGGCCGCGCGGAGCAAGGCCCGCTGCGTTTCCCCAAACACAAAGCCATTCTTCAAAAGTAAATCTTATCTAAACTATGCACAAAAAGCCAATTACTTTTTGATTTACATTTTAATTTCGCCATTCAGCTCTTCCCCCCCACCCCCAAACTCCTACACAGATGCCTCTCTCAATCTTGGTTTTGGATTAACTGGTGTTGGTAAGGAGACCAACTCCCTCCCCCCTTGATCTTTAAGCAGACTGCAAGAACATGTTGATGCACTCCGATGGTGGGGGGGAGATACTAAGTCAATTCCAGATTCCAGTTTCTCAACAGGAGAAGGCAAATGAAGGAAGGTGGGGGAGAGAGTACGATCTCCTAGGCAAGTTATGGACCATCTGCAGAATCGGATGATAAAAGTGCATCATTAGGGAATGCGTTCAAGGAAGCAAAGCAGGTATTTTGCCTTGTTATCATCTCCCCTCTGGGTCAGCCAAAATTAATTGTCAAGGAACTGCAGTTCATTTTTGGATTCCCCCCCATCTTGTTTATGAACATGGCTTTTTGGCATCTGTTGACTGCATGAATGCTGTTTAAAACTTTGATATCCAGAACTTCAGATAGCTAAGAGCTACCCAGTTCATAGTCAAATAAAAAAGGGTTTATATATTGTGTTTACTTCCTTCATTTATCCTTAGAATATTCTCCCCTTCTCAAGTGGATCTTCACAGCAGCCCTGTGAGGCAGGCCAGGCTCAGAGTATATGACTGGCCCAAGGTCACCCAGCAAGCTTCCATGGCTGAGTAGGGATTCCAACCTGGGTCTCCCAGCTCCTAATCTGACAATCTAACCACTACACCACATGGCTGTTTGCATCCTGGACTCCCTTCATGCAAGAGGGTGGCACTGGGGATGGGGTTATGATGTCATACCTGAAGCTACTGTTTTCCCACATAGGAGAGACAGAATTCACCCTCCAACATTTCACAGATGAAACTAGGGAGACGGGTGCGTACATGCAGCAAATCATTCTACCTATCAAGTGTATTTTATCTCACTCTTCCTCCAAAGAGCTCAATTGCACATAATTCTCCCATCCCCATGTTATCCTCACAACAGTCCTGTGAGGTAGGGGAGTCTGACAGAGACCAACCAGCTCAAGGTCACTTTGTAAGCTTCATGGCTGAATGGTGATGTGAACTCAGATGCTAGTTTAACATATAACAAGCAACCTATTCCAGTGTTTCCCAACTGTGTTCCTGTGGGCTTTATGGTGCTCATAACGGTATTTCTCAATATCCACTTCCTTCTTCCCCAAAACATTTCTTACTGAAAGCAAACAGCTCATCTTGACTTTCTTCAATCTCATTGGAGCAGAAACTGCTGCAGAACAGCCCAGGAGAGTGATTAACACATGGTATTCTCTGCCACAGGAGGTGGTGGTGGCTACAAGCATGGACAGCTTCAAGAGGGAATTAGATAAACATACAGAGCAGAGGTCCATCAGTGGCTATTAGCCACAAGGTATAGATAGGGTACTCTGTATTCTTGGTGCTTGGGGGGGGCAACAATGGGAGATCTTTTAGTGTCCTTGCCCCACTGCTGGACCTCCTGATGGCAACTGGTATTCTTGGCCACCGTGTGAGAGTGTTGGACTGGATGGGCCATTGGCCTGATCCAACATTGGCTTCTCTTATGTTCTTATCTTTGAGACTACAGAAATCAGCCATCTGGAAAATCCAGTTTCCATCATAGGAGAATATTTCTCTTGGAACCTCCCAACATTCTATGATTGGCCTCAGCCCCATGGCAGCCATTTTGTGGCAGTACCCAGTATCCTTTCTTAAATTCTGAAAGCACCCCCTGGCTCAACAAGATTGGGAACCCCTGTCCTATTTTATTGATGAGTTCTGCTGTCTCTCCCAGGTTCTTCTTTTATAAGAAAATGGGAGTTCATCCTAGAATCGTGTGATTTCCCACAGAGACCCCGAGTGGAATAGAAGAATAACTCTTTGGTTTTGTTAAACTCTACCTCGCCAGCCCCAATGTGTGGATATGGTAGGTCGGTATTTACATATGTAAGAGGACATATAGACTGGTGGAGGTCAAAACATAATAACAAGCTTAGTTGGTGCTACTGGAAATCATCTTGCCTCAGGTTCCCCTGAATCTTGATCTGGCCCTGGGAATGGAAGAAACCAGTTGTTTTTCATGCAATTATAGTAAAGCAGGCCTGAGAGTGGTTTAAATTGGCAGTGCACATATGACTTTCTATGGTTCTGCCAACCTGCCAAGCAGTGTCTGGAGATCTTCCTGCTCAAACTAGATATTATTTGTTCTTCTCCGAATTATAATGCTGCTATTAGTTGTCGTGACTCCAGTGTAAATATATGCCCCAGGGCATGTGAAACATTCATTAGAGTTAATGGGGTTGTGGTTACATATTTTTCGTTGCAAATTCCAATATTCTAAGAAAAAGGTTACAGGTCACTACACCCTCTTGTGGTGATTAGTTCTGACATTTCATCAATTTACTAGCGTTACCTCAGCTGAGACAAAAGTGTCTGGCTCTTCTATTCTACCATCTCTCATAAAAGGCGTCCCGGCCCACCATTGCAACGGTACCCTTGAAATGTCATTTTTCATCACGGCGAGAAGTAGCAGCAGCCCTAATGCAAGCTGAATAATTCCACTGTGCTAACCCGCAGTCTATTGGATAGTCTATTCAGATGTGGATGGAAAGTCCCCAAGAACCTGTGTGAAGACTGAGGTTTCTTTTCCATGCTTATAAGAAGAACTGATGGAAACATGAAACCTTGTTACAAAATTCAGCAGAGAACAAAAAATCAGTCACATTCACTAAGGTCGCTGATTGGAAGGGCTTGTATGAAGGAAAAGGACAAGGGATACATAGATAGCAGGATGCTCTTTGGAGATCTGAGAACCAGTGTTGTACACTGGTTGGAATGTCAGACTAGGTTCTGGGAGATCCCGGTTCAAATCCTCAATCTGCCAACTGGGCGACCTTGGGACAGTCACTTTCAGTCTAATTTACCTCACAGGGTTGTTATGAGGAGAAAATGGAAGAGAGTAGGAGGACATAAGCTGCTTTGGGTCCTCATTGGGGAGAACAGCAGGGTATAAATGAAGTAAATGAAATGATTAATACATTTATTCTGCACAGAAGGTTGAGTTGGAGGACAGTACCACAGTATTAATATGGAGACTTTGTATAATCCTAAAAGAAGAGGATCGCTCACCACTAAACACTGGCTTCCAATTTGTTTCTGGGCACAATTCAGAGTGCTGGTCTTGACCTTCAAAGACCTATATGGTTTGGGACCAACGTACCTGAAGGACCACCTAATCCCTTATGAACCTGCCTGACCATTACAGTCATCTTCAGAGGCCCTGTTTCAGATGGAATTCACTGCCACAGGAAGTGGTGGTGGCTACAAACATGGACGGCTTCAAGAGAGAATTAGATAAGCATATGGAGCAGAGGTCCATCGGTGGTTATTAGCCACAAGGTAGGGACTCTGGGGCAAGTGATGCTCTGTATTCTTGGTGCTTGGGGGGGGTCAACAGTGGGAGGACTTCTAGTGTCCTGGCCCCATTGCTGGACCTCCTGATGGCACCTGGTATTTTTGGCCACTGTGTGACACAGAGTGTTGGACTGGATGGGCCATTGGCCTGATCCAACATTGGCTTCTCTTATGTTCTTAACCTGGGAGAGAGCCTTCTCAGTCATAGAATCATAGAGTTGGAAGGGGCCTCCAGGGTCATGTTCAGGAACTCTCTCCTTTATCTGTTTCTGCCAATGGGTAAAGACATTTTTGTTCCATTTAGCATTCCCTCATTGGTTCCTCCTTCCTGACCAATATGTTGGGGGGAGCTCATTTTAATTGTTTCATTTTAATTTTATCACATATCTTTTAAATTTTTAGCCACCTTGGTGGCCCTTCTAAGTGGAGAAAGGCGAGATATGAATTTGATAATAATGTCTCAAAAACATCTGGACATTCTGGACATTGAATAAATAACACCAACTCAGCTCCAGAAGACAGTATTGCTTGAAACAGCAAGAATCCTGCAAAGATCCCTCTGCAATTCCCAAGAACTTGGCTAGATCTCGAATAGCAGGACACTGTCTACTAGACAAATATCTGACTGTGAGAGCTCATAATTTAAAATAATAGTTAGTAGTAGTAGTAGTAGTAGTAGTAGTATTCAAACATCTTAACAGCAAAACAAATTCCAACATACATAAAACCAAACAGAACACAATGAATATAACAGAGCAAAAACTATGGACATGATGTTAAATCCTAAGCTCATTAAAACAAGCAAATAAAATATACTGTTTCAGAAAATATAGACTGGACAACAGGAAAAAAGGAACCTATAGTTGTAGGGGATTTCCCCATCTTTATGACATGCATAAAGGCATGCAGAAGGTCCCAGGTTCAAGCCCTAGCCTCTCCAGTTAAAAAGGTCAGGCTATAAATGAGACACTAGAGAGCTGTGGTGGCTCAAGTGGTTAAGATGCTGAAGTGCAGGCTGGAAGGTTGGTAGTTCAGCTGTTTGAGACCCGAGTGCCACATGACAGAGTGAGCTCCCATCTCTGGTCCCAGCTTCTGCCAACCTAGCAGTTCAAAAGCAAGAAATTGCAAGTAGATAAATAGGTACCACTTCGGTGGGAAGGTAACAGCATTCTGCACGCCTTGGTGTTTAGTCATGCCAGCCACATCACCACATAAATGTCTTCGGACAGTGCTGGCGCTTCGGCTTGGAAATGGAGATGAGCACCACAACCTTAGAGTTGGATTCGACTAGCTTTCGAGCAAGGGAGCCTTTACCTTTAGAGAGCCACTGCCAGAGTAGACAGTACTGATCAAGTAGCCAATGTAAGACAGCTTCATATATGTGTTGAAATAAAGTGAACCATCCAAGTGAACAATCCCAATTTAGTAGCTAGCAGCTATTTACTAGGCAAGACAGAGCTGCCATATGCAACATACAGCATCCTTCTAGGGATGAGTGGATTTCTCCTGCTCCATTCCTTTATTGTTTCAAAATTTAATTCTCCTCTGCAGTCAGCTCCTTCTAGTTTAACCAGGTAAATGTCTAACTATTTAAAATTAATTCTGGTTTTCAAATGTGGGCAGTCTGACATACTTTTCATCTTTGTCCTTGACCTGAGCAATATACATGCACACACAAATGAAATGCTGCAGGGAAAGAAAGAAAGAAAGAAAGAAAGAAAGAAAGAAAGAAAGAAAGAAAGAAAGAAAGAAAGAAAGAAAGAAAGAAAGAAAGAAAGAAAGAAAGAAAGAAAGAAAGAAAGAAAGAGAGAGAGAGAGAGAGAGAGAGAGAGAGAAAGAAAGAGAGAAAGAAAGAGAGAGAGAAAGAAAGAGAGAGAGAGAGAAAGAGAGAGAGAGAGAAAGAAAGAGAGAAAGAGAGAGAGAAAGAGAGAGAGAAAGAGAGAGAGAAAGAGAGAGAGAAAGAGAGAAAGAGAGAAAGAGAGAAAGAGAGAAAATGTAATATTTGTCTGTAAATCAGTTCTGTGTACGGTTTGGGGAATGTGGAGATGGCGGCAATGGCAAATTGATTTGGAGACAGTGCTTGCCTCGTATTATTATTTTAACCTCTCGAAGTTGCTGAAAGCCCAGCTCTTGACAAATGTGTAAGTGCAAGATGCTTTTTTGGGAAATCCCCACAGAGGAGGGGTTCACATGTGAAAGGGCAACATTTCAGCTTGCATCAGTTTCATGGACAGCTGAGAAGTTCCAGACTTGGACAAAGTGAGAAGGAAAAAATGGGGCCCTTGTCTTAATCATTTAAAGACCCTGTCAACCTGGATAAACATCACATGGGCTATTCAGGAATGGCCTTTTAACTTTTGGGGGCTGTGGATCAAGTGAAAAGCGAGGGCCAGCAATATCTTTTTTTTTTTTTTAATGCAGCTGGGAGCTTGACCCTATTCCTGGATTTATTTATTTTTTTTTGCCCTTTCAAACTAGGTGATGGGCCTAGTAACACAAGCAAGAAAAACCAGGAATTTGGGATTGCTACCATGTAGACCATGGACTTAGTTTTCCATGGACACTAGCAAACCAGTGGGGTTTTAAATTTGGTTTGTGGAAAGTCTCTGATGGGAAGTGAAAGAATAGGTCAACTCACAGAGGGACATGGGGCACAATACAATCTGACAGGCATGGAAGGATCTCTGTAGGGCACAACAGCTCTGCATTCTTCCTCTCATATTCCTTGACCAGTTAAAAGGGGAAGGGCTAGCAGGGGGACTTCTATCAGTCATATATATTTTAATGAAAAGGCTCACAATAAAAGTACAGGGGGGGAAATCATATGTATCCCACTGCCCAGGGCTGTTTTTTTAATCATGAGAGCTCTGCCTCTCAGGTTGAACAGGAAAGGGCCTGCCAAATTATTGGAAAACTCCCAAGGGAAAAAAATCATGGAGACTTTGGAATTGCTTATACTGGGCAGGGCCTTCCCTATGATCTTGCACGATGTGCTACCTTCCCCTGCCACAAACCTGCTTTAAACAATGGATTGGAAGCTAAGCACAAACCACAGTTTGCCCATTTTAGAAGTAGCAGAAAACTCTGGTTTGTGTTAAAATGAAGCCACTAATTAACTTCCATCACATTAGGGAGGGAGGGAGAGAAAGTATGCCAATGCCAATGTAGTTCTTGTTAACATTGTGCCAAACTATGGCTTGCTGTTATACTGCATCTAACCAAACAGCAAATCTTAGGCTGAGTTCAGACTGGCAGTTTGGCCCGAGGTAGGCACATTTCAGAAATATTTCACAAACGGACTAAAGGGCTGGTTCACACAGGCACATCTGTCAGGCGTTCCCCAGCCACACTCAACCCATCTTGTAATGCTTCCGAGTTTAAAAAATACCAGGTGAAAGTGGTAGCAAACCCTGGAGAGTGCGTTCATCCTGCTTCAGGGACGTGTGAACGTGAACAAGCTGATCTGATAAGGGATGCACTTATGCGCACAAGCGCTTATGCACATGAGCTCATAAGCACATATAACCGGATTACACCAAAAAAAGCCACTTACAGCTGCGTCTCAATCAGGGGTGGGCCAATAGTGTGAATGCTCCCTTGTGCGTCCTCCCCGGTATGCTCCCGCATCAGTCAGCGCAGTGTGACTGGAAAAACCCAGAACAGTTTGTGCTGGATCTTTTTGCCATGACTCCCTCACGCTTCAAACTGCCAGTCTATCCTCGGCCTTAGTATGCGCAGGTCTACTTCAAGTTATTTTGCCACCCTGGGCAAGTCTGCCCAAACACGCGCATGCAGCTGCTTTATAGCAAAGCAGAGCAGACCATATGTCTGTCAAGGTCAGCACTGTCTACAGCTCTCTCAGGCAGAGGTCTTTCACATCTCTTAATCTTTTTTTTTTTTTAGCTGGAGATGCTTGGGTTGAACTTCTCCATCCAAAGCGGATCTTCTAGCTCTGAGCCACAAATCCCACCTGTAGACTAAAAGAGACAGAGAGACTCACCAAAATGTCATTCCACACTGCTGTGACTTCCTTTTCAGCTGTTTAATGGGAAATGACGTCACATCACAGGATACTCCAGGATTTCCTTGAAACTCTATAGTAAAAGCCACAGCATTCGGGGGGATTCTAGAGTATCCCATGACACAGTGATATCACATTTGGTTATGCAGCCAGAAATGATGTTGTGACATCATGGGCTTCCATGCTAGCTCCTCCATTTTCTCCCTGCCAGTCTCTGGAGTGAGGGCAGGCAATGGAGGGTGGGGGCAGGGGCGGGCAGTCAGCAGTCCTACTATAGACTTCATCTATGTCACAGCTGGCTGGAAGCAAGCTAAACCGGTAGAGCTGCCAGGTATTTGGCTTGGACCTAGATGGAGCAAAACTAGGAGGTGATGGCAGGCATCCCTTATGCCTTTCAGTTCCTGAGTTGCTGCCACACATGAATCTGCCATATACATCAGAGTCAGTATTGTCTACTCAGATTGACAGTGACTTTCCAGGGTTTTTATGTAGAGGTTTTTCACATTCCATACTGCCAGCTCCTTTTTAAATGGAGATACTGGGAATTGAACCTGGGCATTCTGCATGCCTCTGAGCCACTGCCCCTCCATCCAGAAACAAGCCCTTTGAAATGTGTCAGCATCCTCCTTGTGCAACCCCAAAGACGTGTGTGGGTGGCTTGGGTGGAGGACTGGCCCATGTCCTGAACATCATCCTGGGTGGGTTTCAACAGTGGCTATGTTACAGTGGCAGTGGAGGCACACCAAGGGAAAGCTCTTTCCTTTTCTACCCTTAGAAGCTCATTGATTCACGAATCTTGAGCAGCAGAAAACACTTATTTCTTACATTTTAGATGCAAGGGCTAAAAGGACTGAGACAAATGTTCCGATTGCTAGAATGATCTTAGGATCCTTATCACTGAGCAAAAAATCCAGGGTTTCCAGACTATAAGGGGATGATTAGTTGAATACCTGGTTAATACAGTAATCCCTCATAATCTCAAAAGAATCTGCATTCCAGCAGGGCATGGAAGGATGTATCAATCCTGTTAAGGCCACAAGGGTAAATTCTGTCAGTGCAGAGCCTATTCAAAAATCTCCCTTGCAAAACTATTGTAGGTATAGTGTTCAGTCTTGCAAACAAAAAAGTTCTGCAATAACATGGGATGGTAAAAGAGTACATATGGGGGGGGGTAATAAAGATTTTGGAAAAGAAAGGCCAAAAAATAGGGGTGAGCCTACTCTGTGGGCTCTCAGAATCAAACTACTATGGTCAATTTCCAGGACTCACTTTTTGATCAGAGGGAATGCCTTGGTTTTGCCCACCGCAAAAAAAGGGAGAGCCCTGCCAAAGGCTGTATCGCAGTACACATTGCGGGTGGGGTTGGCGAGGTCTTTGCCTTTTGCGTCTTCGCAGAAGAGTGAGTCCAGTATCGGCCCATTTGTGGGAATCCATTATTGCCAGCACTTGAGGTCTGCGCAATTCAAAATGGGACTTCACCTAAAAGTGTCAACTGGCCAGAAAATTAAAGATTATTAACACAGTTAGCATACTGCTGGGTTGTTGTTTTTTTATCCCATGTGGAAAATATGTTGGAAGCAATTAAATTGATTAGGAACTGTGAGACTCAACAAAACCGCCTTCATATAGCTAAAAACTCACACACACACACCCCATTTGCTTAGAAAGAAGCCTGAATTATGAAAAGTGTGAAAGGAATAACACTCCCACAATCCTGTTTTTTTAAAAAAAAAAAAAACAAAAAAAACCCCCTCACATCGTCTGCTGCTTACTCATCCACTTACAAATGGATTAATCAATTAGACATTTACAAGGACTGAAAGAGCTGAAAGGTTGTGAGAACTCTGAAGCGGAGGCACTACAGCCATTTTTCATTCTTTCCAGACTGCATGCATGAAGTACTTTAGCATTTTGTACACAGTTTGAAAGGGGGAAGCCGGAGCTTCCAAAATGCCAGATATTTTTTGAAATGTTTTTTTCTCTTTTTTTGGACTCCTACATGCCTGCCAACTCTCAAAAACCTACAGCTGTCACTTTTGGTGGGTCAATTTCCTCCCAAGCCCCCCTTCACATCCCCAGCTTACTTTAGAGATGGACTCAGATCCAGCTATTTGTTAGTAATCCAGAAAGAACTTTGGTTCTTCTGAGCACTGTTCTTAAAGTTGTCAGATCGCTCCTGGCAACCAGCAGGGGATGGAGGGGGACTTGCCAGGAGAAATAGAAAGGCCCCGGCCACGTTACCAGCACTGCATGGGAAGTGGCATCATCACACCAGCGTCTTCCAGGTGATGTTCTGGTATTTGGGCAAAAACTCTATGGTAAAACTGATTTCTACCATAGAATTTTTGCCCAGATACCAGAGTGTCATCTGGAAGCTGCTGGCATGATGAGATCATTTCCTTGTCATGGGTCAGCCTGAGCTCAGCATGAAGTCCTCAGAGGAGGAGGACTCCTCAGGGGAAGAGGATTCATCAGGAGAAGGGAAGCCACACATGGCTGGCTCTGAGTCAGCAGAAGCCAGCAAATAGGCTGAAGAGCTGCAGGCTGACCAAGACTCACCACCAACAGCTGATCCACAGCCACTGCCTAGCTTTGATGCAGCAGGTGAGACTCAAGTGATTAAGACCAGTCCACCAGACTCACCTCCACCCTTTGAGTGCCGGAGACAGAAGCTTAGAAGGGAGCTGCAAGCAAGGAGGCAGAGTGCATGTCTCCTGGCCCATCACCAGCTGCTTGCTGATGACAGCCTGGAGTAGTTGCAGCAGTATTCCCAAGCAGCTGGCTGCTAACAAGGGCTTGTTAGGAAGTGCCTACAATACCTAGGGCTGGGAGCCTGCATGTTGTGGAAGCAACAAGTCATTTTGTTGGACTCTGTGACCACAAATCCTGACCCTGATTTCTTCCTGTGACCCTGGAACGTCTTGGGACTTTGACTTTACCTTTGTGACTCTCTGGCTTGTGGGTGACACTTGGACCTCCTGATTATGGTTTCTGCTTTGCCTCTTCTGGTAATGACCCCCTGGCTTGTACACTTTTGGCTTGTGGACTTCTGGGACAGAACTCTGGACTTTGTGTGAGCACCTGAACATGTCTGGCTTGTCTGGCTGCACCTGCTACACGACATGCCTGTACAACAGTGATGACATGGCCTGCACCTTCCTCTTTCTACTACTAGGTCCCCCCACCAGCCAGCTGACTGGCAGCTAGGGGGCAGGGCCTGATGGTGGGGGACCCCTGCCTCCACTGGGGGTCTGGCAATCCATCATCAGCAATTGGAGTTACCAACTCTATGGTGGAAAATAACTGGAGATTTTGGGGATGGAGCCTGGGGAGGGTGGGGTTTGGGGAGTGGAGGGACCTCAGGAAGGTACAATGCTATAGAGTCTACCCTCCAAAGCAGCCATTTTCTCCAGGAAAACTGATGTTGGTCATCTGGAGATCAATTGTAATTGTTGGAGATTTCCAGGTGTCACCTGGAAGGTGGCAACCCTATCAGCACTCAAACTCTGTTCCTGCCCTTATGTATCTGATAGTGCTGAAAGGCATGCAGAGGAGGTGGTTGTCTCCATGCCTGTCTCCATTGCTCTTTTTTGCTTCCTGCTCCACAGTGACTCAGATGGTAATTTCAGGCTGTGTCCACCCATTTCTGAATATTGCACCACAATTGCAATCTAGCAATCATTCACAGCCCCGTTTTCACAAGTGGACAAGATAATCCAGTTGCAAGTGCTTGCTGTAGCAACAATTATTCACAGTATCCAATGGTGTGTGGATGCAGACTGAGTCTTTCTGGGAACTACATTTCCTAGAATTCTCTGTGTGCCTCAGAGAATTTATCATCACATCTCGTTACATTGTTATGTCAGGTATTCTAGGAACTACATTTCCCAGAATCCCTCAGAAGAACCGGGCAGAGAAGGAGGCAGAAAAACTGAGAGGTAGAAAAGCTGAGAAGTTGCCCCACTACCACCAAGCAACAGCAGCAAAGGAGAATTTCAGATTTCTCCAAACATGAAGCCTTCCTGCTCCCAGCTATGATTTGCAATTTTGGTTACCCTCTCTGTCTATTCTATCTTAATTTGCTGTGTTCACAGGCATAAGAAGACATACAAATTCAATCTTTTTAAAAAATATATCTCTCCCGGTAGACACGGAATGTTCTCCTGTGCCATAGCCAATCTTCATTCATAGGTGCGGCTGCCTGCCATATTTCCAGATGGGGCTTCAGGGAGAAGCACAAAACTCAGTGGCTTCCTTATAATTAAAAGAAACTCATTTGACAAGCCTAAGTTTTGTTTTGTCTTAGCATCTATGACAGTCAGTCAGTCATACCTTTTACTGGCATACTCAGACATAGTACCAAATAGGAACAAACAAAATATACAGTTCAAAATTAAGAACAAATATATATAAAATTCATGGTGAGACATGCCCCTCATAAATTTTAATAGACTTCTCCAGGAATTTTTTGTTGCAATTAGAAACAAGCAGTTTGAGGAAGACCAATTAATTTTTGTTGTCAGATAAAAAACACCTTCCTTAAATAAATGTTAATATCTTTAAAGGCTCTTGGCCTTTAGCTCATCCCCTCTGGCCCACTGGATTCAAGACTGGCCACAATATAGCTAATTAATCTTGGTTTTGTTTTATTTAAAGTGTTTCTTCCTACTGTCTCTTGACTATATTTTTCCCTACAGTTACAGATAGCTTTGGGTCCCTTCAGGGAGAAAATCAGGAAAGACATGCTTTAAGTAAGTTTTAACTAAGATAGAGAGAAGAGCTTTGAAACACTGTTACCTTCATCTTTGGAAAACCCCTCTAAGCCCATCTTGCCATGAAAGTAGAAAATGACTTGAAAGGATGGGGAAGACTATGGGTATGTGTGGCACTGACAGGAAAAATGTGGCAGTGGCTGAGAATCTGAGAGATGCATTTTCAGAACTCTAAATATGTCAGATCTTTGGAACTAGCCAGATATTGGGCCAGCCTCCTCTTCTTGGGTCAGAAGGTTGGTTCTGTTCCTGAGGATGTAGTTAGCTGGGGTGCCACAGGCATTATGAATGTCTCCCAATTGGAAAGGTAGATATAGCACATTTGAGAATTTCTTTTGCCTTCAGCTTTATTATGAGCCATCAAGAATGCATGGCTCACTCAACCTTGGTGTTTAATCACCCATGCTTTTGTACAAGCAGATAGAATTTAAGTAGCGTGCAGTTTGTCAGGTTCATGGGCAGGGCCAGGAATAAGGAGCTGCCTTGCTCTTAGTAGCTCTTCAAGGCCTCAGGTAGGAGGATTTCTTCTCAGAGTAGAAATCCTAAACTTTGGAGCTTTTCTGTACAAAGTGTTTTCTGTACATTTGAGTTTTGGTCAGGGATGGTTTTATTTGTTTGTTTCGATTTGTATCCCGCCCTCCCCGAAGGCTCAGGGCAGCTAACAGGGGCATGAATGCCAATTTAAACAATATAAAACAATATCAACAGGTAAAATTATAAAATCAAACAATACAACATAAGCACAAGGTTTTGAATTCCTCACCCAATTGTTTCAAACTGAACATCCTCCATTTTCATTTTGCCTCCTGGGTAGATTGAGCGAGATTATTGGACCATTTTCTCTGCCCTTGCACCAAATGTTTCCTATCAAATATACCCATTTATTGACATCCATTGTTGGCTAATAAATCAGCACTACATATTATGTACACATTGTGAGGGTGTAACGTATTTGTTTATTTATTATCTATTTATACCTCAATTTCCTCCTCAACAGGCAGCCAAGGCATACAACAGTCTCCTCTCCAAATATCCCCTGAACAACCTTTCTGTCAGGTTGGTTAGGCTGAAAGAAAGTGACTGGCTCAAGACCACCAAGCAAACTTCCACAGAAGTTATATTCAAATTTAAGTCTCCCAGATCCTATTCTGGCATTTTAACCCCTACAGTATGCATAGAGTATACAAATGAATCAAGCCTGGCAACTGGATGGAGGGCTGGAGGAGGGGAAATGGGAGGTGAGTAACATCAACTATAGTGTGACATTACTTCCGGGGGAAACACAAAAGTGACCTAGGGGAGCTCTAGGAATCCTCAGAAACTCTATGGTAAAACCTGAGAAAGCTGAGAACTGAAACCACTGGCCACAATGCTAAAGCATGTAAGAAACAAAATAGAGAATATTTGCTCACCCTTACCTTTGACCCTCATATAGGGAGTGAGGTTACGTTGGCCCCCTTGTTAAATTATACTGCCAGTTAAATTCTGAGGGTCTTCTAAGGGTATTGATGACTTAGGATGGTAAACCAAACACTCGTAAATGACCTCAAGAAAAAGAGACAACAGTACTTTTCAATTTGCTCATTTAATTTGATGAAAATGAGGACAAGCAAAGACACAAACTGGCTTTTTAAAATAAGAACTCATTTCCCATTCTGGTCACATAGCCCAAATATATTATCTGGATATCTAATGAATCTCTGGGGTCTTTTCCCCCCTCAGTACCCAGTTGGCCTTAGTATGACTGGAGTGCATATTGATACGTGGAAGGCAGAGATGGCTGCTGTCTAACATGGATCTGGCAGAGAGCTGTGGAACCGAGCAGGCTGGTTTCTTCTGTTCATGTGGGAAGGCAACAAATGACAAGGCAAAAAAAGAGCTAAAGAGTAATTGAGATAATTGACGAAATTTGGCAACAGGCCAAAGAATTTAATGCTACTGTATTCCAAAGTCAGGGCAAACGGACTTGAAAAATCAAGGATATGATACCCTGTTATGGCAGGATCTTTCTGTTTACACGTCGCACATTGGTAGTGATGATTTGAAAAAGCCTCCTCCGAAAGGCAATAGGCCTTAGATTTATATATTACGGAATGGCCATAATAAAAGGGTACCCGCTGAACCTGTGATTCTGAGGCTACGCCACTGTTTGTCAGCCTTAGAGTTGATTACACTCATTTTCTGTTTTAGCCAGAAGCACATTTTTACGGGCGCCTCCTCCGTAGATGTTCTCCAACACAATCTGCTCTCGGTTATTGAAGTTGCCGAGTATGTTTATAGCAATGGAATTAAGGAAATAGAGTTATGATAATAAAATTTGCTCATCCTCTGCGCTCTCTGCCTTATTCGGCAGTGCTACCAATATCAGGCAGAGCAAGCGAAAGTGAGATCTTTCGACTTCAAAGCCATTTAGCATATAACAACAGGAGAGGGCTGGCAGAGTTCACACTCTTGTAAGGATGTTGCTTTAAGCTTCCCCCCAAAATGCCTGGTTTTAATGGGGTGGGGGGGAGTATGGAGAAGCGGCTATTTCATAACCATCAACTAAAGGTATTGCCTTGAATTCTCCTCCTACAGTAGATTGTTTTTGGGGTTTTTTTTTATAATTTGTTAACTCTTCGTTGCTTGACCAACTTTACATTTAGGAAGAAACAATGTTGTTGTTTTTCAAATGCAGGTGACGGGAATGCTATTTGAGGAGGAAAAACAATGAAGGGGAAGAGGAGCTTTTTAACTCTCTCCTCCCCTGCTGATTTTCCAGTGGGAAATTCTACTTCTGAGCTGTTTTAGAATCACAGACTCACAGAGCTGGAAGGGGGCCACACAGGCCATCTAGTCCAACCCCCTGCTCAATGCAGGATCCGCCTAGAGCATCCCTGACAAAGGTTTGTCCAGCTGCTCCTTAAAGATTGCCAGTGGGGGGGGGGGCTCACCACCTCCCTAGGTAGCTGACTCCACTGTTGCACAACTCTTACTGTAAAAAGGTTTTTCCTAATAGCCAGCCGGTACCATCCCACCCCTTAATTTAAACCCATTATTGTGAGTCCTATCCTCTGCCGGATAACCATCCATTGCTGAGTGCCAAATACTGGAAAGAGATTGTTTCAAATGTACTAAACATGAATCCTTTGAGAAGATCTGGGATTTGTTAATAGTTGTGAAACTGGCTGCTCATTTAACATCTTACAGGGAGCGGTGGGGGAAAATCGCAAAAATATGCATGTGTCTCACCACCAGTGGAGAGTGCCATCCAGTTGCAGCTGACTTACGGCAACCCTGCAGAGTTTTCAAGGCAGGAGACATTCCAAGGTGATTTGCCATTGCCTGCCTCTGCCCTGCACTTCCTTGGTGGTCCCCTTTCCAAATATCAACCAGGGCCCACCCTGCTGAGTTTCTGAGATCTGATGAGGTCAGGCTAGCCTGGGCCATCCAGTTTAGGGTGCCCCTCCGCTACACGCAACAGAAGCTGAAGTCTCCCCTCCAGCACGCAGAGCATTCCTCCGCCTGAACAGTGCAATCCAAAGCAGAGTTCCACCTTTCTAAGTTAATCGAAATCAATGGGCATAGAAAGACAGACGTAACTCTGCTTAGGTTGCACTGTAAGTGACTTTTTCACTGAAAAAAGAGCCACTCAAGTTGGAGAATGGTTCCTGAGGTGGGAGGAAGCTTCAGATTTTCCTGAGTGGATTGATACAATAAGTGCCACTGTCTCTAACGGGGTTTTTCCCTCATATTAAAAATACAAAAATTGAGTGGGCAAATTTGGCATGATAATTATCTGTAGGTGTATTCCTTTTTTATTAGTACGTTTTCTGTTATACTGATATACTTTTTTTAAAAAAAAATCCCTCCTCATAGAATGTTATCATGTCAGGAAGAAGACTAACAATACCATCCTTCGGAAAGTTAAACTTCATTGGATTTGGAGGGGTGCAACTCCGCTTGAGACAGCAACTGCAAACTACATCTCTTCTCCTCAATATCTAGTTTTGTATGTACTAAAGATTATATTTTCTATGGAGTAGCATAGGTTGCCAACCACCTGCACTTGGAAGTGGTAAAACACAGACACAGATTTTCCCATCTCAGTGAGAGCTATGCCCTATTCTCAGAATGCTGAAGTTCCATGTCCTTCTCTGATCTATACCCCCTCAATCACATCTCTCTGTTCCACTTCTGTCCCTATTTCCTACAATTCTATCCCTTTTCCCCATCTCTCATGACAAGGCCCCGCTTCATGGGTTTGAACACTGAGCATTTTATCACTACATCCCTTCCAGTATACTAGGTGAACATCTACATCTCTGTAAAAGGTCCATAGACCTTAACTGTATGTGTTCTGACTATTTTTGGTAGACCTTTCTCCAATCATCTGGAGCTTATAAACCAAACTATATTCTGTTCCTCCTTCCAATAAGTTGTTTGGCTAAAAATCAAAATGGAGCCAGAGTATTTCCCCTGATTATTTCTGACCAATCTGTGGAATTGATTTTTTTTCCCCCACTGAACAAATCTAGCAGGCAGAAAGGATTCTGCCAGGAGCTCCAAGAGGTATTCCTTTCATAGGCAAAGGCTGCCAAAATCTAGCAACAGACATCTTCTTTCCAAGCATATTATACAGCTACATCTCTGACCAATTTTACTCTTATTATAGGTTTAGATTGAATCTGCTCTTTCTTTCTGAGCCAATGACGAAAACTAAGCTCTCCATATGCTTAATGGCCAACATAATGGGTACATTAAAGTCTGTACTGGATTTGGCATTGCAATTGCTGTTTGTGGAATTGTTCCCTTATTCCTTTTAACATTTTGAGGTAAACCCTCCCCCTCGCCATTTTTTTCACAGGCACAGAATTTGGAACGGTGGTTAAAAAAAGCCTTCCCCCCCCTTTAAACGTATCTGGCCTTCAAAATGCAGCCAAATGGAATAGGAGCTCAGCGAAGGTACTGTAATGAAATAGAATGTCAATATATTTTTCATCAGTATCTCCTGGGAAAAGAAATAGTTCCCAGCTTTTGTTCATTCCTTTAAAAAAATGTATTTCTGCTCTGAAGACTTTCTGAATCCCGGATAGCCTTAATCCTTGAGAACATGAAGCCACATGGTGCCTTACTGTGGCTGTACTGAGATCCCACTGAGCAAGGATCAACAGGAAGTGAACTGAAGGAGGGTAAGAGATAGCAAGTACTAGAGCAGATCTCTAGTAGCAGGGTAGGGTTTGGCACTTCAGGACCTTGGACAGCACCTAGGGAGGGTAGAGGTTGCCTTAATCCATCATAACAAGGTAGCAGTAATTTTAAAGGGCCCAAACCCTAGCCAAAACACTTTCATTGTGGTACCATTGGATGACCTTCAGGTACAACATCTATCTTCTCAGACACAGCCTTACAACAGAATGAAGAGCCATGGATTGTGAATGGAGGAGAAGATCTGGGCACTTTGTCAAGGTACAAATCTATGGGTTCAAGAACTGAATCAGATACTGAGTTTTCTTTCTCAGGCCAGGCAATGGATCAGCCCACCACCACCACCATACAGACCTTATCTAGAAATATTTGAACAGTTGCTGGTTTAGCTTGCAGCCTGTTCCACTGGCCATTGCCAAGGAGCTGATTTTTCGGTGAACCCTTCAGTTGTTTGCGAACAGTTCAAGTCTGTTAGTCAGGTTACATTTCACTTATCCAGAAAGCACAGTGCAGGGCAGTTAGCAGTGTTTTGTGTGTACTCATGCTCACGCAACCCAGGGGGACTTCTGCTTTCCCATTCCCCATCCCCCGCATGTACCTGTTGTTGCCACATGCTTCGTAGTAGCCAATTGTATAAATAAAACAAATCAGTCAATCAGATTTTAAATAAACGCTGGATTTAAAAAAAAGAAGTCTTATTGCTTGGTTTTGTTTAAGTCCATGTTATTTTGTGCATGCCCAAATTTTCACACAGCCATACAAGAGGCATAGTTTCCCCTTCACACCATTTAATCACCTGCCCATGACCTCATCTTACCTATTGTACAGGTACAAAAGCTCCCACTTTTGTAAGGAAATGAAACTCCATCGCTACAGCTATTGTAGGGCTGCAAAGTTGTTCAACATTCTGTCAAGGCAAATAGCAAGCATATAAACAGCATTAGAAGTTTGGCTCATGGGTTATTGTAGCTGTCACACATGGTAGATTTGCCCATCAAATATGGAGCCTGGGGAGTTGATGGCATCCCTAGTCTCAGCCAGAGTCTCCACAGCTGGCTCCTTCTGATCCACAGTAACCCCCACTGCTCTTAAATCCTTATCTGAGATGCCAAAGAACCACATCATGGCAGGTAGTCTCCATTCACACCTCAGTCTAATTTCTCCTTTCCCAGCATGTATGTGATAATTGTACAGTCAACTGGAAGCATCATACTTCTTCTCCATGAGTTTCCATAGCCTGGTGCACATGACAGACCCATGCATTCACTGAAAGTCTGGAGAAGAAGAGTGGGGGAGAGGGTACCATCCCACTCCCTGCATCCCCACAATAGCAGAGGAAGCGGCCATGGGAACTTGCTCCCTATGACCAGAAGTGTTCCAAAATGAGCACCGCTGATCATGGGGAAGGAGAGTTTTCATGGCCACATCCTCCATATGGTTGTCCCCACAGGTGTCCAGGTGATTCCGTGGAGGCAGGGGGTGGGGCCGGCATGCCACTTTTCCTTCCTGTACATTCACTGCACATATGGGGCTGACATGTGCAATGGGCTCATATGCATCACTGTACCATTCTTGTTTATCAGAACTCAACATAAGCAACCACTTACTGTGTGGCACAACTCCAAAGCCTGGACATAAACACTTCTTAGAGTTGCACTTTTCTATCACATCATACTACCGCTGATAGGAAGAGTCATTTTGCATTCTCATGTTAGATAAAAATACTCCATCCTTTCAGTGCAGCCTTGAAATGTGAAATACCAATCATGATAGATAGATCTCCAGCACGCCAGAAGGTAAGTGTGTTAATCATTTATAAGCCAGTCTACAGGCTCTCAGACATGAGTTAAACTTTGAGAAATCTCTGGAAGTCAATTTTCAATTGATTTGGCCACGAAAAGAATTACTAGAGCATTAAAAAAAAGAGTGTAGCCTTTTGAGTGAAAATGCAATGGTAAATAGTGATATAGCCCCATTGCATGCTGTCCCTAAACTACTTACAGCATCCCTTTGAATGCATTGATGTACTTAATTTAGCAATGGTTTCTGAGTGATGACCCACATCAAAAGTGAAAATTAGTAGCTTGGGAAAAGATAGTTGAATTTAGTTCTGTGGACTGAAACGTGATCTTGTTACATATTGAGCTTTTTAAGTTTTTCTTTCCAGTTTCCATCCATGCCCCACAACTTTTCATCCTTCAGCAGCTACCAATGCAACCTACAGGGCCAGATGGCCATGCTCTGCTTCTCTCAAACAGCAGAAGCCTTTTGCCACCACTGCCTCATATGCTGCTGGACCTCTTTCACTCCTCACACCCACCAAAACTCTCCAGTTTCTCCCCTCCCCTTTGTGGTTGGCCTCTTCTTCCTTCTTTGATGGTAATAATGTGAACGCATTGGTCTCCTGCAATGATCACTCTGACAGCAACCCCTTTAGAAAATCTGCTTATCCTAGGGGGAGGAGGAGGAGAAGGAGAAGTTTTTATACCCCACTTTTCTGTACCCTAAGGAGTCTCAAAGTGGCTTACAATCACCTTCTCTCCCCACAATAGTCAACTAGTGAGGTAGGGGGGACTGAAAGATTTCTGAGAGAACTGCAACTGACCCATGGTCACCCAGCTGGCTTCATGTGAAGGCATGGGGTATCAAACCCAGTTCTCCAGCTTAGAATCCACCACTCTTAACCACCACACCGCACTGGCTCTTTTAGACCACAGTCCACCGTTGGCAGAACGGAGAGGCAATCCTGTTTTTCTGTTTATGTATTCATTAAAACATTTATATTTTGACTTTCCTCACGGTTCAAGTGGGCTAACGATAAGAGTTTTTTTGAAAAAAAAACATTTCCAGTTAAAACCAAAAATAAAATAGAAAACCCCAACTCTCTCCCCTGCCTCCCCCCCCACCGGGTAAAAGATGCCTGCCATTCAAATCCCCTCAAAAGCCCTGGTGAACAGGCAGCCTTGTAGCACCTCCTCAAGATCTCCAAGGGAGCCTGCTACAAGAGCCACAATGGAGAAGACCTGGGCTCTGGTCGATGCCAGACAGGCCTCCCTAAGAGGCAGGACTGCCAACAGATGACTGCCTGAAGGCCACAGTTGGGTGCACGGTGACATGATCCTTCAAATATGTTAGTACAAGTGAGGAAAGCCCGTTGTGGCAGTAGACAACGGGCCCTAGATAGGAAGGAAGGGCGGGTGGAAGGAAGAGAGGGAGTGAGTTAGAGGCGGGGGAGGCAGGAAAAGTGGGGGGAGAAAGAAAGAGGGGGAGTCAGAGACAGAGTGTGGAGGGGGTCATGGCCATAAGTTAGAAAGAAAGAAGGGAAGGAAGGAAGGGGAAAGAAAGCCAGGAAAGAAGAAAGAAGGGTAGAAAGAGAGGGATTGAGAGAGAGTAGAAGGGAAGGAAGCAGAGGAGAGAAGAAAGGGGGAACAGAGTGAGAGAGAGAGAGAGAAAGTGGGGAGGGGAGAGACAGAGAAAGGAAGACAGAAGAGGGGCAGGGAGGAGGTGCGGGGTGGGAGAAGAGGGGGGGCCTGCGGGAGCTTCTCCCGTGTGGCAGGATTGGTGGGGAGGGGGAGAAGCGAAGGGGAGGTCAGGCGCGCTGTGGCTCCCTTGTCGCCACCGCAGGCCATCTCCTGGGCGGGTGGGGGAGGAGGACGGGCTGGAGGTTGGCGCGGCGGCTCCCAGGCCGTCGCGGCCGGCCTCATCCTGGGTGGGTGAGCGGGTGACGTGGAGGCCGTCGCGGCGGCTCCCCAGCTGTCGTGGCCGGCCTCGTCCTGGGCAGGTGGGCTGGAGGCCGGCGCGGCGGCTCCCCGGCCATCGCGGCCGGCCTCGTCCTGGGCGGGCGGGTGGGCGGGCGATCTGGAGGCCGGCACGGCGGCTCCCCAGCCGTTGCTGCCGGCCTCGTCCTGGGCAGGCAGGCGGGTGGGTGGGCAGGCGGGCGGGCGACCTGGAGGCCGGCGCGGCGTCTCCCCAGGCGTCGCGGCCGGCCTCGTCCTGGGAGGGTGGGCGGGCGACCTGGCGGCCGGCGCGGCGGCTCCCCAGCCGTCGCGGCCGGCCTCGTCCTGGGAGGGTGGGCGGGCAACCTGGAGGCCGGCGCGGCGGCTCCCCAGCCGTCTCAGCCGGCCTCGTCCTGGGAGGGTGGGCGGGCGACCTGGAGGCCGGCGCGGCGGCTCCCCAGCCGTCTCGGCCGGCCTCGTCCTGGGAGGGTGGGCGGGCGACCTGGAGGCCGGCGCGGCGGCTCCCCAGCCGTCTCGGCCGGCCTCGTCCTGGGAGGGTGGGCGGGCGACCTGGAGGCCGGCGCGGCGGCTCCCCAGGCGTCGCGGCCGGCCTCGTCCTGGGCGGGTGGGCGGGGGACCTGGAGGCCGGCGCGGCGGCTCCCCAGCCGTCCCGGCCGGCCTCGTCCTGGGCGGGTGGGCTGGAGGCCGGTGCGGTGGCTCCCCGCCCACGCAGGCAGCCAAGCCAGCCAATGGCAAGGGAATGCCTCTCTGACCGGCAGGTCCCTCGGCCAACTGATTATGGCGCGCATTTTCGCCATATAAGGGCAGACGAAAACTCAAATATATATAAGGAAAGATTATGAGCTCTCCCACTTTGCTGCTTTTTCTGATTGTTGCCCACTAAAACAATAAGGGGGGGGGTAGGACCTCGCACTTCAAACCAGAGCAAGAGCCAGTTTGGTGTAGTGGTTAAGTGCACGGACTCTAATCTGGAAGAACCGGGTTTGATTCCCCCACTCCTCCACTTGCAGCTGCTGGATGACCTCTGGGCAAGCCATAGGTCTGCCAGAGCTGTTCTCTCAAGGACAGTTCTGAAAAGAGCTCTCTCAGCCCCACGTACCTCACAGGGTGTTTGTTGTGGGGAGGGGAAGGGAAAGGAGCTTGTAAGCCGCTCTAAGACGCCGAGTGAAGGGTGGGGTATAAATCCAATCCCCCCTTCTTCTTTTCTTCTAAATCAATGTATATTTTGAAAATATGCACAGACATTCGTTTTTAACCCCTCCCCCCAAATCTGAAGTTTTGCTTTAGATTTTGCCAGCCAAATTTCTTTTCTCTCTCTGCTGCTGTAGCCTTAACTGGCAGCATTTAACTGCTGAAGGGCGGCAGTAAAATACCTCTTGTGCCCATATCTAATTCTAATAGATTTTCAGTTTTATATCAGTGACATTTATATATGCCAAGACTGAACGTGCTCATTATGAGTGTTTATTAAACAAAAAGGCTACTCGTGGTATGATAATTAATCAGTCAGTGTTGATTGAAATCCTTGATGAAATGAAGCACGAGCTGTTGGGAAAATAATGGAATGGAATCATATAATCCATGAATCATCTCTAGAATGCACATTTATTAAAGCAAAATTCATCACTAAGGTATTTTGTCAAGCAGGTTTTTGCACCCTTGGGAGATTTTACTGGGGGGGGATTAAAAAAATACCAGATGTTCCTATATCTAAAGAGAAAAGAACAGACATCAATTAAATGTAACGTGCATCTGTGAAATATTCCAGAGACTTCTGATGTGTGAACCTTTTTGGAAATAAACGCAAACAAGCGTTTACGGCAGACAGAAAGATCCGAAACGCATAAGCAGGAGCATTCCAATTGACAGCCGCACACTGTGATTCCTGATTGTTGAAGAAAACCAAAGAGCAATTAAGCGTCAAAACAAGAACCATTAAGAAACTTGCAAAATGCATTCAAACAACCTCTCAGAAAGTTAAAAGTTTTATTGTGCTGGGGCACTTTCAGCTGCAACATTTCAGTTAAGGATGCTGCTGAATTTATTTTTTCTTGGCCAAATACCCCCCCCTCAAGATTCAAGCCCCCAATTACCTGTTCTTACTTCCAAAGCGTAACTGAAAGTCCACTGTTTTGCTTATTATTTCTGAAATTTGTACAGAACTCTGGGCATATACAGTTTGGGTGCAACATCCTTTTCCCAGCACCATTTTCTCCCTCGTTATGACCTGTGGGACTCTGCATATGGATAAAACTCTGGAAAACACCAGTCTCGCTGTAACTCAACATTTGTATTCAATTTCTGTGATGTTTCTTCATTGCTCACTTGCAGCAGAAGGGCTCCCCAGTAAAATACCATACAAAAAAAATCTTGATGCCATCATACATACAGTGACATTAAGGTGGCTTTTCCCACCTTTGCAGTTAACCCACAGCCTACAACATGTTGCCCTGAGTGAGCCTGCCCAGTGGATCCGAAACTAGCCCAGGAGCTCTTCCACCAGGCTTTCGATTAGGAGCCGCCACTGATGAATGAGCTATCAGAAAATGAACATGCTATGGCCCTCATGTTACAACTTTGGATATTGGCGTTCCTACACCGGACCCTTTCATAGCACTCGCCATCCGCACGTACTAGCACTTTATGTAAAATGTTGCTTATGTGAATTTTTACTGTATTTTATTGTTTTTATTGTATTTTAACTTGTTGTATGCCTCCTTGAGCCAGCTTGTCCTGGCAAGGCAGGATATAAATTGAAATAAATAAATAAATAAAAATAAAATATACATACATAGGGCTGCCAAGAGGGAGGGAGTGGGGGGACAAAATTCGTGGGGCCCAAGTTTATCTGGAGGGCCCCGAAGCTGGCCTCATGCTTCATTCCACTGAATGCATTTCCATTTATTTTACTTCTAATGCAGTTCTTCACTGCAGCCACTAGGGGCACAGGAAAGCCTGCAAACAGTAAAAGGCAGTCATACTCTGACTAACCGCTAGCCTGACCTTGCCTAGCAGATCATGCTAAGCCCATTAACCAAGCCAGCATTGGAGCAAGGCAAGACAACCTGACACAGCTGATGGCTGCTACAGTAGTTGCCAGGCTGTAGCCTACTAACAAGGCCATTGTCTCAATCAGTCTGTCCTTTCCCTCTTCCTTTCTTTGAGCCCAGCTCCATGTATGCCCAGCCAGATCTTGCAAAATGGTAGCTAGTGTGTTGCAGTAAGATAAAACAAACTTTCCCTTCTCTTTTCTAGACTTTCCCCTCATTTCGCTCTCTTTCTTTCATGATCTGCCTTCATTTCTCTCTCCCTCAGCCTAACTTTTCCATGCCCCCACCACCTTTATTTTCATGTCTTGATACTAGCAAACCTTTGGTAATATGGTGAAGAGATGGGGGAGTTAATATTTTCCCATGATCTAAAAGAAGTAAAAGGATGCTTTTTTCTGTGGATAGGGGGTCCCCAGTGGAGAGAAATGCAGGATAGAAGTGCCTAAATAAGAAGTGAAGCCATTGACAAAAACATCAAGAAACAGGAAGAAATAAAAATAGCGCATTTCAGCAATGGCATTTGTGTAAAAGGGCCCAGCAGAACAAGGCAGCTCCAGGGTAAATCTTTCATAGCAAATGATCCTAGTATTACAATAAGCAGCAGCCAACTCCTTCACTTGCCTTAGCAAGCTTGGTTCAGTTGCTGAAATGTATCTGATGATCTTCTGAAAGCAAAACAACTCCTTGGAGCTTCTCAGTATCTGTCTTCATGGGCAGCAAAAAGGCTAAATTCCTAGATTTCCTTGACAACAACATCCAGGTACGGGTGGACTGTAAGTTAAATATGAGCACCCAGTGTGATGCAGTGACAAAAAAGGCAAATGTGATCTTGGGGTGTATCAACAGAGGCATAACATCCAAATCACAAGTTGTCATAGTCCCACTGTACACTGCATTGGTCAGGGCACACTTGGAGTATTGTGTGCAGTTCTGGAGGCTTCACTTCGAAAAGGATGTGGACAGAATAGAGCGGGTGCAGAGGAGAGTGATGAGGATGATTGGGGGCCTGGAGACCAAGCCCTATGAGGAAAAGCTGAGGGGCCTGGAAATGTTCAGTCCGGAGAAGAGGAGGTTGGGGGGACATGATGGCTCTCTTGAAGTATTTGAAGGGCTGTCACTTAGAGGCGGGCAGGGAGCTGTTCCTGTTGGCCACAGAGGATAGGACTCGAAATAATTAAGAGCGGCTGGATATTAGGGAAAACTTTTTTAAAGTAAGAGTTGTTCAACAGTGGAATCAGCTGCCTAGGGAGGTGGTGAGATCACCCTCACTGGCAGTCTTGTCAAGGATGCTCTAGGCTGATCCTGCATTGAGCAGGGGGTTGGGCCAGATGGCCTGTATGGCCCCTTCCAACTCTGTGATTCGATGACTACGAATCTACGACTTCTGAACACGACTTCTGGACTACGATTTCTGGACACAACTGTTCTTCTTCTGCGTAGGATCGAAGGAGCCAAGGAACTTTTTGCTTCTCCCTTCTTAGCTGACTCTCTTTCTCTCTATACGTCACGTGGTCACCCATGAAATGAAATCCTGACAGCAAATTCAGGATCAAGGCAGGAGGAACTGCAGAAGAGAAAAGCTGGAGGAAGAGGGGGCTTGAACATTTGCCTCCCCCCACTTCTCTCCTGCAATTCTTCCCTCAAGTCCCCCCCCCAGGGACCTCAGTTAGAGATGGGTCTGAAACCCCATGAAGAGGAGCAGCTTGGGAGGGAAAGAGGTGAAGCTGAAAGGCAACAGGCAGGTAAAGGTTGAACGCTGTCTGGAGACAGCACCACACTCAGCACCGCCACACCCCGCCAACACTAAGGCTGGAATCAGTGCAGCCACTTCCGGGGATGACGGAGGAGGCAGGGTCATGTGGTTGCCAGCTCTGGGCTGGGAAATTCCTGAGGGCTTGGGGGGTGAAGTCTGGGGAGGGTGGGGTTTGGGGACAATAGGGACTTCAGTGGGGTATTATTATTATTGTTGTTGTTGTTGTTGTTGTTATTGTTACTATTACTATTATTATTATTATTACTATTACTATTATTATTATTATTATACCATCCATAACTGAAGCTCTCTGAGTGGTTTAAAAGTAAAGGTAAAAAGTAAAGGTTCCCTTGCTCGAAAGCCAGTCAGATCCGACTCTAGGGTTGCACTGCTCATCTCTGTTTCAAAGCCGAAGAGCCAGCGCTGTCCAAAGACGTTTCCGTGGTCATGTGGCCGGCATGACTAAACACCAAGGTGCACAGAATGCTGTTACCTTCCCACCGAAGTGGTACCTATTTATCTACTTGCAATTTCTTGCTTTCGAACTGCTAGGTTGGCAGGAGCTGGAACTAGAGACGGGAGCTCACTCCGTCATGCAGCACCCTGGGTCTCAAACTGCTGAACTACTGACCTTCCACAGCCTGCAGTTCAGCATCTTAACCACCTACAGTAAACTACAGTAAATACAATAATATAAAACATTAAAAACAGTAGAAACATTTAAAAAACAGTGAAAACAGCAAAAACAGTTAACAATAAATGCCATAGGAGCAGCCCTCTAAGGCAGCCATTTTCTCCAGGGGAACTGATCTATGTCACTTGGAGATCAGTTGTAATCCCAGGAGATCTCCAGCTACCACCTGGAGGTTGGCAGCCCTACAGGCTCATTGTGCCCTTACCTGCCACCCCAGAGCACAACACCCCCAGGAACATCAAGGGAATCTTCAGCAATGCCAGGTTGCCCTGAGAAACTGCTGCCCAGAGCAACCTAAGAAGAAGCCTGGGCAAGCCCCAGGAGAACACCTGTGTCTCTGGCCCAAATCAGCAGGGCAGCACCCCAAGCAGGGAGGACAGGCACAAGTGGGACAGCAGCCTACTCCAACTGGCCTCCTAGCTCAGTAAACAGGGAGAGTTGCTGGAGGAGAAGCATCAGCCAGGGCCAGGCAGAGCAGAAGGAGGGTGCCATTACCCACTCCCATGATAGGCCAAGTTCCTGGGCAGTTGGTTGGGGGGACAGGGACTGAGGGCAGAGGAAAGGGGTGGATTAGATGACCCTTTAAAATGGGGTCCTGTAAAAAGTCAGGGAGAAATGGTGGACACTGCTCTGGGTCTTTGTGAGCTGGTCTCCCAGGAAGGAGATAGAACAAGGTGATGCGACCCCCTTCCCTTCCCTTCCCTTCCCTTCCCTTCCCTTCCCTTCCCTTCCCTTCCCTTCCCTTCCCTTCCCTTCCCTTCCCTTCCCTTCCCTTCCCTTCCCTTCCCATTCTGAGGCCTGGACAGACCTACCTACAGAGCCCAGCAAGTTGTCTGAAGGCAGCCTGGCAGAATTTAAGAGGGGAGAGCCTCACAAAGACCCCCTTCCCAATCCAGTTTGTCCCTCCTGAAACTGCTTTCCTTTGTGGGATTGGCTGCTGGGGTTTGGGGGTAAGTTTCCATGTAGGGTAACATGTAGTTCTTCAAGACAAGACAGATTATGTGAGGATTTCTAGCCAGACTTATCATTGTTGGATTCCACCTCTATGGTAGATACTTGATTGTTTAAGAATCAATTTCCCTGTACCTTGGATTCTGTTCCTGCTACTTGTCCCTGACCACGTTAAGGACAAGTGCAAAACTTTTAGAGAAATGAAAGCACCACAGTTGCACATGCATCTCTATCCCTTGAGAACAAAGGCATGAAGCAGTGTCTTCCTTGCTTAAGCGAAACATCACAAAATTGAACTCCAGAGAATGTTCATATCACTTCGCGCCCAGTGCTTTTCAGTGAAGTCATCTCTGACATTCAACTACACTGATTGCAAGGAACTGTCTAGGTTGAAGATGTAGCAGAAGTGAACCAACAAAGTTAGGGGCTGAACGAAAGGATGATATAGCAGATGGAGAGCCCCACCCTTCCGTGTAGCCTCAGTCCTGCCATGATCTAGAGAGTTATGCTGAGTGAGGCTGGGGCGTGGGAGGCCTCAAGTGGTTAGGCATGCACTGCCTGATCCAAGCTTCTGCTCCGGCCTTCTTGGGGAGCCTCTGGAGGTGCTACAGTTTGACAGATCCACTGTGGCGGCGGGGTGTGTGGAATCCTAACCTGCCTGGTTCATGGGATCTTGAATGGTAGCCTGCTGTTGGAGAGGAGGCAGGAGGTCTTGCCCTGGAGCTTCCAGAGCACGTGACGGCTCAGGCATGATGGGTAGGGTTGCCAGGTCCACTAAGGCTGCCAGCAGGAGATGAGGTGGTAGGAGCTGCCAGATCCAGGTTGGGGGAACTCCCAGAGATTTAAGAGTGGAGCCTGGGGAGGAAAGGGACCTCAGTGGGGCACAGGGCCATAGAGTCCACCCTGCAAAGCATCGATTTTTTTTTTCAGGGGAACTGATCTCTGTACTCTGGAGATGAGCTGTAATTCCAGGGGATCCCCAGGTCCTGGAGGATGACATCTCTAATGGTGAGATGCTCCTATTGCCTCAAGGAATCTTTCTCCCATGTACAGGCTGGTTCAGGGCTGCTCTTCACAATGCTCAGAGGCTTTATATGTCTGATATTCAAGGGCAGGCCTGTAGCTACAGTGGAGCCCCTCAGGGCCTGGCCCTCTGACTTACTGCCAAGGCCCCACAACTTCCCATCCAGCCCAGCCCAGCCCCCTCCCCCCCCAACTTCCAGCCAAAAGGTGAGGCTGGCTGAGGAGAGCTGACAGGAAATCCTCAACGGAACGAAAAGTCCACTTTGGCACACTTGCCCTCTCTCTCTCTCTCTCTCTCTCTCTCTCTCTCTCTCTCTCTCTCTCTCTCTCTCTCTCTCTCTCTCTCTTCTCTGCCTGGTTGCCTCTCTCATTTCCTTCTTTCTTTCTCGGTTTCCAGTTGGGAAGCTGGATTCGTGGCAGCATCTCCCCCTTGGAGGGAGATTTCTCTTTCTTCCTGTCTGGCATGTGGGATGAACGAACGAAAGGGAGCCACAGACCCAGCCCGGGAGGAGGGCGGCAATTCAGAGAGATCAAAGCCAGTGGCTTCAGGGATGGCAGTTCCTCCTCCTCCTCGTCCTTCAGCCACGGCTCTCCCCGCCAGCCATCCAGTGTGTGCCCTAGGGGTGAAGGGATGCCCCACAACTTATTTGAAGCCCCCCCCCAAAAAAATTAAAAAATCCTGACTAGGGGCCTGTTCAGGGGCATTATACCTCTGAATACTAACTGCTGGGCAGCAATCGTTTGCCCAGCACGGAGCTCTTTTTAAATGCTTTCATGCCTGTATTTTCTTTTGCCATCCATTTTAAACAGATAGCCGTGAATGTGTATAAGCCTTCCAGCATTGTGAACTGAACTACATCTTATCATAAAGTATTTATAAATGCTCAGACTGCATTCGGTAAAGGTAGCCTTGCTCTTGAAGGTAAAAACAATCTTTCTTTGAGTGCTACAGAATGTTAACTTCGGGGACCCAAGATTGCAATCTTCTGAATGTTGTTTTTAGCCCTTCTCCCCCCACCCCCACCCCCCATGAAAAGGCATTAGCCCAGCCATTCATTTTACACTTTAAGTACTCTTGTTGGTCCCAAGAAAAGCATGCAGAAATAATGGCTGGGCTATGCAGAACCAATAATGCAATCCTATGCAGAGTTACTCCAGACCAGGGCTATTTTGGGGCAGGAACACACAGGAACAGAGTTCCGGCTAGCTCCCAAGTTGGCCACGCCCAGCAGGAACTCATTAGCATAATAGGCCACTCCCAGCAACAGAAACGTATTAGGATTGGCTACATGAGAGGTGTGTGGCCTAACATGCAAAGGAGTTCCTGCTACAAAAAAAGCCCTGGGTTTTGACAATAAGTAAACAGTATAAGAAGCAAAAAGTGGATGTGGCTGAATGACCACACTTCTGGTAACATGGGGGTGTGGCCTAATAGGCTAATGAGCTGTGCTGTCAGGGGTGTGGCCTAATAGGCTAATGAGTTTCTGCTGTTGGGTGTGGCCTATTATGCTAATAAGTTCCTGCTGGGCTTTTTCTACAAAAAAGCCCTGCTCCAGACTATACTCATTGAAAACAGTGGGTTTAGATAGGGCTGACTCTGCATAGGATTGCAGTTAGATGTGTTGTTCAAGCAGAAACTAAACGTTAGTTGTGGTAGTTTGGGGGCAGGCTGTGGCTCAGTGGGAGAGCCTCTGCCTGACATGCAGAACTTCCCAGGTTCAATTCCTGGTACCTCCAGTTATAAGGATTGGCTGGTAGGTGATGTGAAAGACCTGTGCTTAAGACCCTAGAGAGCGGCTGCCGGCCTGAGTAGGCAACACTGACCTTGATAGATCAATGGCCTGGCTCAGTATAAAGAAGCTTCCCATGTTCATATGAAGAGCCAGACTACATGTGAAAGCTATGATCATAATTTAGCTACAAAAAGCAGCCAAGGTCAATATGAATTGGGCTGTGATACTACGGAGGGGGATTAACTGTTTGCCATTTCCTCTTTGCCATTTTAAGTACAAGTAAGGGGGGAAGACAGGACATGCCTTCCCCCTCCCCCAGCCTAAAGCATCCAAGAAAGGCTGTTTCAGCACTTGAAAAAGCACAGGGGAACAAGAGCACCGTGCTGCTAGCCTGATCAGGGCTGTGTCCTTGTGGTGGGCACGTCCAGTTCGGCCCTCAAAATGTAATCCACTCCAGTTTAGGCCTTTTACAATCACTGAGTTTAGGCTGGAATGACTCTGCATAGCATCACACAGACAAGCATCTATTTTACTAACTCTTTTGTGTCCTGCCCCACCTGCTTCTTATACTGTTTATTTGCCGTAAAATAAAATCTGGATGATTTGGAGGAAGGGCAGAACAAGTCTGGATCCATTTCTACCTCCCATCCTTCCTTCAATAATACTTTCAGAAATGGTTCTAGAACGCAAAATTTAAAAAATTGTTGGACCCCTGTCCCCGCCCCCAAATCCATTTTCATGTCACTTCACCCTTGTGTGAATCAAGCCCATGCTTCTTTATTTCTGCACCATCTTCTATTTTTCACCACATTTCCCGGTAAAAATGTATGCCCTTTTTTTGTTGTAAACCTCTGCGCCAATAAATCAGCATTGTACATGATAGGTACGTTATACGTATAAATGATTACGCTGTATCTATAAATACTGAATAAACTCCGTGTAAAAATTATGTGAGATGAGTGCATGATACGAGCCACTCTGCAGAACTAACGGCATGAAGAATAGATCTGAAGCCAGTGTCAAAACATAAATGAATATAAAAAGGCATGAAATAGGGAACATTTGATCATCCCCGTTTCTGAGCCTTCAATAAAAAAAAAGTAAATGCACGGTACTGAATAAACATTCCATAATAGTATAGACACACGCCTTCTTTGCATGGGATGTTATCATGACATTTTAATGCACTATTTTTGTAAATGATAAGTACAGCAAAGTATCCCAGGGAGGGTAAGGAACAATGTTTTCCACTATATATATTTGCAGAAATTCATTATTATCCATCCATCATCATTATCTGAAGAAGAGGAGGAGGAGGAGGAGGAGGAGGAGGAGGAGGAGGAGGAGGAGGAGGAGGAGGAGGAGGAGGAGGAGATTGGATTTATACCCCGCCCTTCACTACCCAAAGGAGTTTCAGGGTGGCTGACAATCTCCTTTCCCTTCTCTTTCCACAACAGACACCCTGTGAGGTAGGTGGGGATGAGAGTGCTCTTTCTAGAACTGCCCTGGAGAGAACAGCTCTGAAAGAATTTATGACTGACCCAAGGTCACTCCAGCAGTGGAGGAGTGGGGAATCAAACCTGGTTCTCCCAGATTAAAGTCTGCACTCTTAACCACTACACCAAACTGAGGAAGGGAGCCTTGACCCTCAAAAGCTTATAACCTGGGAATCTTATGGGTCTTTAAGGTGCTACTAGACTAGAATCTTGGTCTTCTACTGCAGACCAACACAGCTAATCACCTGAAATTTTTTAATGACTTAAAGAAACGTGTATTTTATTAAACCAATAGGGGGAGGAAATCACAAGGTACTGGGTTTAACTGGAAGCAGCATGACTTTTTCCCTGGCACAATCACCCATTTGATTCACTGGTGATTTCAACAAGTAACTTCATTTTATGAATGTCAGTTTAAAATCTGGCCATCGATAGATAAATTGATTTACTATCTTCATTCTTTAGCCTCAAGAGAATCTGGGGACTGTAGTTCTAGGGGGGAGATTAGGGATATATGGATCTCTAGCCCTTATCCAACTACATTTCCTGATTTTTTGTAGATGTCCTATCAGTTAGCAAAGTATAGCCGTAATAGAACTTTCTAGAGTGATATGCTGTAAATTTAGATTAGACATCAGTATAAAATCTCAGACTAATAGCTGGATTACGAAACTGGCTGAGCTAGAATCTCTCCTTATAAATAATTATCTTTTGGTTTTGCAAGATTCCATGCGCTCCCATTGGCTCTAAAATGCCCTCCCTCAGCCATTGGCCCATCAGCCGCCATTCAAGAGTACTTGTGTGCCATTGGCCGGGTGCTAGGTCTGCTCCTCTTCCCCACCCACTCCCCCTTCAGACAGATTTTGCATGTCAGATTTACTGCCAGACAGCTCTCTCTCCTGAGGAAGACAGTTCTCTTGACTCCTGTGAGGGACTGTCCCCTCAGTGGCTGTCGGTAGGCAACCAAGCTTGGTTCTGTGAGTAAAAAAACAAAGGACTTTCAGCATAACTCCCTCCCCCGCCCTTAACCCCCTCCCCAATGGCCACTTTCCTGTCAGAATAAATGGAAAAAGGCTCTTTCTCCTGCTTAGCTTCAGCATGGCTGGCTGGCTAACGAGGTGGGCCAGCAACCATCAGACCATTTTCTTCAACTTCCCGCTGTGCGGCTGACTTTCTCCTAGGGCTGCCAATCTCCAGGTGGGACCTGGAGATCTCCTACTGTTACAATTGACCTCCAGATGACAGAGATCAGTTCCCCGGGAGAAAATGGTTGCTTTGGAGGGTAGACTCTATGGCATTATACCCTGCTGAGTCCTTCCACACACACCCCAAATGCTGCCTTCCACAGGATCCACTCCCCCAAATCTCCAGGTATTTCCCTAATCAAAGTTGGCACCTGTACTTTCTCCTCTGTCAGTAAAAGGCCCTTTCCACACCTATATTGGTCTTTGGGAGAAAACTCATTGGGCCCAGTCCTGATCAGATTGCCAACTCCAGGTGGGCAATTCCTGGAGATTTGAGGGATGGAGCCTGGAGAGGGTAAGGTTTGAGGAGGGGTAGCACCTCAGACAGGTACGATGCCATAGACTCCACCCTCCAATCCAGCCATTCCCTGATGGGGAACCATTGTTGCCAATCTCCAGGTAGGGGCCGGAGATCACTCAAAATTACTATTGCTCTTTAGGTAGCAAAGATCAGTTCCTCTTGAGAAAATGGTGGACTCTGCCATTATACCCTGCTGAGATTGCCACAGCAAATTGTCACTGAGCGCCCAAAGCCGGGGCACTCTCCCAGAGCCTCTTTCTAGAGCCCGTTGTATTTATTTCCACAATGGGCCTTATTCCTAGTGTTGTTATATTTCCTGTTGTTGGATTCTTTATTCTCCCATGAATATTTATCATATTTCAAATGCCTTGTGTCCAGATTTGATCTTTGGCATGTCTTCTACTCTGAGAAGTCCTGTTTGATACTTTGCATTAAAACACTGCACATTGTAAGAGATCAAAAATGTGCTTATGCAAGAGTGTGTGCGATGCCTTGAGCAAGCAGAGGCATAAAGATTGCAAGGGAACATACTTGCTACAGCACCCCATGTGTTCTTGTGGAAGCCCTTGCAAGAAAGAGATGTCTACAGAAGAGCAATAGCAACTATTTCCCTTCTGCTCGGAGGGCAGGGAACATCCTTAGCAGGTCTATGCAAAAGTAAAGCCCTATGCTAGTCAAAGAGGGTTTCTCCCAGAAAAGTTGTGTTAGGGTTGCAGCCCTGGGTTGGAGAATTCTTGTTTTACTGCAGATGATTAGGTAGTTATCCAGCCACCTTTTCCAATGAAGTGTCTTCCTTACTTCAGCCCCTGTCCCATGTGGCTTTTGTCCATTCAGGCACTATGCTCCCCAGCATGGCATTTTTGGCTGGCCAGAAGACCTCTTCCTTCCTTTCTTACTAGCAGAAAAGGTGGTTGGATCCAACCCCTTTGAATCAAAAGTCCCATTGAGCAGCACCAAGGCCCACATTCATCCCAGACTATCTAAGTCTGTGATATTCAACTATCTCTAGAATAGGTACTCCAAGCGCTCTCCAAACGTCAGTGTAGATCATCCTCTTTATTTGATTCATCATCTGTTTCCTGCATTTTTCACCTTTCCTTATATGTAAATGAGACAGAACATTAGCAGGAGGAGGAGTTTGATGGTCCATTAGCAGAATATAATTGTCCATAAGGGGAATTTATGGCAAGTTTCTAGACATGGATGTTTTTAAATAGGACAATCTCCTCCCTATGTTATCACTTCATTTTTCTTCCAGGAAAGACAAATAATTAGAAAGGTCACGTCAGTGGATCAGATTAATTATGGCCAATGATGGGGCACACAGTATGGTAAAGATGATGGAAGGAAGGCGAGAAGGGACAGATGGAACACCCTGAATAAATGACAGAAATGTTTTGCGAAAGTTGAGTTTAATTTCTAAACTTTCAAGCACTGGGACTGAACCCTGCCCAGTTATTACTCCCTCAGTTACTCTGGGCATACTGACCCCTGTGATTTCCCTCACAAAAAGATTATTGACTACGTATTTTGTGTTAGTGGTGGGATCAGGGGTGGTCTTACCCAATGGGCAACAGGGGCAATTGTCCTGGGCCCCACACTTGTGGGGGGTTGAAAACTAGGGATGGGCATGAACCAGAAAAATGTGGTTTGGTTTGTGGTTGATGATATGCCCTGTTCATGAACCACAGACCATCATGAATTTTTAGCCACCTCACAAACTGGTTCAGCTTGTGAGATTCATGAGGTAGTAGAATAACCCCCTGGGGTGCTACAGACACCAAACTCACAGGGTGTCTCTGGCTGACTCTCCTCTACCTGCCCTCCAAGGTTGGTGAGGATTGGATTTGCCAGGTCCAGGTTATGGCCCTCCAAAGAAGGTGCCCCAAGGAAAGTGCTTTCTGGGGAAATGACAGGCAGTCATTTTATCCTCACAAACACCCCATGAGGTATGCTCGGCTGAGAGTATCTGTCTGGCACACGGTCAACCAGCAAACATCTATGACACAGTAAGGATTCAAACCTGGGTTTCTCAGATCCTAGTCTAGCCACTAACCTCTGCACCATGCAGTCCCCCACTATTCCTTGTGCCTGGATTGGAGACCAGCCAGGGACCAGCATAGACTAGAGGGAAGCCTCCAGCTCATATTTCCCCAACATCCCACAGTCAATAAGAAAAAGAGGGGTGGAGTCATGGATAGCAGCACTGGACCCTCAATTAAGAGCTGCTGTGTAGCTACACAGCAATCCTCCCCTTCCTCTTTCCCCCCCATCCAGGTACAAAGGTACATTTATTGAGCACTAATAGAAACAAGAGGGATAGGATATATGAGGCCTAGCAGAGAAAGGGAAAAACCTATTTCTTCCCTTCCTCAGTATTGTCTACTCAGATGGGCAGAGGTTCTCCGAGCTAAAAGAAAAACCAGCTATGTAGGGGGCAAGAGAATGCATTGGGCCCATGATAATTAAAAAGAGAGTTTAACACTTCTATGCCCCTTCAGAAATTTCCCCCTTGAAACTGCTCTAAGCTCCAGTAGTGGGAAATGACCCTGACCTGGATAGCCCAGTCTAGCCCAGCCTCGTCAGATCTCAGAAGCTCAGCACGGTCAATCTTGGCCAGTATTTAGATGGGAGACCACCAAGAAATACCAGGGTTGTTACAAAGAAGCAGGCAATGGCAAACCACCTCTGAACATCCTCTTTCCTTGAAAACCCCACCAAGAAAAAACAAAAGGAAAAAGACAGGCACAGTACATGTGCTGTCTTTTTTGGTATGGGGCTTTACAACAGACCAGGTTTGTTTGTTTTTTAAATCAAAAAATGAAGATGGGGGTAGACTGAAGCTTCTCTTTCCCAGTGTTATAGTCCTGATCCATATTCTCCCCCTTCAAGATTGACAGAACTCTAAAATTACATGTAATTTGTCCCTTAAACTTAATACAAAAACATTTTTGTAGCCTGATTTGACTATATTTTCCCCATGCCAACAAGTTCCTGCCATATATTTCTCTGTTTTGGGGGGGAAATTTATTCAACAAACACAGCATCTTTCTTTTGGGATGGTATGCTGGCATTTCAACTTCATTGAATAATGTAGACAAGAAATGTGCTTCTACGTGCCGCTTTCTATATATCATTTACTATCTATTACTGTTACCACTAAGTGTTAATGCTTTATTATTTTTCTATCTAGCTACACGCAGGTATTCACCAACCTCAGATGCTGCAGAGCTGTGAATACGGGATGTGTCATTTATATTTAAAATATCTATAAGCAGCTGGGAATCAAACAGGGAGAAATGATCGCATTTTTGCTCAGCTGAAGATAAATGTTCTTCACTTTAGGACTTCAGGAGGGATGACATTTTGTCAGACTTGCATGCCAAATTGTTATGATGCCGACTCCAGTCTCACGGCATCTGCATAATGCTCCTAAGTGATGGATGTAGGAAGGGGGCTGGAAATTGCACAAGGGGAAGAAAAGAAACCTCGTTACATGTCGCAGAAAGAACATACTCGGCAAAAAGAACAAGCCAACAGCCAGAAAGTAAGGAGGGGATATCCGAAATGACTGTTACAGAGAAAAGAGAAAGAGAGACTGTTTGGATGGGGGGGAGAGAGTGTCACAGAGAAAGCAGCCGTCTCTGCTTTGATGGCTTTTAAAATAGGATTAGATAACGTCAGGACTTTTTTTTGTAGCAGGAACTTCTTTCCATATTAGGCGACACACCTCTAATGTAGCCAATCCTCCAAGAGCTTACAGAGCTTTTCTTACAGGGGCTACTGTAAGCTCTTAGAGGATTGGCTATATTAGGGGTGTGTCGCCTAATATGCAAAGGAGTTCCTGCTACAAAAAGAGCCCTGAATAATGTCATAGAACAGGTGGCCCTGTGGCACCCACCAACAACTTGGTTGGCATCTACAATTGGTTTTAGAAAGTGGGCGAGCCATCTAGGGCTTTTGCCCAGAATTGGTTGTTGGAAATGTGATTGGCTGTGCAGATTTTTTTAAAACATTGCTTCAGCAACAGCTGCCATCTTAGCACAAGTATCTTCAATGAGTTACTATGTGTGAATGTAAGAAAGTTTCTGAAGTATGTTCATTTTAAAAGTCATCCAATTTAACAGATCTTGTCTAAAATATTAAGTGTCACTACTAGAGTTATGCATGAGCTCACTCCCTGACATTGTGGGTTTGGCTCCATCTCCTGTGGCAGCCATTTTGAAGTTGTACCCACCACCAGGGCTCTTTTTGTAGCAGGAACTCCTTTGCATATTAGGTGACACCCCCCCAATGTAGCCAATCCTCCAAGAGCTTACAGAGCTATTCTTACAGGGTCTACTATAAGCTCTCAGAGGATTGGCTACATTAGGGGTGTGTCGCCTAACATGCAAAGGAGTTCCTGCTACAAAAAGAGCCCTGCCCACCACCCTCTGTCAGAATTACAAAGCTGCCTTCAGGATTTCCCCAGCTTCATGCACCGCAGCCCCCACCCTGCTCGCAAAAAGACCCTTTAAAGGGTCTTTTTGTGAGCCAAGCATGTGGCCCATGATCACCCTTCTCCCACCCTCCCTCCTGCTAGATTTTTCCCACCATAGAGAACAATGGAGGGAATAGGGGTAACCTGTTTGGGGGCCCATAGAATTGGACCCCCTGGTCCAATGCTCTTGAAACTTGGTGGGTATCTTGGGGAGAGGCTCCACCAGCTACCCTGTGAGTGTGGAGCCTCTCCATCAAACCCCCTCCAGCCCCCAGAATATACCCTATGTTTTCACCATTGACTTCAGTGGCCATAGGATATAATGGAGCCGAATTGCCGCCGAATTTCTTTCATTCCCTCCTTTCCTTCTCTCTTTTTCCTCTTTCCCTCCTTCTTCTCTTCTCTCTTTCTTTCTTTCCCACCTTCTTCTCTTCTCTTTTTTCCTCCTTTCCCTGTTATCCTCCTCCTTCCCTTCTCTCTCTTTCTTTCCCTCCTTCTTTCCTTCTCTTTCTTTCCCTCTTTCCTTCATTCCTTCCTTCTTTCCTTCTCTCTACTCTCTCTCTTTCCTTCCTTCTTTCCTCCTTCTGTGACCCAACTCTCATGAGAAGGAGTTTAAACTTTAAACCCCTTCTCTCTTAGCTCCCCCACCCAGACCAGCTGGGGAAAGGAAGGGGAGGCTTTTGAAGATGCCTCCCCCCCTTTTGCTTCCCCTTCTGACATCACTTCCGGTGATGTCAGGGGGCATGGCATATGCTAATAGCCTAATAGCTCATTAGCATACCATATGCTAATGAGCTCCTGCAGCTTTTTTCTACGAAAAGACCCCTGTAAAAAGCCATTAAAAATCAACCATAAAAAACAGGCCAGTGCCATAAAACACAACCATTAAAAGCAGCCAGGGCATAACAGCAGCATAAAATACACAGTGGGCAGCCTAGAACAATGTAGATAAAATGATCTTCAGGCCAGGTTTTGCCAGAGTACCAGAATAGCATGAGCAGTCCACAGTGATAACTCAGACATTGCTCCTAAAACTGCCCTCTGGAAGTCTCATAGATGAGGGTTCATTTCTGCCCCGTAGCTAACAACTTTTTGCTCAGGGGGCCAGTGTTTTGCTCGGGAGGGCCTTATGGCATGGTGATATTTAGGCCATGGACTACATCTCTTTCAGCACCCACGAGACTCGTAGCACCGTGGTGGTCACCTCCTCCATCACTGAGGGGTCAAGGAAGGAAAGCACTTCTGAGCACAGGCCTGGAGGGAGGGAGTCCCCGTGTCACTTGGCCCCAGAGTTCTCTGGAGCCAATCAGGAAGGACCCCTGGCCAGGGGCTCTGGTGCAAAGTCCCATGGAGTTTGTTGAAGACCGCAGCCCACCTGGAGAGAAGGCGGAAGGGGGAGAGGGCCATGCCTGGCACACCCATGCTCATGGGGATTTAGACAGGTACCCCCATTGGCAACAGGCGAGCTGGGGAGTTCACGGAGTCAGCTTTTGAGCCAGGTACTTAGGCTGAGGTGCCTCCTCCTAGCAGGAGCCCGGCCAGCCATTGCAGGGAGGGAGGCAGGCAGGTACCCAGGAGGGAGGTGCAGCAGGTGGCAGGTGTCCCCGCTTAGCAGCCCTCCCCTCTGACCTCTCAGCAGCAGCAAGGATGGCTGGGGCAGCAGCAGGCAGTGTGGAATCACCAGTTGCTGGACTGAGGGCGGGGGGAAGGGGGACAAAGGATTGGGGAGGGGCACATAAAAACAGCAGGGGGGGCAGGCCCCATGGGCCCCATGGTCGCTACAGGCCTGGTTCATATCCACTTTATCATTTACAGAACAACATATATCCAAAAGTCAGTACTGAACGGATACTACACTTTATATAACTGCAGAGTTTTGTCTTTGTTACTACTGTCAGTCTTGAAGATACTGTTTGTTAAAATGTCACATTCAGAGCCACCAGTTAAATCTATTCCTCATCACAATTATTCACGGTTCATTGCTATATAATGAGCTTATCAAATTGTTTTTCTCACTTCATATTCCTCACAGCCTAATGCCTTCAATAATTATTTATATTCTAAGAAGCAATCAGGAATTCTATAGGAAAACCATGTTCTTGAGACACTTCTGTTTTGTTTTCTGGGTTTTTTTGCTAGGAATATAGATGTGGATATAGATTTGAAGAAATGACAGAGTACCGCCGAGAGACCATCTGAAGCTTTTGGCTTCAAAACCAAAAGTGCCGTGTTTGATGTAGTAATAACATACCAGTTTCCTTAGGTAATCACTTCAGCCTCTGCCGTTCTGCTCCGAAGCTGAAACTGGATTGATAGCCGTCAGGAGAAAGGTCCTTTTCCATGATGGCCTCTTAATTTCAGAACTCCCTTCCCAAGGATGGCAAGTTCATCAGGTACCCTCCTTCCTCTACTTCAGTGAAATGATTCCTGCTTTAGAAATAATGCCGGAGTGTTTTATACCTTTGTGGTTTTATTTTTCATGTTGCTGCTGTGGTGTTATGAGTTTGCATTTCTTGGCCTTATGTTGGACTAGACTTAGTTGCTTATGAAGCCAGAACCAGTGATCCGCTGAAGGTCACAGTTCTCTCCTGCACTTCCCTCCCCCCAAGCAGTTCTTGCCAACCTTGGGAAAGTTGCCTTCTGGGGTCCTAGGACCCACACGGCCAAACATGTCAGTGGGCTGTGGTAAAGAGGGGGAAGGGGACAAAGTCATCCTTCCTGCCTCTTCTACCCATGGAGCTGTACCAATGGAATAGGAAAGGGACAGCAAATTTGTGTATATTACTTCAACTCCAATTCAGCTTGGGGGTCTCCTGCTTTGTTTCAGTTGCAATTCAATGTGCAGGGTTTTTTACCCTTAAAAGCCCTTATTGCCTTGGGCCACGACACCTCAAGGACGGCTTTCCCCAGCACAAATTTAGTCATATACTGAGGTCAGCTGGAGAGGTCCTCCACATGCCACTACCACTGGTGGTCCACAGCATCTGGTTAGGTGCAGTGTTCCCTCTAAGCTGAGTTAGTGTGAGCTAGCTCATAGTTTTTTTAGCCTCCAGCTCACACAGTTTTGTCTTAGCCTAGGAAGGATGGCTCCAGAGCAAACTAATTTATGCAGCAGCCAAATCGCTCACTCACAACTTTAATGCCAGTAGCTCACAAAGTAGAATTTTTGCTCACAAGACTCCACAGCTTAGAGGGAACATTGGTTAGGTGTTAGAAGGCAGGATTTGGCTTGGACTTTCTGGCCAAGTTTTGGTTTTATCTTTCAGTAAACAACGGTGTAAATAAATGGCAAATGCTGTTGAATGACATGATACTCAGCAAAGTACAACTCCCAGACTTGTAGCCTCCAGGGTAGTATTCTAGGACATTATAAATATAGCTCCCAATTACTAATAGGTGGGGAAAAGACAAAGGAGGAGCGCTGAAGATAACCCAGTGCTGCCTACAGCATTCTATCCAAAACAAAATACTCCTTTAGAGAAATACTTTTTTCATTATAGATCTTCAAAATGCATTATCTTCTAAAGTATTTGCTTTGGTTCTATATTTCCTCCTAAAGTGTTTTCATCCTCATATAACTGAAATGCTGTCGACATTTACAAAGACCTTTGTAGAAATTACACAGCCAGATAACTTTGTTGAGAAGCATTGTACAAGGACTGTGGGGTTTGCTTGTTTCTTTCTTTCTTTCTTTCTTTCTTTCTTTCTTTCTTTCTTTCTTTCTTTCTTTCTTTCTTTCTTTCTTTCTTTCTTTCTTTCTTTCATACCCACACTGTTTGGAAGCACCATTTTTTTTTAATTAACACACAACTATGGTTGAGGTTTAAGTAAGAGAACTACCACAATTAATTCTGGACTTGGAATGTGCAGAGTTTGCCACCGTTTCCTGTGCCTTTGATTTGTTTGCATTTTTGTGCCTCCACTTACTACTAATGTATATTGATAAGAAGAAAGCGCAAAGAAATTTCCCCTAGAGGTAACAGCGAGTAAGTTGTAGTGGCCATTCAGTTGAAGTCACTGAGTAATGTTGGGGCAGTCATTCTTTCTAAGTTTAAATCTACCAAAAAGATTCGGGGGGGGGGGTAGCCATGTTGGTCTGAAGCAGCAGAACAAAGTTTGAGTCCAGTGGCACCTTTAAGATCAATGGTACCTTGAATAAAACTTTGTTGGGCTTAAAGATACCGCTGGACTCAAACTTTGTTCTACCCAACAGAATTGTTGTAAGGATAAAAGGAAGAGGAGGGAATCAATACATAACTCCCTGAATTCCTTGGAGAGAAAAATTGCCTTCCTCTGAACAGCAACCCTGTACTTCCTTGGTGGTGTCCCATCCTAGTACTAACCATGACCAACTCTACTTATCTTCCAAGCTCTGATGAGATCCAGCTAGGCTGCTATCAGGCTGCCCTTGGAGAGAAGGCTGGTTGAATATGTGATAAATAAAAAAGGGTTTCGAACTTCCAAAGCAACAGATAGAGAAACAGGTAAGATCATGATCACAAATGATATGGGGGAACATAAAAGCTTGCAACCTCGTTTCTATACATAATCTGTGTATAAGCATAACCATCAGCTGTGGATTTTCTCCATATGAGCCAATCAACTGGAAAAGAAAATTTCACAATCTGAAGATGTTCCTGCTTGGTTTCTGCAGAACACAGTGGACATATCAGGGCTTTTCTTCTGGGGGAACGTGCCAGAACAGAGTTCTGGAACCTCTTCAACAAAATTCTTTTTAAAATATTTAAAAGTTCATGAGTTTTCAGTATACAGGTTGAAAACTTCATTTCCCTCTTGAGAGTTCTGGCACCTCTTTTTCCAGAAAAAAAAGCCTTAGTCCTCATGTTTCTGGAGCCATTTTGTACATATCCTTGATTCAGAGAGTTGGATAACAGAGACTGCTGCATTTTCCCATCACTTGGAGAAGAAAACAGACATCAGCTTCCTAAGACAGCTTCTTCATATGTAATGAGTATGGCCTGGTAGAGATATGATGAAGAGACTGATACTGGGGTGACACTTGCCTGGGATATTAAATACTGAAGGGGATTGGAGACCTAATTTAGAATGACATTTCTAACATTCTTTAGAATTTTTACTGGATGGTTTTATACACAGTCTTTAAAAATCTTTTTTTTAAAAGATTCATGCTCAGTTCTTATTTTTACCATTTATTTATCTGAAAGGGAAAATTAATTACGAGATTATTTTCAGTTGCCTTAATCACCGTAGTGCATAATTGTAGCAAAAAATGTGTAATTAATTGATCCAACAGTGTGACATGAGACACAATTGACAAAATGATTAGTATACATTTTTATCTGAAGACATGGAATGAAGTAATTAATCCTTTCTTCATTCTGTGTGATTTTTCCAAATGCTTTGAAATAATTCTGTATTTACTGTTTAATCATCAAGGAAATGTATCTTCTAACAGTGCTGAACTTCAAAGGGTTAATAAGAAACCTGGACCCGGGGACCTTCATGATGTGCTGGAGATTTCCACAAGGGCGAAAGTTTGCATTTTCTCCACTTCTATAGACGATATCCTTTGTAAGCTACACTCTTCATAGCAAGACCTTAAAGAAATTTGTTAAAATATTTATACCCTACCTGTCCCTTGTGGCTCAAGATTTAAAACATGCAAAATACAATGAAAACACCATTAATCGCCCTCCCAATCCCAAGAAGATGCTTGCTGCTTAAACTCTATTAACAGCTCTTGCAAATAAAATGGCCTTCCTTCACCTCCTGAAATCTTGTAAAGATGGCATCCCTCTCAGCTCCTCAGTGAACCTGTTCCACAAAGCGAGAGCCACTAGGGAAAAGGGATGAGCTCCAAAGGGTAAGCAGGCCACTTTAAATGGGGGGACAAGCAGAAGATTTGTTAGACTCTGAAAGTTATCCTTAAAAACACATCCAAAGTCTCATGTGGATTCCACAGAGGATATCTGCTCCAAGTGGCATGAACTTAGAGGAGTGGCTACAGCATGGCCTCATTATGTTCATTCACTTAAAACTTGTATCAGATCAAAGGTAAACATTGGCCCCGGTCACACGTGCCAGATAACGTGGGGGGGGGAGAGGCGAGGCTATTTGCGCTGTCGCAATTTGATCCGCCCCTACGTGATCAGACGCGATGGCAGTTAACCGGTGTTGTTTTCATCGATGCGTGTTTCCGGCATGCTTCAAAGAGGAAGCAGGGACATGAGAGGAGTGTGCTGGAGCGATCACACGGAGAATGTCCATCAGAGGCCCATTGCAAACTGTGTGATAGTGGACTTTCCCAGGTACTTTTTAACTCCGCATCTTCGGCTGGACAATACGGGTTGGCGATGGGTGCATGATGTTAACCAGATGTTTCTATGTGACCACGCCTATATAATCCACCTGGCATTTGTGGCTCTCCTGCAGCAAATTCTGTGTGTGAACGGGACCATTGAACGACTGTGCCAGTATCTAGGATGTTATCTCAAATAGTTGCCTCTAGAAATATGCAGAAATGCTGCAGAAGTAGCCATGTAACTGTTATCTTTCGTTTTCTTTTTATTATAGCCCTAAATCTTCTATGGATATAAGAAAGATGAATGAACATAAATTGAACTTTCTTTTATTGCCTTCCATTCTAAATGTAGTTTAAGAGAATTGAACTCATATAGGTAGAGTTGTTTAAAGTAAATGGAATCTATAGGAAAACATAAAATAACAGGTTGATTCCTACAAATTCATCCCCCAAAGTGAGGAATCTGACTCAGGGAGAAGTCTTTCTCACTAGAGGAGGATTCTTTTCTGTGAAACACTTAGCTAAAGGGAATTACAGGATTCCCCTCTGTATATTTTATTTAAGGATACATATAGAAATCAATGCAACATAAGGGGACCCATCAAAAGAGTTTCAACTGTGGATACTGTTCTTCAGTGACAATATCTACAAGAGCTTGGTCAGAGCTCAGACAGAGCAGACAGTGTTGAGATATGCTGATCGTAGTTGTGTCATGATCAAAGTATGTAAGAACATAAGAAGCACCCTGCTGGATCAGACCAGTATTTCATGCATCAAGCGTCCTTTTTCAGAAAGTGACCTACCAATTACCCTAGAGGGCGTACAGACAAGGGCATGGGAACCAACCTCTTCCCCTGGTGTTAACACTTAGAGCTGGTATTTGAAAATTTATTGCCTCTGAAATGGAGGCTTCCTTTAGTCACTATGGCAAGCAGCTATTGATGGACCCCTGATGGACCTCTCCTCCATGAAGATGTTTCATCCCCTTGTAAACCCATCTGTGCTCACAGCCATCACTATGTCCCCTGGCAGTGAATTCCACCTTCTAATCAGTAGTTCTTCCTTTTGTCTGTCCTGAATCAATTTTATTGGGTGCCTCTGAGCTCTATTTATTCTGGGACAAAAAGTTCTCTTTCTCCACTTTCTCCACCCCATGCATAACTTTATAGATCTCTATCTACTGTACTACAATCTATTCGGAAGTTGCAACTAATAAACCCAAGGAGGTGCTGGTGGAAGGTCTTTCAGTACTGAAAGGAATCTATTTTCCACCCTGAATCTGCAGATGAAAGTACTGTTTTCCTGCCCAGGCTAGCCTGATCTCATCAGATCTAAGAAGCTTGAGCAGGGTTGTCCTTGGTTAGTATTTGGACGGGACACCACCAAAGACCATACTCACTATGCAGAGGCAGGCAATGGCAAACCACCTCTGAATGTCTCTTGCCTTGAAAACCCTATAGGGTCATCATAAGTTGGCCGTGACTTGACGACACTTTGCACCACCACCAAATGTTTTCCTGCTCTTTACCCCTTCAGTCCAGTGGATGAAAGCCAACTACCTGGACATACCCAACCCAGTGGAGAAATGATTGCAGCATTAGCATACCTCAATGATTATCTCTCCATGTGGCAGCTCTCCTCAGCCCAGCAATGCCTTCCAGTGGTTCCAACACCCACAAAAGTATGAATTCTTGTGGGCTTGTTGGTAGTCGACCAAATGTTGTCTTCCAGAGGCAATCAGAAGATCCACATCCCTTCAGAAGGGAGGCAAAACTGAACTGTTTAGGCATTTCACACTCTGGCTTTGAAGGGCAACTGCTTGGACTTTTTGAAACATTGGTTATTTCTAGCTCTTTTAATGGTTGTTTTTATGCCTTTTAATGATTTTTATTGGTATTGCTATGTTTTTATTGTTATTGCCTGCCTTGTATGCCAATTTTCTGGGAGAACAGCAGACTTGCAAAGGTTTTAAATAAATAAATAGGCTGCATATAATAAAGGCCCTTGCCTAAAACAGAGAAGCAAACTGTGATACTGACAATGAAACATTTTTTAAAAGAAAAACTGCACACAAGGCTAACCCAAGCAACACACTGAATGGCAGATTAAAATGGATGTCAGACAAAACCATGCAAAGGGAGAGATTGCCCTTTTGTTTTCCTGTGCTATTGCAGAGCTGACAAGGCGCTGTTGTTCTAGCCAGAACAAAAGCAGGATATAAAGAAAAGCAAAATCCCTGGAATATCCAAGCAGCTAAGTTAGCATTGGCTTTGGATCTTTGTAGCAGATTGCTTTTCATCCATACGCTTCTGAGATATAATATCACCTCCCAGTTCTTTGGCACAGGTAAAGGTCTGGTGAAGATTATGAAAGATTCATCAATCTTCCAGCGTGCTGAAGTATTCTGCAATTCTACATCTGTCATGAAAGACATCACTGCTGGAGAAAAGGCTATTATTGTGATATACAGTGGCAAAACTTTGGGTCTCCTCCACGGTCTTGGCTGCAAGTGTTTCTGAGAAGAAATGGCAAGGCACTGACTTTAATTCATATTGCAATTTCTGCTGCACAAATTTTAAGTTATACTGCAGTTTCTTTGAGGTTTGTCTTGGGGGGGGGGTTGTGAAACAGTTGGCCCTGTACAACGAGGCCAAGATATTTTATTTATTATATCAACAAATTGTGTCTCTGACTAAGAATTTTGTCAAGTTTCTTGACAACTCCAGTTTGATTTCAAAGTGCCTTTTGCAGGCTTTCCACACTTGGGATAAAGCTGCAGTTGTCCCCCCATACGAACAAAATTCAGTATCACCATCCAAATCACTACCTGTTTTTGCATCAATTATAAATAGCACAAACTGGCAAAAAAAAAAAAACATACCAGAGCCAAACAAGAATTTCTGTCCCCTCCTGAATGGATAAGGGGAGACTGTGTCTATGTCCACCATTAGTGGAGTGGAGGATGAGTTACGTTGTGTGCCTTGCACAATGCGAGGAGAAGAAGAAGAAGAGGAGGAGGAGATTGGATTTATACCCTGCCCTTCACTACTCAAGGGAGTCTCAGAGCGGCTTACAAACTCCTTTCCCTTCCCCTCCCCACAACAGACACCCTGTGAGGTAGGTGGGGCTGAGAGAGCTCTGACAGAAACTGCTCTTTTCAAGAACACCTCTGACAGAACTATGGTTTGCCCAAGGTCATCCAGCAGCTGCAAGTGGAGGAATGGGGAATCAAACTTGGTTCTCCCAGATTAGAGTCCTCGCACTTAACCACTACACCAAACTGGCTCTTTATTTAAATCAGCTCCACGTTCCTTGGCCAGGATCTTTGCTACACATTCCATAACAGCACCACCCCAAAATTGGATGCTGTAGCACTGGTGGCAGAAAGTGCCATCAAGTCTCAACTGAATTATGGCGACCCCATAGGGTTTTCAAGGCAAAAGTTGAACAAAGGTGTTTTGCCTCTATGTAGCAACTCTGGATGTCCTTAGTTGTCTCCCGTCCAAGTGTTAACCAGGTCCCAGCCTGCTTGGTTTCCAGGATCTACCAAGCCTGGGCTAGTCTGGGCTACCAGGCTGGCCTTGGAGAGAAGGCCAGGTCAGGGCAGTGTAACGTTAGTAAAGGTAAAGGTTTCCCTTGCTCGATAGCTAGTCGAATCCGACTACAGGAGGTGGCGCTCATCTCTGTTTCTAAGCCAAAGAGCCAGCGCTGTCCGAAGTCTTTTCCGTGGTCACGTGGCCGGCATGACTAAATGCCAAGGCACACAAAACACTGTTACCTTCCCACCAAAGCGGTACCTATTTATCTACTTGCAATTTCTTGCTTTTGAACTGCTAGTCTGGCAGAAGCTGGGGCCAAAGACAGGAGTGCACTCCGTCATGCAGAACTAGGGTCTTGAACTGCCAAACTACAGACCTTCCAGTCTGCAGCTCAGCATCTTAGCCTTTGAGCCACCATGGCCCCTAACATAACATTAGCTGTTCAGTTTCAGGGACTGAGCAGGAATGGGGTTGGTGGTGATCCATCAGATGGTCCCAGATGGGAATTCTTTTTCACAAGCTTCATACTGTTATAGTTGGGGGGTTTACTTAAGTAGCCAAGCTGTAGGCTTGGTGAAACCCTGTAACTAGGTTAATTTTTTGCTTTTGTGTGTGTGTGTGCACACGTGCACCTGCGCACCCATGCCTGGAAGTCATGGCGACCTCTGGCGACTCCTACTGGGGCACGGAGAATGTTCAGAGAAGTGGCTTGATAGCATGCCTCTGCCCACAGCCCCTGTATTCTCTGGAGGTCTCCCATCCAAATACTTGTCAGGGTCAGCCCTGCTTAGCTTCCGAGATCTGATGAGATTGGACTCGCCTGCCCTACCCAGGTCAGGGCAAAGCCCTTTCACTAGGTTGACAGTGGGAATAGATGCTCCGCCAGACCTGTGGATGAGGCGGCAGAAGTTCATTTGGATCGGCTTCCCCCTGCTCTGCCATGCTCTGTCATGCTCTGTTATGTTCGATCTTGTTTTATCTCTTCATCCACCCACTTGCCTCAGTGTTAGTTAACATCTACTGTGGCATCCCATTAGAACCTGTGGGAGTGAATGTATTCATTCGTATTACTGACTGCCGCCTTATTGTCTAGTGGCTGGTTGATACAGGTTGTGTTAGTGGAGACTGAGAAGCTTGGCAAGCACCCGGAGGGGTGCAATGATAAAGGGAGTTTACCCAGGCTGGCCACTTATCCGCTTCTATGGCCAGAGGGGTTTCCAAAGGGACTCCCTTGCTGCTAGTCAACATCAGCTGAACCCTAAAGTCCTACAAATCCTCCTCTTTAGTTTCTGACTCCAAAAGGTTATGCTGTGTGTAGGTCAACATTTATTCCCACGGCTTGCCATTTTTATTAACTGTATGATTTCCCGAAATTATACACATAATGCTCATGTGTCCCTCTGGCAAGCTGGATTTCATTGAAAGTTTCAAGACATTTTCTCCTGGAAATGGCCCCAGCGCACACACCCATGAAAAATATACTTCGCTACAGACCCTTACAAATATCAGATAGGTCTGAGTGCTCATTTGATGTTGAATGACAAGCGCTTTTACAGGCCAGGACAGTACAAGAATGAAAATGGGGGAAGAAGAGACAAAAAAGGGAATCTTTCAAGAATTTACAAAGAGTAGCCTTATGCACGTGGGAGCAAGAAGGTCAAGTGGAATTGGAAATGAGTGGCACTTTGAGGGATCTAGTCCCCAAAGAATGCGGAGTTAAACCAAACTTTGGAAAGGGTCCAGGCTGGCTTCTCTTAGAAAAGCAGACTTTGGCCTTATGGAACTTTTCTTTTTTCTTTTTTTTTAAACTTCCAGGCATCAAATATCTGTTCTCTCGGGCATCTTTCTGAGTTTCCTTAGGGCCCCATTTGAAACAAGTTCGGAAAACTTCTGGAACACTAGCATTTGTACTATTGCTTTATTGCTGAAAATTCTTTCACCCATAGCTCCACACAATGGTTTCTATTAAATTGTACCATAACTGTTCTTTGCACTTTGCTTATGGATTGGCAGCACATACAACATTTTAGTATTGTTTTTATTCTGCTCTCCCTATGTACCTTCCAGGATGCATTAGGACTGCCTCCTGCTGATCATTTCTGTTTCCTGCTGCCACACTGAGTGGATGTGGAAGAAAAGTAAAGAATAAACTACCACCAGCCTATGTTCCATTACATCACTTCCAAGTGCAACCCGGGAGTGGCACTAGGTAGCTCTAGGAAACTCCAGAAACTCTATGGTTTTACCACTGAGTTTCCAGTGATTCCTAGACCTAACCTTTGTCACTTCCAAGTTGTATTTGGAAATGATGTAGTGGCATCAGCGATGTCACATGCCCCCATGTCACCCCCCAACCCTCCCTCAAGCCTAGGCAACATGCATAGTTCTTTCCACTCCTCCATTTCTGCCTTCACAACAGCCCTGTGAGGTTGAGAGAAAGTGACAGACCCAAGTTACCCAATCAGTTTCATAGTGTGTCAGGATTTAAACCCAGGTCTTCCCAGGTCTAGGCCAGCACGCCAACTAGTTTGCCACATTGCTTTGGTAGTAGAAAATTGCTGTCACCTTGCAGCCAATTTATGGGGACACCATAGGATTTTCAAGGCAAGACCATATTGCTTTATAAAGTTGGAACTGATCGGCCAAAGATGCATTAATCTAGCTATTCTAGTATCCCATTTGTGACAGTGGCCATCCAATTGTCCCACATCTATTGTTCCGCAGCAATGGCACAGAGCCTCCTCTCGTTGCTGCCCCCTGCCCAGGAACTCACATTCAGAGGTCTTCATAACCAACAGAAATCAAGCATGTGTACATGTGCCTCTTAGTGTCTATGAATAGCATTTTTAATTCTGCAAATCATCTTCCTTAAATAAATAGATTTAAAATTGAATGTCCTCCTTTAAGTACCTTGTCATGTTCCTAGTGTAAGCACCTAAAAAGAAATATTTCAGCCAACTGCTAGTTCTTACCCGGGAACAATTGAAACAGGTAGGGGACTAGGTACTTAAAAGACTGCTTCCTCCTGTAAAGTCTAGCCCACCCGTTAAGCTCTTCTCCCCGAATTCTGCTCTTTTTGCCCCTGCCTGTAGAAATGAGATGAGCTACTACCAGAGACAGGGCTTTTTCAGCGGTAGCATCTCAGCTTTGGAACGGCCTCCTCCTTGAGGCTCAATTGATGCTTCCCTTATTCTCCTCCCACTGCTGGGCCAAAAGCTTTTCATTTTACTAAAGTTTTAACTGACGGGTTCTGCCTTTTAAAGCTGTTGTTGTGGTCTGCTTCCAGCCTGAGGACTGTTTTACGAAGATCATTTTAGGCTGTTTTCATGGATTGTTTCACGATGTATTATTGATCATTTTTATCCTATCATTTTAATTATTTTGGTGTACCATATGCCTTTGTGAGTCCCCTTAAGCAGTTCTGTGGTGAGGCAGCATATGCATTTTCTAAATTAAAAATTATAAGCGCCACGGATTAGAAAATGGTGTCTTGTGTTCATAGGATTGATTTGAGCTTTGATGGACTGACTGGGCTTTTTAAAAACTCAGGGATGAAACTGTGGCTGCCAAATATATCTGACATAAACATATGTGACATTTACATAGAAAGCTGATGGTAGGTTTGCCAACCTCCAGGTGGTGTCTGGAAATCTTCCAGAATTATCATTGACAGAGAACAGGTCCCCTGGGAAAAAGTCTGCTTTGGAGGGTAGACTCTATGGCATTATGCCTTTCTGAGGTCCCTCCCCTCCCCAAACCCCACCTTCCCTAGGTTTCACCCCCCAAAAAAAATCACTAAGAATTTTCAAACCTGGAGTTGGCAACCCTAGTTAATAGTATTGATGCCTGTTGCTTTGGGTTTTTCTAACCTGCAACTGCTGGCTGAGCTTTCTGTTGTTAACATAAGAACATAAGAACATAAGAGAAGCCAATGTTGAATCAGGCCAATGGCCCATCTAGTCCAACACTCTGTCACACAGCGGCCAAAATATACCAGGTGCCATCAGGAGGTCCAGCAGTGGGGCCAGGGCACCAGAAGCCCTCCCACTGCTGCCCCCTCCAGCACCAAGAATAGAGTGCATCACCTGCCCCAGACTGAGAGTTCTCATTCTATACCCTGTGGCTAATAGCCACTGGTGGACTTCTGCTCCATATGTTTATCTAATTTCCTCTTGAAACTGTCCATGCTTGCAGCTGCCACGACCTCCTGTGGCAGTGAATTCCATATGTTAATCACTCTTTGGGTGAAGAAGTATTTCCTTTTATCTGTTCTAACCCGACTGCTCAGCAATTTCATAGAGTGCCCACGAGTTCTTGTATTGTGAGAAAGGGAGAAAAGTACTTCTTTCTCAACCTGCTCAATCCCATTCATAATCTTATAAACCTCGATCATGTCATCCCTCAGCCGTCGTTTCTCCAAGCTAAAGAGCCCCAAGCATTTTAACCTTTCTTCATAGGGAAGGTGTTCCAACCCTTTTATCATTCTAGTTGCCCTTCTCTGCACTTTTTCCAATGCTATAATATCCTTTTTGAGATGTGGTGACCAGAACTGTACACAGTATTCCAAATGAGGTCGCACCAATGATTTATACAGGGGCATGATGATACTGGCTGATTTGTTATCAATTCCCTTCCTAATAATCCCCAGCATAGCGCTGGCCTTCTTTATTGCAGCTACACATTGTGTAGACATTTTCAGCGAGTTATCCACTACGACTCCAAGATCTCTCTCTTGGTCAGTCTCTGCCAGATCAGACCCCATCAACGTGTATTTATATTTAGGATTTTTGGCTCCAATGTGCATCACTTTGCACTTGGCCACATTGAACCCCATTTGCCACATTGACGCCCACTCACCCATCCTCAACAGATCCCTTTGGAGTGCCTCACAATCCTCCCTGGTTTTCACCACCCTGAACAACTTCGTGTCATCTGCAAATTTAGCCACATCACTGCTTACTCCCAATTCCAAATCGTTAATAAACAAGTTAAAAAGCATGGGACCGAGTACTGATCCCTGTGGTACCCCACTGCTTACCACCCTCCACTGAGAAAGTTTCCCATTTATACTCACTCTCTGTTTCCTATTTATAAGCCAGTTTTTGATCCACAAGAGGACTTGTCCTTTTATCCCATGACTATTGAGCTTACTTAGGAGCCTTTGATGAGGAACTGTATCAAAAGCTTTCCGGAAGTCAAGGTAAATAATATCTATTGGGTCCCCCTTGTCCACATGTTTGTTCACTCCCTCAAAAAACACTAACAGGTTAGTGAGACAAGATCTTCCCTTACAGAACCCATGCTGAGTCCGCCTCAATAGTTTTTGTTCATCAATGTGCCTACTAATTCTTTCCTTAATAACAGTTTCCACCAACTTACCCGGTATCGATGTCAGACTGACTGGCCTGTAATTTCCCGGATCTCCCCTGGAGCCCTTTTTAAAGATGGGAGTGACATTAGCTACCTTCCAGTCATCAGGAATGGAGGCAGATTTTAAAGAAAGATTACATATTTTTGTCAGGAGATCCACAAGTTCACATTTGAGTTCTTTCAGAACTCTCGGATGAATGCCATCCGGGCCTGGTGATTTATTAGTTTTTAAATTGTCCATCAGTCGGAGGACTTCCTCTCTTGTCACCGCAATCTGATTCAGGTCTTTCAAACCCCCTCCCGAAATCAGTGCTTCTGGAGTGGGCAAACACTTCTCCTCTTCCACAGTGAAGACAGAGGCAAAAAATGCATTCAGCTTCTCAGCCATTTCCCTATCATCCTTCACTACTCCTTTTACCCCTTGGTCATCCAAGGGCCCCACTGCCTCCCTGGCTGGCTTCCTACTTCTAATGTATTTGAAGAAAGTTTTATTGTTGGTCTTTATGTTTTTTGCGATATGCTCCTCATATTCCCTTTTTGCTTGCCTGATCACAGACTTGCATTTTATTTGCCATAGTCTGTGTTCCCTTTTATCAACCTCACTAAGACTAGCTTTCCACTGCTTAAAGGAATCCTTCTTACCTTTTACAGCTTCCATTACTTTATTTGTTAACCATGCAGGCTTTTTTCTATACCTATTTGTACCTTTCCTAACCTGCGGTATATATTTTTTCTGAGCTTCTAGGATTGTCTTTTTAAATAGTCTCCAAGCTTCCCCAATGGTTTTGACCTTCTCCACTCTTCCTTTCAATTTCTTCCTCACATGTCCCCTCATACCAGAGAAGTTACCCCTTTTAAAGTTAAAAGTGGTTGCGTCAGTCTTTTTGGGCAACTCCCTATCTGTACAAATGTTAAACTCAATGACATTATGGTCACTGTTCCCAAGTGGTGCAATCACTTTTACATCTCTCACCAGGTCTTGGGTGTTACTTAGGACCAAATCCAGGATCGCCTCTCCCCTGGTAGGATCTGTGACCATCTGTTCCACAGCACAGTCATTGAGCGTGTCTAAGAACGCAATCTCTTTTTCCCGACTAGAACTCATATTGACCCAATCAATGTGTGGGTAGTTAAAGTCGCCTATTACAACACAGTTATTTCGTCTAGCCGCTATCTTTAATTCATTCATCATTTTATAATCCTCCTCTATCTTTTGATCTGGTGGGCGATAACAAACTCCCACTGTTAAGCCTCCTTTTGGACCCACTATTTCAACCCATAGCATTTCCAGAAGGGAATCCAATTCTCTTACCCTCTCAATCTTACTGGATGGTATACCCTCTCTGACATACAGAGCCACCCCACCTCCAACCCTTTCCCCCCTATCCTTCCGATATAATTTATAACCAGGAATCACCGTATCCCACTGATTTTCCTCATCCCACCAAGTTTCTGAAATACTCACAATGTCTATTTCCCCCCCAACACCAAGCATTCCAACTCCCCGATTTTACCTCGAAGACTTCTAGCATTTGTGTATAAACACTTATAGTTTCCCACGTTTGTTAAGCCCACAGCCTTCCTCTTGCTGCCTCGAGACCTTGCCAGGCAGTTCCTATCATTAGCCACAGTCTCAGTGGACAATTGTAATCCATTTCCTTGTACAAAAGTAATAGCTACCCCTTCATCTCTTTGAGATGAGCCATCCCGAACCAGAGACTTTTCATCTCCTGTCGGCTTTCCCCCATTATTCAGTTTAAAAACTGCTCTGCCACCTTTTTGATTTTGAGCGCCAGCAGCCTGGTTCCTTCTCGGGACAAGTGGAGACCGTCCCTTTTGTACAGCTCCCTCTTGTCCCAAAAAGCATCCCAGTGCCTAACAAACTTGAACCCTTCCCCCTACACCACCGTCTCATCCACGCATTGAGACTCCTGATCTGTGCCTGTCTCTCCGGCCCTGCGCGTGGAACAGGTAGCACTTCCGAGAAGGCTACCTTGGAGGTCCTGGCCTTGAGTTTCCTGCCCAGCAGCCTAAATTTCTCCTCCAGGACCTCACGACTGCATTTCCCCACATCGTTGGTGCCGACGTGCACCACGACCACTGGCTCCTCCCCAGCACTATCTACCAGCCTATCTAAAACACGCGTAATGTCCGCTACCTTCGCACCAGGCAGGCAAGTCACCATACGGTCAGTACGCGGGTTCGCCACCCAGCTGTCAACCTGCCTAAGGATCGAATCACCAACTACCAAGAGCCCCCTCCCACCCTTCCCAGGGACGGTTCCTTGGTACGAAAGGATACCCGTTCACCAGCTGAAGAAGAGGTCCCTTCTGAGGGCACATTCCCCTTATCCTCAGCATGGTGCCCCTTTTCCCCTTGACCCTCATGCTCCCTGGCAGCAGCCGGGCTGCCAGATCCAGAGTGGGACATATCTAACAAGTCCCCGAGAGTCTTCCTCGTGCACCTAACTGACTGTCCCTGCTTCTCCAGGTCAGCCACCTTGGCCTCAAGGGAGCAAACTCGCTCCCTGAGAACCAGGAGCTCCTTGCACCGAGCACACACCCAAGACTTCTGACCAGTGGGCAGATAGTCATACATGTGACACTCCATGCAAAACACTGGATAGCCCCCAACCCCCTGCTGGCATTCTGGCTTCATAATTGTTTTTAAACAAATACTTTTCTATAACCCCCTTTTAAAACCCTTTGTATTTATATGGCTCCTGTTGTAGGAGTCTACTTACCTTACCTTACCAAGGAGCCAAGGTCCTGGCTTCCTGGCTCTTCCTGGGCTTCTTACAGAGCCCCTAGGCCAAGAGCCACAGGCAAAGAGCCTCGCCCTTTTGCCCTCGCCCTTTTGCCCTCGCCCTTCGGCTCGTGCCAGAGGCTCGTGCCTCTTGCAAACTTCCTGCCTTAAATGGAATTGTCTCCCAGGAGAGGGTGTGGCCAGCAGCTACTCAAAATCACCCAAGGCACTTAATGACGGTCAAACAAAGCCCCTTTCACACTCCAACTCCAGCAGCCAGGAGTCTGCTATTCAATCTCACCCAAGCACTTAATTACAGGCAAACAATGACCCTTTCACACCCTAACTCCAGCAGTCAGGAGTCTGTTACAACTCACCCACACACTCCCAAATACAGTCCCTGACACAGTACCTTTTCAGCTAAAGCACCTCAGCTGAAAGTAAATAAATAAAAATACCACTCACCCCTCTGGCAGCTCAAACACCTTGCTCCTTCTCAGAGCTCAGCTGGGTCAGTTATGTTTAGAATGGAATGATCAACTGGTGTCTCTTTGGTAGTGGTGGGACAAGAATGGACAAACAGCAGGAATGGAATGGGTTAAGCAGCTGGAAGAGAAAGGGTTAAGCAGGCCCTTCCCTTGGCTGCTGTCCTTGATCTCAGTTGGAGACAGCACAGTTGCTTTGCATCAATAAATAGATTGTGCAAATAGTGTCACTGGTGACAATGAACGCGACTCTGCAAAGTCTGTTTATCATGTATTCGTAGTACACATGAGTGTTTTGAAACAACAGGACATGTTGTCTGAAGAATGCAGTGCTGAAGGCATTATTGGGAATGATCAGAGACTTGAAGATGTGGTGCACTTCGTTCCCCCATGGCCTACCACTTCTACAGTCGGTTGCACCAGTTAAGCGTGAGTACGAAATGCCTATGCTTAGGGGACCACTTAACATCCACTTTAACTTGGCATAAGTGAGCCCAGATGGCGCATTGGAAGGAGAGAGAGCATGGCAAGACGACGTGAATGCCATATCAATTCAAATGGGGATCTGTCTTGATTTCAAAGAGGTGATCTTCTTATGCACTTCAGCCCATATCTGACTAGCCTTTGCTAAATGAGATTCAGTGCCATTTGGGACATCCAGGGAATGGAGGTCAGGGTGGAACATCAAGGGACTCCCTCTCCCATCTCAGTATTTCCTGCACCACCAAGAGCTAGATGGAAACTGTTAACCTGGTTGAAGAAGCTATTTCCTGCCAGGAACACCAGCATTTGGGTGCTTGGCCGCTATTTCCGGAAATGGGGTATTTCTCCCAAGGGCTACAAGAACCTGCCAGTTCACCAGCAGCTCAGGTACTGGTGTGGCAGATGTCTCTTAACAGAAGGGAGGCAACTTTTGTGTGTGTTAGAAGTAGGGTTGCCAACTCTGAGTTGCGAAATATCCAGAGATTTTGGCAGTGAAGCCTACGGAAGGTAGGGTTTGGCAAGGGGAGGGACCTCAGCAGGGTATAATACTATGGAGACCACCCTCCAAAGTAGCCATTTTCCCCAGGGAAAATTATCTCTGTAGTATGGAGATCAATAGTAATAGTGGGAGACGTCCAGGCCCCACCTGGAAATTGGCAAGCCTAGTCAGAAGGCATCTCCAAAATTTCACTTGTAGAGCATTCTCAAGCAAGTTATGATGACTAGAATTTGCCTGCAGTTCAGTTCCTAAAAGAAACTTGCTCAGCTTCAAACTATGTCAGACTCAGAAGGAAAAGGGCAAGGGAATCTTGGAAATCAGCAATTACCTGGGAAAGGCTATAGCACTCTTCATGAGATTTGAGATCCAGGGCCTTTAAATCAGAAATCCAACAGGTGCACCATCTAGAGGCACTCCAGAAATATTGAAAAGCCTGAAGCATTTATATTCAAAGTCTTGTAAGAAAGAGAACCTTCCTTGCCAGTTCCATCCCCAAAAAACCATTTTTTGGAAAATTTCATTTTACTTTTAAAACACTCAAAACTTTCACTTTCAAAATGCCCCTGCCAGGCAACAAAGCTACAAATTATTCATTATACCTGCCAAACATGATATACGTTCACAATTGAGGCATTGTACATAAATCTCTGCAAAATTACATCTCACTTTGCTGTACAGTCATATTTGCATTTCCTTTGCAAAAACATTAGATAGTTTGTTTAGGTTGGATCCCAGCAGGAAAGCCGATGTTTAAAATGTGCATATCAAACACATTTCCCAGTGATTCAAAGAGCTGAAGAAGATTGCCTTCATTGCCTATACTGAAAGTTTGTCTCAGACTATGTGGTTAGAATGTTGCAGTGCAGCACAGTTTGTGGCAGACCGTCGCATGGCCCCATAAATAGCTAACCTACAAATCGTGTGATGTGGATTTTGCCAATTGTTCAAAAGAAGAGTTTCTGTTGTTCTAAGAAATGCTTCATAAACTGTTTCTGAGAATCAGACATGTAAATCCAACCGGTGCAACATCAAATTAATACCAGTATGACAAATCTTGACCTGTTCTGAGTAGAGATTGGCTTGCTGCCTAGGCTTCTCAATTGCCCAGGCCCAGTGGGGGATTCTCCACCCCTTGCCCCATCTCCTGCCCTCAAGAAATTGAGGAACAAGAGAAAAAATGGTCATACAGTGATGTTTCCTTAGTCTGTATAGCATTTACTATGGAAATGGCATCACATCCTCCCTGAATTCTACCATCTCCATGCACCGCCCCCCAAATATCCCAATATTCCCTAGACAGTGTGGGGAAGCCTATCTCCACCCCGGCTTGAACCAGAATTGACCTCAGGGAAGCTATTTGCCAAAAAGTTAGTAAACACCTCAGCTTTATCTGAGTCCAGTTCTAAGCTCTGAATTAATTATATGGAAGAATGTTGAAGCTGGGATTTTCAAGCTGCGAAAGCACAGAGGAAAAAAATTAAAAGCATGTTCATGCACCTCTCTGAAGCACTGCTGTCAAACATATGGCCCAGGGGCCGGAACTGGCCCATCCTGGGCAATTATCCAGCCTGGGAGCACTGGTGCAAGGAATGGAAGGCAGGAGGCTGCTGCGGGGGACAGACAAGTGGGCACACGTGGTGAGGTGTGTTTGACTGAAGCTTTCAAGAAATAGAAAGGCAATTGCTAGGGGCAGGACTATGAGGCTGAGGTAAAATAGTGGAAGGAATGGCAGCAAATGCGGAGAAAGAGGAAGCATGGTGGGTTTTTTCCCTCCTGCCTCCTCCAACTGCATCTCAGGTTGGATTGGCGAAGCCACTACATGGAGGGGCAGAGCTGAGCACTCCAAATGGTGACCGTGAGGGCAATTGGTGAGAGTAGGTGCACAGAGTGATAGTTTGCCAATGAAGGGACAGGGCTGGCAAGGAAGAAGAAGAAGAAGAGGAGGAGGAGGAGGAGGAGGAGGAGGAGGAGGAGGAGGAGATTGGATTTACACCCTGCCCTTCAGTACCCAAAGGTGTCTCAGAGTGGCTTACAAACTCCTTTCCCTCCCCCTCCCCACAACAGACACCCTGTGAGGTAGGTGGGGCTGAGAGAGCTCTTGACCGAAACTGCTCTTTTTTTCAAGAACAGCTCTTATCAGAACTATGGCTTGCCCAAGGTCATCCAGCCAGGTGCAAGTGGAGGAGTGGGGAATCAAACCCAGTTCTCCCAGATTAGAGTCCGCGCACTTAACCACGACACCAAACTGGAAGAGAGGAAGAGGGCAGGCACACGGATTGGGAGGCAACTGGGCTGTCTTGTGCATGCTGCTCTGAGGGAAAAGATGTCCCACCCTTGGAAATGAGTGGAGGAGTGAAGGGGGAGGAAGAGGGCAGGCACACGGATTGGGAGGCAACTGGGCTGTCTTGTGCATGCTGCTCTGAGGGAAAAGATGTCCCACCCTTGGAAACGAGTGGAGGAGTGAAGGGGGAAAGGGGTGCTGCTGTCACCATAGCATGTCTGAACAGCCGCAGAAACAGGAGGGAGAGTGAGTATTGGGGAGGGTGGAGGATGGTGATCTCCCCCACACCTGTCCTTAGCCCATGAAGGAAAAAGAGTCATGGGATGACAAAATCTTGGAGGTTTCAGAAACAGCCTCTCCATCAGGCCTTCCCCTCAGCCCCTCTGCTTCTGTGGAGAATGCAAGAGGGATGAGAACTATGGCGGAAGGATCTGGGAGACCCAGGTTCAGACCCCCCCCAATCCAGGAACCTGTTGTCTGGATCACCCAGGGCCAGTTTCTCAGCTTGGACCTCCTCACAGGGGTGGTGGTGGTGGTGGTGGTGGGGTTGGGGTGTGCCTCCTCAAGATTCTCAGAGGTAGGATGGGGGAAGAAAGGAAAAAAAGGGCGGGAGATGGATTGTAGCTGTGCTCAGTTGATGAGGCTGAGTGTATGGGGGGGAGTTTGCTGAAAAACTCCCTTATTTACTTGTAAGGAAGATGACTTGTCTCCTAAAAGCAGTATATGTACAAAAAGTAACTAATTTGTATGGAAATGTAAGATACCCCCTTTTATGGTATCTTTTGGAAGAAACCTAGTCTTGCATATGATTAAATGCATTTATTGGAGTGGGGGAGGTTTCCCCAGTAAATCAGTGGCTTTCACTTGTAGGAATCAATTGCTTTTGCTTGTGTTTTGAGTAAAAGAATAATATTGTACATTGGGTTTGCCTGTGTCATTTACAAAGTGTATATCTTCCCGTACCTGACATTACATTTTATGACACCCCTGGCCCGGCCCCACAAAGTAGCATATTTGTCAGATCCAGCCCTCGTAACAAATAAGTTCAACACCTCTGACCTATTGGGTCTAATAATGGCACATAGAGTCCTGATGCTATGGATGATGGGGGTACAGATTCAAATGAGAATCCCCATAAACAAGTCTACAATTTATATATTAAATAATACCAGTAGTTTCAACTTTAGGGACGTGTCAGAAAGTACTGTTTTCTTTTTTGCTTTTGAAGAACTGATTATTCTTCAAAGTAACAAAAGCCTGATGTGATTTCTTTAATGCTTTCAGCTTTTATGCACCTGACTACACTGGCTGTCGCTTTCCTCAAAGAAACATCTGTTAGCTGACATGGAGAATTGTAGTCTATAAGCATAAATACTCATTATGTCAAGGAAAGTGGAGTAGTCAAATAGCGAGTTTCCTTATAGCATGTGTCTTTTGGACGATGATATGCAATTTTAAATGGCTTTTTTTGCATCAGGCTATCAAGACAAAAACACTAGTAAAATACCTTAAGCTTTCTATTCTGGAGTCGAGTCATCCCACTGCTTCCTCAAAGCTGAGAAGCGGATTTGGCTGATGAAACTTTGGAGACATTGTTTACCTCCAAAGAGAAGACTAGAATGGATAGAATTCCATGACAGCAGCACATGAAATGCTTACATTTCACATCAATGCAGTGAGTTGACATAATTCCCTTGGCTCTGCTCAACTGAGGAATTGGACTGTGGGATACAGACCTCAGTCAGAGCTTCAGGTGACTGGCCTCCTTCCAGCCGCTTGTCTTCTCTTTCCAGATGTGCATCATTTCACATGACTCAGCAGAAAAAGAAAAAAAATGTTTGAAGTAGAAGAAGAGGAGATTGGATTTATACCTCACCATTCACTCGGAGTCTCAGAGCGGCTTACAAACTCCTTTCCCTGCCCATCCCCACAACAGACACCAGGTAAGGTAGGTGGGGCTGAGGGAGCTCTTTCGAGAACTGCTCTTTCAAGGACAGCTCGGACAGAACTACAGCTTGCTCAAGTTCATCAAACCCAGTTCTCCCAGATTGGAGTCCATGCACTTAACCACTACTACACCAAACCGGTTGTCATTGATAGCACTTCAAATCCTGGGACAACTTCTTGCAATAGTTTCAAGACAATGTTAAACAGTACGTGGAACAAGATTTTATTTATTGATTTGATTTCATTTATATCCCACCCACCCCCCACAAGCAGGCTCAGGCCAGGGTCACAGCAAGTCATATATGAATACATAGAACAATTAAAATATTAAAACAGCAACAGTTAAAATATTAAAATAGCTGACAATAAAATTGCTAGTCAGACCAAAGATGGCAGCTATTCTGGGAGTTCAGGTGCCTTCCAAAGGATGTTAATTGAGACGATCATAAAACAGCGTTAGCTGGTGCTGCTTGTCATTCTCTTAACACGGGGCAAGTCAGAAAGGGCACTAGAGTACTGTAGCGGTATAGACCAGGTGAGCAGTGCGAGCAGGGGAGGCCAGGATGAATTAGTCGTCCACCACCTCAGCCAAAGGCCTGGTGGAAACAGCTCTGTTTTACAGGCTCTGAGGAACTGTAAATGATCTGAAATGATCTGAAGACCTGATCTGACCCATTAGTATTTCATGTTTCTTTAGTTTTCCAACACAAGTTTGAAAAGTGGGTTATATAATAAACAGGGCTCAGTTTTCAATGGTTCGGACCAAGTGTCCTCAACCCTTTTGAGCCTGCAGGCACATCTGGGATTCTGACACAGCACACTGGGCACAGCCACCAGATGACTGCAACAAATTGGTTATGGCAGAAGGTGGCGCCAGCCACAAAATGGCCACCAACGCTTACATTCAAGCATACACTGAAGTTCCTTGTGCTGTGATAGCAGCTGCTTGCAAAGCAACATTTTTAAAAATCTGTGCAGCCAATCAGCTTTTCAGTGGCCTATCAGAAGTTTTGCTGGGCAAAGTTTTGCTGCCTGTCCCTGCCCACTTTCTACAAACATTTGGTGGGCCCCAGGAAAGGTGTCAGTAGGTGCCATGGCACCCACAGGCACTACATTTGGGGTCCCTGGTTTAATCAGTAAGGTAAACATAGTTTTAATTAGGGATGGGCATGAACCAAGAACATGCAGTTCGGTTTGGTTCATGGTTTGCCTGGTTCATGAACCATGGACCATCCTGAACTTTTAGGCATCAAATGAACTGGTTCAGTTCATGAGGTCTGTGTCCTGGTAGAATGCCCCCCCCCCCAACTTGCTAGAGACACAAACCTCACAGGATGACTCACCTCTACTTGCCCGCCAAGTTTGGTGAGGATTGGGTTTATAGGATCTGAGTTACAGCCCCCCAAAGAAGGTGTCCCCAGGAAAGTGCTTTCTGGGGAAATGACAAGCACAGGTTCAGGGGGTTCTTTTTTCTCTCTCTGTCGCTGGGTTTCTCCACTGCTCTTGTCAGTTTCAAAAGAGTCACTGCCCCCCCTTTGTCGGTGTTCCTTTGTGTTCCCATTTTCTTGCACAGAGCTTGCAAAATCACTCCCTGGCTGGATTTCTTGTGACCCTGCACTTTAAGATCAATCAGTCCTTTTAATCTGGCATTGGATTCTGCTGGGCATTCTGTACACTGAACTGGTTGTATTGGGCTTGAAAAAATGCGCCCCTTTCACTTTGAGCGGCAGGGATTCTGTGGTTTGACATTAGTCCTCTTTTGCTTGCATTGCCGCAGTTACAGGAGTCTATGGAACACCTCAGGAACAAGCCAGGGAGTGACACTAAACTCAAAGGGAAACTCCGCCCCTTTGCTTTGAAGTTTGTTGTTTATTTATTTAGATTTATATTTCTTTAGATTTATATCCTGCCCTTCCTGTGAGTGAGGACAGTCTGTCTAGAAATGTAACCATTTGGAAAACCTGTAACAAACTTAACTTTGCAAAGCATGAATCGGCCAAAATTCATCACGAATTTTGGTTCATGAGCTGGTTCATGCCCATCTCTAGTTTTAATTGCAGAATTAATGGGGACCAAAGGCATATTTGAATCCGTGGGATTGAAAGTTAAAGGCACACGTCTTTACCTTTTTAGAAAGCTATTTTTCTTCTAGGATGTGACTGTAATGCAGAAGAGGGTAGAACACATTAAAGGCAGATTCCTAATGAGTGGTAGGTTTCATTTTTTATATTAAATCCTTCTCAATTCAAACCCAGTTCATGGGGGGGAGTCACCTTCACGGCCGCCATTAACCAGTTCTCAGCTCCCATCCTTGGGAGGGGTTGATTTTATTCACAAAAGATGGAGAGAGGCAAATATCCCATATTTTACTGGCAGGAAATGATGGGCCATCATTTCCATAGAAAAAGAAGCCCACAAACACTGCTTATGTTTCAGTACCTTACCTCCACCAGTTACTTTCTCTCCCATTTGAAGGTTTTGCTTGGGAAGTGGGGAGGTGGCAGGGAAGAGTCCCCTGTTTCCCCAGATTCCTTCTGGGAACTCCTTTTTTAAGAAATAAAGATTCTGCAAGAGCTAAGAGAAAGCTTGTCCATCCTTGCCCATCCGTCAGGCTGATTAAATGCCTTTTTATGCCGTGCCTGTATATTAGCTTATTCTTTTGCCATTGACATTGACTGTCAAGTTGTACAATTGCTCACCGCTGTTCCATTTAAAGGCATAGCCTGCTAGCATCGGGCTGTGTTTGCTTTATTCTGAGACTGCAATAGAGCAGTCCTGTTGCTGTACAGCATGGGTTTATGGATTTGCACCCCCCTGTTGAGCTAAAAAAAGCACCTGTCTTCAAGTTATCACTGCTGGAAATGCAGCACAGCGAGCCGGTGGCCCTTTGGATGCCCGCTGAATATGAGATGATGCTCCGCGTGGAAGCCCTAGCAGAAAAAAGTGCGTTGAACTGGACAAAGCTCAAGGTATCCAATTTCATTCTTGAGATGAAAAGGCTCTGGCATGGAATGCTTAAAAGAGCTGGAGCAGAGTCTGTTGACAATTGACAGAGAGGTATCGATCACGCTCGAGGTGCTGGGATCTTATAATTAAAAGGGCAGAGAATCTGAGCGGTTCTCATCAGAAGAAACAGAGAGACCCTGTTTTAATAAAATATTTGAAGCGGTTGTTAGCAACGAGGCTTCTGCTTTCCCTGGAACTATTTGAATTGCATTATAAATGTCAGAGTATAAAGACCTCTAGCTAGTCAAGCTATGGAAAGGGCTTTTTTAAAAAAAAACCACAGTAATAATACAGAACAATCATCTGCAAGAATGAAAGGAGCAGTTCTCAGCAGCGTTTGTAAGCTTCCCCATTCCAATTCACTGTATGAATATCTGAAAAGATCTTTAAAGTTATACCTTCAGCAATTTTGTTAGGGATGAGCATATTCTGTTTTCACCGAGCAAGGTGGAAAGAAGCCAAAATCCATGGCTGGGTTCCTATTTCATGTTTACATGGTCACCGTCAAAAGTCCATTCTCCTCTACAGGTGAATAGGTAGTCAAACCAAGCCTGAACCCCAAGCTGCTTCATAGAGGTTTTGTCCAGTAAATCAGAAGATAACTGAAATCTGACCTTTTTCAAATGCCTTCAGCAGGGGACTAAGGTGAACCCTTGAGTACAAGGAGTCTTCTTCCAGAAGGCTAATCATAGAAATCAGCCTACGGTCAGTCTTTCATGTTACTATGAAGGTATTTATTTGATGCACTTATATACCACCTCTCAGGGGTCTTTTCATAGACAAAGAGCTGCAGGAGCTCATTAGCATATGGTATGCTTATGAGCTATTAGGCTATTAGCATATGCCATGCCCCCTGACATCACTGGAAGTGATGGAAGTGATGTCAGAAGGGGAAGCAAAGGGGGGCGGGAAGCATCTTCAAAAGCTGGCCTGGGTGGAGGAGCTAAGAGAGAAGGGGTTTAAAGTTTAAACTCCTTCTCACTAGAATTGGGCCACAGAAGGAGGAAAGAGGGAAGGAAAGAGAGTAGAGTAGAGAGAAGGAAAGAAGGAAGGAAAGAAAGAGAAGGAAAGGAGGGAAAGAAAGAGAGGGAAGAAGGAGGGAAACAGGGAAAGGAGAAAAAAAGAGAAGAGAAGAAGGTGGGAAAGAAAGAAAGAAAGAGAGAAGAGAAGAAGGAGGGAAAGAGGAAAAGGAAAGAAGGAAAGGAGGGAATGAAAGAAATTCGGCGGCGATTCAGCCCCATTATATCCTATGGGCCATTGAAGTCAATGGTGAAACCATAGGGTATATTCTGGGGACTGGAGGGGAGGGGGTTTGAGGGAGAGGCTCCAAACTCACAGGGTAGCTGATGGAACCTCTCCCCAGGATACCCACTACGTTTCAAGAACATTGGACCAGGGGGTCCAATTCTATGGGCCCCCAAACAGGTTGCCCCCATTCCCTCCATTGTTCTCCATGGTGGGGGAAAAAGTAAAAGTAAAAAAGTGGGTCACATAGGCACATTGAGTTTTTTTCCAATTTCTTACCCGTTGGGGGGGTAATTGGGGGGCAGAGAGGAGTGCCTGAAACTGGGAACCCCCACCTGCATCCCTATTCTTTCCTGACTTAGCCCCCCTCCCACCAGGCAAGCTACAAAAAACTCATTGCCCTAAGGGCCCTTACCCAGAGAGGGGAGCAAAAGGGAACCCAGGAACAGCAGCCAGGCAGTGACAGGTCCCAACCAGGTAGTTGTTCCCACCACTACTAGAGAAAAATCTGGAAACCTGGACAGACCAGTGGTAGCCTGTAAGTTTGAAGGCCGGCAGCCAGGAAGGGCCAGGGTAAGGAAGAGATGGAGCAAGGAGGCTGGGCCTGATACCTTTAAAGCCCAGGAGGAAGACCAAAGAATATGCATCCTCTTTTTATCACTTCTAGGAAGAGATGGGGCCAAATTCTTATTGGAGCCAAGGTCCAGAGGGTGGGGCCAAGGGTGATATATAAGGGAGGCTTCCAAGGCAGGCCAGGGAAGAAAAACTGGGTGGAGCATGCAGGGCCAGAGAGTGAGAGTGACTTCCCTTGGAGGGAAGGAAGAGGACCAGAGCACCTGAATTCCCCATTTTTCCCATTCTGAGGCTGGCAAGGAGGCTGGACAAAACCTTTCCTGGCAGAGGGTGGGCTAGCTAGTATAGCAAAGGGGAAGCCTTATACACTAAGTAGGACTGTTGAAAAATTCCACATTCTCGAAATGCAGAAGGTGCCATATTTTAGTCTTCTTTCTCCCAGACAATACCATCTTGGATTTGGTATGCAAGTGTACTCCAGTGGGGCTTTTATACCTTAAAGGCTTAATCCTATAAGAGTTTACTTGTGAGTCATTCTTCTTAAACTCATTGGGACTGGCATCTGGGTAAACACGCACAGACTGTAAATCAGACAAGCAAGATTGCACCTTACAAGAGAAAGAAATCCACAGACACAGCACCAATCTGCTCCTATACATCTAAGAAAGTAAGCAGTGGTAACCCATCAGCATAACTTCATCTTCTCATCCATCACCTTAACTCCTAGTCTGAAATCTTCAACTACCATGGAACGGCAACAGTGACTTGTTTGACATCCGAAATACAGGTTTCAGTTCTTACAGGTCTTAACATAGTTGGACATTAGATCAAAATCACTAAGCTAGCACTATTTTTCAAAGCCTACAAGGGCTGTAAAGGAACAGGAAGTCAGTAGGACCCACCCACTGGATTATCTGCACATCACATCACCGACCCTGTGTGGGTCTGTGTAAAGCTCAGTACAATGGCAATTATCTTATGGCAACCCCAGAAGGGCAAGGCAAGTGAGGAGCAGAGATGGTTGGCCACTGCCTTCCTCTGCAGAGCCTTCCTTAGTGGTCTCCCTTTCAAGTACCAACCCCGCTTAGCTTCCAACATCTGATGAGATGGGGCAATATCATGCCACCTTCCTTCCCAATCACTGACCCTACTTTAACCAAACTATAGGATAGCCCAGGCCAACTGCATCTCAGAAGCTAAATAGGGTCAGCCCTGGTTAGTACTTGGATGGGAGACCACCAAGGAAGTCCAGGGTTGCTACACAGGGGCAGACAATGACAAACTACTTCATCTTTTGCCTTGAGACCCTGTTCATCTCTTACCTTGAAAACCCTGCTGGGTCTCTTTAAATCAGTTGACATTTGGTGGCAGTTTCCAAGTGCAGAGCAATAGTCAACAAGAGGAATGCAAATAATTGTCATCATTTGCATAGTGCTTGCAGTTGTTCAAAGCATGTTCACATACCTTATATCAGTAATTTATATCATTATATCAGAGAGCCAGTTTGGCGTAGTGGTTAAGTGTGTGGACTCTAATCTGGGAGAACCGGGTTTGATTCCCCCCTCCTCCACTTGCAGCTGCTGTATGATCTTGGGCAAGCCATAGTTCTATCAGAGCTGTTCCCTCAAGGACAGTTCTGGAAAGAGCTCTCTCAGCCCCACCAACCACACAGGGTGTCTCTTGTGGGGAGGGGAAAGGAGTTTGTAAGCTGCTCTGACACTCCAAGTGAAGGGCAGGATATAAATCCAATTTCTTCCTCTCTTCTTCTTCTAATCCTCAGAACAATCCTGCAAGGCCTGTCAGTATTACACCATGTTGCAGACAGTGCTCTGCCTACTTCATTCACAACTGAGTATAAAATCAAGTCTAGCTGGTCCATGCTACGTGCTACCTAAAAATGGAAGTGAGCAAACAAAACCCCACCATTATACAGTCTGTTCTGTCAAGCTAAATATGCAGATTGAATAGATTCTGAGTTAGATTCGGTGGTTCCATTCCATCCAAGAAAGACTCACTCCATTGGAGAAACAAAGTTTGGGTCCAGTGGCACCTTTAAGACTAACAAAGTTATATTCAAGGTGTGAGTTTTTATGTTTTCACACCTTGAATAGAACTTTGTTGGTCTTAAAAGTGCCACTGGACTCAGACTTTCTTTACTGCTTCAGACCAACATGGCTACCCCACCTGAATCTATCTCCACTGGAGAAAGTAAGTCTGCTCTACAGTGGAAGGAGTCCTTTTTCAGTGGGAGACTCCTCACTTCTCAGAAGAGAAGCACTGAAGCCAGCACAATATTCCCAATGAATTTATTTTTTAACTATAGATGTGCTGGTAAAAAGGCAATAGTCAAGCTCACATTAAATAGGGGTAAATGCACATGAATGATATTGTTTATTTAGAAGGGAACATCACTTTTATGCACAAGTTATGGCTCAACATCACATGTATATGAAGGCCCAGAAAGAACTTGCTAAACCTCCTAGTTTTGCTGCCAAATGTGAGGAGGTAAGAACATAAGAGAAGCCAATGTTGGATCAGGCCAATGGCCCATCCAGTCCAACACTGTGTCACACAGTGGCCAAAAATACCAGGTGCCATCAGGAAGTCCACCAGTGGGGCCAGGACACTAGAAGCCCTCCCACTCTTGCCCCCCCCAGCACCAAGAATACAGAGCATTACTTGCCCCAGACCAAGAGTTCCTATGTATACCTTGTGGCTAATAGCCACTGATGGACCTCTGTTCCATATGTTTATCTAATTCCTTCTTGAAGCCGTCCATGCTTGTAGCCGCCACCACCTCCTGTGGCAGTGAATTCCATGTGTTAATCACTCTTTGGGTGAAGAAGTACTTCCTTTTATCTGTTCCAACCCAACTGCTCAGCAATTGCATTGAGTGCCCTCGAGTTCTTGCTAGGGACTCTGGGACCAACATGAACAAAAGCCAGGTGGGGCAGAGCCTGCAGTGAGGAGGAAACTCAGGTGAAATCAAACCACAAACTAGGAGGATCCAACCTTCAAATTGCCTATGTTTACTGAAAAGTTGGTTTCCTAATTCATGTTCTCTCAAACATCTCTGAATATATTTGAAACCATAAGAACTGCCTAAGTGTCAGTTCCATGTTAACAAATACTTCCATTTTTAGCCCATCTAGGCAGAGAAATGGTCCACAGTCTTCAAAAGGGTTTCTCTGCAGGTCTGGGGTTATTAATCTTGAATTGGTCTCCCATCTTCAGAGTTTGTCCCAATTAATATGACTATTACAATCCTGCTATTTACACTATTGCAAACATGAGCAGCAGCTGTTTTTTCCCTTTAGTTCCAATGCAAATGAGAAATAAAAGAACTAATCCACTTTTGACTCCTTGTTCAAGAATATAACCCATCGTTGGCCTTTTCAAGGTAAACAGCCCGCCAGCTGTCACCAAGCTGGCATCTTTGTCTGGCTTTATGGGCCTTTTCAGTTCTACCACTGTCAAATTAGTGACATTTCAGGGTGGTTTGTTTGACGTAGGGGCAGGGGGGAAAAGCCAGAACAAAGCGCAGACCAGCGGATCTTTTTAGACGAAAAGGAAGGCAGAGCTGTTTCTGTTCAGCCTGTCATGGCTATTTCTTCCAAGCACTTCAGAACACGAAGAACCGTGGGGCGTGTCAAAGAAAAGCGTGAGGGTAAACCTGGCAGGAAAAAGCTGTCGACTTCTCTACAAATTGGGTACCCACATCTTTGCGGACAAGACTCTCCTTGAGCCTGAAAGAAAACTGAAGGAATGTCAAAGACATCCCCCCCTCCCCAAGCTGTTGCCATGATTTGGATTTTTAAAATCTATGCGTCATTATAGGAATGATAGATGATACTAAATCATACTGACACACTCAGCTATTTCTAAATTTCAAAGTGCAGGTCAGTTTGCACAAAGATGAATACTGTGTCACAGATTTCCATAGGTGGTATAGAATTAAGAATACTTCCAACAGTCTTTCTTTAAACAATGGTTCCGAGCGAGAAGAGATAACTTGCATTCAGCATGTAATACCAACGAACGAATGAGAGATACAATCAGAAAACCGCTCAATAACAGTAAAGCCGAAGATTCGGGCTAGCAATTTTGGAAGGTATAATGTATATGGTAGGAAAGGCAAGCCTGATAAGTGTTTTATCGGTCAGTGTCATTAGATGTCTAGATTTCATTTAAATAGTTTTTTTTAATTAAGTCAGCAATGCCTTCAAATCTTCCCGTTAATTAAAAGGTGTACCTGATTAATTACGCAACATGTTTTTTTAATGGTTAATTAAGTACTAACAAATCCATGAGTCGCCAGTGACTTCTTACAAGAAACATACCTCCTCCTCTTTCTGTGAGAGAGAAGATGCTCTTCTGAGATGGTATCTGCTAAGATGTATCATCAACAGTGGGGGGAAAATTTCCCAGAAAAATTGCTTCAGTCATATGCAAATAGACTAAGATTTCTGTAGTCGAAAGATATATATTTACATTCTGATTCTGCCCTTCCTTGAAGGCGCCCAAGGGAAAGACAGTGTGTCTCTGCCAGCATACATTTTGGATTGGATCCAGCCACTTACCCCCTCCATCTTACCCCGTTCTCCTCCTTACTACAGCCTCCATGGCACATGGCTTTTGTCCATGCTGGTCCCATGATTCCCAGCTTAGACTTTTGGGGTGGTCAAATGGCTGTATTCTTTTTCATCAGCATGAAAAAAACCTGGTTGAATTTGTTCTCACACAACGAGAAGGTAGGCTGGGCTGAGAATCAGTGTCTGGCCTAAGGTTACCTCAGTCGGATGCGCATCCAAATGTGCTCTGGAATGTGTGTCCAAGCATGGATGTGGTCTATGCACATCTTCTTATACTGCAAGTCTTAGGCAAATACTTTGAAAGCATGATTTGTATCAGGGTACTCATTTCAAAGTTATTGTGAGAAATAATACCTTTGTCTGTGTACAGCAGGGGTTCCCAACCTTTTTGAACCTTTGAAATTCTGACACAGTGTGATGGGTGCAGCCACAAAATGGCTGCCACAGGAGGCAGAGCCATTCATACTGCAGCTTAGCCTCAGTCACCCAGGGAAGATCATTGTGCTGTGTTGGCTGCGGCTGCCAAAGGAACATTTTTAAAAAACCTGCATGTCCAATCAAATTTCCAATGGCCGATCAGAAACCTTGCTGGGCAAAAGCCTTGTGTGGCTCCACTCACTCACTAAAAACACTTGGAGGGCACAAGGGACCCCTGATATACAGCTTTGATGTGATAGGCTCTTTTGAAAAAGCAGCTCTGAAGGAGCAATGATACACTCTAGTAACCAGGAGGACCTTCTTTTGGTTATGTATTCATTCACAGGGTGTGCATTCTGGGATTTCCGAGCTGAAGCGATACACAAAAGTTGCTGTTTCAGTTCATCACTCTTGACTTTTCCAAAATGGTTACACCAATCCAGGATTCTTAGGCATTATGAGAAGTATTGCCTCCCCTCCCATCTGTGCAGTTTTTCATATTGGGGTGCTTACAATAATCAGCAGCAGGAGTCTTGTTTTTCCTTGATTCTCCAACTCTTCCAGGCAGTGGCATTTCTCTCGTCCAATCATATTCATTTGGGTGAGCATTGCCAGCCAAGGTGGTTCCTGACCAGTACAAGTCTTGCTAGGCAGCACAGGTCTTGCTCAGCTGGGGCAGGACAGCTCCCGGCCAGTGCAAGTCAGGTATGTGGTCTGGAACAGCTGCAAGTCTGGATGGCTTCTTCTCCTTCCCTCCCTCCTTTGTGGGGATGGGTCCCTTTTTGTCCTCCCAGTTCACAGCTCTTCAAGTAGGCTTGCTGGGGGCACCATGTTCAGGAGAACTGTAGAATTGGAACCCATGATCTAATTTGCCTGAAACCTGGGGGTTCTTTCATGGACAGGCAGCACTAGTCCACCAGCAATTTTGCTGTCATTTGGTTGAAAACAGACAATTCAGCTCTGAGAAATACTGCTGTCGTCATTTTTCAGGCATGAATCCCTATTCGTGTTTGGATCTTTAAGAATTCCACCATTCTTTTGACAAATCTGCACGTTAAGCAAGACTTTATTTCCTGTTTGTTTGTTTGTTTGTTTGTTTGTTTGTTTGTTTGTTTCCAAGATACCTTTTGGAGAGCCAGAAGATATAAAAAAAGGAAGTTCACATTAAGAAAAAGATCATGGTTGATTACAGAAAAATATTATGTAAATGGATCCAGAAGCTCCCTACAACTCATAGCACAGTCCTTCCATGTTGGGAAGGAACCCCAGGATCCAAGCCTGAGCATTTCCCCTCAACAATGAGTTATTTTGAGAGTATATTACTAAGGGAAATCATGGGCCTCTGTGTCTACGAATGATCTCACTTCTCCACCACAGATGTTGATAGAAGAGAGAACTGTAAAATAATGAACTAAGACACAATTATCTTCCAAAGCTGAAGTTACAGCATCTACCTTGTACATTCAGGAGAATCATTTCCCAAAGCTCATTTTGGTTGGATCCCTAAATAAGTTTTCAAATTGATTTTAATTTCATTCTATCATGAGATGATTCATTACCGTGCTCATAACATTTGCTGAAGTGCAGTCCGTTCAAATATTTGTAGGCTTCATGCAGATACTTTAGGGAAACTGGGTACTTGATTTCATTTTATTCATGCACAAGTGCAGAGACAAAGCTAATTAGATTTTCAAATTTGCATGTCTTTTGACCTCATCCATTCATTCTCATTGAAAACTGTGAGAAGGATCTGTGTCAAAAATGGCCATCTACAAAATTAATTTTTACTGTTCATGCGTAACACAGCATTTATCATACTTGCCATTTACAGAGACCTATTTGAGGTGTTTGCTAGCATAAAAACACTTAGGGGCCCAACTCAAACTTGGGAAGTGCCTGGGGAGGGAGCTTAGAAGGTATGTGTTGCCACTCTAGGACATCAGTTTCTCCGAGACTCTATAGTATGCCATAGGGTTCACCCTCCAAAACTGCCATTTCCTCCAAGAAAACTGGTCTCTGTAATCTGCAGATAAATTGTAATTTCAGGAGAACTCCATGCTCCACTTTGAGGTTTGCAACCCTAACAGTATTCCACTCCCAGTTAGAATGGCATATAGAACAATTACAGAAGATTCAGGTTCTCTCTCATGTACAAATGTATATTTGTATTTTCTGTTACTTGCCTTTTCTATTTCTTGGCTTCCCCACAGAATCTTGGGAACTGTAGTTTTCTGCAGCCTTAGAATTTTAGTAGAAATTCCAAACCTCCACAGCCTGACCTATGAGAATCAAGACACCCCCCCTCCCATGTAGTTAAAAGGATTCCCTGGTGAGGACTTACTGCTTCAAAATGGTGGGTTGTCCCTGAGGATGCCATATCATCTAGTTCTGCATCTGAATGTCATGGATCACATTACAAAAGGAAAGGAAATACTTCTTTACATGAAGAGTGATTAAAATATGGAATTTACTGCCAGAGGATGTAGTGATGGCCACAGGTATAGACAGGAGATTAGATAGATTTGTGGAGGATGCATCTATTAGCAGCTACTAGCCATGGTGACTAAAGAGAAACTCCATGTTCAGAGGCAATCTGAATCACAGTGCCGGGAGGCAACATCAGGAGAAGGCCTCAGCCCCTATGCACGGTTGTTGGCCCTTCAGAGGAACTAATTGGCCACTGTGTGAGACAGGATGCTGGACTAGATGGACCACTGGTCTGATCCACCAGGGCTCTTCTTAGGTTCTTATGAACACCAGAAGGGACCTTCAGCTGAGTTAGACTATTGATCTGTCATGGACAGGACTCTGTCTGGTAGCAGCTCTCCAGATTCACTGGCAGAGGTCTTTCATATCACCTACTACCAAATCATTTTATGCTGGAGATGCTGGGGATTGAACCTGGGAACCTTCTGCATGCAAAGTGATGTTCTACCACTCAACCACGCTCTCTCCCCATGTCTCAAATCATAAATCAAGTAAACTATTTTTTCCCGATGACTTTTGATTAGGGATGTGCATTCAGCTCTATCGGAGACAAAAAAAAATAGCTGGAAAATATCTTAGTATTTATTGGCTATTCTTCCTGCCAGATATGGGGGGGGGGTATTTTGGGCTATTGAGTGTAGCCGGTCCTGGATAATCCCAAAAAAATTGGGATTATCCAGGAAAACAGGATGCCACTGTGGCAATGCCAGCTCAACAAATCCAAGCAAGGCGGCGGGGGTCCCAAGCCCAGCATAGCCACTGCATATCCAGAGTGCCAAGCAGTACCAATGCAATGTACTAGTGCCCAGCAAAACCCAGTGCCTTCCCTTACATGCTTTGTTTTTTTCCCTCCATTGAAAACTGCACTGGTTCTGCTGTGCTTGCCCCCACCCACACCTGGATCTGTTGAACTGGCATTGTCACAGTGGCACTGGTTCTGCTAGGCACTCTGTACATGCACTGGTTCTGCAGGACACTCTGTACATGCATTGGTTCTGCTGGTCTTGAAAAAAAAAATCCCCCCTCACCTTCAGTTTCTACTGCAGAGACTCTCTGGTTTGATATAGTCCTTGGGGGTTTTTTACTGTTTTTTTCTCTCCATTGGGGGCTCATAGAATTGGACCCCCGGTTCAATATTTTTGAAACTTTGGGGGTCTTTTGAGGAGAGGCACCAGAAGCTATGCTGAAATTTTGGTGTCTCTACCTCAAAAAGAAGCCCTTCCAAGTTCCCTGGATAACCCAAGATAGATTCCCCATTGACTATAATGGTCCCATAGGGTATAATAGAGCCAGGGGAAGAAATCGGGGTTCCTCAAAAGAAGCCTGAATCCAAATACCATACTGCTACTGGAATTCATGCTTTTTGGGGAATCCCAAATTTGGAGGGTCCAATATATCCGAATCCAAAAAAAAATCCCAGTTTTTTTGTGCATACCCTTTCAAGTTTTGATATGTCTCCTGAACAGTCTGAAATGGGTCTAGATCCTGACTTACTAATCAAGTTCTGAAACAACCAACTTATTTAAGATTTGCACAGGACTCCATGAGTGATTATTTACATATAACAATACAGAATGGGCAGTTTCCAAGTGGGAACTGCTAGAAACAGTCAACAACCAGAATAAAAAACAAAAAAACCCAGAAGAGAATACATTGCAAAAGGAAACCATTAGCATGGTGTTGATCCCTGAACAACAGGATGCTGAAGCCCTGCTGTTTTTATTTACTAACTGGAAACTTCCTAGTGTTCCACATGCCAGAAATATGATGTGCAAATTCTCAATCAAATCCTGAAACAATGTTCTGTTAAGTTTAAATTGTTCATTGCTTTGAATGTACTCTCCCCATGCCAGTTGGCATGTGTAAGCACAAAGCTGCACAGAAAGTTTTTTTAAAAAAGAAAAAGAGTAAGCAGCCTTGGTAATAAATTAACCGAAGAGTCAACACAGAGACCCTGTCACATAAAAAGGGGGGGGGAATGCCATTTGGACTGCACCAGCAAGCAAGCAAGATTATCTGAGGCCATTCAGTATCGATTAGACCTCAATGGACCTGTGAAGCACATTTAATAAGAGACAGGGAGCTTGACAAAAAGCAGCATGAAAGGTAAAAGGCTTGGGGGTGGGAATAAGAGCTGTATCCTAAGAAGATGCTGACAATTGGGGCTGGCTACATTAGGATTCTTGCAATGCAGTCTTAGGCAGAGTTACACCTACCTAAGCCAATTGACTTTGATGGATTTAGAAGGACGTAGCTCTGTTTAGGATTGCACTGCAAGGGAGCAGTCCTAAGCAGGTCTACCCAGAAAAGAACAGTTTCCTTGGAGTAAACCCCATAGAATAAGAGGGCATAAGAGGGAATCTACATTGTAACTGTGCACTGTTACAATGCAATCTTATGTGGAGTTATGCTGATCTAAAACCATTGATTTTAATGAGCTTCAACTGGAGAAACTGTGCACAAGTATTGCATGTTCAGGGGATTGAACAAACTGCCCCAAACCAAATCATTGCACTGGAGCAGTTTCATGGACTGCGCAATTGGAGTATATGCTTGCAAAGTGTGGGGCAGAGAAGAGAACGAACATTTTGCCAAAGGAGTAGCAATGTTGTCGACATTGGCAATAATCTGGTTTTAAACAAGCATTTGCCAAGAAGAAGGCTGGATAGATTATTAATTGAGTTTCATTTCCCCAAGAAATCTTTTTCAGTCTCATTATATAAAGTGAGATTCTACAAGCATAACTACAACATGGCAAATGGACTCCTTTGTGATCCTGTGAGTAAAATTCAGTTTAATGATATTAATCCTTTCCACAATGCTTTCAGTGTTCTAAACACCTCACACATTCATTTACTGTAATCCTTATAACAGTTCAGTAAACTGGGCCCACATTATTATCCCCATACTACAGATAGAAGGACTGAGCCAGAGGGACACTGGCTTGCCTAAGTTACAGTGGGGCATCTTGGGGCTTGCCCCCTGACTTACTGGCAAGGCCCCACAACTTCCCATCCATCCCAGGGCCCCTGAGCGGCATCAAATGCAGGGAAGGAGCTGGATATTCCTTTAAGAAATTTAAATGCCCCCAACTAAAAAAATCCTGGCTGGGGGTCTGCAGAGATGAGATTTGAACCAGCAGCCTCATAGATGACAACCTCCACCACTACACTGGACCAACTGTCTGTCCTTAACAGTACAATCGTAAGAGCACTTTCCAGAGAGTAAGCCCCACTTGAACACAACTGAGTAGGATTCTGAGGAATAGGCTGAATAGTCCTAACTAGCCCGACCTCATCAGAGTTTACCAGCTAAACAGGATCAGCCACAGTTAGTATTTGCATGGGAGACCACTAAGGAAGACCTTCTTAGGAGGACAGCACCATACATTTACTTTAATTGAGTCTGGATCAAACAGAATAGAGTTTGTTGTCGAAGAGTTTCTCTGTCAAAAGAAGTAAGAGGTGAAGTCCAACACACAGTGAATGCCTTTGAGAATACATGACATCTTCAGAAAACACTGCCGTTGTCAAGGATGAAGGAACATCTTGCTTTCTCCATGGCCTTTAGATTTCGAACAGCAGCGCTGCTTGGTGTGGGAGGGAAGATGGGAACATGGCGATATGCAAGGGTGGGAACAAACAACAGTTGTCTCACGAGGAAGAACAACGCAGCCTCGCCAAATGGGAGCCCCGGCAAGCAGGCTGTTGTCTGAGCTTCTGCAGTTGCTCTTGTTGGCAACTGAAGCCGTAAGTCTGATCAACAGGAGGAAGTAGTCTGCTTTCACATTCCTTATGGCGCTTGTACAGTTTGCAGGCCACTTTGATCCCAGAAAGAGGACAGGAATCCAGAGCTGGAAAGAGGAAAAGGAGAGAGCTTGCAATGTTTTCACCAGCTGGTGATCCAAAACTCTTCACTGTGAAAGCATCCAAAAAATCCAACTCATGTCTACTTATTTCCCGTTATATTTATAATTGCAAAATGGAACATACTGTAATCAGTTTGTCCTAAAGGGACTGAAGACAGGCCATATAGTAGGGATGCCAGCCTCCAGGTGGAACCTGGAGATCTCCTGGAATTACAACTCATTTCAGACTACAGAGATCAGTTTTCCTGGAGAAAACGGGTGCTTTGGAGGGTGAACTATATGGTATTGTACCCCATTGTACCCTCCCCAAGCTCCATCTGCAAATCTCCAGGAATTTCCCAATGTGGATCTGGCAACCCTGCACCCCCCCATCCCCTGCCAGTGGCCGGAGGGGGAGGAACCTGGGAACCCTACCCTATAGCCAACAAAAGTCAATGTGCCTCATGGTGCAATCCTGCATGGAGTTGCTCTAATCTAAACCCATGGGTTGTTAATTTCCAACTGTTTCCTCAGCAGTGGATACTTGTTAGAAGATTATTCTGTTGAAGCATCCATTGGAGTCTGGGAAAGATGACATTTTCCAGCCGAAGGGAAGAAGTGTGGATCTATGTGTGAAAATAGAGCCATTTCGGAGTCTGACAGACAGAAACAGACAGACACTGTTGTGAGTTGTTTGAAGTACATTAGGAGAATATTGAATCTCCCTCCTTGCCAATTTGAGGTGAAAGAGGTGAGCTGCTGCATGCAGACGTGCCTCTTCCTCTTTACCTCTGTCTGTTTCTATATTTGACAATAAAGCACATATTATCAAACCACCCTGAGACTCCAACGTTCTCTCTGCCAAAGGGAACCAAACTAGGAAGCATTTTATTCTTTACTTATTTAGTACAAAGAGCTCAGGGTAGCCATCATGATTCTCCCCTTCTTCATTTTACCCTCACCGTCCCCACCCTGAGAGGTAGGCTGAGAGGCAGTGACCGGTCCAAGATCACCCTGCAAGCTTCATAGCAGAATGGAGACTTATACCTGAATCTCCCAGATCCTAGTGTGATACTTCAACCACTTCAGCATGCTGAGGTTCTCACTGTTCGGAGGAGGAGGACGAGGAGGAGGAGGAGGAAGAGGAGGAGGAGGAGGAGGAGGAGGAGGAGGAGGAGGAGGAGGAGGAGGAGGAGAAGAAGAAGAAGAAGAAGAAGAAGAAGAAGAAGAAGAAGAAGAAGAAGAAGAAGAAGAAGAAGAAGAAGAAGAAGAAGAAGAAGAAGAAGAAGAAGAGATTGAATTTATACCCCGCCCTTCATTACCCAAAGGTGTCTCAGAGCGGCTTACAAAGTCCCTTCCCTTCCCCTCCCCACAACAGACACCCTGTGGTGGGGCTGAGAGTGCTCTGACAGAAACTGCTCTTTTTCAAGGACAGCTGTGCCAGAACTATGGCTTGCCCAAGGTCAGACAGCAGCTGCAAGTGGAGGAGTGGGGAATCAAACCTGGTTCTCCCAGATTAGAGTCCACGTACTTAACCACTACACCAAACTGGCTCCTCATGCAGGGTGTTTAATATTTTAGGGGAAGAGGAGGAGGCTGCCTGCCCACCCTCATTAGGGTTGACAAGGTAGTCTATGGGTAGTGGTAGTGGTGGAAAATGCCATCAAGTCTCAGCTGACTTTTGGTGACCCCATAGGGTGTTCAAGGAAAGAGACATTCAGAGGTGGTTTGCCATTGCCTGCCTCTGCATAGTGACCCTGAACTTCCTTGGTGGTCTCCCATCCAAGTATTTACCAGGGCTGACCCTGCTTAGCTTCTGAGAAGTGATGAGACTGAGCTAACCTGCGCCATCCAGATCAGGGTAGTCAATGGGTAGTGAGATTCAAGCCCCTCTCTTAAGATAACACAGGCCAATTCATACAAGCACCTCTCCTAAACACTATTACCAGCCACCTACACAGATGGACTTGTGTGTCACAGGGTGACTTGAACAGATGATCTAGCCAGCTACTTCGCTATATATTTTTTATACATAAAACCCAGCTGGAAATGGATTTAGCAATCCACTGCCACTGTGTGAGAGCTACTGGTACAATGTTGACTTTTAATTGGCAACTGTATACAGTCATACTCGAAAATTATGATAATTACAGTGATTAAAGTATTAGCTGATTTTGCCAGTCAAGACTAGTTATTTAAATAGATGCTTACAGCCTCCTTTGAAAATATTTTATAAGAAGTGCGGAGCCATCGGGAAAGGGGGGGAAGGATATGGCAGTACAAACTTGCCAAGGCGGCTATGCAGGAAGGATTATCCAGGTTTCAATACCAGCCTTTAGCTGAGGAATAAAACGGTGCGACATGCTGACTTCAGAGGGCAAAGCTTTATTGTGACTGTAGCTTCCAGGCATCCAGAATGTCAGAAAACCAGAGTGCACATGGTGTGAGTTTTACAGGGCAGTCCAATGCAGAGTTACACCAGTCTAAGCCCACTGAAACCAATGAGTCTAGATTAGCGTAACTCTGCATAGGATCCCACTGCTAGGTTGCAATCTTATGCTTGCTTACCTGGGAGTAAGTCCCACTGAACACAGTAGAAGAAGAAGAAAAAGAGGAGATTGGATTTATACCCCGCCCGTCACTTAGAGTCTCAGAGCGGCTTACAAGCTCCTTTCCCTTCCCCTCCCCACAACAGACACCCTGTGAGGTAGGTGGGGCTGAGAGAGCTCTTTCCAGAACTGTCCTTGAAAGAACAGCTCTGACAGAACTATGGCTTGCCCAAGGTCATCCAGCACCTGCAAGTGGAGGAGTGGGGAATCAAACCCGGTTCTCCCAGATTAGAGTCCGCGCACTTAACCACTACACCAAACTGGCTCTCTTTTTTTATTTCTGAGTAGACACACCTACGACTGAATCCAGTCCAAATGTTATGTCAGTGGAACTTCTGTCAGTGGAGCAGAATGTTCCTGCCTCCCTCCTCGTACCACCGATGCCCACAAACCTCAGGAATGGCGTGAGGGGTCTGCATCAGAAAGAGGGAATTGGCAAAAAAACCCCTACTCTGGATCCAACCCCTAGGACTGTGCAGCTAGTATGGTGGTGGAAAGTGCCACCAAGTCACAGCCGACCTATCGTGACCCCAAAAGGTTTTCAAGGCAGGCGGAGCAACCCTGGACTTCCTTGGTGGTCTCCTATCCAAGTACCAACCAGGGCTGACCCTGCTTAGCTTCTGAGATCTGAGAAGATCAGGCTAGCCTGGGCCATCCAGGTTAGGGTGCTGATAATATAAAGCCTATGCATTAAGTAAGGTAAGGACCACCTAATTCTGGAGAGTAAATACAGAATATTTAAGTCTGTGAGGGGCTAATGGTAACAGTGCCCTAATGGAAATCCTGACCGCTACATTTGGTATGAAGGTGGATGGCCCAACTTTGCAGCCAAAAAAAGGAGTGGGGGCACACCAACAAACGGAACAGCAACAACAGCCTACAGGATACAGAGCTATTTACTACAAAATCCCCCATTCCTGATGTGTTTCACTGATGTTCATCAGGAGAATATGTTCACCAGTCAGGCAGACATATTATGTCTCCCTATGGTGAACTATGTCTGAAAAAGCTATAAAGGCAGACAGAGTAGCAATTCAAATTGGGTCAGGGGCATAACGTGGGGTCAGGGTATTGAATACATTGACACCTTCATGACGCAAATTCCCTCTGTTGAAATTAAGACAAATGCAGAAGATGCTCATCTCTCCCATCATGGCCCCGCTGAGCCTAAGACCAGACTCCTCCGATGGCAAAGCTGAACTACACACATAGTGCTTAAGGAAGCTGCCCATCAAGGTGGGGCTTGCACTCTTGCAGCTTCCAAATACTACCAGGGGCAGACTGGAAGGCCACAATGACCCTGGAAAAGAGCCACAGCCCTCCGGATTGCCCCTAGCTATCCCCCTGGACAGAAGGGAGAGAGGGAAGGAAGAACAGGCCATCTGCCTCAAGTGGGGTGAATGCTTCTGGGTCACAGAGGCTCAGTCCCCCACCCACCTTGTGTGGGATGAGTTCTGCCAGCTGGCAGCAGCAGTGGTGGTGGCTTGTGCCCGCCTTGTATTTGGTGAGGGCTGCCAGCTTGAAGCAGTGGCTCCCACCTGCCTTGCATGTAGGGTTGCCAGGGGGGCTTACCAGTAGGAAGCAGAAGGCCCAGGCCACGCCGCTCGTGTTGCAGAGGAAGTGACATCATCATGCCAGCAACTTCCAGGTGACACTCTGGTATTTGGGCAAAAACTCTATGGTAAATCAGTTTCTACCATAGAGGTTTTGCCCAAATACCAGAGCATTTCCCAGAAGTCACTGGTGTGATGACTCAGCTTCCTGTTTGATGCCAGCAATGTGGCCTAGGCCTTCCTTATACTGAAAAGTCCCCCCACCAGCCAGCTGATCAGCGGCTGGGGAGCAGGGCATGGCAGCAGGGGACCCCTGCTTCTGCTGGGGGGAGATTGCCCAGCAGATAGAGTGCCCTCCAGGGTCATCAGTCCACCAGGAATTTTTCCTGCAGTCTTAATAGCCAGTCCACCCCTGGATGTTACATTTGTCATACTGCAGTGCACTGTCTGCCCCTAGAGATGAATCTCAGTTGGTCACTTTGTTTAAAGCCATTTTCTTGAAGGTTGCACACTGTAACCATTCAGGAAGAAAGTCCCCACAACACATAAGGAATCAATAAGCTTCTGGAGTTCAAAGCATGATTACCTTTTCAATTTCTGTCCAGGTAAAAGAATGTGATCTCTTGGCCTCTGGATTTCTAAAACCCATTACAATAAACCGGAATCCAAAGGCACGTCTTTGTAAACATGAAAGAACCAATGCTGGAATTTTTTTACAGACTTTTTCTTTTTTACAGCAAATCCAGATTTCTCCATTTCCTGTTCAAAGTTGTTTCCACTCCCCCCAAAAATCTGTAGCTGAATGTGAAACTGACACTCTCATCGTCCATGAGAACACAACGCTCACCCATGATCCCAGTAGAGAAATTTGCCAAATGGGCAAAGGAGGAGCTCATGTTTATTTTTATTTTTTTTTGGGGGGGGGGATGCTGAGCATTTAAAAAATGGTTTTACAAGTGTGTATTTGCAAAAACAAATAAGCTTGTTCCTTCAGGCTACTTAAAATGGGAAGAAATGATATCACTGGCAAATTATTCTCCCTCCCTCTCCCTCTTTCACACCCTTACTTGGATTCTTGCAGGAAAAACAGAGAGCTCCAAATGCATCGTACGAAATTGGACTTAGCCGTATCACTTTCTAGCAGCCATTTTAAGTCCGAGAATCTACTCAGAGTTCTAAAGGCAAGTTTCTAATAAGGCTTGTCCTCTTGTTGCTGACAGAGTCCCTTTCAAGTATGATGAAGGTAAAACCTGGATTCCTTGAAGGGCCACTCAGATATTGCTAATACAAAATCAGCCAGACTTTCAAAGGGATTTGGGCCATTCATCTCTTCCACAGGCAGAATGTGACTACACTTTGGGACAGCTAAACCATTCGTAACTCACTTTGTCGGAGCGTCTAATCCTTCGGCCTGAGGGGGAAGAGCATGAAAATGTGACAAAAACCATCGCTCATGTCAGAAACTGAATGACAAATGGAAAATAAAAACTTTCATTAATTCCATGATTTCCCCCCACACACAAGTATCCTGGTTTTAGAAAGTGGTTCAGGTTAGCCATAGATCTCAATATCTCATTTGTAGACAGTTTGAAAAAGAAGAGTTGGTTTTATAACCCGCCCTTCCCTACCCGAAGGAGTTTCAGAGTGGCTTACAATCACCTTCCCTTCATCTCCCCACAACAGACACCCTGTGAGGTAGGTGGGGCTGAGAGAGCTCAGAGAGAACTGTGACTGGCCCAAGGCCACCCAGCTGGCTTCATGTGGAGTTGGAAATGCTATGGGTTGAAATAGTGGGTCCAAAAGGAGGCTTAACAGTGGGAGTTTGTTATCGCCCACCAGATCAAAAGATAGAGGAGGATTATAAAATGATGAATGAATTAAAGATAGCGGCTAGACGAAATAACTGTGTTGTAATAGGCGACTTTAACTACCCACACATTGATTGGGTCAATATGAGTTCTAGTCGGGAAAAAGAGATTGCGTTCTTAGACACTCTCAATGACTGTGCTGTGGAACAGATGGTCACAGATCCTACCAGGGGAGAGGCGATCCTGGATTTGGTCCTAAGTAACACCCAAGACCTGGTGAGAGATGTAAAAGTGATTGCACCACTTGGAAACAGTGACCATAATGTCATTGAGTTTAACATTTGTACAGATAGGGAGTTGCCCAAAAAGACTGACGCAACCACTTTTAACTTTAAAAGGGGTAACTTCTCTGGTATGAGGGGACATGTGAGGAAGAAATTGAAAGGAAGAGTGGAGAAGGTCAAAACCATTGGGGAAGCTTGGAGACTATTTAAAAAGACAATCCTAGAAGCTCAGAAAAAATATATACCGCAGGTTAGGAAAGGTACAAATAGGTATAGAAAAAAGCCTGCATGGTTAACAAATAAAGTAATGGAAGCTGTAAAAGGTAAGAAGGATTCCTTTAAGCGGTGGAAAGCTAGTCTTAGTGAGGTTGATAAAAGGGAACACAGACTATGGCAAATAAAATGCAAGTCTGTGATCAGGCAAGCAAAAAGGGAATATGAGGAGCATATCGCAAAAAACATAAAGACCAACAATAAAACTTTCTTCAAATACATTAGAAGTAGGAAGCCAGCCAGGGAGGCAGTGGGGCCCTTGGATGACCAAGGGGTAAAAGGAGTAGTGAAGGATGATAGGGAAATGGCTGAGAAGCTGAATGCATTTTTTGCCTCTGTCTTCACTGTGGAAGAGGAGAAGTGTTTGCCCACTCCAGAAGCACTGATTTCGGGAGGGGGTTTGAAAGACCTGAATCAGATTGCGGTGACAAGAGAGGAAGTCCTCCGACTGATGGACAATTTAAAAACTAATAAATCACCAGGCCCGGATGGCATTCATCCGAGAGTTCTGAAAGAACTCAAATGTGAACTTGTGGATCTCCTGACAAAAATATGTAATCTTTCTTTAAAATCTGCCTCCATTCCTGATGACTGGAAGGTAGCTAATGTCACTCCCATCTTTAAAAAGGGCTCCAGGGGAGATCCAGGAAATTACAGGCCAGTCAGTCTGACATCGATACCGGGTTAGTTGGTGGAAACTGTTATTAAGGAAAGAATTAGTAGGCACATTGATGAACAAAAACTATTGAGGCAGACTCAGCATGGGTTCTGTAAGGGAAGATCTTGTCTCACTAACCTGTTAGTGTTTTTTGAGGGAGTGAACAAACATGTGGACAAGGGGGACCCAATAGATATTATTTACCTTGACTTCCGGAAAGCTTTTGATACAGTTCCTCATCAAAGGCTCCTAAGTAAGCTCAATAGTCATGGGATAAAAGGACAAGTCCTCTTGTGGATCAAAAACTGGCTTATAAATAGGAAACAGAGAGTGAGTATAAATGGGAAACTTTCTCAGTGGAGGGTGGTAAGCAGTGGGGTACCACAGGGATCAGTACTCGGTCCCATGCTTTTTAACTTGTTTATTAACGATTTGGAATTGGGAGTAAGCAGTGATGTGGCTAAATTTGCAGATGACACGAAGTTGTTCAGGGTGGTGAAAACCAGGGAGGATTGTGAGGCACTCCAAAGGGATCTGTTGAGGATGGGTGAGTGGGCGTCAACGTGGCAAATGGGGTTCAATGTGGCCAAGTGCAAAGTGATGCACATTGGAGCCAAAAATCCTAAATATAAATACACGTTGATGGGGTCTGATCTGGCAGAGACTGACCAAGAGAGAGATCTTGGAGTCGTAGTGGATAACTCGCTGAAAATGTCTACACAATGTGTAGCTGCAATAAAGAAGGCCAACGCTATGCTGGGGATTATTAGGAAGGGAATTGATAACAAATCAGCCAGTATCATCATGCCCCTGTATAAATCATTGGTGCGACCTCATTTGGAATACTGTGTACAGTTCTGGTCACCACATCTCAAAAAGGATATTATAGCATTGGAAAAAGTGCAGAGAAGGGCAACTAGAATGATAAAAGGGTTGGAACACCTTCCCTATGAAGAAAGGTTAAAATGCTTGGGGCTCTTTAGCTTGGAGAAACGACGGCTGAGGGGTGACATGATCGAGGTTTATAAGATTATGAATGGGATTGAGCAGGTTGAGAAAGAAGTACTTTTCTCCCTTTCTCACAATACAAGAACTCGTGGGCACTCTATGAAATTGCTGAGCAGTCGGGTTAGAACAGATAAAAGGAAATACTTCTTCACCCAAAGAGTGATTAACATATGGAATTCACTGCCACAGGAGGTCGTGGCAGCTGCAAGCATGGACAGTTTCAAGAGGAAATTAGATAAACATATGGAGCAGAAGTCCACCAGTGGCTATTAGCCACAGGGTATAGAATGAGAACTCTCAGTCTGGGGCAGGTGATGCACTCTATTCTTGGTGCTGGAGGGGGCAGCAGTGGGAGGGCTTCTGGTGCCCTGGCCCCACTGCTGGACCTCCTGATGGCACCTGGTATATTTTGGCCGCTGTGTGACAGAGTGTTGGACTAGATGGGCCATTGGCCTGATTCAACATTGGCTTCTCTTATGTTCTTATGTTCTTATGTTCTTATGAGGACTGGAGAATCAAACCCCGTTCTCCAGATCAGAGTCCGCCAGTCTTAACCACTACATCAAACTGGCTCAGTGAAAGATTTCACAGTGAAGGGAAAATCTACAGCTTTACCGTGGAAGTGCACAGAGCAGCTCTAATGAGGATGGTGAACAGAAACAGTGTCAGGAGACATACAGGAAGTGCTAAGGAGCAGGTGGGAAATGTCCCTCCAGGTGACATGAACTGACACTGCCTCAGGTCTCCACTGAGGGAACCTAGCTCTGATGACATGACCTTAAGTTAGGGTTGCCGCCCTGCAGGTGGGGCTTGGTGATTTCCCACTATTACAATTGATCTCCAGACTACAGAGATCAGTTCTCTAGAGAAAATGATGGCTTTGGAGCATGGATTCTACGGCACTATATTCTCCTCCTCCTCCCGAAACCTGGCCCTCCCCAGGCTTCATCCCCCAAATCCTCAGGTATTTCCCAAACCAGAGCTGGCAATATTATTTGGAATGTTGTTGAACTACTGATCTGCAGAACATTAAATAGTGAGATGAGTCTGCGTGTTTCAGCTGGATGGATGCAGACGTTAAAGGGTGTGTGCAGGTACGACGAAATGATGGCATCGCATAGGGTTGAAGTTGAACTAAATTTTCTGCTAACAGAAGGTGCTTCCATTCGTGGGACAAAACTTTCCTGCCTCCCTCGTCCCACAGTAGTCTATTAATCTCTCGGAAATGGTGTTCCTGGGGCTCTCAGGAATGGCATGAGAGGCAAATCGGGAGTCTGAAGAAAGGAGGAGTGGCAAAAATTGTACACCTCCTCTTCGATTAGAGGCAAATTTAGTCTGGATCCAACCCATATTCTTACGCAGGGGTCCCCAACTTTTTAAGCCTGTGGGCATCTTTAGGATTCTGACACAGCATGGTGGGCACAGCCACAAAATGGCTCCCGCAAAATGGCTGCCTCAGGAGGCAGAGCCAGCCATACAATAGATTACCTTCAGTCACACAGTGAAGATCCTTGTGCAGTGATGGCAGCTGCTGCCAAAGCAATTTTTTTAAAAAACAGCACTGCCAATTAAATATATAACAGCCAATCAGAAGCCTTGCTGGGCAAAGGCCCCATCTGGCCCTGCCCACTTTGTAAAAATGTTTGGTGGGCACCAGAAAAGGTGTCAGTGGGTGCCATGGCACCTACAGGCACCATCAGTGACTCCTGCTCTTATGTATGTTTTGGGTGTCTAAATAGATTCTTTATAGCCATATTTAGATTAAGAATGGCGGACCCACGAGGACCCATAGGAAGCAAACTCAAGACCAGGAAGTGGGGTGGAAAGCCAGAATCCACAGAGAATTTCAGAAGCATCCTTGAAAACGATTCCCTGGGGGAAATTTGGTTTCAAAAATATGACCTCCCTCTATTTCCCATTAGAACAAGCATTGTAATTAGACCAGAACGAAAAGCAATTTTTGTTACAACATTGTTGTCTTTGTTGAATCAAAAAAGATCTGTGAACTCCAGGAAGGGTTCACCATCTCCTTTATCACCCCAAAACTCTACTGAGGCTGTGATCAGATGCGTCTTTAGATCCAACATAGCTGCAAATGCCTGACGGATCTAAAGGGCACGATCAAACAGCAACATCTGGGACAGGTCCTGCAGTTGTCGGCAACCTGTGCTGCTTCACCACAGAAGTGGAGTTAAAAGACACCTGGGAAAGTCCAGTCCTAATGCTTGCCAACAGGCTATGGATGGATTTTCCCCTGTCTGATTGCTCAAGCACGCTCTCAAGCCATTGGGATGGTCTGATCATTCCATCCAGACTTGGTGCTAGTTTTTCCCCCTTGCTTAGCAGTATGCACATAATCACATATTCCATGGGGAACCCTCAGTGTTGAGGTGTGAATCCTCATTTATGCACATAGGAAACAAATGGCAAAAAAAATGCTTGGACACGGTGGTGTCTGATCACACAGTGACAGGCGGAAGCCACAGCACAAAGGGATGCGTGATCTTGCAACTGTGAGTCAAATTCCTCTGGAGGAAATAGGGGCACTCCCCCTCCACTCCAAATGGCACATGTGACCGCAGCCTGAGAGAAGTTTGGCTGGTGGAACAGGATGAAGGCACGGGTGGTAAGAAAACCTCATCCTTCTGTTTGGAGAACCTAGGAGCAAGTGACAAGGTAATCTAGGTGACTTCAACCACTTTATGTACTCTTCAAAAAGGGATCACAAACATTTTCCATGGCACTCATTTGGTATCATCAAAGCTGGGGCATGATCAAAAAGACTCTTCTATAAAACAAAAAGTAAGCCAGTTCTACTGCTTAAACCTTAGGTCTTTTGTAAAAGCCATCTTCATTCTACTTGCTGTCCTGGAACTGGCTTTCAAAAGGCTGAGTATCCCACTGAATAATGAAAAAAGGTGCAGAATACTGCAGCAGTCCTTTGTAGGACTTTTATGCATCGACATACTTGGAACCAAAATGAATGAATGTCTGTTACATAGTATATGTCCATCCATCTATTTGGCTTAGGTCCAGTTTTCAAACTTGCAGGCTTTGTGCATTTCATGTGGGAAAAAAGAACAACAATTTTGTTTCCCGGGAAAGGCATTGGGTCTGTCCTGGTACAGATGACATGCATATCTGGCAGTCCCTGATAGTGTTTACTTTGTAATGTGATGGGTTTAATCCATTTTCCAACTAGGAGAATATTATCTTCCATAATTTGCTTCGTCCCTTAGGATTTTATCTTATCAAAGGTTTCATCTAATTCTTAACCTTCAGGCCAGCTGTTGTGGTTTCATTACAGACAACTCTTTGTTCTCATCAGATCACCGCCTTCTAAAATATCAACCAAGGATACTCCACTCAGTCGCTCCAGATGGCAAAGGATTGTTTGTGCTCGAAGAACAGATCTGTTGCACTGGCACAGGAAAGAGGGGAAAAAGAGCTGAAAGGGATAAAATCGTTGCTGATAATATCTTTTCGGCACTTTGATCAACCTGAAGAATGGTCAACACAAATCCTGAAATATTCCTTGGTGGGATGCCTTGAAGCATTTACCTATTTTCTTTTTATCCATTCTTTGCTTTTAATGAGGAGCAGTGAGGGACACTGATTGCCATCTTCAGAAGAAGATACAGAGAAAAACACACCATTGAAATGTCACTTTAAAAAGTAAAAGCCCATCTGGACTATGCAAAGGAGGGTATGCACTGAAGATAGGACTGGGAAATTCCTGAGGTTTGAGGGTACAGGCTGAAAATGGTGGGGCTGGGGGAGGACATGGACCTTAACAGCATATAATATCATCAGGACCACCCTCCATAGCTGCCATTTTTTCCAGGGTAACTGATCTCTGTATTCTGGAGACCAGTTGTAATTCTGGGAGATCTCCAGGCCCCCACCTGGAAGCTGGCAATCGTAAGACAAACTTGTGTTCCTGAGCCAAGTCTCCCCCCATCCTGAGACTGCTTTTAGTATTAAAATAACCCACAGGTGAGTTGATCATGGATTTCCCACCTTCTCATCTAGTTTGACCCTCAAGCAGGCTCCATTCTACTCAATTTAAGAAGAAGAAGAAGAGGTTTTTATCCCTGGCTTTTCTGTACCTTAAAGAATCTCAAAGTTGCTTACAATCGCATTTCCTTTCTCTCCCCACAACAGGCACCTTAAGAGGTAGGTGGGGCTGAGACAGTCCTGAGGGAACTGCGACTGGTCCAAGATCACCCAGCTGGCTTCATGTGGAGGAGGAGTGGGGAATCAGACCCAGTTATTCCCACTGGAGTTCACTGCTCTTAACCTCTACACCTCTTGAATGGGACAAATCCACTAAAGGTGAATCAAGACAAGGAAGACAGGGCCAGAAATCTTTTAAAGAAATCAACAAGGAGTATGTAGCGAGGAAGCAGGAAGGGAGCGTGATTGTCTAAATTTTCCAACATGTTGAATTGGGCCTGGGAACACCCTGGGAGCCACCGACTATCTTTCAGTATTAATGTAATATGCTTATTAAGTAGTCCCCTGGTTAATAACAAACATAGCTGTTAATATTCTAAATCATCTGAAGTTAATACTCTTTAGAGCCATCCCCCATGTACGGTGAATTACTGAACTCAGTCATGGATGTTAACAAAACATGGATAATATTGGTAAGTATTCATTATTTAGATGTTTATAGCCAGATTTTCTCCACAATAGGGACAGAAAGTAGCTTAGAAGAAGGGGAAACTGGATTTATACCCCGCCCTTCACTACCCAAAGGAGTCTCAGAGCAGTTTACAGTCTCCTTTCCCTTCCCCTCCTCATAACAAACACTCTGTGAGGTAGGTGGGACTGAGAGAGCTCTCCCGAGAACTGCCCTTGAGAGAACAGCTCTGAAAGAACACTATGACTGACCCAAGGTCACACCAGCAGCTGCATGTGGAGGAGTGGGGAATCAAACCCGGTTCTCCCAGATTAGAGTCCGCGCTCCTAACCACTATACCGAACTGGCTTATGACATTGTTCTCCATTTTATCCTGACAACAATTCTGTGAGATAGGTTAGATTGAGAGACTGAGACTGGCCCAACATCATCCAGCAAGCTTATTGGTGCAGAGGTGATTCCACCCTGGGTCTCCCAGATCCGATGCTCTAATCCAGAGGTCCCCATGGGCACCACGGTGCCCACAAACACTTCTCCTGGCACCAGCCAAGTGTTTTTAGAAAGTGGGTGGGGTCAAGTGGAGCTTTTGCCCAGCAGGGCTTCTAATTGGCTGTGCAGATCTGTAAAAACTTGCTTAGGCAACAGCTGCCGCACAGGGGTCTTCACGGTGTGCCTAAAGGTAAGCTGTGTACATACAAGCAAATATTTTTTAAACAATAAGTTCATTTTTGAAAGTATTCTGTTAAGCAGAGCTTCTGCCTGAAATGCTGAGGAGCTGCTATTAGAGTTAAGCATAATCTCATCCCTTGAGATTTTGTGGCTGGCTCCACCTCCTGCAGCAGCCATTTTGCGCTTGCGCTCACCACTCTGTATCAGAATTCCACATGGACAAAGCAGTTGGGGACCCCTGCTCTAATCTCTACATTATGCTGGAAGCCTCCATAGCTTTGATCCACTTTTCTAGTACATGTAGAGAAGCACCTGGAGTCTCACAGCACAAGGAGGGACTCTGCTCCATGACTCAGGAGGAAGAGGGCTATTTGGGGCTTTATTTTATTTCATGTGTTTTAAATTGTGAATCGTTAGCTGGAGGAAGAGGAGGAGGAGGAGGAGGGGGAGAAGGAGGAGGGGAGGAAGAAGAAGAAGAAGAAGAGTTAGCATGATGTAATGGTTAATAGCAGCAGACTCTAATCTGGAGAATGGTTTAATTCCCTGTTCCTACTCCACATGAAACCTGTTGGGTGATCTTGGGCCAGTCTCAGTTCTCTCAAAACTCAGTCCCACCTACCTCTCAAGGAGACTGTTGTGGGGAGAGGAAGGGAAGGGAATTGTAAGCCACTTTGAGACTCCTTTAGGTGGGAAAAAGGGGGACATAAAAACCAACTCTTCTCCTTCTTCTATAGGGAAGCAATTTTCAACTGCTTCCCTGTTGCCTTTAGTCAGAATAAATATGGTGGACATGGACACATCTTTGTGTTTTAGGAGTTGATCTAATAGCCTGAGATATTCCATAACCTTCAGTCTCTACATGCTCATCATCTTCTGTCCTATTTCTTCCCCAGGCACTTTCCATTTACCCAAGCTCATTTTCTGGTCCTTTCCTTCTCAGGCTTTGAATGTTAACTCAGACCCCCGCAAGGCATCTCTCGATTGCATCCCGAGGGTCCACTGGTCTCATCAGGTCAGCCTTGCTTTGAACCACTGTTGTTCCCACAGCTTTTAGCTTGGCTTGTAATTTCCCTGAGGGAAACTGACCTAGATCTAAACTTAACCTCCTAAATAGGCACCAGGAAAAAAAAACACAAATTATTCCGTTTATAAGGAAGTTTATACCATCTCTGACCGCGATACGGCCGATAAAGAGCATCACATGGAATTTGACACTACACAATACATTTTAAAAAATAATCCTGACTAAATTTCACAGATAAGATATATTTTTGCTGTGATAAAGACAATGAGCAATCCCATTGGGGTTACAACACAGTTACCCAGATGTGCAGTGACCTAAAAGAATACCAGCTAAACTGGGGGGGGGGCATGTTAATGGTGGGCATGAAAGTGTCACAATTGACTCATGATTAATCCTGACAATAATTCATTTTCGGCATTCAACGGTATCATCAGTTTCTGCAATTATTCAATAAAAACCAAATTTCAAAAGTGCCTCTCACTACATCTCCACACTAAATTGTGACCGTTGCATAGAGAAAAAAATTCCCTATGGAGAGATGACAACATTTTTTGGTAAGTTAGGGAGAAACTGTTATTATTTAAAGAGAGAATTTTGCTCATTTTGGCTCATATGATTAATCCTGATCAGATACCTCCAGCTTCATCCTGATTGGGATCAGATCTCTCTTTACAGCTTTAATATCTTAAAACTCTCTATTATGTCTTCCAGCCTACGAAACACTCAACCACTGATATGGTTCTGATTGAGAACATTTTACTTTCACTATTACTTCCTGATGATTATTGGTAAGGACAGCCCTCCCTTCCCAGTTGATAGTTCAGCATCAGGTGGGAGGGATGATTTAGAAAATCCTATCCCTGCTGTTTTGACCCCAAAAACTCTTGTTTTCTAGCTTGCTTCTTTGCTAGCAAATCCAAGAAGCTTTATTTTCACAGAATTTCTCGGTACCAATGTTTTTTTCCATAAAATTCTCTCATTTTATACATCGATGAATCAATCAGCATTAAACGTTATACATGCATTATATTATAATGAAGCACTTTGAAAGTATAAATACAGCATAAGCGGAGCAGCAAAAAACTACATCATGCATACATGTTGGGGGGGGGACCTACAAAGCCCACAGCTGAGAACTTAAAACTATTGGGGGAAAACCTGGTTACTGAAAACATGAGAAACATAAGAAACATTTGCTTATCCCTGGAGGGTGATTTCCACCAATAAATCATCTCACAAGCCACTGCTGCATGGAATCATACAACATGTGCCTACTTATCTTGATCGTATGCATCTGAGTTTGTTTCTGTTGTGAGTGTTTGGGAAAATACCGTGTGTGTGTGTGTGTGTGTGTGTGTGTGTGCAGTCACCATTTTTCGATTGCTAAATAATGTATGGAGTACAGAAGATACAGGGGAACTCAGCTGAATTTTGAGCCCCTTTCCATTCCATCTCTAAACAAAAATAATTAAGCTCTTCCAGCCTGCACACCGTCTCATGTAAACTAAAAGAAGGGAGTGATGGCATAATTAAAGCGAATCGTATAAAATATAAATGGAAACGATAACACCAAGTCAAAGTAATGTTTTGCACTTGGTAAAAGATAATAGAACAAAGAGGCACGCATACAAAGTTTCTTTTCCTACTCCTAAAAAGCCAATTTTTATAATAGATTGCAGGAAGCAGTTTTTCATTCAGAAGATCATAAATGTATGAGAGAAGCTCGTCAGGAGAAATTACTGAGGTAGAAATGACGTTGCCAGATATCAACTGGGTTCCAGCCAGGAAATTGAGGAATACAGAATCCGTTTTCCTCGATCGTTACTCCGAAATAAATGCCATATTGCTGTACTTTGAATATTATTTGCAGAGCATGCTGTTGAAATGTTCCCGAATTTTATATATATGTGATGGGTAAGATTTAGAAGGCATAAGACGGTGTGCATCGGTCTTAGTAAGGTTGCCAGCTCTGAGCTAGAAAATTCATGGAAATTGGTGGGGTGGAGCCTGGGGAGGGTGGAGCCTGGGGAGGGGAGGGTATAAATACAGCCACCATCCAAAGCTGCCATTTTCTTTGGGGAAACTGATTTTTGTGGTCTGAAAATCAGTCATAATTCTGGAGGAATCCAGTGCTTGTGAGCTGATGGCATGAGCTCTCTGGCCTGGGATCTCCCTTCCCTGAGCTCCCTTCAGGGCATTTTGAAGGTGCAGCCTGAGGGAGAACCTGCCTCAGGTTTACACCTGCCTACCGCCTTTTCTCTTCAGGGGTAAACTGTGAATTCAAAAGGTCATGGCGGTCTTTTGTTCAAATAAACATCAGACACCACTCTGGGTTCATTTCTTACCTCCCCCTCTACAAGTTTGAGGCCCATTTCCAGTTTAAGCAAAATCCTGGGGATAAAACAATATCGACTTGGTGCCCAGTATAGGGTTGCCAGCCTCCAGGTGGGGCCTGGAGATCTCCAGCTGACAGAGATCATTTCCTCTGGAGAAAATGGTTGCTTTGAAGGGCGGACTCTGTGGCATTGTACCATGCTGAGGCCCCTCCCCTTCCCAAACCGCACCCTCTCCTGGATCTACCCCCAAAGTCTCCAGGTATTTTCCAAGCCAGACCTGGCAAATTTAGCCCAATGGCACCATGGCCCTTTCCAACACCTTTCCTGGCACCCACCAAATGTTTTTAGAATGTGGGTGGGGCCAGGCAGAGCTTTTGCCCTGCAAGGCTTCTGATTGGCCATTGGAGATTTGATTGGCTTTGCAGATTTTTTAAAAACCTTGCTTTGGCAGCTGCTGCTATCACAGCACAAGGATCTTCACTGTGTGACATTTTGTGACTTGCTCAACCTCCTGCACCAGCCATTTTCAGGCCGTGCCCACTATGTTCTGTCAGAATTCTAAGGGTTCCTGCAGGTTCAAAAAGGTCGGGGACTCCTGGTCTAGGGGGCAAGGGACTAAAAAAGGGGAAAGTGGTCAGCTCACAAAAAGAAATTTGGACTTCTAGCCAGTTAAAATGCAGTTGCTGAAAATTTAATCTTGCAGCCATGCAAACTGTTTCTGAGCAAAGCAGCCATTTCATACTGCTCAGCCTGTGATTTTTTTTTCCAGAGAAGGGAGTAAATAATAGAAGAAGGTTGAAATGTCTAAACTGGTGCGGAAGAAGATCAAACGCCTGAGAACAGCTGCCAATCAGTTCAACAGGCAGGTGGGGTTTTGTTTCTAATTCTACCTGCCCACTGGCTAGAAAAGCTGACCCTGGCAGATGGAAGGTTTTTTGCTTCACTTCAGAAGTTCCTCGTGTAGCAAACTGAGTTTTCATTGACATTCTGACAGTGCTTTTGCTCTCTTTTACACTCATAATGAAGAACATCATTATTGCTGCACTCAAATATTTATTTACTTTCATATCCTGTTTTTGATAATCTATTAATATTTCAACTCTACACTACTAACCAAGATGTTAGTATAAGGATGACAAAAGCAGCCCCCTTTTCACCGAGAAGCATTTAAATAAATAAAGTATAATCAAAAGAGCATTTCATCAAATAAAATAAATATTGATGACATCAGTGTAAGGGATGAGGAATGGTTATGGTATAGCCTGATTTCGTCAGGTCTCAGATGCTTAAGCCAGGTTAATACTTGGATGGGAAGCCACCAAGGAAGACTCTGCAGAGGAAGGCCATGGCAAACCATGGAGAGGGGCTGTGGCTTGGTGGAAGAGCCTCTGCTTTGCATGCAGAATGTCCCAGGTTCAATCCACAAAATCTCCAGTTAAAAGGAAGAACCAGTAGATGATGTAAAGGACCTCTGCCCGAGAACCTGGAGAGCCACTGCCAGTCTGAGTAGACAATACTGACTTTGACGGAGCAAAGGTCTGATTCAATATAAGGCAGCTTCATGGGTGAGCCAATAGCTTCACCTCTGCTTCTCTCTAGCTTTGAAAGCCCCTTTGACCTGACCACACACACATACGTACATACATCATTGTAACTAGGGACAGCCAACTGGTGGCACTTGAACTAGAGTTACCCCCTAAACCAGGGCTATTTTTGTAGAAAAAGCCCAGCAGGAACTCATTAGCATTTTAGGTCACACCCAACAGCAGGAACTCATTAGCATATTAGGCTGCACCCCTGACAGCACAACTCAGCATATTAGGCCACACCCCCATGTTACCAGAAGTGTGGTCATCCAACCACACCACCTTTTGCTTCTTATTCTGTCTACCTTGTTTGTTGTCAAAACCCAGGGCTTTTTTTGGAGCAGGAACTCCTTTGCATGTTAGGCCACACACCCCTAATATAGCCAATCCTAATGAGTTTCTGCTGTTGGGTGTGGCCTATTATGCTAATGAGTTCCTGCTGGGTGTGGCCAGCTCAGGACCCAGCCGGAACTCCATTCCTGTGCGTTCCTGCCCCAAAATAGCCCTGCCCTAAACAACAAATTTGAATCCTGAGACAGTAATATCCTACCTGGAAATAAGTAATCACAGTAACCCTTTGTGAAGGCTGGATCCAAAGGTTTTTTTGTTGATGCATGCCTCTACTAAATGCTGTGACCCACAGGCTAAACCAAAGATAAAAGCCCTTAAATTCATGCGGAACTGGAGGAGAAGAAGCCCTTCCTGCACTGACAGCTTGCTCCGGAGAATCTGAGGAGTCAAGTCTTAAGAATTGACTTTGTAGTTGCATGCATTCCCTCTGCACTGCTTTCCCCCCCTCCAATTTATTTATCTGTATATTCTGTAAGCATTCTCCATCTACTAGCAAAACCCACCTTTTTTTTAGCTAACTGGCTGCTTTGTCTAAGATGAAGAGAAAGGCAAACATCTTTCTAAACTTTTAACTGCAGACCCCACCCCTCCCTCCCTCCCTCCCTCCATGATTTTGCAAAAAGAAAGGGAAGAGAGGGGGAATCCAGGCCCACGCACGTGGAACTGATGCATTTGGGAACAGGTAATCCCCTAATACTTTATATTTACTGATCCCTTCTTATCTCCCTCTGGCTTTTTTAAAGTTTGCCCGAACATCCTCTTTTGTGTTTGGAGCAGGAAGGAAAGAAAACAGAATGGTAACTGTGGGGCAACAGTGTGCTGGAAGCGGCCTGAATGCAGATTCCTGTAAAACAAATGCAGAAACAAGAAAAAAAAATACTGACACAAACCGGAAGTGAAAGCAGGATGCAGAATGGAAGAACAGGATGCGCTCAGAAACCGAGGCACAATACAGGTGCAGGAAGGACCAAAATCTAGGTGTTAATCAGCTGTTGCTAGACAGCTAGTGGGCTCTTTCCCATTTCCTCCCCTGCTCTTTATATCTTGCTTTCCAGTATTTACTTTCCAAGGCAGCTTTACAGAAAACATACATAGTGCAGTTAGAAAGTCCATAGAAAGTTAGAAAGAGGAATGGTGAATAGTTCTCTCCAGGGAAAATGGCCATTGATGTCCAGGTGACCTACAGTGGAATCCTAAGCAGAGTTATACCATCCAAGTCCAATGACTTCAAAGGATCATAAAAATGTAAATCTGTTGAGGATTGCTCTATACATGTCAGCTGGCCAGCCGTGTTGATGGAAGGAGCCTTTAGCTGCGGTCACACACACTAAACAATCCTCTTTCACACTGGATTTTTACTGTGTGAACTGGCAAAATCCAGCCAGAAAGTGGATTGAAAGTGGGTTATTTAGTGTGTGTGACTGCAGCCTTTGTCTCTCTTTGTCTTCTTCTGCAGAACATTTCTGACTAGACTTCTCTTTTCATTATAATATGAAGGTGGACCATTGTTCCGAAAAACCTATTAACCTCCGGGACTACCTTCGGGAATGTATAGGCAACCTAATCATGTATGCCACATTTCAGATTCCTCTAACTAATCATATATAGATGGCACATTCTGATTACTTCCATTGGGATGGGGGGTGGAGTGCTCCTATTTCTGCAGTTATATAAACTATTTAAAATCAATTCTAAATCATTCTGCTGAACTATATCTTTTAAATAATCCCTCCCAAATGTTTATGAGTTCCAGCAGCAGATTGTATCCAGTTAGTTTGTGAAACTTCACCAGAGACTATTTCCCAATATTTACAGGGCCATCCTAAGCAGAGTTATGCTCTTCTAAGTCCATTGAAGTCAGTGGCCATTCGATAGTATAACTCTGCTTAGGACGGCAATGTTAGTACTGTTATTATCACGCTAGTAAACATGCTTCTACAGCACTAGAAGAAACCACTGGGAAATATTGCCTGGAGTAAAATACATTTTCTGCCATTATGGGGGGGGGGTTGCTACGTGCCACTGTTATAGAATTTTAAACATCTTTTTCTCTCAGACAAACAGTGATAGAGTAGAAAGGGATATATATAATGCTAATGACGTGATCTAGCCAATGTTAAGCACTTTTAACACCGGTAATTTCAATGGCAAGATTTAGGACATACTTAACTTTTTCCAATAAAATCAATGGGACTTTAAAAAGTGCTTAATTTGGCCTGGATCACGCCCTCAATTTCATTAGCATCGGTAATGTTTACTCTCAAATCTTTTTTCCCACATTTCCTTTGAAAGCCAAGCACTTTTAGTACTTCTAAATGGGACAAATAGAATAATGTCAACCAGCCTGTTTCATTAATATTATTAGCACCGAGCTGGAACGCAAATGCAACCCAATGCCAACTTCACTGCCTTATTTTCAGGTTATGAACATATATGCAGTTACTTATGATTTGGGGCTGATGCAAACAAAAGCACAGCTTTTTGCCAGCACTGCCTCAGCAAATGCCAGGAGATTTTGAGGGTGATGCTTCGGGAGGGTGCAGCTTGGGGACATGTGATGGCACTTCCAGGTAACACTCTAGGAATTTGCCCAAATATCTGTGGTAAATACCATAAAGGCATGGAGAAGTTCCTAGAACATCACTGTGGAGGCCATTTCTTGTCATTTTTTTCCCTTCCCACTCCTCAATTTCTCAAGGGCAAGGGATCAGGGCCAAAGGTGGAGGTTTACCTGCTGCAGGCAGGCAAATGCCAATCCTATTGAGCATTCCATGAAATAGTTGACAACATGACAGGCCTACCTGCCTGCCTGCCTTCCTTCCTTTGGGCAGTGAAGGGCGGGGTATAAATCCAAACTCTTCTTCTTCTTCTTCTAAGCTACTCTAAGACTCCAAGTGAAGGGCAAGTATAAATCTTCCTCCTCTTCCACAGGGCCTATAAAACGGAGCTACCCCATCAGACCTTTGGTTGAGGAAGCGGATATCAAATAACATTGGCCTCCATTGCTTTCAGTTGCTCTATGGACTACTTATATTAATTGGCACCGGGCAGTGTTCCCTCTAAGCTGAGTTAGTGTGAGCTAGCTCAGTTTTTTTGCCTCCGGCTCACACATTTTTGTCTTAGCTCAGGGAGGCTAGCTCCAGAGCAAAGTAATCTATGCAGTAGCTAAGTTGCTCTCTCACAGCTTTAATGCCAGTAGCTCACAAAGTAGAATTTTTGCCTACAAGACTCCACAGCTTAGAGGGGGCATTGGCACTGGGAGCGGCTGATTTATACCATTGAAGTGCTTCACCACCCCTGCCTGGCATGGGTCTAGCGTGTCCTGGAATGAAACTAATCACCGTCAGGTATTTTAAATAGGTGTCTTAAATGTTAACTCTGTTAGAATTAATTGTAATGTGCTGATGTTTTTATGGAATTGTCTTATTGTGTATTATGATGTAAGCCGCTTTGAGCCCACTTACAGGGTAGGGTGGGATAAAAGTCCCAACAAACAAACAAACAAACTGCAGCTGACCTTGCTTAGATTCCCAGCTGTGTTGAACCCGGGGCTATTCAGGTTGCTTGATTCAGTTTAGATCAATTCATGCTTAAATCAATTCAGCTAACTTCATACTTAAGAGAAGTGCCATCAAATAAGTAGTACATAAATCAGGAAAAGCATATGTCTCCTAAACCCACTGAAGTTGCCTCATACCAAGTCAGACGATTGGTCCACCTGGCTCTGTACTGTCTGTTCTGATTGGCTGGGAGCGCTCCAGTGTGTTGGTCATGCATTGGTCTTTGCATGCTGTTTGAGAGCCTGTGACTGAGCACTGCATCTATTTGCTCAAGTGCTTTCTTCGTGCAAACCATACGCTCTACCACTGAGGTGTGGCTCCTGTCCAAAACTTGGAGATGTTGTGGAGATATGTCACTCACGTAGGGATTGAGCTTCTACAGTGCATTTGCTGCTGAAATTATGTATAGGATACACTCTTAGGCTGGCAAGAAGAAGAAGAAGAAGAGCAAAAGAGGAGGAGGAGATTGGATTTATACCCAGCTCTTCACTACCCAAAGGTGTCTCAGAGCAGTTTACAATCTCCTTTCCCTTCCCCTCCCCACAATAGACACCCTGTGGGGTAGTGGGGCTGAGAGAGCTCTTTTGAGAACTGCTCATGAGAGAACAGCTCTGAAAGAACTTGTGACTGACCCAAGAGTGCAAGACCAACCCAAGGATCTGGGAGGTGCAGGGTAAATCCCCACTCTGCCATGGCATTTTGCTGGATAATCTTGGGTTGGTCTCGCACTCTCAGCCTCAACCTACCTCACAAGGTTGTCGTGAGGATAAAACAGAGGAGAAGAGAGCATTGTATGCTGCTTTGGGGGGAAAGTGGAGTATAAATATCTAAATAAGTAAGTAAATAGGGATTTCTCACAGTGGTACTTTTCCTAGTTTAATGAGTTTCTAGATCAGCAGAAGTCCATGATTCCATACACATGACTGATGAATCCATATATCATTACTGAGCAATGCATTTTTTTGCACTTAGTAGGCCTTAGTTACAACTGCTGAATAACTGGTGTCATGTCCAAATTATATTTGTGGTTTATTTGGGATAAGGATTTATAATTGTCAGGGTTTCCAGGACATCCATCCAATGTAACAAGGTGCTTCGTGCCTGGGTTACCAACTCTGAGTTGGGAAGTTCCTGGACATTTAGGGGTGGAGCTTGGGGAGGGCAGGTTTGGGAAGGGGAGGGACCTTAGTAAGGTATAATGTCCTAGAACACTCCTGCCAAGGCAGCCATTTCCTCCAGGGGAACTGATCTTTCTCATCTGGAGATCAGGTATAATTCTGGGAGATCTCCAGGCCCCAGCCGGCAGTTGGGAACACCACCCCCTGCATATAAATTTTGCTGGCTTAAAATGAAATAAATGTGTTTGGAAATGGTACCCTTAAGCAATCACAAGTTTGTAAGCAGGGGAGGGAAAAGTTCCATCACGGGTATGATGCGAGTAAAGAATCCAGAGCAAACTCACACAAATTATTTATATTTATTATTCAAGACTTCCAAATTGTCAATTAACCTCCTCACTCTGCCCAATTGATTTCTTCCTGCTTGCAGGTAAGAGAAACCAGAGGTGAATATTTATGGGAAATCAGAACAGACCATACGCCAGGCTTTTAAAACTTCTGACTGCAGGGTTCAGCAATCTTTTTCTAAAATCTGAATTTTGTATGGAGCGCCACATGTGCTGTTTACTGCTGTTTTCTGTTCTTTCACTTTCCTCATGTTCCCCCCCCCCTTTTACATTACTGAAGTGAGCGTGCACGTTGATTCGCTGCAAAAAAGCAGTCTTAACATGACTAGTAGATAGAACTGAACCAAGATTCCCCCCCCCCGTGGTGTTTTACTGGCATGTGGAATGTGCGTCACGAAAACACCACACACGTCATGGTTGCTTTTTTGCAGTGTGTTTCCCCTCAATGCAGACATCCAAGTTAACAATCTAGAAAGGGAAAATGAGCTGCCAAAAAGAAACAATGTCTGTGGCAAACTGTGCACATCCCAGTCATAGAATTTTAGAAGTTCTTCAAAATTAAACCAGAATTGAGAAGTAGGTGGGACACAGTGCACAGACACACACACACAGAGAGAGAGAGAGAGATCTGGAACTATAAAGGAAGAAATCTGTAGAAATGTACTCATCCCTCCTCTTAAAGCATGGGCATCATTTCAAAAAGCAAGTCTGCCCCTTGAATGACCTTCTGTAATATTCCCTCTCCAAAACCTCTTTCTACCTTGGAGATTATAGAATGAGATAGCAAAATACAGGGGTGGGGGTAGAGGAATGACTGAAAAAAGAAATGGATGAGATTTAACAATCACACAGTCTCATTACAGCTGAGCCCAACATTCAATTTCTTCCGTAAATGGAAAATTGGCAATTGAGGCTCACATTTGAAATAGCTCTGGATGGTTATCGAGATCCTAAGCTAAAGCCAACAAGCTTAAGCTACAAGCTGGCACCACTTTAGGAGAATGGTTTGCGTAGGCTGATAGAAAAGGAATGGGAGGGGAGGATATTACCGTGAGCTTTCAAGGGGAGGAATGAATTGGAGACTGGAGAATGCAGAATCCATCACCTCATACAATGCTTGCAAGTTCATCCCAGCGCTTCCATCGCTTCGTCTTTTCTCCTCCTCGGGAGCTGCCTGCATATTTCGCTTTTCCCCTTTCGGTGTTTTGCTGCCCAAGGGTCTTCTGATCTCCTATGTTTAAATATAAATCAAAGGAGAAACACTGTCTTTGTTTTTTTAAAGGCTACTTCCACCGCTTGACCTCTGCAATAAGAGGTCAGAAGACTTATGTTTCAGGAAGAGGCGGGCAGAGTACTAATTACCCAGCCATGGCGGTCTCTGCAAAACAGCTATTTCAACTCAATTACCCAGTATGCAGTGTCACTGGAAGAGCCCAGTTAATTCTTAAATAACATTCTAATTTAGGAGAATACATAATGTGTTATCTTTTTTTAAAGGCAATAATATCTAAAGGGCTATCGTGTTGTCTGTGATTTTGTTGAGATGCAATACTGAAGATGGAAGAAGGGTTGCCAACCTTTAGGTAATCTTCTGGAATTACAACTGGTCTCCAGGCAATAGAGATCACTTCCCCTGGAGAAAATGGCAGCTTCAGAGGGTTCTTTGGCATCCTACCCCGCTGAGGTTCCTCCCCTCCACCAAGCCTGCCATCCCTAGGGTCCACCCCCCAAATCTCCAGGTATTTCCCAACCCAGACATGGCAACCCCAGGGAAGTGTCTGTTCCTTCATTTTCCTCATGTCTTTTCAAACTCTTTCTGTGTTATTGATGAGCTAGTGTGCACTGATTCCTCACTGCAATAATAATAATAATAATAATAATAATAATAATAATAATAATAATAATAATAATAATAATAATAATAATAATAATGATAATCAGTTTTGACATGACTGGAGACGACCATATCAAGACTCTTTGATTTGTCTCTAATTTTGTGAAGACTCTGTTGGATACTGAAAAAAAATGCTGAAGACTGAAGTGCATGTATGGAGGAAAGGAAGGGGGCAGCACTAAAACCTGGGCAACAGCAAGCACCGGTTTGGATAAACATCCATTTTTGTTAAGTATCCACCATGAAAGCATTACTTCCAGGGCCATTGTTAGCAGAGTTATGCTCTTCTTCAGACTGCAGCTCTGTTTAGGATTGCAGTGTTATAGGATTTCATTTGTGTTCATGGTAATGCTTGCACAGGGTTCAGATGTGCCTTCCTAAGACTAAGTTAGTTGATTGCCACTGTGAATGACTGATTTAGGTGTGACCGTGTTTGGGGGCTGTATACACTTAGGACTCACACACTGAGCTGGATTGCCCAGGCTACTCCTATCACATCAGATCTTGGAAGCTGAGCAGGGCCGGACCTTGTTAGTACTTGGATGGGAGCCCATCAAGGAAGACCAGGGTTGCTACGCAGAGGAAGGCAATGGCACACCACCTCTCCTGCCTTAAAAACCCTACAGTCATTTGCGATTTGACGGCAGTTTCCACCACCACATTTAAGGCTTGCTTATGTGCTAGAACTAGGGAGGGTGTTCTCTTTTGATTCCCATTTTAATTTGGCATCTCCCTCCTGTGAAATGCACCTGTTGGATCTTTCTCTGTGTGTGCCATTTTTCTCTTTTTCCAGATTTTCCTGTCCAGGAGGATGACCGTCAGAGCCTCTTGTGATGTTTTTGTTTAATAGACATTGTGGGATATTTGTATGAAACAGAACTTTTCTTTCAGGCCTTTGACTTCTGATTTCAGCCCTTTGCTCTTTGCCTTTCCTTGTGTTCCATGTTCATTCACACATATAAGCCCATAGACAGAATTTATTAATTTAACTCACTTAATCTGGATACAGTAACAATGATAACGATCTGTTTATGTACTATACATCCACTATAATATTTAGGGCAGAGCCAAATGTTCTTCTTGTAACTTTTTTTGAACTAAAATGGGGGAGGGGTGGAAGGAAGGAAGGAAGAAGAGAAGAAGAAGAAGAGATTGGATTTATACCCCGCCCTTCACTGCCCAAAGGCGTCTCAGAGCGGCTTACAAACTCCTTTCCCTTCCCCTCCCCACAACAGACACCCTGTGAGGTAGGTGGGGCTGAGAGAACTTCTGACAGAAACTGTCCTTGAGAGAACAGCTGTGCCAGAGCTTGTGACTGACCCAAGGTCACATCAGCAGGTGCAAGTGGAGGAGTGGGGAATCAAACCCGGTTCTCCCAGATAAGAGTCCACGCACTTAACCACTACACCAAACTGGCTTACAATCTCCTTCCCTTCCTCTCCCCACAACAGACACCCTGTGAGGTAGGTGGAGCTGTCAGAGCTTCGAGATGACTGCTCTTGAGAGAACAGCTCTGAGAAAACTGTGACTGACCCAAGGTCACGCGGCTGGCTGCATGGGGAGGGGTGGGGAATCAAACCTGGTTCCCCAGATTCAAGTCCACCACTCTTAACCACTACACCAAACTGGTTCTCGGTACTTGCATGAGAGAACAGACACCAAAGAAGACTGGAGTTGCTGCGCAGAGGGAGAACAGTGGCAAGCCACTTCTGCTCCTCTCTTGCCTTGAAAACGCCATGATTCTGGAATCGCCATGAGTTGGTTGTGACTTGACTGCCCTTTAAAAAAAAAAGAATCAAGAAAAAGGAAGCAAAGTTACATTCTGTAAGCATGTGCATCCTTGCTATAGCCTAAGCACATCTCCCAAAAGAAGATTCTTGCCTTTGAAAGGCCATAATCAAAAGTGTCCAGTAGCCTCTGAGAATGTCCAGACCTCAATCGGTTCATTTTCTCCCACAGAAGCTGCTGTGAAGATACAGCCATGTGACATTTCTCATTATACAGTGTTGAGTGTTCAAAAAACATTTTTTCCCACTGTACAGTAATCTAAAATAAATCAGTTATGTATCTGTCAGCTTAATCTTCATTACAATCTATTATTGCAAAGGTTTCTACAATCTGACAGAAGATTTACTGGGTATAAAAGCCAGCCTGAGGGCAGAATGTAATTAGAGAAGGGACGGAATCAAAGTACACAGAGCTTGTTAGTCCTGCTAGGGAGAACGATGGGGGAAATTTCTCAGCATTGGGTAGCACTCATAAAGCAAAATCTGTTCCTTCCAACTTTGCAGAACTTGGAGGATACGGCATACCTCACACATACTGAGGAGAAAACAAAGCCGAACATAAGGAAGTGTGAAACGATGCGAGCAAGAAACAGGCTAAGAAAGTCAGCAGTGGTCATCAATACCCTATGGTGGCATAAAGCACCATCAAGCCGTAGCTGGCAGAGTTTTCAAGGCTGGTAGGGTTTTCGAGGCGAGAGACCAACAGAGATGGATTGCTATTGCTTGCCTCTGATTAGCAATGCTGGATTTCCTTGGTGGCCTCCCATCTAAGTAATCAATACCCTATACCAAGTTTACTTGCCCAGAGATGTCTCTAAACACAAAATGGATCTTTCCAACATTCCACTCCAACAGAAGCAAAAAGGAGCCTAGGATGGGGTATCGCAGGAGATCAGTTTGGAGAGATTTCGCTGTTTTCAACCTGCACCTTATCCTGCAGGTGTGCATTTTCAAGGGTAGCACTCCACATCCTACAATTATTCACTGTAGTCTTCTGCAGATCTATCCCTGTGCACCAGAAGCCTGCCAGCCTGAAAAGTCAACAGCCTAAAAAAAAAAAATGGAAACCAGGTAAAAACAATAGACATGCATTTCCATTCCAGGATTGCAAAGAAAAATTCTGAGAATTCTTCTTGGGCACAAATTTGGAAGTAACCTTAGCAGGAGCACGCTTATTCTCAATGGCTAAAATGACTATACGTAGGCAACAAACTTAGCGTCCTCTGAACATAGTGGTCCAAATTCATTCCTTTATCTTGTCCCAGATAGGTAGTGATGTAATACACTGGGGAAATGTAAATGTAAATGGACTTGGGGCATGGTGTGGGCAAAACTATCAGCCCTTCATAAGCAGGACCATGGTTTATTAATGTTCCAGACAAACTCAGAGGTCCCTTTCCCCTGGCAGCCCTGATGGTCTATAGTCACAAACTATAGAGATGGTATTCAGTATCGACAAATTAATGAATGGTGAGAAAGTTCTACAAATACAGGTGACGTTTACCACCTGTGCTGGGTGAAGGGAGTGGGTTCCTGCATTTCCTAGATAACATGGGGGTGCTGCTGCCCTACTTTTCCTGCATTGCACTGCTGCCTCAAAATACAGTACAGAAAGGCAGGGAGAGACCTCTGATTATCTAGGTAATGAAGTGACAGTCCTTATTTTTGTTGGTTCACTATTTACTGCACAGCATGGGAAGACAGGAAGAGTAACCCAATAGGAGGAGGAGGAGGAGGAGATTGGATTTATACCGTGCCCTTCACTCAGAGTCTCAGAGCAGCTTACAAACTCCTTTCCCTTCCCCTCTCCACAACAGGCACCCTGTGAAGTAGGTGGGGCTGAGAGAGCTCATGAGAGAACTGCTCTTTCAAGGACAGCTCTTGTCAGAACTATGACTTGATAACTGGGGCTAGATAGCTGATAGCTAGGTAAGTGGGGGACTCCTAGGTCTTGGCACTGTGCTGCAGCTGGAATCGGCTGCCTAGGGAGGTGGTGAGCTCCCCCCCACTGGCAGTCTTCAAGCAGTGGCTGGATGAATACTTGTCAGGGATGCTTTGGGCTGATCCTGCATTGAGCAGGGGATTGGACTAGATGGCCTGTAAGACCCCTTCCAACACTATAGGCTTTTCCGCATTCTCATTTTCCTAGTTTCTGAGTTGCTGTTCTACATGCATTTTACTCCCTCTAGTGATCGATTCAATATTACAACAGTTTCTTTCCAGCATATCTCCCTGCAAAAACTGCAGGTTTTGATGCTGGAAATAAACCATTGTAATATCAAATTGACCAGGAGAGGGAGCAAAACACATGTGGGACAGGAAACTAGGAAAATGAGAATGCGGGAAAGCTCCATGATTCTATGGCTTGCTTCGTTTGTGGCTCTATAGTTTGCAATTGAAGCAACAGATTGGGAGAGATTCAAAAGGGCATTTTTGTACTACAATCTCCCCTGAATTATCTCCAAAGAATCATCCCCATGATACTTCAAGATCAGCTATATTTCAAGGTTGTCATCTCTCACAACAATTAGCCAAGGTTGTTTTTTATCTCTAATGGAGATTTTGCCAAAAAACCTCCTATTTCCTCTGCTCGGAATATGGCAGTGTGCACTGTTTGCCTTGAATTATTCTCTGGCCATTCCTTCCCTCTTACTGCCCCATTTCTCCTCCCCAAACCAAGCTGATGGTGCTGGTAGCCTACAGGAGGATAGGAAGAAAAGTTCTCTGTCTCTATCAGCATTTCCCCTTTCTTCTTCCCTTCCATGCCTTCTCAGTGCACCATGGGAGCCATTATGATATTAGGAACCCTTGGGACTACATTTCCCAAGGTGTCGCGTAGCATTGAGGCAGGGTGAAATGGGGGACGGGGAAGGAAAGAGAGAAGCTTCCTGCATCTCCATTGCCTGGCTGGCTGAATTACTGGCAGATCATGAGCTGCCAGTACCACCCATAGCCATACACATTCGGTTGGGGTTTTCAGTTTTCTAAATCATTCTGAGCTCAGAAACTGAATCCAAAAAGCCAAGCAAATTGGTGACCTTTCAGCAGTTTTCCTGTGCCAAACTCTGAAGCAAGCACCAGAGGGTTTTGCCTGTCTCTAATTTCTATGTGTTCTTTCTGAATGTGCAAATCTCCCATGTGCTTAGGGTGAAAAAGCCACAAGAGAAGTGGTTGAGGGGGCGAAGTATCCCTTTTTAAAAGCAAAATTAGAGCTGCCTTACATGAAACACTAAGGACACTTCAAACCACTTTTATCTGTGGCCAGATAAAATGTTTACCAATGCTGGTAATTGCTGTTGGCCAATAACATCTGCTAACAATGCTAGACCATGGGGTTGCTGGAGAAGACTTACATAAGGCAGTTGACATCCACCCAGTCTCCAGCTGGAATTTGTCTGCTCAAAGCCATGCTAATAAAACAGTCTGGATGTTTGTGCCCAAGAATGTTGTGGCTGCACCAACAAGCTGACTCAGTCCTCTGCTCGACTGTGCCTCAAGATTCCAGGCACAACAGGACAAATGTCCTAAGTCTGTGTTTAGATTGGGAGGGCTCAGTCAAAGTGAGATGGTTAAAGGGGAAACTTTTATGTACAGGGATGGGCACAAAGTGCATTTTTGCGGTTGGGTTTGTGGTTCATGGCTAAACCACAAACCAAAGCATGAACTGATATGAACCACAAAGCTGGTTTGCAAACCAAAGCAGTTTGTATCAGTTCATGACCCTGCTTTCTGCTCCAGGCCTGCAGCCAGGAATTTCTAAGTTGGGGGACATTTTAATTTCTCAGGGGGCACTGGGGCACTGGCTAATTCGACTAAAAGTAATTTAATTACCTTTCAGGGGTGGCGATGGCACCTTCCACCTGGCCATCAGCACTGCCTGCCTTGAGCTTGGGCATCTTGTGCCTCTTCACTAGCACTCCCCTCCGCCTACCCCAGCTACTAGTCTGCTCACTTGCCTTCCCCAGTTAGGGTTACCAACCTCAAGGTGGGGACTGGAGATCTCTCTATATTACAACTGATCTCCAGGTGACAGTTCAGCTGAAGAAACTGGCCACTCCAAAAGGTGGACTTTATGGCATTAGGCCCGACGCCCAGCGCTCCTCAAGCTCCACCCCCAAAATCTCCAAGTATTCCCAAACCGGAGCTGGCCACACTACCCCCAGTGCAGAAAAGATGCTCCAGAGGTTGCTGCTGGGATGAGGGTGGGGGTGGGGATAGAAAGCATTAGCTTCCCCCAGTTTGGGAAGGGAGGAGTTGGCTGGGGGCTGGGAGGACTAGGCTGGGAGGGAGCTCAGTCAGACTGCCGCTTTTTGGACTGCAGTGGGCCAGGACACATATAAAGAGCACCAGCCTGGTTTCTCTCTCTCTCTCTCTCTCTCTCTCTCTCTCTCTCTCTCTCTCTCTCTCTCTCTCTCTCTCTCTCTCTCTCTCTCTCTCTCTCTCTCTCTCTCTCTCTCTCTCTCTCTCTCTCTGCAGCTCCGAGCCCCCAGGCTGCTCCCTGGCCTCCAAGTTGGGATGTAGTCATGCCAAGTCATGGGGGTGGGGAGCAGGGACTGGCCCAGAGAAAGGGAGAAGGAAAGGAGAACTAGCAGCCTTGGCAGCACAGGGGGAGTTTGCAGTGGCTGCCACATCTTGCCAGAGAATTGGGGGCCTGGGCTGAAATGAAGCTGAAGGCCTTGGCAGGAAATTGGGGGGGCAGGCCCCAAATTGCCCCACTGTAGCTACAGGCCTGTTCTGCTCCCCACCACTTTTTGCAGAGAACAGAAAGCAGGGAGTTAAATGGCTCGGAGCCATTTCACCCACTGCTTTTTGCTTGCTGCCAAAAGCAGTGGGGAGCAGAAAGCGAGGGGGTGAAATGACTTGGAGCCATTTCACCCCCTGCTATCTGTTCCCTGTTGGTTTTGGCAGGGAGGAGAAAGCAGGGTGTTAAATGGCTCCAAGCCAATTAAACTAAACAACTCAGTGGCAGGAAGCAGAAAGCAGGAGGTTAAATGGCTTCAAGCCATTTAAACCCCTTCTTTCTGCTCCCTGATGCTCAACTATTTTTCTTGAAGAGCAGAAAGCTTGGGTTTAAATGGCTCCCAGCTTTCTGTTCTTCACAAATGGCCACTAATTGCCTTAAAATTCATGGAAGTGCATGGCAGCTCTTTAGTTCATGAAAATCACTTTGCAAACCACAAGCCAGCCAAAATTTGTGGTGGACTTAAGTTTTTGTGCTGGTTTGTGCCCATCCCTAATCATGTAATTCAGAAAAGGCTAACTACGAATGTGCCCTGACTTGGATGGCCCAGGCTAGCCAATCTCATCATATGGTCTTTTTAAAATTAGAGATTCTGGGGACTGACCCTGGGACCTTATGGATACCCAGCAGATGCTCTTCCATTGAACCCTGGCCCCATCACTAATCTCAGAAGCTAAATAGGGTCAACCCTGTTTAGTACTAGAATAGGAGAACACCAAGGAAGCCCAGGGTTGCTACATAGAGGCAAGCCATCTCTGTTTGTCTCTTGCCTTGAAAACCCTATAGGGTTGCCATACGTCAGCTAGGACTTGATGGGACTTCCCACCATATTATCTACTTGAACAAAACCGTAGTCAAGATTGTTCATGCCTTTATGTGCTATTACTTGATTTCTCTCCGCTTGGGGATGAAGAGAAGGATAGACAGTAGATCCACTTCTCTGCAGGGTGGGAAACTTCACAGATTGATTGACTTATTTTGTAATAGACTCTCTTCTCCACTTTCGCCAGTTGTTTTTTATAGATTCCTGCATATGTACATTGTACAATGATCATTTATGTCTTATGTGTTTACTAAATGCATATATAAATGCCACTTCTTATCTTGAGATTGCCTGCATATATATTTACACATCTATAATATACAAATAATGTATAACGTCAATTCGACAGCACACAAATAATGTTGAAAAATGCATACACTTGGTAAGAAAAACTCAATGCAACATGAGCTGACATGAAAATAATCATGGCTTTGATTTGCGCGAGGGAGAGGCAAAATTGAAGTGAAGCTCTGAGGGCTGAAGCAGCAGAAATGAGAAATTTAAAATCAACCCAAAGAGCAAGTGTGTGCCAAACACCCATAGGGGATCTAATACCTGAATCTAGCATGTGTGGTTGATTCCAAAAATTTGCTGGTGAATTGTGTATGTATACATCTGATCTGGACCTTGGTCATCGGAACATCTAGACAAAACGTTCATTGCACTTGTGCATTTTCAGCTGTCCTTAGCTGGTTTCTAACACCTGGTGCCCCATTGCTGGATATTGCTATTGTCTAAAATAGTTAATTGCAGTTAATTCAGTCTCCCATATGCTATAGTAAACATACACCCCACCCCCTTCAGCCGTTAGTCAAGAACATGAAATAAATGTTGCACTCCCAGGGCATAATACCCCCAATTTCACCCTTTTTTTCCCCTCAAAAAGTTCCACACGCACATCTACATGTTCCATTCCAAATCTGTGGCCTGGAAGGTGATTCAAGCTTAACAGAATCTTTCATATATGGACTTTTTCTAGGGTTATGGAGGGGTTTGGGGGGGGAGGCAGAAATGGCATTTCATGACACTATGATGTTGTTTCCAGCTGCAAAACTGGCCACAACATTACCACATTGCAGTGATAGTCTAAGTACCCTACAGATCTCTAAGACAAAACCATAGAGACTTGTGGTATTCCACATCACTTCTGGATTTTCAGCAGGAACTGACAACTGACAACACAGCCTCTGTGGCACTGGCTTTACTGCCCTCGTTTTTTTAACCTACCACTGCATTTACCGGCTGTGGGCAATTGCCTGTCACCAGTGGACACCTAGAAACCTTAAATTTGTGCCAGGCTCTGTGGCTTGCAATGAGAACAAAAGGATCCACAATGAGTAAGTGGTGCATGTAGGGTTGCCAACTTCAGCTTGGGAAATTCCTTGAGATTGGAGGATGGTGCCCAAGGAAGGCAGACTTTGGAAAGGAGAAGGACCTCAGCGGAGTGTAATGCCATGGAGTACTGCCTTCAGTGCAGCCATTTCCTCAAAGGGAAGTGATCTCTGTCATCTGGGGATCACTTGTGAGTCCAGGGGACTTCCAAGCCCCACCTGGAGCTTAATAGCTCTTTGTACATAGACTGCCTTGTATAGACAAGGTTGTACGGCCATACTGTTGCATGCAAAATTCCCAAACAAGACCCAGATCCCTGTAATATCTTTTATTGAACCAAACAAGTTTGCACAACACATTGTGAACTTTCGAGCTCACCAGAAGTCACTAGCAAGCTTGACGCTACAAAATGTAAAAAGACAGATGGGTCGAAGGCAGAATCTTCAAGTCACAGTCTTAAGGTCTGCTCTTACGGGCAGTTTTTTTGCCCATGTCAGTGGGCAGTTACCATCTTCAGTTGTATAGGATCACTGTGGCGGCTGAGCACTAAACAGGAGATGCATCAGTGCACCACCACCCCTGCTCCATGAGCACCAAAGACTGGAGTGCCTTACATGCTGGCCACAATAACATGGGGCATAATGGACCCCCGAAATAGCTTTTGTTTTAAAGTTAGCATATTTTACAGCCACTTAAAATGTGGACCTCCAGCCTCATAAATCTTTGCTCTTTGTCCATCTGTGTGGGGAATATTTAGTGCTCCGAAAACCAAGATGAATTCATCATTTTCCTAACACACATTTAGGGATGATGCAGAATTAACCAACAATTGCAACAGTGGCATTTAAGCAAAAGGACTCTGTTGTGCTCTCTGCCACACATCATCCACTCCTGAGCCAGCATAAGGTCCCCAGTTTCACTCTGGCTACCTCACTCAAGTATTCCTTTCATGTATTTTATTTGTTGATTTATTTGCTGAGAATCTGTTCACGGAATCAAGTAGTAGACATTGTGAAAGACCTCTACCAGAGACCTTGGAGAGTTGCTGCCAGTCTGAGTAAACAATACTGGTCCTAATGGACCAGAAGGTCTGATTTAAGTCAGCTTTGTGTGTTCATGAGGATGCCCTGACAAGCACAGTGGAGGAGGAGGAGGAGGGGTGGTGGCAGAGGAGGAGGAAGAGGAGGAAGAAGGAGGAGGAGGAGTTGGACTTATATTCACCCTTCACTCAGGGTCTCAGAACAGTTTACAAGCTCCTGCCCTTCCTCTCCCCACTACAGACACCCTGTGAGGTAGGTGGGGCTGAGAGAGCTCTGAGAGGACTGCTCTTGAGAGAACAGCTCTGAGAGAACTGTGACTGACCCAAGGTCACCCAGCTGGCTACATGTGGAAGAGTGGGGAATCAAACCCGGTTCTCCAGATTAGAGTCCGCCACTCTTAACCACTTCACCACAGCTGGTGGGTACTCTCAAGAACAGGGGCAACAGGGGAGCAACAGAGCTTGAGTCTCTGGTGGCCTCCTCCTTTACCAGCCTATGCAATGTCTACAACATGAAATGACTTAAAAAAAACAACTTATCAAAGCATTCTTTGTGTTTTCTATTCTGGGTAACTAACATCTCACAAGGAGATTTTACCCGTCAAGTTCTGCCCACCTCGCAGATTTTTTTTTATACTCAGTAATTTAATTATAGGATGCTTGCGTTCTATTTTAAGCACAGACCCTGGAAAGTCAAGGGCAACTATTGCATTAAGGAGGAAAACTGCAGAGTAGGTTGTACCTTTCCTGGGATTGGGTGGAATTTCACAACAATACCAAAGATTTCTCTCCCCATAATATCCGTTCTGAGTGTACATAAGAATGACTTCCTTCCCTCCCATTAACTAGATGAAGTATGAGCTAGAAAGGCAAATATTTTCCTAATGGTATCTGACAGGCCATAAAATTGAAGTGCAGCATGTACTCTGATAGAAACGCAGAGGAACGTCCAACAGCATTGGGTTGCTTTTCACATGGCCTGACATCCATCCTTTTGAATAAGTAATGTTTTAATGCATATCTATATTAGATTCAAAATACATCTACAGATCATTTCACTTCTAACCCACATTCTTTTGGGCAGAACTTCTGTTTAATTTTCTTTCAATTCATTTCAACCTGCTTCTTGGTCCCATAGACTCACAATGTGGCTCATGATGACCATCATAAAATCTATATATCTGATAGCCAAGTTGCCCCCTCCGTGCGGATATCTAAATCCACATATCAGGGGCCCTTGGGGGGCAGAGAGATTTTCCTGCACACTTGGAGCAGTCTCCAGGTATGCAGAAAAATCTAAAAAGTTGGAAAATATATATGGGGGATATTTAAATCCCCCCAAAAGTAAAAATGTTCCCTGCGCATACGCAGAGAATGCTCTGGCCATTGGGGGGGAGGCTCGGTGGGCCCAGCAGCTGGGAGCTGCTCGGGCTTCACCGCCGGTGCCAGGGGAGTGGGAGAAAGCTTGGTGGGTCTGGCAGCTAGGAGCTGCTCAGGCCTCACTGCCGGTGCCCGGGGGAGTGGGAGAAGGCTCGGCAGGCCCACACGGCTTGCTGCCAGTGTGGGGGTGAGTGGGGGAGAAAGATTGGGGGGCCCAGCAGCTGGGAGCTGTGAGAGCCTCACCGTCGGTGCTGGGGGTATTGGGGGGGAGAAGGATTGGCGGGCCCGGGCCTTGCCGTCAGTGCAGGGGGGCAGGGGAGAAGGCTCACCTGCAGCTGCTTCTACCTTCACATGGAGCTCCTCCCCCCCCCCGTGAATATTGCGGGTCCCCACTTCTTATAAATAATAATTTTAAAAGCACGATACACATTGAGAATACAAAAATTCCCTGCCCCACAAAAAAACCCTACCATTAAAGAGACAGATGAGCAAAGTAGTCAAAAATTAATCAGGGGGAGAATGAAAGAAGCCCGGCACCCATCCAAAATTCCTGGATTCAAAAAGAGCAAGTTTATTCAGAATTCTACTCAGGTCTGTTCAGTGGAGCTCACTTCCAGCAACGTATTCTTAGAATCTCACTGAAAATCAGCCAGTGCCATCTCCTGAAGGGCTGTTTCTCCCTCAGAATAAGCCTGCATGGTAACTATGCTTGACAGAATATAATCTTCCTGAGAACACCATGGTTGACTGTGACATGACATGTTCTCATGTGTTCTCCACTAATACTCCTCAAGCTTTCATTGCAGCCCCCAAAGCCCCACTGTTGGCTTTTATGAGGGTAATTAAAAAAAAATAGAAAGCTTTTACCTGCCTGACTTATTTAAAGTGTAGGTCTGCCAAGCCCCCGATTGGGGCAGGACATCCACCATGACAAACTCCCTTTGCCCACCACCACATTACATTGTGGCAGAGGAATTTAAAAAAACAAACAAACAGCAGCATCACCAGCCTGATGCCACTTCCCAGGAAAACTAGTTTTTGATTTAACCATAGAGTTTTAGGTGATTCCTAGAGCTACCTGCTGACACTTCTGGGTTTTCTCCAGAAGTGATGTCAGCCCGCCAACAATGTCCCCAACCCCGACACTCCCACCAGTTGCTAGACAGAGGGACAAATGATGCTTGGGCTTATAGTACTTTTTGTTTTGATTTAATATAGAGGGGAACTTAGAGTAAGGAAAATGGGAACCATACCCTGTTGCCCATCTTCTCCCAATCTCCATGGATTCAACTGAGAGCCTTCATAGAGCTGATCACACAAAGCTGCCTTATACTGAATGAGACCATTGGTCCATCAAGGTCATTATTATCTACTCAGACTGGCAGCAGCTCTCCAGGTTCTCAGGCAGAGGTCTTTTGCATCACATACTACCTGATCCCTTTAAGCTGGAGATGCTGGATACCTTTTACATGCAACACAAGTGCTCTACCACTGAGCCACAGTCACTCCCTCGATCCCAGGGTTGATCTGACATAATTAACCTTGTTTATTCTGATTTTGTATGGCTTGGTTCCCCTCATTTTCTTTAGCATTGTGATGATTCCTGTGTTTCTTGTGCACCATTTATTCACCACTTACACACACAAAGCCTTTACACGTTATAATTAAGCAGGAGGCTAGTTTTGAGCTTGTTTGTAATTATTTTATTATCTTAGGATTTGTAACTTGTAATGCTGGGGGGTTTGTTACAAGCCTCTTGGAGTCCTCTTTTCGGAGAAAAATGAGACGAAAGGGTTTTTAATAAACCAATAACACTTCCATGCCATTTTTTATGCAACTGATGCAAACATAACATTGAAAGAGCATTAGTGTTAATGGAGGAAATCTTTTTAAAAAGAGAAACTGATCAGAAAATAAGGAGTCACGGGGGAAATTGTCACAAGGGAAATTGTCGCAAGGGGGGAAATGAAATTAGGATGAGGATATTCAGACTGAGCAAGCCAGTTTTTGAAGTTCAGCCTCTTCCCCATCTGATACATGCACAAGTATCTGAACCTGGCAAAAAGCAAGGCCCCTGAGAACATATACATTCAATACCTGTGGCAGCCCCTTACTGGTGGAATGAGCTCCCGGAAGACATTAGGGCCCTGCAGGACCTTTTGCAATTCCGCAGGGCCTGTAAAACGGAGCTCTTCCACCAGGCTTTCAAATAGGGTGCCACCTTTAACATCATGGCCCCGGCCCTAACACCGACATCATCGCCAGCCTGATGACCAACAGCCTGGCAGGAGCCTGGACGAAGGGGTAGGTGACCATTCAAATGATGAGAGAACACCCACCATCTTTAATTATATCTATGTCCTGAGTAGGTATGGTTTTATATACTGTGATTTTAACTTAATCTTGTTTATGGCATTTTCTGGAGTTTTAACGTATATATTTATAGGCATGATCTGTAAGCTGCCCTGAGCCTGATACGGCAGGGAGGGTGGGATAAAAATCTAACAAATAAAATAATTTTTTAAAAATATCCTTTTCAGAGTTCTAGTTATATAGCCAGGGCTCTTTTTGTAGCAGGAACTCCTTTGCATATTAGGCAACACACCACTAATGTAGCCAATTCTCCAAGAGCTTACAGAGTTCTTCTTACAGGGACTACTGTAAGCTCTTGGGGGATTGGCTACATTAAGGGTGTGTCGCCTAATATGCAAAAGAGTTCCTGCTACAAAAAGAGCCCTGTATAGCTATTTTCAGGGAGCAGCTAAGCTGGTCTGCAATAGGACAGCTAGGTTTGAGTTCAGGAACGCCTTAGAAACCCACGAGATATACAAATGGAACTTTGGCCCCCGAAAGCTCATTGCCCGAAAATCTTGTTAGCCTCTAAGGTGGCAGTGGACTCGAATCTAGCTAGTTACATAGAGGTTTTGTGCAGACTTTATATGCACATAAGATGTAGCCAGACTTTCGGGGGGGGGGCAGTGTTGCAGGTACAATCCTACCCCCCCCACACACACACACACATTTAATGAATTTTGGTACAGGGCTTCTGGGTACAATGATATTGCTTACGATGCTATAATACTGACTCAGGATGGTGTTTCGAGTGAGCCGGCAGATTGATGTTTCTATTTAAGGGCTATTATATGTATGTTACATCATTACGGAAAGTTTATTGAATTGATCTGCTGAAGGCAATTTGCAGCAGCACTGAGAAAGCAAAGGGGTATGAGAAAGCAGCACTAAGAGAGCTTCCCCAGACTGGACTTTCAAAGGAGTGGCCTAGCTGTGTTATCAACTCTCCCGGGGCTTCCAGCCATAGACAGACGAATAATTAAAATTATTGAGTCCCGGAGTCTTCAGGGGGCTGCATCTCTGCCCTTTCCATCCTGGCCCAGCAAAAGATCAGCACAATAACTTTGTCAAAGATTTGCTGACTGACAAAATGGTTTAGTGAAGTGACATTCTGGATATGAAAAGGCCTTGCAACATCCTGGGTTTTGAACATATCTCTACACACTATCTTCAGGGAACTCTAATAATTGTAGTTTTGGAGGGGTCCAGAGTTCCTTCATGAAAGCGATGGGTTGGAGCCATACATATGCATGAGATGGAACGCATAAAGGAAGGCAGAGGGGATCTAAATTCCAGGAGACCTGGTCACATTGGGGACTCATGTTTTGTGTGTGTGTGTGTGATGTTTGGGTAGTGTGAGCATTCATAGGTGATTGTGGTCTGGAAGGCTGGGGTACTTCTCCTCAGTCGAATTTGCAAGTGGACCTTCTCTGTCTTCCTCTTCTCGTAGCCACCCTTTGTGTTACGTGCCATCAAATCACTTCTGAATTATGGCGACTCTATGAATTAATGACCTCCAAAACATCCTATCATTGACCGCCCTGCTCAGGTCTTGCAAACTGAAGGCCGTGGCTTCCGTCATCATCAATCCATCTCATGCTAGGTCTTCATCTTTCCCTGCTGCCCTCACCAAAGTAGGACAGCCTCAGTTTACTCAGTTTTGCTTTTGGGGAGAATTCAGGGTTGATTTGATCTAAAGCCCATGTATTTATTTTCTATTTTTTTTTTGTGGTCCATGGTATCTGTAGAACTCTCCTCCAACACCACATTTCAAATAAATAACAACCCTTTGCATATCTCCCAAAAAATCATGGGCTGAAGTTATGGGATGCTAAGAAATAAAATGCACTATGGTAGCACCACCCGCAGTGCGGAGGGGGAAATCAGGCAAAACCACTTTCTGTTTGAGATGTGCAACATGCTTGGGTTGAGACCTGCTGCACTTATGTGAGCAGCAATTTCACCTCATTTCACAGTGATTTCATAGTCCACTGTTGTGGAAGTGAAGGTCTGCTTGTGTGAGTTACACATGAAGATACACGTGAAACTGCCTTATACTGACTCAGACGATCAGTCCATCAAGGTCAGTATTGTCTCCTCACCTCACCTACTGCCTGGTCCTGTTTTAACCTGAGATGCCAGGGACCTTCTGCATGCCAAGCAGATGTTCCACCATTAAACCACAGTCCCTCCCCAGGGTAAGGTCCCACCCTTTGCATATTTAAGTCTGGATCCAATCACATTTTTTGTCAGGCAGATATACTCTTTGAGTCTGTTGTAGGCAAAATCATAATCGATGTGATACACTGGGGAGGAGGAGGAATGTAATTCTCTTTCCAAAATGACTTCTGCATTTACATCGCTAAAAGTCTGGAGTCGGGACCATCTGTAAACTCACGTTTGCTGTGAAAGGCAGGGATCAACTTTTCTAATCATGTCAGCTCTCCTTGCCAGACAAGGAGCATTTGTACTGTCATCTAATAAAAAATGCATTCAAGCAACCTGATTTCTTGCTGAAGAGTTTGCCTTTGAAGGCTGAAAAAAAAAACCCAAAACCTGCATTCTCTTGAATCCCAGAAATCGAAACAATAAAACCAGCTCTTTGCTCTGGAATAATAGGGCAGGGTGTACAAATGAATGTTGCCCTCTCCTGGATTGTGATGTAATTGATGGGGGGGAGGATGCTCCGCTGCAGTCTGCTCTGCTTCCATCTAGTGAGGACTAAAATACATTTGTGCTTCCCCCACCCCACCCCCGTCCATTTTTAAAGAACTGTTTGCCTTAATGGATTGTCATTTCCAGGTCAGCCCAGGTCAATCTATATGAGCAATGTTTCTGAGCGGTTCCTGTGTTATGTAATCAACTCTATGCTTGTTGAGCCTCCAGCCATTTAAATTTTAGAGCTCAAATTAGCTGACTGTAAAGAAAGGTAGGAGAGGGGAAGCCAGCTTGCAGAAAACAACTGGTTACAGCCAAAGAAGGCGCCACACTTACTTAAATGCCTAACTCTCATAAATCAATTAAGGTCACAATGGAGAGGGAAACCATGGGGGGAAAGGAAGATGCCTGTTTCTAAGTAGCTTAAAGGCTATTGTTCTGCAAAGATTGCCTCCCTCCTTCCTTCTCCCGTCGAACAATATCTGTTTTTCCAAAGATAAGTAACCACTTCATATCCATTGTACCACTGCTTTCAACAAGTCTGCAGCCTCGGTTCTTCCAGATCTCAGTCTATAGCTTTTCTCACTTAAAGATCCCTGAAATAGAAATTCCAGGACAAAAAGTGAAATCTATAGTCTCATCTGAGAAGCAGGTTGATTGTGTGCCTTTTTCAAAGGAAGAGCCGCTTGTATAGTCATTTTGTAAGGGAGAAGCAAAAGGTTTTCAGTCGTGAGGTCAAGATCCACAGATATGATAATATTCAAGGGAGGGTTGCCGGCGGAGGGCAGGGGGACTTACCAGAACTGGGAGAGAAGGCTAAGCTCTGTCGCTGGTGACATGAGAACGTTTCTTCTAGCATGTACCAGAAGTGATATCATCATGTTGTGATGTTGCTGTAACACTCTGGTATTTGGGCAAACACTGCAGTGGCTCAAGTGGTTAAGACGCTGAACTGCAGGCTGTGGAAGGTCAGTAGTTCAGCAGTTCGAGACCCGAGAGTACCGCATGACGGAGTGAGCTCCCGTCTCTAGTTCCAGCTCCTGCCAACCTAGCAGTTCGAAAGCAAGAAATTGCAAATAGGTACCACTTCGGTGGGAAGGTAACAGCGTTCTGTGCGCCTTGGTGTTTAGTCATGCCGGCCACATGACCACGGAAATGTCTTCGGACAGCACTGGCTCTTCGGCTTTGAAACAGAGATGAGCACCGCAACCTGAGAGTCGGATTTGACTGGCTTTCGAGCAAGGGAACCTTTACCTTTACTTACCATGGAGGTTTTGCCCATATACCAGAGTGTCACTTCCAGCATTGACCAACATTGCCACATCGACAGAGATGTCGCTTGAGCCTCCCTCCTGCTCTTGGTAAGTGTCCACCACCAGCCAGCTGATCAGTAGCAGGGGTAGGGCCTGGCAGCAGAAAATCCCCTACCCCCAACGGGGGGAGGGGGGCGTCTGGCAACCCTAATTCAAGAGGGAAAAGTTTCAGGAGGGTAGTCATGTTGGTCTGCAGATTCAAGTTCAGTAGCACCTTCTAGATCAACAAGATTTTCGGGGTGTGAACTTTCAAAAGTCAAAGCTCCCTTTGGCCTTTTCCATACTTCGATCTCATCCCTGGTTTTATCAGAGTTCATCTCGTGACACAATACCTTGCATTTGTCCCTGGTTATAACAGCATTTGTTTATCCCAGGACAAGTGTGGGGCAAAACAGGGGTGACCTCAGTATAATGTGGAAACAAAAAAATAGCCCAAGATAATTACAGGGGTGAACTTGAGTGTAGTGTAGATTGTAAGTTCAGGGACAGGGTTGAACCAGGATTTAAGGTCTAGTGCGGAAAGGACCTTTGTTGGGTATCTGTTGCTCTCCACGCTGCTACTGGACTTGGATCTAGCTCTTCTAGGTGGGAAAAAACTCTGCTCTAAAGTATCCAAAGTAGTGGTGATTTCCTCTCTTTTTTTTTTCCTGTAGCCCGTGATAGCTATAACAAAGTTATCAACATGTCACCCGTCGTCTGAAGCAAAGAGATTTGTGCCTTTGGCAAGCATACATAATATATCTTGCCACTTAATTGTTAACCACAGATGCTTCCAACTGCCATTAATGAAGCCATTAGACAGAGCCTGAGATTAGTGCCACCTGCAAACCCCCTCCCTCCCACTTTTAGCAACGGGGCCATCAGATGCGGAGTGGGAAACAATCCGGTCCAGCTGAGAATCCACTTCCCCCAGTTTCCAGCTGGTATTCAGAGGGAGGCAAGAAGCACTCGGATAGCCAACCACTGTGCCTAGATTCAGCGCAGCTAACTTCAGCTCAGCCTTCCCTCAGAATATCTGTACTGAATTTTAATTGTCATCTGTATTTGTTGTTTTATGCCAGAAGACCTGCTCTGACAGCCCATTCGGCTGGAATACAGGATTTAACAAGTTCATAATTAAATAATAATAGTTGTTCAGGACTCCAGGATAGCAACGACACTGTAAATCATACTCACCTGATTCCATTTCCACCAAGAAAACAAATCATTAGCAGTTGGATACACAACCTTTTCCCCATGCTAGCTTAGACAAGAGAGGTATACATTTGCATGAATGTTTAAATCCGCATCCCAGTGAGATAAACGTTTGAACACTCATTTAAATGTGCACCCCTAGAAGACAATGAATGGCATCCATATCGAGTGGTGCCTTGGGATGTGTGTCTGTTTTTTACCTGCAAATCCTAAAAGAAAGGATACTCGGCAGACATATCTAAAACCCTGGGGCAGATAAACCAGAACATTCTGCAAAAATAACGGGGCAGGTTTCATGCTCTCCTATGGAAGACCCAGGTGTTGGCTACAAGTATAGGTATTCTGTCCATAACTTTATGGCATCTAAAGTATACGGAGAGAGGCCATCACCTCCCTGCCACTGCTCTTCAAAACAGGCAGATATGCTTTTGGTGGTAGAAAGTGCTCTCAAGTCACAGACAACTTATGGCAACCCCGTAGAGTTTTCTATGAAAGAGACCAAAATAGATGGCTTTCCATTGCCTACCTCTACAAAGTAACCCTGAATTTCCTTGGTGGTCTCCCATCCAAACACTAACCTGGCCTAATCCTCCTTAGGTTCTGAGATCTAGTGAGATTTGTCTAGCCTGGGCCATCCAGGTCAGGTCAAATATGCTTTTAGTTGTTATTAATTAGAAGGTAAAAAAATTCTAGAGTTACAATGATAGCTATATATAAATGTACCATGAATCCTCTTTTGATCAATCCCATTCCTGTATTCCAGACAGGAAGACCTTGCCATACATTACATACAAAGCTTACAGATGTCAAAAGTAACCATTGCTACTTCATGATAGGTAAAAATATGGCTTGCCTTCCATGCTCATATGCTCCCTCCCTAATGTCCCCTTCCTCCTCACTCCATGTGTGGCTTCCTGGTTTGGGAAGTCTGCAATCCCACTTTAACCTGCTGTGATGTACGAAAGAGACACATGGGAAAATAAAGGCTTGTTTTTTCCCCTGAAACCAAGTTTTTAAATGGAGATTCAGTTGCAGTTTACAATTCTGGTTTGGGAGGAAGAAACAAAACTCCAATTTGCCTCAAAGTATGACAAGTTAGAGCTCATTTCTCAAGCTTTTCCAGTTCAAGATGTTTCAGTTGGGCTCTGTTAATGGAAGAGAGGGGAGGAAAGGCAGTGTGGTATAGCCCAATCTTGTCAGACCTCGGAAGCTAAGCAGGTTTGAAACTTGGAAGAGAGAGCACCAAGGTAAACTCTGCAGAGGAAGGCAATGGTAAACCATCTCTGCTTAATCACTTGGCTTGAAATCCCTTGCCTGTAGTCACCAAAAGTCAGCTGTGACTTGACAGTATTTTCATACACCACATGCACAATGGAGATGATTTGACAGTATCACACACACATGCACAATGGAGATGAAGGAGCACACCAGCACTGAAAACAAACCATGTTTGTGCCTGGTAACGGAGGTCTATCATGATTAGGGGTGGGCACAAACCATATTTTTGCAGTTTGTTTCAGTTCATGGTTTGTGGCTGAACTACAAACTGAACCATGAACTGATTCAAACCAAGAGGTTAGTTCGCAAACCAAACCAGTTCATAGCATTTTGTGACTTCTGCTTTCTGCTCCCCACTTTTTGTGGGGAGCAGAAAGCAGTGGTCCTCTCCACAAAAAGCAGTGGGGAGCATAAAGCAGTGCTTTGAGCCAGTTAAACCCCTGTTTTCTGCTCTTCATGAACCACCATGAATTGTTTTAAAATTCATGAAAGTTCATGGTGGCTCTTCAGTGCAGTTCGCAAACCACAAACCACCCAAAATTCATCACGAACTTACACTCATGAGCCGGTTCATGACCATCCCTAATCATGATGTCTGAAATGAGAATCCAGTGATGGGCTTTGCTTATCTTTCGTAAACCTCAAGGAGTATCATTTCAAGTTCTGAAAGGGCAAAAAGATTCAAGGAAGGGAGCCAGTGAGTTTGCCAGGACTCTGCTTGAGTAGATCAGAGAGCAGAAAAACAGTAGGCAATATTGTAGCATTCCATGCATGGAACACAAAGTTTTCCAGTGTCCCTCCCATTCCTGCAGCACCTTCCCATACCTGGAGACATCATTCCCAGCATAGTGAGATTGCTATGGGTTCAGAGGAGCTAGAGTGAGAAACGTCAGGGAGTATAATCACTCCTCCTTCAGTGCAGCTTCACTGATGATGGGGGTTTCCATTCCTTTGCCTGTCCTCACGTCAGTCAGTTCACCTGTTGCTCCTCCATATAGATCCTGAAACCCCAGGAATGACTTTTCAGGGACTGCTGAAGCACAGATGAATGCTGGAAAATTTCATGGATGGTTTAATAACATCGAGGATTTTTTAAACAAGCATTTGTTGCATTTCTTGTCTATATCATATATAATCTGTAGATCAACAGTCCCCCAAACAGTGCCCCTGGGCACCATGAAACCCACCAGGACTTTTCCTGTTACCTGCCAAGTGTTCTGAGAAAGTTAAGTGGGACCAGGTGGGGCTTTTGCCCAGCAGAACTTCTAGCTGGCCATTGGAGAGCCGATCGTCTATGAAGATCTTTAGAAAGTTGCTTTGGCAGCAGCTACCACCACAGCACAAGGATCTTCACTGCATGGCTGAGGGTAAATTATGTGTCTGTGAGATAATGTTTTAAAATAATATGTTTATTTCAAAAGGCATCCCGTTACCAAAACTTGTGCCTGAAATCTTGAAGAGTTACTATTAGACCTATGCGGGGCTTTTCTTTTCTTTTCTTTTCTTTTCTTTTCTTTTCTTTTCTTTTCTTTTCTTTTCTTTTCTTTTCTTTTCTTTTCTTTTCTTTTCTTTTCTTTTCTTTTCTTTTCTTTCTTCCTTCCTTCCTTCCTTCCTTCCTTCCTTCCTTCCTTCGAAAAAGAGGTGCCGGAACTCACAAGAGGGAAATGAAGTTTTCAATCTGTATACTGAAAACTCACGAGCTTTTAAATATTTTTAAAAGAATTCTGTTGAAGAGGTTCCGGAACTCAGTTCCGACATGTTCCCCTAGAAAAAAAGCCCTGGGGCTATGCATGATCTCTCTCCCTGACATTTTGCACTTGGCTCCACCTCTTACGACAACCATTTTGTGGCTGGCTCCACCTCCTATGGCATCCATTTTGTAGTTGCACCCACCACCCTGTATCAGAATCCCAAAGGCGCCTAAGAAATAATTAAATGTGATTGGAGACCTCCCTGTGCCCTTAAATGCAACTCTGATTGCTTTGCACCATGTGCCTTAACGGAAACTGCTGGTTTCAAACCAGACATGCAGAAATGTAGCAGATAGTTTCTTTCCTGGACTGGAGGAAGCAGTAAAAAGGGGGAAATGCATTTTGCAAGAGAACAGTGTCAAGACGCAAGACCTTGAGATCCTTGGAGGAAGTGCCAGATATAAAAAAGTACTAAATAGACAGGGAAGGAAGGAGCACAAATCCATGTTCCGCAGGGTATTTTCAGACCACAGATGTAAAGAATCCAGGTACATAACACACCAGGAAAGAAGCCACGAGCCTCCCAAACCCATTGTAACGCAAGTATATCACCTGAATTCCTCTTTTAATGTGCGCTTTCCCCAGGATGCTCTTGAAAACTACTTCTTAGCTTCACAAGCGCCCTGTCAGAACCATAAATATTTCTCAAGAAACTGAAAACACTTTTTAAAAAGCCTTTAATAGCTATCATAAAAAGGGAAGGGTGAAATGTGAGGGAAAGAGAGAGCTGTCTTGATGAGGGGAGACGTTTGAAAGCCATGTGCATGCCATAACAAACAGCCAAGTGAGCTTCCTGTCTGCACAGTACTGCACTGATTTTGCAACAAGGGGAACATTTTGCAAAAAAAACCCAATCTGAAGTTGACGGGAGTGCAGGGTTAGCATTTCACGAAGCTACAGTTTATGGGAAGGGGCTGTGGCTACGATTGCTAGCTCTGGATTGTGAAATTGCTGGAAATGTTGGGGGTGGAGCCTGGTGAGGGTGGGGTTTGAGGAGGGGAGGGACCTCAGAGCCCACCCTCCAAAGCAGCCATTTTCTCTAGGGGAACTGATCCCTGTAACCTGCAGGCCACCTGTAAATCCAGGAGGTCTCCAGCAACCACCTGGAGACTGGCAACCCTAACCATGGTTCAGTGACAGAACATCTGCTTGGCATGCAGAAGGTCCCAGGTCCAATCCCCAGCTTGTCCAGCTGAAAGGCTCAGTTAGCGGGTAATGGGAAAGACCTCCAACTGAGACCCTAGAGCAGGGGTGTCGAACTCATTTGTCATGAGGGCCGGATCTGACATAAATGAGACCTTGTTGGGCCGGACCATGTGTGTCATAAAATGTAATGCCAGGTAGCAGAGATATAAACACAAAGGGTTCCTTTTTAATTTAAAATAAAAACATGCTTAAAACATTAGCACTCTTGCAATATTTTGTTTGTGTAACAGTATCTGATACCTCTCGCTCTATATTATTGCATCAAAATGTCTGTGCTGTTGCAATCTTGAGTATGCTGTTCCGGTGTGTATCTGTAAGATGCAAACCTACGAGGATGCAGCAGCAGCAGAACTGGAAGAAGAAGCAGAAGACAGCCAGTTCCACTGTGGACCTGATAGAAGCCCTCGGGGGGGGGGCTGATTTGGCCCCCGGGCTGCATGTTTGACACCCCTGCCCTAGAGAGCCATTGCCAGTCACGTGTGGATGATACGTACCTTAATAGACCAGTGGTCTGATGCAGGAGAAGGCAGCTTCATTTCTGTTCAGGAAAAGAAGTAAGAACATCAGAAGATAACAATAGCCCTGCTGGATCAAACCAGTGGTCCATCTAGTCCAGCATCCTCCTGTCTTGCACAATGGCCAACCAATTCCTCTGGAGGTCCAACAACAAGGCACAGAGGCTGAGACCTTCCCCTAATGTTGGCTCCTGGCACTGGGATTCAGGGTTTTACTGCCTCTGAGCATGGAGGTTCCCTTTAGACACCATGGCTAGTAGTCACTGATACACTTATCCTCCATGAATCTATCTAATCCCCTTTTAAAGCCGTCTGTGCCTGTGGCCATCACTACATCACCTGGTAGCAAATCCCACATTTTCATCACTTGCTGTGTAAAGAAGTATTTCCTTTTTGTCCATCCTGAATCTATTGTCCATCAGTTTCATTGGATGCCCTTGAGTTCTCCTATTTTGGGAGAGAGAGAAAAAGTTCTCTTTGTCAACTCTTTCCACCCAGTGCATAATTTTATAAACCTCTATCCTTTCCCCCTTTAGTCATCTCTTTTCTAAACTGAAAAGACCCAGACGCTTCAGCCTTTCCTCATAGGGGAGGTTGCTCCAACCCCCTAATCATCTTGGTTGCCCTCTTTTGTACCTTCTCCAGCTCTGTGATGTCCTTTTGGAGAAACCATGCTTTCTGGCTCCAGGCCTGTGCCTCCCCTCCTTCCCTGGAAAAGTTTCAACTGCTAAATTTCTGTCAAGGCTGATGTTCACGGCACAATACTGACCCTAATGACACTTTCATAACATGTGCGCATGCGTATGCAAGCAGGAGAAGCTGCCTGTAGGAAAAATCACTTTCTTTCTGAAAAATGCAGCCCAATTATGCCCCTCCAAAGCCAAAGGTTCAGGCCTCAGGGAGAATCTGAGGACGGCATCCGAAATTCTCCTCATCTGAACCTCTTCCTGGATTTTGGAGTTCTGAATAAACTAGTCTTGTTTTATGTATTCACTAGGGAGCAAAGCCCATTGTGGAGGAAGACAACGGGCCCTAGAAAGGGAGGGAGGGAGGGAGGGAGGGAGGGAGGGAGGGAGGGAGGGAGGGAGGGAGGAAGGAAGGAAGGAAGGAAGGAAGGAAGGAAGGAAGGAAGGAAGGAAGGAAGGAGGGGGAGAGTGAAAGAAAGGAGAGAGGAAGAAAGGAAAGGGGGGAAAGGAAGGGAAGAGGGACGGAACGGGCTTCTCTGGGCCTACTGGCAGCCAGTCAGCCCCGGCCAGCATCTTCTGATTGCCAGTTCTTGTACCGAATCGATTGTGGCAAGCATAGAATGTTGTGGAACCAAAATTCAAATATATATAAGGACAGATTGGTTGGTTTCAGAATATCTTCTCCAAGATACAGCTTACAGGATACTTCACAACAAATCAGTTAAAGGCTACAGCACCAAAACAGCATTCATCACAGAAAGAAATGACAACATTCCACTCAACCTCCCTCATAAGAGCTGTGCTAAAGAAACATCAGTCAACCCCCCCCCCAAAAAAAAGGTACAGTTTTTGATGTTTTATAAAGCAACAAAAGAAAGGGAGAACTCCAGACTTCTTTCAAAAGACTGTTATACATTGTTGGCACCATGAGAGAAAACAAATGAACCTTCACTGAAGCTAACCATACTCAGTAGGCAAAAGGGACACCCAGAAGAAATCTACAGGCTGCTTTAAGCTGACAAATGGAAGAGGTGGTCCTTCAAGTGATGTGAGCTTCAGACCATGAAGCATTTGTTTTTGAATGGATGCGTTAGCCATTCTCTCTGTTTCCATTATTACATCCCAGTTTTATACACCGCGCTCTGTTCGGCCATAGAGTTCAGTCCTTTCAATTCATCAGTGTCTTTTCCCTTCGTCTACATTACAGGTGAGCAATATGAGTTTTGCAATACTGTACTGATAGTTGCCTCAAGATTTTGGTTGTGTGGTGTTTTACTAGTTCACAGAAGTGTAACTGCAGAACAATAAAAAATCCCCACATACACACATGCACACACGCACATACACAAACACACAAGAGTCTCGGGGAATATATTTATTTAATTTATGCATTTACATTATGTATACCCTGTCTTTCTTACTGAGACTCAAGACAAATTACATAGTGTAAGTCAAACACAATCAACAGGGTGGGACGTCTACTGAACAGTACAATAGGAATTGGATTGCAGACATATGCAGCAGACCACAAACCTGAAACAGAGCTGAAAGAAAGCTGACAACCAGGCATAAGCATTTAAACATGACATGCTAAATGATGCAGAAAATTCATAGTAGGCGCATACTTACAGATGAGAGTAATGCAATCTGCCATTCCTGTCCCTTTACCAAGGTGACTTTTTGAACCGTTTCATTGCAGTACAACCCTATTAGTAAAGGTAAAGGTTTCCCTTGCTCAAAAGCCAGTTGAATCTGACTCTAGGGATGCGGTGCTCATCTCCGTTTCCAAGCTGAAGAGCCAGCTCTGTCCAAAGACTTCTCTGTGATCATGTGGTCGGCATGACTAGACATTGAGGTGCACAGAAGGCTGTTACCTTCCCACCAAAGTATTTATCTACTTGCAATTTCTTGCTTTTGAACTGCTAGGTTGGCAGGAGCTGGGACCAGAGACGGGAGCTCACTCCATCATGCGGCACTCCGGTCTTGAACTGCTGAACTACCGACCTTCCAGTCTGCAGTTCAGCATCTTAAACACTTGAGCCACCACAGCCCAATCATTACCTGTGCCGAAAAGTCCTTCTGGACAAGTGAGCTTTGCATTTCATGCAGGAAGCCAGGAGAGTGAGAGCCTTCCTAACTTCATCAGGCGGGCCATTCCATAAGGTGTGTGTGGGAAGGGGGGATAACAGAGAATTCACATGTACAAGCAGTTGTTGATTTTGCCCATTTGCAGGGTGACACCAACAGAAGGCCCTGCTCCCATGAGCAAAGCTGTTGTGGTATTCTTACACTGGGCCCTTTCTGCACCCGTACTTTGTCTCAGTTCCTTCCATTCTGCATTCCCTCTTTGCTTCCATTTCCAGTTTGTGTCGGAGCTTTCTCTTGTTTCCACATTTGTTTTACAGGAATCTTCCAGCACACCGTTGCCCCACAGTTACCAAAACTCCTTTTGCTTCGAGTCTTTGTTCTCATCTGCTTTCAAATCGCCAATCTTTTCTAAAGTGGCATTGTTTCTGTGGGCATTTAAGTGCTGCCCACTGTCCTCCCCCATTTCTGCCTCTCTGTCTTTAGGTTGACGCTCCCTCCCTGTTCTGTTTTTTTCCCCTCCTTCTCCAAAGACAAAAGAGGATGTGTCCTCCGGCTCAGGCAAACTCTAAAAGAGCCAGAGAGAGCATAAGAAGGAATCAGTAAATACAAAGGACGAGGGGATTCCCTGCTCCCAAATGTGTCAGTCTTATATGTGTGGGCCTGGATTTTCCCCTCCCTTCCCTTTCTTTTTGCAGAATCACAGAGGGGGGAAGGAGGGGGTTGGGTCTGCAGTTAAAAGTTTAGAAAGATGTTTGCCTTTTTTTTCATCCTAGACAAAGCTGCCAGTTAGCTCAAAAAATGTGGGTCTTGTTTGTAGATGCAGAATGCATACAGAACAGAGAAATAAATAAACCGGGGGTGGGGGGGAAGAGTGCAGAGGGAATGTGTGTGACTGTAAAGTCAACCCTTAAGGCTTCACTTCTCGGATTCTCCAGAGCAGGCTGTCAGTGCAAAAAGGACCATTGTGTTATCCATATACACAAGTAACATATTTGGGAGATGCTAATGAAATGAGAATGGCAATGTATTTCACATATAACATTTCTGGAACTAATTATAGAAATATTCCTAGTTAAACTGGAATTAAGAAGAAATGGAATGTGGGCAGAGAGAATTTGGGAACAAAAGAAGGGGGGTTCTGTTTATCCCTCCAAAAAAAAGTGCAAAATTTTCTGTGTCAGCAACAGAGAACGATTCCAGTTTTCCTTTCCTTCCCAGTTAGGAGAGGCATTTGGGATGCTCCTGCACAACTTCTCCCAACAGGGACAAGATGTATGGATGCTTGTGAGATTCAGAAGAGCTAGATGGGATCAAGAGTACTTTTTGCAACACAGTGTAACCCATGCATACACACCTGTGAGCACATGTGCACTACAGGACACGTTATTTGTCTGAGGCACTATAAAATAGATATTCCCTTTTGCTAATGGCCATTTCACTTCCCAGGTACCACACTGAGAAAGATCAAGATGGGCAGTCATTTTAGTCTCTCTGTAGCAGCAGAAAAGAGAAAGAGTTCAATAGCTCCTTAAAGACTAACAAAATGTGTGGCAAGGTATGAGCAGTTCTCTTACAAAAGGAATTTCAAAAGGAGTTTAGAAAGAGAGACTGCTGAATTGCAACTGATAATGAAGTTCAAGACAATGCATCCTCCTGGACTGAATCAAGAACTAGGTTTCCTGTCTCATTACCAATACTGATTTCTCCACGCCTACTACCCCTTGTATATCACGCCTAATCCACTCACACCTGCTATTGTTGTTTCCCTGTTATTGTCATTTGTCTGCTGTTGTCATCCAGCAGCTGAAATCACTTTACTCTCCAAGACAGAAGGACAGATGGACTCACATTCTAGCTGTATCTGAAGAAGTCAGCAGTGACTCAGGAAAGCTCATACCCTGCCACAAATTTTGTTAGTCTTTAAAGGTGCTATTGAACTCTTGCTATTTTCTGCTGATACCACACTGAAAGGGAAACTCAAGAAAACAGAAGGATAAATGCCAACATTTGCAACTGTCCCCCTCTGTACCAAGCAAGGCAAATCTTCCCTTTTGATAACTATGAAGTGATATATGGTGGTCCAGTGTTAAAAACAGCAGTCACAGAAAGAATTGAATTTAACAGGGGAAAGAAAGGTCTGAACAGAAAAGCAGCCCTTCAATCTGCATATTATCTCTAGACAATATGGAGAAGTCATTTTTATGGGGAGACAGAATTAGGCAGCTCCAAACAGGTAATTTAAAATTATAGGTTAAATCCAAGGAAATGATGATAAGGTTAAGCAGCTGGTATGACTCATTTCTTCAACTTTATTCACAGTGCTGGTTACTGCATTAGAAAATTACTTCATAACAGCTGAAAAAATAAAGAAGTTCTTTCTTGGTATATAAAGAGGGGGAGAACAAAGTGGCACAAAGTGACGGAGATGAAGAAAAGGGGGGGAAGGAAGGCCCTTCTGATAATGCCATGTGGGTCCTAACCTGACTCCCGCTTGACAACTGGTAACCAGACCACTACTGACAGGGGCAGACTTCCCTTTTGGTGTTCTGGAGGTAATTTCAGGAGAGGTAATATAAGTTTCCACACACTCCCATCCCATCCACCTCCAAAAGGCATGAGTCTGCCTACATGCTGTGTACGGTAAGATCATCGGTCCTCCTAGCTCCAGGTTTTCTACTGTGAATGGCAGTGGCTCTCCAGGGCCGTGGTCTTTCCCAATCCTGCCTCATTCATTCATTCATTCATTCATTCATTCATTCATTCATTCATTCATTTATTCACTCATTCATTCATTATTTAATTTATTTAGAACATTTCTGTGCTTGCTCTTCAGAGCCCTGCTTGGGGCAGCTCCCAATTTAAAAAACGCAGCATATAAAAAGCCATTAAAAGAAGCCATAACAACAAACAATCCATTAGATGTTCCTTTTTTAGTTGGCGATGCCAGGGATTGAACCTGGGAGCCTGTGTATGCAGAGCTCCTGCTATGTTGCTGAGCTATGGTTTTTCCCTCCCTGCAGTTTTGTGTAGTGGTTAAGAGTGGCAGACTCTAATCTGGAGAGCTGGGTTTGGTTCCCCACTCCTCCTCCACATGAAGCCCGCTGGGTGACCTTGGGTCAGTCACAGTTCTCTCAGAACTCTCCCCGCCCCACCTACCTCACAGGGTGTCCATTGAGGGGAGAAATGAAGGGAAGGAGATTGTAAACCACTCTGAGATTCCTTCAGATAGTGAAAAGAGGGGTATAAAAAACAACTCTCCTCCTCCTTCTCCTTCTCTTTCTCCTTCTCCTCCTCCTCCTCCTCCTCCTCCAAAGCATGGGGAGAATATAACTCACAAAACAGAAGGAGGTGCCTTTCTTCCATCTCAGAGTCTGAACTAGGGCTGCCAGGCCTCCCCAGATTAGCAGGAGACCACCTGCCAGTAGCCCTCTCCCCCTCCCCCTCTCAGTGGGCCAGCAGAGCAAAAACGGGGGTGGGAATTGACCAGTGCTGGTGATGCAGTGACATCACTTCAACCCAGAAGTGATGTGGATGCAGAAAATATTGAAAATCCCTATTAGAAAAAGTCTGGAACTTCTACTCTTAGGTTTGACAATGGAAAAAATTAAGCAAGAAAAGAGAACAGTATTATGGTACATGATCATGTCGGCGAGAATGGCTTTTGCGCTACAATGGAAATCGGATAAAGTACCAGATATACAGGACTGGTTAAGAAAACTGCTATTTTTAGCTGAAATGGATAAAATGACTAAAAATTAAATGGACAAATGGCAGAACAGTATTTAAATGAATGGGAAGACCTGAAAATATATATGGAAACTGAATATAAAATGAAAGGGAAAATGTATAACCTTGAATCTTATTGAAAATGGAATAATGTTAGATGAGTTAGATTTCTGTATGCAAAAAACATGTTACCTGGTTTATCGATTACTATAAATAAACCTGATTACTGTTAAATTTTCTTTGTTATTGGCAATAGCAGTGTTGGAAGCCTATTGGGGGGAAGGGGGAAGGGATATAGTTTATAAGTGGATTTGGAAATTGTGTTTAACAATGTTGAATATATTCCAATAAAAACTTTTGTTATAAAAAAAAAACCCCAGAAGTGATGTCACCTTGTAGGAGCAACGCCCAACCATTTGCCCAAAATTCTTTGGTTAAACCAGAAGTGACACCATTGCATCACCAGTGACATCATTCCTCACCAGCAAGCCCCACCCCATCACATTATAAGTGTCCTTCCAATTGCCAGCCTTGGCCCAGCCACCCTAATCTGAACATGTGTTCAATTTGCTGTCTTGAGTCAGTCTGATTGCCCATTTCTGGTTGTTCCCTCATTGAAGCTAGCCCACCTGGCATATGAGGGACCCTGCTTTTTCTGTCATTGTCCCCATTCTGTGGAAGGGGCTCAAGGGGAGACGGAGCACACACCTTTCTTGGAAACTTTTAGGAGATACTTTAAGGCTGCTCTACTCACCCTGACTTTTAATGGAGGATAGGTACATTTTATTGCATTTTATTATGTGGAGGGAAGGGAGTCTGGATTTTATTTTATTTTGCTCTAATTGTGGATTGCAAGGCACATTGAACTATGGGGAAAGAGGGACATAAGTGTATGACTAAATAAATACGGCTAGGTTGGAAAACCTACTTCATACTGCCAGACCATTTTGTCTAACTCAGTAAATTGCTCCCGCTATAGAGAAGAGATTTGGGAGTGGGCGTGATGAAGTAGGAGATGGGGGTTGGTAATTGCTAATTGTTCTGGGGAAGCAGCTGGAATCTTCTGTTTCTCCATCTTGCACTCCTGTTGCCCTGCCACATTGACACAGTCATTTGTGACTGAGTCACCCATTGTGAGTTGAGTCACGGCAGAAAAGACTCTGGCTTTCAAAGGATTTCTCAGACGCGACCTCCGGTTTCACATGGGGCAGTCTGAAGAGGCCAAGTATGTCCAAGGGTAGTTCACTCTCATCAGATCTCAGAAGCTAAGCAGGGTTAAGTGTGGATAGGAGGCAACCAAGGAAGCCCAGGATTGCTACACAGAGGCAGGCAGTGGAGAATCACCTCTATTGCTCGCTTGCCTTGAAAATCCTATAGCACCACCATAAGTCAGCTGCGACTTGACGGCACGTTCCACCACCAAAATCATATTTGCCTGAAGAGCAACATCCATTGCCTGATAATCATGGGTGAAAATCACCAGTTTGTCATGACTCTGCCATGTCAAAATGACCCTCTCTTTTGAGGGCTTCCCATAGTAGGGGATCTCAGCCAGGGATGTTATACTTCATAATTTCATAATTATGTGAGCAAAATAAAGCTCACCTTGACAAGGAACCACATGGCTCTTTGGGAGTTCATGCATCAGCCAACATCACGGAAAGGCTCTTGATTAGCTTCACAAGTGCCGGCACAGTAATGGAATGGACTTTCTAGGCAGCCACTCACTCAGATTAGCTTTTTAAAGCCTTCCACTAATTGTTTTTTTCCTCACTTGTATCAGCAGGAGACCCAATTATAGCCCCAGCTTCATTTTACGATAACCTCCTTTTTAAATAGCATAAGTCACCCTTTCACCTTTTCATTACCCAGATAGCTTAAAGCTCTGGTACAGAAATGGCACAAATGTTAAAATTCCATTTTTCAAAAATGAGATTTTATAATCGTTGCTCACCTTCTTCAATTTAATTTAGCACACGTTTACATCCTGATACTTACCAGTGAATCTATGGCCGCCATCAGCTTCAATCTTATGCACATAATTATGTGCATAAATTTGTTTCATTATCTTTGCCTAATATTCTGTTTGCAAGTCATGCAGTTATATATTTTAGTGCCAACCCATGCGCTATATATATTCATAAGATATAAATATTATATATATATCTGAGATTGCTTGTTGCATCTGTACTGTATATTCTTTATTACTGTAAGTCGATTGGGGTTGCTTTGATGGAAAAAGCAAGGGGCAATTTGTAACTGTTTTGCTTTTTGCTTGTTTTTCCTCCCTTTTCAGTTTTTTTGTGGGGGGTTTCTACTAAAGCTGTCCCATAACAGCGGGGTTAAGTTTGTGCTCCTTTTCCTGCAGATATTAAAATCTTAGGCTAGGGAAGACAGTAGGTATATAGGAGAGAAAGTGTTGTTTAATAGTAAATAAGAACATAAGAGAATCCAATGTTGGATCAGGCCAATGGCCCATCCAGTCCAACACTCTGTCACACAGTGGGCCAAAAATTCCAGGTGCCATCAGGAGGTCCACCAGTGGGGCCAGGACACTAAAAGCCCTCCCACTGTTACCCCCCTCCAAGCACCAAGAATACAGAGCATCCCTTGCCCCAGACTGAGAGTTCCTATCTATACCTTGTGGCTAAATAGCCACTGATGGACCTCTGTTCCATATGCTTATCCAATTCCCTCTTGAAGCTGTCCATGCTTGTAGCTGCCACCACCTCCTGTGGCTTTGAATTCCATGTGTTAATCACGCTTTGGGTGAAGAAGTACTTCCTTTTATCCGTTCTAACCCAACTGCTGAGCAATCTCATTGAGTGCCCACAAGTTCTTGTATTGTGAGTAATGTTGTATATTGTACATTCAATAACAACAATAAACTTTAAATTTAAAAAACAGTGGCTGGGACAGAGGGGCAACCTGAAGGACTTAGCCTGGGTTCAGAATCACCCATCAGGAACAGCTCAGGATGTGTATGTGTGTGTAGTTTGTTTTCTTGTATTATTTGTCGGAACTGATTGGTTTTATTAGGTATTTTCCCCATGAGCCACTTTGGGTCCCTGTGAGGAGAAAAGCGGCATACACATGCAACAAATAAGTAAATGAATAAATAAAATGGGTGCATTTCGACTTTCTCTGTGTATCTTTAATTCGTCTTTGTATGTACTAATAATGTCCAGTGTATGCATAAATTATAACTATCATAGGGTACAACATGCATAGACAATACAATTGAGTGCACAAAATGAAGAGCAAAAAAACCCTAGAGCAGTGCATAAAAACACAAAGCACACCCCACTTCTCTAAGGCTGTGGCAACTGAATTCAAAAGAAAGAAAGAAAGAAAGAAAGAAAGAAAGAAAGAAAGAAAGAAAGAAAGAAAGAAAGAAAGAAAGAAAGAAAGAAAGAAAGAAAGGAAGGAAGGAAGGAAGGAAGGAAGGAAGGAAGGAAGGAAGGAAGGAAGGAAGGAAGGAAGGAAGGAAGGAAGGAAGGAAGGAAGAAAGAAAGAAAGGAAGGAAGAAAGGAAGGAAGGAAGGAAGGAAGGAAGGAAGGAAGGAAGGAAGGAAGGAAGGAAGGAAGGAAGGAAGGAAGGAAGGAAGGAAGGAAGAAAGGAAGAAAGGAAGAAAGGAAGAAAGGAAGAAAGGAAGAAAGGAAGAAAAGGAAGGGAGGAAGAAAAGGAAGGGAGGAAGAAAGGGAGGAAGAAAGAAAGGGAGGGAGGGAGGGAAGGAAAGGAAAGGAAAGGAAAGGAAAGGAAAGGAAAGGAAAGGAAAGGAAAGGAAAGGAAAGGAAAGGAAAGGAAAGGAAAGGAAAGGAAAGGAAAGGAAAGGAAAGGAAGAAAGAAAGAAAGAGCCATGTACCCAAACAGGCAGCAATGACAATTGCTGTGCTGAGCGAGAAAGCGCATGCGTCCCCATGAAATCCTGAAAGGGATGCTTTCTAAAATACAATTTGCTGTTTTGCTGTCGACGGGTCTCGAGAAAACCAATATGCAAAAAATAATTTAAAAGCCAGATAGCTGAGAACTAGTTTATATAGAACAGGGACGGAGGTGTACTTTTTCCCCCACCACCAAGCTGTGAAAACAATCCAGCTTGGCTGCCGATGTGAGCATAATTAATAAATAACACTTTGAGGCACAGTGACATCAAAGCACTGAGGAGGGAGAGAAAGTTTGTGTAACTGGGAATGAAAGCAGCAGAACAGTGACAAAGGTCTCTCCCCCGGGTCACTGATCTATATGAAAAACTCGGAGTAAAGACAGAGAAATGGAATCGAGACGGTGCCAGCATACATAGCCAATGAATCAGAGTGTGCACACGGAATCGTAAATCATGTATTCACTATGGAAATATTTTGCATCCTAATTCTTTCCAAAAGAGTGATGACCACTCTAGAGATATGACACTTTTAGCGGAGATTGTACCGCTAGAGATAGGAGTGCCTGCGTTCAATGGGATCGCAAATCTATTCGCAGGAGTGACTGGAACTGTTTTTGTTGCAGAGCTGCTCTTCTGTATATAAAGCAGCTCCTCAAACTCACTGTGCAGGGACAGCGCCGTTAAAGCAGCCTTTGTCTCAAAAGCTGGCTTGGAATGTCGTGCTCCTCAGTGCATGCTGGGAAAGAAAAAAGTTTTGACGCTTGGTCTGGGAGAAAGGTGGCTGCATCCCCCTGGGATCTAAAAGAGTGACAGACTAGCGCTTAGGAAATGGCCTTGGGCTGAGGCAGACCATCTCACTTAAATGACATGCCACAGAGTACCCAGGGCTCTTTTTGTAGCAGGAACTCCTTTGCATATTAGGTGACACCCCCTAATGTAGCCAATCCTCCAAGAGCTTACAGAGCTCTTTCTTACAGGGGCTACTGTAAGCTCTTGGAGGATTGGCTACATTGGGGGGGTGTTGCCTAATATGCAAAGGCATTCCTGCTACAAAAGAGCCCTGCAGAGTACCCTAATCGGGTATGGGGTCCCTGCCCTGTGTCAGAAGCAGCAGGGCTCATGTGGATTTCTCCGAATAGCACCCTCCCTGGAGAATCTGCAACTCATGTCTCACTGCATTATATCTCATTCAGGGTGGGGCTGCCGACTTCGGCTGGTGGCCTCCTGCTCTTCACCCCTCCCCCAACTTCTGCTACTGCTCTAATGAGCTGTGGGAGCAAATGGGGGTAATGGTGTTTTTGCGGTGTCATGACATCATTTCCAGATGAGAAATGGGAGTGACATCACAGTATCATGCAATGCTCTTGGGATCTCCCTGATCCATATGGTTTTTACCATAAAGATCAGAAGGATTTCTAGAGCATCACACAATGGGGCGACATCTCTTCTGCCTCTTCAGACAAAAATGAAATTGCAGCATCAGATGATGTCTTTCTCACCTGTCTCCACCCCCAAGCCTCCAGCCATCCACCATCAAGGGCTGGCAACTTTAGGATATGGACCCCAGAACCTCTCTGTGTTCTCTGTAAGGTGTAGTGTAGTGGAGAGCCAGTTTGGTGTAGTGGTGAAGACCACGGACTCTAATCTGGGAGAACCGGTGTAACAGGCTGGATTCACCCCCCGGCCAGAGTAACCCCGGGATTACTCTGGCCTAGCCTAGAATAACCCCTGCCAGGCCAGGCCAGAGTAACCCCGAGGGTTAATCCAGACTAACCCCTGCCAGACAAACCTCTGCCAGGCCACATCAGAGTTACCCCAACTGCACAACACAACAATCTGTAACCCCGGGCCAAAGTAACCCCTCGGGTGTAAAGTTGCCTATGCCAAACTATCTGAACCTGGGTCTCACAGTCCCCAATATAGAGTGGTAAATTAAATGTCATTGTAACCAGCACAGTGTCAGCTTCTGAGGGTTTGAGGTCCATGAGAAACTTGTCAGCCAATCTGAGATTCCTCTGGGTAATGAAGAATGGGGTATGAATCCAATCTCATTAGTCAACAGAGCTCGGTAGAGGTTTGTCTGGCAGGGGTTAGTCTGGATTAATCCCCGGGGTTACTCTGGCCTGGCCCGGCAGGGGTTATTCTAGGCTAGGCCAGAGTAATCCCGGGGTTACTCTGGCCGGGGGGTGAATCCGGCCTGTTACACTGGGTTTGATTCCCCACTGCTCCACATGCAGCTGTTGGTGTGACCTTGGGTCAGTCACAAGTTCTTTTAGAGCTGTTCTCTCAAGGGCAGTTCTGGAGAGAGCTCTCTCAGCCCCGCCTACCTCATAGGGTGTCTGTTGTGGGGAGGGGAAGGGAAAGGGATTATAAGCTGCTCTGAGATTCCTTCGGGTAGTCAGGGTCGGCTGGAGATGTTTCTGCACCCTAGGCGGGGCGCAGATGCCAACCTCCCAGTGAGGCCTGGAGACCCACCATGCTGCCCCCACCTCCTTTCCCCCCAAGGGGGAGGGGGACGGCAGGTGAGCTGCAAGCCAGCGAAGCCTTGTGGCTGTGGGGCCTGCCGGCAAGCTAGGGAAGGGGCAGGGGGTTGGCGGGGGTGTTTGGCGGGGGCGGGGGGCTTTTGGCACCCCTAAGGGCCAGCGCGCTCTAGGCAAATGCCTAGTTTGCCTAGTGAGTGAGCCAGCCCTGCGGGTAGTGAAGGTCAGGGTCTAAATCCAGTCTCCTTGACTTTTTCTGTTGTCTACTCTGATGGGTAGCTGCTCTCCAAGTTCTCAGGCAAGGAAGAGCAGTTGAGATCTCTCAGCTGGAGGTCAGGGATTGAATCTGGAACCTTCCACCTGCAAAGTGTGTGCTCCACCGCCAGTGTTCCCTTTAAGCTGAGTTAGTGTGAGCTAGCTCACAGTTTTTTAGCCTCTGGCTCACACATTTTTGTCTTAGCTCAGGAAGGATGGCTCCAGAGCAAACTAATTTATCCAGTACCCAAATCATTCACTCACAACTTTAATGCCAGTAGCTCACAAAGTAGAATTTTTGCTCACAAGACTCCAGAGCTTAGCGGGGGCATTGTTCACCACTGAGCTAAGGACCCTCCCTTTCCCATTATTAACTATGGGGAGGAAAGAAAGGGACAGGGGATGATGGAACCAACCATTTCCAAGAAGCTGATCAGCAATCTCTTTCATTCCCTGAGGGAGGTCACAGATGCCCAGCCCCGGCGTCTAAAGCAGACGTAGGAAACCTCTGTGCAGATACATGAGTGGTGACTTGCTCTGCGCATAGTGGAAGCCTTCAGCTGGGACAGGGTTCTTGTTTGGCCTTCTGCTGCAGAACCAGCTCTATCAGAGTATACCCACCATGAGAAGATAACTACCGCAGTATTTATCAGACCGGTGCCACAGGAATGTGAGCAACACACTGATCGCTGTGCATCATGTGTCCTGAGCCGTGATTTAATCCCTCAAAAGCTGGAAAGCATCAAGTAGGAGGGTTTTTTAAAAAAAAAATCAAATATGCTCTATTATTAATAAGATGCTTGTAAGTCATCGCAGTAATTAAATTTTCATTATACTTTAAAATTTCTTTTGACCCGAATGCTGCGCCTGCGATGCCGGTTTTGTCACCGCACTGTGAAAAACAGTGATAAATGTGTGCGCAGCGTGAGAACATAATCAGGGATGCTAATTTGTTGTGAGAGCTTTGACACATTGTCTTCTGGTAATGGGCACTGGCAGCAAAAGAACGCACGGGGATGCTCAGAAAGAGCGGGACTCCCCATCCAAGGTCCCCATCCGCCCGCCTCTCCGTTTTGTTGGTTGCCTGTCGGCAGTGGTGCTCACAGCCTCTCACTAATATTCTGGGAGGGAGGGAGGGACAGGCATCGATATTATTTTTCATTACCATTTTCAGTAATGATTTTAATTAGATAATTTTCTGCACAAAATGAGTGGCGTTACAGTGCTTTCGAGGCTAATTAAAACAAGTCGTGCCCATTCATGCTGTCCAATGTACCATCCACCACATTGGTTGCCAATGATCACAGACAGATTCCATTCTTTCGTTAGGTTCCTCCTCCACCAAATCAGGTTCCCCCCCCCCCACATATTTATTATCCACATGCATTCTTTGGGTCGGTAATAGTTGATCAACATCCTGGAGGTACTCTATGAAGAATAGGCCAAACAACTACTCTGTATTATTGATTTACTACGTTTTTTAAAAAAATCCTGCCCTTCCCCTAAGAAGCTCAAGAAAGTGTATATCAGTCTTTCCATTTTAGACTCACAACAGCCCTGTGAGGTAGGTTAGGCCAAGACCCTTCCAAGTAGGGTTGCCAGATACCCCCTGGTTACCGGCAGGGGATGAGGAGTAGGGTTGCCAGATCCAGATTGGGGAACACCTGGAGATTTGGGAGTGGAGCCCGGGGACGACAGAGACCTCCATGAGGTACAATGCCATAGGTGAAAGGTTTAAACGATCTGAAGAGAAACCATTCAAGTAGACCCCAATGGAGAATTAAATAGGATCGAAAGGCTAGATTGACTATTACACCTCCACTCCTGGAACCTTATGGGATGAGGGACAAAACACCACGATTCAAACAAAAAATTGATATATTGTGTCTGCAGGACACTTGGTCCCAGGAGAACAGCCTCGTAATTTGAAAGGGCTTTCAAGCGTTTGCCGTCCCTGCTGTCAGTACCCACACTAAAGGCCATGCTAGTTGGGGGTCTAGTAATCTTTGTCTCAGTTGCTCTTAAGGCTGACATCCAGGTCCTGACCAGAAGAGCCCAGAATCATATCCAGGTGCTGGAGATTAGTGGCAAACACTTTGGATCTCTTCTCCGTGTGATTACATACATTCCACCTAAAAGTTCTAAGCCTTCAAGTGTAGATGCTATCTGGGCTAACTTGTTCATCAACCTGGATGCTCTGCACTCCCAGTTTCCTAACTCCCACATTGTCCTGTGCGGTGATTTCAACACAAGGACTGAGGCTGGTTCTTCAGGTGCCTCAAAGTGCATAAAAAGGTTGCTCTACATGCATGTTATTTGGCTAGGTCATCTCAGGACAAGTTCCTGAACAAGTCTGGTTTGAGGTTCCTTGAAATACTATCCTCCCATCATCTACATTGCCTCAAAGGAACTCTTCTCATAGCACTTATGCATATTTGTCCACCCAGGGTGTGAGCGCAATAGATTACATTTCAATCTCATCATCACTACTACAATATATTCATCATTTTGTGGCAGGCAATAGGGCTGAGAGTGATCACTGCCCTTTAAGTCTGTCACTTGGCTTCTCAGATGCAATTTTTTCTTAACAGATTGCAGGACCTCTCTGAAGGGGTCCAACAGGTGGTCTGTTCACCTGCATTCTAACATTGTACACATCCTGTAAATTGATGTTTTTCAACCTCTGCACAAAAGACCCCACTGGGGATGGCTCAGATACCCTGGAACTCTTCGAGGAAATGGTTTACCAGTTTAGACTCTTTCTCTCTAGTGAGGAATCTCCAAAACTTAAAACACATTCTTCTGCAGGCTGGTTTGATCAGGCATGTAGATCAGCTTAGGAGAGAGCGTCTTCATTGGGCATGACGGTTGAGCAGCCATGAAACTTGTCCCCTCCCTACTGCCCTTATATCTCTTAGGTCAGCCTACAAGAAGCCCCTAAAGCTAAAGAAACATGTTTTCACTCAATTACAATGGCAGGAGCTGGGCCAGGCTGCTCTAGAGAGGAAGGAATCCTGTTTCTGGAAGCTGGTCTCATGGGCCTGGGTGAAACTTCCACCCTGTTGGAGGCTCAGATCCCGGCATGCGCATTTCAATCAGATTTATTTTTTATTTTATTTATTTCTCAAATTTCTACCCCGCCCTCCCAGCCAAGGCCAGATCAGGTCGGCTTACATAAAGTCAGCATATATTTTGGAGCATCTTCTATTCCTCCTAATAGGGTCTCTATGCTAATCCCTCCTACTGAATTATCTATCTTGCCCCAGTGGTCGCCTGTATCAGTCTTCGAGATTAAAGGTCTGATCTCCTCTCTTTCTTCTGGCAAGGCCAGGGGAGGACATGATTCCACCAGAACTTTCTAAACACTTTCCTGACTGTTGGGCTCCAATTTTGGCCAAGCTTTGTACCCAGATCAACACCACAGGGATTTTCCCATTAGGATGGAAACACAGCATCATGGCCCCAATATTCAAAAAAGGGGCATAAACAGGTACCTGGCAATTATCGCCCAATTAGCCTGCTGGATATAGTCTTCAAAATGTACAGTAAATATCTCTTGGGTAAATTGGAGGATTGGGAAGCCTCCAATCAAATCATCTGCCCAGAGGAAGCGGGCTTTAGAAAAGGGTAAAGTACAATTGAACTTTGCTTGATCCAATACCATCTCTTCCTCAAAAGCATTAGTGGGCCTACCAAACATTTGTTTGCGGCATTTGTGGACCTAAAAGCTGCTTTTGATTCAGTGAATAGGAACCGGCTTTGGTTGAAGCTGGCCATCAAACATTGATAAACAGCAACTATTTTTGACATGTGAACTCCATAGTAATCTAACAGCCAAAATAAGAATGGGCACCTCTGGATTATTAACTGAGGATATTTCAATCCTCAGAGAAATAAACGAGGGGGGGGGGGTGTTCTACCTCCTCTCCTCTTCAGCCTGTACGTCAATGATATATTGATGAGATTGACAGGTTCAGAGTTTATTCTACCTTCATTTGGCCAACAGAAAATATATATTATCTTGTATGATGATGGTTCTACTCTCTCTTACACAAGTTGGCCTTATGATGATGCTGCACAGGCTTAGTAACTCCTGCAACAAAGAGTCTTTATGTATCATTCACTCCAAGACCAAGGTGATGGTTTTTGAAAGAAGTTGTGCAAGTTCCAGTGGCTTATAGGCTACACTCCAATAGATCAGTGCTGCAGTTTTAAATACTTTGGGGTAACATTCTCTGATAATCTTTCTTGGAAGGCTCACTCTTTGATGACAAAGTCCTCAGTTGCAAGATCGATCAACTGGGGCTATCCTTAAGTTCTATTGCTCAAAATGGGGCTTCTTGATAGATCCTTCCTTGAAATTGTTCCAGGGTAAAGTCATTGCCCAACTCCTGTGTGGCGCCGAGATCTGGGGTTATGACGACAACATGGTATCAGTTCTGGAGATAACATAAAATTCCTTTCTAAGGAAAATCTTTATCTTGCCTAAGGGCACTCTGGCTATCCTGCCAGAAGCTGAAACTGACTTATCTTCCATTAGGGTGAGTGTTCATACTGCCTTAATTAATAACTTGGGAAAGTTGAAGAATTCTCCCTCTAATTATCTTTCTAGGCAGTGCTTTATCCAACTCCAGAAAGACACCTTTTGGGTTGCCAGTTATCACAGGCCTTTCTGCTGATATCCCATATCTGTTGACCCCCCCACTGCTTCCCTCTGGATGGGTTCAAAATTCCAGATCAGATATTTAATATAGATGCTGCCTTAGATAGGGGTACTATTATTAGCACCAGATTTTCCCCATGGTTTAAACTGCTCAAACAGGACCACATCAGAGCTTCCTATTTGTCCAGCATCACCTTCCATAAATTTAGAGAAAGTTTTATAGCACTCAGATTTCAAACAATGAGAACTGCCATGTTAGTTGGACATTATCAGTATATACCAGTTGCTCAGCAAATATGTATCTGTGGAGCCTTGGGATTGAAGGATCTTCTTTGTTATATCTTGTCCTGTGACCTTTACTCAGTTTGCAGGGCCAAATTCCTTGCAGCCATTTTAGCTAGGCTTGCCCTGCATTTGGCAGCAGACAAAATCATCTGTCTTTTATCTGCTGAAGCTCTTTATGTCGCCTATTGGCTGCCAAGAAGATCTGAGCAAAACTTTTGTCTTGATTGCTAATGTGCTGCGATCTATGTTACACCCTGACCCTAACAATCTTGAGACTGTTTTTAACCTTGCCGTGTATTTTATTGTTATATTTATTATTGCTTGGGCAGTTGTTTTGTTATATTGTTATGACCCTTGGCCACACACAATAAAATCTTACCAACTTACAATGCCATAGAATGCACCCTCCAAAGCATCCATTTTCTCCAGGGGATCTGATCTCTGTAGTCTGGAAATGAGCTGTGATTCCAGGGGATGCCCAGGTCCCACCTAGAGGCTGGCATCCCTGCTTCCAAGGTTGTCTGTTAGCTTCATAGTGGAATGGAGATGCAAAGTCAGGTTTCCCAGATCTTTGTCTCACACTTTAACTACTATACCAAGCTAGTTCAGGCCTGTACAGCTTGTAAATTGGGACCTGTACATTGTTTTTATTGCTTTTCCTTTTTCTTGAAAGATCACAAAGATCAGATTTGTCCCACCTACTTCTTAGCAGATTTCCCATCCTCATGTTGTTTATTTTATGGTATTGTTACACCATTGGGGCATCAGATGCCACTTCGCACCATTTTTACAGCATCTTTACACCACTGATACACAATGGATGCAAGCCAGAACTTAAATTTTAACAGGAATATTCCTGTCCAGGTTTGTTGATATGATCAGGAGATCAGATCCCCTGCTGTGAGCAGAGAAGCCATAAAAGACACTTGACTCATACCACAACTGTTGAAAAAATTGAGGAATATCCCCCTGCTTGTGACCCAACAAACCAAACAAAGCCTGCCAACTGGTGGCTCAGTGAACATCCTGCTTATTTCCCATCTGTGACTGCAAAATCAGAGACTTGTCAAGTGCCTTTCAAGCCATTATGAAGCAGCGTACGTCACAGGCTTTATAGGTTTATGTTATTTGTTTGTTACCTTTCTATCCTGTCATCCTTTCATGGAACTCAGTGTGGTTGTATGTAGGGTCCACTGGTGGCCTTCCATCCAGGCACTGACCATCCAGAGACCCTCTTTGTTTCAAGTAAAGGCACTGGACTGTATAGGTGTAGACCATGTTCTGGACCATCAGACTATCACTCAACATATACCAACCCCCCCCCTTACATTTGTTTGGGTTCATTGCATATTGGGTTTCATACTAGAGTCTAGCATCTTTTTGAGCTGGGACTCCTTTTGTTTAGAGAGTCTTTTGGATAATTACTCAAAATTAGTGTGTAATTGCTGCTAAAAATTGATACCAATGAAATATTTTTGCAAGGCTGATGTAACACACCTTGAATGCAGGCCATTGTTGAGGGGTTGGCATGATCTGGTCCATGTTTCAAAGTAACTGAATAAGAGCAACAACTACTTTATAAGCATTGTATAACCTCCGCACTTGGGTTTTGAGTTAGGTTCTTTTTACTTTCTCCTTTAGATTGTAGATTTGTCCCTCCCCATTTTCTGTTGTAGTTTTATAGAAATGCAAATTAAAAAATTCCCCTTCGGGGGGCCAAAAAAAAAATAATGCAGGCCATTGTTGATTTTTCTTTATTTACTTACTTACTTCATTTATCCTTTACCTTTCTCTCCAATGCTTCTCTGCACCGTGTAACATACATTACAAACCCATGATATCTATACTGATTTGAGCGGGTGCAGAGGAGGGTGACGAGGATGATCGGGGGCCCTGAAGACCAAGCCCTGTGAGGAAAGGCTGAGGGACTTGCAGGAATGTTCAGTCTGGAGGAGGTTGAGGGGGGACATGGTTGCTCTCTTAGTATTTGAAGGGCTGTCACTTAGAGGAGGGCAGGGAGCTGTTCCTGTTGGCAGCAAAGGATAGGACTCACAACCATGGGTTTAAATTAAGAGTGGGAAGGTACCAGCTGGGTATCAGGAGAAACTTCTTTACAGTCAGAGTTGTGCAGCAGTGGAATCAGCTTCCTGGGGAGGTGGTGAGCTCCCGCTCGCTGGCAGTCTTTAAGCAGCGGCTGGACAAACACTTTTCAGGGATGCTCTAGGCTGATCCTGCACTGAGCAGGGCGTTGGACTAGATGGCCTGTATGGTCCCTTTCAACTCTGTGATTCTCTGATTCTATGATTTAGCTTGAATATAATTAATTACAGGATATTCAGACTAGAGGTTTCTATGATGCTCCAAAAAATTCCACGTTATTTTATTAAAACCCGATTACAGCAGGACAAGTGGTTTTTGGGGAGACACTGGAAGTGTCACCCTAGAATCTAACAGTTCAAGCTTGGGTAGAGAACATTAAGGATATCTGTTTAATGTCTTGTACACAAGGATAAGACTTACCTTTATGCAGAAAGGCCAAAATGTGTATCGCTTTAATTCGGTATGGTCCTTCCCTCCATTTTATCATCACAGCAGCCCAGCAAGATAGACAGTCAGTGGCCCAGCAAGCTTCTATGGCAGAGTGTGATACAAACTTCAACGTATTCGTTTTCCTGCAGGGAAAACTCAAATCTGAAACTAACCCATGCAAATTCTCCTGTCTGATATTTAGAGGCTGGTTTCAAATTTGAGCTTTCCCTGCAGGAAAATGAATATGTTGAAGTTTGTGTCATACTTACATTATATAGGCTGTTATCTCTGCATAACAGGAGTTGCTTGGATATGTACACATATCCCATCCAGGAGTTGCATTAAACTTTGGTAAAAATGGTCCAGATGGTCACCAAGTGCAAAGATAGAGGATCTTGCCACAGATCTTCTTGCTTGGAGCCTCGACCTTGCTGTGTTACTTTCTTCTGTACTTCAGTTTCCTCACAATTAAATTGAAAAAATATTTGTAGAGCTCCAAGGTATGTCCAGAGACAAAAAAAAAACACCAAACACATTAATGTATTTGTAGTGTGCTTTGATAAGTACCAGGCGCTGTGCTAACGAAACATCTTTCCTTTGTGTACAGGACAAACAAAATCCTGTTTGCTAATACTCCCCATTGGTGTCTCTCAACATACAAATCAGAAAAGATACAGGGAAGTGGTAACTTGACAGAAGAGTTAATATTATTTAGCAATATTTGCTTGGGAGTGGAGCAGAAATGTTCGATAGGTGTTTTTCTGAGCCTCTATACTTCAGAGAAACAAGAGCCACCGTACAGGATGGCTCCGACCTTTCCGTTGTTTCAGGCACCATATTGTGTCTGTGGTAGGCTACTGAACATGGTATGAAGCACACTTTCTCAGCTCTGCTACCTATCTGTAGATACCAGTCATTAAATCTCCATTCCTCTCCATTCTCTCTGATGTTCACGCACGTTCCCTTCATCTCAATTCAAGATGACATCCATCACAGTTCCCTCAAGATGTGGGAATCACAATTAATCAAAATCCTTGTAAAGTTCTGCAGAGACAACTTCCCTCTTCTTCTGACCTTCCTTGGGTATAATACACAAAGTGAACGGAATTAGATAGGATGGATTGCAAAGATTAAATCCATGTAATTAACTATGTTCCCATCTCATGCCAGGGGATGTGCCTCCAGGATCACAATATGAAACACCACTGTGTGGGTGGGGGTCAATACAGAGATCCCCAAGTACCAGTCTCGATTGCCTTGGCACCAGAGACAGAGAGAATAGTATCACAGAGATCCTTGGGTGCAGCTGAGTATGTTAACGGTTGAGTATGCTACAAGTGAAGTGGTGAAAGGAGAATATACAAAATGGTACGGGGTCAATGGCATGATTGAAGCTAGGAAATGGGAAGCAGTTTGGGGATCAGAGGTGGGCAAGAAATAGGGGCGTCACCAAAATGTGTTTAGAATTTGTATTTGCCTCATCTTATTTTTTAAAGGATTTTCTTACTTTGTTTTGATTATTGCATGTGCTCAGACACCTTAGATTATTCTCTGATCCCTCTAGTTTCAATAGGAATACGTCTGAGTCTGTAATTAGGGATAAAACAGATTTTGAGAGCTGCCTGGTTCATTTCAAATAGTTCCATTTCGATTTCATTTCTCCCTTGTGAGAAAGGAACCGGTGAGTCTTAATTTTTCTCCCCAGTTTCTCTTTCTTCATTTTGATGTTGTCTAATTAAGATTAACACGTTTGTCAGCATTATTTTTGGACTACTGGGGTGGAATACAAAGTTGGCATATAAATGATAGGAAAATGGCATAAAAGAAGCATCAGTGACAGCAACAAAAGCAAGAAGAACTTAGACAACATATGAAACAAAAAACTGAAAATAACTAATTAATCCCTGTAATTTTCTTGTCTTCCATCTTGTTGGAAGAACTTTTTTTGTTTTCCATCTAGTTTGCCATTCAGTTATGCTCTTCCTTGGCCAAGAGATTCTGCTTATAGGCAATTAGAGAGCGAGAACACATTTCTAGCTCTAAATTTGTATTTGCCCATCTAGTTGAGATGAAACGTTACACCTTCAGTCATAAGAACATAAGAACATAAGAACATAAAAGAAGCAAATGTTGGATCAGGCCAATGGCCCATCTAATCCAAGCCGCTCTGAGACACCTTTGGGTAGTGAAGGGTGGGGTATAAATCCAATCTCTTCTTCTTCTTCTTCTTCTTCTTCTTCTTCTTCTTCTTCTTCTTCTTCTTCTTCTTCTTCTTCTTCTTCTTCTGTCACACAGTGGTCAAAAACATCAGGTGCCATCAGGAGGTCCACCAGTGGGGCCAGGACAGTAGAAGCCCTCCCACTGTTGCCCCCCCCCCAAGCACCAAGAATACAGTGCATAACTTGCCCCAGCCTGAGAGTTCCTATCTGTACCTTGTGGCTAATTGACCTCTGCTTCCCTCTTGAAGCTGTCCATGAATCTTTTCCATTCGGTTCTAGAGAATTAGGAGAAAGCATTCCCATTTAAGGAATTACATTTCTCATACGCAGAGAAAGCACAGTGAGACATTTGAAAGCTACAGAAGACCGACAGAAGAATGGGCAAAGCCAAGTATTTGACAATCAAAGAAAGACAGGTAGTTACACAGCAGGTACAATGGCTTGCATTTGCTCTCCCCAAAAGGTGAGCCCTACATCCCACTGTCTTGTGGCTTAGCGATCGCAAAGCAAATTGCATAGTCAGACAATGAGAGTGTACTCAGCAAAGGGAAATGGCCACAGTCTGGGTTTATATGGGATCCCAAAAGCTCTTCTAGGGAGGAGAATGACTGATGGAATGACAGGTGGAAACTGCAGGACTGCTCAATGTGCCTGTCTCTTCCAGGTTAGACTTTTGAGATGTCTTTGCCCAATTAAAAAAATGAAGCCAACGTAGAAATTTCTCCTTATGCATAATATCTGAGGAATTTTGAAGGAAGGCCAAAGAGTTTCAATAAGATGAGTGCAATTTCTCAGGACAGTTTGGCATATTCATGAAAATGACTGCGTCTTGGCCTGGGGATCTCATGCTGGGAAATTCATTGGCCTTGATGGCCCCTGCAGGATCTTCTGCAGCCTCAAGGTCCTACTAAAATCTTCTGTTAGACTGATGCAGCCACCTCATGCCAACAGACCTTAATGTCAGCAACGATTATGATTACAAATGGAACTGGTCTGGAAGGACAACCTCCAGCCACTACCTGGGGGCCACAGCAGCATTTTTAGATCTGCTTGGGCCTGAAATTTCTGGTCAAGTCCCTGGAGATGTGAAAGAAACTGACATCGGGACATTAAGCAGGAAAATAACCATTGCTCCCCACACAACCTACTCAAGCCTCATGCAGTTATGGATGAGAGAATCTCCTGTTCCTAATTCTTTAATTGTTTAAAATTCCACTCCATTCTACATTCCACCCCTCTATGGATGTTGCTGAATTTCATGAGCATGCCATATAAGTCTGAATATTTCCATTACTTCAATGGTTAATCACTACTCAGGATGAAAGTGCTGCCATCTTTTCCCCTCAACCATACTAAAACAATTCCACAGAAATGTCTCTGCAGCAATCTATCTTCTCTCCACACTAGGACACACACAAAAAAATTGTGGGGCTACATCTTGTTCTAGGCTGGTGCCTCTCCTACTGCCATCCACTTAATTCCAGAGAAGAACTTCTACAAATTTATTCAGTGGTTATACTCACTATTCCGGACCTTCTCCAAGCAAAGAGACCAGGATGGGAAATTCCTGGAGATTTGAAGCCTGGGGAGGACAGGGACCTCAGTGGGGTACAGTGGCACAGAGTCCACCCTCCAAAACATCCATTTTCTCCAGGGGATCAGATCTCTGTAGTCTGGAGATGAGCTCTGATTCCAGGGGATCCCCAGGGCCCACCTAGAGGCTGTCATTCCTAGGCAGAAGCTCTGCCCATTCTCCAGTAGACCTCCAGTCTAAATCAATAAAAATCAGTCTGCATGGTTCTGGGTGGTGACTTGAATGGGATACCTGTGGCGGCAGCGGCAGCCCCCCCAAAGAAACATTCTGCTCATTCCCCTTCTAGAGTATCAGAGTTTGCACTGCTCACATAGGGGCTATGGATTTTTTGGATCTTTACAGTCTTCAAGATATAAGACTAATTTTAAAGCTGTTAATGAGGCAGTTGTTCTTGGGCTGGAATGGTCCTCCAGCCAAGTGAATGTAATATACTCTAAGGCAGCTGAGAATTTTGGGATGTCTCAGTATGATCTGATAAATAGGGGAGTATCTGCTTAAATCTACTGTATGGTGCAAGGTGGGGGCAGGTAGGTAGCTGGCTAAAGACAAATCCCTTCTGGATCATAAAATGCATGGATTTGGGTACGCAAAACAATTCAGTGTTGGAGACAAACACACTGCCAGAGAAAGAAAACAGAGACACACAGGGACAACCTTCTGAAACAGAAGCTAAGAGAACCCATCACAAGGGGGCTCACGATCCTCCCTGCAGTTGAAGAAGAAGAGGAGGAGGAGTTTGGATTGATGCCCCACCTTTCACTACCCAAAGGAGTCTCAGAGTGGCTTACAATCTCCTTCCCCTTCCCCTCCCCACAACAGACACCCTGTGAGGTAGGTGGGGCTGAGAGAGCTCTGACAGAAACTGCTCTTTTTCAAGAATAGCTCTGACAGACCTAAGACTTGCCCAAAGTCATCCAGCACCTGCAAGTGGAAGAGTGGGGAATCAAACCCGGTTCTCCCAGATTAGAGTCTGCGCACTTAACCACTACACCAAACTGATGGTGAGCACTGCCACCCTTCTTCCAAGTAGCTCAGGATGGGATTCCCCTCCTCCATTTTACCTTCACCTTAATTCAGTGACCCTTATCACCTAAGGGAGAGTGAATGGCTGAATGTTTTCCAGGGAGTTTCAGGGTTCAGAGGACTCCCAACTCCTAGTCCAGCATTTGTATCACTATACCATACTGGCTTATGTTAACTTGTACGCAGTAATATATAACATAACATAACAGTTTAGTAATATTTTTGTTCTGAGAAACTGACCGCCTTCGTTTTCAGAACGGGGGAGGGGAACAGAAGAGAAATATGAAAGTAGCGAAGGAGAGAAGGAGTCTAGGGTAGGAAGGATGGGATGTGAGCAAACCATAGGAATTCTTCCCAAAAATAGGACATACAGTTGTGATTAACAGTCTCTGGATTATCTTCATAAGAATTCCTGCCACTGAACACCACTAAACATTGCTTCATCTGAGTGTTCCAGTTTCACAGCCAATCTTGGCTCCTCCTCCTCTTCCCTGGACACTTTCAAGCGGAGGCTGGACAACCACCTTTTGGGTATGTTGTTGGTATTGTCGGGCTATCTTTTGGCTACGCTCCTGCAGAGTGCAGGGGGTTGGACTAGATGACCCACAAGATCCCTTCCAATGCTAACATCCTATGATTCTATGGATCCTCTCCATTCTCAGAGAGAACCAACATGGACAATTATAAACGTATTTATTGATTTGGCTACACAGCCAAAGAAGCATTTCTTGCTAAAGTTTCTATGCCGCAATAAAGGAATGTTATGAATTCTTTCTAAATTCACAGGGTCCTGCCCTGTTCCTTCAAGAAAGCGACAGCGATGACCTGCAAAATTGCCAATGCGCTGCCTTCTGGGTACATCTAAGTACATCACGATGGTATCTGACAAAGAGAGCTCAAACCCTATGATTTAGGGGGGAAAACTTCAAGTGGATTTCCTCTCGACGACAAATTAAGATCCTCAAAGTGATGCTATTTTCTTATGGATAGTCTGGGGTTTGCTTCTCGAGCCGTGTCAGCTTTCATCTTTTTTTCTCCCTAGCAGAAAGCCTGAAAGAATGGGCGGGGAGGGGAACCACAAAGTTGTGGAGCTCATGTAGAATATGAAAGACACTGCAACAGGATTTCTTTGAACTTCCACATGAGAGGATACAAACATAGCACCATTAAGACACTGCATGCCTAGTGGTGCCCAGCAGATTGGCTGTGTGCATTCTAAATACGTCTCAAAGCCCATGAGACACCGGGAGATCCACCACTGGATTCTCCCAGCATGTTTTAAAAATGTAATTGGAGTCATATGGGACACTGTTTCAGAGGAGACCAACGCAGTGATGGGAGTAGGTGGTCACCCATTTCACTCACACACCATTTTGTAAGCTGAAACCAAGTAATCAAGTTCCCCCCATGGTTATAAGCACTTAGGGAAAAAGAAAGGCAAAAGACAGTGATTAACACATAGAATTCACTGCCACAGGAGGTGGTGGCGGCTACAAGCATGGACAGTTTCAAGAGGGAATTAGATAAACATATGGAGCAGAGGTCCATCAGTGGCTATTAGCCACAAGGTATAGATAGGAACTCTGAGGTAAGTGAGGCTCTGTATTCTTGGTGCTTGGGGAGGGGGGAACAGTGGGAGGGCTTCTAATGTCCTGGCCCCACTGGTGGACCTCCTTATGGCACCTGGTATTTTTGACCGCTGTGTGACAGAATGTTGGACTGCATGGGTCATTGGCCTGATCCAACATTGGCTTCTCTTATGCTCTTATGACAGATCTTTTTTTTTTTAATGATCAATAACAACATGGGGGCAGTTTCCAACTGCAAAAACATTTGAGAACAGAAATGTCACTCTCCCCGCCCCCCATGCTCCTTGTCTGGCTATGATCCTCATTAGAATCCTAGGCAGCTCAATTTGCCTTCAAAAAGCTGATGACATATGTGATCTAGCATGCCCTGTTTGATCACCAGGGTGATTCCCAAACTAAAATCAAATGTAGAGAAATTACTATCCCTTTCACATGCAGTTATAACAATGGTTCCAGATGATGCCATATGAATTCCGTGTTCTCCCATTCTTTCCTCATTGAGGTTCCTATTTTCTAGGAGTGTATTTGTTATGATTCTTTTGCAGAATTGCAGGGCACGCTCCGCAGTGCATGGATGGTCTTAGCACTACTCTTCTGCTGCGTTCTCAGGTTGGCATGTTTTGGCCCATGATGGAAACCACAGTTCCAGCTGTCTACCTGCCAAGAGCTTACTGCCATCACCATTTTTTAAAAAAATGATATTTATGCTACTACAATTCAAAGAATTGTTGCCATTTGTTTTGTTCTACCATCAGGCAATATTTTAGATGTTGTGATACAGCAGCACTAATCAGCTCAAACTGGGGGGGAAATGACTCTTCTGCCGATGTCAGTAAAGAAAGGGGGGAAGTACATGCATGATCACCACAAAGAAAAACCCAGTGAGTGGACCAGTGAAGTGTCGTGGTTAAGAGTGTTGGACTAGGATCTCATCTGGGAGACCCAGGTTTGAATCCCCGCTCGTGCCATGGAAGCTTGCTGGTTCACCTTGGACCAGTCATGTTCTCTCAGCCTAACCTACCTCACTGGGTAGCCATGAGGATAAAATGAAGGGGAAGAGAATGACCTAAGCTACCTTGGGTCCCCACTGGGGGAAAAGGTAGGGTACAAATGAAGTAAATAAACTGTAAATAATAAAAAAAAAACCTGTATGGGTGGGGAACTCCAAGAGGAATAGAGTCTACATATATGTGGATATTGGGTGTGTGAAATAATTTCCTCTTGGAGTTCCCCACCCATACAGGGTTTTTTTATTATTTACCTGCTGTTTTCCCAAATCCAATTCTCTAATGGACAATAGAGACCATATTGCTCTATTTCCCAGACCACCTGGGTCTTACCTCTTCCAAACACTTAGTTAGTGCTGAGAGCCTAGAAGCAAGATAGCACTTCTCGATACAAGGAGCCATCAGGCCACCATCATCCCGTGTCCGTCAGAGCATTTGATCTTTAATTATTTTATTTACAAAATTTGTATCCGCTTTTCTGCCCTTACGAGAGCCACCAAAGTCACATTTTAAAACCAGTAAAATCAACTCTCCCCAAAAAAGACACATCATTAAAACAATTTTTAAAACTAAAGTTAAAATACATACAAAATATAAAAAGCAGCAATTAAAACATTGGTTAGGAACTACTAAGGGAATTCTAAGCAAAACAAAAAAGTCTTCACTCGCTGGCAGAAGATGGCAATGGAAGGGGGCAGATGAATTCCCCTGTGGAGAGAATCCCAGAGTTTTGGTGCCATGACCAAGAAGGTTGCCATACACCTAATCTCAGAAGGCAGGGGCACATGAAGCAGGGCCTCCAAAGATGGCCATCGTGGCTTGGTAGGTTCATAATTACAAATGTGCTGTAATTCCTCATGGCAGAGGAATGCAGGATGGCTCCAGTGTGGAACCACCCATAGTTCTTCAAATGTGACATAATGTTTCATAGATCACAGGTCAGATGTGAGAGAATATTTGTTGTTGTTGTTCAGTCACACAGTCAAGTCTGACTCTTCGCGACCCCATGGACCACATCACGCCAGGCCCTCCTGTCTTCTGTTGTGCTCCGGAGTTTGCTTAGTTTCATGTTCATTGCATCGATAACACTGTCTAACCATCTCATCCTTTGCCGTCCCCTTCTTCTTTGACCTTCAATCTTTCCCAGCACCAGGGTCTTCTCCAGTGAATGCTCCCTTCTCATTTGGTGGCCAAAGTATTTGAGCTTCAGCTTCAGTATCTGGCCTTCCAGGGAACAGTCAAGGTTGATTTCTTTTAGGACTGACTGATTTGATTTCCTTGTAGTCCAAAGGACTCTCAGGAGTCTTCTCCAGCACCATAATTCAAAAGCATCTATTCTTCAGCGCTCAGCCTTCCTTATAGTCCAGCTCTTACAACCATACATAACTACTGGGAATGCCATCACTTTGACCATATGGACTTTTGTTGGTAGTGTAATGTCTCTACTTTTTATTATGTTGTCTAGGTTTGCCATTGCTTTCCTCCCAAGGAGCAGGCGTTTTTTAATTTCATGGCTGCAGTCACCATCTGTAGTGATCATGGATCCCAGGAGCATGAAGTCTGTTACTGCTTCCATGACTTCCCTTTCTATTTGCCAAGGAGTGATGGGGCCAGATGCCATGATCTCAGTTTTTTTGATGCTGAGTTTCAAGCCAACTTTTGCACTCTCCTCTTTTATACTTAGCAAGAGACTCTTTAGGTTCTCTTCACTTTCTGCCATTAGAGTGGTATTGTCTGCATATCTGAGGTTGTTGATGTTTTTCCTGGCAATCTTAATTCCAGCTTGTGATTCATCCAGGCCAGCATTTCACATGATGTACTCTGCATATAAATTAAATAAGCAGGGTGACAATATACATCCTTGTTGTACTCCTTTTCCTATGCTAAACCAATCAGTTGTTCCATATCTGGTTCCGTCGCTTCTTGACCCTTATACAGGTTTGCGGTTCCAGGTCCTACTTGGGACGCCGAGGTCGGCCCGCATTGTACCTGCGCCCCCGCGCTCACTACAAATGAACTCATACAAACAGTTTCCTTTGGAAATTAAGTGGATAAATTTGGCCACAACTTTTATTGGTTACAGCTGTAGAGCATTGGCACAGCATGGGTCCACCGGATCCGACCTATCGGCTGGCCGGCGTGCCAGCCGAGTTAACCGTTACCCAGCCAGCCGGCATGGGTAGAGAAGGCGGGAGGGCAGGTAATCGGAGTTCACGTGGACGCTTGCCCCTATGTGAACTCCCCTGCCCTCTGGCTGTGAGGGTAAGCACTGTTATTCCTTGAGCTAGCCAGCTCCGTTCCGCCCTCACGCCAAGACCCTTAAGGGGTCCCCAACTCCGAAATTGGCACGCAGGCCGAATTCCGCCAACGGATCCGGCCCCATGCTGTTACCGCTGAAAGTTGTGACAAAGTGTGCAAGAAACAATAGGTAAACGCTAACAATATCATAACCTACACCCACTAAACCCCTTTTCATACACCCATATTCAAAATACCAAATCCCAACACCATAACACACAGGGAGGGATGGGTGGGCAAACCGGGCTCGCCTCGTGGTCGAGTGGGGAGGGGGAGCGGCTTCCCTGCTGCTTTTTAACGCCTCCCCCTCCCCGACCGCTCTGCTGACCCCCATTGGCTAGGGAAAGGGGGGAGGAGGCACGTCATTCCCCGCCGCGCCCCCGGCCCCCCTTTCCCCTTCCGGCCGGCCTCTTTGTCCCCGCCCGTCCCCGCAAATGGCGGGCCCGGGCTACCCGGGCCCTTTCTGCTTCTCAAGAGACCTGTGAGGTGGTCTGGTATTCCCATCTCTTTAAGGACTTACCATAGTTTATTGTGATCCACACAATCAAAGGCTTTAGCATAATCAATGAAGCAGAAGTAGATGTTTTCCTGGTGCTTTCTCCATAATCCGGTGAATGTTGGCAATTTGATCTCTGGTTCCTCTACCTCTTCAAAACCCCACTTGTACTTCTGGCAGTTCTTTATCCACGTACTTCTGAAGCCTAGCTTGTAGGATCTTGAGCATGACCTTGCTAGCATGTGAAATGAGTGCTATTGTGTGATAGTTTGAATATTCCTTGGCATTGCCCTTCTTTGGTACTGGAATGTAAACTGACCTTTTCCAATCCTGTGGTCATTGTTGCGTTTTCCAAATTTCCTGACATATGGAGTGCAGCACTTTAACAGCATCATCTTTTAAGACTTTGAATAGCTCAGCTGGGATACCATCACCTCCATTAGCTTTGTTGTTGCTGTCTAAGGCCCATTTGACTTCGCACTCCAGGATGTCTGGCTTGAGGTCAGTGATTACACTATCGTGGTCGTCATTGAGGTCCTTCTTGTATAATTCTTTTGTGTATTTTTGCCATCTCTTCCTAATCTCTTCTGCTAATGTTATGTCCCTACAATTTTTGTCCTTTATCATGGCCAGCTTTGCATCAAACGTTCCCTTGATTTCTCCAGAGATTTCTAGTCCTTCCTATTCTATTGTTGTCCTCTATTATTTTGCATTTTTCATTCAGGAAAGCCTCCTTATCTCTCCTTGCTGTTCTCTGGAAATCTGCATTCAGTTGGGTAAATCTTTCCTTTTCATCTTTGCCTTTTGCTTTTCTTCTTTCCCCTGCTATTTGTAAAGCCCCATCAGACAGCCACTTTGCTTTCTTGCATTTCTTTTTCTTTGGACTGGTGCTGATTGCTGTCTACTGTACAATATCACAAACCTCCATCCATCACGAACCTTCAGGCACTCTGTCTATCATATCTAATCCCTTAAACCTATTTTTCACCTCCACTGTATATTCATCAGGGATGTGATCGAGGTCAAACCTGAATGGCCTAGTGGTTTTCCCAACTTTCTTCAGTTTAAGTCTGAATTTTGCAATGAGTAGCTCATGATCTGAGCCACAGCCAGCTCCAGGTCTTGTTTTTACTGACTGTATAGAGCTTCTCCATCTTGGACTGCAAATGATATAATCAATCTGATTTCCATGTTGCCCATCTGGTGATGTCCATGTGTAGAGTTGCCTCTTAGGTTGTTGAAAGAGACAAAGCTCTGTTAGCCTTTGCCCGGCTTCCTTTTGTTCTCCAAGGCCAAACTTGTCCATTAGTCCAGTTACCTTTTGATTTCCTACTTTAGCATTCAAGTCCCCTATGATGATGAAGACATATTTTTTGGGTGTTAGTTCTAGGAGGTGTTGGAGGTCTTTATCAAACTGGTTCACTTCAGCCTCTTCTGCATCAGTAGTTGGGGCATAGACTTGGATTAATGTGATGTTGAATGGTTTGCCTTGGATTTGGACTGAGATCATTCTGTCATTTTTTGAGATTGTATCCCATTACTGCCTTTCTCACTCTCTTGTTGACTATAAAGACCACACCATGGCTGAGTTCAGACTGGCAGTTCGAAGCAGGAGCCAGTCATGGCAAAAAAGCCCCGGAACAAACTGTTCTGGGTTTTCCTGGTTTTCCGACTGATGCGGGAGCATACCAGGAGGAGGCGTGCGGGAGCGTTCAGACTGCTGGCCCGGAGGTGCAGCTGTAAACGGCTTTTCCCTGGTAATTCAGCTATGTGCGCATGTGCGCATCCAGCCGATTCGGGGAGGATCCCATTGCCCCGGCACCGCATTGGGTGGTAGAGCGGAGCACAGCCAATCATATCGCTGCTGCCTTATGTGCAACGCGGGTTGCTCCCAGCTTTTCGGGTTGATGTTCACACTTCCCAAAAGCGGAATGAAGTGGGATAAATGGGCTCTCAGGGATTTGCTACCGCTCTTACCAGATATCTTTTAAATGTGGGAGCGAAGTGGAACAGCACAGGTTGACTACGGGTGGGGAATGCCAGGCAGATGTACCTGTGTGAATGCCCCCTTTAATCCACTTGTAAAATATGGCTGAAACGTGGCTATAGCGGGGCAAACTGCCAGTCTGAACTCAGCCTATTTTTCTACAGGATTCTTGGCCACAGTAGTAGATACAATGGTCTTCTGAGTTAAATTTGCCCATTCCCGTCCACTTTTAGTTCACTGATTCCCAAGATGTTGATGTTCAGTCTTGCTGTCTCATTTTTGACCACGTCAAGCTTACCTTGATTCATAGATCTTACATTCCCGGTTTCTATGCAGTATTGTTCTTTGCAGCATCAGACTTTCTTTTCACTATCAGACACATCCACAACTGAGTGTCCTTTCAGCTTTGGCCCAGACACTTCACTCTTTCTGGGGTTATCTGTATTTGCCCTCTGCTCTTCCCCACTAACATATTGGACACCTTCTGACCTGGGGGGCTCATCTTCCAGTGTCATATCTTTTAGCCTTTTGTTACTGTCCATGGGGTTTTCTTGGCAAAGATACTGGAGTGGGTTGCCATTTCCTTCTCCAGTGGATCACATTCTGTCTGAGTTCTCTGCTGTGGCCTGTCCGTCCTGGGTGGCCCTCTACGGCACAGCCCACAGACTCATTGAACCATGCAAGCCTCCTCACCACATCAAGGCAGTGATCCATGAGGGAGGAGAGAATATTACCGGTTTCTAATTAGTCTGTCGGCTCATTCAATAATGCACATGAACATTTCCACATACATAAATATGAGCATGCTAAGCTATGCTGCTCTGTCATGTATACAGGTAAAGTGCCTGATTTTTGAAAAATTGATCCCAATTCTGTGGGATCAATAATCCATCTAGTCCAGCATCTTGTTTTTCAGAGCTGGCCAGATACCCTCAGAAGCCTACAAACAGGGGGACCTGAGACCAAAGCATTCTGCCATTGTTGCCTCTCAGAAACTGACTTTTCTTTTCTTTTTTTGCAAACCTGGGTCTTCCCCGCAAAAAAAAATCTTCAGAAATATTCCCCACTGCCTATATACACATTTTGCAGGGTTTTATCTTCAATTTATATAGTATGTGTATATTCAAGAAACATCATCTTGTACATATCTAATTATGAACATGGCTTCAAAGCATGAATCCAAAAAAACTACACTGTGAGGCCACGTACAAATAGGGGGGTAAAAGTAAAGGTAAAGGTTCCCTTGCTCGAAAGCCAGTTGAATCTGACTCTAGGGTTGTGGTGCTCATCTCCGTTTCCAAGCCGAAGAGCCAGCGCTGTCCAAAGACATTTCCGTGGTCATGTGGCCGGCGTGACTAAACACCAAGATGCACAGAACGCTGTTACCTTCCCCCCCAAGTGGTACCTATTTACTTGCAATTTCTTGTTTTCGAACTGCTAGGTTGGCAGGAGCTGGAACTAGAGACGGGAGCTCACTCCGTCATGCAGCACTCTCGGGTCTCGAACTGCTGAACTACTGACCTTCCACAGCCTGCAGTTCAGCGTCTTAACCACTTGAGCCACTGCAGCTCCCTCAAATAGGGGGGATGTTTTGACAAATAGGGGAGGGGGACACAGGTTTGCAGGAAAAAAACTAAACAAAAAAATCATGGTAGGAGGTTTAAAAAAACAGATGGAGAAGCTGTTTCTGCACAAGGTTGCACTTTCTCCTCCATGCTTCTTTCCCCCAGACATCATCAGCTAGGTGGAACTGGAGCATGAAGTGTGCTGGACATGCTTTCTGCTCCAAGCCCCTTTACCTGTTAGGCAGGGGACAAACATCACATTGGCAGCCACAGCGTCGACAAGGAGGAGGAGGAGGAGATTGGATTTATACCCTGCCCTTCATTACCCAAAGAAGCCTCAGAATGGCTTATAATTCCTTTCCCTTTCCCTCCCCACAATAGACACCCTGTGGGGTAGGTGGGGCTCAGAGAGCTCTCTCCAGAACTGCCCTTGTGAACAGCTCTGAAAGAATTTATGACTGACCCAGGTCACACCCTCCCTCATGGATCACTGCCTTGTCGTGGCGAGGGGGCTTGCATGGTTCGATGAGGCTGTGGGCTATGCCGTGGAGGGCCACCCAGGACAGACAGGCCACAGCAGAGAACTCAGACCAAGCGTGATCCCCTGGAGAAGGAAATGGCAACCCACTCCAGTATCTTTGCCAAGAAAACCCCATGGACAGTAAATCAACCCTGATTGTTCCCTGGAAGGCCAGATCCTGAAGCTGAAGCTCAAATACTTTGGCCACCAAATGAGAAGGGAGCATTCATTGGAGAAGACCCTGATGCTGGGAAAGATCAAAGAAGAAGGGGACGGCAAAGGATGAGGTGGTTAGACAGTGTCATCGATGCAACGAACATGAAATTGAGCAATCTTCAGCGGACAGCGGAAGACAGGAGGGCCTGGCATGATCTGGTCCATGGGGTCGCGAAGAGTCGGACTCGACTGTGCGACTGAACAACAACAAAGGTCACACCAGCAGCTGCATATGGTGGAGTGAGGAATCAAACCCAGTTCTCCCAGATTAGAGTCTGTGCTTTTAACCACTACACCAAGAGGAAGGGAGAATGGGATGTCCCACCTCAGTTAGTCCTCAAGGGTCCTCCACGTGTAGTATGTAATCTTGATTTATTGATGTGCAAATACTATTAGGAAAAATGTGTACATTTTATAGGGAAAGTTCCAGGGAACTGGGAATGATGCAAAAATCAAGAATTGTGGGTTTGATTTGCACAACGGAGTAGCAAATCAAAAGGGGGAGGGGTCAGAGGTAAAAGAGCAGGAATGAGAAATGTGAAACCATCCCCACTCTCTGTACTCTTTTGTGCTCTCCCATACTCTGCTGGAATGTATTTTTTAATGGAAGAAAATGCCTACCCTTTCCTTGCCCTTATGCAAGCCCTATAAAGCATGTACCGCTGTGCAGGAAACAGGCCATTCAAGTGAACTCTCTAAAGGCAGAACCTTCCCCACCCACAGACCTCCATTACCCCAAAGGCCTCCTTAGGGGATAATAAAACTAAGTTTGCCTTCATTCCTGTGGTCTTTGTGTGTCCTGTTTTAAAAATCATCATTAAGGAAATTGGCCACAGTCCTTGAGGATAAAAAACATCTGCAGCAGTCTTTGGAATTGCAAATCAACATTTGCCACTGAGGCTGTATTTGGCTGAAGGCATTCTTAAGCAGTCAAGGAAAGTGCTCGAGGGCCAAATTAAAAAAAAGAGTGGCCCCCTTTTGAAACTTACTGGCTATTGGAATTTCTCTTAAACAATCAAAGCAATAGATTCTATGCAGTTACTAAGTGGTGTTCATTTAAATTCTCAACTTTCAGGACCTTTTCTTACATTGTGTCAGCAGCATGGGAACCACTGCAGCACATCTGGGTCTGGCTACAGGATCTCATGCGTCTTTGGGCACAGGGTGTCCATTCCCCCTCCATCCCAGCTCCCTCTCCCCACCCCCATGTCCAATTGCAACCATATCCCTCTTCTCATAAATCTCCGTTATCAACCTTCCCATTGCCCCTTTGCTGGATTTAGCTGAGGAAACAACCAAACATGCATGGGGGGATTCTTACATTCATTTTAGCCTTATAGGTGTCAGAGGAGTTGAAAATAAAAAAGGAGGAGGGACTGAGGTGTTAAAGGGCTTCTGGACTGATTGGGAAAAGGGCCTGGGATAAGGAAAAGAGCACAATTCTCTTGCACTTCACTTTCTCTGAGTATTTCTCCCGTTGGAAAACAGAACATTGACTCAGGAGCTCTAGTTGGGGATGGTCCACTTGTAGCCCCTAGCTAGGAATGGCATGAACCAGGAAGGTGAGGGAGCCTCTACAGGGCTTTTTTTGTAGAAAAAGCCAAGCAGGAACTCATTCGCATATTAGGCCACACCCCTGATAGCACAGTTTATTAGCATATTAGGCCACACCCCATGTTCCAGAGGTGTGGTCATCCAGCCACACCCACCTTTTGCTTCTTATTCTGTTTACCTTGTTTGTTGTCAACATCCAGGGCTTTTTTTGTCGCAGGAACTCCTTTGCATGTTAGGCCACACACCCCTAATGTAGCTAATCCTAATGAGTTTCTGCTGTTGGATGTGGCCTATTATGCTACTGAGTTCCTGCTGGGTGTGGCCAACTCAGGAGCCAGCTGGAACTCCATTCCTGTGCGTTCCTGCCCAAAAATAGCCCTGAGCCTCTAGATGCAGAAGGGTGCAGAATGTGTGGGATGCAGAGGAGGGAAGCAAGACTGCCCTGCTGGGGAGCTTGAACCTTAATCATAGGCTCTTAAAACCTTGCTTAAGTAACTAGGATTTATGGATGGACACTGGTAAGGTAGGGAGACTTTTGTTCTAAACTATCAGTATTAGAATTATTATTTTTTCAGGGCTGTGCTATCTAATGGGGAACTCACTCAGGACCTTCATCATGGAAGCCAGTGCACAGAGTATTCAGCTAGAGACTTCTTGGGCCACTGACGAGAGGAAAGAGATGGGCTTTGGGGTGACAAGGTGTCGAGGAGGGGAAAGTGAACTGTTTGGACTTTAAAAGATCGCTGTTCTACTGCGTTACTAAGATCGATGTTCCTGTTACACGATGTTAAGTGAAAAGTGGAAAAAAATGTTTTAATTCTTTTAAATCATTGCGAGAGGCACTCCAGGTTCTGCCCCACAGAAACCGCAAGCTGAGGTTCCACACTCACCCAGAGCAGCACCATTTCAGGGATGAAGGGGGCTGCTGTTGGGTTGCCAAATGTGGGCTGGGGGATTCCTGGAGATTTGGGGGCAGAACCCGGGCAGGATTGGAGTTTGCAGAGACCCTGCTGGGAGGCTTAGGAATGCCACACTCCAGGTGGGGGCCAGAGTTCCATGGGAATTGCAGCTCAGGTTGCCATCCTCCTAGTCAGCCTGGAGTTTTCCCAGGATTACAACTGATCACTGATCTCCAGCCTACAGAGATCAGTTCTGGAGGGCAGCTTCCGAGGACAGTCTTTTGGGCTAAACCCTCTCCCCTCCCCGGCTCTTTCTCCAAATTCCCAAGAATTTACCCAGCTGGAGTGGGCAGCCCTAGAACTGATCCCCAGACTACAGAGATCAGTTCCCCTTGAAGAAAAAGGCAGCTTTGGAGGATGGATCCTATGGCATCACATTGCAACTAAGGTCCCTACCCAAAATATGCCCTCCCCGGGGCTCCACACCTAGATCTCCAGAAGTTTTCCAACCCGGAGTTGGCAACGCTGCCAAGGTTGCAGTGGAAGAAGTCTCAGGGTTCTCCAAGCACCTTTCCAGAGTCCCAGGCAAATGTCTTTTATCTCACTTATTATCTGACCATTTTAGTTACAGCTAGGCCTGATTCAACCTATGGATTGAACCTGGGGCCTTCCACTTGCAAAGCAGATGCTCTCCCACCAAGCACAAGTCCTTCTACTGAGTCAGACAATTTATTACAATCCCGCAGGGCCTGTAAGATGAAGCTCTTCCATGGGCTTTTGGCTGAGGCGGCAGACGTCTCCTCCCTCTGGCTGGACCCCCATCAGTGGCCTGGATACTTAATTCCATCTTAATCACTCAGACATCTGATCAGAATTTACTTGGTATTCGAGGAGTGTGTGCTATTTTATACTATTGTTTTAATTGGTTTTAATTGCATTTTATATTATATTTATGAGTCTGCTTGTGGGGAGGGTGAGATATAAGTCCAAATAAATAAATAAATAAATAAAATGCATCTACTAAAGTAAGTATGGTCTACTCTGACTGCCCGTGGGTCCCCAGGGTCTCAACAGGTAGAGGTCTTTTCACATCACTTACAACCTATTCCTTTTAACATGTAATGCAGATGCTCTGCAGCTGAGTCAGTTGCCCTGTATCTCTGTACTTCCTACTGAAGCTGAGGGAGAGAGAGAGGTTTGCTTAGTATATTTGTAGCAGAGATGCAATCTGAACTGGCAACTTCCCAAATCACAGTCCTGTCTCTTTGCCATCCCGCTACATCCAACCCCAATGAATGTACAGAGCAATATTGGACTAAATCCCAGTGTTTCATTTTCATTGGACTGTGGAATTGGCTGAAAGAAATGGAAGTCTCCGAGGTTCAAAGGTTATTGACCAACTTCTGCCTGCATCGATTTTGGAAACGATTAGGGATATTTTGATGGAGAGTTCAGTTCAAAGGTATGTTTTGGTGGCAACGTTCCCACTTATATATTGCTGTTTCATACTAATATCTGGGAGACTTTCTTTCCCCACTTTTGATGGGCTGCTCCCATTTTATGAAGCTCAAAAAGCATCTCTCTTTGCACATACACAAAAAAGGATGTCAGCCTCAGTATAAATGAGCATGAATAGCAAGAAGAGTTTGCAAAACCAACAAAAGACCTTCTTGTTGAAATATTCTCCGTTTCCTTCTTCACATCTAGCATTTTTCACTTAAAGCAACCCAGGCAGCATAAACAATGTAATGTTTGAAGAGAAAGAAAGATAAAGGTTGGATGTAAAAGAGGGAGGCAATTCGTTTGTTGAACAACCTTTCGACAAACAAAGACAACCGGCAATGCACGCGGCGAATGAAATTTGCTTTGTCCTCATCAACAGGCACAACACAGGATTCAAGTGGACCTTGCACGTTGCTCAGTCTTTACAGAGCACCACGTTGTCCTACAAGGATTTACTTTGTCAGGGAAATCATCAGTACAAATATAAAGGACACTGGCAGGTGGCACACAAACAAGGACGTTATTACATTTCATGAACACACCGAATATTTTAGAATTCCAGTTTCTGCCATGTTTTCTCTGGGTGAATCTGAAAACATTTTTTTCCTCAATCATGGAATTATTTTTTCAAATATGCATTTGTGTGTGAGAGAGAGTGTGTGTACATACCTGGAAGCCATGGTGATTTCTGGTGACTGACCCCTACTGGGGGCCTGGAGGATATTCAGAGAGGTGGCTGAATACAGTCTGCCCCCACCTCCCACCTCTGGTATTTCAGGGAGGTCTCCCATCCAAGTATTTATTTATTCAGATTTTTACCCCGCCCTCCCAGCCAAAGCCGACTCAGGGCAGCTTACATTAAAACAGGTAATTAAATTAAAAATATAAGTTGCAGTTAAAACAAATTATAAAATCATACTAAAGTGCTAGTAGTTGTTAATATCCATACGGCAGCAGCAGCCAACAACCACTGTACAAAGTACTTGCCAGAGTTGACCCTGCTTAGCTTCCAAGATGGGGCTTGCCTGGGCTGTCCAGGTCAGGGCATGGAATTGTTTTTTGTAGACCACCTGGAGTCTCAGCAAGAAAGATGGGCTATAAATAAAATAAATGGATCTATATACTTTTTAGCAAAGTGTGGCCCCCATCTGTGGATACCTAAATCCACAGATTGGGGCCACATGGACATGAAACAAATTTTTCAGCAAAGCTGGGGGACTCAGAACACTCTTTCCTGCCTACCTCTGTGTGGTGGAGCCCTGAAGCCATAGCAGGGCCAGTGATGTTGGCGATGGTGGTAAAGCAGCCCAGGGGGCATGGCGGGCCCAGCAGTGGTGTTGAAGCTGCCTGGGGGCCTCATTGGGCCAGGCAGCAGCTGCCAGTGAGCCTGGGAGCCACGCCAGGCTGGGCAGTGGCTGTGAGAGAGCCTGGGGGGACGCCAGGGCCAGCAGTGGTTGCCAGAGAGCCCAGGGGCCGTGCCAGGCTTGGCAAGAAAGTGGGGGGAGATGGGATTCCTCCCCCAAGTCTCCCCATTTGTAATAATATAATGCTCAGCTCAACCCGACACACTGAATCATGTCACCCCTTTTTCCCCTTCCAAAATACAGGCTGTTTTCATTCATGAGGTTACCATGTGTCCAGTACTGACCCACTGATTCGAATTGGAGGAGGTGGTGTGAACATGCCTTTCTGCTCCAATACCTTCTTTCCCTGCCAGTGCCCTTCTCCTGGCTTGCAGTCAACTTTTGACAATGAAGGTGGCCAGAGCACACCCAGCCCCTCCGCTGGCATCCCAGCACTTCCCCCAGCCCGGCAGTCTTCACTTCTGGTAGGGAGGGGAATGTTTTGGCTTGGGCATGGCATGTCCAGGGCTTTTTAAAAACCATCTGGGACCTGTGACCAGCTGTTTCTATCAACTGAGGGGACCCACATGATCTCCTATGATTTTGGGAGAACCAGGTTTATTTTAAACTATAAAACTTTTCCTCAGTTACCAGGTGTTCTAAAGGTCAAAAATGTACAGTCTTTTGGTTCACAGCTGTGAGGTAAGTTTAGTAAAGGTAAAGGTTTTCCTTGCTCAAAAGCCAGTTGAATCCAACTCTAGAGGTCAGTGCTCATCTCCGCTTCCAAGCTGAAGAGCCAGTGCTGTCCAAAGACATTTCCATGGTCATGTGGCCGGCATAACTAAATGCTGAAGTGCACAGAATGCTGTTACCTTCCCACCAGAGCAGTACCTATTTATCTACTTGCAGTTTCTTGCTTTCAAACTGCTAGGTTGGCAGGAGCTGGGGCCAGAGATAGGAACTCACTCCATCAAGCAGCACTAAGGTCTTGAACTGCCGAACTACAGACCCTTCCAGTCTGCTGCTCAGCATCTTAACCTCTGAGCCACTGTGGCCCCCTTGAGGTAAGTTTAGTGGTGAGCAAATAGAATATGGAGTTCACTGAGGCAGGAGTTGTAAATTAACAACACAGAATGTTTTACCAGTTTACCAGTTGGGTTCAAAGAACAGATAAGTAGCACAGGTCTCCATGTAGACAAAGGAGAAACCTGGCCAAGGCACATTTATTTAAAGTAGTTATGGCTTCAGAGAGTAGTTTGGATTTTCTTTAATACTCTCTGGCACAAACAGGCTTTTACTAACTAGCCCCTAGGTTGGATCTTCTCACCCACACAGGATTCAACCCACCCAGGGCTGGTGCCAGGCATCCTTTGCACCATAGGTAAGGCTAACTACTTGTGCATGCCCACACACACACTCTGCTAACCAATTTTCAAAAACAGATGAATTGTAGGATAAATGAAAAGCACAACACTTGGAACTGCTAGTTTTTTTAAAAAAAATTGCGAGGATAATGAATACAACAGTCTTTGATTTTCTTTCTCAAACAGAAAATAATTTTAACACACAAGTCACAAATTGTTTTAAATAATCCTTTGAACTGTGCTGTTAAAATTTAAGACCAATTCCGCAAAAACAGTTGTTCCGCCCTCAGTCTCACCCATTTCCCCCGGTTGTACTGCTCAGTTTCCCGCTATTTGCTGCACGGCCACATTTTGACCCACTTCTCTCCCCATTTCCCCCACATCTTAGGAGAAGATGCAGGGAAAATTGGGGGGAGATGCAGGTCAAAATGCAGCAAATAGTGGGAAACTGAGCTGTACAATGGGGGAAAATGGGAGACTGAGGGTGGAACAACTACTTTTCTGGAATCAGTCTCTTGAATGTTCCCATTTCAGGTGCATCAAAATCTCATTTTGTGCACCTTTTCCTTTGCAAATTTTATCACTAATTCCTTCAGGTCAAGTGCTGATGCTTCAGCATGTTTATTAATTTAGCTTGCCATCTCTCAGGCACCTGTGGCTGAGATCATCCACTGCCAGCCATAGTCGCTGTGTCTCAGGGGTTGTTATTGCTGACCTGTAAATAGGACATTCATATAGCTTTAGGGAAAGGTGTGGGGGCAGCTGCAAAGTTCTTAGTGCAGAGATATTTTCCCTACACTTGCCCCTCTGCAGCAATTATGCTCTGCACTTTGCTACAACAGAATTTCCCTATTTTCCTCCCCTTTCCTGCAGCCACGAAGCTGTCTTTCTGCCCATTTCTTTCCAGACCCAGCCTGTAGCCAGAAAATTTTTAGTGGAGGGGCAAATGAGTACAGTGGTGGTCAGCCCGTCATTATTTATTTACTTTATTATTTATTGATTTATACTATATTAGTTATTTACCGGTTTTCTACTTGAGACTCAGGATGGATTACATGATATAGAATATTGTAATCAAATAGCACATGAGATCTTATAAACAATGCAATAGGACTAGTCTTACAAAAATTACAAAAATGCAAAAAAACCCCCAAAAGTATCAAACATGCTATGCCAAGCAATGCAGAAAATGGGAATTACAAAAAATGAAAACAATGCTGTAAGAGCATGATAGAATGCACAACAAATCAATAATATATCGCGTACACTACGGCATAGACTACTGTTCTCTATAAGCTTTATAAAAATGTTTCTCTACTGTTCTTTATAAGCTTTATAAAAACGCCCTCCCAAACAACTGTTTTACATAGTTTGCAAAATTAAAGAAGTGGGAGAGCCTTCTTCCAAGACAGGCCCAACAAGACAGGCCCAAAAGCAACAATAACTGAACACCACTAGTGGTCACATACAGCTCTCAACTCAACACTGTTCAACACATCATCAGCGATTTACAATCTCTACTGGATAATGACAACTCCCTTTTACAAGTACTGGGGCACAAACCTTTTCTAGCATACAGACAGCCCCCCTCCAATCTCAAACAACTCCTCACCCACAATAATGCAACATCTAATTTGAACATGGACACTGGTACCAGAACTTGCAAAAAACTCAGATGCCAAATTTGCTGCCACATACACCCAGGATTCTTTTCTAAGTGAACAAACATAGGTTGAAGCAATAGTGGCATGATCACTGAGGTGCCCACAGGTGGGATCCTCTCCCAGCAACTTTCAGTCTTCAGAGCAAACACAAAACACCACAACCCCCCCCCCGTGAATAAGATTCTTTTGGGTTAGCATCTATTAGCCAAAGAAGATTTGTGTTCATTTACCTCTGGACCTAAATTCCTTATTATGCGTCTTCTGTTCTGTCAAAAATAATTTTGCCAGCAGTAAGAGTTCTACAGGACTATTGGGAAACACTGTCCTGTTCCTTTCTCTGTCTTTTTCTTTACTTTCTTCTGAGCCTGCTACAACAACTTTTTTATCTCTTCATTCCTTAATCTCACTCTCTGCTTCACTCCAACATGATTTCACTCCCTCCTGTCCTGCTAACTGCTAATTCTGTTCTAGCCAGTTGCAAAGAGAATTCACCCTTGGAAGATTTATGACAGGATTCACACTTTTTACCTCAACTTCCTCCTTTTTTACTAGAAAATTTACACCTGATAGCTGTGTGACAGATTTAACACCCTAATGCTGATTGTCAGTGCCCCTCTGAGGTCTGTGCCCAAAGCAGCCACCTAGTTGGCTTAATGGTAGCGCCGGCCCTGCACCCACCACAACCTGGCCTTTCCTAAGAGTCAGACTAAATACCACAAGGTCTGCTCATTGCCAGAGGCAGGCCTAACAATCAGGCACCCTCTTCTCTCTCAGAGGCAGAGCCAAACCACTCTGCCACACTACCAAGCAGAGCTACCCTTCCTTCTGTCTGCTCTTTTTCTGAGTCAGACCTGAGCTCTCCCTGTTCTGTCCCTGAGGGAGAACTGAACTGAACTCCTGCTGTGTTTCCTTCCAACATTCAATCCCCCTTCTGAAAGGCAATTGGATGCTGGGGCAGCGCTCCCATAGGCTCAGCTAAGTGGCTGTTTTCCCCTTCAGGGTGGGACAGCCTCCTGTCCATCACAGTGCCCCTATTGGTGATTTTTTTCACTTAAAAGACAAAAGTTTTTTTGCTAAAAATATATAAATTTTGGTTATATAAATAAATAGCAACTGGTTCCCCCCCTCCAAAGCAGCAGTGTACTTAGCATAGTCCACTCATTTGGCCAGCTCTGCCTACTTAGGGAGATTTTTCAAAATCACTGTTACCATTATTATTCATTAACACATGGCATTTATCTTCAACTGTTCCAAAAGAACACTTTGAAAATGTATTAATTTAAATACGGGGGAAATGGTGTCAGGAAAAAGGAACTGATGTATTTAATTGGCTTCTCACATGAACAATGAAATGGGAAACGGGAATGTTCAAGTCAGAAAGATTTTACTGTGCAGTCTTATCCCTCCTGGACCGACCCATTATGACACCCTTCACAGGGCTGTTGTGAAGAGAAATAACACAAAGTATTTTATATTGTAAACCTGATGGGCTGAATCCAAGCAGTTTTTCCACTCAATTTTGCTCATCTACCCTCCTCACTGCAGGCCCTGTCCTGTGCAGCTTTTGTCCACATTGGTCCCACGATTCCCAGTGTAGCCTTTTTGGTGGCCAAAAAATCACACACACACACACACCATTTCCCTTGTGGAGAAGCTGGTAGGATCCAACCCGATACGTAATAAAAATAAAACAATCGTGCAGGTGACAAAGTTCCTTTTGGGGGAATTCTTCCTTTCAGTCGTCTCTGAATCTCATTCCTTATTCCATTTTTCTTTTTTAAAAGATTACAACGGCATAATACATTACCATGACCTTTTCAGTATACCACTCGTTGATTGGGCAGCCATTTCACTGTTTCTTATGTTAATCCTGGAGTCCCATGGGGCACACGCAAAATGGCAAAGATATTTCAAAAGCTTAAAATTAAAATGCCACAACAGTGCTTCTTATGTTAAAAGTGGCAATGTTTTTATTGGTTCCAATTAAAAATAAAGAGTTGCGGAACTACCAGGTGCCTCGTGTCATAATTACCCTGAGCTATAATATCAGTCAAAAATGTTTTATGCAATTCAAGAAGCGCCAAGCCTCAATGGCTCCCTTGACCTTTGTAGGGTTTGCTGGTGTTCAGCACTTTCGAAAATCAATCCATTGATCAAAGACGGCCGGATGCCTCAAATCAATGCATTGCCAAAATTACCAAAGCAAAACTGATATAAACCAGTGGCTCTCCATGTGTGGATGGATGCAAGACAGTGCCGGGACCAGTGTTCCCTCTAAGTGTGAGTTAGCTCACAGCTTTTTTAGCCTACGGCTCACACATTTTTGTCTTAGTTCAGGAAGGATGGCTCCAGAGCAAACTGATTTATGCAGTAGCCAAATATCTCACTCACAACTTTAATGCCAGTAGCTCGCAAAGTAGAATTTTTGCTCACAGGACTCCATGGCTTAGAGGGAGCATTGGCTGGGACTCACCAGCGGGGTCATGAGTAGGGATACTCCAGCTCCTGCTGGCTCTGCCCAGGTTGACTTCAGGTGTTTGACTGTAAGAATTAATTCAGCTTTGTTGAGCAAAGTGAATGCTTCATTTTTTAAACCACTGCATTGAACAAATAAATCATCATTTGGTTGTTCTTTCCCAATTTCCCCTTTTCATGTTTGCCACGTCTAAAGGGAAAGGGGTAATTATGGTGTTGATGGCTACCTGAAGGAGTTACAATGCCAAAAAGATTAAGGATTGCTGTGAGCGGATGTCAAGCTATCATGGGCGATATGCAAAATGGTAAAAAGGCAGACACGTACTTCTTCAGGGAAAGGTTGTGTAAGAAAATAGAAAATGTCAAATGCATGAATCCTGTGGACTGTCATCAAACAAATGGGGAGAAAGTTATTAAGCTATGTATATTATGTGGTATTATTATACTAGCGATAGCTTGGAGGACATTAATACCTTGGGTGTTTCTGCTGCTTGCCTATTAGCTCCAATACAATTTGAATTGGGAATGCAGGACCTTTGTGGATTGCAGACTTACATATTACCCTTTTTATCCTATTCTTCCTTCCCGGAATTTAGAGGGGCATACATATGCCTCCCATCTTCCATTTTATCTTCACAACAACCCTGTGAAGAGCTAAGAGAGCATGAGAAGACCAAGCTCTAGACCTTCATTTTACCTATCCAGGGCAGGAATAGCCCACCCCTCACCCTAGTTTCCCACGCCTCAACAAACTGAGACATTGGAGAAAAATATGGCTTCCACATAGTGTCATTCTATGAGACTGGAGCATCGTCCAGGAGTCATATCACATTCTTCCTAATCTCTTGTCCTCCATATGCACCACCACAAAATCTCCTGGCGTTTCGAAAGCCGATGCTGGGAATCCTACCAAGCTCACCTAGTGAGGTGCAGGACTGAACAGGGATCTGAACCAAGGGCCTGCCAGTCCTAGACAGCACTCTAACCACTACAGTACACTAGCTAAGTGCAACACAGTGGTAAATGAATCCGCTTTGCCTTGATCTGGTAATCCCTACTGTAGGAAATATGGAAGCCAGAAACCGAGCATTCTAGTAGGCTAGTCAACTTCATGGGCCATAATTGTATACATCACCTCTGAGCACAATGGCGAAATAAAATGAACAGCATACATGAATCACTGCAGACAGACAATTACTAGACACAAATAACTAGCCCTAACTGAGCTCAAGCTTGATAGTGTTTAATCTGTTTATACATTCCAACTCAGCCATGGCGTGCTGAATTCTCCCTCTGAAATTATTCTGCTGAAATACTACCACTTTTAAGTCTGTTATTGAATGCTCAGGGAAATTGAAATGCTGCCCAGCTGTTTTCTGTTTGTTCCCATTTTTAATGTCTGGTTTGTGTCCATTGATGTCCACAAATGCTCTGTCTGGATCGTTTACTGTTATAACTGGAGTTCTGTTTTTATTTTCCCTTTAAAAGTAATGGAAGGACACTGAGGTCTTAGGATGCTGGAAATCTCACTTTGTAATATCTTCCTTCTATTTGTATCTTCTCCATGTGTGTGTTTATGTGTATTTTCTTGGAAGGAGTCTCCAGTTATTCTGCTTCACTGGAATTCATACATAAATTTGACAGTATTCCACATGCATTCAAGACAGTAGGCCTTGGGTTATACGAACTGGACTTTTGTTAGACTTTGAGGTGCCACAAGATAGATTATGCCCACAATCTTTGAAGACGCCTTATAGCCCATGTCTGAGCATTTTCTGGAAGTAGTGGAAAGCTTTTTATTTGCATTGAGGTGGATTCTCCCCCCATCCAATCAATCCACTAGCAAAGTTTATTTATTAATTATTAAAATATTTGCCCCATCATTTCTTCTGGCTCAAGTTTGAAGCCTTCCTCCAACTTAAGGAGACTTACTCCAACTTAAAGTCTCCCTTCTGTTGGAAGAAGGGCCAGCTAAATTGGTGGAAAGACTCCTTAGGCTGGAGAAAGGCTATTGGAGGATGGTTAGATCCACTCCATTGATTTTTCTTGGCTAGAAATAGGGCCATTGTTAGTGAAATGGGCTTTGCCAGCTGTTAAGTATCTTCTCAAGTCCTCAAGATGGGACAGTTTTATATTGAATGAATGACTACATAGGCCCCATGGGCATCGTGCTTGAACAAAAATGGATTTGCAAGCTTTATAGCTGATCTCAAGAATCCACCTGGAAAAAAAATTGTAATAATGACTAAGTACAATGTCATTGGGAACATTCTAAAACATGTTTCGCTTTTTGTGATATTAATGTTGACAGTGCTCCTTTATCGGGGTATTAATTAACGACACATAACAAGCCAGAGTGACATGCTGCCACTCTCTCCTTGATTCCATTCTTGCTCTAGAGACTCCAAGCTCAAATCATCTTACCTCGTACATTTTTGCCTAGCGTAGCTGCCTCATGTAATTGTCATTTTGGCTGTCTGAAATATTTAAACACACACCATTGCGGTGGAACAACTGTCTGTTCTTGAGAGACTCAAGGGAAGCTGTATGCTTTTGATCAAAGACAAGATCCTAGCTTCAAAGGAGCACCTCATTGGTAAATACATTATACAGTGTTCTTTCTAAAGGAAAGGGGATGCCTTGATTTTCAATAACTTAAGGTTTGTAGTGTGAGAAGTGTTCAAAGCTTCGCAACCTAGGCTTCCTGCTGTGAAAATTAGGGGAACAGAGAAGAGATGGGGATTCTTTGGATCATTTCTGAACCAGTTAGCATCTTAGTGAGTCAACGCACACAGAGAAGCCACCAGAAACTTTTAGTGGCCTCTATATACTAATAATGACCTTCCCTTGCCCATATTTCATGCATAGAAATAGGTCAGGGGATGGAGACTAGGACTTCCGCATGACTGCGTGAGAGCACACATGCATGAAATGCTGACACTTGCATTGTATTGTTTGAATATGCTGAAGAAACCTGCTGAACAGGCTTGAGCGGCTCACAAGCAGCTGAACTGTTTGATGAGTAATTGCCTCCCTTCTTGCAACTGGTAGAATCAAACCAGCAGATGCTTAAACACCCCTAGTCTTCAAGCCAGGAGGAAAGAGTTTGTGGTCACACGCGTGAGATAACGTGGGGGGGGGGAGTGAGGCTATTTGCTCTGTAGGAATTTGACCCGCATTTGCGCGATCACACAGTCCCTGGGAGCTGTGGGGGCAGCCCACCAATGAGTGATCAGACACAACCGTGGATGAATCGTTTGGGGGGTTTTGCAGCATGTTTCCTGTGCACTTCAATGAGGGATCAATGATTCGCATCTCTGCATTGAGTGCTCCCTATGCAATGTGCAATGATGCTCATACTGAAAAGGGAAAAAAACAACGGCATGGAGTCAGGATGGCCTGATCAGATCATCCTGATGCTATGGAAGCATGCTAGAGTGATCACACAGGGGAAAGTTCATTCCTGGCCCGTAGCAACCCGTTTGCTACCGGATTTTCCCTAGTGTCTTTTTACCCCGCTTCTGTGGTGGAGCAAAACAGGTTGCCAACAGGTGTGGGATGCTTCCCAGATGTTTGCATCTGATCATGCTCTTAAAATCCGCCCGGCATTCGCGCCTATGGCATGGCTAATTCTGCATGTGATTGCAGCCTTAGAAGCCTCCATATGCCAGTAGTAGCCACCAGTTCTTTCAAGCTCCTCCCCTTCACCCATGTTTCTTGTACGGAAACAGCTGCTGCCGATGCCCCCACCAGCAGCTTTGATTTGTTTCTGGTTACAGGGGACATAGTAGTGTTGTGCCTGGTCATTTCCCTTCCTTGTTTCCTCTGATGCCACTGGCTTTGCACAGCACAACTGCAGGAAAGAGCAAGTAAAGCTGGAGACAGCACAGAAGGAAAAAGCTGGGGCGTTTCAGCCTGGGATGTTATATATTCAGTGCATACAATCGTCTGAGTTGAACTTTGTAATATAAGGGGACATCTCTTTGGCAACTCAGAAGTTTAATAGCAAAGAAACATCATTGAGCTGCTTATTGAATATGGTACCAGGCATACTGATTAATACTGAGTTAATCCAGCTGGCTCAGTGATGTTTCTCCAGGGTCTAGAAGAGAGGTCTTGCCACGCTTTTATACCTGGTATCCTTCTAGTTGGAAATGCTGAAGGGTTGAACCTGAAACTTAACACTATCTCTAATGACCTCCAAAACATCCTGTCATTAACAGCTTTGCTCAGATCTTGCAAACTTAAGACCATTACTTCCTTGACTGAGTCAATCCATCTAGGGTTGCCAGACTCCAGACGGGGCCTGGGGATCTCCTGCTTTTGCAACTGATCTTCAGCTGACCGAGATTAGCTCCCCTGGAGAAAATGGCTGCTTTGAAGGGTGGGTTCGATGGCATTGTACCATGCTGAGGCCCCTCCCTTCCCCAAACCCCACCCTCTCCTGGATCCACCCCCAAAGTCTCCAGGTATTTTCCAGCCCAGACCTGGCAACCCTAAATCCATCTCATGTTGGGACTTCCTCTTTTCCTGCTGCCTTCAACTTTTCCTAGCATTATTGTCTTCTCCAGTGACTCTTGTCTTCTCAAAATGTGACCAAAGTACAATAGCCTCAGTGTAGACATTTTAGCTTCTAGGGAGAGTTCAGATTTGATTTTATCCAGAACCCACTGATTTGTCTTTTTGCTAGTCCACAATATCCCTAAAACTCTCCTCCAACACCACATTTCAAAGGAATCAACTTTCTTCCTGTCAGATTTCTTCATTGTCCAACTGTCACACCTGTACATAGTAATGGGGAATACCGTGGCATTAATTATCTTGATCTTGGTTGCCAGAGACACAATCGTATGCTTCAGGATCTTTTCTAGTTCCTTCATGGCTTCCCTTCCCAGTCTCAATCTCCTTCTGGTTTCTTGGTTGCAGTCTTCCTTGTGATTGCCCAATCTTGCACAATTTCAATTTCTTCATTGTCAACTCTAAAGTTGTATAATTCCCCAGTAATCAATACTTTTGTCTTCTTGGTGTTCAAATGTAACCCTGCTTTGGCACTGTCTGCTTCAACCTTCAGCAGTAGTCATTTCAAGTCTTCACTGTGGAAATAACATAACAAAAACAAAACATTAAGATGTTGATTAAAATCCAGCATTCAAAAAGCCCGAGCCCAGCAAAACAATAACAACAACCATACATCATAAGAACAAATTACAGAAAGCTTAAAAGAGCAAGTTCCAGGCTAAAACAGTGTCAAAAATCAACGCTTTTATTATAAACTTGGATGAACAGAAATGTTTTGGCCTGGCGCCTAAAGGAAAGCAAGACAGGCGCCACACAAGCTTCAAGGGGAATGGTATTCCACAAGGGCATTCCACATACACAGCAAATGTATGGGATCTACCAATGGGATCTGAACCCCTCAGTCCATTCTGAACATCTAGAATCAGAACAGAAACATTTTTTTCCTCATCTAAAGCACCTTCTTTAAAAATATATTTATATCAAATTGCTAACAAAAGCCATTAATTTCTTTTTAAAAAGTCTTATAATGCTTTCAAAAGGTGAAAGGGAATTCCCAGCTGAGGGAGAATCTTCAAGACTCCTTCTCTACCTTGATGTCTTAACTCAGTGCATTGATGGTGAGTCGAAAGGCCACCCTGTACTGAAATCACAATTAGGGATGAGAATGAACTTTGCCAGTTTGCTGGTTCATATTGACTGTGCCCCTCTTTTCACTTCTGCCATGTGAGAAAGGACTCAATGAGTCCTTACGTCCCCAGCACTTTCTGTTTCCTGTCACGGAATTCTTCCTAGGAAGCATTTTTAGCGTTATTTGATAAGCTAATGCAACAGGAGAGGGTGGTGGCAGCTAGAAACAGAGACCTGTATCTTCTAGCTCTCTGCTCAGGAACCTTCCTACAACGTACGCAGCTCTTCTGTCAAAGGAAAAGACATTTAACCTGGCAAAAGACTTCACTTAGTACATTTATTGAGCACATTTTTTCCTCACCCTTCTTTCAAGGAGCTCAAGGCAGCATATGTTGCTTCCCCTCACCTCTGTTTTATCTTTACAATGACTCTGTGAGGCAGATTAGGCTGAGAGAGAAGACCCAAGGTGACCCTTGAGCTTCATGGCAGAAAGCATACCCCTGGAAAATACTGCTAACCGTGATCCTTACCCTCAGTTTCCATTTTTAGTGCCTGTACTACAGTACCCCCTGGTTTGTTCTTCAGCCCAGTCTTGCCATTACCATCCAACTGCTTTGCAGAAGCTGTGCAGCCAAGGGAGCTTGTTTTCCCCTCCTCTTCCATCAGCCTCTCAAAACCGGCGTTATCTCCTGATTTTCACTTCAGGCATTGAATGGAACTGCCTTCCTAGATCTGCTAATCTCTCTTTTTAAATACCATGCCTTTGATTGTTTTGATATTGAGATAAGTGCCTCTCATCTTGTCGAGTGGCTTTACCTCAGTGACACAGCAGTTTATTCTACGGAATCAGGATGTCAAAAACATGAACGAACACCAAGTCTTGGCTTTAATTGCTATGACTGCTTTATACTCTTTTTATATTAAAAAAAAATCCCTTCATAAAGAGCTGAATGCTTGATGTTCGTTTGAACTCACAGAGATATAAATGCAAGAGAACTCCTAAGCCGAACTGCAGAGGCAGTTTACACACGCGGCAGAATGAGGTGATAACACTGAGGTGTTAAAGGGAATAAGAACAACTCAGAACTAGGTTTGCCGTTTGCCTGTTTGCAGCAGGGAACCTCCACCCTTGGCCCTAATCTCCCACCCTCAAGAAATTGAGGAATAGGGGGGAAATAAAGAAAAATAGTAACACTAGAATTCCCTCATCTATGGCCTTTACCATAGATATCAGGAAAAATTCCACAAACTGCCCACTTTGTGTCAACAGGGGCAAGGGCCTTGCCAGTAGCAGCCCCCGTCCTGTGGAATCAGCTGCCCAAAAATGTTCGTACCTTGCAGGACCTCCCAAGGTTCCACAGGACATGCAAGGCTGCTGTTCTTCCGGCAGACTTTGGGTGATTGTGACCTACCAAGTATACTTCGGCTGTGTCTTCACCATCCATGTATCCTACCCTGCTTGATAGTGGATAGATTTTAATGGGGATAGATTTTAACCATTTTATTGTTTTAATATTATTTATTGTACCTTTGTATTGCTTTATTGGTGTATTTTAAATGCTGTTAGCTGCCCCGAGTCCCATTCAGGGGAGAGGGAGCAGGATATAAATTTGATAAATAAATAGCCTCCCCAAGCAGTGTCCTCAGAATCCCCCAGCATTTGCCAAGGCAGTGCTAATGATACTGCAGAATGGGGAGGATTTAGCTCATTCCCTCCATAGGTAGAAAGCTAGAACTACAGGAAGAAAACATTTTAGTCTTCTTCTCTTTGTTGTGCTAGTTTTTGACGTGCAAGGAAGAGTTTCTATTTTTAAAAAAATAAGGGGAAGTTTTACAAGAACGGTCTCCACACCTGAGCTTTGATGTGGAATTGGTACCACTGCAAGTGAATGCTCACTCCACAGAATGTACCCCCTAAGGCAGAGGTGCTGAACTCATTTCTTATGAGGTCCAGATGTGACATAAATGTCACTTTGTCAGGCTGGGCCATGTGTGCCATAAAATATAATGCCAGGTACCAGAAGTATAAAGGACACACAGGCAAACCAAATTAACAATCTTATTTTTTTACTCAAAATCCAAATGAAAACAATTGATTCCTAGCAGTGAAGTTATCGATTTACTGGGGAGCCCACAAAAGCCCCAAGAAAATGTTTTTAATTTCATGCAAGACTAGGTTTTTTCCAAGAGATACCATAAAAGGGGGAGTATCTTATATTTCCATACATCCAGGGCTTTTTTTGTAGAAAAAGCCCAGCAGGAACTTATTAGCATAATAGGCCACACCCAACAGCAGAAATCTATTAGCATATTAGGTCACACCCCCGACAGCATAGCTCATTAGCATATTAGGCTGCACCCCCATGTTAGCAGAAGTGTGGTCATCCAGCCACACCCACCTTTTTTTTCTTATTCTATGTACCTTGTTTGTTGTCAAAAACCTGGACTTTTTTTTGTAGCAGGAACTCCTTTGCATGTTAGGCCCTCATGTAGACAATCCTAATGAGTTTCTGCTGTTGGGTGTGGCCTATTATACTAATGAGTTCCTGCTGGGTGTGGCCAACTGGGGAGCCAGACGGAACTCCGTTCCTGTGCGTTCCTGCCCAAAAATAGCCTTGCATACATCTAGTTGCTTGCGGTCCAGGTAAGAACCCTGGATGGGCCAGTTCTGGCCCCTGGGCCTGATGTTTGACACCCCTGCCCTATGGAGCAAATGAACACATCAAGGAGGTGACTAGGGCAGAACCCTTTTCTTTGACATCCAGTTTATCATGTGTTTTTTCCCCACCTGTTCTTCTTCCAAGGATCTCAAGGTGGTGTACAGGGGAGCTGGACCTCAGTTTATCCTCACAACAACCATGTGAGAGAGGGCAGTCAAGGAGAATGACTGGGTATATGTCAAGCTTTCATAAAACAATCTTTGATAGCACTGGTACAATTCAAGGAGGGCAAGGAAGGAGTGGCAAATGAGTCCTCTCTGCATTACCTCCTGGCAAGGGCTGTGACTCAGTAGCACAGCATCTCTGTTGTATTTAGAAAATCCTGGTTTCAGTCCCTGGACACCTCCAGATCTCCTTCAAGTAGTCGGTGGTGTGAAAGACCTCAGCCTGAGACCATTGAAAGCCACTGCCGTTCAGAACAGACACGTCTGGCTCTGATAAGTCATGGCTCAGTAGAAGGCATGTATGTTTATGTATTCACCCTATACAAATAACCCACATCAGTGGGCCTGGACCCTGCATAAGACTTTATAACCCATGATGGTGAGCAAGCTGAATGCATCTGCATGTATGTTCCTTCTTGCTGGATCAAGCCAACAGGATTTAGATTCTAAATGAATGTGCCGTGCCTAGTCCCCCCTGCTGTTCTTAATAAACACTATGAATAAATACTTTATAGCTATTGATAAGACTCGGGCTGTAGGATCCTAATAAGCTCACGCAGAGAGATTCACGGTCTACCACCAGAAATGATGTCTTCAAACATGTAATAAGCTGTAGGCTCCCTTTTTTCTGTGTTCATAACTGTAGGACCTGGTTTTTTAAATCTCACGTTGTCTAGCCAATTAACTGAATTTTGCTCAATAATCTATTGACAAGCAAGCCAGGGACGTCCGGCGTTCCTTATTTTTACCTTGACTGTGTGTTACTGCAAGCAGCTCAGATGATAGCGACATGTCGGGGAAGACACATAAGGCAGAATCTGGTATTGATCTGATTTTTTTTTTTTTTTTTTTGCCTGAATATGATTTGCATTCTTAGCCTGTTCTGAACACTTTTGCCTCCATGGGGCATGATTTACATCCTTACTTCTGACTGTTTCATCTGAAAGCTATCCTGCAAAAAAAAAAAAAAAATCTCTCTCTAATCTTTGTTGATCAAGCCATTTGGGAATCACTTTCCCTACCATGCTTAAGGAAAGGAAAGCTTTAAGTAAAAGTAGGGCTTCTTTTCGAGTATTAGATCTTTTATTTATTGATGAGAAAACAGAATTTCCTTTTTTTCACCCCCTCCGAAAACAAGCTGTGAGAGGAACCATGATGAGGTATCGTTGAAATTTGGAAACTTCATAAGAGGACTGTTTAGGCTGGAATACAAAGAAATGATACAGAGATATATTGCATGCAACTACAGTGGCTTCCAGGTTGTTTCCAGGCCCAGTTCAAAGTTGGGTTTGACCATTAAAGCCATTAATGGCTTGCACCCAAATGTAACCAAGAACTACCTTCCACTTATTCCTGCATAGGCTCTCAGACTGTCAGAGAGGTAACTTGTTCTGGGATCCTAGCAAGGGAGTGGGGGCTATCTAGTGTTTTGTAGAGAGTGCCACATGTAGGATTATCTACCCACTGGATGGAAAACATGGTTTTGTGCTTCATGCACGGAGCTTGTGGCTCTCAGGGAGCAGCTCTGTTCCCCTGAAGCTAGTGTTGCTGACCTGGAGAAGCTGAGGCAGAGAAAGATTTGGGGGAAAGACTCTCAAGGACTTACCAGAACAGTCCCATTCCTGTGCTGATAGTTCTGCTGCTGTTGTGAGTGAGTCTTCAGGATGGAGGGTGTCAGTCTGAGGAGGAGGGATATGATCCCTTAGAAGGGACCCCTTCCTTGGATAATGGACCGATAGCCTCTTATACCGAGGATACCCCTGGGGGGCTGGGGGGAGATGGGCTTCTGGTAGTGGGCGATTCAGTCATAAGGAATATAGAGAGTGGGGCCTGTGACAGACATTTTGACCACATGGTGATTTGCCCGCCTGATGCGAAGGTTGTAGACATCATATGCTGTCTAGATAGGTTGATAGATAATGCTGGGGAGGAGTCACATGGGGCACATTGGCACCACTGACATTGGAAAATGTATTCCTGTGGTCCTGGATGAAAAATTTAGGTTACTAGGCAGAAAGCTAAAGGCCAGGACCTCAAAGGTAGCATTCTCATAATTGCTGCTGATTCCACACATCGGGCCAGCTGGACAGGCACAGATCAGGGGTCTCAATGTGTGGATGAGAAAGTGATGCTGGGAGGAAGGGCTTAGATTTGTTAGGCACTGGGGAACTTTCTGGGACAAGCCAAACCTATACAAAAGTGACAGGCTTCACTTGAACCAAAAGGGAACCAGGCTGCCAGCAATTAATATCAAAAAGGTGTCAGAACAGCTTTTAAACTAATCTGGGGGGGGAGGATACCAACAGGAGCTGGGGAGCCTCCAGTTCAGGACAACTCAGTCCAAAGGGATGGTTGTGTAAACACTTAGGGAATTATTGATTGGAGTGCAGTAGAACTGGGGAGTGAAGCCACAATGGTAACTGGGGGCCATGTGTGGCAACTAAGGGGCCAATAGAGCCAAGGGTTACTGGAGAGGGAAACATATTATAGGTGTCTATATGCCAACACTAGAAGTCTCCGAGCTACAGTGGGGGAGTTGGAGTGCCTGGTGTTCAATGACAATGAATATAATAGACATCTCAGAAACATGATGGAATGGGGAAAATCTATAGGATAGTCATTCCTGGATGTAAGCTCTATAGGCAGGACAGGGAAGGACAGGTTGGTGTTGATGTTGCATTGTACATCGAAGACAGCATAGAATCAAATAAGTCAAAAAACGTCAGGGGAATTAACTCCCCAATAGAAGTGATACAGGTAGAAATACTGGGCCCCAAAGGGTTACATAAAAGTAGGGGTGTACTATCGACATCTAATCAAACACTTGAGATGGAGAAGGAAATAAGGGAGGTGACTAAATCAGATAATGTTATTATAATAGGAGACTTTAACTACCTTTACATTGACTGGGTAAATGTGTGCTTGAGTCATGCTATAGAAATGAGATTCCTAGACATCATAAATGACTGTGCATTGGAACAGTTGATCTTAGAACCAACCAAAGGAGTAGTGATCCTGGGTCTGAGCAAGTCTCAGGACCTGGTGAGAGATGTAGAGGTTGGAAGGAAAAGAAGACGAAGAGGAGGAAGAGAAGGAGATTGGATTTATACCTCACCCTTCACTACCCAAAGGAGTCTCAGAGCAGCTTACGATCTCCTTTCCCTTCCCTTCCCCACAACAGACACCCTGTGCGGTAGGTGGGGCTGAGAGAGCTCTGAGAGAACTGCTTGTAGGAGAAGAACTCTGAGAGAACTTCTGGCTGACCCAAGGTCACACTAGCAGCTGCATTTGGAGGAGCGAGGAATCAAACCCAGTTCTCCAAGATTAGAGCCCATGCTCCTAACAACTACACCAAACTGGGAACAGTGACCACAATGCTATTAAGTTAAGCATTCAGGTCAATGGAAAGTCCAAAAGTGTACCACAGTGGTGAAAAAGGCACATTCTATGATAGGGATTATTAGGAAAGGGAAAGTTGGCACCATCAGCAAGGGTTTTTCAATGCTATTTGAAAACCTATTTGTTTGAAGAAATTTGATAGGGGTTTTAACTGTCTGTGTCTTTATTCATTTTTCTTATTTATTTATTTTGCTTTCGACTATAAAATCTCCAGAGCAGCTTGTTTGTTTGTGTAAACTGCCATCATGTCACAGCTGACTTATGGTGACCCCAGCAAGGTGCTTTCAAGGCAAGTGAGAAGCAGAGGTGGTTGACCATTGCGGCCACTTACCTCCCGCTGCAGCTCGCTGATGGTGGGAAGGGGCTGATTTCCCTCTTTGGCTGGAGGCAGGGAGAGGGATGCAGTGTCGTGATGCTGGGCAGTGGTGGAGCCAGCCTATTTCAGCCTGACACCACCCACCACCTCAGTAGACCACATGGTGAGCTCGGCCCACCTTGTTTTCAGTGTAGGCTTACACCAGTTGCCTATTGGGGCCAGGTAGGAATTTTTTTGCCTTTTCTCTGATTAGCATTTGGGAGATGGTGTTTTTGCCTGCCTTGCACTGGGTCCAGTGGACTTGGAAATTGGCTATGGTGGGTCATGCTGTTAAATAGGTTGGTCACGTATCAGGGGAGGTGGTGTAGTGCAGGTTAGGAAGCAGAAATGGTGAGTACCTGGGCATTTTTCCGGTTGGAAATAGGGGTCCTCCAGGAACGGCCTTCGGGCCTTTCAGCTCAGAACTGGGAATGGAGATCTCCCTTTGGAACCCCTGGGTTCGGTTTATCCCTTCAGGCCATGCGGCTTTGGGGGAGGCAGGCCAGCGGTGTTTCTGATATGCCATGCCGCCAATTGAGAGCCACAAGGACGGCTCAAGATTGGGGCAGGTGCCTCACCCGTGGAGGGATTGGAGGTGGTCAGGAGTTGACACCTGCCTTGTTCCTTCCACACTCACCTCCTCACCAGTTTTCAGTTTATAAATAGTTATTAAAGTGGCTCTTGTTAAGTCCATCTTTTGTGTTCGTCTCTGGGGGGGATGCCTTCCTCTGCAGAGTCTTCCTTGAAGAAGGTATCCCTTCCAAGTACCAAACCTGCTGAGCTTCTGATCTGACAAGATCAGGCTATACCATGCCACCTTTCCTCCCTCAAAGCAGTGTATGCACACTTTAAATCAATGTTCCCTATAAGCTGTGGAGTCTTGGGAGCAAAAATTCTACTTTGTGAGCTACTGGCATTAAAGCTGTGAGTGAGCAATTTGGCTACTGCATAAATGAGTTTGCTCTGGAGCCATCCTTCCTGAGCTAAGACAAAAAATGTGTGAGCTGGAGGCTAAGGAAACACATGAGCTAGCTCACACTAACTCAGCTTAGAGGGAACACTGCTTCAAATATGCAATTATTTCCCCCCTTTGATTCTAGATGTATACATCTTTATTGCTGCTGAGTTTTAGCCTCCTTCTTCCCAAGATAGGGTTGCCAGCCTTCACGTACAGATGCTGCAATTTATTTTGTTGCCCTTGGTCCAAAAAAATTGCCTACAGAATGGATTCATTTGCTCACCAAAACCTGCTGATGTAGGGCTGATATAAAGACTGGCACTTGATTTATTTAAGATGGCATGAGCCTAGGCAGGAAAACGGCTTACATCATGAGATAACAAGAGACAATCAGCTACATTTTCAAACTAGTTTATGCGTCGAACGAAGTGGGTCTCCGAAGGTTTCTGTCAAAATAATCCTGTTAACCTCTTCAGTTAGGGTTGCCAGGTCACCCATTATGGTGGGAGACTTCCTGCCATCACTGTTCCTTTGGGTGGTGGGAGAAAATTTTTAAGAATTGCTGGTGTCCCCCATCCCCTGCCCATCTCCTGTCAGCTACAAGCCATCGACCGGCAACTCAGTGTTCCACTGGGAGAAAATAATTCAGTTCTCCTTTTCTGTTTGGTTTTTACATGGCAGTTTTCTGCTCCCAATTTTCTGCTCCTCTGCTGGGCCCCTCTGCTGGGTCCTAAGGGTAGTCCACTCACAAGTCAGGTGTTCACAGGGTATCTACAGATCTTCAAAGTGTTGTGCTAAGAACCATTATTACATTCAAAAGGGGTTTTGTTTTGTTTTTTTATGTTTCTGACCGAGTCTCAGCTGAGGTCCAAGAAATCAATGCATGGCATTAGACTCCCTTTGATGTGGGTATATTTTCTCAGGCTTGGTTTTGTTCTAACAGAGAGATAAATGTTTACATGGTCTTTTGGGCTGCAGAAGAATCTCCATGATCCAACATTACTTAATTCCCTACACCGCTCAAATCAATGAGATCACACTACAGATTTAGGCTTCGATCCTATACTAGTAGCGCAATCCTAAAAAGAGTTACATCTAGGATTGCCAAGCTCCAGGTAGGGCCTGAAGTCCTCCCAGAATTACAACTGTTAAGTATGAGACTCAACAACAGGAATCAGCTTCAAAGTGATTTCAGCTTAATTAAACGGCAACTGTAAGTCAGGAACACACGACAAACAAGGGGAGCACAGCTCCTTCTTTTAAACTCTCCTGGGCTGTCAAAGCCACACCCACAACATGTTAACGACCAATAACATTGCAGGGATAAAGGCCAATCAGGACCGTTCCCTCTTTGAAACAATATCACTCAGTGATTGGGTATTTACAAATGGTTTTGCAGAAACCGACCAATGGTAATGCAACATCTGAAGAGCCACATTCAGACTCAAGCTTTACATGGCAATGTATAGCCTTGATTCACTTTTCAATACACAACAACAACTGACCGTCAGGCTACAGAAATCAGTTCTCCTGGAGGAAATGGCAGCTTCAGAGGACAGACTCTATAACATGACCAAGCTCATTCCCCCAGGCTCTGCATTCAGATCTCCAGGAATTTCTCAACCTGGAGTTGGCTACCCTAGTTACACGCTTCTACATCCAATGAAATCAACGGCTTAGAAGGGTGTGCCTCTCTTGAGGACTGCACTGTAAATTGACATAAACAAAAGATACACTCTCAAAGAAAATACTACTTTACACAGGAAGTGATTAAAATGTGGAATCCACTGCGAGGGGATGTAGGGATGGCCACAGGACTAAACAGCTTTAAAGGGGGATTAGATAGATTCACGGAGGATAAAGCCACTTCCACATTGTCATTTTTGTCACTCATTTGTCCCTATTGCTTTGGGTCGCCCCCCTTTTCCCACAAGTATTTTGGTCCCTCTGGGACTACTAGAGAGAGCAAAACACATTTTGGGGGGAGGAACTGAAGCAACAGGGACAAACAAGTGACCAAAATGACCATGCGGAACTCTATCAATGACTACTAGCCATGGTGAGTGAGGGGGAACCTCTACATTCAGAGGCATTAATCCTCTGGATCTCAGAGCCAGGAGGCAACATCAGGGGAAGGCCTCTATGTCCTGTTGTTGGCCCTCCGGAGGAACTGTTTGGCCACTTGTGTGAGACAGGATGCTGGACTAGATGGACGTCTGATCCAGCAGGACTTTTCTTATGTTCATATGTTAACAGGGACAATTCCTATTTTCAGGTGCCTGTCTCTGGTAAATCGTTATTCTGACTCCATCTCTCTTTTGATCCTGGGAAGGTTTTGATGTCTGTTTAAAATATGTGTGACCCATACCCTCATCAATCCAGATAATAAATACTCAAATAACCAAAGAGAACCCCCTCCTTTCTCTTCCACCTATGGCAAAACTGGCAAGAATACAGACCATTCTCTAGAAAGTGGAGCAGCCCCTGAGAACACAGATGTTGAACATTCCTGGCTTAATGCAGTTCTAGAAATACCCACACGCAGAGCCTTCTTTTCCCATACTTGGGGAACACCAGCTCCTGCTATTTGAGCAGGATGTGTGCTGGCTTTAGAGACCAAGGAAGGGTCTTAATTCACAGAGCCCTTGGTCTGAAGTGTCAACACTTTCAGCAGGGTGTTAAGTCATTGCGTGGTCAAGGATTAAAATTTCAGGACTTCCTAGCATTCCTGTAACCAGCTTTGACACAGAGCCAGTGGTGCTGACAATCAAGAACACCAAATGCTAAACACAATCCGAGGCCAGCTTTTTGAGACCACAAGGCTAAAGTTGGTTCCTTATTCCCAGTTCCTTATTCATTCCCTATTCCTTATTCATCCAAAAACAGTGAGGAGAGTTTGAAAGCTCTGAATCCCAAAATAAGATTTGGACCCCCAAACTTCAGTCACCCCCAGAGGCTGAAGTTGGTTCCCTATTCCACCCTGCAGAAGCATGAGGTGCAGCCCTGGCAATTGACCCCTTCCCCTGGCTATTGCCAGGCTCACTTACCAGCACTAGAGCAGTAGAAAGATGCCAGGGCCACAAAAGGAGATGTGGCTGGCAGACTGAGCAAAAGACAGGCATCCCTGGTTTCTTTCTTGTTGTCTTGGTCACAAGCCCAGGGCAAGAACTGCCAGGCCTCCATTCAACCAGCAGCCCTAGTAGCCCACCACAGCTTTGAGCAACACTGGAGGGTGGAGCAGCCATGTTGGAAAAACCTGGAAGTTACATAAGGAAGCTCTAGAAATTGCTGGAAACTCTATGGGTTCACTATAGAGTTTCCAGCAATTCCTAGAGCTACATTATGTCACTTCCCCAGAAGTGACATAAAGGTGTAGCCAACATTTCCCCATCTCCAACCCCTCATGGCCTGGCAAGCCTAGCCCAGGCAGAAGGGGTGGAGTCACAAGCCAGATGGCACTTATCATCCAGCTGACCAGCAGGCCCGGAGGATAGCTTTCAGGTGCCCAACACAGTGGCACCACGAAGGAAGCCTCCATGGGTCCCAGTGGGGGCAGTGCTGGGTATTCTGTTCATTGCACTGGAGTGGGCTTGGCTATGTCTCCTGGGGAGGGTAAGGGAGAAAGTGGCATAGGAGAAGCAGGGGCAAGACAGAGATCAGCAGACAGAAATGCCTCCTCCTAGCAAGGAGAAGAAACCCAAAGGAGCATCAAACTTCCTTTCTGCTTTGACCCTAAAATCCCCATTTTGGGATACTTGGGATGCTTTCTGTTCCCTCACACTGATTTCTTCCTGTAAAATGCACCCATTTTTCAGTGTTACCTGTCCTTCAATTATTCAGCATCAGTCACACATGCACATCTTGAGAACATGTCTGCTAGCTGAATAAGATCTCATCTGAGCGTCTGTTTTCCTCCTTGGTACAGGCATTTAAGCTTGGGCATAGCCAGCAGCACTTCTAGCAGAAAAGAAGAATCTTGGGAATATGTCTGCCAGTTAGATAAGATCTGAACTGAGCCATTGTCCAACAATGGCTACTTGTCATAATGTATAAAGGGAACCCTCCATGTGCAGAAACTGCAAACTTCTGGAGGCAACACCAGGGAAAGTCCATTGCCTCCATGCTCTCCAGGGCAACTGATTGGCCACTGTGTGAAACAGGATGCTGGACCTCATATTGGATCCGTAAGACTCTTCTTATGTAATTAATGGAGATATGAGGTAGCAGGAAGTATTCTGGGAGAATATCAACTACCTCCTGTTTTCTTTTGCAGTCATCTCTGGTTTGTTCTGTTTCCTGCATGATAGTCACCTCATATATCTTGATGGGGCAATTTCACCCTTGTTGACCATACCAGAAATCATGTTTTAATTGAGTACATTTGTATTACTTGATTTTTCAGTCTCTTTAAATAAACAAGAAATTATAACCTGGAAGAGATTTTTTTTAAGGTTTATGTGCACTTAGGTGTATATTGCACATGAATAAAAGCACTAATAAATAAGATGTCACTCCAGAGAGAAAATGTAGGAATGCCACAAAGTGCTAAAGCACAAATAAATGCCACTATCAAGGCTTCATAAAAACAGATTTTGTATTGTGACTTGTTCAGGGGTGTTTTCTAAGCCATAAATTAGGACTTTTAAGAGCTTCACATTCTTCCCATTGACTTTAATGAAGTGGCAGTGATGGGGGGGGAGTCTTTTAAAGCATGCAGAGTGCTTTTGGCAAGTAGATATGAACCATAATGATATCTGTTGGTCTCTGACTCTCCCGATTTATTATTTTTGCATTTTCATTCCTTTGCAACTTCAATGGGAACCCAGTAGCAAGACTGTATCACTCGGGAACAAAAGGGGAGGTGATACAGCAAGGGATCTATCTATGTGGTGAGAAGGTCAGATGAAACTGAAAAGCCATTTTGTTGACTATGTCAAGCCTTCCAGGCTTCCTGTATAATCTCTAAAATACTCATGTAGGCAAAACAGAGAAATTTATCCATGATGGAGCTGTGCAGATTTCTTGATATTATATATTCATGTTGTAGGGTTCTTATATGAAATTTATACGTACAATATTATTGATATGTAGAATATGCATATAATCCTGGTTTATATGCAAGCAATGGGTTGGAATCTCCTGCTGATGGAAAGCACTTCTGTCAGTGGAACAGAATGTTCTTTCTTGCCCCTTCCGCTGCGGTCATTGATCTTCTTCAAATGCTGCTTCGGGAATGACATAAAAGGCTAATCAGAGGTCTGCAGCAGGAAGGGGTTTTGCAGAATACACACCTCCCCTTTCCTTAGTGAAAAACTTAGTCTGGATCGAACCCAATGCATACATTTGACAGAGAACGTTCAGTGTGAAAGAATCTCTCCTTATATATAACACTGACTTGGGGTGGCAAGATTCCATGCACTCCCATTGGCTGTAAAATGCCCTCCCTCAGCCATTGGCCTGCCAACTGCCACTCAAGAGTACTTGCATGCCATTGGCCAGGTGCTGGGTCTGCTCCTCTTCCCTGCCCACTTCCACCTCTCTGTCAGAATTCCTAGCAAATGGCTTTGTCTCTTGAGGAAGATGCTTCTCCTGCTTGCCTCCTGTGTGGGACTTAACTTTTCCCTCAGTGGCTGTTGGTAGGTGTAACGAAATGGCAGTTACCTTGTTTGTAAGATGGCTGCTGGGCTGCTGTCTGTGGTTGTTTGTTTAAAATGTTCCACCATAAGGTTTAATTGAGCTGTAGTTCCAGAGAAGGGCCTGTAGGAGTATCACTCACTGGGTTGAATGGGCCTTCCTTATCTGCTGGACTACATTTCCCAGCTGCCCCAAGGCAGAAAAGGGTGGGAAAACAGGGACTGTCCCAACAGGCAGGGCAGCATCAATATAGACTGCAACCCATCCAGGTTAGGAAAGGCTCCTGCTGCCTGTGCTGACCAGGCTGTCCAGGCCACAAGCCAGAGACGGTGGGTGAACCCTTGGAGGCAGCAGAAATTCAGCTACTCCACAGTTGACTGGACTGGGGAATGAATGGAAGTTTCCCTGCTCTCTTGGGACAGAGAGAGAGAGGCTAGAGCAGAGAGCCAGAGGCAATGTGTAGGGAAAGAGGATGGTGTTTAATCCCTGTGGTTTTATGCCCTGCTGATTCATAGGTAGGTTGATGACTGGCTGGGAAGGAGATAGGGTTGTCAACTCCAGGTGGGAAATTCCTGGAGATTTGAGGGATGGAACCTGGAGAGGGTGAGGTTTGAGGAGGGCTGGGACCTCAGACAGGAACAATGCCATAGACTCCACCCTCCCAACCAGCCATTCCCTTCTGGGAAACCACTGTTCCCAATCTCAAGAGATGGGTGGAAATCACTCCGAATTACAACTGATCTCCAGGAGGGAGGGGGGAGGAGATGCAAAGCTGAAATCAGAGGGGCAGATAATGGTAGGTTGATGCTTGGCTGGGAAGGAGATAGGGTTGCCAACTCCAGGTTAGGAAATTCATGGAGATTTGGGAGGTGGAGCTTGGAGAGGGTGAGGTTTGAGGAGGGGTGGGACCTCAGACAGGTACAATGCCATAGACTCCACCCTCCAAACCAGCCATTTCCTCCTGGGGAACAATTGTTGCCAATCTCCAGGTGAGGGCTGGAGATCACTGAAAATTACAACTGCTCTTCAGGTAGCAGAGATCAGTTCCTCTGGAGAAAATGGTGGACGCTGTGTCATTATACCCTGCTGAGGTCACCACAGCACATTGACACTGAGTGCCCAAGGCCTTGGCACTCTCCCAGAGCCTCTTTCTAGAGCTCGTTGTATTTATTTCCACAACAGGCCTTATTCCTAGTAGAGAATAAAGAATTGTGAGTTTGATTGACACAAGAGCGAAGCCATATTAAAAATGGGGAATGTCAGGCTGAAACCACAAAGATGAGAAAGCCAAAAGGATCTCCAGCTATAAGTTGTTTCCTTTCTTTTTGTGGTACTCATTAAGACCCATATCCAGTTTAGGGATTCTTTGAGATGAGCAAAATGCCAGTGTGGTTCAGTGGTTAAGAGTGTCGCATTAGTATCTGGGAAACCCAGGTCTGAATCCCCACTCATACCATGGAGGCTTGCTGGGTGACCTTGGGCCAGTCACACACTCTCAGCCTAACCTACTTCACAGAGTTGTTGTGAAGATAAAATGAAGGAGAGGAGAATGAAAGCCACTTTCGGTCCCCATTGGGGAGAAAGATGGGGTTCAAATGAATTAGGGAGGGAGCGGTGGCACAGGCAGTAAGAACGCCTGCAAAGTAACATCAATGAACAGCCATTACGGCTGTTCGAAACTCACCGCAGCCGGAGTGAACTCCCGGCCCATATCCCAGTTCCTGTCCACCCAGCGGTTTGAAAGCATCATAAATGCAAGTAGATAAAGTGGGTACCTGCCCTAGGTGGCAGGGGGCACCCCCTCCTCCTTGTGACGTGGAGGTTTCGGCAGCAGCAGCAGCGGCGGTGATGGCAGCGAGCAGTTCCTGGCGACCAGTGGAGCAACGTTGGAAGGCGGAGCCTGGAGAAGTGGAGGCCTGGAGAGCGTGGTGATGTATGGCGCAGCACGGCGGAGCCACCTATGGACAATAGCCGGAACTACAGCCAACACAGAGCCACGCACCAGGACAAGACCTGCCGGAGGAAGCTGCCCGGAAGATCAGCTCCAGAAAAAGGGCACCAGGACGCCAATATCTGAAGCCGCAGAAAGGAAGCCAGATGACAACTAGCCTGGGGTGCTGGTAGGCAGTCACCACCCTGTAGACTATGTGGCCCTAGTTAGGTTAAAAAATTCGGTTGCTTAGAACCGCTATGTAAACCGCCCAGAGACCCTCTGGGGTTAGGGCGGTATATAAGCCAAAACTATAAATAAAAATAAATAAATAAAATAAATACTATTGCAGTAGGGATGTACAACTGGACAGTAGCGAATCAAATCTTAGCTTGCATTGCATCCATTGTAAAAATAAAACTAGAACAGAATGGGTAAGGAGAATAACAGCATTGCATATTTTGTTTATTTCTTACCTCTGCCATTTTGATTTAGTTTTCCCCTTGTGCAAAATGAACCTGTAATACTTCCCTTTTGCCCCCAATAAAACAGATCTACAGAACAAACAGTGAAAAGCAAACTATCGGATGCACTGAAAAAAAAATGTTAAAAATATTGAAACAGGGAGCATTTCTTCATACAATCCATACCATATTTAGTTGTCACTGGGTTTATGGTCAGTGGTATTCACCCCACGAAGCTAATTTGCTTAATAAGGGCATTAGAAATGTCCAATATGCTCTCAAGATACTCACGTTTTGATTGACAGACAATAAAGTGAGCTGAATATACATGACTGCTTTTTTCATGAGTGCATTCTCAGTTTTACAGTCTTCCTATATATAATTTGTAATATTTGCAAAAAAAAAATCATGAATCAATTACAAACCTACTCTGCAAGGATTTCTTTAGCATTTTCCACTCAATATAATTTCCCTATCTGGTCTCACTGGGTTTTTTCCTTCCTTTAATTAATTGTTTCTGCCTACATCTTTGCTAAGACTGGAGATATTGAGAAGATGTACACACACGCACACACACACCCTGCCAATTAAATTGTCTTATCAAATTTATGCAGGCTATTAAGTAGGTCAATTATAAAAGAAAAAAGATTAATGTCTGGAAATACAGAGGAAACACCTAAACATGCTGATGAAACCTCACTCTGTCGAACAAGTTCTTTAATCTTTGGGAAGCTTTAACTAAATGCATTAGGGAATTTCAAGATGGCAAATAAAATGGGCAATGAATGCTATATGCATATTATACTCAATGGCTGTAACACAGAACATCCTGTATGCCGGAAAAACTAGGGCTGGTCTGTGTCAGAACTTTCCTAGATGGTTCTTTTCCATATACAATCACTTTAAAGACAATCGTAGTATGGTGTATGTTCATATTTAGCGAATATAGTGAAATGTGAATCAGGATGTACATATGTAACCTCCCATGCCCTAACAGACATGGCATCTGCCACAGAAGAGTCAGATCCACCAGATATCCTCTGCATCCTAGCTGTCCAAGAGTCCTCATTAAGATGAGTTGCTCCTGGTTCCAGATTCAGGCTTTCAGTAGGCTCATTCTCCAGGGACAACCCACTCTATTAAGGCTTCAAAAGATGACAGGTTCTAACATGGCCCAGTAGACTGAGAGTTGATCAGACCAACTTGACAATAGATATAGTATTGATAATATCAATGTGAAATGAGCATCAAACCCATTCCTGAGATATGGTGTCCAGAAATGTATTTATTTATTTATTAAATTTATACCCCGCCCTCCCCAAGAACAAGCTCAGGGTGGCTTAGATTGGTTGGTCCTCAGTGACCATTAAAATCTACATAAAATCACTTGAAACAGTTCAATTACAGATAAAATCATACAATCATAAAATTATAAAGTGCTGGATAATGTCAGTAATTAGTCAAGATGGCGTACTAAAGCATACATACATACAACACTTGGGGGGATTATCGTACATTCAGATACAAGTTATATACAGTAATAAAGGATTTTATTTGCATAACCTTTTTAAAGAGAATCATGTTACATTCAGGGTCATCTTCATTCCAGTCAAATACAGTAATCTGTTTTTCTGTGTGATTATGGTTTGGAACTGTTTCACAATGGTCTAATTAAATACAAAGCAGCTTCATGCATTTTATGTTGGAATATATAAGGTCCAATGTGGCCAAGTGCAAAGTGATGTACATTGGAGCCAAAAATCCTAAATATAAATACACATTGATGGGGTCTGAACTGCCAGAGACTGACCAAGAGAGAGATCTTGGAGTCGTAGTAGATAACTCAATGAAAATGTCTAGACAGTGTGTAACTGCAATAAAGAAGGCCAACGCTATGCTGGGGATTATTAGGAAGGGAATTGAAAACAAATCAGCCAGTGTCATTATGCCCCTATATAAATCATTGGTGCAACCTCATTTGGAATACTGTGTACAGTTCTGGTCAGTGCAGAGAAGTGCAACTAGAATGATAAAAGGGTTGGAACACTTTCCCTATGAAGAAAGGTTAAAACGCTTGAGGCTCTTTAGCTTGGAGAAACGATGGCTGAGGGGTGACATGATCAAGGTTTATAAGATTATGCATGGGATAGAGCAGGTTGAGAAAGAAGTACTTTTCTTCCTTTCTCACAATACAAGAACTCGTGGGCACTCCATGAAATTGCTGAGCAGTCAGGTTAGAACAGATAAAAGGAAGTACTTCTTCACCCAAAGAGTGATTAACATATGGAATTCACTGCCACAGGAGATGGTGGCAGCTACAAGCATAGACAGTTTCAAGAGGGAATTAGATAAACATATGGAGCAGAAGTCCATCAGTGGCTATTAGCCACAAGGTATAACTAGGAACTCTCAGTCTGGGGCAGGTGATGCACTCTATTCTTGGTGCTGGAGGGGGCAGCAGTGGGAGGGCTTCTAGTGTCCTGGCCCCACTGCTGGACCTCCTGATGGCACCTGGTATTTTTGGCCACTGTGTGACAAAGTGTTGGACTAGATGGGCCATTGGCCTGATTCAACATTGGCTTCTCTTATGTTCTCTTATGTTCTTATGTCCATAGTGCACCTACTTGAGGGAGATCATAAGAACAGCCTATAGGAGACAGCTGAAGGATTGCTAGTTAGCATAGCTAGATTAGGAACTTCCCACAATTTCAAATTATGTCTCCTGATTGGCTCTTTGGAGACTCAACTGAGCCCTCCCCCTTCCTGCCTGCCTCTCACAGCAGTTAGTCAGTTAGTTAGGCCTCCCTCCCTCTCCTCTGTTCTATCAGAGTTTATTTCTTCTTTAAATTTATTTTCTTTAAACAGTTGGTGCTCCATTCCTCTGCATATTTAAAATCTGCCAACATTTTATATGTAAATGCTATAAGAGAAAAGAAAGTCAAAGAAGAGACATGTGTGAAATGTATATGCAACAATTGAAAAATGGAAAGGAAAAGGGAAAAAAATCACTCAGCCACACCTCAAGTGAAAGAGAACAAGAGACCTTTGAAGGAAAGATCTTGGCAGATGCAGAAGAAGGGGCAGCTGGTGGAAAGAAACAACAATATGGCAGAGGCTGATGCCTTAATGTCAGCGAAGAATTAGCATGGCACACCAGGCATCTCCCTTGTGCTTTGTTAAAGGTCAAGAAACCAATCCTCCTCCTAGTTCCATGGTGTAAAACTAGTACTGCAGCTAAACCCAGCCTACACAAACGGCAGACTGCATGGCAAACACGTCCCGGTCATGTACCATTCCAGACTGCAGGTTGTCTGAATGTTCTCCCACGTCCACAGTTTTTCACAGACAAACCAAATTGTCACAGAGGAAGCAATCTAGGCCAGCCTTCTCTCTGACATCCTGGCTTTGCTATGTGTAGAGACTGTGGCAGAAGGAATGAGACTGTGGCAGAGGGAGCAGAGGTCCATCAGTGGCTATTAGCCACAAGGTATAGATAGGGACTCTGGGGCAAGTGATGCTCTGTATTCTTGGTGCTTCGGCAGGGGGGGGTCAACAGTGGGAGGGCTTCTAGTGTCCTGGCCCCACTGGTGGACCTCCTGATGGCGCCTGGTATTTTTGGCCACTGTGTGACAGAGTGTTGGACTGGATGGGCCGTTGGCCTGATCCAACATTGGCTTCTCTTATGTTCTTATGACATATAAACTGGTGGTCCTCCACCCACAGACTCCAAGTGGTACAGTCCAGGGGCAATGAAACAGGAGGCCAGTGGCACTGTCAAGACTAATAACATGCATTCCAGTTATACCTAATTGTTTATTTATTTTATTTATTTATTTATCAAACTTATACCCCACCCTCCCTGTATAGCAGGCTCAGGGTGGCTTCCAACAAGCATAAATACAATTAAAACCATACAATTATTATTATTTAAAAACACAACATATAAAACAAATACAAAACACAATAAATCTATTTATCTGGTACATTTTTTTTAATTCCACCCTTCTGCCAGCGTCTTAAGTTTTCATCTCCTCCAGTTTAACCTGATGTCATAGGTTAGGCTGAGAATGTGTGATGGGTCCAAGGTCAGCCAGACAGCTTCATGAGTGGAGAAGATGAAGGAGAAATGGAGTGTAGAGCAGAGCAAAACTCCAGAACTGTCAAACAAGGCAATCTGCTCGTCCCTAATCAGAGCACTGTCCCAGCAAGTGTCTGGCTTATGCCTCCATTTCTCCAACCGCAAGCAATGTAATTTAGCCGGCAAGAAGGTAACAAAAAGCTTTGCTTCTTCTCCTCTGTTCCTTCCCCAGCCCCTCTACTTCCACCCAAACTGTGATAGTAACAATCTACCAAGAACATGCTAACAAAAGAGAATGCACATTTGATTTTTTTGAATGGGGCTGAACCTTAATGTACTGATATACTTAGACATTTCAATCACATTTTGCTAAGGTGGAGACTGTAGCTCAGGACCAGAACATCTGTCTGGCATGCAGAAAGTCCCAGGTTCAATCCTTGATCTCTCCAGTTAAAAAAAAAATCAAGTAGGAGGTGATGGGAAAGACTCCTACCTGAGGCCACCACCAGCCTGAGCAGACAATTGTGCCCTTGAAAGACCAATGATCTGATTCAGTCCTGGCTCATATTAGTTATTACAGTGTTGGCACTCAAATCAGGAATAAGGGGAGATCACACCATATGATCTTCCTGCTATACACAGCTTCCATGTTGTGTGATTAAGACAACATGCTTTCCCCCAACTTTGCTACACACAAGTGGATACCCAGATGTTTTTTAGGGTGTCTTTGTGCACCAAAGCTGGAAAAATATGTATATTGCCCTACCGGCTCAAAAGGATGCCTATGGATATAGGGAAGATCATTGGAAACATGATCCCCTTATTGCACCGTTTGAGCACCAAAATTCTGATGAAGAACTACTATAAGACACTTTCCTCAGCTCACACGCTCCACCAAAGTATGGTTGCAGTCACACGAACCAGAAAAAATGGGTAAAGCGAGGCTATTTCTTCCGGAGGAATTTGACCTGCAGTCGCACGATCACACCTCCCTTTGAAGCCGCGGGCACCCATCCGTCAGTGTGTGATCAGACACAACTGCGGGTGAGTTGGGGGGGGTTGTGCCTTTTTTCCCCGTGCGCTTAAATGAGGGATCGATTAATCGGACCTCCGCACCGAGGGCTTCCTATGGAGTTTGCAGTGATGCGCATACTGTGAAAGGGGCCTGATCAGACCATCCCGATGCCATGAGACCACGCTGGAGCGATCAGACACAGGAAAGTCCATCCATGGCCTGTTGCAACCCATTTACTACTGGGTTTCCCCCAGTGTCTCTTAACTCCGCTTCTGCAGCAATGCCAAACAGGTTGGTGACAGCTGTGGGGCGCTTCCCAGATGTTGTTTGATCACACCCTTTAAATCCTCCCGGCATTCGCACCTATGTGAGGTCTAATTGTCCTTATGATCACAGCTTATCTGAAGCAACTTACGGTAATAAAACTTAAACCCAGTCATTCCAAAATATAAAACATACTGAAAACAGAACACATAGCTCAAACAGATAGATAGAGGAGAAACTAATCAAAATTGGGAGAACTTAAAAAGGGTTTTTTTTGTGACACCTAACATTATAAATTCAGCACCAAGTGAGGAAGGACTTCCAAACGTAGCTCTCAGACTATTTAAGCATAGGAAATCAGCAGAATGAACAAGACTAACACAGCTGGTGGCTGCTGAAGAAGGAAAAGCTAAACTGTTGATAAGTCGAACCACTGATGTTAAGAAATAAAAACACAAAATTGGATGTTTTTTAAAAAATAACCAAGCCTCCTTCAATCTATTCCGTAACATTGATTACGGTAATGGTTTGGAGGATGGGAGGGGGGGAGAAAACAGAAACTAAAAATACTTACATGCAAAAGAGTTTGCAAATGTTTTCTGAGACTCATGCGCACACGTAGATGATAGATTGAGGCAGATAGAATGCATAAAAACGAACGTCAATTTAACATTAAGTGCTTGCAGATGCCTCCCGTACTTTCTCTTCATTATCTGTCCCTGCTGAATGATGCCGTAAGCATCTGCAAAAAAATAATTCCAGTCGAGGAAAAACTTGCTTCTGAAAGCAAAGATCAACTTTTTTTTTAAAGACTCCTTCAAGTTTGGCAATAAGAACAGCTCCTCCAAGTTCACGATGCTCAGACAAGCTTGCTTTTCATGCCGTTCAGTTAGAAGGCATCCCATCCATCTGCCCCATAGGATTGCCAACTCCAGCTTGGAAAATTCATGGAGGTTTGGGGACCATGTCTGGGGAGAAAGCTCAGCAGGGATCTAATGCCACAGAGTCCAGCCTCCAAAGGTGCAATTTCCTCTAGGGAAAATGATCTCTGTAGTCTGGAACTGTAATGCCAGGAGATGTCCAAGCTCTAGCTGGACATTGGTAAGCCTACTGCTTACAACATAACGTCTCTCTGCTCTTCACTTGAACTGCTGATGAGAAAGAGGATCAACAATATTTATTTTACAGAAGCATACAAAAAATATAGATTGACCAATGATTGAAAGATAGATTGAAGATAGAAAGACAGATAGTAGACTATCGGCTGGTTTCCAAATTGCCCTATCTGGGCAAATTAATCGAGAGGGCGGTGGCAATACAGTTGCAGAGCTTTCTGGATGACACTTCTGTATTAGATCCCTTCCAGTCCAACTTTCGCCTGGGACACAGGATGGAGACAGCACTGGTCGCCCTTACTGACGACCTCCGGAGGCATCTGGATCGGGGTGGTTCGGCAGTGCTGCTGTTGCTAGATCTGTTGGCCACGTTTGACATGGTCGGCCACCAGCTACTAGCCTCGCCGACATGGGGATACAGGGGCTTGCCTTGCAGTGGCTTGTTTCCTTTCTCCAAGGTCAGGGACAAAGGGTGGTGCTAGGGGAACAGCAGTCCCGGAGGCACCTGCTTGAGTGTGGAGTGCCTCGGGGCGGTGCTCTTCCTGATGCTCTTTAACATCTATATGTGCCCCCTTGCCCAGATTGCCCGGAGGTTTGGGCTGGAATGTCACCAGTATGCTGATGACATCCAATTCTATCTGATGTTGGGTGGCCAGTCAGGCTCCTTACCAGAAGATCTGAACCCAGCATTGCACGCCGTGGCTGGTTGGCCCAGACTGAGTTGGCTGAAGCTAAACCCAGTGAAGATGGAGGTCCTGTACCTGAGTCGGGGCAGTTCAGGGTTGGGGCTCCCACTCCTGGTCTTCAATGGGACACCACTGGTGCCTGCGTCAGTGGTTAGGAGTTTGGGAGTGCTCCTGGAACCCTCCTTGGCAATGGAGGCCCAGGTAGCGGCCACTGCTAAGTCAGCCTTTTACCATCTGCAGCTGGTTCAACAGTTGGCTCCCTTCCTCGATCACGATGACCTGGCTACAGTGATCCATGCCATGGTCTGTGTATCGTGCATCTTGGATTTATATGAATTTTACTGCTGTATTGAATTTTTGAAGTTATTGTATATAATATTGTTATTGTTTTTAGTTCTGAAACTCGGCTTGACCACTTGTTAGCCGCCCTGAGCTATCAGATAGGGTGGGTTATAAATCCCAAAATAAAAATAAATAAATAAATAAATAAATAAATAAATAAATGGTCACCTCAAGGCTAGACTATTGCAACACTCTCTACATGGGGCTGCCCTTATCACAAGAATGCCACAGCCAGGCTGCTGATGTGTCTCCCTAGATGAGAGCACATCCAGCCGGTGCTGAAGGCACTGCACTGGCTGCAAATAGCATACCGAATTCGGTTCAAGGTGCTGGTACTTACCTTTAAAGCCCTATATGGCCAGGGTCCGACATACCTGAAGGACTTTCCCTGTATATACCCCAGAGAGCACTATGGTCAGGGGTGCAACACCAACTGGTTATTTCAGGCCTCAGGGAAGCCAGGCTAACAGCTACCAGAGCCAGGGCCTTTTCAGTGGCGGCTCCTTACTGGTAGAATGAGCTCCCAGAGGAGATCAGGGCCCTGCAGGATCTTGTGCAGTTCTGCAGGGCCTTTAAGACAGAGCTCTTCCACCAGGACTTTTATTAGAAGCCACCCACCACTACAATCAACAGCCACGATTAATATTGGAGGCGGAAGCCGGACGTAGTTGAGATCAAGCCATTCTACCTTGAAGAACTGGAGAATGCTGAGTGAGAGTGCTTTGATTACTGTGTGCACTTTAATTGGAATTTGTTGATTGTTTAAATGGTTTTAAATGGTTTAAATGGTTTAAATGGTTTAAATGTTTATATGAATCTTGGCACGTCGGGCCACGTAATGTGAGCTGCCCTGAGCCCGCTCGCAGGGAGGGCGGGTTATAAATGGCTACAATTTGGTCCATGCCACTTAGTGTCTCCTGTATCAGCTTTGCTGGCCTTCAGTAGATCCGTGCAGGCCTGACACAGCCCATTTCATGTAAATGTTTTACAAAATAGACCTCTAGTCCCTGCTGAGTAGGGCTGCCAAGCCCCTGGTTGGGGTGGGAGATCCCCTGCCCTGAGCTCCCATTGCCCACCACTGATTCAAGCAGTGGTGGGGGAAAATAATAATTAAAAAACCCTCATTGACATTGTGAATGTGATGACATCACCTCCTGGGAAAACTGGAAGCTATGGTGGTAACTCTAGGAATCACCGGAAACTCTTTGATTTTACTGAAGAGTTTCTGGCAATTCCTAGAGCTACCACTGTCATCTCTGGTTTTTCCTCATGCTCACTATGCTGTCCCCCTACCCATGAACCCAACCCTCCTACTGGTTTCCAGGCTTTATGTGGAATAATAGGATAGGGGTAGGATCCATCCCAGTGTGATTTTTGACTAGTAGCGGCTCTGCAGAGTGATGCCATGGACTGAATCTGGAACCTTTTAGATGCAAAGCATCCACTCTGCCACTGAGCCATGATTCATCCCAAATTAAGCAAATGTGGGAGGCTGCTGAATATGCTCCTTGTCTATGGTGCCCATTTGGCCTGTGACCCACCCTGATCCCAAAACAAATCCTGCAATCCAGGAAAAGCTTTGCTGCCTGATTCTTCATGATAAATTAATGCAATAAATTAAATTGCTGCCTGATTCTTCACCATTTGCAATGTGAACAGAGTATCCCTGACTAAATGCACCAACAGTCTGACTCAATCTAAGGCAGCTTCCTACGTTCAGACTCGCAATTAGTGTAAAAGTAACACTGGAAACGTACTGAACAGTTCACTCGATTATGCCGGGAAATTTAGCAGCCCAGTTTGCTGAGAAGTTGCTAGTTCACACTTGGTTATTTCACAGTTCATTAGCAGGTAGTTCTCTGCAAGTTATGACAAATCACTTCGTGTTGTTCAACAAAAAGAGTGCAGTATCATGCCTGGTGTCATTATTGGTTTTTCCCTTTTAAAAGGTAGTAAAGCTTTTTTTTTTTTTAGTTAGTCGTGGCTTTTCAGCAGTTTGCCTGTTTTTGCAGCAACGTAAATATTGGACTCGTATTATTAGCTCCGTCTTAAACAAAACGAAATGGAATAGAATGAAAAATAGCTTGGTAGCCAGCCGAGCATGTTCTTACGGATGGCAAGATATTTATGTGCTCTCACACTGCCACCTGGAAATTGTTGTTCGATCCTGCAAGTTCTGAGTAGGCGCCAGCAGGAGGAATGCTACCAACTGGTGCCAAATGCACAGACTCAAAAGAATCCCATACACTTAATAAACTTGATTTTAAATGAGACATACCCCGGGGGGCATACCTAATCCACAGAAACGGGTGAGCACAGCTACTGGGTCAGCTGCCGTTCCAAACTGCCAGCACCGCGCAGATGTAAAATTACTCGATATACTGCTCATTTTGAATTGCAGCCCAGTTTTCAGAGTTGTTAGTGTGCACTTCCTCGCTTCACAGTTTGTTAGCCTGTAGGACTCTCCAAGCGATGCCAAATCACCTCTTGTTGTGGAACAAATAAGTGCACATCATTGAAGAGCAAATCACCAAGGTGATGACGGGCACTTGGGATGGGCGTTATGAATGTTCAGCTTTTCAGACACTGTTTTGCAAAGTTCACAGGATATTTGCTGATATTGATCGGGTCCGACTTCCTTCCATTATCCTGGAATCCTGGTGGTGTAGGAAGGTAACACTCCCAATATAACGGAGGTACTATCAGTGGGAGAAAGGTTTGACCCAGGAATAGGAATGCCTCCTTCTGAATGGGGTTGCATTCCTCTTAAAGGAGAAGGTGTGTACTAGCTTGTGGTGCTCCTGGACCTGGGTCTCCTGCTGGATAAGCATGTGGCAGTGGTGGCTAAGATTGCCATCCCCCCAGTGGGACTGGGGGATCTCCCAATTTCAGGGGCCCCGATCCACCACTGGCCAACTGGCTGGCAGGGGAAGCCCCACCTCTAAACAACAGTGTCCCACAGTTACACTGCTGATGCAATGATGTCACCGGTAGTGACAACATTATGCTGGGGGTGTTATTGCCGCGATGCTCTAGCATTCGGGGGGAAGTCTATGGTTACCATAGAGTTTTTGCCCTGAATGCTAGAGTGTCACCACACGACAGCCGGTGAAGTCATCGCTCTGCATGCGCGAAGCATGTGCAGCAGGAGACTTCTGGAAAGGAGCCAGGAGACCCCGCCAGACAAAAGGTGAGACCTGGCAGCCCTAGTGGTCCTGCCCCCACCCCAGTGGAACATGCTCCCAGTTGAGATCAGGTCACAGGGCCTGTAAAACAGAGCTGTTCCACCAGGCCTTTGGCTGAGGCAGTGGGCATCTACCAGCTGGCCTCACTACTGCTGCCACATGAGACCATCATGGCTCGGTATTGGCCCACATATTTTTCCCAGCTCTAGTAACTGAATTGATTGCACTGAGATTTTTTAAAACTGGTTTCATTATATTATTTATTGTATTAATTTAGATTATGGTACTTATTGTTGTGAGCTGCCCTGAGCCTGTTTAGGGTAAGGGCAGGATATAAATTGAAATAATAAATAAATAAATATTTATACATGCTCTATTTTAAATGCTGTTTTAATATCTCCAGTGGTTTAAATATTGAAATGTTAATGTTTTGATGTTTGCCACCTGGGGAACTAGAGTTGCCAACCTCCAAGTGGGACAAAACACACTCTATAATGTGAATTATACATTCTGTTGACCGCTGGTTTAATTGTTTTACTGGTAGTCGATTATTTATGTTTTTAAGTATCTATGGCTGTGATCATACTGAAGGGGGAAGAGGCGGGCAGGAAGCGAGGCTGTTTGCCCTGCCTGCAATGACACGCATTTGCGCAATCAAACTTCCCGCTGCGCATTCGCATTTCCCCATAATACTGAGTTATCAGCAGTAGCTTTTTTCCACACTACTGCCGCACGCAACGACGCCCCGACGACGACTCCGGGACGCCAGACAGATGTGTCTGTCTGATCGCGTCCCTTTAATCCGCAGGGGAATCGCATGGCTGCCGTTGCTTCCGGTACGTATGATCGCACCCTATGTATGGCATTTGCCTCCATGTTTTACTGTCAACGTACAGCTTTTGCCTTCTGTTCGCCGCCCTGAGCCCACGTTGGAAGGGCAGGATATAAATCCAATAAATAAATAAATAAATACTAATATGCACTTGTGTCTTCATATATTGATTTAAGTACAATAGAGACCCTAGTGCATCTTAGAAGAACATTATATATCTACTAATAGAAAATTCCACAGCTACAGAGATCTATTCCAGTGCTGTAGACTATCTTGCTCCTGATAAAGAGATTGATGAAGGTTGCAACAGTCGTAAATGATGAGAGATGCAGCAGGCTGTTATGTTCTCCACAAAAAGTGATTCAGCGAGCATCAAAGCAAGCAACACGCCTCCCAGGCAAAAATTGCGTGTTTCGACAGATTCTTCTTCAGGCAGACATATTTTCCCTGGAAGGCCTCTCCAGTTCTATAGAATTGTTGACTTGTGCATTGTAGCATTGTGAGCTTTGGTTCCAGGAAAAATATGTCTGGGAGGCGTGTTGCTTGCTTTGATGCTTGCAAGGTCATCCAGCAGGTGCAAGTGGATGAGTGGGGAATCAAACCCAATCCTCCCAGATTAGAGTCCACACACTTAGCCACTACACCAAACAGCATGCAGAAGGTCCCACATTCAATCCCAAGTATCTTCAGTTAAAAGAATCAGCCACTAAGTGATGCAAAAGACCCTGGAGAGTCACTGCCTGACAAAGTAGACAATACTGGCTTCGATGGATGAATGGTCTGATTCAGCATAAGGCAGCTTCATGTGTTCACAGGACAGAAATTTGGGAATTCATTAGTGAGAAAAGGCACTCTACATGTGCTCCAATGTGTGCTCTACTTCTTCACCCAAAGAGTGATTAACACATGGAATTCACTGCCACAGGAGGTGGTGGCAGCTACAAGCATGGACAGTTTCAAGAGGGAATTAGATAAACATATGGAGCAGAAGTCCATCAGTGGCTATTAGCCACAAGGTATAACTAGGAACTCTCAGTCTGGGGCAGGTGATGCACTCTATTCTTGGTGCTGGAGGGGGCAGCAGTGGGAGGGCTTCTGGTGTCCTGGCCCCACTGCTGGACCTCCTGATGGCACCTGGTATATTTTGGCCACTGTGTGACAAAGTGTTGGACTAGATGGGCCATTGGCCTGATTCAACATTGGCTTCTCTTATGTTCTTATGTTCTCTTCAATCACCATGCAAATAAAGCAAAACTTGTCCTTTTGTCATGCATTCAGATATTTAAATTCTTCCGTAGTCAGTTGTTTTCTTGAACAATTAGGCTTCCCAGCTGCATCACAGCATCAGTTGAAGTGTGTGTGGTTTTTTAGAAAAGCTTTCTCTTTTCTATTACTGATCTGACACTAATTCTGTCTTGTGCAATTGAACAACTTAATAAGGTGCAAACATTTGATAAGACAATTTAATTGCCAGCTTTTATGAACTTTCTTAATATAGATGTGTTCTCCTGCAAAAGATAGAACCAGTTGTAAGCCTAAGCAGAAACAGTTCTGTAGCAAAAACAATGGAATTTGATTGCAGAACTGAGATATCAATCAAGTTTCTAAAGAGAAAGGTGCTGGGGCAGAATTCTGCCTGCAAGTTACACCCTTGAGAATCCTTTGTCCTCATTTGGACCACCTGACACAGAGCTCCTATGTGTCAGTTTTATACATACTCAAGATCAATATTGCCTATTCTGACTGGCAGCAGCTCTTAAGGGTCTCCGTGTCACATCCAGGGCTAAACCTGGCACTGTTGCTCTACCCAGGTTTCTGGGATACACAAATACAATGTCATCAATTACAGAAATACACAGAAGCAAGGTCTACAAACCAGTCCAGAGTCAGATATCCAAAGGTCCAGTCCAAGGGTCAGGGTAGGAGTATCAAGGGTCCAGGGGTCCAGTTCCAAGACTTGGGAACTGGTACAGGATACAGGGGTCTGGTCCCAGGCTTCAGCAGCAAGCACAGATTACCAGAGACAAAGTACAAGACAGCAGGTAAGGGAAGAGCTCTGTTTGCTAAACAGATCAGCACACAGATGGGTGGCAAGAAACATTGGTTCCACACTGGACCTTGGTCAGCATGTTCCTTTTATCGGCATCTTTTGCTGACTCATCCCCTGATGGCCACGTGTCACTCCTTACAGCTGCATTCACCTTCCTACAGATGTGATCTTTTACTGTTTCTCTATTAGCCTGTCAGTCCTGGTCCTGCAGGGATTCCCCTACAGGAATTTATGCTGACCATTTCTGAGCAGCCAAGTAGGCATTCCGTTGTCTCTCCTGAGCTGTCAAGTGCTCTCTTCTTCTTCTTCTTCTTTTTCTTCTTCTTCTTTTTCTTCTTCTGCACTCTACTGGCTCAGGAGAGTCTGGCAGGGAAGCAGGCCTCTGTGGCATCTCTTTCTTCTCCTGGAAGAACAAGCAGCCTGGCTGTGTCTGAGAAGCTTTCTCACTTCCCGATGCTTTCCCCATTGGGCCTGCTGCCAGATCTGTCTCCTCAGATGGGAGTTATATGGTAGCATTGGCAGCCAGTGGGCTGGCTAATCCAGATGTAGAAAATCCTCCCCTCCCTCAGTCCATCCTTTTTCTTCTTCCTTCCTCCTGGTTGTCTTGGATGGATTCATGTGGGTGTGCATCTAATATCCAGCTTCTGGAAACTGTGATTCCCAGAATGCACCAGGAACCACAGGAGAAGGAAATAAAGGGAAAGAAGGGAGGGAAGGGATCAGAAGAATTTTCAGTTTCCTCTTTGGTTGGCTGATCCAACAGAATGTCCAGCTGGTACATGCTGCTGCCAGTCCATCACTCCCCAGTTGCTGAAGCAGGTAAATTAGGGAAGGGGGTGGAGGAGACAGGAAGGGCTCTGGCTTTGATTTACCATCTGATCCCACCCACCCAAAAAAAGAATTCAATTGTGATAATCACCTCACTTTGAAGGTGGGCATCACCAACTGCTGAAGCTTGTACAGGAGTATAAATTTGGGTGGCATCGCTATGAGAAACTTCATAGTTGATGTCCTTGAGGCATGCACCTTGATTTCTACATACATAATTGAGGAAGCAGCACTTTGATTTGAGTCTGTCTGCATGTATTTCTCACCAATCCAGCTAGTAGCCATTCAGTAAGAGTATAGTATAATAATTTGTCTGTTTTAATGACGTTATTCAGATACAATTCAGGATAACTACATATTTATTCTCTAAGGCATCATATAAAAAGAGATAGTATGATCTATCAAGATTGTGCTGGAGGGGGAAAGTATACAGATAAAAGGTTTAATAGCCAAGCAATTCAGTTAATCTCACATTCCAATTGACCTGCAAAAAGACACTTGACGCAAGCTGTTGGCAGAGTGAGACACTTCCAATCAACTCAGTGAAAATCCTTTTTATCAGCTTTCAGGCTGTGAGGAATATATTCTAGTCTTTTGCCTAACAACCAGGGCAAAAGACAAAATCTGAAAGGTTTTCCTTGGCTCAGGAGAGTAGCTTACCACTAACCAATGCAATTCAACAGCCCAAGTCCACAGACATTTACTCAGAAGTAAGTTTCAGTAAGTTTGTTGGGACCCAGCATCCAGAACAGGTTACACCAAGATACTGCAGAAATTTGCAGTGAGCCACAACTCAAACAGTGAACTTGCTTAGAATTGTTTAAGGCTCTCACAGGAACTGGGCATGCTGAGAACTTTGGCATGAACACAATCATCAGGCAAATCTGTGGCATCCTTAAAGCCTAGTCTAGGAAGGGCTATAGCTCAGTGGTAGAGCTCAATCCCTGGTACCTCTAGTTGAAAGGACAAAGCTGCAGATGATACGAAAGACCTCCACTGGAGACCTTGGAGAGCCACTGCCAGTCTGAGTAGATGATCCGGACCTTGAGTAGATGTTACTGACTTTGATGGACCAATAGTGTTGGATTGAGTGACTCGGTATGCCTGGATATTGGGGTGGTGCTACATTACTCTGTGTATAGGTGTTATCTCCTTGAATGGGATGTCTTAACCATGGAGCTGCCCTCTGACCCTTCCTCACTTTGTCCTCTCACTCTCTCTACATGGCCTTCCATGGAGACACATATCTCTGCAGGTCTTTCCTTATATTCCCACACATGTGATACTGGACAAGCTGGTCATTTGTGAAAGGGAAAGTACTCTTTAGATTAGGCTTCTCTCTCTTCTTTGACTGCAACCTGAATGTGAACTGGACCTGCAGGAATACATGTAAATTTACCTCTTTTTTTGCAATATACTTCTTGAGAGATTTATTTACTGCACTCAGTATCACCCTTCTATGACTGGGCAAAACTCTGCTATCTTAACCAAATATCCCAATAGATTGCCCATCAAGCTTCATACGTTCACCCACTGCAGCAAAAATCTGAGCCCACTTCCTCAGGAGTACAAACGCTCACAAAAGCTTCTGCTGTAATAGATGTGCAAGGTTTTCAGGTGTCACAGGACTCTTCCCTAACTTCTCCCACACCAGGCTAACACAGCCATCCCACTGGGATCTGTGCAGATTTTGAAAGAGAGGAAATCCTCCTGCATATCTGTTACGGCCATCCGCTTGGCTTTCTAAAAGAGCACAACAAGGCAAGAGCAAAAGGAGATGACTAGTGTGGGTGGGTGCACTGCTGACATTTTGCAACACTAGGGCTGTCTTTCATGGTTGAAAATAGGCCAGACAGCCTAGGGGAAAAAACATGTGCCTTTGGAACAGAAAAAAAAAATTCTTCAAAGCAGAGAGCAAACATATGTAGCGCAATGCAGCTCTTGCTGTTAACATGACAAGTGGATTCCAGCACATCAGCTGTGAATCTGAAAGAACAGTGGTATGGCAGCTAACTGGCCTTTTCATTGTTTAGGGAGAGGCTATGGCTCAGTGGTAGAGCATCTGCCTGGAATGCAGAAGATTCCGGGTTCAATCCCTGGTGTCTCCGGTGAGAAAGGACTGGACAGTACGTGATGTGGAAAACCTCTGCTTGAGATCCTGGAGAGCCGCTGCCTGCTGGAATAGACAATACTGACCCTGAGGGACTTCAGGTCTGACTCATTCTGAGAAACCTTTGTGTGCTCCTTGTTAGACTGACAGCACAGAATGGCCACCTGGTGTTTTCTCAATGAGAACTATTAGGTCTCCCAGTAGTTCAACAGAAGCATTTTTCAGAGATCTCTGAGAGCTAGGCAAAAGTGTCTCCTTCAAGCTGAGGGAAAAGGAGACGTTTGTAGAAAATTGGCAGATTTGGAATTTGGAAAAGACAAAGAAAGAGGTAGAAGTGGCCCAGCCACTAGGTATCCCTAGATGATTGCCTAAGGTGCCAGAAGGCAGGTGGCACCAAGGATTCCGATAGCAGGCAGCCCCACAGTTGCCAGGCCAGCTGGCAGCTCAGTGCTGCCCAGCCAGCTGCCCAGCGGCTCACTCTCTCCACTTGTCTGTCAGGGCTGGTTGTCACAGTGGGGAGAAGGGAGGGGAGAACTGCATCCAGACCTGGAACTGATGGGTGTTGCTCCAGGAATCACCCCAAATCTCTATAGTCTTTACCATAAAAAACTGGGGGATTCCTAGAGTGTTGCTCAGAAGTGACGTCACTTCTGTGTTTGGATGAAATTCCCCCCTACACACTTTCTGCCACCACAATCATCAGCAGATCTGGCAACCATTGGGCTGGTTGGCAACTCAGGGTGTGCCCAAGCTGGCTGGTAGAGGACCACAAAAAGCCTTTGGGGTAGCCCTGGAAAGAGGACTGATTTGGCAAAGCAATGTCTGCTGTCTTGGTTAGGGGGCTAGTCAGACTTGTTTTGTTGTTTAGAGATCTGATATGGAATAGCAAACCCACTGTCCTTTGGGGGGCCATATTACACAGGGTACTGTATTTGGATATACAGGTGTATAAATTTCCTGCAAACAAAGCTGGTAAGGGGGCATGAGGCAGACTTGTACTGGAGCTTTGGGCTTCATCATTTGGGTGGCCACAGGCCGCAACTCCAAGACTCTCAAGAAGAAGAGAAGAGTTTGGATTTATACCCCGCCCTTCACTGCACAAAGGCATCTCAGAGCGGCTTACAAACTCCTTTCCCTTCCCCTCCCCACAACAGACACCCTGTGAGGTAGGTGGGGCTGAGAGAACTCTAACACAAACTGTCCTTGAGAGAACAGCTGTGCCAGAGCTTGTGACTGACTCAAGGTCACATCAGCAGGTGCAAGTGGAGGAGTGGGGAATCAAACCCGGTTCTCCCAGATAAGAGTCCGTGCACTTAACCACTAAACCAAACTGGCTCTCAAGGTGGGACTGCTGCTACAAATGTAACCTCATGTCAAGCCGTTGTCCCAGGAAGAGTTTGGGAAGCTCTACTGGGCATGCACAGCTTGCCGCACTGTGCTTAAAGATGCTTGAAGCAAGAAGTGTTCGTTGTTCCAGAGGCTGGTTCCGGGGGAGGACTGAACATTTCAATCAATATCCCAGATAAAATCCAAGCAACATCTGTATGATCTGGTCACATCTGCATTGCACACAAGAGTTCATGTTCATTCTCCGTTTTGGCGGCATGCTATATTTTTTGTATAAGCAAGAGATAAATCATTTACCTTCCAGGCAAAACAGCACAACACCAAATACATAACTGGTGCACTGTAATCAAATAGCTGCTGATTTGTTGTTGTTGTTGTTTTAAAAAAAATTGTATGACATCTTAATACAGAGCTTGGATTAAACACTAATTAATTTGCCACCAGGAACCTGATGTTAATCAGTTGCATTTCAACATACATTCTGACTGACATTTAAATTATGAACTATATAGGGATTACCTGCACTCTTGCAAATTACCTCTTTATATAAATCAGAATAAACATAATATGCACAATGGAACCATTATTAGCCTCCTGTTTATTCCTAGTGCACTTTGCTGAATTATGGGGATGCTTTTTTAGCTTGTTTCAGTTTACAGATACTACCTGGAACAAGATTGCCTGGAACAAGGGCTTCACGAAATAGTCGCTAATTTCAATAGTCGCTTCAAAATTAGCATGTCTGACACTGCCGAAATAACTAGCGAGAATTCACCCTATTGCATACTTGAGTTGTTCCGATGATCTTTTTACAGGCACCATCTTTTTTCTTCTTGGACTTCGCTTTCCTTGCCCACATTTGCCCTTCTTGATATAGGGGCTCACCACTTAGTTGTGATGAGCCACATGATCTGCATTCTGGTGCCCATGCAATTACCATATCCGGGATTGCAGAGTGTACTCAACCACATGGTTCTTCCAACAGAACGGCATTTCTGTTTTTGGGAAAGGGGCTGACCGTTTCACCAATCCCGACTCCCACTGCAGACCAGCCACTTTCCCCAGTGCTGTTACAGAGGGTCCACTGACCCCAGAAACAAAATTTAAGGGGAGCTCAGTAACCTGCCATAGGAGAAGGAAGTGGCTAAGTCCCACTCCAAAAGTCTGCAGAAAGTTGGACATGCAGCAGAATAATTACGTCTTTGACAGTATCATGTGGATTGCCACAGCCAATCAGCTTCTGCAACAGTGAGGACCAACAACCTCCAAGATAGTGAGTATACAGAAGAAAAGAAGCTAAAAAAAAAAATCTGAAACATATGAATACATTCTTGACTGCATGTCAAAAGTTGGCCAAAATTGAGAGAAACTTTTTTTTCTAAGTTCATGCAAGCAAACACTAAAACTAGGTAAGCGGTTTGGTTCTGGGAATGGGAAAACAAACTACCACGCCAAACTACGGAGGGCCAAACAACTGGATTTTCCTGTGTAGTCAAAATAATCCAGTTAGGAATGATTGCTATTGGTCAACAATAGTGCAATAGCCAATGGTGTGTACATGTGGAACTGCTGGTACTGTTAGAAAAAACAGGTTGGTGTTGTTGCCAGCGGGGAGGGGCCTTTCATCCTTTAAATCCACTTCTTAAGCTACCCTCCTTCTAGGCTCAATGAACCAAACTGATCTCTGTTAATTTCCAAGCTGAACTCTTCTAATCCTCTCTACACGGGGTTGCCCTGGAAGAAAAGCTGGAAGTGATAATCTTGCAGAATGAAGCTGCCTACTTGCTGACAGGAGTTGGGCAATGTATCTGCCTGGTTTTAAGACAGCTTCAGCCCCAAAGGTCCTACTGCCCTAGTCTCCCAAGAAGCCGCCTAGAGGGAAAGCTTGAAAAAAGAGGAGATTTAGCAAACTTAGACAAACCCAGAAGGTTGCAGGGTAGAAAAGGAAAGACAGTTCAGGAGTCATGGCCTGGAGCTAAAATAAAAGGGGGGGTGACATATTAGAGAGAAGGAACAGGCTTTTTATAAAGTAAGCTCATCCAAGCAACAGGATCATTTCCTTGGGGAAAGGATAGTGTAGCACCATTACTTGATAAATTCCAGAGAAAGTTAAAAACAGCATCCAAACTCCGGTCTCCAAGGACTGCCAGGGGCACTGACTGAATGCATTTGGATTCTGGAGTGCCATATGTGCATCCAAGAGGAGAATTTGACCTTTCGCAGAGGTAGGAAGCAAGAAGAATTCCAGGCCTTTCAGCTTTCCATTGAGGCAGTCCTGGCTGCTTCTTTTGTAAACCAGAAATACGTGCCATTTCCAGCATCATTACAACTAACCCACTTTAAAAAAAGATATGCTCGACCTCTTTAGACACTGAGACACAAAGGAAGTAGAACTTTTGAAAATGCATGAGAGTTCCACCCGAATACATTACAGTGGCCTAGAGAAACAATAAGACTGTTGTTTCTAAATATTTGCCCTGTAGGGTTACCATCCTCCAGGTGCAGCCTGGGGATCTCCCAGAATTATGACTCCCTCTCCAGATAACAGAGATGAGTTCCCATGAAGAAGATGGCTGCTTTGGAGGGTGGACTCTATGGCATCAGGACCACAGAGCTTCTGCCTCTCCCCAAAACCCAGCCCTCCCCAGGCTCTACCTCCAAATCTCAAGGAATTGCCCAACCTGGATTTGGCAACCCCACAACATGAACATATCACTGTCAATGTTATATTTCTAAACTGGGTCTAACTGCATGCTAAAGACTGAACAGAAACCAGAAGTTCCCCTCATGTTTTCCCTCATTTTAGCCTCACCCCCCAAAATCCTATGAAGTTAGAATGGAAAGCTGTGGCTTTCCCGAGGCCATCCGGAAAACATCATGGCAGCATGGGGTTTCTGAGCCAGGTTGGTTCTCTGAAATGGCATAAAAATAAAGAGTCGTAGGGTTGATTTGCACAAAGGAAAAACAGAATCCAAATGGGGATTTGGGAGATCAAAACAGCAGGCTCGGCAAATTCGAAATAATCTCTGCTTCACGGCATTTCTGACATAACTGCAATATGCAGCTCCTACATGCTTTAAAATGATCAGCACCTTACACACCTCCATATAAGCAAGACATTTAGAATGCTGGGGTTAAAAACTGAATCTAGGCCAAAGCCACTCGGCACAGACCATCCAAGTGCTTCCCATTGCGTCCACACAGCAGTTTTCCATGAACCTGGGTAACTCAGCTCCTGGTGACTGTCGTTTCCCCACATGTTGTTGAAATGCTTTTTTAAAAATGATCATTGCTACAGCAAGGTAACGACTACCAATTTTTTTAAAGCCAAAGCAGCTGATAGCATAGAGGGTGGCCACTGGGGGGCAAAGGCAAGAAAATGATGTTGCTCATGAGGGGGGCCTCAAAAATGTGCACCTGGCTGTCAAAGGAGGGAGGGAAGGAAGGTGGCAGGGCACAGCCCAAACTCATCAGACCTCAGAAGCTAAGCAGGGTCAGGACTTGGAAGGAAGACCTCGCAATGGCCAAGCACCTCTGCTTCTCACTCGCCTTCAACGCCCCTTGCCGGGGTCACCATAATCGCTCATCTCTAACGGGAGGGGAAATCAAAAGAACCAGGCAACTCTGGCGTGGCCAGAAACGCAACTTGCGCAAATGGAAGAGGAGTGAGGCGCCAGCCCTCTGCTTCCAACTCTAATTGATTCTAAAATAAACCTTTTGTATAAACCCGATTTTTAAGAAAAGGGGGAAAAAAGTGCAACGCTCGGAAAGATCTTAACAAGGGGGAGGGGGGGGCCTCCGCACAAAGAAGACAGACCTCCCAATCAGATCAAAATAGCCACAAATTACCAGCTTTCACTTGCAAAATTCAGTTTAGCACTTAAAGCATTACTTTCATTAACTTTCTCCCACTCCCACACGCCCAGCAGGAGACACAGCAAAGTGACGACCTCTCATCCCTTTCCATAGAAAAGCCGTCAATCTAATGGACTCAAATTGGTTCAGAAAGGCAGGACTTCAAGGAAATGCCAACCCATTGGATTTAAAATTGGATGGAGCCACAAAACATACATCCCCCCGCCTCCGATCTTTTATGCACCTTATTTTATAAAGGTTCCCCCCCCCCCCACGAAACCAAACTCTTATTTTGTGTGTGTGCGTCTTTACCCATGCTATTATTTTCCAATTTCTCTATTTAGCCAAATGATTTTTGAAGTTATCCGCCTGCCATTTTCTTTTAAATAGAAAATAAGAGGAGGCAATGGCCTTTTTTTGTCCCTTCTGAACAATTATTTCATTCTAAAACTTTAATTTAAAGTATACATCAGAGTTAGCTCCTCCATTCTTCTCATGCGCATTCATCAAATGCCTGAATGTTCCCACAATGGCAATATGCCAACAAAGCATACCTTAAACCTGCAATACGACTAAAAATGCTGCAAAAGTGAGATTCAAACCTAGTAGAAGGAGGTCTGCTCTAGATTGCTGCCTTGTGACAAATTTTTAATTTATTTATTATTACCAGAGAACTACCACAGGTTCCCCCAGACAATGATTTTGGGAGTAGGGAAGCCCACATCCTCCAGAGTCAATGGAAACATCAAATGAAAGCACATCATGTCTTTTGCTTCGTATACCAAAAGTGTAGGGTATTTGTAGGGGGGAAAGTTAAGAAATAAACCCTTCCACCCTGAACAAACTTTGAGTCCAGTGGCATCTTTAAGACCAACAAAGTTTAATTCTGCATATTCGCATGCACACTTGTGTATCTGATGAAGTGTGCATGCACACAGAAGCTTACACCCAGAATTAAACTTGGTTGGTCTTAAAGGTGCCACCGGACTCATACTTTGCTCTATTGCTTCAGGCCAACATGACTGCCCAACTGAATCTCCTTTCCACTCTGGTCATCTTCAGAGGCCTGCTTCGGGTTCCCATCCTATCTGAGGCTAGACGGTTGGCATTCTCAGAATCATAGAATCACAGAGCTGGAAGGGATCTCCAGAGTAATCTAGAGAAACCCCCTGCACCTTGCCAGAAATTCACAAATACCTCCCTCCCACACCCCCAGTAACCCTTGTTCTATGTCCAGAAGATAACAAAAAAACCCTCCAGGATACCTGGCCAAACTGACCTGAAGAAAATTTGCTTCCTGACCCCAAAGTGGCAATCAGCATTTCCCTGGACATGTAAGAAAGGACCACATGGTGCTGAAACTTTGGGATTCCCACCCCAGAGACATTTCTCTGGCTCCCACTATCATTGTCTCCTACCAGGGGGTGAGAGCTTTTTTGGTTTGTTTGGCAGATGCCCCAGAACTTTATTGACCCTCCTCCTTGGTTGTGTTGTGTATGTGTTGTGTATGCTTTTCATTGACCTGTTTATATACACACATACATTATTTACATCTATTACACATCTATTACACATCTATTACAGTTTCATAGGGTCTGCAAGATGGAGCTCTTCCACTGGGCTTTTGGTTGAGGCGGCAGGCATTCCTCTTCCCTCCTGGCTATCTCCCCTCCAGTGGCTTGGACCCCAATATCGGGTCTCTGCTGAATTTCAAATAAGCTGATTGACATCAGAGCCAACTGTTGAATGGTATTTTAGGGTTTTATTGTTTTTAATGGTTGTCTTAATGTTATTAGAGTAAAAGTTGTTCCAGACCGCCCTGAGCCTTCTCACGGGGAGAGCGGTATATAATTCAAATAAATAATGTTGAAATGTTTCAACAGAAAAATGGCACCAGTGGGGGTGAAACCCTTCAAATACACAATGCAGCACAAATAATATAGTCCTCAAACAAAGAAATGCCAAGGGGGAATTACAATGTGAGATTGCTGGACTTGAGTTAATTCACAAGATCAGAACAATGGACCCCCCCCCCCGAGGGCTGAATACCTGACCTGGATAGCCCAGGCTAGCCCAATTTCGTCAGATCTCAGAAGCTAAGCAGGGTGAGCCCTGGCTGGTATTTGGACAAGAGACTTCCAAGGAATACCAGGGTGGGGACATGGAGGCAGGCAATGGCAAACCACCTCTGACCATCTATTGCCTTGAAAAACCTACTGGTCAGCTGTGACTTGATGGCAAAAAAGGGGAGCTGAATAGTGACATCAGATTCTTATTTCACTACAGATGCTATTTTCTGCCCCCAAGCATTTCCCCCCTGCTCTAGTCAAGCAGATCACTGTGTGCATTGTACCTCTGTATCCTTTGCAAGCATTCTTTACAAGGCCCCTTCCACCTTCTGACTAGGTGAAAGGACATAGACATCTGCATTGCTACTGCTAATGTGCTACTGGGCTCCAATCTAACTGTTTAAAATGCACACCTTCCCATCCAGATGGTATTCAAAGGTGCTTTGGCTGTGATCTTTCCCAAAAAGATGGTACCAAACCAGATTTGGGTAAGGTTGCAGCAAAGCAGGGGGGAATCCAGATGTGGGATGAACAGAGGATGACATTGTGAGGATGCTGAGGAAAACAGGGCTGCTGTAAGGAAACCGAGGAGGAGCAAAACATCTGCATGGAAACAGCCATGGAGTTGGTCCTCTAAACTCCAAATTTCTCCCCATTTAAAGGATGGTGGGAGGGAGAAAGCGAACCTGGCACCTCCCATGGGTGGAAGTCAAATCAAGGCAGCCATTTCTCAGAGCCATATAGCCCACTCAGGTTTTACAAAAAGACTCTCTGAGGATCTTGAAAATGCTGATAAAAGGAGAAGAAACAATTCTTCGACTAAGACTAAAATCATTGCAATTAACACCTGGGCAGTGGCGGCTTTGATTTACTCCATGAGTACAATTAAGTGATTCAATGCCAATTTGAATTAGCTTGATAGATTAAACCCACACGCTCCTGACAGAGCTCAAAATGCTTCATCCAAATGCATCAGTGGAAAAGTTCTGTATCCAAAGGCCTGATGGGGGGAGTGATAGAAGATGGGCTCCTAGACACCCAGTCAGGTAACAAGTCTCTGATGTCACTTCAGGACCCCTGATCAATCACCTGGGTCTCAAAGCCATAGTCAGAGCCAATCAAAACTTCAACACTAACTCCCAGCAAGGAGTCTTAAAAGCCAGCTTCAATATCAATAAAAGGGAAGAACAAAAACCAGAATCCCAAATGGGAAATAGTCAATAACTGATCTCAAATTAAAACAGAAACTGAAAGCTTTTTCACTGCTATTCAGGACTGTGTAACTGCTACTTATTACCCTACAAATAAAACAGAATGACCCCAGATATGCAGGGCCGTTCTAGACAGAGTTACATCATGGGTTTTCTATCCAGTATTTCTATCCAATTTTATTAATGTGGTTCGGAGGAAAAAGGACATCCGCAATTTTGTCCCAGTCGAGGAAAACCCACAATCAAACCAGACCTGTCACAAAATTCAGTAACATCCTTGGCAACATGGCACAGTGGGAGCTACATCTGTTCTGCAGCGGGCAACAGACTTGTACTCTCAGAGGACTCGAACTAGGCGAGTATTAAATTCCATTGTTCATCTTCCCTAAGACACTCTGTTAACACTACTTACAGCAACAGCATTGTCTGCAGTTGACGCACACTAATATAACACCGTGTCAGGTACCTTGAAACGTTCTAAATTAAAAACCCAGCAGATTGTTTCTTTGCATACCAAGTTTTGGCACTGTTAACAAGCCACATATTGTTCCCAAAACCTAATTGTGTTTCAGGAAGAAAAAAAAAAAGCACTGACATTCATTTAGAGTAGTTTGCAGGTACAGATTGCCACCTGCGCCGTTGCTAAACGAGGCAGACATTGACCTCCAAACATCTGTACTGGATGTAAGCTGCTAACAGACCGGCATGGGGTACAAGCACACTGAGAAACAGATACTCCGCCTGTAAAATATAATGAGACAAATTGTACCACACTCAGTCCAATTCATAATTAACTGTTAATTACCAAAATGAATCCATTTTGTCCCAGATCAATTATAATTTGGCTTGGTTCTGCGAAGGAGGGAAGGCGGCATGGTATAGCCCAATCTCGTCAGATCTCAGAAGCAAAGCAGGGTTGATATTGGACAGGAGACCACCAAGGAGGACTCTGCACAGATGAAAGTAACGGCAAACTATCTCTGCTTCTCACTTACCTTGAAAGCTCCTTGCCAGGGTCACCATATGTCAGTTGTGACTTGACCACACATACATACGTAGGTTCTTTGAATACTTAACTATAGCAGATGCTTGAAGGGATCCTAAAAGCCTCCCTTCAACTTATACATCCCCCAGCCAAATCAGACTCTCTCCAACATGATCTGCTGGAGGTCATATCAACAGAGGGCCTGATTTGGTCCAGAAGAATACAGGCTGCTGGGATGACATGAATGATCTTTTTTGTATGGTGGGTCCAGCTAAGTTGTACATCATAGGAGCTGTCTCTCTCTCATCTGTACTGAGGATGTAAGAAAAGCCATGCTGGACAAGATCAAAGATCCAACTAGACCAAGGGTAGCTCACCTACTGATTATCTCACAAAGCCCCTAGGAGAACAAAGGAAAGATCACAAGAGGGAATGTTCTTGCAAGACTCAAAGACCTGAGAAGGCTCAATCAACTGACCAGCCATGTTTCTCTGTGCAAAGGGAACTGGAACCAGTGTTGCCTTTAGCTGTGGGGCAGGGGATGCAAATTTAATAGAAAGCATCTATATCTACACACACACACGTAATGGGGTGGACTCAGTCATCCTCTAAGGAGACTTCCTCCAACCTAAGAAGCTTTCCTTGGTGAAGGGGCTTCAAGACTTTGCTCAGTGGAGTGGTGAGACAGGGATAAGTTCCACTCCAATATGTTTCAGTAGTTCAGGATACATTTTGTTATTCAGAAGTAGCACTTATTAAAGCAAAAGTCGGTGAGCCCTTATCTGGACCAGCCCTTGTTTCCAAGCGTGAGCAGCCCATGCATCTTTGAAGCTCACTAGCAAAGCATGGATGCAACATCCCTCCTAGTGCAATTAGCATCAGTAGCAGGAAAAAAAGACCCCTTTTTGGCTAGGAGAAGCTCAGAAGTTTGTGTTGGTTGAATGAGCTTCTCAGTGTACATCAGAACAAATCCTTCCACTCTTGGCTTGAAATACAATTTGTGAAGGTAAGAGGATAAGAATCACAAAATGGAAACACATTTTTTTCAACATGGGGTGGGGTAGTGATGCTTTAGACTGAACGCGCTTTGACAGTTCTGGATTCACACTGACTTCTCCTGAGACTCCATCTCACAGCCCATCTTCTGGTCGCTGTTCACCCGACCGTGCATTATCAAAGCAATCTCCAGTAATAGTTCTGAAAGGGTTATGACTAATTCACCATGCATAGGTTTGAAAATCTACCCTAAAGCTATGAAATAATAATAAAATGCATGGATAATTGAAAACGGTCTTAATCACTGAAGCCCACACCATTTGGAAGCCTTGAAACAGTCTCTGCATTTGGGGGGGGGTATGAAAATTGAAATTTATAAAGTACAATTGGTATCTTCACACAGGACATCCCAAGAAGAGTAACTAGTGACATATTTTAGGGAAGAGGACTTTTGAGAAGGGCTGTATCAAGGTACCATCTGGAAGGTTTTTTACCCGACATAGATCCTGGTCACACATGCCAGATAACGCAGGGGGAAAGTGAGGCTATTTGCCCCGCAGTAATTTGACGCACCACTGCGCAATCAAATGCAATTCTTTGCTGTGTGTTTCCAGTGCGCTTCAACGAGGGATCTCTGACGCAATGAGAGAGCACCGGTGCGATCACACGGAGACGTCCGTCTATGGCCCGTCGCAAACCCATTTGCTACTACTGCACTTTCCCAGGTATTTTTTAACTCCACTTCTTTGGAGGGGCGAGATGGATTGGCAATGGGTGCAGGAGGCTTGCCAGAGGTTCCCATGTGATCGCGCCTGTAAAATCTGCCTGGCATTTGACCCTCTTGCGCTCTGCTAATTCTGCGTGTGATTGGAGCCTAAGAATGTTAAAAATAACTTGTGCTGTGCCCATTTCTATTTAATTAATGGGAGCATGTTTTGAGAACCATTTCTGGTTTTTAAAAGATTCCTTTATTAGTTACTATGACTGAGTATGGGAAGAAGCTTAAAGATCACGATGACTTAAAAAAGGGCTGGCCCACTTCTTCAAGTGTTCGGGGACCAGATTCTCCTAGCCACAACACTACCCCACTGCCACCACTGCCGCTACCCTGCAAATTGGCTGGAGAGGTCTGGCCCTACCGGGAAGTCTTGCAGCCCCACCTAGTGAGCAAGACTGGCTACAGTTCTGCTTGCCAGTGTTCTCTAGTGTAAGCAAGGATTCTAAATGTTCAGGTCAATGTAACATTAAGTTCCCACTTGAGTTATCATTGCTGGAGAGTCACAAAAGCTAACATCTTTTGGTGTGCTTCTGCTGCATAAAGGTGCTCCATAAGCTCTGTAACTATAAAACCAGGAGGGAGAATCAATACTGGACAATTTCCAAAGCATTCGTTCTACTGCCAAAATGCTTGCTACACTCTCCCAGTTATTCAGATGTGTTTCTGCTCCATAAGTAGCCAGAATAAGGGCCAAACTACAGGTTTGCGTTCTTAAGGATTTGGGCCCAGGTTTCCTGGACACCACTTGGGTTCCCTGCAGCCACACAGCAGCTATGAGGAATGGCTTTTAAAAGTTAATGGAGAGCCCAAATGGTCTCAAAACGTCACAGTGGGGGAAGGAAGAGTTCCTGCCTTTAGTTCCCTCAAGCTAGGGATGTCCCCAGAATTATAGCTCAACTCCAGATAACAGAGATCAGTTCCCCTGGAGAAAATGAATGCTTTGTAGGGTGGCCTCTGGGGCATTGTACCCCACTGAGGTCCCTCTCCTCCCCAGGCTCCACCCCCAAATCTCCACAAATTTCCCAGCCTGGATCTGGCAACCCTGCCATCCCCCACCAGTGGTCATGGGGGACCTGGCAACCGTACCCTGAGCAACTTTCCCCATGGAAATAGGCTAGGGAGGGAGTTATTCCCCCATCTTTGCTGCCTCATGTGGAGTATTCTATGCACATGGTACAGCAAAAAATGGGAAAATAACTCACCCCTGGGCAATGTTCCCTCTAAGCTGTGGAGTCTCATGAGCAAAAATTCAACTTTGTGAGCTACTGGCATTAAAGCTGTGAGCGAGTGATTTGGCTACTGCATAAATCAGTTCACTTTGGGGCCATCCTTTCTGAGTAAAGACAAAAATGTGTGAGCTGGAGGCTAAAAAACTTTGAGCTAGCTCACACTAACTCAGCTTAGAGGGAACACTGCCCCTGGGACTGTTACTTCATGGGAAATCAGATTGTGGGGAAGCAGAAGCCCTTCCAAAGCCCCACATCAGTGCCCCAATCCATCTGGGCTCTTCTTTATTTTTCAAAAGCTATTCCTCACAGTTGCTGTGCGTGGCTGTGGGGAACTCAACCGGTTAACATCCCAAATATGTATTTGGCCCAAAGACACACTGAGACCAATGTTCCCTCTAAGCTGAGTGAGTGTGAGCTAGCTCACAGTTTTTTAGCCTCCAGCTCACACATTTTCGTCTCCGCTCAGGAAGGATGGCCCCAGAGCAAACTAATTTATGCAGCGGCCAAATCGTTCGCTCACAACCTTAATGCCAGGAGCTCACAAAGTAGAATTTTTGCTCACAGGACTCCACAGCTTAGAGGGAGCACTGACTGAGACCCTAAGCTCTGACCCCGAGAATTATCAAAAAGATGGTCATGACCTGGATAGCCCAGGCTAGCCCGATCTTGTCCGATCTAGGAAGCTAAGTAAGGTCAGCCTGCTGAGGAAGTCCTGGGTCACTATGCGGAGGCAGGCAATAGCAAACCCCCTCTGAATGTCTCTTGCCTTGAAAACTCTCCAGGGTCACTGTAAGTCAGCTGTGACTTGACAACATTTTCCATCCCCATACACATTTGCCCAGACCTGCATGTCCCAGGCTAGCTGGGTCTTGTCAGAACCTGGAAGTTAAGCAAGGTTGGCCCTGGTTCATATTTGGATGGGAGACCACAAGAGGAATACCAGGGTCACTACACAGAGCCAGGCAACAGCACACCACCTTGGAATGTCTCTTGCCTTGAAAACCCTTGCGGGGGGGGGTGCCATAAATTGGTTGTGACTTGACAGCAAATAAACAAATCAGTTTAGGGTTTTTTAAAAAAAATTAGAGGTCACTCATCATCTAAGGCCTTACATTCTATCTAACTTTGACTTAGCCTGTGCTAAGATTCTAACCCTGTTACTTAAGAAATGGGGAGGGTAAAGAGATGCAGGGGAGAGAGGAAAGATGTGCTAAATTGGGGGGGACGGAGATATTGAAATGATAATATTTGCTGTTCAATTATCATCTTTGCCGAAGCTGCAGGGCCCACTGCATGCATCTACCAGTGGGCTTCCCCATTGTTTCTTCAATTACCCCCACTTATCAAGCCAGTGGCCTCCTTCCACACTGCTCTGCTCAGAAAACAGAAACTGTAATTAAAACATTTATTAAGCTAAACATATTCCGACTCCCCAAGTGAGCCATTTGAATGCAGGACTTGGGGAGATGGGTGCAGCCTTCCTTCCAGGCATGGCTGCAGGCAGGAAGTTTATGAGGGTGGTGGAGAAGGCCTTGGTTGAATGAAGAAATGAAGAATGCACAGCACAGTAACCTTAACACCATGCCGGTGCGTCCCTTTGGCTTCATATATTTTGTAATGTACTAAGTGAAGCGTTCAGTTTTCGTAGCATTTCTAATTTTCTGAACCCGTTCGTAGGTTTTATAGCAGCCTGAATGGCGTTTGAAGAGTCCTTAAGAATTCAAAACAATCCCTAGCGGAACAAACATCTAAGTTCAGCAATTATGCACTAAGATATTTCAGGTTATGATTATGCACAGTGCTTCCTCGTAGTCCCACAGAAATAAACCTTTTATTGTTGTTTGTAATGTGCTCTCTCTTAGAACAGAGCTCAAGAAAACTCTACGTTTGCCTTCAGGCGTTCACTGTGGAGTTTGAAAAGTTCCAAGGACTTTTTGGGGAGAGGAGGGGAATGAAACTATCGACTCGTATCTAGGTCTAGGTAACAAGAAGCCAAAGGATAAACTGACCAGTGCTCCATCTCAAAAGATGTATTAATGAGTCAGCATAGAGGTCATTCTTCATTCGGCTGCTGGAATTTCCTGTTAAAAAATAAGAACTGTCTCATTGGTTCAGATTAAAGGCTCTCCTTCTCCATCATTCTATCTCCACTGCTGGCAAACTATATACCTTCAAGAAACACTCAAGGATCACATAATGGTTACCATTGTAGTCTAGGGTTGCCAACCTCCAGTTGGAGCCTAGAGTTCTCTTGGAATTACAACTGCTCTCCGCACTACAGATACCAGTTTTATCCAGAGAAAACGGCAGCTTTGGAAGGTGGGCCATAGGGCATCATATCCCTGCTGAGCTCCCTCCCCAGACTCCACCCTCCTCAGCCTCCACTCCCATGCTCTCCAAAAATTCTCCATTCCAGAGCTGGCCACCATATCATAGCCCCAGACTGCAACTCAGAGAAGGCTGCTGCCACATCCCTAGTCTGGGGAGGGGGGGGGGAGGGACACAGAGCTAGCAATGTGAGATGAGAGATCCACAAGGACCCACAAATTCCATCAGATGGAGTTCTGACCAAAAAGTCAGTGGCCAAAACCATGGGAGTGGCCAAAACCACTGAAATGGCCAGCCTCAAACTTCAGAGATGCCACGTCACCAGTTGCCCAACACCTCATCCAAGACCCCATATTGACCTGTTTATCCATTAACAGGACAGCCAGTAGAATACAGATGCTGGAGTAGTGCCAGAATCTGATCCAGGGCATACGCCTTGTAAAGAAACCTCACGGAGGGCAGGGGCTTGAAGCACCTTCTAGAACCTGCACCACAATGTGGATGGAGTTCAACTCACTCTGGAGAGTCAGAAGAAATTGAGTCCTTGAGAGGTACCTGCGAATCTTGTCCAGCTGACTTGTTATCATGACTGGAGTCAGATATTAACTTGTAGAGTAGAGTCTTGGTAACTGCTCTGTCAGCTGCAGAAGATCTGGGCTAAGCTTATATTTCCCCTCCTGCTTGCTGGTTTTTAAACCTGGAATTGGCCAAAGGCCCAAGCCAAAGAGTTCTCTGGGCACTTATTCCATAGCATATTGCTCATGGCCCTGAATAAGTCAGGCCAGCAGATCCAGGATTTGTTCAAGATGTGATTACATTGGACTTCACCCCCCCCCAACCATCCCAGCTTGTTTGAACAATATTTGTGTACTAGCAGTAAAGCCCATTGTGGAAATAAATACAACAAGCTCTAGAGAGAGGCTCTGGGAGAGTGCCAAGGCCTTGGGCACTCAGCATCAATTTGCTGTGGCAACCTCAGCAGAATATAATGACACAGAGTCCACCATTTTCTCCAGAGGAACTGATCTCTGCTACCTGAAGAGCAGTTGTAATTTGGCAACAATTGGAGACTGGCAACAATTGTTACCCAGGAGGAAATGGCTGGTTTGGAGGGTGGAGTCTATGGCATTGTACCTGTCTGAGGTCTCACCCCCTCCTCAAACCTCATCCTCTCCAGGCTCCACCCCTCAAATCTCCAGGAATCTCCCAACCTGGAGTTGGCAACTCTATCTCCTTCCCAGCCAATCATCAACCTGCCTTTATTTCCTCCTCACTCTTCAGCTTTCCATCTCCCCGCACACACACACCTGCAGCCTCTTCCATGCTCTGAAGCCCTGACTGCCATGTTACATTGGCTGTTATAGGGGCATCTCAGCAGGGTATAAGGACACAGAGTCCACCATTTTCTTCTGGGGAACTGATCTCTGCCATTTGGAGAGCAATTGTAATTCTGAGTGATCTCCAGCCCTCACCTGGAGATTGGCAACAATGGGTTCCCAGGAGGAAAAGTAGTCTTTCTCTGCAATGGGGACCAAAGCAGCTGACATCATTCTCCTCTCCCCCTTTTGATTTGCACAACAACCCTGTGAGGTAGGTTAGGCTGAAAGTCTGTGACCGATCCAAAATCACCCACTTAGCTTCTACAGCAAGAACCTGGATCTAGCAGACCCTGCTCTGAAGCAGTGGAGCCTGAAGATCACCAGGTATCACAACTGAACTCCAGACAACAGAGCTCCCCCGCCCCCAGAGAAAATAACTGCTTTGGAAGGTGGGCTTTATGGCATTCTGTTCAGCTGAGGCATCTCCCCTCCCCAAACCCTGGTTTCCATAGACTCTACCAGAAAATTTCCAGGAATATCCCTACCTGGAGTTGGCAACCCTAGTCAGGAGTGGCCCCAATGAGTTCCTCACAACAGCCACTGAGGGGAAAGTTAGCCTAATTCCATCAGATCTCAGAAGCGAAGCAGGATCAGCCCTGGTTAGTCCTTGGATGGGAGACCATCAAGGAACTTCAGGGTTGCCACACAGAGCATCTCTGAACATCTCTTGCCTTGAAAATGTCATGGGATCGCCATAAGTCAGCATTGACCTGGCAGCAAAAAGACAAAAATATATATTTAAAAAACCCTGAAATATGTTTGTATAAAATGCTAATGTGACCCAATCATCTTTGAAGGCGGTAATACTTTTAGACAGTTCACCTGTCTCCATGTTTCTTCACTGAACCCCACCAGACACAGAATGGACCTCTATGTTCAGCCATTATCACTGGTGGCCTCCCATTTCCATGTGAAAATGGCCCAAGTAAAGGCTGACATGACAAATTTCTGTCCTCCCTCTTGGGTAACCTGAGCTGTCCTCCCTTTGAAGCTGCATCGGTAACGTGATTTCACCAACTGAGTGAAAGCAATGAACTGTCTGAGAAAATAGCTTGTCCCTTTTCCTCTACATATAGAGAGATGCAGTGACAAGAGAGGCCATCAGGCTGAAAGAAAATTCTCGCTGACTTGTTTCTCAGAAGGAAAGGATTAAATGGTGATATTTGAAAGGAACCAGACAGCTTTTGGAACTGGGTCTCTTCTTTTTGCTGACCTACCATCTTGTGCCAAGTGCTGCATCACGCACTGTTAAAAACAAACATGGGGGGAAACGTTGGGTTTCCCATCCAGCGATAGATTTCCAAATAATGAAAGGCAAGCAATTTCTGCTAACGCCCCCCCAAAAAACTCTGCAGAACCTCCCCCCAGAATTCATCCCCATCTTGTTCCTGAGAGTCCCCCATCCTCAGGAACAGCATTTGGGGCATGCAGAAAGATGGGGAGGAGCAGGAAAGACCCATTTCCCTGGGGAAAATCTCTTCTATCAGTAGAAATTATCACAGGCTTCAATCCATTGGTATCTTACTTAATGCCCGGGAGATATGAAACTTTAAATCAAGAGAATTGTCCAAAAGTTCCTGCCTCAACAGTAACACAACACAACACAACACAACAAAGGCTTTCTCAGCATTTGCTGAGCAGATGCAATGCCGTTTTTTTGCCATGATGGGCTGCTTAATGTGGAAGTTATTTGTCACTATCCAAAACAGTTTCTCTTTTATCACTGTGATTTTTATGAGGATTCCGTTACCCTCCTTCATAGCTGTAATATTTTATTATTGACATAACTTTGCTACAAAGTGCAGAGCAGAGTTTTGCAGACCACATGGGACCATTATGTTATACTACATCTTCTATCAGCAGATAAATAGGTTTCTTGCAAATCTTTCTTTTGTTAATTTTTTCCAGGGCTGAGCCATGGGTAACTCATTGTGAATTCCCATCCACCAACAAAAAGGCTAGGGTTGCCAGGTCTGGGTTGGGAAATTCCTGGAGATTTAGGGTCGGAGCTGGGGAGTGTGGGATATGAAGCAGAGAGGGACCTCAGGAGGATATAATGCGATAGAGCCCACCCTGCAAAGCATCCATTTTCTCCTGGGCAACTGATACCTGCAGTCTGGTAATCAGCTGTAATTTCAGGACATCTCCTGGGCTCACTTGTAAGTTAGCAACCTTAATATATTAGCACTCCACCATGGGAAACCCTCACCTTTTCTACTCGACTGGAAATTAGAAAATGGAATAGGGTTTTGTGTATTTCGTACGTCACTGCTCGTCACCAGATAAGAGTATTGATCTAACTCAGTCTTGTCTGCTCAGCCTGGCAGTGGCTCACTAGGGCCTCTGGCATATCTGCTGCCTCAAATCCTTTGAAAGAGTAGACAAGGCCTGAACATGGGATCTTCTGCATGCCAAGAATGAGCTCCCCGTAAGTCCACCCCGAAATAGGGACTGGCACAAGGCCTGCAGTGAGTTTCAGACCAAAGTGGGGACTTAACTGGGGAGAACCAGCACGGTCAAATGGTTAAGAGCAGCAGACTATAACCTGGGCTGGGTTCGATACCCCATTCCTCCTCCTCCACATGAAGCCTGCTGGGTAACCTTGGGCCAGTGACAGTTTCTCTCAGAACTCTCTCAGCCCCACCTACCTCACAAGATGCCTGTTGTGGGGAGGGGAAGTGAAAGGCAATTGTAAGCTGTTTTGAGACTCCTTTAAGTAGAGAAAAATGGGGTATAAAAACCTGCTCTTCCTCTTCTTAAATCTGGCCCTTCCTAAGGCCTGGTTCACTCGTGCAGGAGAATGAATTAACACAGGCCCTGAGGTGGCAGAATGGACTGTACTTAAGGTTGCCAGTCAGCAGCTGGAAAATGGCAGAATTCTGGGGGTGCGGGGACATGGGGGCACTGTCAGCACAACAGTGCGATGTCACTTCCAGGGAAAACCCAGGAGTGACACCACGCTACTCGAGAAATCACCAAAAACTCTATAGTTTTACTTTATGGTTTCTGCGTTTTCCGCAGAAGTGGTGTTGCACTGTTGTGTTGACTGTGACTTTTTACTTTACTTGTCTCCTACTGGCCGAGGCCTTCTCTTCCAACATTTTTCAGCTTGGATAAACCTAATGCGCACCCCTAGTTGCTACAGAGAGGCAGGCGATGGCACACCACCCCTGTTCGTCTCTTGCCTTGAAAACCCTACAGGATCACCATAAGTCGGCTGTGATTTGATGACACTTTACACACACTCACACACACACACCTTAAAGGCCCGCTGTAGGGAGTACCATAAAAACAAGATCTGAAGGGCATCACCCACTAAAACCAGGATACAAATACTGAATGTTATTGCTTTGGGAGCGGAAAGACAGTCCCTTGGGAAGATGCATCCGAATGGCAACACTGAGAGCATAGGGTCTGTCCAACGCCTGTGAAAGGGAAACTTGGGAAAGGGCTAGAAACTATTCGGGAGGGCAGAGCAATGTTTGAGTCCTGGGGCACCTTTAAGACCAACAAAATGTTACTTAAAGATTTATTTTATTGAATAAAACTTGGTTGGCCTTAAAGGGGCCCCTGGACTCAAACATTGTCCTGCAGCTTCAGACCAAAACAGGGACCCCACCTGGATCTGTTCTGGAAGGCATCACTCTTTGAACATCTTTGAGCCAGGAGAAGATGAAATGTGCCCCAGAAGGGGATAATTGTTGCGCCCCGCTCCTCCGCACTCCTGCCAGAACATGCAAATGTAGTCGGGCTGCGAGTTCAGTTCAGAGCACTCGTTTCAAAACGGGACTTTAAATTAATGCTCCCTACCAGCTTCAAAAGCAAATCATTTCCTGGCCTCACATTGAATGAATCCGTGTTGGAATATCTGTCAGATGAAATGAAATACATGCTGGCGTATCCTTTCTCAAAAGCACGGTTTCTGTGTGTTTCGCCGCCATGCAAAACGAACAATTACGTTATTTTCACCGGGCAGATTGATTTCTCTTCTGTTCAGCTATGTTTTTTGCTTGGTTTGGGAGGGGTGGGTTGTTGTTGTTTCATCTAAAAAAAGAAAAACCTGGAATCTTTCACATGCTTAAAACAGCCCATTTCACTCACAGTTCAGCTTTGCAAAGCAAGAGATATTCACCCCTCCCCCTTACAGAATACTGTCCCCCTAAAGAAGAGCAATATTTCTATTCAAATTCTTTTCTTTGTTGCGTCTGATCTATGATGCTCAGCCAGCAGGCCATTTTGGGCACTACATGACCGTGTACCTCCTATCCCGGGAATTCTGGTGGCCCCTGATGCAGGGAGACATGACCCGATGCATGCAATCCTGCAAAGTCTGCAGATGGGTGAAAGATCTGCAAGAGAAGCCAGTGGGCCTAGTGCAGCCACTTCCCACACCAATTGGTCTGTTGGAGACAGTGTCCCTACATTTCACAGATCTTCCTCAGTCCCGGGGACACACCTGCATACTGATCATAGTGGACTCGTTCACCGAGCACGCCCATTCCATCCCATGCCCAGCCCTGCCTTTGGCCAGGGACACAGCTCAGCTCTACCTGCAGCATGTATTCCAGATGGACAGAATCCTCAGATGCCCTGGTTTCAGACCACAGAATCCAATTCACCTTGTGATTTTATTTATTTATATATATATTCAATTTGTATACCGCTCAGACCCCCCCAAGGGGTCTCAGAGCAGTTTACACAATTTATCATTGCCTAACTAGGGCCACAATCATATAGGGAAGGGACCTCCTACCAGCACCCGAGCAGGGCTTCTTCTTGTCTTTTCTTGTTCCAGCAGGGCTTCAGGCAGCCGCGCTTCAGCCTTTGATGTCCTGGGGCCCCTGGCGTCAATCTTGTTTCCTGGGCCAGGAGGCTTCCCGCGGCAGGCCCATCTTTGACGCACAGGCCCCGTGTAGGCTCCAGCTTCCGGCTAACGTCCCAGGGGCTCCGCCGCACCGCACCGTCACGCTGCCTGCGCCTTGTAGCTCCACCCACCACCAGGATCAGTCGTCGGCGTTGCTTCTGCCTGCCGCTGCTGCCGCCGTCGCCGCTGTTGCCGCCTGCTGCTTGAAGTCACTGCTACACACCCCCGGAAGGGAGGGTGCCCCCCGCCACCTACAGGCAGGTACCCATTGATCTACTCGCAGGTGCTTTCAAACCGCTGGGTGGGCGGGAGCTGGGACTGGGACCGGGAGCTCACCCTGGTCGCGGTGGGACTCGAACAGCCACACTGGCTGTTTGCTTGATGTTATAGCAGGTGATTTACTACCTGCGCCACCGCTCCCCAGTGATACTGGCAAGCACTGCAAGCGCTCCTCGACACCCAGGTTCACCTGTCTTCAGCCCGTCATCCCCAGTCAGATGGCCAGACAGAATGTACCAATGCCACTTTCAAGCAGTATTTGCGCTGCTGTGTCAGCTACCAGCAGGATGACTGGACAGCCCTGCTGCCCACAGCAGAGTTTGCCTATAACAGCTCAGTTCATACCTTGACCCGGCAAACACCTTTTCTGGCTACCTATGGACATCACTCATGATACTTCCTGCAGACCATTCCAGATTCCACTGTGCCATCTTCAAATGCCCTTGTCCAAGAACTGCAGTCTCTGCACTAGATACTCCAGGAGCAGTTGGAGCAGGCAAAGCAGGTATACAAGGCAGTTGCAGACAGATGACAACAGGCAGGAGAAACCTTGAAAGTAGGGCATTCAGTCTGACTCTCCACTAAGTACAGCTGGAGTCAGCTACTCTCCCATAAACTGTGTGCCCAATTCATCAGCCCTTACCAGATCATGGAGGAGATAAGCCCAGTGGCATATCGCCTCGAATTTCTGCAGATGAGGCACATTCCCTCAGTCCCTGCACATACCCATGGCACCTCCACATCTACTCCACATGCCTGCCTCACTTCCACCCCCAGTGCTGGTGAAGAGCCAGGAGGAATACAAAGTGCCTTGGCTCCTGGACTATTGTCGATGCTGCAGCCAACTTCAGTACCTCGTGGAATGGAAGGGATATGGGCCCAAGGACAGATCTTGTAAACCAGCAGGGAATCTGCATGCCCCTGACCTGATGTGACAGTTCCATCAGGCCTATCCCGGGAAGCCTGGGCCTCTGGGCCCATCAAGAGGGGGCCTGAGGGGAGGATGGTGTCATAGGCCAACCAGCTGCTTCCTCCTCTGAGGAGAAGGAAATGGAAGAGTCAAGCCCCACACAGGTGGAATACCTGCCTGAGCAGCTGGATCAAGAAGCAGACCCAGTGAGAGAAGCATCAGGAAGTGAGAATGCTTTCCAGCTGCAACCAGGCTGCTCATTCTTGCAGGAGAAGAAAGAAATGACACAGAGGTCAGAGACTCAGTTTTTATCAGTTTCTCCTGAACCGACAGAGTGCAGAAGAAGGACAGAGCTCTTGACAGGTCTACAGAGACAAAGGTGTGCCCATCTGATCCCCCAGCAGCTATCAGTGTTAATCCCTGGAGCAGATTCCATGCAGGAGCAAGAATGACATGCTGATAGAGAAGCAAAGGACTTGCCCCTGGAGAAGGATGAACTCAGCAGTAAAAAGCAACACCTGGGCTTTGGGGGATGAGTCAGCTAATGAGGGAGATAAAAGGAACACACTGAGCAAGGCTTACTGTGGAAGCAATGTTGCATGCCATGTACCTCTGTGAGCTGACCTGCTCTACCCTGACTTGCTGCTTTTGTAGTCTGTCCTTGCTAACATTTGTCTGTGTTCACAGCTAGAGACCCAGACCTTGCAGCTTGCACTGGTTCCAAGCCCTGGACTCTAGAACCTGTTTTCCTCTGACTCCTGGACTGAACCTTTGGCTCTCTGACTTTGGACTTCCTTGCTCTTGTCTCTTGCCTCATTGATTGTTATTATATTTGTGTATCCTGGAAACCCCAGGTAGAGTAACAGTGCCAGGCTTTGCCCTGAACTCTACAAGTGTAGGGATTTGAATTTAGGTCTTCCAAGTCATAGATTCTATACTTCAACAACTCCTCCTCACTTGCTTTCTCAGATCTGATATAATGGTTGCATAATGACCAGATGAAAAAGCAAGATGAGACCATTTGGGGAAGGGAAGTGGGAAAATGTTGATTGGTCCCAGGCAGGCCAATGGCTATCTTCCTTCTTCACTCTGACACAACCTATCCTCTGGAACAGGTAAAACAAACCCAAACAGCCAACTTTGGCTGCAGATTTAAAAAAAAAAACCCAGTGGTTTTTTATGGAAAACTTTGAAATCTAAAATACAAATTGCAAAAGTCAGCAAATGAAACTTATGTTTCAACTGTAGTTAACATTTCCATCTGCTCTTTCCATCAGAAGAGATGCCTCTATTAAGTTCCAGGTGGAATCCTTGAAGTAGAAAAATCAGGCTCTCCTTTCCTCCAAAATACATGTGGCAGCAGGAGGCCTGTTGAAGTGAACTGCACACAAACACTTCTACTGTAGATTTTAAAGGAGGTGCTGTGGATTACATGGGAATAAAAGGGCAGGGAAGTATTTTTCAGACAGACTCTTAAGAGTTGCAGACTTCTTTAGTAGGTCAGCTCCCATCTCTTTAACTGCAGCCTGATGCATAGAAACTAAGCAGTGGAAACCTTTCCAAAGATGATGTTGAATGTCAGCATAATTAAGCTTCTTCTGAGGCAGCCAGCTTGGTATTGTGTTGCTAACTATGGGTTGGGAAATTCCTGGAGATTTGGGGATGGAGCCTGGGGAAGGAAGAGTTTGAGGAGTGGAGGGACCTCAGTGGGGTTATAATGCCATAGGGTTACCACTGGAGACCAGCTGCAATTTCAGAAGAACTTCAGGACCGACCAGGAGGCTGGAAACCCTAATTGTGTGTACGTATGCACGTGCCCACACACCCACACCCCAGACAGAAACGCGGAGGAAGGGGAAGAATGCAATTATTTTGGTTTCCTTTAAACCCCATCCAAGCCTGTAGGACTTAATGATGAAATGTTAGAAATGAAGGAATGAAGAAAAGACAGCATCAATTTTTTTTTTAAAAAAAGAGTGAGAAATCAGAGAGTATATAAATAATTTTTATGTAATAAAGTAAGCTCCGTTTGACAATCTTGATAGATAGAAAAATGCAGTTAGCTATAATATAATAGGTGACATAGATGATCATGAATGACGGTCTATATATATATTCACTTATCTTTATGTTTTTGTTTATCAGAGATAGTCGTTTTTGTAAAAATGTAGTGATGTATTCATATATATAGATATATATATAGATATAGTTACTAAAATAAAATTATGCAGCACGCCTGTAGGACTTAAAGCCTCTATTGTCATCTCCCATCCCTGGTGGAAGCAGATGGGACTAGCCTCCCTGGTTATCAACTGACATGATGTCCAGGTAGGGTTGCCAACTTCCAGGTGGGATCTGGAGATCTGTGAAATGACAACTGATTGCCAGACTACAGAGCTCAGTTCCTCTGGGTAAAATGGGCACTTTGGAGGGAGGACTGTATGGAACCACATCCCCACGGAGCTCCCTCCCATCCACAAATTCCACCCGCTCCAGGCACCAGCCCCAAATTTCCACGTATTTCCCAAGTTGGAGCTGGCAAACCTAGCACGCCTCCATGCACACTTGAGTAGAGCACTTGGTGGAGGAATCCCCAGAGGGTATCCTGTAAAAGACTGGGAGCCAGGTCTGATTTTTCCCATTACTGTCGTCTCCATGTCAGAACAAGACTCATTTGCCAGATTCCTGGACTTCACCTTGAAGAACACAGGAAGAAGCAGTCACAAGGAAAAGGCAGGGTATAATTATTTTTATAAATAAATAATAAACTAATCCATGAATCCTACAACAAGGGTGGCCTGGCCTGGGGGGGAGGCAGAGACATGGACGTGGCATCGGCAATGGCATGACATTTCTTCCAGGAAAACCCCAGAAGTGATGTCATGCCTCTCTAGGAATCGCTGGGGGACTGGCAACCCTACCTCCAGCAGACACATACAATACAAACTGACAAAAAACAACATGGAATGGGGAACTTCCTGTCATTCAGGAAGGGCCATGGCTCAATGGCAGAGCATCTGCTTGGCACGCAGAAGATCCCAGGTTCAATCCCAGCATCTCCAGTAAAAAAAAGGCCAGGCAGTAGGTGATGTGGAAAATTCTGCCTGAGACCCTGGAGAGTCACTGCCAGTTTGAGTAGACAATGCTGACCTCGGTGGACCAAGGGTCTGATTCACTGTAAGGCAACTTCATGTGCTCATCCTGATCTAACACAAACCAATCTTGTCCATATTAAAACGGTAACCCCCAAGATTGGCAATGTGTCCAGGTTAAACAAAAGCAGGGATATGTGGTGCCGGTGAGTAAGCAAAATTTTGTAGTCGCGTCAGTCCTGAAATAAACTTCCCCTCTCCCTGGGACATCAAACTATTAATAAACAGCTTATACATCAAATATATAAATATTCATCTCTGCTCCCAGGGGTAAAAAGCAAATAAGTTCAGCAACGTGCCAGACGTTCATTCCATCTATATTAAGAACGTTGTGATGGTTACAGTCCCAGAGATACGAGTGCTTGCATTTTATGATTAGTGGCAGCTATTAAAAGGACCGCTAACAAACTACATTCTACCAAAACTTACCACTCCCTCAGGTACAGAAGCTGAAGGCTAAAATATGGAAACCTTAAAAATGAGGGGTAGTGATAGGGAACAATTTCAAATATTTTCCCAGAGGAAGCAGGACTGTACCTTTTTTAATGAAACAAACAACTTCTAAAACCTTATTGGAAACCGAGGAAAGAAGTTTGAAATTAAAAGCCCCTCACAAGGGCAAAAGTTACATGCAAGCTCTTAGGATCCTGTTTACTTAGTCTAAGCACCCTAAATATTTCATATACATTATCTTAAGGTCAAATGAGATCTTAGGCTGGGGGACTGAATCCTCCCAAGAAAGCGGGAATATGGATCTGGGCTGCTTAGGGATGCCAGCCTCCAGGTGGGACCTGGGGATCCCCTGGAATTATAGCTCATCTCCAGACTACAGAGATCAGTTCCCCTGGAGAAAATGGATGCTTTGGAGGGTGGACTGTATGGGACTGGACCCTACAGAGGTCCCTCTCCTCCCCAGGATCTACCTCCAATGGAGTTTCCCAACCTGGAACTGACAACCCAATGTGCCCCACACCCCCTCCCAGTGGCCCAGTGACAGGAGAAATGGAGTTAACTCTTTTCGCTAATCTAAAATCCCCTCCCCTCTTCCTCAGCAACTGTTTTCAGCCAAGGAAGAGGAAAAAGAAGAAAAATGCATGCTAGTTCTGTCGTCCTTCATACTGGGCGTAAAGCAGCTGATGGGATGTTTCCAACAAAGGAAATAGAATGACAGATCCTTATGGAAGGCTGCAAGGGCAGCTTTCTATACATGGTTGCTAACTCTGACTTGGGAAATTCCTGGACATTTGGAGGCAGAGCCTGGGGAGAATGGAGCTTTTAAAGGGAGCTCAGCAGGGATGGCATGCCATAAAGCCTGCCCTCTGAAGCTGCCATTTTCTCCTAGAGAATTGACCTCTTTAACCTGGACACCAGTTATACTTCTGGAAGATCTCCAGGCCCTACCTGGAGGTTGTCAACCCTGTTTCTGCAGATAAGGTGGTTGGTCTTGGGACAGTCTTTCTTTCCCAGCCTAATCTACCTCATAGAGTGGTGGGGAGGATAAAATGGAGGAAGGGTGAAGCATTATGCCTATGGTTGAGGTGGCAGAACTCCATTTGTATTGGCCTCCCCCTGTCCTATCCTTTCTTGGTTTCTAGTTGTCCACCCCCTTGCTTAGTGTTTTTACTGTCATGGGCATACAGATGTAGAGCTTCCAGGAGCAGCTGTCACATTGTTATGGACTGCCAACTAAGGGTTAGGATTTACTGATTTTATATAAGTTTTAAAGATCGAATGTATATTTAATTGTGCTTATGATATTGTTTTATATGCATTGTTGTAACCTGCCCTGAGCCTTGTTGTGCAGGGAAGGGAAGACTAGAAAGCAGATGGATGGATGTGTGGGTGGGTGGGTGGGTGGGTGGATGGGCGGGCGGATAGATAGATAGATAGATAGATAGATAGATAGATAGATAGATAGATAGATAGATAGATAGATAGATAGATAGATAGATAGATAGATAGATAGATAGATATGTTGTCGAAGGCTTTCACGGCCGGAGTTCATTAGTTGCTGTAGATTTTCTGGGTTGTGTGGCCGTGGTCTTGGCATTGTAAGACCTGACGTTTCACCAGTAGCTTTGACTGGCATCCTCAGATGTATCACACAGAAAGATGGTGTCACCTCCATTAGCATGTTCATAGCCTGGAGAACTACTACAAGATAATGACTTAGCCCTACCCCACCTTCCAGGGTAGATATAAATTACCTGCTCACCTTGACACAGAGAGTATTCCATCTTTCTGTGTTACACCTCTGAGTATGCCAGTCACAGCTACTGGCAAAATGTCAGGTCCTACAATGCCAAGACAACGGCCACACAACCCAGAAAATCTACAGCAACTAAAGATAGATGATAGATGATAGTAGACAGACAGACAGACAGACAGACAGATAGATGATAGATAGATAGATAGATAGATAGATAGATAGATAGATAGATAGATAGATAGATAGATAGATAGATAGATAGATAGATAGATAGATAGATAGATAGATAGATAGATAGATAGATAGATAGATAGATAGATAGATAGATAGATAGATAGATAGATAGATAGATAGATAGATAGATAGATAGATAAAAATGTGAATGCTATTGTATTATCTGTTTTACTTGGTGAGCCCCATCCGCCAGGTCTATTTTGCCTCCCCCACTGAACCCATGTTTATGAGCGAAGAAAAGGCATCTAGTGCAGGTTAACTGACATTCTGACAAAATAGGGTACCAGTCGGTGCCACACTGCATCAAACTACATGGAACAGCTTTGAACTACATGAAACAACCATCTTAAAATGACTCCAACTGATGCACTTGGTTCCCACTGGCTTGTGTTGTCTTTTCGGTAATCCTATTATTGGTAGCCTATTGACATACAATCTTTCATTTTATCTTTTTTTGCCCTCTTTAGGAGGCCAGTTTTTTTCCCTCTCATGGACAGATGCCTGAGCAAAAACTTTTAAGTCATAATGAAAAATGCACAAGGCTTTTGCCTAGAATGCAAGCAATGTGCTCTTTCCTGTAAAAACCCACATGTATTTTTCATTCTGATACAAAGTTTTCCCCCGTTTATTCTTCCACAAAGGAAACATTGTTGTGCAGTTGTTCAGATTTGGTTAAGATGCTGGAGTATGTCTGTGTGTATTTTTCCCCCACTCAGTAGAAGACCAAATTTCAGGTGAGCAGATTGTATGAACAAATATTCCTCCCTGTCAAAAGCTGCCTTTGAAAAGACAGGAACAAAGGGCTCTTGCCTAGAGTTATTTCACCTCCAGCTGGTAGTTTCTACATGCAGAGAGGTTCTGGTGTTGTTTTTTACATGGAGGAACATTATGGTATCTTGGTGGTGGTGGAAAGTACCATTGAGTCACAGCCGACATGGCAACCCTGTAGAGTTTTCAAGGCAAGAGACGAATGGAGATGGTTTGTCATTGACTGCCTCCATGTAGAAACCCTGGACTTCCTTGGTGGACTCCCATCCAAGTATGAATCAGTGCTGAGCCTGTTTAACTCAGGAGAACTGATAAGATCAGGCTAACCTGGGCCGTCTAGGTTGGGTCATGGTATCTTGTCACCCCACCAGAAAGAATTAAGATGCAGTCATGGGGTGGTTTCTCATGGAAGCAATACAAGGAATTCCTCATGGAGGTAACACAAGGAATAGTAGAGAGAAGCAGTTCTAAGAAGGTTGTTTGATTCAGGCATGATCTCTGGCAGTTCAACTTGAGTCTAAGAAGTAAAAGCAAGTGTATGAGTGGGACTCCCATTCTAAGACCCTTTAAAGCCAAGTGCAAAAATGCCCCCTACCATAAGCACCAAGAATACATAGCATCAATTGCCCCAGACTGAAAGTTCCTATCTATATCTTGTGGCTAAAAGCCACTGAGCAGAGGTCCATCAGTGGCTATTAGCCACAAGGTACAGATAGGAACTCTCGGTCTGGGGCAATTGATGCACTGTATTCTTGGTGCTTGGAGGGCAACAGTGGGAGGGCTTCTAGTGTCCTGGCCCCACTGGTGGACCTCCTGATGGCACCTGGTATTTTTGGCCACTGTGTGACAGAGTGTTGGACTGGATAGGCTATTGACGGGATCCAACATTGGCTTGTCTTGTGTTCTTATGAAAAGAGGTATCTTGGGGGGAAAAAACCAATGGTTTCATCCAGGATATAATCTGATTGTCTACCCAGGTAGTATCTTACATGTGCCATCACATAAAATTTCTCCGGACGTTCATATGCATAGGAACTCCAACTTTTAATGCTAAATTCTGTTTTGAGAAACATTTGTGTAGCAATTGTACTCTGACTGAGTCAGATCTAGACTATACTTTCTGTGAATGAAAGAAACTTTTCTTCTTCTTTCCCCCCACCCCATTCCAGCCCCTGATCTCGCCCCCAAACTGCTCCTGGTGAACAAAAGACCGTTTGGGGGGATTCAGTGGCCTGAAGCAGAGGGTGGGGGAGTCAAACTAGATACGGCATGGAGATTTGTGTTCTATAGGATTTGTAAAGATAAATAGCAGATGTCCCAGTCTTGAGCTGTGACATAGGGCAGTTCTCCCTTCCCCCATTTTCCCAGGCTCATTTGGTTCTCAGAACTGCTATTTGCCCAATGGGGATAAACATCTAGTCATATGTAAGGTGCCTGTTTGTTTCCCCTGCTGGGCAAACGACAGCTCAGGAGGTGTGATTTCTGCTTTTCCCCAGTGTGAACTGTTTATTTTTCACTCTGCTTTCTGTTTCCTTGCACTGAATTATTCCTGTAAAATGTACGCATCTAATGTGATTTGTACATCAACAAATTAGCAATATTAATACATCAAGTATGAAACTTTTCAACACATGCACATAAACCAAATCAAGCTACAAAACTGACACCATAAAGCAGAGAACTGAAATTGTTGACAGGAGGTGGTGGCAGCTACAAGCATGTACAGCTTCAAGAGGAAATTAGATAAGCATATGGAGCAGAAGTCCATCAGTAGCTATTAGCCACAAGGTATAGATAGGAACTGTCAGTCTGGAGCAAGTGATGCACTGTATTCTTGGTGCTTGGGGGGCAAGAGTGGGAGGGTTTCTAGTGTCCTGACCCCACTGCTGGACCTCCTGATGGCACCTGGTATTTTTGGCCACTGTGTGACAGAGTGTTGGACTGGATGGTCCATTGGCCTGATCCAACATTGGCTTCTCTTATGTTCTTAATATAGAGTCCAAGTAATAATGTTGCTTTACTAGGCCTATTATGGTGGGGAGTATGCAGCATGTCTTGACTCTGCCTCTAACCGCCCCTCCGCAGCATCTGCCTCCCAGACAGTGCAACCAAAACACATTTGCCTCCATTCTCTGAAAATATATAATCATTTCTGTATATTGCCTCTGAAGATATAGCATACCTAGATTCTGGTTCTGTCACTCAGATTGCAAATCAAGCAAGCTTATCTGGGGGAAGACTTATCCACATCTTTATCTTTCCCAATTCCACAACCCTGCCTGCCTGCCAGCAGGTACAAGCAAAGGTCCTGCATAGCAACTAGAACCCCATTGAATGAAATAACACTCACAAATAGAACTGGAACTTATGCAGAATCAGAAAGTTTTCCCCACAGTACTGATGATGCAGTGATTAATAGAAAATGGAAACACTGCACAGAAGCACCAATTTGGATGTTCATCTTTTGTGGGAATATTAGCAACTTGGTCAGGTTAGATAATGTCCCTGTCACACAATTTTGCTGAATCATTCTCTTCCATTACTGCCTCTCCCATCCATAAAAATAAAAGCAGACAGCAAAGTGCCAGAATAAGTCAAATGAGTAGGTTTCTGACAGTTCCTAATGATCAGAAATAATCAGAACATGTAACATATTGAAGAATTGATGTGGATAGGGTCAATCAGTAAAGTTCCAACTACTAATCAGAAGTGAGACAGCTAGTAAAATTCCAATATACAACCCCAGAATGGACAATACTATGGTTTAAACCTGCCCAGTTTAACACAAATATGTGTCACTTGCTTGTTTTGTTTTTTTAGCCAACCTACATCCATGGTTGGGAATACCTACAAATTATGATCAGGATGGAAGAAGAAAGGAATCTACCATATTGTATTCAGAGACTGTATGTCAGAAAGGGGGGAAAGTTGGAAGAGGAAGGATTGAAAAAATAGTTGCTGGCATTTGGCTGGCGTTTTTTCATCATGCAAAGTTTTTCATATCTGATTCTTTGGCTTAAGACAGTGATCCCCAGCATGGTTTCCCCTAGATGCCATAAGGCCTGCCATTGTTATCCAGTGCCTGCTTGCTTCTTCTCCAAAGCATCTCTTTTCCAAAGTAAATGTCAAGTCCTAGCTTTATCTCACTACAGCAGGATCAGCTTGCTGTTTTCCCACTCATGGTAGGTAAGCCCCCTGCCTTGACCCCAATCCCCCACTCCTAAAAAATTGAGAACTAAGAGAAACAATGACCAGAAAATGACCTCTATAATGACAATCTAGGAATTTCCCCATGATTAGGGGATATTCCCAGAGCATCATCTGGAAGTGATATCATACCCTCCCCAAGCTCTATCCTACCCAGTCACTTCCTGCAAAATCTCCTAGTATTGGCTGAGGCATTGCTGGCAACCCAACAGAAGCCAGAAGAATACAGGAGGCATCACCTTTGTGTCTGGAGGGAGCACCCATTCAGAAACAGCTGCCTCCATCATAAGAGAATGGTTGACTCACAACCATCTACCATTTGTTTATTTGCCCCATCACCACATGACAGCCATTTTGTGGTTGCTTCCCTGTAGCAATCACTTTGTGATGCCATACAGTCCCTGTTCTCAAAATTTTAGGAGTGCCCACTGGCTCAACAAGATTGGAGACCACTGGCTTGTCACCTCAGCACTATTGCACCCACTGTTATCGATCTTATCTATAACAACAATGGCAGGTGTCTCTTCCCAGTAGAAACTATTGCACAAGGTCATGTTGGGGATCTAATTAAGGCATCCCAAGTTGATCCTTGTTTAGAGTTTATAGTTACTAGTAATTGTCATTGGCCTCATCCTTGGCTATAAAACTTAATGAAATCTTTCCCATTGACTTCAACAAGCCAGCGGATCAAGGCCCAGATTAACATTACTGCAATGAATGAAAGACAAGACACAGACCGGGGAAAATCTTTGAAAAGGATATTTCCATTTTAATGAAGTTTCTTAATCCTGAAAAAGCACTTAACCCTAGGGGAGTGACTCAGTGACACTTTGCTGATGGGAACAGCAAAGGCAGTTGACCTGCTCCCCGCACAGCAATAGCTTGCCAATGAAATTAATCTCACTTATGAATGCCAAACAACTTGCAAATCACTTCTATTACAAAATCAATGGGGAATATTCTAAACATCAAACAAAGCAAACTCAAGAATAATAGTCAACAAGGTGTCATGGGAGGGTGATGTTGCCCAGAACAGACTCTGCTCCGAGTTACAGCTCATAGTGCCTTTGATGTACTGATTTTCTAATCCATCGTCCCACTGCTTAACATATGTTGTCTGTGGGATACACAAAGCAGTTATTATTTGTGGATGCTAGTGCAATATTATTCAATACAAAGATGAAGTATCCATCTAATTTTACATATATTACCCTAAATTTAATTCTGAACCCATCCCCCAGTGCAGATCAAAAAATCCACACAATGGGGCCAGGCACAGATCACAGAGATGTTTATGTAGACCTAGGTTTTCCAGGGGACAGCACCTTAAACTTAACAAAAAGGTGGAGGGAGAAAAAGCATTTAAAAAGTCCCAAGATATCATGAGATACTTCCTGAGATCTCAGGAGACATATTGGATGGATTAGGCAAAAAAAGACATCACTAGGGTTGCCTAGACAACCTAAAATGGTGGCCAGAATATTATGAGATGGTTTCTTCACATTTTGGTGATGGATTACTCAGCTATGAAACTGAAGGATGGGCAAGTGGGTGCATGAATGGAGAGAGGAGTGGAAAGACATAAAGATCAGGAACAAAGAGTGGAGAGGAAGCAGAGCCAGGAATGAAGGAAAATGGAGCAAAAGGGTGGGAAATGGGGACCAGAGAGGGGAAAGGAAACTCTTGTCCCCTGCAAATATCAAGGTTTCCTTTATGTAATATATATATTAATTCTGATTCCTAGTATTTTGTTGCCCTGACTTCTTTACTATACCTTGCTCAACTCTTACAGCCTTTCCATGAGGCATCTTCCCAGGACTGCATCTTGATTTTTTTCTGGTAGGGTAACAAGTTATCATGACCCAACCTGCATGGCCCAGGCTAGCCTGATCTCATCAGATCTCAGAAGCTAAGCAGGGTTAGCACTGGTTAGTCCTCGGATGGGAGGAGGAGGAGGAGTCACAGAGTTGCTGGCAAACTTGTGGAGCTCCCAAATGGGACGAAAATCCTCACTGTTAGCCATAGCAAAACTACAACTTCCATGCTCCTTTGCTCTCTCACACGTGCCCATGTGTGCCCTTGTGTTAGACACAGACATGCAGCCAACCCAGCAAACTCTGATAAAAGGCTCACCAATCACATGACCTCAATCTGGGGATTATTCATGACTGGCCATTACGACACAAGCCAAACTGACAGAGGTACAATGGGGCCTATGGAGTGGGGCTATGAAGATATGTTCAGGCTTCATTCTTATTAGTTGGGTTTAACAGGAAGCAAACTACTGTGCACAGTCTTTCACTTCCTTCCATTTGCTGCGATGAGAGCAAAACATCCCTGCCTCCCTGGAAAAATGGGAAGTCCTCTTAATGACAAGGATCCCAGAGCTGGGTGCAAAATATTTCCACACACAATGCATACAAAAGATTCACCAACCTCAGGAGGATAGTCATAACACACAAGCCCTTCTTCCCTCCATAGACAAACATACATCCTGCATAGTGCTCGTTCTTCAATATTGGCTGCATGCATTTTAACATTATTAAAATATTAATATTTTAATAATATTCCTTGGCTAGTTTTCAATATTTGCTGCAGAAGCAACCAGATTATTAAGGATGTGCCATCTGTGTCTACAGCAGAAAATTGTGTTATTCCTATACTGGAAGCAAAGTGGGCTGGTGATGCCCACACCAGTGAAGATCCCAAGAGCAGTGCAGTCATTTCAGTGCACCCTGTGGGGTACTTGATCGTGTTTCCTGGACCGTCCTCCCACATGTACCATTTGACGAAATGTTTTGGAACTGGGAGCAGATGTGAAACTAGTTGGCATAATGGCAAGGGGAACTTCTGTGTGAAACAACAAAAGACTTGGATAACATGCATCCAAACCAACTATTTGCATCTTACAGCGGTGGTGGAAAGCAGAAGTCGCGGCTGACTTACCCCACAGGGTTTTCATGGCAAGGGATATTCAGAGGGGGTTTGCCACTGCCTGCCTCTGCATAGCAACACAGGACCTCCTGGGTGGTCTCCCATCTAAATACTAACCAGAGCCGAACCTGCTTAGCTTCCAGAGTCTAATGAGATTGGGCTATCCTGGGCCAACCAGGTCAGGGCATTTACATATTGACCCTTTGCTTACTTGGTTTAAATCTGTACAGCTTTTACTGCTTTACTATACAGCTTTTACTGCTTTACCATTCAGGGCCATATCACATCCTATGCAACAAGAAATCTGGTTTGGCCCCCAAAGTACATTAGACGGGGAGTTTCAATTGGGGAATTTCAATCAGTCCCTGCTTTTCAAGGACTGCAGCAATGTTTGCCAATGTGACTGGTATTCCAGGAGCTGATATCCAAATGTTAGGGCTGTTACCAAATTTCACATCTTGACCTGGATGGCCCAGGCTAGCCCGATCTCATCAGAAGCCAAGCAAGGTCATCCCAGGTTAGTACTTGGATGGGAGACCACCAAGGAAGTCCATGATTGCCATGCAGAAGCAGGCAATGGCAAGCCACCTCTGTTCCTCTCTTGCCTTGACAGCCCTACAGGGTTCCTATACACGGTTACAACTTGATGGAACTTTGCACCACACCAAAGTTCACAGCCCTGCCCTTTCAACTCCAAAACTCCCAGTTTCATTATTGCTTTCCCTTTGCATGTATCAGAATCATCATTTTCACATCATTTCTGGGTGCCATTTTTTTTTGTCAATTCAATGTGCCCAATTGTTATTTTTGCAATCACATTATAAGATGACTAACAGATAGATGTTTTTAAAAGGCATCAAAGGCCATAAAAATACTGTAAAAATGTTATAGCAGAAACAAATGAATGGGAGACTCCAGCAATGAAAATGGATGTGCAGGGTAGGTGATGTGAAAGGCCTCCACCAGAGACCCCAGAGAGCTGCTGCCAGTATGAGTAGACAATACTGACCTTGATGCCCTCACCTGGATAGACCAGGCAAGCCCGATATTGTCAGATCTTGGAAGCTAAGCGGGGTCGACTCTGGCAAGTACTTGGAGATGGGAGACCTCGTTGAAATACCAGCAGTCAGGAGGCAGAGTCAGGCCTTGAATATCCTCCAGGTCTCCAGTAGGGGTCAGTCACCAGAGGTCGCCATGACTTCCAGGTGTGTGTGCGCGCACACACACACATATAAAAAATACCCAAGAAAATTAGATGCCCTCTGTGTCATTGGCTGGTGGTATCCACACAAAAATATTGACCTTGATGAGTCAGTGGTCTGATTCAGTGTGGCAGCTTCACAGGCCCATAGCCAGGATTTTTTTAATTCAGGGGGCCTTTAAATAAGTCGGGGGACACCCTGCACACACACCCCAAGGGAGTGCCACAAATAAAATTAAAAAAAAGTTTGGGGCCCGGGACTGGATGGGAAGTCGGGGGGGGCTTGGCAGTAAGTCAGGGGGCCAAGCCCCAAGATGCCCCGCTGTAGCTACGGGCCTGCAGCTTCATGTGTGTGATGAAACTAAAAAGTACCTAATGACCACTTACAAAGACAAAAAGGAAATGAATACAGGCACATCCTTTCTGTATTTTTCCCCAGAAGGACACACTGTATCTCTGGGGAGGGAGCTTTTTTAAATAGGGAGAAACAGATGGGAAAGGGGTAAGAACTCAGCCAATTCCCACAATATTCAAATCACAGAACGACACAACATGTATATTTCTAACCCTACTTGATTGAAGATGATTAAATCTGAACATCTGATATGATTAGGCCTGATCACGCTCTCTTCAAATTAGCGCTAAGGCCTCCTGCTGACATTCCTAGAAATGGATCAACCACAGCCTGCTTGCTTTACTGGAAATCACGCTCCGACACATGGAAGCAATCGAGGCACTGCCATCTGAACCTTCTTCCCGTCCCTTTCCTCTTGTGTATCTCAGCGTAATCTGAAGAATTACCTCAAATATTCTGTTCTGCTTTCAGTGCTGGGAACAGAAAGCTGTTTAATGATAGAAACCTTCTCCCCTCCTGACCACCAAGGGGAAAAAAAATGCTGCACAGAACCAAATGATTATGAATCATTTTAGCGGCGCAGTTCACTGCGAGATGGAAAAAGAAACCGGACCAAGTCCAGCAACTTAATGCAGCATTGTTTTATGTTCCCCCTCATGCTCAGATTCTATCTGCCGCATTTTATATGTCTCTCCCTAATTGCCAGCTCCTGAGCGACTTTTGCATGGCAGGCTTGAAGCGTTTACTCTATGCCAGTTTCTCTTGAGGAGCAGATCCCCACTAAAAACAGCAACTGCACCAGAGGAAAGTGTGTTTCTAATTGCCCATCCACTGGGGCAGGGCTTGAATGTCAGAGCGACTTGGGTGGCGGAGTGACACGGGGAGAAAAAGCTCACTCTGATTTGGAACAGGCTCTTTGCAGGTGTCAAAACAAAGTCGTCTGGGAAACCAAGGGAAAAATTAGACCCCGTGGGCTATTATTTCAGGTGTCTGTGAGTGAAAATTATTAATCTTTCATTTCAGGACTCCAAAGGCCAAAGGAACAGATGAGCCCAAAAGGAGAAGGGGAGGAGCTCTATGGAATGTCCATCGCACAACACTTTTATCTGTGAGTTTTGTCCCTCTTTGTGTTGTAAATGCACTGGGGGATCGGATGATTGAGGAGCTGCTCTGATTTGACAGCATGACATCATATTAGGAGCTCTTAATGAGGAAGGAGCTGCAAGGTGATTGGAGAACTGATAAGCATTCACTGCCACAATCCAGATTTAGCAGCTGGGTCTGTAGCCGCAGATGAGAAAAGAGGACTTGTCCACCTGGCTCCTTCCCAGTCGAGTTACTGGATTAGGAAAGCAAAGGGTCCTGGACACTGAAAGGCAGAGTGGCTTAATTAGAGCTCCAAATATTTTAGCTCCAGAGGACATTAGATACGTCCTAGCTCCAGCTCCTTATCTTTCCTTGCTAGACGTTCCGTCCCATCGAAGAGTCTGATCCGTGATAGAGAGAGCCTGCCCTTGTGGGGCAGGAAAGGCTGAGACAAATGAGCATGTAATGCTGCACAATTTTATCACGAAATTCGAGCTAAGACTATTACACCTTTACTTGGAAGGTTTCCGGCCTGTTCCCCCCTGAAATCGTTAAGAAGTTCTTATTAGGTGTAAGTCCACACATCACACTCGTGTGCCAGATTTTTTGCAGCAGCCTGTAATATTTGCAAGAAATTAGTCAGAAGCGCATTTGAAATTCAATAATCAGATGTCTTGCAATGATCATAGGAAGGCCACGGCTTGCAAGGGAAATGTGGGATCGAAGTATTATTCTGAACGCTTCTGAAAATGTCTTCACCCAATTTCTCCTTCCAGATTTTGGAGACCCAAATTACCTTCTCCTGTTTACGAAGTGGAACGGTTACATTAAGACGACATGCCAGCCTGGAGTGGGACGAGGAGAGCCAGGTTCATATCCTCACTCTGCCATGAGGCTCGCAGGGTGCGATTCTAAAACAATAATGGACTGAAACTGGGGGAAATCTAATCATAACTGGAGGTGCTGTTGGATCCATCCCTGCTACTCAATAAGCAGGTGGTAGCCAAGTCCAGAAGTTTACTTCAACCAGCATCAACTGATTCACCAACTTTCCAGGAGGCAACAGACTTGCAATGAAATCCAAAGCAAAGTTACCCCATTCTAAGCCTGCTGTCACTTTGCTCAGGATTACACCTCTTGTCGCAAACCTACCTTCCTCCATACCACTCAGATTAGGCAATTGTAATGTGCTCTCCATGGTGCTGTCTGGAAACTTCCATTGGTACAAAAAAGCAGCAGAAAGAGCCTTGAGTCCAGTGTTTCCTCTAAGCTGAGTTAGTGTGAGCTAGCTCACAGTTCTTTAGCCTCCAGCTCATACATTCTTGTCTTAGCTCAGGAAGGATGGCTCCAGAGCAAACTAACTTATGCAGCAGCCAAATTGCTCACTCACAACTTTAATGCCAGTAACTCACAAAGTAGAATTTTTGCTCACAAGACTCCACAGCTTAGAGGGAGCATTGGCCTTGACTAGGGTGTTTTCCAGACTGCAGCCGCCTTTGGGTTTTCAACGGTGTCGTGGCACTTCCAATGATCATGCCGTCAGTGTGATCAGTTCATACTGATGTTTTTTCTTTGGTCTTTCCCCATCAGTCTTCCATCCCTTCAGATTCAGATTTGAAGATTGTTTCTCTGCTTTTTTAAAATTTTTGTTCTGCACATGCACTGAAGCACTCCAGCAGGCTTGAGGAGACATGCACTCTGAGGATCTGTGCATTTCAGGGGTTTCAGGCATGCCTTTTAATCAGACCCTACATCTCCAAACTTGATCTTGCCTAGAAACACTAAAGATTGCACTTAGGGAAGCTCTGGATTTTCCCTCCCCCTTGGACTGGGCTCCCTTTCCCCCTTTGCACTGGGAGATTTTATACCCCCCCCTTCCCTGATGAAAATGACTCTGGGCGGTTTTCAGCTATTAAACACTGATGAGCAAACAAGCCAAGGTGATGGAAAGCACACTGTGATGTCTCCAGATCCCTCTTTGTGTTTCAAAGAATGAATTAACACCTTCCCTAGTTTCAACAGGTTTTTCCCCTACGCTTGTAATCCGTGAGGGGGTTTCCACTCCTTCTTCTAATAGTGGAGGAAAACAGCTAAAATCAGCTTTTCGCCGGATCAGTGGGACTTTCTGCTCTGGAGTAAACACTACTGTTTGCACGGCGCTTGCTCATTAGCCTCAGATCATGGCCTCATTAGTGAATGGGGGAGTTCTGTGGTCAAATGCGACTTTTTGGGAGGGCAGGATTGAGCCGAGAGCAAAACTCTGTGGAGAGGCACAACTGACCAGATCTCCAGGCTGGCAAATCTCAGACTATCTCCTGTCTTGGTCAATTTTACCTCCAGAGTTATTGGAGGCTCTAGACTGCTGTCCAAGGATTGCCCAAATCCCCCAATTCGACCGCCAAACCCAACCACAGGACATTGCCCCAGATTCATTTCACAAATGGCTGCTAGTGTTGGCACTCCTAATGGGAACGACTGCTTGCTTCAGCACAGGCGCCTTCTAGCACTGAAATGTTTCATTACTGGCATGCAGTTTAGAAGAAGAAAAAGGCCAAACCTGTCCTTTCTGGGTGGGTTTGGGTGGCAATCCTCAAGGTGGAGGGAAATGTTCAGATTCCAAGGGAGAGGCTTTCTTGCAAACTCATTTTACAATGAAAATAAAACATACAAGAGAAAGCACTTTTAAAAGGAAGGAGGAAGAATTGGGACAGCACTGGGATGTTTATGAAGTTGTCTGGACACAAGGAAAAAAAACACGGTAACATTGGGGAGTGAGAATGGAACTTGAAGGCAGTCTAGAAAATGCCTAGGACTCATAATGCACATACTTTGTCAACATTGGAGAAGAACTGGCATGTTGTTGAATATTATGCTATTGTAATAATTCAGCTCCTGGATTTTCCTGCCTGAAATAGCTAATGATGTACAGATCCAGCTTTGACTGATTTCACTTGCTGCTAGTTTTTTTCCAAGTTCAAACCACATTGCTGCTTTTGACATTTCACATCTAATTCAGACTAGGACTGAAGTACCCTAGAGACCATGTCCACCGAATGAAAGTGCTCCAAGATTTGCTGTCTGCTGGGAGTGCTCTATTTAAAGCCTGCAATATTCTGGAACAAAATGAGAAAGGGCCTATTTAGCTGTTGTTCCACAAGCCGGCCAGTGTGGTTAGAGGGCTGGACCAGGATCTGGGAAACCCAGCTTTAAATCACCACTCTGGCGTGAAAGCTAATTGGGTGCTTTTGGACTCTCAGCCTAACTTACCTCACAGGATTGTTGTGAGAGTAAAATGGAGAAGAGAATTCTGTAAGCCACTTTGAGTCCCCACTGTGGAGAAAGGTAGGGTAGATATGAAGTAAATCAATCATAAATAGCACTAAGGATGGGGACAAATAAAAGGTGGGTGGGTGGGTGGACAGGACAGAAGGAAGCAGGGAAATGTGGGGATATGTGGGTTCTAGGAGGAGGGAAAGAGGAAATAGTGTCAAGGAGGGGACAGATGAGGTGCCCTTCACAAGTCCTTGTGGGTTCCCCACTGCACAACTGGCTCGGCCTGGTAGCCAGTACTACGCAACTGGTCCATAATTTTCCAGGGTAAAGGCTGCCAAGGGAGGGAAAGAGGGAAGACCGAAGATGAGAGGAGCCAATAAAGACAGGTTCTCTGGTTAATGAGAAGGAAAGAAGGGAGCAAGAAAAGTGAAGAGGCTATGGGGGAATCATGGTGGTGGGGGAAATGAATGAATTATAGAATGTCCACCAACTTGGGCTCATCTGACCTCATCTCTCCTGTCCTTCCAGTGAAATGAAAAAGTGTAAGTGGAATGAATATTTTTGTGCACTGATTTTTAATGCTGTGGGTTTGGGTCTTATTAGATGGTTTTTAATGATTGTTGCTGTTGATATTTATGCTACTTGATATAATTTTATTGGTTGATTCTTAAAAAAACATTTGTTGGAATTAACTATTGTAAACAATTTGGGGGACTTGTTTAAAAGCATGAAAGCGGGCTGTAAATAAATCTCGACATGGAGAGCAACCATACTTCAGCCCAATGCACTGTCTCCAAGGGGGAAGATAGCAGAACTACTCTACCTAGCAACTGTGTTGCGATAGATATCTATGACCTCCCTTATTGCTTATTGGACTGTAGTTCGGGGGGAGGACACTTTTACAGTTACAGAACTTTACAGTTTAGGAGAAAAGAAATCTAAGCTATGCATGCGTGCACACCAAACGCATCTCTTTGCCCACATGTGTGGTCCTTCAACTCCACTGAATAGGAATAATTAATTGGGATTGAAGAATGAATACAATGCAGCTAAAGTCTCCGCATGCATGGTTAATGAAAGCTCCTTGTCTGTGGGGCTGCTCATGATCCTATCTGCTTGTTCCCAAATAATGAGATCACAAAAAAAAGTAACTTATCTCTGAAATATAATTAATGGTCCTTGGGCAAAAATGAAGAGGTGGAATACTAATGGAAAATTTAATCTTGAACATGAAAATGCAAAAAACATTTGAATACTGCACGAACACATATCCATTATTTAATACTCAGACGAAGTCAGGAAATTTTCTTCCGTTGCTTAGCATCCCATTTATTTGTCTTTCCCATTGAAGTCAGCCTAAATATCTCCAAAATGGTGGTGGAAGGGGAAGATTAAGGCAAGAAAATTCATCAGCTGTGAATGTTTTATCATCATAAATAGCACTGGGATTATAAACCCTTTGCATTCCTTATCTCTATAAACCTTGCTACAGCTTTGTAAGGTCGGCCACCATTAATTATTATCCCCATATTGGACATGGATATTGAAGGGAGAGATGCAGCAGTCCAGTGAGCCCAGGGGCTCTGTTGAGATTTGAACTTGGAGCTTTCATAGATCATGCCTGTAAGTAACCTCCATATTGACCACTGGTGAGGAAGGATTTAGGATAAACTCTGAAAATCTCAAGCAGACCCCACTACAACCAAACCTTCACAGGGTCACTTATAAGAAGACATACCATGCCAATAAGTCAGTTTCAGGTCTGAAGAGAATATGCACATATATTGGTGGTGGAATGAGCTATCAAGTCACAGCCAATGTATGGCAATCCCGTGGGGTTTTCAAGGCAAGGGATATTCAGAGGTTGTCTGCCATTGCTGGCCTCTGTGTTGCAACCTTGGACTTCCTTTGTAGTCTCCCATCCAAGCACTAATCAGGGCCAACTCTGTTTAGCTTCCAAGATCAGATGAGATTGGGTTAGCCTGGGCTATTCAGGTCAGGGCTCGCATGCACGGGATAGCTACATTAGAATGACCTATCTTTGATAGGTTTTATTTTTATTATTTTTATTTTATTTTCCCCCCACTGAGGACTTTAAGGGGCTTTACAAACATTGGACTAGGACCCTTGCAGCTTGTCACTTCACCAATACCCAGGTTTAAACATCTGTAACAGGAAAGGAGATAGAAGCTCAGTCCAAATCTGTTGGCAGGCATGATCCCAAGATTCCCTTCCTCTGCTAGAACAGTCTTAAAACCTGTGACGTGGAGAGAAATAGAAGCTCCACCCAGATCTCAATCACCTGGCAAACACGTTCCCATGATTTGCCTCCCATGATATTTTGGGAATGTCAGAACTTTAGGAGAAGAATAAAGAACATGTACATTGTTGTTCCTGTAATCAGCTTGTAGGGAAGGACTCTAACTACAATAGAACACATTCTTGCCACGGGGAGGGGCTATAGCTCAGTGGCAGAGCATCTGCTTGGCATGCAGAAGGTCCCAGGTTCAATCCCCAGCCTTTCCAGTTGAAAGGACCAGGCAGGAGGTGATGTGAAAGACCCCTGCCTGAGACTCTGGAGAGCTGCTGCCAGCCTCAGTAGCTGATAGTGACCTTGATGGACCAATGGTCTGATTCAGTATAAGGCAGCTTCACGTGTTCAATTGCCGGCATCTCCAATTACAGCGTCTCGAGTACATGTAGTAAAAAACAGTTCTCTGTGTGAGCCTCTGGGGAGCCGCTGCTTCTCGCTTAGAGAGATGATCCGGTGGCCTAACTCGGCAGAAGGCCACTTCATATAATCGTAAATACATTTCAAGAACCCATGAATACTCTTAAGTGCACACATCACCTGGATGCTGACTGGTAGAGTGGACTCCCTTTGAGAAGCATTGCACGAAAAAATGAAAGTTCTTTCTGAAGCGTTTTCATTGTTAAATTCACACATCCGGGTTGCCCCTCCGTATTGTATCCCTCGTGCCAGAGAGACTGGAGCATTAGTCTTCCCCCTTAATGCTAACACCTCCGAAGACATGACGATCTGTCTCCGAGAGACTTTGCTGAACTGTAAGACTAAGTGAGTTGAAAGTCATCCAAGGGAGTACTGATATTGGCTGGTACAGGGCACACTCCACTATCTCCTAATAGAGAGGATTTGGGTGTCTTTAGCAGGGAGTTAAGGCCAGGATGAACATCTGGAAGCCATCATAAGAGGGGAAGGAAAAGGAGAAGAAATATTAGCAGAGAAAACAGGAGGATGGAAGAACAAGATAAAAATAGATTAAAGAAAAAGAAAATGGGAAGTATAACAGCTTCGCTGCAGGTGTGAATTGCTGTTCCTTAGTGTTACATCTCAGTAAACAGAGAAGATGCTTGGTGGAGTGTGACTGCTTTCCAATCAGTGGGAGCAACGTGCTGTGACTGGTAATGGGCTGTTGTCAGCCTGCCTTTCAGAGGGCAAAGGGAAAGGGCGACATCAATGATAACAGTGCAGAGAGACAGGGAAAGGGATGACCAATCGGTGGACTGAGGCAGGAAATGTCAGTAGCCAATCATCATCATCAGAGCACTGATTACTTTAATATTTGCCTGTTTCATGCAGGTTGTTTGTGACAATGAGCTGGATCCCATGAGTCTGTTCCAGTAACACTGGAGCATTCCTTGGGCTCAAAGTGCCTTCTACTCATGCAAGGTGTTGTTGTTGTTGTTCAGTCACATAGTCGAGTCCGACTCTTCGCGACCCCATGGACCACATCACGCCAGGCCCTCCTGTCTTCCGCCATCCTCCAGAGTTTGCTCAACTTCATGTTCATTGCATCGCTAACACTGTCGAACCAGCTCATCCTTTGCCGTCCCCTTCTTCTTTTACCTTCAATTTTTCCCAGCATCAGGGTCTTCTCTAATGAGTGCTCCCTTTTCACTCATGTAAGAGCCAGTTTGGTGTGGTGGTTAAGTGCATGGACTCTAATCTGGGAGAACCGGGTTTGATTCCCCACTCCTTCACTTGCACCTGGCTGGATGACCTTGGGCAAGCCATAGTTCTAATAAGAGCTGTTCTTGAAAAAGAGCAGCTTCTGTCAAAGCTCTCTCAGCCCCACCTACCTCACAGGGTGTCTGTTGTGGGGAGGGGAGGGGAGGGGAAGGGAAAGGAGTTTGTAAGCCGCTCTGAGACACCTTTGGGTAGTGAAGGGCGGGGTATAAATCCAATCTCTTTTTCTTCTTCTTCAAGAGAATCTTCCAATCCTCTGTGCAGCGAGCAAAAATGTAACCTCTTTCAATCCTAGTCCTCTCTTTGGCAAATGCAGAAATCTTGTCTTCTAAAAAGCAAAGGAGGATACAAATATTTATTTATTTAATTTTCTATACCCTGCCGTGGTTCAAGGCAGCTTAATAAATATGAAATAAGAAATTCCCAATCAGAATTAGCATAATACCAAGAACACTGCACCATGCACTTTCTTGATGTGAGTACAGATGCTCTGAGTGGATCAATGCAGAGTTGTGTTTATATCCTGAAGTGGTCACATGACTGCAGCCAGAACATCTGTACTCATAGATTAGGTCTCATCTGCTCTGACTGCCAGCAGCTCAACAATGGCTCAGATCAAAAAACATCTTCCCCAGTACTTCCTCTTGAGGTCCTTCATCTGAAGTTGGTGGGATTGAACCTGGGACTTCCTATATCCAAAGCAGGTGTTCTACCACTGAGCCATGGCCCCTCCCCAGTGCAGTACCTGAGCCTCACAAACAAAGCCACCCTTCTCAGTTTGATGCATAATAGTGGCATTGGAACCAAAACTGGGGAAAGGAGGAAACTTTACACAGGCTCAGCCTTAGCTACAAGCCCATTTCCATTCTGTACAGTGCAATCTTCTGCAGAGTTACTGCAACCCAAGATAGTTGATATCAATGGGCTTAGATCAGCATAACTCTATATAAGATTGAACCAACAGTCTCTTCATGTCACTCCAGAAATGAAATAGATATTTTTAATGTTTCATGAGCATGGGATAGGGAGTGTGTGTGTCTCTAAGGGTGTGTTCAGACGGATCTTTTGATCTGCCATAGGAACAACTCCCTTGCGGATCAAAAATGCACGACCAGACAGAAACATCTGCGAAATATTCCAGTCCCATAGGCATCCCGTTCTGCTGCGCCTCCAATCCTGATTTAAAAAGTAGCAGTTTCAATGTAGGGTTTTCGCTTACCCGCGCAACAACTGCAGACTTTCTTCCGTCTGGTCACTCCATTAGCGCGCGATGCTCCCGTTGGCTCGGTCTGACGTCAGACCGAGCCGACGGAGGCACGATTTTAAAAAATTGAAACCCCATGTGCGCTTTAACGAGGAAACGCATTCAACGATAAGCGCTATGAGGAATGTAATATTCATGCTTATTTCTTTTAGGGACAAGATGTTACCGCGATGGGGTTTTCGGTTTCCGGCGTCGCGAATGGCGGCCGCTTCTCGGGACGCTCCCGGAGGCGGTTAGCCCACGCGCAGTTAGGGGGGTCTTCGCATATGCGAAAGACCCTAGTGAGCCTTAGGTAAAGGCTCCGAACCGGGGGCGCTTGGGGAGTAGCCTCTTTGCCGGCAGACAGCCGGGAAATTGAGGCTTTCTCCCCGCCCCAATCGGCCCCGCTGCGGCGTGCCCGTAATGGGACTTAGCGGCGCCACCGAATTCCAGGAGTGAAAACAGCGCTATGGTTCAACATAAAAAGAAGTAGTGGCATCGAATCGTGAGTTGAAGATCTATTTTGAAGCATAAATCGGAGCCCCCTGCATGCGTATAAGCGTTGGGAGGAGGGAGGAGTCCCCACCCCCTCGAGAAGCAAGCTATTCAAAGGGAGCGCGAAGGGGGGCAGAAAGAAAACAAAGTGTTGGTGAAAGTACCGTTGGGGCTGCATGGAAGAATGTGTTCATCTTAGCTTCCTGGGGGATGCGGCACGAACTTTTTAAAAGTAAACAAAAAAACAAAATGTCGATAATGGAAAAAACTCTGCAGACACCGGAAGAGAAGAGAGGAGGGACTTCCGGTCCAGATAGCCCCCCCAAGAGCTTGCTGTCAATCAACAGAAAAAGAAGATGCTGTGCCCCCTGCTGGAACAATTGCAGAAGATCAACCAAACTTTGTTTAAAATGGAAAGTGTTCTCATCAGTCGACAGAAACAGATATTGGAAACAACTAGAAAGATGAAGGAGATTGAACAGAAATCGAATTTGATTCCAGGTTTCCAGGGCGCTAAAGAAGAGGAGAAAGAAGATCTCGGATTTACCTTGACAAATGTCTTGGCACCCCTAACTGGCAGTGAAGCGATAAAGTTAAAAGAAGAGGTGGATAAGGCTCCCAAAGCCTATTCCGCCTTTATAAAAAGAAATACTCTGCCAGTAGAAGGGGATGTCGAGCATAGCAGGCGACAAACGGGAGATCTAATTTCATCTGCTGAGTTTGTGGAGCCATGGAAGCTTGAAGGCCAGAAGTTTAAGAAAAAAAAGAAAAGAAAGAAGAAGGATCTCATCTTCAAAACACAGAAACTTCTGAAGAGACACGCCAGCAGGAAGAAGGATGCAGCATTCAAAATTGGGATAAGTGTAGAAGACAGCAGCCCTGGGGAAGGTGATGGAACGGAAGACTTCAAAGTTAAAATGGACTTAATCCATAACTGGAAGAAAATTAAGAAGAAGAGATTTTGAGGACTGTTCGTGTTACATCTGGAAGGAGCTGTTTAATTACTAACCCCAATGGACTTTACTAACTGCATTAAAAGAGTGATTTTGGACTTTGCTTTAGTTAAAAAGAAGATCTTCTAACCATGATGGATGCCAAATCTTGGTATTGGTTATTAACCTAAACTAACTCTCACTAACAGAAAAAAATTTCACTCCACCTTTTTCTTTCTCCATCTGTCTACCCTTCCCTTTTCTTATAAAAAGAATAAAATTCTCTCTTTTTAAAGAGAGTTTTACAAAAAAAAAAAAAAAAAAGATGTTACCGCGATGGGAGATGGAGGGGGGAAGGACTGTTCTAACTTGCAAAATAGTCCCTCCATTGATCATGATGGCAATGGCAAGGGGAGGACCGGGACTTTGCTGAAAACCCTCCGCGATCGCCTCAGTTCTCCAAGGAGGCGCAGCCTTGCCTATGCGAATGTACAAAACTTTTTTTAAAAAAAATCCTCGGTGGATGCCGTGTAGACAAATCACGGTGGGAACAACGCGCAGTGAGGCTATTTCATGGGGGGGCGTCTGGTCGTGCTAGGCTGGATTAAAAAAATCGGGATAAAATTTTAGGAGGGCTCATGGCGCGATTGACTGGCCGTCTGAACGCAGCCTAAGAGAGTTAGAGTACATGTTATAAGTTGTATCAATCCCAGAGAAATTATTTTTTAAATTATAAACATCAAAAATTATACAAGTCAAAAAGAGAATATACTAAAAGCACATATACATCTTAAAGTATTAAATACATAGCTAGCAGTATTGTTTGCTGCATATTAATGTGTTTGATCCAAATAGTCAACTGCTGAAAAAGTATCTCATCGGTATGCTTTTATGTTCTTCCATAAATATGTATACACAGTGAGTTTGTCCACTGACATTACATACCCTACATCCTAGTTTCCATTTTTCCAAGACTATGCAATCACTAATCAGCACATTCAGTATTAGTTTTCTATATTTACTTGGCACTGACTTTGGCGTAACGCCGATGAGTACCGTAAAGAAATCATGTTTCAGTCCTGGGAGGCAGAGACGCAGTGCAGAGCCTACCCCTGTATGGGGCCATCTAACTGCTACATGACTATATTTTTCTCCTTAAAAAGAACATAACTAGGCATCTGACCTTTCAAAACCCAGTCACAGACATGCTCTGATCACACTGTCTACGGAAGACATTCTAGTTACAAATAAGATTGACTCCACTTCTCTTTTCCCTGTCTGATTTTTTCATTATTTACTGTCTCATCTCCTTTGGAATTCATCGAACTGTAACATTTAATACCCTGTTGGTTGGCCAGAAGCAGTTTTTTTTATGTACTTGTAAAACAGATGCACCTAAGTGACAGTTGGGGTAGTGACCCTCCCCAAAATAGCAGAAATTTGCCCTTCCCCCTCCAGGTGCTCCATCTATATCTATTGGATCATAAAAAGCTAATTTTTAGACTTCAAATACAGTTATGGATGCAGTGGTTAGAAAACTGACTTATCCCCTCCAGTTATTTACAATAAAAAGAGTGTGATATGGAACACACTGTCTCTGTAGGAGATGCGTTAATTTACAAGTCCTTTTTTTAACTTTCCTTTGCAAATGAAAGTGCACCATCTTACTGATTCTTGAAATCAACGTATTCATGATTTACAAACTACAATGTCAGTGCTCCTGAAATAAATAGGAGCTGTTAAAATGAGGCTAGGATGGTACCTAAGTAAGAATTATTGACCTCTTCTGGGTTTTTTTTATGTTGTATGCTTACTCCCCACCCCGATTTTTGGAAAAAAACATTCAGCATACCAGACCAGCAATAAATTTATCAGTGGATGAGTGATTCTGACCACTTAGAGCTAGCAGCAAGATGAACTAGCATAAATCACTGTGTAGGACACTGCCTACCATGTTGTGTGTGTGTGTAAGTGTGTTTTAAGGGACTGTCTCAGCAAGTTAAGTCACAATACAACACAATTATTTATTTAAAATATTTATATTCCATAAGAACATAAGAGATACCAATGTTGGATCAGGCTAATGGCCCATCTAATCCAACACTCTGTCATATAGTGGCCAAAAATACCAGGTGCCATTAGGAGGTCCACCAGTGGGGCCAGGACACTAGAAGCCCTCCCACTGTTGCCCCCTCCCCAGCACCAAGAATACAAAGCATCACTTGCCCCAGACTGAGAGTTCCAATCTATACCTTATGGCTAATAACCACTGATGGACCTCTGCTCCATATGCTTATCTAATTCCCTCTTGAAGCTGGCTTGTAGCCGCCACCACCACCTGTGGCAGTGAATTCCATGTGTTAATCACAATCTTTTCTAACCCAACTGCTCAGCAATTTCATTGAGTGCCCACGAGTTCTTGTATTGTGAGAAAGGAAGAAAAGTACTTCTTTCTCAACCTGCTCTATGCCTTGCATAATCTTATAAACCTCGATCATATCACCCCTCAGCCGTCATTTCTCCAAGCTAAAGAGCCCCAAGCGCTTTAACCTTTCTTCACAGGGAAAGTGTTCCAACACTTTTATCATTCTAGTTGCCCTTTTCTATACTTTTTCCAATGCTATAATATCCTTTTTAAGGTGTGGTGACCAGAACTGTACACAGTACTCCAAATGAGGTTGCACCATTGATTTATATAGGGGCATTATAATACTGGTTGATTTGTTTTCAATTTCCTTCCTAATAAACCCCAGCATAGTGTTGGCCTTTTTTATTGCAGTCGCACACTGTCTTGACATTTTCAGTGAATTATCTACTACAACTCCAAGATCTCTCACTTGGTGAGTGTCTGCCAGTTTGGCCCCCATCAATGTGTATTTATAGTTAGGATTTTTGGCTACAATGTGCATCATTTTGCACTAGGCCACAATGAACCCATTTTACCACATTGACGCCCACTCACCCATCCTCAACAGATCCCTTTGGAGTGCCTTACAATCCTCTCTCGTTCTCACCACCCTGAACAACTTCATGTCATCTGCAAATTTAGCCACTTCACTGCTTACTTCCAACTCCACATCATTAATAAACAAGTTAAAAGCATTGGACCCCACTGCGTACCACCCTCCACTGAGAAAATTGCCCATTTATACTCACTCTGTTTCCTATTAATTAGCCAGTTTTTGATCCACAAGAGGACTTGTCCTTTTATCCCATGACTATTGAGCTTACTTAGGAGCCTTTGATGAGGAACTTTATCAAAAGTTTTCTGGAAGTCTTCTCTTGTCAGCCCCAACGTGGCTAACAAAACAGCAAGATCCAGGTGGGCAGCCATTTTAGTCTAAAGCTATAGAACAAAGCTAAGAGTCCAGTGGCACCTTTAAAACCTACAAAGTTTAATTTTGGGTATAAGCTTTAGTGTGCATGTGCACTTCCTTGCACAGCAAGAGCTGCAAAGACAGAGAAACATTACCAAGTGACAAACAATACACAATTTAAAATGCACAGTGAAAAACCAAGGCAGCCAAGTCTATCAAAACAGTTTACCATGCACCAAATCTGTAAGGTTATGTGTAAGGTATAAACATCAATAAAGAGGCAGAAAGCCAAAAAGGCAAATTTCTGCAGGAGCACTATAAAAGGCTTCAAAGGAAAGAACATGTGCCCGGAACCCAGGCTGCAGTCACATACACAAAATAATCCACTTTCAATCCACTTTCCAACTGGATTTGACTATGGTAACTAGCAAGATCCAGTTGGGAAGTGCATTGAAAGTGGATTGACACTGGATTTTTTAGTGTGTGTGACGGCAGCCCCAGAAATATATTCAAATACAGGTTTAGATTAGAAGAGGTGTTCTGCAGAAAAACCAATGTGAGGTCATCAAAAGCTGGGCAACTGCATTTTGAGCTCGCTGCAGCTTCAGGTTGTTTTCACAGGAAGCACCACAGAGAGGGTGTTCGAATAAACCAAACCAGAGGTTACAGAAACAGTGATCCAACTGTAAGGTCAGTCGTGACCAGTAGGAAAGATAGTTTACAAATATGATGCAGGGGAGGAACGAATGACTCCTGATTACTCCTCTCATTTGTTTCTCCTGCTTTAAAGCAGGGTCTAAAAGAATCCACCAACTACTAACCTGATCTGACTGTGGTAAACCTCTAGTACCCTCCAGATAAAATAGAACCTCAAGAGTCATCACACTGCTATCCTAGACTGAAGGTTCAGAGTCTCTGATAGCAACTTTGCAAGTCCAATTGGATACCAACCAATGGGGCATGGTCTCCATTCCTGCACGGATAATCCAAGAGAATGATCTTGACAATAATCCAATGATCCAAGAGAATGTCATGATCTACTGGGTTAAAGGCTGCCAGTTTAAAGGATAGTTCAGGATGTAATTCCTTTAGTGGCTCCTCCAGAGCAACTAAAATTATTTTACGGACACTTTTGTTTGAGGGCAAGGGCATTGTTTATGAATGTCTGGAGTTGCTCTGCCACCACCTATTGAATTACTTTGGCTATGGTCACACGGACTAAATAATCCACTTTCAATCCACTTTCGAATTGTATTTTGCCAGTTCGCAGAATAAAAATCCAGTTGGAAAGTGCATTGAAAATGGATTATTTAGTGTGTGTGACTGCAGCCTTTGTATGTTAAAAAGGAGGTCTAAGGTAGACCTATAATTAGTAAGATTGTCCTTTGTTGATGAAGAGGCCTTTCCAGTAAAGGCCTCACCTCAGCTCCATTCAGATCTGATGGAAAGAAACCTTCCACCAGAAAGGTATTATCATCCTTACCAGAAGCCTCTCCAGTTTCTCCTGGCAAGCTTTAATCAGTCAGGTAATGCCAAAATCTGTTATGAAGGTAGTGGCCTTCACAGTCCCAAGGACCTGCCCATGTCTATCAAAACAATCTGCAAAATCTAGAGATGGGTGTTTTCTTACACTTCTACATCTAACCTGACCTGAATTGGACTAGATCAAGAGGGACTATTCACAGTGAACACTGCAAAAATTATTATTAAAGATAATGCATTCCCTCATATCAGATTTTTTGGTTATTCAGTTCAGTTGCAGATGTAACTTCTTTCACTACCACTGAACTACTAGCTTGAGGAAATGCCTGGAGTTGCTCACTGGTAGAGCACATTGTGTGTATGCAGGAAATCCCAGGTTCAGTTTCTAGCTCTTAGCATTGCCACCCCAGTGTTGGAAACCAGCAGGAGCTTTAGAGGATGGGGACATAAAAATAGAAGTTGCGCCAATGCCACTGCATCACTTCCAATGGAAACCAGGAAGTGACATCATGACATTGATATGTGTTTAGGTTTTACCATAGAGTTTCAGGAGAATCCTAGAGCATCTCACTGAGGTGAGGACGTCACTTTTGGGTTCACACCAGAAGTGACTTATGGCATTCATACAACACCTTCCCCCACACACATACACATTTCCCTCCCATCACTCTACCAAAGACCAATGGACAACCAGAGCTGCTGAGAAGGAGATCTTCTGCTCCAGTGGGAAATCTGGCAACCTTACTAGCTCCACTTAAAGGGTAGCAGGTACTGAGAAGACCTTGTTCTGTAGAAGATACTGGGAAGCTCCTGAATAGACAACACTGAGCTAGAAACACGAATGGTCTGATGGGACATAAGGCAGCTTCATAACAGCCTTTTGTCCTTAACTGGACTATTTTCCTGGTAAGTCTTCAACCTCATTGCAGATCATTACCAATAAGAAAGGACTACGGAAGTGGCCCTAGGAGTCTCTTGGTGCGCAAGGACTTTGAAGTGAGCCTATTGCTCCCCTTGTGATCTTTTCTTTACTTTGTGATCTTCTGGATCTACATAGCTAACAATGAATTTCAGCCTTCATTCATTCCCCTATGGTGGGGGTTCAGTTTTTTCTGCACTTACAGGTACAATTTCATAAGCATCATTTCCTGGATTACCACCCACCCACTGCTTGGGTGTTTCTCTGTTCTTAAAGAAAAGAAGAAAGAAAAGACAGAGCGGCTCATAAACCTATGACTTGTTCTGTATAGAACAATGAATCTCTGGTGTCGTGCTAATTAAAAGCCAGTATTACATTACTTCCTCAAGGGCTCATTTTATAATTTTTTAGGATTATAGCGCATTGATTAATTTATAACCGTTTGTAATCCCTTAGTATTTAATGAAGCCCAGGAACTTGGGAGTCTGTGTATATAATTTAGATCTGAATAATTTTGCTGCAGTAATAGGAAAGTTGAACCAGCAATTTCATTCACGGATGCAGGAACATGGCCAGAGAAGCCTACGCAGTTCGCATCGGGTTTATAAATTTAGAATCAAAGAATTTTCTGCCCCCAAACAAGGTCAATGTGTCAATTTATTCTTTTTGCTTTCCTCAGCAGCAAACTGTTGGTCTCTGGGTTTTCACAGTGACAACAGTTGAACACTTTTCAGTCTCTTGGTTTGACCAGAAGAGAGTGAAGCTTAACTTTCCTATTGAAATCAATGGGATTTAAACTTGTTTACTCTGCCTGGGTCATGTATAACACACAACCACAAACTATAAAACCAGTATCTTTGAAATGTCATTGACAGTCCTGAAGCCTGACCTCATTCTTGAATGTTTCTTTGGAAGTCCACTGAACACAGTGAGGCTCGGGCCCAGTGACCCAATGCTCTCTCTAAGCTGTTGAGTCTTGTGAGCAAAAATTCTGCTTTATGAGCTACTGGCATTAAAGCTGTGAGTGAGTGATTTGGCTACTGCATAAATTAGTTTGCTCTGGAGCCATCCTTCCTGAGCCGACACAAAAATGTGTGAGCTGGAGGCTAAAAATCTCAGCTTAGAGGGAAGTGACCCAGCGGCCAGTGACCCAGGGTTAGATCCTACCAGCTTTTAAGCTCAAACTCATCCTGTTCCCTCCACACCCGACAACTTACATCTTGCACAGCTTTTGTGCATGGAGGTCCCATAATCCCCAGCACAGCCTTTCTAGATATCTCCAAAGGCGTCCTTCTTCCCTCTTTAGCCTACAGAACAGTTGGTAGAGCCGAATGAGGAAATTGGGTTTTGAGATGATAGAAAAACCAAAAAAAGGGACCAAGGTTACAAAAGGGTGCATAGAAGTGTAACAGAAATCTACAAAGAGAAATCTAAGAGAAAGAGAAGAAGAAGAACCAACATCTATATCTTTAAAAAGCAAGTTTTGGGAAATCAGGTTCCACTCTCCATCACTGTGCTAGTCCCTGAGCATATTTAAAGGGCCTCTCTATCACAGCCACATAACTGAAACCCAACTCTATATGTTCTAGGATAATGAAGGAGCCTTCCAATTTAGAAGCAATTATTCCCAAGAGAACACGCTGGTCATAGCGAACACCCTTTTCCAACAACCTAAGAGGCGTCTCTACACATGGACATCACCAGATGGGCAACACCGAAATCAGATTGACTATATAATTTGCAGTCAAAGATGGAGAAGCTCTATCCAGTCAGTAAAAACAAGACCTGGAGCTGACTGTGGCTCAGATCATGAGCTACTCATTGCAAAATTCAGACTTAAATTGAAGAAAGTTGGGAAAACCACAAGGCCATTCAGATTTGACCTAGATCGCATCCCCGATGAATATACAGTAGAGGTGAAGAATAGGTTTAAGGGACTAGATTTGATAGACAGAGTGCCTGAAGAACTATGGACAGAGGTCCGTGACATTGTAAAGGAGGCAGCACTCACCGCCATCCCAAAGAAAAAGAAATGCAAAAAAGCCAAGTGGCTGTCTGATGAGGCTTTACACATAGCAGAGGAAAGAAGGAAAGCTAAAGGCAATGGGGAAAAGGAAAGATTTGCCCAACTGAATGCAGATTTCCAGAGAACAGCAAGGAGAGATAAGGAGGCTTTCCTGAATGACCAATGCAAAGTAATAGAGGAAAACAATAGATTGGGAAGGACTAGAGATCTCTTCAAGAAAATTGGAGAAATCAAGGGAACGTTCCATGCAAAGCTGGCCATGATAAAGGACAAAACCGGTAGGGACCTAACAGAAGCAGAAGAGATTAGGAAAAGATGGCAAGAATACACAGAAGAACTATACAAGAAGGACCTCGATGTCCTTGACAACCACGATGGTATAATCACTGACCTCGAGCCAGACATCCTGGAAAGCGAAGTTAAATGGGCCTTAGAAAGCATTACTAACAACAAAGCTAGTGGAGGTGATGGTATCCCAGCTGAGTTATTCAAAGTCTTAAAAGAAGATGCTGTTAAAGTGCTGCACTCAATTTGCCAACAAATTTGGAAAACACAACAGTGGCCACAGGATTGGAAAAGGTCAGTTTACATTCCAATCCCAAAGAAGGGCAACGTCAAGGAATGTTCAAACTATCGCACAATTGCACTCATTTCACACGCTAGCAAGGTCATGCTCAAAATCCTACAAGCTAGGCTACAACAGTACGTGGATAGAGAACTGCCAGAAGTACAAGCTGGGTTTCGAAGAGGTAGAGGAACTAGAGATCAAATTGCCAACATTCGCTGGATTATGGAGAAAGCAAGAGAGTACCAGAAAAACATCTATTTCTGCTTCATTGACTATGCTAAAGCCTTTGATTGTGTGGATCACAATAAATTATGGCAGGTTCTTAAAGAGATGGGAGTACCAGACCACCTCATATGTCTCCTGAGAAACCTGTATAAGGGTCAAGAAGCAACAGTTAGAACCGGATATGGAACAACTGATTGGTTTAGCATAGGAAAAGGAGTTCGACAAGGATGTATATTGTCATCTTGCTTATTTAATTTATATGCAGAGTACATCATGCGAAATGCTGGCCTGGATGAATCACAAGCTGGAGTTAAGATTGCTGGGGAAAAGATCAATAACCTCAGATATGCAGACGATACCACTCTGATGGCAGAAAGTGAAGAGGACCTAAAGAGCCTCTTGCCCAGGGTGAAAGAGGAGAGTGCAAAAGTGGGCTTGAAGCTCAACATCAAAAAAACTAAGATCATGGCATCTGGCCCCATCACTCCTTGGCAAATAGAAGGGGAAGTCGTAGAAGTAGTGACAGACTTCACGTTCCTAGGATCCCAGATCACCGCAGATGGTGACTGCAGCCATGAAATTAAAAGACGCCTGCTCCTTGGGAGGAAAGCGATGGCAAACCTAAACAGCATGATAAAAAGCAGAGACATCACCTTGCCAACAAAAGTCCGCATGGTCAAAGCAATGGTATTCCCCGTAGTAATGTATGGCTGTGAGAGTTGGACTATAAGGAAGGCCGAGCGCCGAAGAATAGATTCTTTTGAACTATGGTGCTGGAGAAGACTCTTGAGAGTCCCTTGGACTGCAAGGAGATCAAATCAGTCAATCCTAAAAGAAATCAACCCTGACTGTTCCCTGGAAGGCCAGATCCTGAAGCTGAAGCTCAAATACTTTGGCCACCAAATGAGAAGGGAGCATTCACTGGAGAAGACCCTGATGCTGGGAAAGATTGAAGGTCAAAGAAGAAGTGGATGGCAAAGGATGAGATGGTTAGACAGTGTCATCGATGCAACGAATATGAAATTGAGCAAACTTCAGCGGACAGCGGAAGACAGGAGGGCCTGGCGTAATCTGGTCCATGGGGTCGCGAAGAGTCGGACTCGACTGTGCGACTGAACAACAACAACATTCCCAAGTAGATTTCAGCCTCGGACACACACACCCCGATACCTCTTCCTTTAACCACAAGCGTTAAGCTTGGGTTAAGCTGTGTTCGCTTTGTGAATTGCTACTGAGCTTTTCAAACCATGCATCCTGTGTTTTGCTCCATTAATTACAGACGTCATTTTCCCTATCTCAGCCGCCTCCCCCCACTGCCTTTGCCAGCTTTAGACAAACCTGGAATCATTTATTCTGAACAACAGCCGTCCAGAAATGAGTGGCACTGCCATTTCCTAAGCACCCTCCAGTTTCCATGCATGTGTGTTTGTGTGTGTGTGTGCCGCTTTCTCTAAAGACAGATAATTAATCAGCAGGCGGAGTTCATCCCTGCAAAGGAGGTGGGCAGAAATAGCCTTATTTACTTGGACTCCCCACAATTACACTCATTTTCTAAATATTTTTGAAAAATTGATTGGCCTGTCATGTTTCCACTTCACACGGCAGAATATGATTACAGTATGATTAAGAGGCACATTTTTCTTTGACAGTGAAGTGCACAGTTTGAAGAGAGCACTAATTACAGGCTCAGTTTCTTGGAGAGCTTAAATATAACACATTGAATGCTATGACAGGGGCTTTATTGTAAGCCCTTTTAATTGCTGTCTCAACTTGCAACATGTAATTTGCTTTCTTCTTTTTTTAAAAAAAAATGTAACAGATTCACCAGATTGTTCTTACTGGCTTGGATCTGTAATCACAAACAATCCAACCTTATTGCCTAGGTCTGGGGTTAAGGATGAACTGACATGGTCATCTTTGTGTCCTTCTCTTGCTGCCAGCAGCTTTGGTTCTTTTTTTATGTCATTGCTAATGTTTCCTCTGTTTGTCTTTCATCATCTTTCTACCAATCACCCTTGGCATGCCACTGGACATTATGTATACATAAATGTCCATCTACAGGCTGTTGAAGGTCTACGACACAGTAACTGGTGCAAGGAAACAGAAAAAAAAATCTGAAAATAATAAATCTGTGGGTTCGCTTCTCACAAAATAGGGACCTTTGAATCAAATCAGCAAGCTTGCAGAAGTCACTCTCAACTCTTACTGATGTTACACTGGGAAAGAGGAGTAAGAAGAATTCTAGTGAGCTATGTTATCTTGAGAGCCAGTTTGGTGTAGTGGTTAAGAGCATGGACTCCATTCTGGTAGAACTGGGTTTGATTCCCCACTCCTCCACTTGCAGCTGCTGGTATGACCTTGGGTCAGTTACAAGTTCTTTCAGAGCTTTTCTCTCATGAGCATTTCTTGAAAGAGCTCAGCTCCACCTACCTCACAGGGTGTCTGTTGTGGGGAGGGGAATGGAAAGGAGATCGTAAGCTGCTCTGAGACTCCGAGTGAAGGGTGCGGTGTAAATCCAATCTCTCCTCCTCCTCCTCCTCCTGGTGGAAAGGTATCACATTGGACCCAGTATCACTGCTTTCCATGAATGGGAAAGAACAAGGAAAATAGTACCAAGAAGTAATTGGAATTATCTGGATACTGATATTGTGTTGCCAGATATTGGGAAGGGGCCTTGGCTCAGTGGTAGAATATCAGCTTGGCATGCAAAAGGTCCCAGGTACAATCCCTGCCCTCTCCAGTTAAAGGATCTGATAGTAGGTGATATGGAAGACCTGAAGGACCACCATCAGTAGACAACACTGACCTTACTGACCTCGACAGACCAACCACCTGACTCAGTAGAAGCTAGCTTTTTACGAGCCTTCCGTGTAATCAGAAGATTGATGAGCCAAAACCACTGCTAAGATTCTTACTTATCAGCAGTGTACCCTCTAAGCTGAGTTAGTGTGAGCGAGCTCTCAGTTTTTTTAGCCTCCGGCTCACATATTTTTGTCTTCACTCAGGAAGCAGGGCTCCAGAGCAAACTAATTTATGCAGCAGCCAAATCGCTTGCCACAACTTTAATGCCAGTGGCTCGCAAAGTAGAATTTATGCTCACAGGACTCCACAGCTTAGAGGGTGCATTGCTTATCAGTAGAGCTGACCAAATGACAGCTCAGGAATCTGGCCAGTCCCTATTAAAGTTCTGCAGAAAGACCAAAGATATCCAGGATGTGTGTGTGCATGCGCACACACACACACTAGTTACGTATCTATTCACTTCATTCTCCTTTCTACTAGAATAGATGGAGGCCCAGGTTGGCAAATAGGTTGCTGGAATACCAAGTGAAGAGGTACAGCTGTTGCATTCTCTCCACCATCTCAGAACTTTGAAAAGGACCAAATATAATCCCAAATAGTGACCATGCACATCAAGAGGCTTGTATGTAGCACAGTCTCCTGGTAAGCAAGGTAGGAGCAGCAAATGACTGAAAGGGGCTTATATGCGATGTGCTTTGAAAGAACCAAACAAATGCTATGTTTTTTAAAAAAAAAAATTAATTAATAATGATCTAAAATGGGTAGTGGCTCCCATCAAGTACTCTTCTGCTTTATGGGGCCTTAGCGATACCAGCGCTCCTGACGGAAAATTCTGTTGGTAGGTAGCCTACCTAAATGATTCATGAACAGCTGAATCGATAAGAGCAACCACTGAGGCTGAAAATGTCTTTTGAAGTGAAGTATCCTGGGCTGCCTTCATCGTGCCTGCATAAAGTTCAAAACAAGCTGGGAATAAGTGAGATGGAGGATTAATTTCTGGACATCTTGTCCTGTTAGAAGCAGAATTTCCTGAGAAAGCACCCCTTTAGTCATACTGACAGATAACTGTCTGTGTGGGCCGTGGATAGCTGCCCTGTAGAGTCTCTACATGATGGAGGCTGTCTACATAATTAGCTTTTTAACAGAATGGCTACATTCCATTTGAGAACAGGCCGGCTTCCATTTCCCTCAGGAGTCTCATGTGCTCCTGGCTCTGAGAGAGAATAGCAGTCCTTCAATGACCAGCCCATTGCAGGTCCAGTTAACAACGCAGAGCTTCTGCTAATGAAGCAGGCTATTGTGGGGTTCACAGAGAAGATGGAAGGCCAGGAGATGAGGTAGCAATTCCATAAAAGAGAAGTACAGTAAACCAGGGCAAGACAAGAACTTGGAGCGGGTCTGCATGCAGACAGATGCTAAAGGCAGTGAGTAGAACAGTTCAGAAAAGCAGCGCAGCCTGGTGGCTTCCCTCTGTGAGGATTTTGCAAAGGGATAAACTAGCTGTGATTTTTGTCACACTGTCTCTGGGAAACAGGCAATCACATGCCAGCTGCCAGCCCTCATGGAGAACTCCCTTCAGAAGTGCCACGGGGCTCCGATTCTGCTCAGGACCATGAAATAATAAGAAAAAGAGCTCCTCTCCCCCACTCATTTCCATGACCCAAAATGGTACTGGGAAGGTTTCATTTGCCCCATCAGGAAGCTGCACATGCAAGCATCACTGTCTGGTTGTTGTTGTTTTTCCCTTCCATATATTATCTGTTTGCCCTGGCCTGGATGACCCAGGCTAGCCTGATCTCATCAGATCTCAGAAGCCAAGCAGCATCAGCCCTGGTTTGTAGGGATGGGCACGAACTGGTCCACAAGCCAAAATTCAGCATGAACTTGGCCTGGTTTGGAGCCCCCAAACATTTACCAGACTTTTGTCATTTCAGTTCAGCTGTTTGGGCCTGTGAAGAAACCCCCGCCCAGTTTTAAAACTGTGGGAGGGTCTTCTTTTGGAAGTAGCAGGCAGCCAGTTCAATTGCCTGCTAGATTATATCTATAAATATGCTAATAGTCCTGGCAGGAAAACCAACTAGGGAATTTGGTGCTAGGAAGGAAGTCTCCAGTGGGCTTGTGTGCCCATCAGCTGTGTTAAATACTGGATTCTAGACACATTGCAATGATCAGCTCTGGTTTATGAAGTGATTTCCACAAACTACAAGACAAATTAGCAGGGCTGGAGCCCTGCTTATAAGCATGCAAAACACCACACCCAACACACACACACTCCCAGTGATAGGCTATTTACATTACACTGCTTATCTATTGGTTAGTTCCTGGATCCAGGTGAGGTATTGTTCTAGAGAAGCAAGCTCAGCCCATTCTAGGTACAGCTAGAGGAAAGGCTTAGGCTCAATACATAACAAGCTGTTAGGCTGAAATGGCTACCAGCCATTTCACTGGTCAGTTTCCCTTCCCCACCACCCTGCTTCCAAGTGACAAATCATCTCTGTTCATCTCTTGATGGCACAGGGATCCCATGAGATAAGGAAAGGAGAGAGCGTATGACTGGCCCAAAGTTACCCAGTAAGCTTCATGGCAGTATGGGGCTTGTACCCAGATCTTTCGGATCCTTGTCAAATACTCTAAATCTTGACACCATATTTGCTCTGCGTCATGTGAACAACTGCAGTCCACTCGTTGTCATTGTAGGTACAGGAGATTTGTTTCTTCTACACACTTTTTACCCAGTGTATATACAGCAATATACAATCCATGCAGTTTCTATGTATGATGCTGATTATTGGCACACAAGCAACAAAACTGCAAGGAAACCAAAAAAAAAAAAAATGCACAAAAACAAACAGTTATGAATTCAGTTTGAATCACTGAAATGAGGATACTGAAACAGAACACGCTTTGATAGTGTCCCTGCATCAGGCTTAAGCGAGGTATGACCTGAGGGTTAGTTAGTTTAGGTACTGCATAAAAAACAGCTGCGACAGATGTGACCAAAGGACTACTTGGTCCAGCATTCACACTAACCAACCAGATGCTTCCACTGTCCACCTGCAGGGCATGAAGGCTACAGCTCTGCCTGTTATTGTCACCCAGGAAATGGCATTCAGGGACATATGGCACCAAACCATTTTTTATTTGGTTCTCGTGGCTTCTAGTCATTGAGATTCCTCTCCATAAGTATGTATCATCCCCTATCTGAGCCAGTAAAAATCATCATTTCCTGAATTCTGGTGAATTAATTATGCATTGTGGAAAGACTCCCATTTTTCAAATGTCCTGAATCCATCAACAGTGAGTACTAATTATTATCAATTATTTACCCCATTGATACTGGGCTGGATCCAGTCAGTTTTTTCATTCAGCATCATCCAATTTCCCTCCTTTACTACATTTCTTAAACCACATGGCTTTGGCCCATGCAGGCCCCATGATAGGGTTACCAGCTTTCTGGTGGTAGTTGGAGATCTCCCTGAATGGCAACTGATCTCCAGGCCACAGAGATCGGTTCCCCTGGAGAAAATGGCTGTTTTGGAAAGTGAACAACATGGCATTATACCTCACTGAGGAGGCTTGCCAGGTTCCCAGTCAGAGCAGGGGATCCCCCACTTTTGCGGGCTCCAACCCACTGCTGGCCAAAAGGCTGGTGGGGAAAACCCTGCATCCAAACAGACATCCCCGCGTGACGTCAGCAATGTGATGACATCACTTCCAGAAATGACATCATTGCATTGGCGATGTTGGGGATGACGCTCTACTTTCTGGGCAAAATTCTATGGTTTGTAGCCATTTTTATCATAGAGGTTTTCCCCAAAAAGGAGAGCGTCACCCCAACATTGCCGACGCGATTGTGTCACTTCCAGAAGTTATGTCAGTGCATCGCTGACATCCCCGCCCACCCCCAGAATGCCTCCCAAATCCCCCTGCTGGCAGGATGCACCTGGCAACCCTACCGCTGAGGTTCCTCCCCTCTTCAAACCCCACCATCCCTAGGCTCCACCCCCCAAATATCCAGGAATTTCCCAGCCCAGAGCTGGCAACCCTATGATCCCCAGCATATCCTTTTGTGGTGGTCAAAGGGAACCTCTCCTTCTTTTTCCACTAGCAGAAATACTGGCTGGATCCACCCCACTGATGACCAGGTTCTGAAACAATAGATTTGTTTTATTATCAAAGAAGCAGGACAACACACCTGTTGCCTATCAGTTTCTTAGCAAATACCACCATGAGGAAACAGAACTCAAGAGTTCCATGAATATACCAGCATCTGCTCAGTGAGTCTCAGCTCCTCCTCCAGAGACCTAAAACTACAGAGAACCAAGGTTGTACTGCATCAAGAAAACAACACAAGTTACAACACCACTGAGAATCAAAATGAGAGGCTGCAAAAAATGCCACCGGTTCCAAAGCATTTCCTCCAGCACTCAAGCCATAAGCATGCATATATTCCTGCTGACACAGTAGAAAAATAACTTAGCAGGAAAGGGAAAAAAAATATGCAAAGGATGGTAAGAAGGGTGTAAGGAAAAATGGAAAAGGCCACCTGAGGGCCTTGACACAGAGGATCGTGGAAAAATTATTTTCCTGTTGCTAGGGAATACATTTTCAAAGCCAGGTATTTTTTTAACATATTTATTTACACAAAATATTTATAAGCCAGCTTTTCTTCCAACGTCTGGGATGTAAGACACCTAAAACAAAAAGTTAAAAAGAAGAAGAGATTGGATTTATATCCCGCCCTTCACTCGGAGTCTCAGAGCTGCTTATAAACTCCTTTCCCTTCCCCTCCCCACAACAGACACCCTGTGAGGTAGGTGGGGCTGAGGGAGCTCTCTTAAGAATTGCTCTTTCTAGAACAGCTCTGAAAAAACTGTGGCTTGCCCAAGGTCACACCAGCAGCTGCAAGTGGAGAAGTAGGGAACCAAACCCGGTTCTCCCAGATTAGAGTCCATGCACAAACCACTACACCAAACTACATCAACACCTAAAACAGAAACCAAGACACAAACCCCCAGCAAGGATAACAGTAAGAATATGACTGGTGTGTGGAGGGTTGTTGAAAAAAGACTACGGTTTCCATAAGGCAGTGTGTGAAAGCATGGGTATAAAGCTCATCTGGTAAGTATATGAGAGAGGGCATTTATTGTGGAACAATCTCCCCGAAACAAGATGGGGGAGGAAAGGGGCAGGAAAGGGGCATGACTAGGCAAGTGCGAATCCTGACTGAGTTCCCCATTGGAATACCCTGACTCCAGCACCAAAGCAAAAAAAAAAAAGACCTTGAAAAAACCAGAAATGGAAAATGCAGGGGAGAAGCGCATAGGATTCGGGCCAAACACAGACCCCGTGGCAACAAATGCAGAAATGATGCTTTGTCGCGATTATTACCGGGGGGGAGGGGTGAAACCGGGGCAACTATTTGTGCGGAATCAGCCTCAGAGACACTAAGCAGAAGGCAACATCAGGGGAGGGCCTTGGTCTCTATGCCCTGTTGTTGACCATCCAGAGGACCTGGTTGGCCCTTGTGTGAGACAGGATGCTGGACTAGATGGACCACTGGTCTGACCCAGCAGGGCTCTTCTCATGTTCTTAAGTGTTCCCCTTGTGTGGGGAGGGGAAGCTTTTCAAAAATATCTTCAGCACCTTTGCCTTTCTTGCAACTCCCTTCAAGAATGAATCATGCCAGCAGGGCTTTCTGACAGCTGGATAAATGGGGGGAGGAAGCCAATCCACCCACACTAGTGGTCGGGGGGGAGGAGAAGAAAATAAAGACTGCCGTGCATGACTAACCATTTTACAATTAAATGTTTTGATCACACAAGAATATGTCAAACCCCTCTTGCTCTAAGACCTTTCTCCCTGCGTCTATGCTCCCAATTTAGATGTTTAAAAAGTAGTTTCCTTTAACAGATATACAGCCGCCGCCACCCCAAAAATCCAGGAGACAGCACTGAACTTTGAAGCCTGTATCTTCACTTGCAGGGTGTGAACAAATTATTTAAGACAAATTATGGTGCTGTCAGATTCATACTCCATGTTTTGAAATAAATGTTGTCATCTAATTACAGAGGAGCTCGAATTTTGTTTAACAAAATTCCTCCGAGAGGCTTTCGCCGCACTGGCTTTCTTGGCGCCTTTGATTGTATCACGCCACTCTCCCCGTCTTCGCCCTCTGAGGCGTCGCGTCACACAGCTAAGCAGGTTGCTTTTTATCATATCTGTTCAGCCATGTACCAACAAGAGGGGAAAGCACTGGAGTCTCGGCGCAGGCCTTGTCAGTTTTCAATTAAAAAATCATCAAGGATTGTTGATGAAAAGAGATAAATAAAAACTTTCTGCTAATAGCTTTGGCAGTTCAAGCGTTGTGGGGTTTGCCGGATGGAAGTATGAACAATAGCCTCACCCCCCCCCCCCGTTTCTTTCCTCCTATTCTTCCACAAGCGCGTCAGTTGTCAAGACAAAATTATGTCCAACTGTGAAGTGAAAAGGTGTGGTCTAACATCAGGCTGAGATAACCTCTCAGATCTACCACCCCCTGGCAAATGTGATGGGGAATTTTATCTTGGTTGTGTGAGCAAATATGGCTTCTTCTTTTTTCAAGGTACAGCGACTCATATCATGGAAAAACCTGGCCCGTGGTGGTGGGGATAGGGGACATGCTGATATAAAATGCCTCCCTCTTGGAAACCTCCCCAAAAGTACGTTCTGAGGGATTTAGAAGTAACAAGTGGGAATGTGCAAAGACTTGCAGGGGGTATCTCATTTTCCCCTCCCCTGCAATTTCCTCTTTCCTTTCCCTGGCAATCCCCACAGCCTCTCCCCTTTTCCTATTTCCTTCTCTCCTTCCCACCCAACAGCCAACCTACCTTCATCTGCCCCCCATCATCACACCCACCCACCCCACAGCCTCTATATAGGAAACCTATGGCCCATTTATGTGGCACTGGCTGCTGATTTGGCTACTGGAATATATGATAGCCAGCATTTGAAATTGTGCTCAGTGCAGCAAACTAGTAGCCAGTGGAGTGGTTTTTTGTAAGAAAAATAATGCAGGGAAGACATTTACCCAGGCAGCAAACAGTCTTCAGGGGCAGTCAAACCTACTCTCCCAGTACATCCCCCAAAGAGCATTATGCTCTATAGATCAACATCTACTGGTGAAGTACTTCTTCACCCAAAGACTGATTAACACATGGAATTCAAAGCCACATGAGGTGGTGGCAGCTACAAGCATGGACAGCTTCAAGAGGGAATTAGATAAACATATGGAGCAGAAGTCCATCAGTAGCTATTAGTCACAAGGTATAGATAGGGATTCTCAGGCTGGGGCAAGTGATGCTCTGTATTCTTGGTGCTTGGGGGGGGAACAGTGGGAGGGCCTCTAGTGTCCTGGCCCCACTGCTGGACCTCCTAATGGCACCTGGTATTTTTGGCCACTGTGTGACAGAGTGTTGGACTGGATGGGCCGTTGGCCTGATCCAACATTGGCTTCTCTTATGAACTCTGGCCTGAAGGGTGTCCACCTAGCCTCAATCAGAGCCAGAGCTTTTTCAGCTCTGGCACCAGCTTGGTGGAACAGTCTCCCGACTGAGATCCCTGTGGGACTTAATGCACATCTGCAGGGCCTGTAAAATAGAGATGTTCCGCCAGGCCTACAGTTGAGACGGTGCAAATCCAAATTGTATTGGCCCCTCCCTGCTCTGCTGTTCTGTTGCTTTGTTCCATCTTCATTGTTTCCATCTTGCATTAATTTCATCTGCCCATCCCCCCTCAGCTTTAGTTACATCCTGTGTTCCCTCTAAACTGAGTTAGTGTGAGCTAGCTCACAGTTTTTTACCCTCCAGCTCACAGATTTTTGTCTTAGCTCAGGAAGGATGGCTCCAGAGCAAACTCATTTATGCAGTAGCCAAATTGCTCACTCACAACTTTAATGCCAGTTGCTCACAAAGTAGAATTTTTCCTCACAAGACTACATACCTAAGGGGGAGCATTGGTTACATCTACCTGCACAAATATCAGGAGCCCCCGGGGGCCGATGAATTATTGATGCCATCGACAGTAGTTTATTAGTAGAAATTGAGATATTGATTTTAAACTATTATGTTTTAGTTGGTTGTATTGTGTGTATTTATATATTGCTGTGACCCGCCCTGAGCCTGCTTGCAGGGAAGGGAGGGCTAGAAGCCAAATAAATAAATCATCTAACCGACGTGTGGTCAGGATATTGGTAACTATGGCCAGATCAGGTCTGTCAAGGAAGGGCCCCAGCAGCTAACAGATCAGCTCCTCTGCCTCAGACTCCCAAGAATTAAGAGAGGCTCTGCACCCCAAGGTACGTCACCTTCAACCTACATACAACGTGCAATGTTGATCCACTCACTTTCCAAAATCAAAATTGCCATGTAGTATTTCTCACACGGCAATTTTCATCCCAGATCCACCCCTGCTGGTGAAGTGCCTCTTCAGGAAGCAATCATCACTGCTGAGAAGCATTAAGATATAACAGCTAGAGTGGGGTTGCCAACATTGGGGTTGCCATTCCCCCCGATGGGGGCGGGGTTTCCCCCAATTTCAGGGCCCCAAATCTGCCTCTGGCCAACTGGTCAGTGGGGGGAGCCCTGCCCCTCAAGACCCCCACTGCGCCTGACGTGCCCGGAGCAATGACGTCACCTGGAGGTGACGTCATCACATTGGACACTTCGCAGGGGAGACATTCTAGCATTTGGCTAAAAACAATATGGTCCTCGGGCCAGGAGAGTGGGCTGGAAACCCCCACCAGCAAAAGGTAGGGACCTGGCAACCCTAGCCAACATCCAGGTGGAGGCTGGAGAGCTCTTGGAATTACAGCTGATCTCTGGACTACAGAGTTTGCTTATTCATTATTGACTGATGTAAAATGTTTATTTCACTTCTCCTGGAGAAAATAGCTGCTTTGGAAGGTGGACTGTATAGCATTGTGCCTTACCAAGGTCCCTTCCCTCCATAAACGTTCGCAGGGAAGATGGGGTAGAAATCTAAATAAATAAATAAACCCCACCCTCCCAGGCTCCATCCTCAAATCTCCAGGTATTTCCAAACCCAGAGCTGGAAGCCCTAGGGTAGAGAGAGCTGAATTACGGTCTGCCTGACACAAGTTCAGTTCCCCACTCTGCCTTGGAAGCTCACTGGGTAACCTCAGGTCAGTCATTCATTTTCAGCATAACCTACCTCACAGGGTAGTTGTGAGAATAAAACAGAGGAGGGAGGATGTTAAGTATGAGACTCAACAACAGGATTCAGCAAAAAGTGATTTTAGCTTTATTTAACAGCATGACTTCAACTCAGGAACACACAACAAACAAGTGGAGCACAGCTCCCTTTTTAAACTCTCCCGGGCTGTCAAAGCCACACCCACAGTTAGCTAAAGGCCAATCACAACACAGAGATAAAGGCCAATCATAACACAGGGATAAAGGCCAATCACAACACAGAGATAAAGGCCAATCATAACACAGGGATAAAGGCCAATCAGGACTGTTCCCTCTTTGCAACATATTTACAAGATGATTGGTTCTGTACAGAAGTTTCTTAGAAACCAGCCAATAGTAATGCCACAGCTGAAAAGCCACATTTGAAATCAAGCTTAACATAGGAATGTATAGCCCAGATTCACATTCCAATACATAACAGAGGAATGCAGCTGTAATCTGTTCTGGGTCAAAAAGTGGAGTATAGATATCTAAAGAAATAAACATATTTTATGTGAAGGCTCCCAGTTCCATCCGATAGTAAAAACCATGTTGCCGACCCATTCACAATAATCAGACAGGAAATGAACGTTTTTTAAAAAGTGGGGGAAACCAGAGGGAGAGCGGGTATGGGTCTGTAGACTCGCCTGGACAGCAGATGGTTTAACAAGCCAAAACAAAACAAGAAGGCAGGAAGTGTCTTCTCCCCCCCCCCCGCCAGTAATAAGAGCACTCAAAATAGCACTTTGTTTAACAATTGTTTCAGAAGAAACCTTACTGCATCTTCAAGCCTATAATTAGCACAGAAATGAGAGCCGAACAGCTCACAGGAACAAAATGAACAACCAAAAGACTGGGCAAAACCCACAGCTCAGTTGTGGTAAATAAAACAGAGAAACTGGAACTGTTGATTCTCGCCAAAGTTTTTCTGAGATTTTAAAGGGGAGTGAACTAGGACTCTATTCAACTGCCCTCCTCAACTCGTTTTTTGTTGTTGTTGTTGTTTTTCTCTGCAAGACAGCAAGACAGTTTGATTTTTAAAAAAACAAAAAACTGAGTTTTGGACAAACCGCTGTGCTTACTCAGTTTGCTGTGGCATTCGGGTTCTTACAATGCAATCCTAAGAACCACGGCTTTTTTTGTAGAAAAAACCCAGCAGGAACTCATTAGCACAACAGGCCACACTCAACAGCAGAATCTCATTAGCATATTAGACCCCCCCATGTTATGAGAAATGTGGTCATTCAGCCACACCCACCTTTTGCTTCTTATTCTGTTTACCTTGTTTGTTGTCAAAACCCAGGGCTTTTTTTGTAGCAAGAACTCCTTTGCAAGTTAGGCCACACACCCCTAATGTAGCCAATCCTAATGTGTTTCTGCTGTTGGGTGTGGCCTGTTATGCTAATAAGTTCCTGCCGGTCGTGGCCAGCTCGGGAGCCAGCCGGAACTCCGTTCCTGTGCGTTCCTGCCCAAAAATAGCCCTGCTAAGAACACTTAATCATTAGTAAATTCCACTGAATAGACCCAAATAGAGTAACTCAGGATTGCTTCACAAGTGTTTTTCCCTCTATATTGCTGATATACAAACTCAAATTAATAAAATACTGCAAAAAGAAGAAGAAGAAATCTTGCAGAAATCATATAGAGGATTGCCTCAAGGTACTTTTTTTTGTGAAGAATGAGCCACCCAATGGAGTGAAGGGAATCAGGTCAACTATGCCAGGAAGTCCTGGCCCCACTGGTGGACCTCCTATTTTTGGCCACTGTGTGACAGAGTGTTGGACTGGATGGGCCACTGGCCTGACCCAACATTGGCTTGTCTTATGTTCTTAAGTCACTGATCACCTGGGAAGTAGGGTCAATGTGGTGCAGTGCTGGAACTCAGGGCCTGTGTCACTGCATGCATCTAGGGTTGCTAACTCAGGGAAGGAAACTCCTGGAGAATTTTGGAGGTGGAATCTGGGGAGGGTGGAGTTTGAGGAGGGCAGAGTTTGGGGAGGATGGACCTCAGAAGGGATGTGATGCAAAAGTGTCCACCCTCCAAAGCTGCCATTTCCTCTGTCATTTGAAGATCAGTCATAATTCCAGGAGAACTCCAGGCTCCACCTGAAGGCTGGCAGCACTATTTCTGATCCAAATCAGCTAGGCTGTGGGGACATCTCCCTGGTGGCCAGAATGACTCCTTCAGACAACAGCTGCACTGCCCTGAGGGTCGAGCAACTGAAGTCCTGAAGGGCTGGGGGAGGCAGGAGGAGCTTGTTGCAGGTCCACACACACACACACCAAGTTACCTTTGAGGCAGCATTCTATTAATGTAGAGGATATGGTTGTCAGCCTCCAGGTGGGGCCTGGAGATCTCCTGCTCTTACAATTGATCTCCAGCTGACAGAGATCAGTTCCCCTGGAGAAAATGGCCGCTATGAAGGGTGGACTCTATGGCACTGTACCATGATGAGGTCCTTCCCCGCCTCAAACCCTGCGCTCTCCTGGATCCACCCCCAAAGTCTCCAGGTATCTACCAATTCTGGTGCCCTGGCCCCACTGCTGGACCTCCTGATGGCATCTGGTATATTTTGGCCGCTGTGTGACAGAGTGTTGGACTAGATGGCCATTGGCCTGATTCAACATTGGCTTCTCTTATGTTCTTATGTTATGTTCAATCCAGAGCTGACAACCCTAGTACAGAAGCATTTCATTAACGCACTACACAAAATGAAACTTGAATGAAACATTTTTTCTTTTCTTTTCTTTCCTTTTCCTTTTGCTATCGAGTCACAGCAAATTTATGGCAACCCTGTAGTTTTCAAGGCAAGAGACATTCAGAAGTGATTTGCCATCGCCTGCCTCCATTTCATGGCCCTGGTATTCCTTGGTGATCTCCCATCCAAATACTGACCAGGGCCACCCCCCCTAGCCTGAGCTATCCAGATCAGAGTGAAATGTCGCACTACACAACATGAAACTTGAGTTGATCATACATACAATTGCGTCAATCTTTTTTTTTGCAGCGTTTACCGATTTGCCAGGTCTTTTCTCCCCAGAGGGACTCAAAGCAGCTGACACAAATTTCCAAAGCAATCCATTTAAACAGTATCATTTAAATAAATAAGACAGTGCATGCTGAACACATCCTGGCTGCATCCTGATTCCTTGGGCTGGCTATTCTGGGCTTCAGGCTGCAAGCCAGGAGTTAAGAGCCGGCGGCCAGGAGCTAAGTCACAGAAAGTAGAGAAGAAAACAAACCCAGCCCAAGAGGAACTCAGCTGCTACTGGAAAGCTAGCATGACCTTCCCAACATCCTCCCCTGCCAGGATATTCATCTGCATATCAGTAACAAACGATACCAAAGGACAACAGTGCAAGTGGACAAAAAAGAGTACATGCTGCAGAAATCTTAGCATGTTCAAATTCCAGAATCAATTTGAAAAACTCTGCCAGTTCAATACAAATCAAGGAGAGGGATGCAGGACAACTTCCAAGCCTGTAAAAAAAAAACTGTTCAGATCCGTTCTTCCCTACTAACCCCAGAAAGAGAAAATGAGCCCATTCCAGTTGTTTATCATGAAACTTGCTAAGACAGTCTTCAAGTGTTACCCTTGTTTATTCGTAATCCTTAGGCCATGTAGTCTGGAGATCACTCACCGTTCCAGACTGCTAAAGCAAGCACATTGTGTCCCTCATTCTAAGAGGCAGGTTTTATCTATTTTTACTTACAAGCGCTTTAACGGTGTTAATTGAGTCTTCTGAATACGGTTTACGGCCTGCAAAATATCACCAGGCTTTCCATGAGATGAATTAATTGGCGATATAAATCCATCCCCTTCTGCCGGATAAAACTTCCCCCCAAACAAAAGGAACTGCTGCTCAGCAGAAACAGCTTGGATTTTCTTTGCATACGTAAAACCTTTTCCTTTTCTTCTCACTGTTGCACAAGCCCCATTTGTCACTGTGTCTTTCAGTTGCTCCGAGGTCAGAGGACTGACCCCGTCTCCATTAGTTTATTTAAGTGCCACCGAACCTTTTCCACAATGCTGCCCCATAAGTAATGCTACATTTACTGTAACGCAGACTTTGTGAAAACATCACTGGCCTTCACGTTTTGCTGGATTACCCCTGAAAATGAACCTTTTATGAAAGCACGGCCCCGTGCGTTCCGGAACATTTTGCTTCTAGAAAGCATAACCAGAAATACACAGTGGGGGAAAGCAGTTAGCTGCAGACAGAAGAATGATATGATAGAAGTCAAAATAGAAAATAACTGCTTCCCAGCAAAGTTCAAGTGTCTGGGACATGCTAAGCTAACAAGGATGGATCCTAAAAGGAATCTGTAGACCAGACAGCTCATATGAACATATGCAAAGCTTCAAAGACCAAATCAGATTATTGATCTATTGGGGGGGGGGGGCTTAGGCAAGCGATGGGTGCAGTCACCCACGCCAGAAAAAATGGGGGGAGAGTGAGGCTATGTCCTCCGGAGGAAGTAGACTTGCAGTTGCACGAGCACACCTCCCTTTGAAGCTGCGGGCGCAGCCCATCAGTGTGTGATCAGACGCAACTGCGGGTGAGTCAGGGCTTTTTTACGCCATTTGTTTCCAATGAGCTTAAATGAGGAATCGATGCACTGCACCTCCACACTTAAGGCTCCCTAGGGAGTTTATGATTATGTGCATACAGCAAAGGGGGGAAAAAACAAAGGTATGAAGTTGGAATGGCCTGATCAGACCGTCCCGGTGGCATGAGAGCATGCTGGAATGATCAGATAGGGGAAAGCCCATCTGTGGCCCATCACAACCCATTTACTACTGGATTTTCCCCAGTGTCTTTTAACTCCGCTTCTGTGGCAGAGCAGAACAGGTTGCCGATGGCTGCGGGGTGCTTCCCAGATGATGTTGTCTGATCATTCCCTTTCAATCCACTCGGCATTTGCACCTATGTCAGGTCTAAGTGTGTGTATGATCGTAGCCTATGCACTCCTACTTGGACCACATTTACAGTATGAGGATGATACAAGAACCACATGCTGGTCTGCACTTTTCCAGCCCCAAACTGGATGGAAGCCAAAGAAGGTTTCATGAAAGAGTACTCCAGCCATAACCTCATGGGTAATTTTGTTTTGTTTTGCCTGTTCATAGGATTCTGATGGCAGCACTGACCATAGTCCCCATAGTTAAAAAGGTTTCCCGCTTTTACACTGCCCTTATCTGGATGGCCTGATCTCATCAGATCTCAGGAAATGAGCAGGGTCCCTATGCAGAGGCAGGCAATGACAAACCACCTCTGTTCATCTCTTGCCTTGGAGACCCCATAGGAGGTCACCATAAGTCAACTGCGACTTGACAGCACTTTCTATCACCATCTTTAAAACCAATACAATACCTGAAGGAGGGCAGGAAGGGTTGCTGCAAAGTGATGGAAGAGGATTCCTGCCTTCACTCTGACATATCTTAAGATGCCATCGTGTAGCCATACCACATTGGTTTGTCATTTGGAATCATCATGAAGCCTTATCAGAGTGGGGGCAAGAAGCAGTTATTTCCTGCCCTCACATCACCATCTTGTTTGATGTGTAAGGAAACAAAATGGCAGCAAGAAGCATTAGAGAGTGCAACTGTAGTGCCATGATAAGTGGGGCGAAAGATTCACTATATGGGCTTGTTCCCACCCCAAAGTGTTGCAAATGTCTTCCAGCTTCATATTCCATGAAAACGCTGAAGGAATCATCGTCTCATAGGGTTCTTGTCACATATAAGGAAGTATATAACATGGATTGAACATTTGACACATGTTTTATAAATGTGCTTTGAGGAATATAAACCAGTTTTGTGTAAGAGAGGAACAATTTTCTACCCTATCATTTCTCCTTGTGTCGTAATGCACGATTCTTTTCATCTGTCTATACAGTTGCATTGCAAATATGTCTGGAAGGAGGAAATGGAATACCAAGTCTGCAAGAAGCAAACATTATCCGCTGCAATGCCAACCTCTAATTGGCCGATCAATGGCCCAGGACAAAGATATTAAATGATCCAATTAAGTAAGGGGGGAAATATACTGATCTCTACTAATTTGGAAAAGATGACACGATGCCTCCTGAAATGTCAGAATCATTTTCAAATAAAGCAAATTCAATTCCTGTTCTAGAGAGAAAAGCTTTCATATTCTGCTTTTTGCAAAGTTAGTCCAAACAGTATGCGAGAAAAGAGTAATCACAAATATTTGCTCATAGTATTTCAAAGGTTCTAGATGTCTTCTCTATAGAGCTGAACCCCTACTTTCTGTATTCATGTTAACAGCACAGAAAGAGAAATGTACGTGTACCCCTCAAGCAACATCACACCACCTTCCCCTTTTGGGAAGGACTACTGTTCACACAAATGAAACAGGGAGGCACATTTCACAAGCACATGAACACATGAGCATGCCTTCTACTAAGTCAGACGATTAGCCTGTCAAGATCAGTTATCAGCCATCCTGACTGACAGCAGCTCTCCCAGTCCCAGGTGGAGGTCTTCCATATCACTCATCAGCTCGTCTTTTAGGTGGAGATGCCAGGGGCTGAACAGTAGGACCAAGTGCATCAAAATATTTCTGCTGTGTACAAATGCAGGTGGTGGGAAGGGGACAGAAAAACTATGGTGCTGCCTTATATTGAGGTCACTGTTGTCTAGCCCAAATGAGATTGAAATCTTTCTGAAATCTTTCACATCATCTACTACTCAATGTTTTAAACTGAAGATGCCAGAGACTGAACCTGGGACCTTCTCAAGGAGGCAGGTTTTTGGGGCTACCAAAAGTGAGACTCTGATTGCTGAGCAACCAGACTGATTTTCAGTCACCTTGAACCAGTTGCAGTTGAAGAAAAATGAGGTTAAGAAAGTTCATTTAATGTGTATCCTATTTACAGTGATGCAGCGAGGATGGATGGAATCCACACACTACATTACTTTCAGTGGAAAGAGCTTTTGGGCGTATGCATCATTTGCTATTGCCTGCCCCTGCATCATGACCCTCGACTTCCTTGGTGGCCTCCCATCCAAATACTAACCAGAGCTAACCTTGCTTAGCTTCCAAGTTTTGATGAGATATGGCTAGCCTGGGCTAACCAGGTTAGGTTAACTACCCAACATTATTAAAAGCCTGATGCAAGAAGTCTTATTGTGCAATGCTGATAAGCAAATCCAATGCACTGCAACAAGACAGATAATATGACTAGTGAACTGGGCAGCAGTAACACATTTCCACCCTCCATTTAGAGCAAGGGCAAGAGCAGAGATTTACTGTCAGTGTCACAGCTGGGTCTGAGGAACCCTCCTCCCCAGAGGTTGAGGATGCTGCGGTGGCTATACCCTCAGAGGTCAAAATCCTGGCAGGACTTGAAGTCCCTAGGTTCTCCAACTCCTGGGATCCATCAGAAGACAAGCCAGAAGCTTGAGCAATCAGACAGGGGAAAGTCCATCCGTGGCCTGTTGGAACCCATTTACTACTGGACTTTCCCTGGTGTCTTTTAACTTCGCTTCTGTGGTGGAGCAGCACGGGTTGCTGATGACTGCGGGATGCTTCTCAGATGTTGCTGTCTGATCGCTCCCTTTAGGTCTGTCGGGCATTCACACCTAAAGGTGTGTGTGATCGCGGCCTATGATTCTGTGATTCTATCAGAGCTTTTTTTGTAGAAAAAGCCCAGCAGGAACTCATTAGCATAATAGGCCACACTGAACAGCAGAAGTATATTAGGCCACACCCCTGACAACACAACTCATTAGCATATTAGGCCACACCCCCATGTTACCAGAAGTGTGGTCATCCAGCCTTTTGCTTCTTATTCTGTTTACCTTGTTTGTTGTCAAAACCCAGGGCTTTTTTGGAGCAGGAACTCCTTTGCATGTTAGGCCACATACCCCTAATGTAGCCAATCCCAATGAGTTTCTGCTGTTGGGTGTGGCATGTTATGCTAATGAGTTCCTGCTGGGCGTGGCCAACTCAGGCGCCAGCCGGAACTCCGTTCCTGTGCGTTCCTGCCCAAAAATAGCCCTGGATTCTATGATTCTGTTATACAGCCATCATGTTTACCATGGCTACACCACTGTTTAGTGAGCAGACTACAGACAAATACATAAGGTACAAATGGGGGGATGTGAATCTTACAATTACTTGGTGACATGTGGTGTACCTAAGCCAGGAAACTGTCAGGCTGTCTCCTTGGCACATGGCATGCAGCATGTATGTCCTGTTCACAGTTTGTCATCACCATGACCAACACCAGTGCAACTGTGAAAAGCATGATTTCTTTATAACATGTGAAGTTACTCCAAAAAGGCCAGGGTGTCTGCACGAACATCTTTCTCCCCTGAAAATATCAGCCGCCAAACAAGCTCCTTTTCAAAGCCATCTTGAAGATACTGAGCAACCCATCAGTATGTTCCATTCTATATAGGCTCCCCCTTCTTAACCATTCTGAAGAAACTAGGATGTGTGAACACGCCCCAATTTGTTCATTTTTTTTCCTTTTCGTATGCTTCTGAGAGCCTTTTTGTTCTGTGGATTTTTGTAGCTGATGCTCTTGATTCATCTTTGTCGGCATGTTTGCACTGTTTTACATGCAGCAGATGCAGAAGTGGGCATTCCATTTCAGTCTTATTAATTCTAGCACACTTTGTTCATGAGGTCAGGGGAAAAGAACGCCTGCATTTTCATTTCACCTGGGGGAAAGGCAGGACAGAGACTGAGGTTTTGGTTTCATATACGTACGAGATGCGGCAATGTCCGTAGAAGGAACACACAAATGACAGTTCATAAGATGACAATGCTTCCTTTTCTCCTTCCTTTTGCTCTCTCTTTGCCTTGTTAATGACATCCCCCCCCCCTTAATATTGCTTTATTGATCACGAGCCATCAATAAGGCAGAGGACTGAGACTGAAATAGTCACAGAGAGACTTCATCATTCTTTCCCCCAGCCTCTCCTAATCTAATGCAAGACATGCTGATTTGCTATTCTGATGGCTTCCTCACTTTGACCTTGAAAAAGCACACTGGCCACCCCTGTTTATCCCAGTTGGCCCTACTCAGAGACGCTTCTACTTGCTTTTCACTGCGCCACTGAAGTTCAAGGAACCCCAAGTGTTAATTAGATGTAAGCAAGAATGCCGCTATAGAGCACCAAGCTCAATCTCATCCATTCCTAGAGCCCAGTAGGTCAAGTGTGGATTAAACTCAAGAGCCGCTATAGTTTTTCCTATGATTTATTCAATAATGGCAGTTTGGCGCTTCGGCAAGATAGATTACAAAGTCTTATTTCTAACTCCTCTCTCGGAGGTGATGCGAGCCCTGGAATCCGGCCACGTTCCCCATTGTTCAAGATGCACCGAAGTGATTCTGACACAAATAACTCAGCGCCCCCAGCTGAAATTGCCAATGTTTGCCAGGACTGAGCCCCTTTCAAGCCCAGGACTGAATAAACCATCTGCGTGTCATTCTTTCACCTCCAACTGAAATAAAACAAAAACCCTGCTTCAAAAGGAGTCTGTATCCATCACATCTGCTTGGTCGCCAAGACCCTAAAGTATTTGCCCTTGCCTTGAAAACTAAATGAGCGAGATGCTAGCTTTGCTGAGAGCCCGCATTGGTACCACATTCCTTTTTCAGAAAGGCTCCAAAAGGAGGTCAAGACCCACACTCATGAATGCTTTAAAAAAAAAAAAACCCAGACTGGTTCTATCAACTTTTGGATGTCATCCAGGGCTTCTCACCATTCAAGAAGTTTTATTTCTCAAAAAAAAGGTATGGGAACTTCAAGAAACCAAGTATATTTGCACATTGAAAGAACCATCTTTTCAGCAAATGCGTGACCACCTTTTGTTATGATAGATGAATAACAAAATCCCTCGACTTCCATAGGGTGTTCAGGCAAAGCCCCAGAGTTGAGAAAGTACATTTTTCACTCCATTCTAATGATCAGGCTGCTTCAAATAAGAAGATTCATTTCTCTGTTTCTAGTATAAATGATCACAACTGGCTTTTGGCTCAACAACACTTGCAGGTGTTTTATATATCTGGATGGCCTCCTGCTCCTTGAAGATGTGGGCTTCATTGTAACCATCAACTATACAACTGTTTATTTCATGGAAGCATTTACAGGCCTTATGGAGAAAGCCCAACAGCCAATTTGGGCAGGGAGGAGGATTACCTTTGCTGGCTAGGCAAGGGGGAGGGTTACCTTTGCACAGTACAAATTGCAAGTATAAACACCTGGTTTTTAAAAGTAGTACCCAAATCATGAACATCCGGATCAGCCTGGACAACAGACATGATGGAGCAATTACTCTAAGCAGCTCGTTGGGATAAATCCTGGCTATGCACTACATCCTGCTGCCCCTTGCATGGGGTACCCCTTCTCGGCCACCTCTTCACTTCACCTTGGATTCTCATGTCTTCCTCACCACTAGGCATGTCATTTGCTCACCTGTGGTGTGTAAATCCTTGCCTTTGACCCCGATCCCCCACCTTGCAAAACTGAGGAGTAAGAGATAAATATATGGCCTCCATAGTGACACTATAGGAATCTCCCCACGTCTGCATGGTCTTTGTCACAGACATTAGGAGAAATTCCTAGAGTGACCCAGAAGTGACATCACATCCTCTGCAAACTCCACCCTCCTCAGTCACTGCCCTCAAAATCTCCTGGCATTCTCTGAGGCAGTGCTGGCAACCCTGCATCACCGTGGACTGAGTAGCTAGGACAGGGAAAGAACCAACCTTTGTCTTGCAGCCATACCAAGAACAGACCCTAAGTTTCTAGTTCTCATGGCTGTTGAGAATGGTTTTGAAAAAATAAGTGGGTTCCAATGAAGGCTGCGAGTTCAGCAGTGGGGCTGCAGTCTTGTCCATGGGTTCCTGGCCCTCGCCTGTGGAAGTTATCCTTGATTCCTTTATTCTTACTGCCTATCACCTTATGTTTGACTTCCCACTCCTTTCTCTTCCTATGATCTCTTCCAAAGAACCCATGTGTCCTTTGACCAACCTGAATAAATTATGGAAAACAAACACATGGGTGCAAATAGGCTTCATTGGCAAGACTGCACGCAGGAGCACCAGTTCTGGGCTGCCCATGGGAGTGGGATTTTGAATGTTTGTATATTCATGGAATCATAGAGTCGGAAGGGATCTCTAGGGTCATCTAGTCCAACCCCCTGCACAATGAAGGAAATTCACAAATACCTTCCCTCCACACCTCCAGTGACCCTTGTTCCACACCCAGAAGATGGCAAAAAACCCTCCAGGATCTCCAGCCAAACTGGCCTGGAGGAAAATTGCTTCCTGACCCCAGGGTGGCGATCACTGTTTCACCAGGCAGGTAAGAAAGGGCCACAAGAACTAAGCCCTGACGCAACCCTTCCTGCCCTCCCTCTCATGATCTGCCTAAATTCACAGAATCACTATTGCTGCCAGATGGCCATCTAGCCTCCGTCTGAAAACCTCCAAAGAAGGAGGAGGTTTCCATAGTATATATACACCAAATGTGCAGCTGTCCCCTCAGCCTGACCCAAGGAGAGACAACATAATTTCAGTGCCCCTTTATAAATATGTCAGTGCCACAAGCCAACGAGAGGAATGGCTGGATTTTTCCGCAGCATTCCTCCTTCAAACAAATGCTGTGGGTACAAAATGGAGACTGGCTGTGGTTTATATTTAGCCATTCAAGTAAATTTCCATCAAGAATGCAAATGTGTTTATATTAGCCGGTGGGAAGGTTTACACAGTCTCAGTGACAAAGGGCAGAGTCACAAAGTCCTAACGCTGGGGGTGTCTCAATTTAGCATTCCATTTATTTGTATAAGTCACTGTGGAGGCCTGCTTGAGAGCTCAGGTCAAAAGTAACACTTAGAATATCACATTCTCCAATCGTGAGTAAGAGTTCTTGTCTAAATAATGTGAAACAGGCATCTTTGGTGCTCCCTTTGTGTAATTATAGTGCCTACACAATAAATTACCCAATGTACCAGCCTCGCTCAGGCAGCTAGCTTTTTCGGCCCAATGAACACACTGAAATGGTTAGGGAGGAAATAATTACAAAAAAATAGGGCTTTGTCTCCTTTCCCCCCAGAATGTATGCATTTCCCACCCGCTTATTTAAAAAGGGTAACTTCCCAAAGAAAAGTCATCTTTACTAATAGGAGCAAGCTACTGATTTTGAGGACGTGGAATGCCTGTTGTTCTTTATTTTACTTGGTTTGCTGGCATTGAGGTGCCACTTCCCAAATGCTCTGGGGTGGTTTGGTGCACCCATGCGCATTCATCACCTGATTTATTTATTTAAATGTATTTCCTGCATTTCCCCCCACATTGGGAACTCAACCAAAGCCCAGGTTTCAAACACCTGCAGGAAGGGGAGATGCTTAGACAGAGACGACAGTGAACGGTGAATGGTGATAAGGTGAATAAGCGGCTGATGCCACTAGGGACTGACAGGTGCCAGTTGCCCGTCTGCCCTCTTCCTCTGGCTAGTGGTAAGTGTTGCAGCTCCTGCCATTGCTGCTGATGCTAAAGGGGGTCATGGCTCAGTGGAAGACCATCTGCTTTCCATGCAGAAGGTCCCAGGTTCAATCCCCCGAACAATCAGGTAGTAGATAATAGGGAAGACTTTTGCTAGCGAAGCTGCCAGCCAGAGTGGACAATGCTGACCTTGTGGCACCAATTGTCTGAAAGCAGTTTCATGTGTTCAGAGGTCATAACAGCTTTCTCAGGCAGGTGAATGAACAGAGAGGTGAGGGTGGTGGCAGAGGAGAATAGTGGTGGCAGGCATGCCAAGGATGGAAGTGTGGGCAGGCCTAAAGCATCTAAGCCCTATTACCACCACCCAGAGAAGAAAGACAGACTGAGATGACTGCTGTTAACACCGTGGTGGGCTCTTGCTGGGCAATGGGTCCTCAACAGCTGCCCAAAAATGCCTATCGTTGATGCCAGCCCTGTAGGAAGCAGCCCGTGGCATACGGACTAATGACATTCACCTGAAGTAATCAGTCAATACACCCTAATTATTCCACTGATCTTTTGCAGTGTTTTTACAACAAAGTCACCTCTTTTCATCACGCTTGTACTTCTGCATATCCCCTTTTCACACTGCTTGTGTATTTGTTATGATTATGACTGATTTGTTTGCCTGGCACAGATTATCATCAGGCTGACCCACAATTGCTTTGATCGAGAGTGCCAGTTTCCTTCGAAAGTGCAGAACAGGATATTAGTCATGCAGCAAACAAATCTGTCAGTCGCTCTGACTCTGCAGCCAGCCGGAGTTTTAACAGACTGTTTATCCAAAGCAACTCCCCTCCCTGCGCTGTTTCTATACTGGCAAATCTCATTATCATTCACATGAACATTTGCACCAGCTCAAAAGTTATTACTTAGGAGGTCTGGGTCTCCCTCTACAGATGGATTGATAATTGCCATTCGATTTACAGCTTATCACTAGCGCATTAGTCAAATAGCCTTGATAATTCATTGATAGCCCGCCAGCATTTTGTACTCGATTTGGCAAAATCATTATCTGCTTTATCACCATGATCACACATGCACTCTTCATCCTCCGCTATAGAATAGATACAGGATTTCAAGCTGTCAAATACATCCCTTCTGATAATCGGTTTTGCTTCATTGCTCCCGCTAGACAGTAGCCCTATAACACCAATAGACAACAATGCCGTGGGAAAGGAGGGGAAACTATCAGCTCCCTACCAATGGTTAATATGTACCACCCACATGAAAGGGAATGCAGTTATGGATGTGGTAGTGCTCTGAAGTGTTAAAATGGTGTCATCTACTTCAGACATGTGGAACCCAGCTTTGAATGTTCCATCACCTAAAACATGGTGCCCACCAACAGCTATGGCTTCATTCCTTGCCTACCCGCAAACATGTGCCTGTCCGTTGCTTTCTGAGCTGAAATTTCCCATCAAGATAGCTGATATTCCCATCAGGATACCAAAAATATAGTCTGCCCCTAACAAAATAGGTAAGAAAGAAGACTGACTTTGACTATGAGTGCTGTCAAGAATGTACACAGGACTTTTCCCTGCCCCCTTAACAGCCACAGCCTATTCTTCACATGCTTCAATTAAAAAATGGAGAGCTGGGTCTGTTGTCAATATAAAGGAACAAGTGGGAACCGGCAAGGACTTGTGAGGTGCATTTCCCTCTCCCCCACTATTTTCTTTTTCCCTAACTTGAAAGCCCCCATAGCCTCTCCTTCTTTCCTACCTCCTCTCCTTCCCTTCTACTAGCCAGCCTACCTTTATTTTCTCCACATCTACAGTTTTCCACTCTTCTGTACTTCAAACCCCTTAACTCAGGAAAGCTATTGTTGTGTCCTGGGTAATCCAGTTGTGTGGTGCCAGTTGCCAGGGTGGGCCCAGCTGCACATTGGAGAACCAACAAGGACTTGTGAAGGGCACCCATTTCCCCTTTCTCAACTTCCCCATACTCTTTCCTCTTTCCCTCCACCTGACATCCCCCGTATCCTCAACCTTCTGTTTCCTTCTCTGCTTCCCGCCCACCCACCAACCTTTTATCTGTTCCTCCATCTTCAACCATATGTATTATTTATTTACTTCATTGAGAGCTGACTTTTCTCCAAAACGAGGACTCAAAGCCCTCATTCCTTCTCCTCTCCTCCATTTTTTTAATACTTTTTATTTTAATTTAACACACATAAAGAACAGACAAAACATACATACATATATGGGGGGAAATTCTTGCAAAGTTTACATTCTCTTGCCCTATCTCTAACATTTCTTTCTATACCGTGTAACTAACATAATATTTCAATTGCTAATAGATATGAGTCCTCATGTGCTACCTCTGTATTAGACTGCTGGTTATTTATAATTTGAATGACTGAAGTCTTCATACCATCTGTAAAATCTTGCCCAAATAGTTTCAAATGTATTTTCTATGTGGCCTTTCGACAATAAAGTCAGTTTGTCAAGTTCCGCTGCTTCAAGGATTTTGTTGATAACTTCTTCTTTGGTTGGGACCTTAAGTCATTTTCGATATTTAGCGTATAAAATCCTAGCAGAGGTAGTTATATACATTTTATCCTTAGAACAACCCTGTGGGCAGAGGCAGACTGGGAGTGAAAGCACCTGGGAAAGGGCTCCTGCCCCAGCCTTCTCTGGCGCTGCTCCCAAAGGAGGGAGGGAGGGAGGGAGATAGGCAGTCTGTTTGACCCTGACCCTCCCTCCCAAAGGGGAGGTGGAAGGAGGGAGGAAAAGGCAGCCTGTCTAGCCAACTGGCCAGGTGCTGCTCTCCTTGCCTCAGACAGGCCTCAGGTACACCAGGCACCACTTCCCTTGCTTCACACAGGCTGGTGTTACTTCCCACATTTAAGCTGACTGCCTCCCTCACCTCACACAGGATTCAACTGGGTTAAGCTGGGCACCACTGGGGCTCTGCCAGGCACTAGCCTCTGCCTTGTCTCACCTTTTGCTGGGCTGCACAGGGCACCACCCTCTGCCTCGCATTATGCAGGCCTTGGCTGGGTGCTACCCTCTGCCTTACCTTGCATGGGGTTCAGCCGGGCTGGGCACTTCCATCTACCTCACTTATTGTGGGGCTCAAGCCAAGCTGAGTGCCACCATCTGCCTTGTTGACTTTGCAGGGGCCTCAGCCAAGCACTGCTGTCTACCTCATCTTGCTTGAGGCTCGGCCAGGCTGAGCACCGCCATCTGCCTCACCTGGCACAGGGCTTGGCCATGCACTGCTGTCTGCCTCATCTTGCGCAGGCTGAACCAGGTGCCACCACCTGCCCCGTCTCACCTCTCACACCTAGGTGAGTCATGCAAGTCATGTGATATCTACTCGCTTCAATAAATCCTCCCTTTAAAGGCCAAAACAGTCTTGAAAAGGGCCCTGTCCCCTCCCCCGCCTTCTACTGACAGAAACCAAGCCTATTGTGGTTGCCTGGCAACAGCCACTGAACCCTTCTGTTTCTTAAACCTACAGGCATCTCTTTATCATTTGGGGTTTTGTTTAAGTTCCTGTTTGTTTGTTTGCTTCATTTCAGATTTTTCTGCAAACCTGGGGAACTGTTCAGGTTTGTAGAGAGATCTATCTTGTCCGTTCATGGGCCCAGTCTCCAGATATAAGCATCTTTAGATCTGGCCAGCTTTGGTATTAGAATATACAAGCAGGAGCCTACAAGGACCTGTCAGGGAAATCATATTTCCCTCTCCCCCACTATTGCCTAAAAAACAAAGGGCTGGTTCCTCAGACACAGGACGGAACCTGTCTTCCTCTGCTGTGACTCCAAACCAGTATCAGTACTTTTAGGTGGGGCAGCTGCTTCTTTGGCTAGCTCTTGACAAAACCTCATCCTCTTGTGTTCTACCAAAAAAAAGGGAGAACGTATCCAGTTTGATATCTAGGAAAGCACAGCCATGTTATAGGGTGGGAAGAGAAGAAAATCACTATTGAAGTCACATTTCCCTGCTGCAGTCCCCATAGCTCAAAGTTATCCCAAAGGTTCAGCCTTTACAAACACTTGGCAATACTTTTATGACTGGTACGATCGGAGAGAGAAGGATGGAAAGAAATAAGGAGGAATGGATATATTAACTTTATGCTAATTAGAATTGAATAAGTTAGAAAGTTAGAATTTAGTGGATACAGAAGCAATGGTATAATACTTAGATCGGTAAGGTGGGAGGGGTAAAACTGGATGCGATGGGATGAGAATTGTACCCCCCCGTGAACGTTTAATGTTGTGGTTGTCTTTGGTGTGTAGTGTATATTGTTATGTAGTTGGTGTGTTGTCTACTATGTTGTGTAATGTGGTAGTTATGTCTTTGGTGGAAAAATAATAAAAATGCCTCTTTTGGGGGTGCTTTAAAAAAAAAAAAAGTTATCCCAAAGGTGTCCTGGTTTCAATTGAACCCAGAAAGACTGGTTGTTCATTTTTCCAAGGTCCCAGACCTGAGCCTTTTGCTAATTGCACAGTCTTCAGTTGATTGTAATACAAAAACAAAACAAAATCTCCCAAGGAACAACACCACACATTGCACTAAACGTATATTTTCCCACCCAGAAATTACAGATAGGAAAACAATCCAGAATCTGACAGCAAAACCCGTCCATTGAGCCCAGGCCAAGAGATGTTTATTTCCTTTTGGGAGGCATAACCAAAGACTTAATGTTTCCAGCGCTCCTAATTATTTTATGAGAAAGTGACAAGACATCCTGCTGAGACCCCAAAGCCCAAATGATCTGGGGGCGATTAAACAACCACTCAAATTAACCACATGAGGCAAAAGCAACGTGATGATGGGGATATCATTTGCTTTCCCATCGTAAAGCCGGTGTAAACACACACACACACCACCAGAAGTGGATGGAATAGACTGACGTTTCGCTTTCCGTTTAGCAGGTGGTATTCATGAATCAGAGTCAGGGACAATCATTGCCAGCTAATTAAAACCAATTTAGAGCTCCTCTCATGCAATTTTTTTTAGACCAGGAGAATGAGAGGGGTGGGGGGGGTTGTTATTTTTGTTGCCCTTCAACAGGGCTTCGTGGGGAGGGTGCTATTTAAAGCAAACTGCCATTGCTTTCCAGCCCCCTCAGATAATGACATCCTTAAACAAGAAGATCAAAAATAAGCTTGGAATACTGAAGGTTTCAGTGTCTTATTACTAAAGAGTTTATCATCTATTTGGGGAATGGGGGGCTGTTTCCGAAGTGATCTTTTATGACTACCCAGAGGCAGTGCGTCTATAGGCCCGTAAGTGCTGTCAAGTTGCGACTGACTTCTGGCCACCCCAGCAAGGGGATTTTCAAGGCAACTGAGAAGCAGAGGTGGTTTGTCATCGCCTTCCTCTGCAGAGTCTTCCTTGGAGGTCTCCTACGCAAATGCCAAACCTGCTTAGCTTCCAAAATCCGATGAGATCGAGCTATCCCACACTATCCCACACACACGCAGCCGCAGTAGGAAAGCTTGAACCAAATTTTAAAAGTAACCAAGTGAACAAGCTCTCAGGTTCATTAGAAGTCCTCATCCATCTAGACATTAAGCAAAAAATAAGTAGGCTTAGTACTTGGATGGGAGAGCACCTAGAAAGCCCAGGGTTGCTGTGCGGAGGCAGGCAATGGCAAACCCCCTTTGTATGTCTCCTGCCTTTAAAACCTTATGGAGTCACCATAAGTTGGCTGTGACTTGACAGCACGTTCCACCACCAAGAAGTGGTGACATCATTGGGCATCATGAAAGAGCCCTGGTGTATACCATATAATATAATGAAGAAAGAGAAGAGATTGGATTTATACCCTGCCCTTCACTGCCCGAAGGAGTCTCAGAGTGGCTTGCAATCCCCTTTCCCTTTCCCTCCCCACAACAGACACCCTGTGAGGTAAGTGGGGTTGAGAGAGCTCTCTCAAGAACTGCCCTTGAGAGAACAGCTCTGAAAGAACTTGTGACTGACCCAAGGTCACACCAGCAGCTGTATGTGGAGGAGTGGGGAATCAAACCCGGTTCTCCCAGATTAGAGTCCGCACTCCACTACACCAAACTGGCTCTAAGTGAATGGGGTGGATCCAAGCAAGCAGACTTCCACCAGACTAAGGAGCCCTCCACCAATTTACATGGCTCTTCCTTTCCAAGTACTGACTCTGCTTAGCTTCTGAGATCTGACAAGATTGAGCTATACCATGCTGCTTTTCCTCCTGCAGTATATTACAGGACCAACATATAGTTCTGGTTTTTGTAGCAATACCTTAGCTCCCATCTTTTCTACCATGCCATCCTAAGCAGAGTTAACACCCTTTTATTAACCAGGGGTATAACACTGCTTAAGGAGGCACTGTAATTATTCTACTGTTTGCACATACAGAAGCACATTGCTTTATTTAGGAACAAAGAGGAAGAAAAGAGGTGCCTAATTTCCCTTGGAAGCCGAGCATTGAAATCTTCCACTCATGCCTTATTTTATTCCCACTTCTCCTGGGGACAGAAACCAGTGCACCGTAGATTAGTGTCCTCAGCCTGCTAGGGCAAGCAAAACCAAAGGCTGCTCTGAATACATTAGATGGAAAGTTTGCTCAGATGTCTCTCGGCGGCAGGTGTCACCTTACTTTGTTGCTCCATCTTTTCTCCGTTTAATATGCATGAAGAAATAGGACAGGTAGTCAGGCTTAAGCCGGGGAGCACCGGCCTCATTTTTTCCCTATCAAGAGTCTCACTGCAGCTTTTTTGGGTAGCCCTTCAGTCTCAGAGATAGCAGACAAAGAGCCGTTCATTCATTTGCTGCAAGCTGCTCATCCCACTGGCTTGTGCACCAGAGGTATACACGTCAATATCTTTCTTGCAGCACTCTGCTACTATTGTCACCACTATGAGTTGTTGCATCATCACACAATCCCACTTCCCCCCCTTAATGTGTTGTGGGTCACACTGCTAGGGATGGCACGAACCAGGAATATGCAGTTTGGTTTGGTTCATAGTTCATGGCATGTCTAGTTCATGCACCACGAACCATCACGAACCAGTTTCGTTTGTGAGGTGGTAAAATGACCCTCTGCCAGGCATGCTTGAGACACCAAACTCACAGGGGATCTCTGGATGACTCTCCTCTACCTGTCCTCCAAATTTATTGATGATTGGCTCTACAGAGTCCAAGTTACAGTCCCCCAAGGAAGATGTCCCCAGGAAAGTGCTTTTATGGGGGATTACAGGCAGTCATTCTGACAGGCACAGGTTCAGGAGGTTCAGGATTGTATAGAATGGATCCTGTGCAAACTCGAGACACCAAACTCACAGGAAGTCTCCAGCTGATTCTCCTCCAATTTTGGTAAGGATTGGATTTACAGGGTCCATGTTATGCCTATCCAAAGAAGTGTATAGAACAGATTCTGTGCAAGCTAGAGACATCAGAGTTGCAGGCAACCTCCCCCAGATGCTTCTCTACGTGCCCTCCAAGTTTCACCCTCCATTGCTTTGAAGTTTTGCAAGCCTTTAGACTGAGCAGGGACAGTATGTCTGGAAATATATCCATTCGCAAACCTCCACAAAGGGCTTGAAAGTTCATGGAAAGTTCATGCTGGTTGACCTACCAGGAACTTCACTTTGCAAACCACAAACCAGCCAAAATTAATTGGTTTGTGCCCATCTCTACTCATTGCACTACTCCAGATCCAGGAGAGCGAGCATATGATCATGAAAATCTTCCTACTGGACGCCAACATCAGGATAACAAAGCATCAGTCAAAAGAGCCACAAGCATTCGGGTTCATTCTGCAGCTTCTTCCAAAAAATCCCAGCTTTTTATATTTTGTTATTTTGAGAGAAGTGTTATGTATGCCTCGCTTCAAATTATTCATCACCTGGCGGTGTGCTTAGATTTTAGCTTTGGCTGCTGTTGATTAATGATGACATTGGAATATTCATTGCTGTCATGTTTGGTTTTCATAAGATTGATTGGGTTGGGTCCTGTGCAAAGAATAGGGAGGTTCACCAATTTACCCTGTGGTCCACTCCCTCCCCTAGTTGTCTTTTCCAAACCTGGGAATGTTTGTTCCTGAGGTCATGGAACCCACATGGAGTAAGAGCCATGCGGGTAAAAAGCAGAGTTGCCAATTTCATCTTAGGAAATTCCTGGCGATTTATCTGCAGTGCCTGGAGAGGACAGAGTTTGGAGAGCAGAGAAAGCTAAGTGAGGATCTAATGTCATGGAGTTTGCTCTCCAAAGTTGCCATTTTCTCTAGAGGAACTAATCTCTGCAGTCTGGAGAATCTCCTTGAGGTTGATAACCCTAAAGAGGAGGTTGCTGGGGAGAGGGATCAAAAGAGGCAAGAGAGGATGATTTCCCCCTCCCCACCACATCCTCCTGCCCTGACCCAGGAATAAATCTCCATGGGGGGGCAGAAAAAACTGCTGAGGGAAGGAGAAAGCCAGGAAGACTTTTACTTATCTGCTCCTTCCACCGACAGATTGTAGGATCTGACCCATTGGGTGTTGAAGGATGCTTCAGCCGTTCATCTACATCACATGTTCATCATTTGCTGATTCACAGCTCAATGCAAGAACTGACTCCTCTGACAAATGTCAAATGCCATGCTTTGCAGCAGGGGTGACTAGTCAACCATCTCATTCATATATGTGAGCTGAGCTCTCATAAAGTGACTGTTCAGTGTTGAAGAGCTTCCAACTAATGGAACAAATGCATTGGGATGGATCCAACCATTCTCCAAGTAGCCTTCCTCCATCCTAAGCAGCCTTTCTCCAATTTAAGTGGCTCTTCCTCCAATGGAAGAACCCCTTAAGTTGGAGAAAGTCTTCCTTGGACTGGACGAGGGCTTCTAACTTGAGCCAGAAGGAAAGGAGGTGTATAAATATTTTAATTAACAAACGAACAAACTTTGCTCAGTGGAGTAGTAGGATAGGGATATGATCCAACCCACTTTAAAGAACAAGAATTGCACCTGAGCTAACACAAATTTTATATTTGCCCTATCTGGACCAATGTCGTTGAGCAACTGGAGTGCTGGATTATTCTCTGGGTGACCTGGGTTCATATTCCCACACTTCCATGAAGTGCATTGGGCCAGTTTGGTGTAGCGGTTAAGTGCATAGACTCTAATATGGAAGAACTGGGTTTGATTCCCCACTCCTCCACTTGCACCTGCTGGATGACCTTGGGGAAGCCATAGTTCTGTCAGAGGTGTTCTTGAAAAGAGCAGTTTCTATCAGAGCTCTCTCAGCCCCGCCTACCTCACAGGGTGTCTGTTGTGGGGAGGGGAAGGGAAAGGAGTTTGTAAGCAGCTCTGAGACTCTGAGTGAAGGGTGGGGTATAAATCCAATCTCCTCTTCCTCCTGCTCCTCCTCTTCTTCTTCTTCAGTCACAGTCTGTCAGCCTCTCTCACCTCACAGAATTGTTGTGCAGATGAAATGGCAAAAGAAGAGCCATGTATGCCAGCTTTGGAGGAAAGGAAAGATAGACATTCTATGTGTAAATTCTTGACAAGTCGCAGCCAATTTATGGTGACCCCGTAGGGGTTTCAAGGAAAGCGACTGCATAGGGGTTTCAAAGCAAGAAACAGAGGTGGTCTGCCATTGCCTTCCCCTGCATAGTACCCCCAGACTTCCTTGGTGGTCTCCCATCCAAATATTGTCATTTTTGTTGTCAACCGCCCTGAGCCCAGTGAACTCAGGGAAGGTCGGTATATAAATGGAAATTATAAATAAAATAAATAATAAATACTGATCAGGGCTGACCCTGATTAGTTTCCCTGGTCCGATGAGATCAGGCTAGCCTGGGCTATCCAGATGTACTAGGTGAGACAAATTTTATTTGAGTTGGAATGTCCTCGTGTACAAGTAATCATGATTACGTAGTCACCACACAAGGGTGAACTGGCCCCACGTCTCAGATGGCGTTTCAAACAGCAGAAATGACCATGCTTTGTTTCAAGAAGGTTCAGTTACATGAATATTTTCAGAGGGCAGCCATGTTTGTCTGTAGTAGCTCAATTCGAGTCCAGCAGCACCTGGTTTGTGGAGTATAACCTTTCGAGAGTCAAAGCTCTGTATCTGACAAAATGCTGGACTGCGATACGGGAGGCCTGGGTTCCGACCCCCACACATCTGATGAATGAAGCTTTATTTCTTGAAAGGGAAGGGCCATGGCTAAGTGGGAGAGCCTCTGCTTGCCATGTAGATTTTTATGGGTGCAAGGTTCCTGTGGGTCTCATCATCTAGTTCATTCCCCCCTCCCATCTGGTCGTGTTCCCATCATGGTGGTTGCCTTCTTTCATCCTGTCTTGGAAGAAGTGGACTTTCTCCCATTTGTCTGAGCTGTTATCTGTGCTGGTGCAGCATCCAAAGCACCAGGTCACATCTTGCAGCCAAATCGACTAAATAAATAAATAAATAAGCATAGTAGCTCAGGGTCATTTATAATAGACCATGGTTAGTAGCAGCCACTGAAGCCCTGTAGTCATCCACAACTGCTATCCGATTGAACTGGCAGGTGTTTAAAGAGCACTGGAGTCACTGCAATGTTTCAAAGCCTTCTGGGAAGAGGCAGGCAATGCAATTATCTTGCACCCTTGCCTCATCCACTGACTCCAAGCACTACTCCAATCAGGAAAGTGGAGCTTGACCTGACTTTTCCAGTTTGAACTGTGCTGTCTGGTAGGCTGTGGATCTCAGCAAGTGCCCAGCCATGACAAGACAACCCCTAATGCTGGACCTATGTTGCCCCAGAAACACAACAATATCTCCAGATGACCCAATCATACCCCTAAGGGAAATCATCCAGTTTGTCATATGGGAGAGCCAAAGTTCAGTTCAAGACACCTTCAGTAGGTTTAGTGCAGGGGCCACGGCTCAGTGGTAGAGCATCTGCTTGTCATGCAGAAGGTCACAGGTTCAATCACCGGCATCTCCAGTTAAAGGACCAGGCAGCAGGTGATGTGAAAGACCTCTGCCTGAGACCCGGGAGAGCTGCTGCCAGTCTAAGTAGACAGCATTGACCTTGGTGGACCAAAGGTCTGATTCAGTATAAGGCAACTTCATGCGTAAACATTTGCACCCATCTAAGCCCATCTAAGTTCAAATACTTTGAAGCTCAAATACTTTGGCCACCAAATGAGAAGGGAGCATTCACTGGGGAAGACCCTGATGCTGGGAAAGATTGAAGGTCAAAGAAGAAGGGGACAGCAAAGGATGAGATGGTTAGACAGTGTCATCGATGCAACGAACATGAAATTGAGCAAATTTCAGCGGACAGCAGAAGACAGGAGGGCCTGGCGTGATCTGGTCCATGGGGTTGCAAAGAGTCGGACTCGACTGTGCAACTGAACAACAACAACAAGCCCATTGTTTTCAATGAGTGTAGGCTGGAGTAACTCTGCGTGGGATTGCACTGTTTGTATGCCACATCTTGGGGCAAGGGTGGCGAGGTCATGGGGTTGGGAATTCTGGACCCACAGCCAATCCTCTTCTTCCCCGAAACTGGGAATGGATCAGCAGCAGCTTGAACCTCTGTAATTCGCAAATGTTTTAGACAAATAGTCCAGTAAGTCCATTCTATTTCCAGAAAGAAAGAAAAAAAAAGAAACGAGGTTCATCCATCCTGAAATGAGTGCCAATAGCATGTCGTTTCCCCTTTCAAATCACTTTTCAGGTGCTTCCGAAGGCACGCCTCAGGAGTTAAACTGATAATAAACTGCATGCATTCTGCCAGTGCCTAATAAACCCCGTGGAGTTTCACAGAGGCAAGGCCAGCAGCAGGATGGCAGCGGATAAGAGACCCTGGATGATATCAACAGGATGGTTGGCTGGCCACAACTTCAGCTCCTCCCCCTCCCTTTTAGAGGTGTTATCAGGTGTTTGTCAGATTCATTTGTGTGTGCTTGGACAGAAAAGACGAGTTGAAAGGGAAGAGTTTTTTTTAAGTTTATTTTTAATATTTTATAAGGATACAGAATTTTTAAAAAAGGGTTAAAGAAAAGAACAGCGAGAAAAAACAGATGAAACCATCAATGTTTTACAAATATTAAGGGTAAACAGTATGAACATAAAAAACATGAAAAGTCATAATAAATCACTATCATTATATAGACAGACTATGCTACTATTTCCACATAATATATTTTCATTGTTCCCTATCTAGAAGGCTGTGAATAAAAACATATGGGCGAGAAGAACATAACATTCTCTTGACTTTGTAAATAGTTTAAAAATAACAGATTGTAATAATAAGAAGGAAAATATAGAAGATAGTGGTCCATATCAAAATTAAGATTTGTATAATAACATTAGGTAAAGGTAAAGGTAAAGGTTCCCTTGCTCGAAAGCCAGTTGAATCCGACTCTAGGGTTGCGGTGCTCATCTCCGTTTCAAAGCCGAAGAGCCAGCGCTGTCCGAAGACATTTCCGTGGTCATGTGGCCGGCATGACTAAACACCAAGGCGCACGGAACGCTGTTAACATTAGGTATATTACTATAAAAGATTAACATTAATTAACAACAATAACTACAATGCTTACTATAATTATATGATTTTTTTTAGTTCTTTATCAATCTGAAGTCCCTGAATATTAAATCTCCTCTTACAGCTTTATCTATAATAGGTATAAAAAACTCTCCAATTGTTCTCAAATTCACTGTTCAGTCTTTTATTTATATGATTTGTCAATTTTGTCATAACAGCATAATCCTCCAATTTGTCTTTCTAGTTCTCAAGAATTCGGCAAACCTTGGTTTCCCGCTTAGTTGCGAATACCGCTTGTGCCACGGTTAACATATATCTAAACAATTCATGGGTTGGTCTATCTATCTACCGGGCAATGAATGGATTAACCCATATCAGAAGAGAGAACTGAGTCCTGCTCTCCTAGGACAGGTGGCCAGCCAGCACCATCAGCTCCGCCAAGGCACTGAGACTTCACTACTCCCTTTTTTTAAAAGAACTAAATGTAAATTTAATTTCTGATTTAGTTTTCCTTCAATTATTTATTCCCACATACACCGGCACGGCACAGCATTCCACTCACGCAGATAAGTACAAACAAACAAACAAAACTCTCTGTAAATTAATCGAGTTATTGCTCTCACATTGGAGGAGAGGGAAATCTAATTGTCATGCTGTTCTCGCAAACAGCAGGTGAGGTGGCAACCCTGCATCTGGACTGTACCGCTTCAGAGCGAGGAGGGACAACACCCCCCGTGACTAAACTCGAAGCTGCTGACTCAGCCCATTGGCCTATCAAGGTCTGCACTGTCTACTTTGACAGACAGCAGCTCCCCGTTTTAAAACTCTCTGCAATTAAAAGATTAGAAGAGTGGGGAGAAAGGCTCTAGCTTAGATCATTGCATGCAGTGCTAGCTTGCCACTCACATGTTAAGTGCAGTAAGGTCACTTTTGGCTTATGGCCACCCTATGAATTAAGCTTCTCCAGAGAGTCCTGTCATTAACCACCTTGCTTAGGTCTTGCAAATGGAGGCCTGTGGCTTCCTTGATTGAGTCAATCCATCTCATGTTGGGTCTTCCTCTTTTGGGGCTGCCTTCAACTTTTCCAACCACTATTGTCTTTTCCAGCGATTTTTGTCTTCTCATAATGTGACCATATGGAGCTGCAGTGGCTCAAGTGGTTAAGACACTGAACTGCAGGCTGTGGAAGGTCAGTAATTCAGCAGTTCGAGACCCGAGTGTGCCACATGACAGAGTGAGCTCCCGTCTCTAGTTCCAGCTCCTACCAACCTAGCAGTTCGAAAGCAAGAAATTGCAAGTAGATAAATAGGTACCACTTCGGTGGGAAGGTAACAGCGTTCCGTGCACCTTGGTGTTTAGTCATGCTGGCCACATGACCACAGAAATGTCTTCGGACAGCGCTGGCTCTTCGGCTTTGAAATGGAGATGAGCATCGCAAGCCTAGAGTCGGATTTAACTGGCTTTCAAACAAGGGAACTTTTACCTTTTTACCTAATGTGACCAAAGTGTGGTAGCCTTGGTTTAGTCATTTTAGCTTCCAGGGAGAATTCAGGCTTCATTTGATCTAGAATCCACTGATTTGGGGGTTTTTTGGTGGTCCACAGTATTCATAAAACTCTCCTCACAATACCACATTTCAAATGAGTCTTCCTGTCAGCCTTCTTCTTTGTCCAACTTTCACACCCATACATAGTAATGGGGGATGCTATGGCATGAATTACCTTGATCTTAGTTGCCAGTGACACATCATTAACTGACATTGATCAGTAACTGACCTTGGGTGAGTCACAAGTTATTTCAGAGCTGTTCTCCCAAGGGCAGTTCTCTCAGAGCTCTCTCTACCTCACCTAACTCAGGGGGTGTCTGTTGTGGGGAGGGGAAAGGAAAGGGATTGTAAGCCACTCTGAGACTCCTTTGGGTACTGAAGGGTGGGGTACAAATCCAATCTCTTCTCTCCCTCTTCTTCTCTTATCTTCACACTGAAGAATCTTTTCTAGCTTTATTCTAGCTTCTAGAATTATTAATGTAGTTAATAAAAGTTAATAAAAGAGGCAGCCTGAACTGGGCCCAGCACTTATTGCCTTCTTTCAGAGTAGAGCAGCAGTGGCAGACAGAGGCAATAGCAGAAGTGGTGGCAGCAGCATGGATGGGTATCTGTTAGAGGCCGGGTATTAGGGCTGCTTGGCCACAGCTGGCAGCCCCTGGGAGAAACTCGGGAGCAGGATCTGGTGCACCAGTGTCATGCCAGCATGCTTTTTTTCACTTCTGGCTAAAAACAGAAGTGACATAGCAGATGTTCTAGCATTTCTGGATAAAGCTTGTTATATGGCTTTACCATAGAGTTTTTGTGAAATACTAGAGCATCATCTATGTGATGCAGACATGCTGATGTGATGCCAAGGTGCAGTCTTCCCCCCTCCCATTCCCTCCCACCAGCACCCGAGGCACCAGCAGGCAACAAAAGGGATCACTCGGAGGCTTCCCACTGTAGCAGGAGGGCTGGCATCTCTGCTGGGTAGGGTCACCAGCTCCACCTTGGGAGACTTGGAGGTGGTGCCAGCAGAGGGCAGAATTTAGAGTGGGGAGGGAGTTCGAAAGGATAGGATACAGCCTGTCTGCCAAAGCTGCCATTTCCTCCAGGGGAACTGACCTTTGTAACCTGGAGATGAGTTGTAATTGTGGGAGGGTGGTAACCTTAAATTTAGAAATCTCTGATACAAATCTCTGTCTCTCCTTCCCACTGACATCAAAGTATTCCTTTCCCACCTCATCAGACTACGGTTGGTGACCAGATGAGGCTGGCAACTAACGGAAGACCTCTTGGTTTAACCACAGAGTTTGGGGGAAATGCTAGAGTGTCTCCCTTATGCAATGATGTCACTTTGAGGAAATGACATCACCGCATTGCCAGTGATGGTGATTTCCCCTCCCACTGGCCCACGGAGCGGCAGTAGGGCAAGAGTGCTGATAGGGGGAGGTCTCCCACCTATCCGGGAGACATGGTAGCCCTATCTCAGGCCCACATCCCGGGAGTGAATGCTCATGGAAAACAGGGAGGGATCATAGCCATCTGTGGGCAAAGCTGCTTTCATTTTCCCTTCTCCATTTGCTGCAAGCTTAGCATCATGAGGTGTTATAAGTTTGACTTCTCAGGGAGGGATAAACCCACCTATCTTTAACTTTAATATCTATTATGAAGTAAGCCCAGCTTTAATACAGCTATAAATCTTACCTTTGTATCATCTGTGTGGGACCATCCAGCTCCTTTGTTCAGAGACAGCCTTCCTCCTTGATTAATTGCTAGTATTAAAGACAAGCAATTTGTAGTATTTTGCCACTTCTGTGCCATGTTCAGCTATGAACTGTGATGTGATGCTTGCAAGCATAATTTAGGGATAAATTAGCATTATAATTACAAATGCCGCCTAAAAGTCTATGTAGCGCTTTTAATATTTATGTTTGATAAATATTGCTCTATCCATCAGTTAATGCAGCACAAAGTGAAACTTAATGTAGGGAGGTTATTAGCATAACATTAGCATAAAGAGGGAAAAACAAGACACAAAGGTAATCAAAAATAACAGAGGTTGCTTGCCACCATTCTCTCAGAGGACTCAGATTTACACCCAAAAAAACCTGTGTTCAAGAAAGCAAATGTAAATTAATTATGAACTTCTGCTATGTAGCTAACACAGAGACATCTTTTAAAAAAAACAAAACCTTCTTTTTAAAAGATTTCTTTTTTTTCCTCTTCCTGTTCTGTCCCTCGGCAAATGTTTTTCACCTTTTATACCAACTCTGAGAGAGCTTTCTTTCTTTCTTTCTTTCTTTCTTTCTTTCTTTCTTTCTTTCTTTCTTTCTTTCTTTCTTTCTTTCTTTCTTTCTTTCTTTCTTTCTTTCTTTCTTTCTTTCTTTCTGAAATATTGTCTTGAAGAGCTGGAGCTGGTGTTTGAGTTTAAACACACAATTTACTGCAGACTAGAAAAGTGAAGGCCTAAAAAAAAAAAAACTGGGAAACAAACCCATGAGGGTTACCTTCTCCTCTTCAAAAACTTTTCCAGTTCTCTCTTTGGTAAAACATAGGCATTTTGTAAGAAACTTGTGAAAGATATATATAAAATATTTTCTCTGAGAATGAGTGAAAATGGCTTTAAGTCAACTGTTAAAATATTATTTCATCTGCCCTTTATTGTATTTACATTATTTTGATTGGTTGATTGATTGATTGATTGATTGATTGATTGATTGATTGATTGAGGGGAATTTTTGGTATGTCCCCCAAAAAGATTTATGCTTGGCTGGAAATAATCTATTGTGATGGTTAGCAATCAGAATTCGACTCTAAGTATATAAAATCATTTTCTAGATGACATATTCATAATATATAAGGATAGAACCTCAGTGGAACAATTTTGTACTTGGTTTAACAATTTGGATGCTAATATAAAACTTACCTGGAATTACTGAATCCAACAGGTTGAGTTCCTGGATGTGACTGTCTTTAAGACCTCTTCTTTATTTTTGGCCACTAAAACTTTCAAAAAACCAACTGATAAAAATACATCACTTAGCTTTAATTCTATTCCATTTTCACAATTGCTAAGAATAAAGAGAAATTCAACTAGGGAAAGTCGAATCCTGATTGCTAACCACCACAATACTGTAGAAGCCTTATCGACAGAAAGAATAACATGTTAGTGGGGTGACTGGATTTGGAAAACTGGTCTAAGGAGATTTGTTAAATTGTCATTTAAGGAGGTATGTATGTTCTGACAACTGGGGAGGCAGTAAATTTGTTGTAAATAATAGGTATGACATAGAAATATACTTTCAGTTGCACAGCTAAAGAGTACCAGCTATCTGAAGAAGCGGGAAGTGAACGTGACACTGAAGCCAGCCGTGCATAGCTGCTACTCCTACAGACGTGGAACTTTTGTTCTCCTGCGGAACTTTTGTTCTCCTGAAGCATCTCATACTAAGGATTAGTGGACTTTATTTGGAATTTGTCCTTTGTATTAAGTACTGTTTGATCCTAACCCTTAAAGAAAATATAAGAGTGTTTGTTAAACTTGAGAAGTATTGGAACTGTTTGAACTAATTGGGATAATATATTCTTTCTACTTCTGTTCGTAATTTATACATGGAGTGTTTGTGTATTGATACAATCTCCTCCCATGAGCTTTCCTTTGGATACAACCACCTGGAGGTTACCAACTATGGTTGGGGTCTGGTGGGGTCTGGAGATCTTCTGGAATGACAACTGATCTCCAAACTACAGAAGTCAGTTCCCCTGGAGAAAATGGCTGCTTGGGATGATGGACTTGATGGCATCACATCCTTGCTAAGCTCCCGTCCCTTCCTAAACACCACCCTCCCAGGATCCGCCCCCATATCCCCAGGGATTTCTCATTCCTGACCTGGCAACCTTACTTAAAAGCCCTATAGAAATGATAGGCGTGGTTTGAAAGGGCATTTTCATCTGTTACATAAGGAACCTTCTGGAGTCATTCAAAGCTGCAGCTCCTTGGCCGCATGGGCCATGAGACGTCATCCCCTGCCCCCTTCAGGTAGTCACTGGATTTGAAATAGCTTAGCAGTGGATCATTCTGACCCCCTGCTACTAATTTCTTTGCACTCTCCCCCCCCCGCCATGCCTCCAGTACTCATAAAACCCACTAATTCCCACTATAGAAATTGCGCAATGAAGATCTGTAAAGCCCAGAAATCAGCCTTTTTAACAAGCATGATAATTAGGCAGCCACAACAGATGCTAATAACCATTTTCGTTTGGGGGCGAAAAATATGATTAAGGTTTTAAGACACAACAAGAAAGAGGCCTCAGAAAGGAACAAGGGTGGGGATGGGAGTGTGGCGCTTGCTCTCTCACTCTCTCCTCTGTGTGGGTGAGTGAGAGAGAGAGAGAGAGAAAGAGAGAGAGAGAGAGAGAGAGACTCCAATCTGTAATTTTAACAAGACCTTTCACACTGCAATAAGCCTGACAGCTTCCTCTCCAAAATCAATCTGCTCTCCTTTCGTGCCATGCATCTAGTTCTCCCTCGCCCTCATTTCTGCTAATTGTCAAAGCTATTTGCAGCTATCATTCCACACACACACAAACATTTTTTCCAGGGTTTAGATGTCTTAGAAGGTGTAACTGCAAAGTTTTGACTCATCTCGGGTCACTAACAGCTTCCATAACACCTGCCATAAGGAAAGGATCATCTGTCACCAGGATCTGGCCTAATTTTCAGAAATCTCCCCCGGTATCTATAAATGGATAGTGCCTTGTTTTATTTTTAGTTTTAGTTCTAGTGTTGAAATGTCCTCCTGCTGGAGAACAGCAAATTCCTCCAATGGTACATTTGTTTTGTTAGGCTGAACCAGAAATTGTTTTGAATACCGCCTCCCGGCTCTTTTGACTCAAAACTCCCCCTTCCGATTTTTCCTTGCGCAAATCAAACCCACGGTTCTTTACCCTCATGCCATTTTCTGCTTTGTTGCATGGAATGTTTCCCATAAAGTGTATGTAGTTTTCAGCACTATCAATAAAGCACCATGATACGATGTACATATGCTATACTGTGCATACAAAGACCATATAAATGTATTTAGATATTTATACACCACCTTTGCCCCAGTGAGGGTTCAAAGTGGCTTGCAGCATTCTCCCCTCCTTCATTTTTCCCAACAACCCCCCTGTGACATCTGTTAGACTGAAGGAGCATGCCTGTCCCAAGGTCATCCAGCAGGGTTGCCAACCTCCTGGTGGGACCTGAATCTCTCCCAGAATTACAATTGATCTCCAGACTATGGAGATCAGTTCCCCTGGAGAACATGTCCACTTTGGAGGATGGATTCTGTGTCAATATACCCCACTGAGGTTCTGCCTCTCCCCAAAGCCATCCCTCCCCAAATCTCAAGGGAATTGCCAACCCAGAGTTGACTCTATCATCCAGCAACCTTCCATGGCAGGCAAGGATTTGAACTTGGTTTTCCCAGATCCTAATGTGACACTCTAACCACTGTACCACATATTTAAAAAGTACAACATGCATACATGATGCAAATGGATCTCCAAAACCAACAGTGAATGTCTGAGAATCAAAGAAGAGATTGGATTTATATCCCACCCTTCACTACCCAAAAGAATCTCTGAGTGGCTTACAATCTCCTTTCCCTTCCCTTCCCCATAACAGAACCCTGGGAGGTAGGTGGGGCTGAGAGAACTCTCTTGAGAATTGCCCTTGAGAGAACAGCTCTGAGAGAACTTGTGACTGACCCATGGTCACCCCAGCAGCTGCATGTGGAGGAGTGGGGAATAAAACCCAGTCCTCCCAGATTAGAGTCCACACTCTTAACCACTGCACCAAACTGGCCATTCACCAATATAGAGTTAACATGAAACAAATTGGGGACCATTTGTTTACCATCACAAGCGACAGCCTGTCAGCTGTAGTGTTGTCAGCTGTAGATTCTCTGCAAGAAAAGAGTAGTTAGCCTCTGGGTAATGAAGACCTATCAAGCTCTTTCACATATGATTCTTGGCTAACCGATGATCTAGCAATGAGCTATGAGATCCAGCTCAAAAGTGGAAGGCGAGCAATCCAGTGCTAATACTATAGATGATGCTCAATTCTGGTGATTAATACGGGGCCCAAAACTGCATGGTGATAAGTTTACCTTCCAAAGAGGTTTGATGAAGGGAGGGGGTTGTAATGATCATACAAACCTCCGTGACAAAGCAGGCAGAACAGTTGTCTGACTGTATAAAAAGGGTTGCCAGATTCAGCTTAGGAAATCCTTGGATTTTTTGGGTGGTGCATACAGAGGGGGAGAATTTAGGAAGGGATTTGACCCAGAATCTAAATTATACCATGAAGTTCACCCTCCAGGGGGGCCGATCTCTGTCGGCTAGAGATCAGTTGTAATTCTGGAAGAACTCCCACCTGGAGACTGGCAACCCGATGAGTAAGACAGCTCCATATGTTTTTTAAAAAATAATCAGAAGATCTGTTCAGAGAGAGGAGGATGTTTCACACACCTCTGATACGTAGAGTCCGAAGCACAAGACCCAGTGTGAAGTCTCTGCTGTAGTTATTATACCTTATAATTGCAGGTTTGGTCCTTCTCTCCAGACAATTTCTCTTCTTAACTATCACTAAATATTACAGGTGGGGGGGATGGGATTTTCCTTTAGCAGACACAGACACAGCAAAGCCCGCTCACATTCTTCTGATTTCTCTACACTGGCAAAGAGCTTTGAGAGCCGCTGGGATGAAAGGGGCTCTCTAAATGCAAGGTACGACTCCAGAATCTGGCTCTTTAACCCTTCTCGCTTGCGAGCGAAATTGCCCTACATTGTGATTAACTGGTAGTGCCGTCCTCATTCCTTGCAGCTTCACAAAGAGAGTGCTACGGTTCTGTTTCATTTCCTGATGGAACAGGGAGGTGAACTCGACTGCAAAAGCCAGTATGGTGTAATGGTTAAGAGTGCTGAACCAGGATCTGGGAAAACCCGGTTCGAATTCCCATCTGTGCCATGGAAGCTCGCTAGGAGCCCTTGGCCCAGTCACACCCTCTCAGCCTAACCTACGCCGCAGGGTTGTTGTTGTTGTGAGGCTAAAAATAGAGGAGAGGAGAATGAGGTAAGCCACTTTGGGGACAAAGGGAGGGTACAAATGAATGAACTAAATACATAAATAAAACAGGTCCGAGTGTGCAAGGGCTCACTGTGAGGCACACTAGAGCAGAGGGATACCAAAAATCAATACTCTTTTTATGGATACTACATGAAGCAATACTCTTCATCTAGGTGTTCTGGGATCTAGGTGTTCTGGTTGATCACAAGCTAAACATGAGCCTGCAGTGCGATGTGACTGCGAAGAAAGCTAATGCAATCTTAGGACGCATTAACAGAAGCATTGTGTCCAGATCATGGGAGGTGGTAGTTCCACTCTATTCTGCTATGGTCAGGCCTCACCTGGAGTACTGTGTCCAGTTTTGGGCACCACATTTTAGGAAGGATGTTAACAAGCTCAAGCATGTCCAGAAGAGCAATCAGAATAGTGAGAGAGTTGGAACCAAGTCTTACAAGGAAAGGCTGAAAGAGTTGGATATGTTTAGCCTGTGAAAGAGAAGGCTAAGGGGAGACATGATTGCAGTCTTCAAATATTTGAAGGGCTGTCATGTAGAAGATGGAGCAGATCTATTCTCTCTTGCTCCAGATTGCAAGACTAGATCTAATGGATGGAAATTACAAGGAAGTCATTACCAGCTAAATATCAGGAGAAACTTCCTAACTGTAAGAGTGGTTGAGCAGTGGAACAGCCTGCCTCAGGAGGTGGTGGATGCTCCTTCGCTGGACGTTTTCAAGCAGAGGCTAGACAACCATCTTTCGGGTATGTTGTAGGGCTATCTTTTGGCAATGTTCCTGCAGAGCGCAGGGGGTTGGACTAGATGACCTGCAAGTTCCCTTCCAACTCTAACATTCTATGATTCTATGATTCTTCTGCCTAAGCAACTGAGTTCTGCTGATGCAGACTGGCTACGGCCAGGTTCACACATGCTTGCATTGTCACTTGCAAGAGGGTTGCATCTTCTGGGCTGGGAGATTCCTGGAGATTGGAGAGGGCAAGGTTTGGGGGAGGGAAGTGGCCTCCGCAGGGCAGAATGCCATAGAGTCCACCATCCAACGCAGCCATTTTCTCCAAGGGAAAAGATCTCTATTGTCGAGAGATCCATTGTCATTCCAAGAGACCTCCAGGCTCCACCTGTAGGTTGGCAACCCTACTTGCAATGCAATCCTATGCACAGTTAATCAGAAGGAAATCACACAGTTTAATAGGGCTTGCTCTAGGCTAAGTGTACAAAGGATCGCAGCCTTGATTTCTCGTCGTTATATACTTGGTGATCGGAAACAGTTCATGAAAACTCATTTCCATTGGAAAGCACTGCATTTAATAGAATGAAATGAACATCCTGTGCCATGGTTGTGTGAATGATCATGCACACATGTCGTTTGTTTCTGGGCTCAATTCAAAGCATAGGTTTTCATCTTTGAAGTGCTAAACTAGTGATTCTTAATCTAGAATCCCCAACCTACCAAGTATGCAATATGACAAGTCAAAAATTAGAGCATATAAATTGCACTCCAGAAAAAGGCAGCTTTATTTATATAGGGTTTTTTATGAACAGGGCTCTTTTTGTAGCAGGAACTCCTTTGCATATTAGGCGGCACACCCCTAATGTAGCCAATCCTCCAAAAGCTTACAGAGCTCTTCTTACAGGGGCTGCTGTAAGCTCTTGGAAGATTGGCTACATTAGGGTGTGTCGCCTAATATGCAAAGGAGTTCCTGCTACAAAAAGAGCCCTGATGATACATGCATACAATACCAAGACCTTGGGGTATACTCAATGAACATTGTACTCGATGGCTGTCAGCCAGCTCCTTAATGACAGGTTGTATTCCTGTTTATTGTGTATCCATTTCAGGACCTTAACGAGAAATCTTGTATTTTATCCTCACCAGAGGGGCTGTGGCTCAGTGGTAGAGCATCTGCTTGGCATGCAGAAGGTCCCAGGTTCAATCCCTGGTGGCTCTAGTTAAGAGATCTGGCAGTAGGTGATATGAAAGACCTCTGCCTGAGAGACCCTGGAGAACCACTACCAGTATGAGTAGACAATACTGAATTTGGTGCACCAAGGGTCTGATTCAATATAAGGCAGCTTCATGTGTTCATGGAACCCTTCTGCTCCACTGGCTGTCAAAAACCAGGGAAGTGGGGAATCCCACTTAAAATCCCAAATGTCCCCCTTTTGCCCCCCCCCCAAGTTCTGAATGCCCCCAAGATTTGTGGAATGCTTCTTAGGTGGGTTGTACATCTTCGTAAAGGGACATCAAGGCTCATACCACTTATGGTGACTCCTCATGGGGTTTCCAAGGCAAGAGAGAAACAAACAGAAGTGGTTTGCCATTTCTTGCCTCTGTGTAGCAACTCTGAACTTCCTTGGTGGTTTCCCATCCAAGTACTAGCAAAGCCTGACCCTGGTTAGTTTCTGAGATCTGATGACATTCGGCTAGCCTGGGCCAGATCTCTGTCCTACACATTCTGAGGTCAGAATGTTCAAGGTAGCCATAAAGCACATTACGATCGTCCCCTGGGACCCTTCTGTTTGGCACTGCCATTGGAAGTCTGGTGGCTCAGTGGCCATCTGCTGTAGGGCTCCCCCCACAACAGCAACAATGCTAAGACTGGGGCACTCTCCCTCCTAGCTCCTATGGAAAGAGGTGACCCTTCAGGTATTTTGGCTCTTGTAGCATGAAGTACTTTAAAGATTAACACCCACATCCTAATCTGAACCTTGTTTGAAATAGTGGACTTGCCTTTTCCATCTTCTCCTGACAATTCCCCCACACATACACACACACCTTTTCTGTGACCTCTGGCATGGGGTCAGACATGAAATCTGAGCACTGTCCACCCAGCTGTCCTTGGCTGTATTCATATATCACAAACAAACAGAGGTTTGTTTATGATGGGCATGATCCTGACATTGCTGAGTTTGTCTTCTCCTTCACATTGTTCAAAGCTGAGATCCAGAGTACTCATGCTAGGGAGCAAGTCTCACTGGAGACAATGGCACGTTAATTCTCGGCCCTCTGGGAATGCTTGCAATTAGTGCTGCTAACTACAAGTGCTCTAATCAGGGGACTGATCATTCCCTTGGGTCGGCACTTCCTTGCAAGCGAGAATTTACTTTGGGGGCAGCAATTATTGTTGGGAAAGGGGAGGCAGAGGAAGCAAAAATAAATCAGACATAACATTGCTTTCCTATACAGCATATCTCTAGCTTTTAAACTTTGGAGTGGCAAGTTATTTTAAATAGCCTATCCCCATCTATATTTACAAGTACACTGTATGCATCCCTCCCGTTAGGTCTCTCATCTGTGTCTGGATCAAGCAGTGAAAGAAGCCCAATTTTTTCATGGGTGACGTCAACTCGATCAGCTCCGGCTGCCTCGATGTTCACCAAGAGATGCTCTGCCAAGCCATTTGAGGCAGCAAAGCGATCCTTCAGACAAATGGATGCCCTTTGCTAGGCACTCAACGGATGCTGTATAAAAAGGTTTAAATTGGTTTTAAAGTTCTGCCTAATTTAACACCTACGGCAGAATGCAACTTTAACTGCCCTTGCGGTTAAAGAAAAACAAAAGAGCTGCTAAACCCGGAGGGCATTCTTGTAGATCTTACAGACAGAATGGCACAGGACTGGGAAAGGAAAGGGGGAAAGTACATTGCATAGCTGTCTGTTCCGATGGCCAAAGACAAATTGGGGGGTGGGGGTTACCGTCCATCAGAATGTCATATTTTCCACAGTTTATTTGATTGTTTAGATTGTTCATGAGTTCAGTTATTCCAAGCCAATGGATATCTCCTTCTGCTTGTTCTAACATCATGCAAATGTTAGAAACAGGAGAGTGGAGGTGGATAAAATGACTAACAGTGAAATCCTAAATTATCCTCCTAAGTCCACTGAAGTCCACGGGCTTAGTGTTGGAAGGAATGGATTGTGTGATGACACTTTATGCTAGCACAGATTTTGGTGTCTCAAGGGAAGGCAGGGGAGAATTAGTGTAGGGGCAGGAAGGATGCTCTCTGACCTTTCCTTTGTCCGCTCTTGCTGCTGTACCTTTGTTACCCAGAATGCTACTCTCAGGGGTTCCTTCCTTCTGGTCACTTCCCTTCTTTCTCTCTCCTTTTGTCCACCATGAGGGCAGGACATGCTTTCTATGGCTGGTTCTGCCTCTGGCATTCACTCCATACTTTCTCAACACTTGGCGATCCTGCATTGCCTTGTCCCTCCATAGTTTTAGCAAACCCACATTGGAACAGAAATCCCCCTCTGCATTGCTTGCTGCTTTCACTTCACAGGGACTGGAGCAAAATGAGCAAGAACAGCACCCCCTCCATATGCCCAGCCTCATAAGAACATAAGAGAAGCCAATGTTGGATCAGGCCAATGGCCCATCCAGTCCAACACTCTGTGTCACACAGTGGCCAAAAATACCAGGTGCCATCAGGAGGTCCAGCAGTGGGGCCAGTACACTAGAAGCCCTCCCACTGTTGACTCCTCCAAGCACCAAGAATACAGAGCATTGCTTGCCCCAGAGTCCGTATCTATACCTTGTGGCTAATAGCCACTGATGGACCTCTGCTCCATAGCCTTATCTAATTCCCTCTTGAAGCCATCCATGCTTGTAGCCACCACCACCCTCATGTGGCAGTGAATTCCTTGTGTTAAACACTCTTTGGGTGAAGAAGTATTTCCTTTTATCCGTTCTAACCTGACCGTTTAGCAATTTCATTGAGTGCCCACAAGTTCTTGTATTGTGAAAATACAGCAGCTGAGCATGGCTAAGTGTCAGGTAGTCCTGCCATGATGGATGGAGGGGAGGGGAGGATGGCTGTGGGCGCCATAGTGGCGTGACGGGCGGGAGGTTGGAATCCGAGGGGTGTTGATTTATGCCTAGGGTGTGAGAATGGAATGTGACTCTGGCAACCCCTATCTCTCGCAGACTGGACGTTCTGACCTTGAGGAGTCAAGCTGCGAGCTTTCCTATCGCTTTCAAAGCTGCAGCTTTGCTGAGAATAATGGGGGCGTTTGGGAACTTCATTAGCGTAGTAACTTTCGATTCCCATTCGCATGTTATTCCCTGATTGGTAGAAGGGGGGGTCCCCATTCACCCCCTTCCCTGTATAACCGCCTGCTTTGTGTAACCAAGTTATTCTGAACAATGTACCTGCTTCAGTAACCTTTCCATTGCAGCATTATAATAAACGCTATTCTTGTTTGAACCGCAAGGCATGGTGTTTGGCTGACTAGGTTAGGGCTTCTGACACTAAGATCTGTCTCTCGCATTTTGTTTCCCCCATCCTACCTCTAAGGATCTTGAAGAGGCATGCTGGACTCCCCCCTCCACTGGCCTGTCCCCACCAACAACAACCCTGTGAGGTACACCAGGCTGAGTGACCAGCCCCAGGTAACCCAGATGATAGGTTCCTGGCTCAGGAGGAGAGGGGATCTTGGCTCTCCCAGATCCCTCCACCTCAGTTTTCATCCCTCTTGCATTTCCCATAGAGGCAGAGGGGCTAAGGGGAAGGCCTGATGGAGGCGCTGTTTCCAAACCTCCAAGGGGTGCTTTCTGTCCTCCCATGACCTCTTTTCCTTCATGGGTGGAGAACAGGTGTGGGGAAGAAGGGAAGTCGCCATCCCTCACCCTCTCCAACACTCACTCTGCCTCTCAGCTTGGTAGCTGTTCAGACATGCCAGTGGTGGCAGCAGTGACCCCTTTCCCCTTCTCTCCTCCACTTACTTCTGAGTCTGGGACATCTCTCCCCTCAGAGCGGCATGCCCAAGACAGCCCAGTTGCCTCCCAATCCATGTGCCAGCCTTCCTCCTCCTCCTCCTCTCTCTCTCTCTCTCCCTCTCCCTTGCCAGCCCTGTCTCTTCATTGGCAAACCAGCACTCTGTGTACATGCTCTCACCAATCCCCCTCCTGGTCACTATTTGGTGTGGTGGTGGCAGTGCCAGCCACTCAACTCTGTCCCCTCCGTGTAGTGGATTTTCCAATCCAAGCTGACTTGTAGTTGAAGGAGGCAAGAGGGGAAACCTGTGCTGCGGGAGCTGCACTGGCTCCCAGTGGAGCACCAGATCCGATTCAAGGTTTTGGTGTTGGCCTTTAAGGTCCTTAGTGGTCAGGGATACACATACCTTTGAGGCCAACTCTCTCAATATGTCCCTGAAAGAGGGTTATGCTCCAGCAATAAGAATCTGCTTGTGATCCCCAGCTTGAGAGAGGTCCGGCTGCCCTCAATTAGGGCCAGGGCCTTTTCAGCCCTGGCCCCTGCCTGGTGGAACTCTGCTAGAAAATATCCAGGCCCTACAGGACTTGCTACCTTTCCACGGGCCTGCAAGATAGAGATGTTCTGCCAGGCCTTTGATTGAGGACAGCGACAGTTTGCACTCTCATACCCTCCTACCCAGGGGGCTGGTGGGAAGAGAAATTAAATAAAGAAATAATGGGTCAGATGTCCAGGAGGAAGAAGAATCAGGTGAGTTGTGATAGAAGGTGTCATGGTAGCGTCCAGGTGAGGCTTGGAGATCTCCTGCTATTATCAGTTCCCCTGGATAAAATGGCTGATTTGGAGGGTGGGCTTTGTACCCTCCTGAAGTCCCTCTCCTCCCTAAACCCCACCCTCCACAAGCTCCATCCCCAAATTTCCAGGTACTTCCAGAGCTGGCAACCCTACTTCTGCATAATGTGCAAAACAGCCCATTGCTCATTAATGGTACATGTTAATAAATAAAATAGAAACGTGATGAGTATTTCCCAAGCATCACATGCCATGGATTCAATGGGCAGCCTTGGTTGCCAAGTGAATTATCATGCACCACTGGAAATCTTGCATTCTTCCTTCTGTGGATGACAGGGTCAGCGATATGTTAGATCTCTGTGGAAGGGAGAGAATCACGTTCAGCAAATGAGAAGCTCCTGAGACCTTCACCCCCATCTGCCCCCATCTGGCAAGATGTCTTGCATTTCTTCGAGCAACGATCCCTCACCTTCTCCACTCCTTGTTTAGCTGGGTCCATACAGCTGCCTCTCATCTCTTCCCTCCACTCTCGCCCTGATTTTCACTTTGTCTTCAGTCTCTGCTGTCAGATGCTGCTCTTTCTTTCTCTTTCCTTCTCTCTCCTGTTCTCTTACTTTATTCCCTCATTGATTGGCTATTTTGGGAACAAGTGGAGGGGGAAGGTAGGGTTGCTAGATCTGGGTTGAGAAATTCCTGAAGGTTTGGAGGGGGAGGCTGGAGAAGGAGGGGTCTGGAGAGGGGAGGGACCTCAGTGGGGTATAATGCCATAGAGTCCACTTTCCAAAGTGGCTATTTTCTCCAGGGGAAATGATCTCTGTTGCCAGGAGATGAGTTGCAATTCCAGGAGATCTCCAGCCACCACCTGGAGGTTGAGAGGAAAACAACAACTAGCTGTAAGATATAAAAATCCATTATTAGTATTAATGTTAACACGAATATAACACAAGGCTATGCAAACAACTGACTGTTATCTACCATACTTACAAGATTAATCCATTTAACAGTCAGTTGTTTGCATTAGCCTTGTGTTACATTCGTGTTAACATTAATACTAATAATGGATTTTTATATTTTTATACTATATATAGGATATTTTGATATTTCAGCATTATTCTGCTTGACAAAGATGCACACGAAACGAGATAATGTGCATAATCCATTGTGTGGTGGCATTTGAATTACATTGAGTGAACTGAATTTTGGAACAAGAGACTTTCAGTCTGTGGAGACTTTTGTGATGTAATACACCACCGTTGTTGTTTTCCTCTCTACTTCCTTCCTGTGATCTCTCTACTTTGTCTGCACCACCTGGAGGTTGGCAATCCTAGGTTACATGAGATTTGCTATAGTTACGATCCTAAGTGGGAAAACCAATAAAATCTTAATGGGGAATAGAGATAAATTTGCCCGGTATTATTTGATATGAGATTTTCGCATTTGATACCAGGGCAGGCCCAAGCTATGGCGGGGCTTTTGGGGGCTCCGCCCCCTTCCTTAAAGGCACAGCCCCACAAGAATTTCTCCTGTGAATGCTTTTTTCAATCATATTTAAACATTTTTTAAAGGAGTGTGCTCCTTTAAGCAGAATGAGCTGCTGTAGTTGACTAATTCCCACACTGAGCAAGGGGATTGGAGTAGGTAACCTCTAGGATCCCTTCTCACTTAGAGTCAAGAAACTGGTCTCCCTTAAGAGAGTTTTTCTGCCTAAGAGTGAGCTTTCTTGACTATAGAAGTCATCAGCCCCCACCTGCCTGCTTGTTCTCAGAATTGTTGCTTAGGCTGGCGGAAGTGATTAACTTGCAGCAGCTGAGAACTGTCATCTAAAGTGGCTGACAGCTTGCAGTTTAGAGATCCATCCTGGTAACAGCTTTCCATTGGCTAAATGGCTTTTCTTTCTTCACTGAGAACTTCAGCTCCACCAGGGGGAAAAAATTGCCCTACGAGCCACAAAATCCTGGCTATGGGCCTGTGCCAGGGAGAGGGAAAATAGCCCGGCACGACTTTACAAGCAGGTCCTGAGAAAGTACATAAAGTTTAGAGGTGAGTCCCTTTTCAAAATGTTTGAGAGCTGCCACCTTCCTGGGCTCCAGACTTGCATTTACCTCTCACCCCTCAGTCCAGGACAAAAAAGTAATCTCCCTCCCAAGGATGCTTTGCAAGAGAGACATCACCTGGTGGGCTAAGATTACCAGTCCTGCGTTATAACATTTCATTCAGGTTTGCAAGAGATTTACAGTGCAAATACTGATCTCAGCAGTCTTAGACGGGATTAACTCCACATAGGGCTGCACTGTTAGTGACCCTTAAAGGTTTTTGGAAATGTTCATCCCAATTATATATAATTTTCTTTACAAATGGCTTTTTTAAAAAAAAGAAGGCACAAGGATTAAATTCCTCAGTGTACTAATGTTGCAATACCTGTTAATTTGCATAATCATAAATTGCTCTCCCAACCTTTCTTCCCAATGCTTGCCCATCCAGTAGATAAGAATGTAAATTTCTATTCTATTTTGGTTCCACTGCACATACAATGTATTTATGAAATCTAAGAAAATGGCATTCTGTTTTCACCAGTGATGAACTCTACTTATTGCAGCTGGCTAAGTATACGGAGAAGACTGTAGGGTCAGGATACATTTAGGGGAAGCGAATTTCAATCTGTGGCATTCTCTCTCTTTGCGTAGAACACAAAGAGCTCGAAAATCTGCATCGCTTTCATGGGACGCAATATGATGGCACTAAGGCCATCTAGTACCTTTCCTGACAGGGGTCCCAAGGCGCTCCCCCATGAGAGAGGCTTTGGAAGTGCTAGTCAAAGAAGACAAGAAAGATTCTGAGCTCTCAGTCTCCGTTTTTTTGCAAAGACGCAGTGAAAGATTGAGCATGAAGAACTGCCACAGGCGATGAATTTCAGATCGGAAGGGAGAGGAGTTAAAAGCAGAAGCATCCAAAAAGGCTTTCAAGGTTTTCAAGCCGCCAAAAGGTCGAGAATCTACTGCAGCAAGACATCCCTAATCAACCGAAAGAGGCAACCATCTAAGGAATCCGTCAACAGTCCTGTCTCACTCCTTTCAATTGACTCGAAGGTACCACAATATTCACTTAGCTAGATTTCAGACTGCTCTGCATCAATGTGTCTTCCCAGAGAATGACACAGAATGAGTAGTACCAGTGTGTATGTTATTTTATTCACTGTTTTCCCAAATCCTTACAAGTCCCTTCCTTGTTCCTGCCTCCAAGTATTTGCAAGGGGCAAAGGACCGTGGATATGTGCCTATGACTTTCATATACGACACAATATGGCTGCATTTCACACTCTGATGCAGACCCAAGTACATAAAATAATGTAAGCAACAGCCATTAGGCCAAAAACTCTTAACATAACAGAAGAAATATGCCCCATGACTAGGGTTGCCAATTTCCAGGTGGGGCCTGGAGATCTCCTCAAATTACAACATCTCCAGATTAGAGAGATCAGTTCCTCTGAAGAACACCAACCACTTTGGAGGGTGGATCTATAACATTATACCTTGCTGAGGTCTGTCCCCTCCCTAAACCCATCCCCCTCAGGCTCCACCCTCAAGCCTCCAGGAATTTCCCAACCTACAGTTGGCAACCTTGCCCATGACCCATGCCTCTTCCCTGGTAATATAGAGTTACCAGCCTTCAGGTGAGGCCTGGATTTCTCCTGGAATTACAACTGATCTCCAGGCTACAAAATCAGTTCCCTGGTAGAAATGGCAATTTGCATGGGTGGAAACTAGAGGATCATATTCCCAGTGAGCTCCCTTCTTTCCCCAACCTTTGCCGTCCTCTGCCCTTAAATCTCCAGGTATTTCCCAAGTTGGAGTTGCAGCCCTTTAGGCAGGGGGGAAATTCAGCTTATGATGTTATCGTGCTAGTGTTGCCTGCACCACACAAGTGTCAGCCAAAGAAATAGATTGATATGGGCTTGGAGAGAAAAACAATAATGGGGTGATATCAAATCACAGAGTTACATATCAAGGAAGATGCAGAAGGTGATGGCAGCCAGAGACCCACATGCACACATACAGACATTCTCTGATAATATACAGTTAACTCATTCTTTGGATCTAGGTCAGCCACCTTGTCCCAGGGAGTGTCCTTGGGCAGTAGGGTTGCCATCCCCCCAATGGGGGTGGGGATTTCCCCATTTTCAGGGTCCCCAATCCACCACTGTTCAACTGGCCAGTGGGGAAAACCCTGCCCCGGAGCCGCCCTGCCCACACCGATGTGCCCGGCACAATGAGGGAGGGACACTCTAGCATTTGAGAAAAAAATTCTATGGTTACCATAGAGTTTTCTCCCAAGATGCTAGAGCATCCCCCGCAACATGCCGTACTTGATGATGTTACCTCCAGGTGACGTCATCACGGTGCACATGCTTTGTGAGTGCGCCGAAGACCCCGGGACGAGGAGAGAAGCTCCCACACACGCGCGTTAGAACAAAGTGAGGACCTGGCAACCCTATTGGGCAGAATCTAGAGGGCCTCTTTATATGCTACAAAGTCCTCCAGTTTGTTGAGAGATGACACAAGGCCTTTGAAGCAGATATTCCATGGGGGTTTCGTCTCCCAGACTCCCACAAGCCTTTTTGTCCTCACAACCTGGGTACACAGGTGGAAGGAGCAGCTGCCTCCCCCTACATACCGTTTTCTTCTTCTGAAAGCACCTCATGGAGCAGCCATTGGTTTTGTTTGCAAAATCAAGCAGGTGCTAGGGTTGCTAGCCCTGACCCAGCAAACGTTGTGAGATTCTGAGGGCAGTATCTGGAGAAGGTGAAGATTGGGGAGGATGTGCCATCACTTGTGAGTGACACTACAGGTGGTTCTCTTAATCTCCATGGTAACAGCAATAGAGACAAGGGGAAATTCCTAGAGTGTCACTATGGAGGCCATTTTCCAGCCATTTTTTCTCATGCTCCTATTTCTCCAGGGTGGGGAATTGAGGCGGAGGGCAGGGGTTTACTCCCCCATGGGTGGGCAAGCCTACTACACATAAATTTTGACATGGATCCAACAGCTGCTGCGCAAGACACAGGAGAAGGCAGTGCAGAAAGGAGTGCAGCCCCTGCTTCTGCCCATGTTCCTCAAACACAAGCGGAAAAAGGCTTGTGTGAGTCTGGGAGAGACAAATCTCCCCTTGAACATCTGCTTCAAAGTCCTTGTGTCATCGCTCAACGAGCACAAGGACTTTGTTCCGTGTCTCCGCCATCTGTTTTACAAAGTGGTAGCCACTGCACAGGTTGTTGCAAGGAGAAACAAGATAAGGATTGTATCTCACTTTGAACATCAGAAGCAAGGAAGAAAGAAACTTCAAATCAATGAAGGCGAATTGAGTGCCATTTGCAGCTGGGGCCCCATTTCAGCTTTGAAGTCGCAGGGAGGCAAGAGTCTTGGCAAAGTTCAAAAGCAAGTTTGTGGACTGATTCGAGATTTGATTGCAAAGGAACAGCAGTCAACTTCACGATAATGGGTTTGGTTTTTAAATATCATAAAAGAAATTAGAGCAGCTTTAACAACCACAGACAAGTCTTGCCCTTTCTATAAGCAATGGGATTTCTACTTTTGGCATGAATATCTGGTCTATGCAACAGCCATTCATTTGTAAGAACATAATGAAGCTACTTTATACCCAATCAGAGCAGTGGTACAGCTAGCTCAGTATTCTCTATTGTGATGGGCAGGGGTCCTCCAGGGTCTAGGGCAGAGCAAGGTCCCAGTTACTGAAACGGTTCACCCGGAGATGCCAGCAGATGAAGCTGGGACCTTCTGCATGCAAAATAGGTACTCTACTAATGATCCATCCCTCTCCCCATCATGTGGCTGCTTGTAATATTAAAACAATCCACAGGAGATCCGATCATGGATTTCCCACCTTCTAATCTAGTTTGACCTTCAGTCAGGAACAATACTAATCAACTTTTGCATGGGGCCAGTCCAACTAGAGGTGAATCAAGATAAGGTGAAAAGGTCCAGGAAGCCAAAAAAACAATAGTAGCCAGTAGGTACACACCAATGCTCCCTCTAAGCTGTGGAGTCTTGTGAGCAAAAATTCTACTTTGTGAGCAACTGGCATTAAAGTTGTGAGTGAGTGATCCAACTACTGCATAAATTAGTTTGCTCTGGAGCCATCCTTCCTGAGCTGAGACAAAAATGTATGAGCCAGAGGCTAAAAAACTATGAGCTAGCTCACATTAACTCAGCTTAGAGGGAACACTGGTACACACACCACCCCTATATGCACGTTCCTTTACATACCTGTGCCTTAGAGTCCTTTTGAGCAATGGCTGGATGCCTATTTTGAATAAATGGAAAGCACCAGGAGCTTTGGGGGGAACACAGCTTGGGGAGGGGGAATGTCAGTGATGTGGCATGATCCTGGAAGTGACATCCACCTCTAGGAATTCCTGAAATCTCTGTTGGGGAAAGTCCTAGAGTGTTGCAGGCATGGTGACCAGGACAGCGCCACATCTGCAATGTCACCCCCTCCCATGCACAATTTTCTCCTGCTATGAGAATGGAGAAAACCTGGAGGAGAGCCAGTGGGACAGGGGGTTGCCTGCCATGGTAGGCAATGTGGCATTCCTAGAACACACATCCACATCTGGAGCCTCAAAGCTTATATATCTTCAGTTTCCTGGGACTGCCTCTGATTGGGGGGCAGTGTGTAGAACCACTAAGCTGGCCAAAGATATGAGTGCTTGTGGTGTTCTTAGATATAGTAGTGGCTACATCAGCAGAGATGAAAGCCCTGTCTATTGGGAGGTGCCCTATGGTAGGGCAGGAAACAGGAAGCACATGGGAGGAGATTTGGCCTGAGCCTACAGAGACTTACTGAGTGAAACAGCCATTTCTGTGCCTGTGTCAGATCTACAATAAGCTTTGCTCATGATGTAAATTGTACTCTGTTGATTGATACAACAGTGTACCTGTCAGATAATCACACGTGGCCTGATATAAAGTGAGGGAGTACGCGATGCATGCACACGCGCACGCACACAGCCGAACAGCACATTTTTTCTTTCAGTCTCTGGCAAGAATGAGATTTGGAATTTAGCTGAATCAAATGTTCACTGTGGATGATATAATTTGTTCTGCAAATGGCAGTGTGAATGTTTCTCATTATATTACATTGTTCTTGGATGGGTACAATTTAGATTAATTGGAGAAGAACTGGGTTTTTCCCTTGTAAAATAGCATTACACACATTTAAAGAGTTCCACAGATCTACATACGCCTCATGAATATTCATTTCTTCCACTCCCACTAAAAATCATCTTTAACCAGTTTTTGCATTTTTTTTCCTCTTGTGGTAATTAGACATCCAGCAGGGTGATTCCTGACCTTTTAAAAATTGGTTTGAGGTGTTCACCATAACAGCTTACTATGTAGAGCATTTCAGAATGAGAAAACACACCTCATATGAGAATGTCAAACTTTCTTGCTTGGAAATAGTAGATATATATTTTATGATGGGAGCTAATGGGTGGGTAGAAGTCAGAAGAATATACTCTGGGAAGAAGAAGTGTAGGTTTTTATGCCCCACTTTTCTGCACCTTAAGGAGTCTCAAAGACTCCTTACAATCATATTCCCTTCCTCTCCCTACAACAGACACTTTATGAGGTAGGTGAGCCCAAGAGAGTTCTGAAGGAACTGAGATTGGCCCAAAGTCACCCAGCAGGCTTCATGTGGAGGAGTGGGGAATCAAACCTGGTTCTCCAGATTGCCTTTGAAGGCATCTAATTACATTTCCTAAGAATCTCTACATCATAATATTGTGATGGCCTTTGGCTATATATGCACAATAAAATTCTGGTATTCTAAGTCATAATTGTACTGGTTTTGGTTTTCATTATCTTTGGCCCAAGCCTGTGTTTTGCTACATGCTAATTAGCAGTGTGCCCTGACTTGGATGGCCCAGGCTTGCATGATCTCATCAGATCTCGGAAGCTCTGCAGGGTCAGCCCAGGTTAGTAGTTGGATGGGAGACAACCAAGGAGGTCCAGGTTCACTATGCAGAGGTAGGCAATGGCAAACCACCTCTATTAGTCTCTTGCTTTGAAAAGCCCCATGGGGATCTCCATAAGTCAGCTGTGACTTGATGGCACTTTACACACACACAATTAATTGTGAATTGGAGAAAGGTAGGGTTATATCAATCATCCCCTGAAAGGAATAAGAGAGTGCTGGATATGTTCCTGGTTGCAAACTCATGTTACACAGGGCAGTGGGAGAGAAACAGGCCTGGCTACTGCCTCATATGAACTGAGCATGCTCTTGAGAGCATGCCTCAGAACTCTTTGTAATGTGCAAGGGTTTGGTGGCAGAGGCTCTGTGGGAATCTAGGTGACACAGGAAGGGTCCCTGAAAAGGAAAACAATTAGAAAGCCACTATTCGAATAGATTCAGGTGGGTGGCTGGGTTGGTCTGAAGCAGCAGAGCAAAGCTCAAGTCCAGTAGCACCTTTAAAACCAACACAGTTTTATTTAAGGTATAAGCTTATCCCTTGAATAATATTTTGTTGGTCTTAAAGGTGCCACTGAACTCAAACTCTGTTACGCTGTTCTAATAGACAGCTATCAGGGTTTTTGATTTAGATTTTGCTTTTTTTAAAAAAAACAGGTTATAGTTACTGTCTGAGGGCCACACTAGATGTTACAGTGACCTGTCTGACCCATGGCTGTCGATGCCAATTTAGAGAAGGATTTGGCCTTTTAAAAATTCTTTGGGGGCCCACTCCACCTCTCCGCCCCTCACCCACTGCCATGAGCCGTGGCCATTTCAGCGCTTGAAAAGTCACACGGGAGGCAAACAAGATCTCCTGGCCCCCACTGCACTGCAGGACTGAGCCCTCGCAACGTTTTTAAATGAACACATTCTTCTCTAAAACGCCACCAGTGGCCACAGGAAAGACCCGTGACTGTTGTAACATCTAGTTAGGCTTGAAGATGTCTCTCTAATGCAGCAACCTAAGTTGTTTTTCTCCCCAAGCATTACTTAATATATACACATGCCAAGATAATCATACCACCTAGGGCCCGACAAAGAATACAAACATCAATCTCTCTCTTTTCCAGATGTAACAGTTGGCCACGTCTCTTTCCCCCACTGTGGGAATGCTGAGCACATTTTCTAAACACCAAAAGATGCTTTTTTTAAAATAAATCGATTCATGAGAGATTTAACTGCATGGCTCATATTGGCATCTGTGGAGTCATAGAGGCTGAAGCAGAATCCTGCTGAAATTCTACTTCATTGAGTTCTCTGGCCCAAATAAGCTGTATGACTCTCCTTTTATGACAGGACTGACTGGTATTGAAAGAGATCCTGAATACTGAAGAAATCATTCTCATCCATTGCCTTGATCAACTGGACATGAATCAAGGGTGGGCGAATTCCCATATTTAATTTCCCAAGCCATCGTGGTGCAGAGAATTAGCGTGGTGTAGTTGTTAGAATGGCAGACTAGGATCTGGGAGAGCCAGGTTTGAATCCCCACTCTGCCATGGAAGCTTGCTGGGTGACTTTTGGTCATCCACACTGTCCAAGCCTCACATAACTCACAGGACTATTGTGAAAATCAAGTGGAGCTGGGTCTGCTCTGTATGCCACCTTGAGCTCTTTGAAGGAAGAGGGGGATAAAAAAAATGTAATAGGTAGATAGAGTGGGCCCTGTGACCTAGATGGTCCAGCCTAGCCCCATCTTGTCAGATTTCAGATGCTAAGCAGGTTCAGTCCTGGTTAGTACTTGGATGGGAGACCACCAAGGAAGTCTAGGGGGCGGTCACAAGTGCAAGATAAAGCAGGGGGGAAGCGAGGCTATTTCCTCCGGAGGAATTTGACCCACAGTTGTGTGATCACACAGTCCTTGGAAGCTGTGGGCACAGCCCGCCACTGCGTAATCAGACACAACCGGGGGTGAGTCGGGTTTGGGGGGGGTTGCTGTTTATTTCTGATGCACTTACACGAGGAATCTATGAATCGCATCTCCGCACTGAGGTCTCCCTATGGAGTTTGCGTATACTGAGAAGGGGGAAAAAACAATGGCACGGAGTTGGGATGGCCTGATCAGACCATCCTGATGCCATGATAGCATGCGGGATTGATCAGCCATGGGAAACTCCATCCGTGGCCCATTGCAACCTGTTTACTACCAGATTTTCCCTGGTGTCTTTTTACTCCGCTTCTGCGGGAGATCAAAACGGGTTGCCGACGGGTGTGGGGCGTTTCCCAGATGTTCGTGTCTGATTGTGCCCTTTAAATCCACCCAGCACTCGTGCCTTATGATGGGGTTAATTGTGCGTGTGATCACACCCTAGGATTTCTACACAGAGTCAGGCATTGGTAAACCACCTCTGTGTGTCTCTTGCCTTGATAACCCACAGGCTCACCATACGTGGGCTGCCGCTTGATGGCCCTTTACGCCACCCCAATAGAGTGCACAAAATTTTGTGCACTCCATCTTTCTGAAACATTTTTGAATAATCTATTTCTAGCTGGAAACTATTTGGAGTAGCTATGGTTGCTCATTTGGAGGGGAAAAAATCCCCAGTTCCTTATTATGGAAGATCTTTGCTTGAACTCGGTCTTTATTTTTATCAAAGTTCCTCATCTCCTACTGATCATTCTGCACCTGAGGTTATAATTACAGCTCTGTGAGATCACAGCTGATTGCTGTGTTAGGCTGAGGACGCTACTGGAAAAATTGTGAATTCAGGTGAGCAGTTCCAGCAGGGATCCTTACACACTTGGAAACAAAAGCTCAATTGTCATGCAAATGTTCACAGTTTAATGAATGAGAGAAAAAAAATATATATGTGTCACTACGGAATCTTTTGTGGTTGTTGTTTTTTTTAATTTCCCCCTGGTGACTGGTGCTGTGGCAGGGCTGGTGGACTGAAACATTCCACAATGTTTCAGATGTGCATTGAGATATTAACCAGATACGCCCTGAGGTATTAATTGGCAGTGACGTGAAGTCACTTCCCACTGCAGAACAGGATGTGACATTATTTATTATTATTATTATTATTTTATTTTTACCCTGCCCTCCCTGCCAAAGCAGGCTCAGTATCATGTGATGCTCTAGAAATTTCCCAACTCGGTATGATTTTTATCAGAAGTGACTCCCCCCATTTTGCAGTTGTGAAAGAAGTGCAACCTTTGCAAGCTTATATACATTGATTCGAAGTCTTGTAAAACTGCCATGCATAAGACTTTCCTAGTAAAGGGCTGCGCTCACTTTACAACTTCCTTGCAATGACCACAAAGGGCTCTAATGTGATGCCTTGCACAAGTGGATTACTACAATGGGAGATCATAAAGTTTCTTCCTGCGGGTGTCTTCCAGAGGTGGGAAAATACAGTGCCACTTGTGTAAAGCCACATAGCCCGAATAGCTCCAATTAGCCCAAGCTCATCAGAGCTTAGAAGGTAAGGAGGGTCATCCATGGTTTGTACTTAGATGGGAGACCACCAAGGAATGCATGGGTTCCTACCCAGAGGAAGGCAAAGGCCTATCACCTCTGCTCATTCCTTGCCTTGAACACCCTCTATATGGGGTTGCCATATGTCAGTTGTGACTTGATGGTATATTACTCATCCGTTCAAGACTATGTATGCACATGAAAAAGAACCACTGGATAGAGGCTTCTCTTCATTAGTTACTGTAACTCATTCAAACTGAAGACACAGGGGAATATTAGAAGCACTTCAGATCTGTCAAGTATGCTGCTGCCTATCTGTATATTCTATCTATGACATTTTTATCACACTGTTCCCCCAAGGAGCTCAGGGTGACGGACATGCTTCTCTTTTGCTCCATGCATTTGTTCTCACAATTCTATGCAATAACTTAGGGAAAGAAAGGGAATGGGCCAAGGTCCTGACTGAGCAGATTTGAACATTGGCCTCCCAAGTCCAAGTTCAACACCCACATCACTACACCACATTGACTCAACACACTGGTGTGACCGGCAAGCCAGCCCCATAAGCCTCAAATGGTACCTTCCATAGCTTGGTCAGAGATCAGTGCAACCGTGGCCAGAAGTGGCATGCCACTGCCACCAGGAGAGCAAGGTCTGGCCACTTAGCTAGGAGCTTTAAGGTGGTGGCTGGGGGGCAGGAGGAGAAAGGTTGGGGTGCTCCCAGAGTGTGGGGGAGCAGTTGCAATCTCAGAGACAACAGGAAAGCCAATGGACAGTTTCCAGGTGAAGGGAGAGCCAGGCAACATGGCATAGGCCAGAGAAAGTTTTTCAGAGGTGGCGGCAGAGCAAGCAAGGCTGGAGGAGTTACCAGCACTGGCCGAAGAGGCAGCTGGGAGACAGAAGGGACCTATTGAGGAGGAACTGACAGTGGAATCTAAAGACCTGGATAAACCGGGACTGGGAAAGGGAAACAGAACCCTCAGGGCTCACAAGCCAACCATGGCAGGATGGGAAGTTTTCTATTTGCCCTATTTGGGCAAGATAATAGAGAGGGCAGTGGCAACGCAGTTACAGGGCTTTTTGGATGATGCTTCCATCTTAGATCCCTTCCAGTCCAGATTTCGCCTGAGTCATGGGATGGAGACTGCACTGGTCGCTCTCACAGATGACCTCCAGAGGCATCTGGATCAGGGAGGATCAGCAGTGCTGCTGTAGTTAGACCTGTCGGCTGCATTCGACATGGTCGACCATCAGCTACTGACCTGCCGCCTCGCCAGTATTGCAGTTCAGGGACTCATTTCCTTTCTCCAAGACTGGGGACAAAGAGTGGCACTGGGGAACCGGCTAATCCCGAAGGCACCCATTGGAATGTGGAATGCCCCAAGGGGCAGTGCTGTCCCCGATGCTCGTTAACATCTATATGTGCCCTCTTGCCCATATTGCCTGGAGGTATGGGTTGGGTTGTCAACAATACGCGGATGACACCCAACTCTATCTGTTGTTAGACGGTCAGACCAACTCCAAACCAGAAGATCTAGACCAGGCGTTACAAGCTGTGGCTGCTTGGCTTAGACTGAGCTGGATGAAATTGAATCCAATGAAGATGGAGGTCCTGTGCCTGAGTCCGATGGTCTGAGAATAGGGATCCCACTCCCGACCTTCAATGGGGCACCACTCATGCCAGCCCCAGAGGTTAGGAGTATGGGAGTGCTCCTAGATGCCTCCTTAACAATGGAGGCACAGGTAGCAGCCACTGCCACGTCAGCCTTTTACCACCTTCAGCTGATTAGGCAGCTGGTTCCCTTCCTTGAATGCAATGACCTGGCAACAGTGATCCATGCGATGGTCACCTCAAGATTGGATTACTGTAATGCCCTCTACATGGGGCTACCCTTGTTGCAAATCTGGAACCTGCAGCTGGTGCAAAATGCCACAGCGAGGTTGCTGATGGGAATCCCAATCCAGGACCACATCCGACTTGTGCTGCAGGCATTGCACTGGCTGCCTATAGCATACCGAGTTCGCTTCAAGCTGCTGGTACTTACCTTTAAAGCCCTTTATGGCCAGGGACCTGCATACCTGAGGGACCGCCTTTCCCCATAAATGCCCCAGAGGATGCTGAGATCTGGGACCCAGAATCGGCTGGCTCTCCAGAGCTTCAAGGAGGCCAGATTGGCTGCAACTAGGGCCAGGGCATTTTCGGTGGTGGCTCCTCTCTGGTGGAACAAGCTCCCAGAAGAGACCAGGGCCCTGGGGGACCTCTCACAGTTCCACAGGGCCTGCAAAATGGAGCTCTTCCGCCAGGCCTTTGGAGCCGCCACCACCTAATGCTCCACTGCCAGCAACTAATAGCTATGCTGGCTGAACCCTGACCCACCGGTCCCTTAAATACTGCCTGTGTCAATCACCTAAGATAGCCAAAGAAGATCAAAGAGATGACCATAAACTGAGGATATTATTAGCACCTTATTATGTTTTACCATGTCTGAATTTTCTAACATTGTATGTATATTAATTTATGTGATTTTATGCACTGTATTGTCTGATTTTACTCTGTTGTAAGCCGCCCTGAGATGGCCTAGGCCGGGAGGGTGGGGTAAAAATCTAATAAATGAACAATCAGCACAGTTACATGGATGACTGATGGCATTTCCTTCACTACCTGTAGCCACTCTGCCACACTTCCTGCTTTCTTGGGTTGCCTTGAAAAATGCCCCCGTTTCTCACTGAAAACAATGCAAATGAAATCGAATTTCACAAGCTTGCATGTTCGATGCGAATATGACAGTTTCAGTCCTGATCATTTCTTTGGAATGAACCCCTGCACCTTTATTTTTACATCATGTTCTGTTTCCTGGTGCCGATTTTTGTCGTTTAGCGATGTATGCATTTTTCAACATTATTTGTGCATCAAATGCATATAAAGGGTGTAAAAATGCTGCCAAGGAAATAAAAGAACCTTCAATGACAGTAACAAAAAAAGACTTAACTGAAACTGTCCGCTTCAGTCACATATTTAAAAAACCTGAATCAAACTGTTTAAAATAAAAGGAAATGAAAGCAAAACCAAACAAAAATCCCTCTGCGTGGCTTTTCAATAATTTCTGGCCTTCCACCCAATCTATGCTAGCCTCTAGATGCTGAAAATCCATTTATTCCACTAATAACGTTCAGGCAGCAAATGCCAAGAAGAAACACCATTTCCTTACCATTACGATTGGGATCTAGCTCTTCCTCAACATTTGTACCTACCCGTCGTCCAAGAGGGAAGCAGGGCATCTGTTTTGCGTGAAGGCCTCAGGTTCAGTCTCCAGCATCTCCAGTTAAAAGGATCAGAAAGCAGAAAGACCTCTTCCTGAGACCCTGGAGAGTTGCTGCCACTCAGAGCAGACAAGCCTGACCTTGATAGACCAATGGTCTGACTTAGCAGAGGGCATCACATGTTCAAGAACTTCAGAGTATAGGGTTTCCAGTCCTCTAGCAGGGGCAGGGATCTTCCACCACCCCCTCTTGCTTCAGTGGTGGTTGATTTAAAAAAAAAATGGCTCTCCAGGCAATGGTGTAGCTTCACTTCCAGGGACTACTCAGGAGTGACATCAGGCCTCTTTAAGAACCACCAGAAACAATATGTAAAATCCACAGCATTTTCAGTGATTCCTGGAGAGGCAGGACATCACTTCCACACTTTCCTGGAAGTAATGTCAAATCATCACCTCCTCCCCCAGTCTCCCACTAGTTGCTAGGCCAAACCTGGCAACCCTATCAGAGTAGCAGATGTGGGGGTTGTAATAATTCCACAGTACCAAGAACTGTTAAATTAAATGTTAAATTAAATTAAAAGACACCTGCTCCTTGGGAGGAAAGCTATGGCAAACCTAGACAGCATAATAAAAGGTAGAGATATCACCCTGCCAACAAAAGTCCATATAGTCAAAGTGATGGTATTCCCTGTAGTAATGTATGGCTGTGAGAGTAGGACTGTAAGGAAGACTGAGCGCTGAAGAATAGATGCTTTCGAATTATGGTGCTGGAGAAAACTCTTGAGAGTCCCTTGGACTGCAAGGAGATCAAATCAGTCAATCCTAAAGGAAATCAACCCGGACTGTTCCCTGGAAAGCCAGATACTAAAGCTGAAGCTCAAATACTTTGGCCACCAAATGAGAAGGGCGCATTCACTGGAGAAAATCCTGATGCTGGGAATGATTGAAGGTAAAAGAAGAAGGGGGCAGCAAAGGCTGAAATGGTTAGACAGTGTTATCAATGCAATGAACATGAAATTGAGGAAACTCCGGAGGACAGCGGAAGACAGGAGGGCCTGGCATGATGTGGTCCATGGGGTTGCAAAGACTCAGACCAATTTCCCACAAGTACTGCTCCACGCTCACCTTCCCTTTTGCCCCAATGGTACGTGTCAATTTCACACAAGCTGCTGCGTGGCCACATTTTGCCCTGCAGCTTCACGTGATTTTCACTGCATTTACTCAATCCTCAAAAAACAGGATTGAGTAGACGCGGGGAAAATCGCGCGAAACTGTGAGGCAAAATGTGGCCACGCAGCAGCTTGTGTGAAATTGACACGTACCATCGGGGCAAAAGGGAAGGGTGAGCGCGGAGCAGCGCTTGTGGGAAATCGGCCTCAGACTCAACTGTGTGACTGAACAACAACAACAACACAGTACCAAAACAGATCAGATTTTCATTGGAACATACGGAAGACAAAGTCTGGGCACTGCTAGGCCATAACCAGCCATAGCTGACAACCAATATAATAAGCGAAAAGTGTAACTAAAGCAAAGGCTTTTTCCTCAAGGGACCATGTTAAAATAATTATACAATACAATAAGGAAACATCACCAAATTAACAACTCCTCATGATAGAACAGGGGTGATCCGATCATATTCTCATCACACCCCGGCAACCAGCAGGAGACGGAGAGGTTGGGGAGAGGGGAATGACAGAATTTTATCATAGAGTTTTGGGGGGACCCTTGAGCATTATGCCAACATGGTGATGTCACTTCCAGGTTTGTGCTGGAAGTGACGTCACATTGACAGTACAATAACTCCCCCCATTTTTCTCCTGCTGCCCTGCCGAGCAGCAGTGGGGGTGGCAATCAGACAGCTGGAGGTATCCTGTCACAACAGCATCCCTGGTGCAGCTGACAGAGTGGAAAGTTCAAGATTATTCCATGAGATTCATGCCTATGTTAGGATAGAGTCTGGGTGTTTGAACTACATATGCAACACTTTTTTCCCCCTCCTAGAGTAAAAAGAAAGAGAAGGAAAAGCGAAAACTTAGGATGTCATGGGGTTATGGGACAAAATGTCCTTGCAGACTTTATGAACGCACAGGGAGGGATGAACACATTTCCTTTATTACGCTGCCTGATTGTTTCATGAGTTTTCTCTGCCCTGCATTTCACACCTCCTGCATTCCGGTTTATCTAGGGCAAACTCTAAAATTAATTCTGGAATGGGAACGTGTGCTGTTTGCCTTACTGTGCTGCTGCAAACAGCTAAAAATGTTGTGCAAAAAGTGTCTTGACGCAACCTGCTTCTATCATACATTCCCAGCAAGGTAAGTATTGTGGTAGTGTACCTATGCACACGTGTCAAATGTTTCACAGGGTAGCCATATTGGTCTGCAGGACAGCAGTGAAATCTGCGTCCTGCAGCACCCTAGAGATAGAAAGATTTGGAGGATATGACTTTCAGAGAATCAGAACTTAAGACCCTTCGTCAGAGACAACATGCTGCTATCATCCATTCTCATCAAGGTAATTGATGGACGGACCTTTGACCCTCAAAAGCGTATGTCCTGAAGATCCCCTTGGTCTCTAAGGTGCTACTGGGCTGGAATCTAACTGTACAACAAGAACTTCTCAATGTGATCCCATGTGCAAAAATACTTTTGGGGTAGTGTCTTATCAATGTGCATATGAACACTGGAAACATGAATGACCAAAGGAACTGAAGTGCTCATAGACAATGCTTAATTCAAAATGCAGATATTTAAATAGTGGAATTATGGAGGCTTCTTAACTCATTGATTCTGCTTTAGAAATAAGACCAACAAAGTTTCATTCACAGTATAAGCTTTCATGTGCAAGCACACTTCCTCAGATACAGTGGAACAGAACCTCCTCAACCATTACTTACAGGGGGTGGGGTGGGGGTTGTTGTCAGGAAGGGCCATTTAGAGTCAAGATGCATAAGTATTGGGTGATTATAGCTGAGATTGGATGAAAGAAAGATCTGTGAATGGCAGTAAATTAGCATTCAAATGCAAGAATTAACCAACAGATGTGGGAATGAGGTTTGAGTCCAGTGGCACCTACAAGACAAATAAAGTTCAATTCTGGGTACAAGCAAGAACCGAGAGACTTAGTATGTACACTCCTTCAGATTCACTGAAACAGATTTCCTCAAACGTTACACAAAGGTAGGAAGAGCTAATTAGAGTCAACATGCCTGAGCAATAAATACAGCTAAAGATTGGAATAACGCATTAAGTAAGATATGTAAATAACAGTAAGTAGGTATACAGATAATAAAGGAGTTATTTATAAAGGATGGAAAGTTCTATGCCTCTTCCTGGGGTAGCTGCTAGAGGTAGACCTGAGCTCACAGCAACTTTGTCACATGCTGCTGGAATGCCCAGGCCAATGTTCCTCAGAAGGAAGAACAGGTAACTCAGAACTCAAAAATGTGGGAAGAAATTTTAAAGCAGAAAAATTTTGGATGCATTCTTACCTGTGGATTAAGCAGAAATTGGAAAAGAGAATACGATTGGGGCTGTGGCTCAGTGGTAGAGCATCTGCTTGGCATGCAGAAGGTCCCAGGTTTGGTTCCCACACCTCCAGTTAAAGGACCAGGTAGCAGGTGATTGGATAGCTGCTGCCAGTCTAAGTAGACAATACTGACCTTGATGGACTGATGGTCTGATTCAGTAGAAGGCAGCTTCAAGTGTGTGTGCTTCATAAACAGCCACAGGACTTGTGCAGTCAACAGCTCCCACCTCTCTCTCCTCAGCACACACACAAACACACATACTGCGACTGCCCAGGTCAATACTACTAGGAAAACAAGGAAAGATAAATTCAGATTCAGAGGACAAGAGTTCTGGATGGATAATGTCATCAGGTTGCAGCCAATTTATGGTGACCCAGTAGGGTTTTCAAAGCAAGAGACGAACAGAGGTGATTTGCCATTGCCTGCCTCTGCATCCTGTCCCTGGACTTCCTTGGTGGTCTCCCATCCCAATATTAATCAGGGCCGACCCTACTTAACTGTCCAGGTCAGGCAAATGCATCATTACCTGTGGGTTAAGTTGAAAGACTCCTAGGATCCCTTCTGTCAGTGGAATGACACTTGCCATGACAAGAAAGGAAACCTTTATCAAATCCCCAGGTTTGAATCCAGCCTTGTGTTTTTTTAAAAAAAAATAGGTGGCATAAAATATAGCCTTAAAAGAGTAGGTTGATCGGTCAGTAATTAGCTATGTGAATAGGGAAGATCTGAAATGGAAAGTTCTCCCCCAACACCATCTACTTTGTAGTGGGATTAAGTTGAAAAGGTTAGACTCCTGTATTATCAAGTATCTTTCTAATAGTGTTTCAGTGCACTGATTTCACCACATTAATCTTCCCATAATACAACATAATAAAGGTTTCATGCACGTCAGGTCAACTGAAAGCGACGCTGGCAGATAGAAAGGGGGAATGTTCTACAGGCACACACTGCAGCTTAAGAATCCATTAATTTTAAATTACACTGAGATTTGAAATTAAGATCGGCTAAGCTCTTCTACCCTTTAAACTGAAACCAAACTGATGATACTATCTGTGTTTGGTCACAACAGATGGAGCTGAAGATAGATTCTTCACAGTAAAATAAGTTTGTCACATCTGAAGTTAGAGAGGAAGAGTGGGAAAGAATCCTGAAGGGTTTTCACTCTTTGGCTCACTTATATGAAACATTTAGGTTGGAACGACACATTATATGAGAGCCAGTGTGCTGTAGAGCTAGAATGTTAGACTAGGCCCCGGGAGACCTAGGTTTGGAAGCCCCCTCAGCCACGGAAGCTCACTGGGTGACCTTTGGCCAACCATGCTCTCTCAGCTTCACATAACTCACAGGGTCGTTGTGAGAACAGAACAGAGGAGGGAATGATGTCAGCCACGTTGGGTCCCCATTGAGGAGAAATGTAGTCAGGGCTATTTTGGGGCAGGAACGCACAGGAACGGAGTTCCGGCTGGCTCTTGAGTTGGCCACGCCCAGCAGGAACTCATTAGCATAATAGGCCACATCCAATAGCAGAAACTCATTAGGATTGGCCACATTAGGGGTGTGTGGCCTAACATGCAAAGGAGTTCCTGTGACAAAAAAGCCCTGGATGTTGACAACAAACAAGGTAAACAGAATAAGAAGCAAAAGGTGGGTGTGGCTGGATGACCACACCTCTGGTAACATGGGGGTGTGGCCTAATATGCTAATGAGCTGTGCTATCAGAGGTGTGGCCTAATATGCTAATAGGTTCCTGCTGGGCTTTTTCTACAAAAAAAGCCCTGAATGTAGTGTATAAATGAATAAAGAAATTATATGCAATTCCCAGATAATTTTACCAGAGGGTTTTTTCATTGTTGTTGTTTTGGTTTTGTTGGGGGTGGGTGTTGTCTGTTTTACTTTTGACAGCATACAACTACAAAGCTACAGTTTATTGTAGAGAACTAACAGACTGGGAGAGGTCTAGAACCCCTTTATACCTTCAGGAGGATAGACCTCTTCTCTCCCCCCTCTCCCCCCGTGCTTGTGATATGAATAAGAAATCCACAGGGTAAGAAAATCACAGAAGAAAAAAGTTTTTGTTCAGTCCTTGACCACTGTTTGCTATTTTAAAGCTTATTCCTTAGACCCTGCTGTTACATTGTTAGCTGGCTTGAGACTGAGGACAGAAAGCAGGATGGATGGATGGATGGATGGATGGATGGATGGATGGATGGATAAATAAATAAATAAATAAATAAATAAATAAATAAATAAATAAATAAATAAATTTATTTCTATGGTCCTGACATCCATCCAGGTTTTACTTCCTGACGGAGTTGCCTCTCAGCAGTGCTTATTACTTTGGGCATTAGTTTGTTTGTGTGTTTTTTCCCCTCTCAGCCAGAGTTAGACTGGCTGTAAGAGTCATATGGATCAGACATGGGCAAGTTTACCTGCTAGCGCAGTATATGGAACCTCTCTCTTTACAAAACAGGTCCTACGTGAAACTCCCTCTCTTTGCGTGAATGGCAGTATCTTCTGGAATATGCTAGTTAGAACTTGGTTGTTGGTAGTTAGGACTTCCAGCCATTGCTAAGTCTGTATCGTTCCCTGCCTTGCTGTTCTGCACATTAAAGATGGTTTTGAAGACATCCTGCCTGCTGTGTCTCTCTGGCCTTAGGGCAGACCATTTACTCACCTCCACAGGGAGTACATTTTACAGAGGAGCCAAACACTACAGCTAGAGGGCCTTCTAGTTGCCTGCTAGTTTTCCCTGAGGTAGCCATTTTCTACAGCATCTCTTCAGTGCTCCAAAAAAATAGAGAATCACACAGTTGGATCCAGACTAAATCAAGACTAAATGGAATCTTCCTGCCTGCCCTCCCCTTCTCACTGCAGCCCACTGATCTCCCCCAAAGGCTGCTCCTGGGGGACAGGACGTCCCCCCCCCCCGCCAGGCATGGCATGGGGGGAAATCACAGTTCTCTAGCAGGCAGGGGAAACTGGTGGAAATGGCACTTCCTCTCCTGTTAGCAGAAAAGTTAATCTGGATGCAGCCAGTTCACACAAGGGAAAAGCAAAATTTCAGGTCAGAGCAACAGGGATGGGTAGCTGAATTCCCTAGCTAGCAAACATTCAGCAAACATTTCTCACTCCTCTCTGGCAACAGGAATCAACACTTAGCTGAGGAGGTAATCAGCACATTCTAGCAGGACCGGGAATCCGTCACAGCTGAATAATGCATTTCAAATCCTTTGCACATCTTTGGGGCTTTGCTTTTCTATTTTGTTTTTATTATTGCTGGGTATTAGGCTTTTATCTTTGTTTTCTTTAAAGGGTCACTCTAGAAAGCAAACAAAAACTTTCTTCGGGAGGTGCCCCCCCCCCCCCGCTTTGCCTTCTCCCTTGCTCTCCAATGCAAGCGCATATAATAAGATTACATTTAACTGTTTGCAGAATTCTTTTGTTGACTAGCAAGCGGCAGTTTGGGAGAAAACAAAGGCCCCCCCCAAAAAAAACCCTTTTCAAAAGTGGCTGCAGCTCAGAGGGAAAATCAATTGAATGTATTTCCTTTTTATTGCTTTGACAATCAGGGTTCTATTATGTGTCTTACTCAGCTGTCCCACACAAAAATCCTTCCTTCAGCTGTTTTTGCTGCACAGTTCTGCTCTGCTACTCTTCCCTCCTTGTTTTGTTCTGGCTATAAACTACTGTGCATTTTCCCTCTCTTCTGTGGATTTGTCCATTTTCATATGACCAGGGTGTGTGTGTGTGTGTTAACACTTTGCAATAAGGTTGCCATCCTCCAGGTGGTGACGGGAGACCTTTTGCTATTACAGTTCTTCTCCTGGTGAAAGAAATGACTTCATCTGCAGGAAATGGCCACTTTGGAAGGTAGATTCTATGGCATTGCACCCTGCTGAGGTCCCTCCCCTCCCAAAACCCCACCCTCCCCAGGATCGACCCCCCAAATCTCCATGCCTTTCCTATCCTGGAGCTGACAACCAATGCTCCCTCTAAGCTGTGAGGTCTTGTGAGCAAAAATTCTATTTTGTGAGCTCACTGGCATTAAAGTTGAGAGCGAACGATTTGGCTACTGCATAAATTAGTTTGCTCTGGAGCAGTCCTTCCTGAGCGAAGACAAAAATGTGTGAGCCAGAGGCTAAAAAATTGTGAGCTAGCTCACAAAAACTCAACTTAGAGGGAACACTGCTGACAACCCTACCTTCCAATACGCAACTCTTTCTACCACGGTTGATAGATGCACTATTCTCTGGATGTTACCTCCAGCTCACAGATCAGAAGTTGTGACTACCTGTGATAGGCTGTTAGATCCTAAGTACCTTGTGGGGTTTTGTACTGAATATTCTTTGCATCTGTTGAAGTGTACGAAAATGGTCTCCTGGGAAATAGAGTTTGAAGAACAGGCTGTCTCCGTGCTGCCCTCTAGTCTCTGACTTGATCAGGGCTGCTGAGCAGGGGAGATGGGGGGGGACAAAATTCAGGGGGCCCAAGTCAGTTTGAAGGCCTGTGAAGCCAGAATCATGCTGCATTCAGTTAATTTTACTTTTAATGCAGTTCTGCAGTGCACCCATTAGGAAAACAAGGAAGGCAAGGCAAGCAGCAGTAGCTCTATCTGCTTGCAGCACCTTTCTGCAAACTTCAGTACAACAAGGCTGTGGCAAATCCTCACCTAGCACAAGATGCTGCTAAACCCATCAACCAAGCCAGTACTGGAGTAAGGTACAGCCAATTACTGCTACAGTAAACTGCAAAGCTGAAGCCTGCTAATATGGTAGCTGTCTCCAACAGTCTATCTTTTCTTTTTTCCTTTTGTTCCACTGTAGGATTGCTAACTTCCAGCTGGGGCCTGGAGATCTCCCAGAATTACAACTGATATCCAGACTACAGATACAAGTTTCCCTGGATAAAATAGCTGCTTTGGAGGGTAGACTTTATGATATTATACCCTGCTGAGTTTCCTTCCCTTCCTAAACCCCACCCTCCCAATCCTCCATCCCCCAAATCTCCAAGAATTTCCCAACCCAGAGATGGCAACTGTATGCCACTCAGCTCCATTGTTTTGTCTGCCAGGACAGATCTTGCAAAGAGTTAATGCTGTTATCATGTTGTAGCAAAATAATAACTTTTCCTTCTCTGCTCCTTAATTGCTCTTAGTCTTCGACACACTTTTCTCCTCTTTCATTTTGCTATCTTCCTTTCATGGTCTGCCTTCATTTCTCCCACACCCATCTTCTAATTTTACTGTGCCCTCCTGACCCCTTTTATTTTCCTGTTTTGATCTCAGCTCTTTCTCACCTCAGTCCTGCTTGGGAATTTAGAATGTACTTAATAGTAGTATAGGCATTTTTTTAATAATATTTATGATGAAAAGAAAGGGAAAGTTAATATTTCCTCATGATCTAACAAAGGAGTACAAGGATGCTCCCTCCAACCACCACCCTTTACATGCATGGTGATGGAGTATTAATCTGTTTTGGTGGTTAGAAATGTGGAACAGAAATTAGAGATCCTTCTTCCTCATTTTTAATTACATTTTAAACACTGTTCAAGCAAGGCTGTCATTACTATTGTATTGGCGGGACATCTAATATTACCAGCAGTAGGTGGTGAGGTTCACTGGTCTTTTGAGGGGAGAGGTCTCAAGGAGTCAGAGCCAATGCAGTGTAGTAGTTAGGATGTCTGATTAGGATTTGGAAGACTCCCAGATTGAGATCCTAACACTACCACAAAGCTTGCTTGGTGACCTTGGCAGCCCCATAGCCAGAAATTTTTGGCTGGTGGGGCAGGGGCAGGGGCAGTGGGGAGTGGGGAACTTAATTAGATTACCCAACAGCATGTGGGCTGAGGGCTGAGGGGGTCAGCCCCACCCCCACAGTGGCAGGGAGGCTGGGAAAGGAAAGGGAAGCAGCCCTGGTCAGTTTCACTCCCCTCCAATCAGCTGTTAAACCTAACAAATGATAGGTGGGGAGAGAAGCTGACCATAATTGGGAGGATGGTTTCCTTTTTCTTCCCCAGCCTCCCCGCCACTGTGGGGGAGAGACACACTGGGGTGGGGGGTCTGGGGGGTCTGGCATCTTCCCAGGATGGGGCAGGGCTCCACCCCCAAATGCTCTACCGTAGCTATGGGCCAGGACCTTGGGCCAATCACACTCTCTGTCAGCCTGACATCTCACAAGGTTAGTGTGGAAATAAAATGGAGATGGGGAAAATGAAATACACTGCTGCTCCTTTGCACTTTAGATTTTACATGTTTTTAAACAGTTTTAATACTTTTATGTAAGCCACCCTGAGTCCGCTTCGGCAGGAAAGGCAAGTTACATCTCTAATAAATAAATAAGGACAGGGTAAATTTTAAAAAATGTACTAAATAAATAAATCTGCTTCCAACCCGGGTTGGTCCCACCGAGCTACTGAAAAAGGAGGGTCTACAATCCATCTCTTGTACTTCCAGTTTCCTTTCTGCAAAATAGGATTACCAAACTAAATAAGAGGCTGATGATCTGAACAGGAGGACTATCAAGCATCTTATGTTTACAAAAATTTTACAGGAAATTTTATGATTAATAATAAATAAATATTTTTCCTCTTGAATCACAAGGTGCATAAATCAGAGACATGCAGACAGCCCGCTAAATCTGATTTAAAAAAAAACCTTCACAGCACTGACTGGTTAGAATAACAAGAGCATTAGCTGCTAATTAGGTTACAGAGTAGATATAATAACAGCACAGAAAATGTTGATGCATTCATGGATTCTACACAGTCCTTTGGTACCTATTACTTAAATTAGCTATGGTCACTTGTATCCCAAATTAGCTAATAAATCACAGCCTATTTGCAGCCTGAAAACCATATGCAATTATAAAACAGGCCTCATTTTACTGCATATATTCTGGAGCTAAGCAGTAAAACAACGTCAGTCAGACTTCAGCTGTTTGAGTGGGCCTTTCAATTCTACAGTCATTCTCGCTTCATTTGGCTTTACAGCCTTCATACATTTTATGTACACTAGAACGGCTTTCTTAGCACAATCATGCACTGTTTCCAGACATGGATTTAACTCAGTTCTTTCTCCTGATAAACTCCAGATTCTTTGAAGGTCAGCAGCTGACTCTGAATCTGTCAGGGATTTTGGAGTTTGAACTAGAAATTTCAAAATCCGAGATCTTGCCCAGTGAACTTCTACAGACTGTCTGCACTCTGAAAAAATAGGGCCTTGCAAGTTCAGCCTCTATGGTTGTCAGGAAGGACAGAGCAGGCAGGGATGCTGTCAAGATTTTTAATGGTCATTGAGCAAAGGCTGTCTGTACATGACAGAAGTACCAGGAGAAGACAGTAGGACAGCCCCGAGCTTGTAAGCATTATTGGAATTTTCAAAACAAAATGGTGGTCGGATAAGTGCAGTTAGGCCTCACTCCTGTCTTCCCACCCTGGGCAGGGAATTATTCTCCTTCAGCCCCAATTTCCAACCCCTGATCATTTGAGGGGCTGGAGTAAAATGGGCTTCATATAGTGATGTTCTAGGAATTTCCCCTATGGTAAAGCCATAAAGACTAGGGGAGGCCACCTGGAACTCATGCAGAAGTGACACCACGTCCTCCTCAAAACCCCTGGCATTTGCCAAGGGATCCTCCCGAAAACTCCAAATAGCTTGGCATTTGCCAAGGTGGTGTTGGGAACCCTGAGTGCAGTGTAGCCTTGCTTGGATATTATTTTTCCCCCATGACAATGAGTAAGAGGAAGAACACAGAGGAAACTGACGCTCCGCTGGGGTTGAAACTTATCAGTGGTAAGTAGCATCTTGCAAGTCCTATGAGAATTACTGTGAACTTCCTTTTACAAAAGGTCAAAGTATCACAGGACCATCACAGAGGCAGGATACTTAAACTTGAACTTCCTGTCTTGATTTCAAGGCCCCACATATTGAAGATGGCACATACCAGTGCTAGGATACTGCCCTCACCACACTGATATTATGTTGACCTGATACATATTATGGTTTTGCTGCCATATGTCATAAAACGTATCAGAATACAGTGAAAAAGCACATTCCAGTGAATGCTGTACTTAGTTAGTTTTTATGAACTACACATTGCCTCATCCATAGGGGAAGAGATTTATTTTTGAAATACCCTACCGAATATACCGGACTATGGTTTTGTTATTGTTGGCTACAAAGACTGCAGGGAATGGTTCTGTTCCAGCGGGCTTTCATTCCTTTTTAGAGAAAATGCATTGCTCTTGTGGTAGAGGACACAATTATGCGACAACAGTGAATGAAGCCATAACTCTGTTTACCAGATATTACTTACGCTAGGCGAACAATCTAGAGTGATCTCTGAAAAGGACTGTGGGGATTACCGGAAGACATTTACTTCCAACACTTTTATTACATTTTCTTTATATGAATTTATTGAGCCAAGGTATACAACAATGAAACTGGATTATGCTTTTACCTCCTATTTCAGGTTACAGTGATAAGGTTAAATATTAATAGTTCTTTCTTGTTCCTGCCCTAAAACATATAATTAGCACTAAGCAACATATATTGTTTTTGGCTGTACCTGTCAGATACAGTTTACTAGTAATGTTTTAAAAAAAAATACCACCACAGTAATTAAAATCACTGTGCTAGCCGTGATGAAGAATCATACACTATCTAGGCTGTGATCGCAGGTAAGAATTACGATGCCAAGCATCCTGAGAGGACTACATTTCCCAAAGTGCATATATCTATTGGTTTAAAACATTTTTATGCCACCTTTCCACCTCATCAGGGTTCCCAAGGAAGCACACATAAAAACATTAAAACATCTGAAACATGTTTTTACCATCATGGCCTCCCCTGCCCATAGTAGGCCAATACATGCCTACCATCTTGTTAACATTTCATGGGAAGCATATTGGGCTGCTCTGGACTGATTTTATGATTCTTGCTGCCATCTTGGCTGAGTTCAGACTGGCAATTTGCCCCGCTATAGCCACTTTTCAGCCACGTTTCCCAAGCTGATTAAAGGGGGCGTTCACACAGGCACATCTGCCTGGCGTTCCCCACCTGTAGGCAACCCGTGTTGTTCTGCTTCACTCCCGCATTTAAAAGATACCTGTTACAAGTGGTAGCAAATCCTGGAAAGTGCCTTTATCCCGCATCAGTCCGCTTCCCGGAACTGTGAACACTCAGCCGAAAAGCTGGGAGCAACCTGCATTGCTCCTGGTGCATATGATTGGCGCATATGATTGGCTGTGCTCTGCTCTACCGCATAAGGCACATATGATTGGCTGTGCTCTGCTCTACCACCCAATGTGCAACAGGATCCTCCCCAAATCGGCTGGATGCCTATGTGTGTATGGGCGCATGGGTGCATGAGCGCTCATGCGCACACATAGGCATCCACCCAATTCACCAGGGAAAAGTCGTTTACAGTTGCATGTCTGGCACAGCAGTCTGAACGCTCCCACATGCCTCCTCCTGATATGCTCCATTATCTGTCAGCCCTGTGTGACCGGGAAAACCTGGAACAGTTTATTCCGGGGCTTTTTTGCCATGACTGGCTCCCACTGCAAACTGCCAGTCTGAACTCAGCCAATGTTTTATTTAACTGGTTTTTAATCATATATTTATTGTTTTATTGTTGTTGTGAGCCACCATGGGATATGGCAGGATATAAATGCAATAAATAAATAAAAGCAACGATCTAAAAAAAACATCTAGCTTATAATTCAGTAAACCTACAGCACCGGAACCGGAGAGAAGCCAATAACCGTTACTGGGGGCATGCCAAAAGAAACAAAAAAAGTCTTACTTGCTTATGGAAAACACTGATCGAGGGAGACAGACAAATCTCCTGCAAAGGTAGTTCCAAAGTTTTGGTACCACAACCAAGGAAGCCCTTTTTTGGGGTCACCACCCACCTAGCCTCAGATGGCAGGACAAACCAAAGCAGGTCCTCTGAAAATGACTAGCGTGAACAGCTAGGTTCACTCCACAGACGCTGCCAAAAGAGCATTCAGGGTTCTGGGAAAGAGGCAGAGGAGGAAAAGTTGGGGAGAAGAGTGAAATGGTTAGAGTATCAGACCAAGATCTCAGTTCAAATGCCCGTGCTGCCATGGAAGCTCACTGCATGGCCTGTCACACTCTTTTATATTCTAACCTACCTCACAGAGTTGCTATGAGGATAAAAATGAGGAGGGGAGGATGATATTGTAAGCCACTTTATGTCCATGCTGGGAAGAAAAGCAGGGTATAAATATCTACATCAATAAATAAATATATGCCTAATCCCTCGCTGATGCTTGCCATAGTAGTTGCATAAACTACCCAATACAAGAGCCAGGAAAGTAGAATTAAGAAGATTGGGGTAGATGACAGTTGGAGAGATTATAGAGGGCTGGGGAGATTATAGAGACCCCAAAGTACTTCCAGTGACATCTTTAGGAATACCATAGAGGGGTTTTGTTTTGCTTTTTGAAAGATCAGGAGAGGCTGAGTATCTTTGCTGAATTCTCAGCAAACGAACTCAGTTTACCAAGCCCCATCTGAATCAAGCTCACAGTAGTTCATTGACTTCTACGCTGTCAGGTTTTAGCTGCACACCCCAGTGGTTTTCAAGCTGTGTTCTGGGGAATATCCAGTCTATTTATTTATTTGCATATTTATATCCTGAGATAAAATATTCAAAGAAATGGAACCAAACCACATGAAAACCAGTACAACACAATTACTTCACAAAGCTAAGAACAAAACAATTTTTAAAAGCAGGACTGGCAGCTATCTATCTTTCGTCCCCCAAAGGAAGAATAGTTCTAACTTTCCAGCTAAAACCCACCGACAAGAAGACCTTCTTAGGACTTCTTACTTGGATCCTCAGTGAGTACAGTTTCAGGTAGGCAGCTGAGTTCGTCTGCAGTACAAAAGCAAGATTCGAATCCAGCACCACCTTAAAGACCAACACGATTTCCAGGGTATAACTTTTCAAGAGTCAAAGCTCTCGTCGTCAGACTCTCCAAAGCTAACGTCCTGGAAATCATGTCGATCTTTAAAGGTGCGACTGGACTCGAATCTTGCTCTTCCTCAATGAGATGTCCAGTAATGGCAGGCAGGTCTTTTTCTTAAACAACATCCAGTATCTCTAGAGTTGCCAACTCTGGGTTAAGAAATACCTGGAGATTTGGGGAGTGGAGCCCAAGGAGGAAAGGGTTTGGGGAAGGGAGGGACTTCAGGGAGGTCTAATGCAACAGAGTTCATCTTCCAAAGTGGTCATTTTCTCCAGGTGACCTGATTGCTATGGCCTGGAGATCAGTTATAATCCCAGGAGATCTCCAGCTACCACTTGGAGGCTGGGAAGCCTAAGTCTCTCCCTGACCATTAAGCTCACGGCCCAGCTACACAGCCTATTTATTTATTTATTTATTTATTTATTTATTTGTACCCTGCCCTTCCCGTCAGAGCAGGCGCAGGGCGGCTGACATAAAATGCAATAGCTAAAACAACAATATAAACAATAGCTTAAAAGCTTACAAACAACATAAGGTGCTGGTGAACAATTTAAGTGGCGATGGCGAGAACAGGGTAGCATCCAGGGCTCTTCTTGTAGCAGGAACTCCTTTGCGTATTGGGTGACACACCCCTAATGTAGCCAGTCCTCCAAGAGCTTACAGAACTCTTCTTACAGGGGCTACTGTAAGCTCTTGAAGGATTGGCTACATTAGGGGGTGTGTCGCCTAATATGCAAAGGAGTTCCTGCTACAAAAAGAGCCCTGGTAGCATCAACATACTAGTGAACGTGGTCGGTAATTGATTTTAAAATCAGTGAAGCTCAGGCTGTCGGTGATGATATTAAGCACAGGGCCTTGATGCATGGGGTGCAGCTCCTTAACTAAAGGCCTAGTCGAAGAGCTCCCGCAATGCAACTTTTGCCGGAGTAGTTCAGTTTTTGGTTGGGCGAACCAGATTTTTGAATGCTTGCATGCAGAAAACTAGAATATCAGGGGAGAAGGCTGGCCGGGAACAATGAAATACTGGGAGGGGGGGGAGAACTGCCTTCCCAAGAATTCTCTGGGAGCATTCTGCTCTCACGCAAGCCATTAAGAACGTCCAGCTAAGCATTTAGATTAAAAACAAACAGAACAGAACAGCCGTGAGCTCTCGAGGTAATTAGTGCCAAAATATTTAACACGGTACAGTTCGATACCTTATAACATATGCTGCAAAATTGGCATCGATAATTAAAAAGTAATTGCAACTTTACATTATTTTTCCCCCACAGCAATTGGCTTGAATGTGTTGTTGTTCTACAAGCAAATTGCTCATTAGAACCAAATGCTGCGTGTCCACAAATTTATTCGCTAGGGAGCCAGTGTGTGTGTCCTATGCCAGATTTCAAAATCTGGCATCTGTGATGGTTGTGGCTCATGCTTAAAGGGAAGAAAACACAGCACTGGTAAACTGTTCAAACCCTTTCTTTTTAATTAATCTTCAACAGGTTCCTCCTCTCTCCCCGTTCTTGGATAACCTGGTCAGATCAAGTACTGCAATCCTTTAAAAACAAAACATAAACAGCGATTTTTATCACTCCTTGTATGACGACTGCCCTTTCGGAAGACACTAAGCCTCTATTCACATCTCGGCTGCTATACAAGGCTCCCGGTGCCAGTAGTGGCTGCCAGCCGCCCACTGCTGCAAGATTTCGTTTTGGCCCTCGCCTCACCCTTCAGGCAAGGAAAGAGCTCCTGCCAGCCACCCCCTCGGTCTCATGATAGCACAACACTTCCACGGTTTCTTTGCTAGCGGGAACAAGCTAATCAAGCTGGGACAGAGGTTCCTAATTTCCCTCCATAAAAGCAGCCGGGAGGGGCTGAGGCTCTTAAGCGACTGTAGCTGCTTCCCTGTCAGGATTCCAACAGACTCTGTTTGCAAAATAGTCTGCCGCAGGTCTCCTGCTGGATTAATCAGACAGAGGAGGAGGAGAAGGAGAAGGAGAAGGAGAAGGGGAAGGGGAAGGGGAAGGGGAAGAGGAGGAAGAGGAAGAGGAAGAGGAAGAGGAAGAGGAAGAGGAAGAAGAAGAAGAAGAAGAAGAAGAAGAAGAAGAAGAAGAAGAAGAAGAAGAAGAAGAAGAAGAAGAAGAAGAAGAAGAAGAAGAAGAAGAAGAAGAAGAAGAAGCAGCAGCAGCAGCAGCAGCAGCAGCAGCAGCAGCAAGTACATTTTAGGGATGCTTCTGCATTTGTCCCCAGGAGGAATACACTGGATACCAACCTCCAAGTGGGACTTGGGCATCCCCCAGAATGACAGCTCATCTCCAGACTACAGAGATCAATTCCCCAGTAGAAAATGGATGCTTGGAGGGTGGACTCTATGGCATTGTATCCCATTGAGATCCTTGTCTTCCCCAGGCTCCATCTCCAAATCTTTAGGAGTTTCCTAACCTGGACCTGGCAACTTGACCCCCCCCCCAAACTTCACCAGTAGCTGGGGGGACCTGGCAACCCTAGTTACAATCCAAGGTGTCCGTCTTGGAGAATACAACTGCATGAGTATTCTCACCAACAACTTTCCATTGATTTCAGCAGGCAAAAGGGATATAGAGTTGGTTACATGTTTTTATTATGGAAGTATGGATTGCAACAGGTACTGAATATGTATAAACCATATATCAACATTCGCATCACATGCAAATCCATACCAATGAAGTTCACAGAAACATCCCATGGATCATCAGAAGGGCAAAGCAGAAACAAGTGGCATTTATCCAGCCCTAGTATTTTTCTTGATGTCTATATGAAGATGGAATCATTCCTCTCCAACAAGAATACACTGTACCAATCCAAGGTGTCCATCTTTGGGGACAGAACTGCAGGAGTATTCTCATCACCAGTTCTCCATTGATTTGGGGAGGGCAAAGGGGATATACACTTTGTTACATGTTTTTACATGGTTACATGGAACTATGGATTGCAACAAGTATTGAATATGTATAAACCATATATCAATATCTGCATCACTTGCAAATCCATACCTACGAAATTCACAAAAATACCCCCATGGATCATCAGAAGGATGTGGAATAGATCAGGTATAGCAGAAACAAGCAGCATTCACCCAATCCTAACATTTTTCTCAGTGTCAGCATGGAGATGGAATCATTAAAAAAAATTCAGTGTTGGAATGCTTCAAGCGCTAATGGCTTCCATTTCTGGTAGACACATGCACAGCGGATTGGATCCAGAAGATAAGCCACTCTATAAGCACTTACAGAAGGGGCCATTCTGCGTCTTGTGCTAAAGTACTGCGAGAGATAAAAGAAACCAGATTCTAGGATCCTACTGGCACAAACTATTGTGCAAGCAAAAGCATGAAAATGACAACTAAAACAAATCTCTAGCAGCGCTTTCACACAGCATTTGTGGAATAACAGCTAGCTGCTCTTTCCCTTCCACGCAGTTCTTCAGTACCGCAAACACCACAAACATTTTGTGTTTTTTCCTAAGCTCAAAACAAATAGGACTAAATAATGCCTCCATTATGGCTTCCTCCTTGAAGATTCTAAACTTTTTTTTTTTTTACGCCTAGGAAGCATTTGGAGAAGAACAAATTTTTTACAGAAATGTAGACCTGTAGTATGACCACCTACAATGCCTCCAGAGTTAATGCTCTTGCTTTTATTACAAAAGACATTTTCCTTTGGGCTTGAAAAACTACTCATACAAGGGGGCAGTGAGGTTGAATCCATTTTTTCCCTTCAAAGGATGAGTTCTTTGGCAATCCCTTTAGAAATCAAAAGGAAATTGCTGTAACTGATCTCTCTTTTCTTCTCCTGAGCCTGAAGCACAGCTGCCAATTCTCAGCACAACCAGTCCGCTGGCCATTCTGCTAGCAGCATTCATGAGAGAGGAAAGGAAGAAAAGCAGGAGAGCTAAAGCGATCCCATCCATCTACACACATAAAAAAGCACCCTGTTAATCAGCACAGTTTAAAGTTTTATTTTTGCCACACCCCTTTGCCAAAATGCCACTTGTTCTTTTCATTGCAGTATTGTTTTAGTCATTCATACAATCGCTGTAATAAAAACACAGCGGTCATGAAAAGAAGCTGTAAAAACCATTTAAAAAAAACACAGATGCATAGTCAGAGAGACAAAAATGATGGAGAGGCAGCATATGTATTTTGTAACCAAACAGAGCCATTTTAAATGGAGCTTGGAAACCAGTGAGCTTCAAGCCTATAACAGGAAGTGACATGTCAGGTGATAGGAAAAGGAAGTGACAGGGAAAGGAAGTGACCTCACCAGAGGCTCTAACCTCACATGCAGAGCCTTCCAAATTAACAGCAAAAATGGTGGCACTATAGAAGCTCAGAACCCAGCAGTTAGGGCTCTGTGACCCACCCGAAAGCCCCAACCTCTAGGCTGAAGACTACTACCCTAGTTAGCATTGCCAGCTCTGGGTTGGGAAATTCCTCAAGATTTTGGGAGCGGAGCTTGTAGAGGGGGGTGTAATGCCATACTTCCACCTTCCAAAGCAGCTGTTTTCTCCAGGGGAACTGATCTCGGTTGTCTGGAGACTAGCTGTAAACTTGGGAGATCTACAGCCACCACCTGGAGGTTGGCAACTCTAGCACTAGTATAGTTTGCTGAAGTGTATCATTGGAGGAGAAATATCTGTGGTTAGTGTATCACACAAGGATCTGGGACATCTAGGTTCAAATCCCCATTCTGCAACTTGGGCTAGGCACTCTTTCTCAGTGTAGCCAACCTCACAGGATGGTTGTTGTGAGTGTCGTCACCCTCTCTGACCAACTCAGTCACTCTGACTCAGGGTACAGAAGGGGGAGAGAGCATGAGGAGCCAAGATCAGTGACTGTGGAGAGCTAAACCGATCAGGGAGGGAATAGTACTGCAGAGGCATCTGCTGACAGTAGACTATAAGCAACTGAGGCTACCCAGCCAGAGCCTGCAAAAGAAATCTTGCCACCAGTCCCTGAGATAGTTGCCAAGACCCTTCTGGGCAGGACTTGAACCCAGGCCTGGAGCTCTCCAGGACCCTCTGCCACTTTGTGGCAGAAGGTCCAGGCTGAGGCAGCACAGAAGAGGCAAAGTGCCAGACCGGCTGCAAACTATGCCATTGTTGAGCTAAAACAGTGCTCCGATGGTGGTCGTTTCCCTGCCAAAGCACAGCACAGCCCCAGGAACTCCAGCACTCACCAGAAGTGCCATATTGAGGCCTGAGAAGGCTGCCTTGCAGAATCACCTGGTCTACCAGGTGCAAGCACTGTGTTGCAAGTCTGGGCCAGCCTGAGGGCCAAGGGGAAGGAACTACTTCCGAGAAAAATCTGACTGGACCAGATGGCAGAGTGCAGGACAGTGAGGAAAAACAGAGGAAGAAGAAAGACATTGTAAACTGTTTCGGATCCCCACTGGGAAGAAAAGCAGGGAGGATAGTTGTCTATATAAATAAAAATCAATTCTACCAATTTCTTGAACATGATGAGACTACAGTGACGCTCTTGTATTTGGGCAAAAGCCCAAAGGTAGAAGCTGTTTTTACCATACAGTTTTTGCCCAAATACCAGAGTGTTGCAGTGACATCGCTAGTGTGATGATGTCACTTCCTGTGAAATGCTGGCAGCGTGGCCTGGGCCTTCCTCTTTCTCCTAGTAAGTTCCTCCCCATTCCCCACTGGTTGCCAGGAGGGACCTAGCAACCCTAACCAAGTCAGTAACCAGTGAAAGAACATCTCAAAATGGAGAATGTGTGGATGATACGAGGAATGTTAGGGTCACACTGCAATCAATCAATTTAGTCTGAAAAACGTTCTCCATCTTTGTGTGCGGGCCCTTAAGGTTCCCGGTGATTTAGGGGATTTGAATGTTTTCATACTTTTTGCTAAAAACTATCTTCTATTGATTGTTTATAAGGCTTGATGTGTGATTTCTTTTTAAAATTCTGTTGCGAACCGCTTTGATTTTTTTAACAGAAAAGCTGTGAGGACACTCTGTGAATACGTTCAATAATAAGTAGGTGTAAATGCCAGTGCTTTTTGTCTGCCAGTATAAGCAATAGAAATATGGGTTTTTTTCTAAAAAATTCTCAAGGTGGCACAGGAAACAAGAGTAAATAAAGCAGAATGATAAGGTAAATTAAGATCACACGCTCTCTAGTTGATAATAGATGCCAAGTAAATTATATACCAGTCCACTTTACATACCACCTGCCAGTGTATGTCTTATTTGTATGTGTTACATGACATATCCCTTTGGTTTATTAAACTGATATGTGTTTCTAAATGCACTTTTCCTACCAACAATTTGTAACTCTTTAAGAAAGGAGAAAGAGGAACAGAAACAAACCAGGAGAGGCTGTTCCTAACTGACAATGGAGGACAAAAAGATAATATGGATTGTCATGGAAAAAGCCATCAAGTCACAGCCAACCAATGGCAACCCCTTGGGATTTTCAAGGCCAGAGCCCCTCAGTGGGGGGTTGCCATTGCCTCGAATTCAGACTGGCAGTTTGGCCTGATATAGGCACGTTTCACAAACGGATTACAGAGGCCGGTTCACACAGGCACAGCTGTCAGGTGTTCCCCAGCTGTACTCAGCCTATCTTGTAACGCCTCCCTCCCAAGTTTAAAAAGTACCAGGTGAAAGTGGTAGCAAACCCTGGAGAGCGCGTTGATCCCACTTCCCGGATGTGTGCATGCTAAAAGCCACGTGAACAAGCTGCATTGATAATTGCTGCTGCGCCTATATGCCTATGCGCCTGTTTGCATAGGCGCATGTTGCTGGAGTGAGAAAAAGCCGCTTACACCCGCACCTCCACCAGGGGTGGGCCAACAGTGTGAATGCTCCCTTGCGCCTCCTCCCTGGTATGCTCCTGCTTCAGTCGGTGCAGTGTGACCGGGAATACCTGGAACACGTTGTCCCAGGTCTTTTTGCCACAACTCCCTCGCGCTTCATACTGCCAGTCTGACCTCAGCCTTTGTGTAGCAACCCTGAACTTCTTCAGTTGTCTCCCATACTGAATACTAACCAGGGCCAACCCTGCTTAGCTTCAGAGATCTACAAAGCTCAGGCTAGCCTGGGCCATCCAGATCAGGACAAGGATAACACTAGTGAATGAAAGTCTTCAAGCCCACCTAAATTTACAAGGGGATATGCTAGCAATTACCAAATGTATTGCAGATGCTTACATGCATAGATAAATAACAGAAGCTGTCTTCTACTGTATCAGGCCCATTAGTCTACTAAGGTCAGTATTGTCCACTCTGACTGGCAGTGGCTCTCTAGGTTCTCAGGAAGAGGTTTTTCACATCACTTACTGCCTGATCTTGGAGATGCTGGGGATCAAAACCTGGCCTTTGAAAACTGCAGGTTGCGTCAATGTCCTTCCTTCCCCATTATTACTTGATATTACATCTAGATAATGCACAGGAACACACAAAACTGCCTTACGCTGAATCGGTCAAACTCAGGATTATCTGCTCTAGCTTGGAGTGGCTCTCCATGGTCCCACATGGAGGTCTTTCAGATCAGCTTCGACCTCACTTTATCTGGAGACACGTAACAATTGATCCAGTACACAAAGCATTCAATCTACCACTGAACCACAGCGCCGCCTTAGTTGTCGCGATATTACTGGTTCACACTGAACCTGGCAACCAACTAGAGGGCTGGGGGTGGGGACATGGGGAGGCATGTGAAATTGGTGACATCGCTCTACAAAGAGTGACTCTAGAAATCACCAGAAATTCTATGGTAAAATCATAGAGTTTTCAGTGATTCCTAGAGCTATGCTTTGTCACCTCTGGGTTTTACCCTGGAAGTGTTATTGGTGATGTTACTATTCTTTTCTCCTGCCACCACTCGGAGTGCTGGCAGGCCCTGGGCTTGCCGGCAGGAGGCATCCCACTGTGATTTCTGGCAAGCATAGTTCACACACTTTTATACATTACTTGTAGAAGAATGTGTGAACCACCTCTCTTGAAAAAGGTGGTACTAGGGCTGACATCAGCTGAAATTGGAAGTTCTGTCAGGGACTCAGGGCACTGCAGCAGCTCACTTGCACATATATACTTCCAATGAATGTTAGGGTGTACATGAGTGAACAGACTCACAGTAACAAGCCTCACACTTTAAGGACCCATGATAATTCTTGTTGCTCAAATAGCATCCAAACAAAAAGCATTTAAAAGGCATTTTTGAGGTTTTTCTCCTAAGCACCCTAGCATGTCAGAAGGTTAAATTTCTTTAAGAGACTCTTCTAATAAGCCTGTAATAATGAAAATATTTAAAATAAAATAGAATTTAAAAATAATAAAAAGCCTGTAATACATGGCTATAATGAACCTGATTCTGGGGCCTCCATGGCTACAGAATTGTGTATGTTCCCCTGGTTTTGACAAAGCAGTCCCAGTTGTTGATTCTCCTCATGAAGGTATTGATTCTAAGTTGCTCAGCTTAGAATGTTTTGATCCACGTTCTTCATCCATTGATTTACCGTTTGATTCCTCAATCAAACTGTTGTTTATAACAATGGTAAATTTATTGGGTCTCTTAGAAATAATGAGATTAATCAGAGGAAGAGCTATAGAAACCTCGTTTTGATTGATTATACCTTTCTACATACACACACGCTCTCTAGACAGAAAACTTCATTCTTTAAAAAAAGTCTTCAGTTTTGTTTTCTAATGTTAACATCCTTCGATATATTTTATTGTGGGGGATGCTTCTTTCACTCTCCCCTCTCCAGACACACCTCTTTAGAGATGTGCAGTGCATAAAGAACCATCAATAAATTGTTGACCAGTTTTCATAACTTATTAAATTCCAAAAGATGTCATCCATAATGCGCACACACAAAAAATCTTGCGCACAGTTATTTTCCAAACTACAATTCATAAGGGCATCAAAGCCACACAGATCAATATAAGAATCCCAATATATACTAAAATGATTCCTTGAATGCTCTAATGCCTTCAATAGATTTCTGCAACATTGTATTAAATAGTCGATATAGAGCTATAGTAAAAATAGGAGACTGTTCTGTATAGCCATACCCTACCACTATAGCTCAGTGGCAAAGCATCTGCTTGGCATGCGGAAGATCCCAGGTTCAATCCCTGGCATCTCCAGTTAAAGAATCTGGCAGCAGGTGATGTGAAAGTAAAGACTTTGGCCTCCTCAGCCTCACACAAAAAAAATAAAAATGAGAACAAAATAAATACATTATTTTGGAGCACTTATTTTTATTGCATAATTCTGGTTGTCTACGCTATGTACATCTTGTTCAGGCTACTGTATTGGCTTACAGAGATCCAACTCTGCTTTTGCCCAGGCTTTTAATTAGGGGTTTTAATTAGGGGTTTTATCTCTGTAGCTGTTTTACGGTCTGCTTCTGGTCTGGGATCTGTTTTACGGATAGTTTTCTGCTGTTTTTATATCCCTGGAGGGCGTTAATGGCTTGTTTTGTGGTTATACTGATAATTTATGAAGATTTTATTTGTAAACCACCTTGAGCAGGACTCTGGAGAGACAGTATAAACATAAAAATGAGGTGACCTTGGGCCAGTCACTCTGTTTCCATTTGATCTTCATCACAGGATTGTTGTGAGTCTAAAGTGAGAGGAAGGTAACCCTAGGTGGAAAAGCAATCTGATAATGATCATAAAATCCTCCTGTAGCAAAACCATTGGCTTGGATCCAGTGGCTTTCTACCACCAAGTTGGATCCAATGTGGTCCCTTCCACTAAGTCCTCCTCCAACAGAAGAAGTCTTGCTTCCTCTACCATGGAGAGGCCATTGTACAGTCAGGGAAGGAGCCATAGTTTGGTGGAAGAACATCTGCTTGGCAGGCAGGAGGTCCCAGGTTCAATCCCTGGCATCTCCGGTTAAAGAATCTGGCCGTAGGTGGTGTGAAAGACCTCTGCCTGAAATCCTGGGCAGCTGGGCAGTCTATATAGGCAATACTGATGGTGATGGACCATGGGTCTCATTCAGTAGAAGGCAGTGTCATGTGTGTTCATGTGTGAAGTCCTAGCAAGGACAGATTGGAAGGAGGAGGACTAGGGCTCCAATCACTGTGTCAGAAAACATGCATTCAGGGAATAGTGCTGATTTCACCGTAGTATCCTATTTGAGTATGTAAAAAGTAACCCAAACAGAAGGCACAAACTGCTGGCAAACAGTTAAGCTGCTAGGCAAAAAAAACAGAACGTGAAACAAACCAGTGGGTCTTCGAACATCTCCACCACCAATATCTCAGGTCAATGCCACAAAAAGTTCATTCAATTTGAATATGATCCCAGGGCATACGGGAAGCCAGAGAAGGTGTCACAAGCAGGGGATGAGGTAAGCTCTCTGTAGGCTTCCATCACTCTGGTACAGGTCTCCTCGGGAGGGCCCAGAGCACCCACCCGACCCCTTAGGTCCACTCTTTCCCAGTAAGTTGTACTTTCGATGTGACCAAACGAGACATGAGGACCCAGGCAAAATGATAAACGTTTATTTAAGAGGTCTAGTAACAACTGATTTTCAAATATTATGTAGAATAACAAGAGCAGTAAAGGTAGATGAACAAACAAAATAAAACACCCTAACACATTTATCTAGATTGTTCCTAGCTTCTCTGGGTGATTGGCTTCAAGCTGAATCACCCCTTTTGGATGAAGAATCCCTCCATCTGCAGCAGCCTCTCCTCAAGTTCTACTGTCTAGGAGTGAACAACTTCCTACTTTGGGCAAGGCCTTTTATTCCTTCTTCCCAGGCACCACCCCCTACTACTCTCCTGGTGCAAGTTTTCCCTCCAAATCCCCTGTTAATCACAGGGTCCAAAGGGGGCCTGGGAAATGTAGGCCCTGTAGCCACTCTAGTACAAGCTTCCTCGGGGTCAATAGGCCTCACTATGCAGGCCTAGGCTCATGACAGAAGGTCATAGAGAACAGATAGAATATATTCTAACCCTAACACAATTAACAAATTAACTCTTAAGACATCCAAATTAGGAATTCCTCCTCTTCTATAATTTAAGGTGTAAATTGATTTTTAAAAGCTAAAAATCGGCCAGCATTTACTTTAAGAGATGGTATCCCCTGCACACATACACAAAACGAGCAATTAAAATTCTAGCAGCCAATAAAAATGACAGGTTCATCCTCCTGTTTTGAGCCAAACTCCTCCAAAAAATCCCATCACAAGTACTAGAAGATCCATTTCTGAAATAATTATTTTTTCTTAACATTTTACCCCCAAACGGTTTTATTCAAGGACAATCCCAGCATACACACATCAAATTGACGCTCGATGCTCCATAATGCCAGCCGTTTCTACAGAGCATTTCTGTAACTTCTTTTAAGCCTCCAAGGCATCAAATATGATCATACACTCTTCTTATAATAATTTTCTTACATTAACACTTGGAGAGAGGGTTCATAACACTTTTTAAACATGCATAATACTTTTACATGTTGTCACTACCAATGCTCTTGAAGTTCTGTGCAATCATAATAGAAATAAATTACATTTAAAATTATCTAAGGAAAAGAAACGGGAAATATGTAGACCCGATAGGCCAGTGGTTCCCAAACTGAGTGTGCAGCAGGAAATAAATTTAATGATTAAAGGCTCTTGTGAGCCCAAGCTATGCCTCCACAACACAGGGTACTTGATGAGTCTCGGCAAGATTCTGGCCTTTCAATCAGCCTTCTGTATGAGTATGCAGTTCTGCTCCATATCTGCACTGAAATCACTTGCAATACAGAGAGAGAATATAGTTACCTGTAAGAGAGTGTGCCTGTTCTACCTCTGCATGAGTTAGGATTGTGAGAAGGCCTCCTCATCAGAACAGTGACTCAAACACACACCCGGAGGGTGGGCTGCCACAGAACACAAGTAATTCTTATCTTTGCCTACCATAAAAGATAATATTTTAGGATGCAGAACTGATACGTTCCTCCAACTTTAATTCAGAAAAATAAATGCATCTCATGTACCCAGAGTTTGGGGAAACAGAAGCACCTTTGATCTGCTCCAGCAGGCCAGTTCTTTTCACCTACTACAACTTTTGCACATAGGCAACATTAACCATGATCCATCTATCCTGTGGCATTAATGCAATCCCAAACGACCATCTCACAATTTTGAATTTGTTCTAAAACTGCCACGGGACTTTGGTACATTATGGGGCATTTTGGATTAATCATCTTCCTTGACCTTCTCATTATTCCATTTTCTGGACAGACTGTTGTGAGTATTAATTACACTATGAAAGCTATTTATCAGTGCCTCCTGTTCCAACAGCTCAAGCGAAGCTTTAGCCATGCTTGCTAACCTTAATAGTCTCTGGTGCACTGAAAAGCTAGTCGGGTTTTTTTGTGTGTGTGCTCTTTTCCATGCCCTCGATCATGTCGTTAAATGATCGGGCTGAATTCTGAGCACTGGGACCTGGAGAGGTTTCCCTGAAGACTCACCAGCTGCCACTTCAAAAGGTCAATTCTGAGAATGGATTTCTCAACCTAAGATTGATCTCTGCTAATGTAAGATGAGTCTTCTCTGATTTCAAAAAACGAAAATGGGCTGCACACCAGAAAAGAGAAAGACAGATCGTGACTCCAAAACATGGGGCCCCATTGCCGATTTTCTCAGTTTGTTCCCTGTGCTAATTGGAGATCATTTGCACTCATTGTAACATGGGCTTTTGCAGGGCCGATTCCAGATTATGGGGGGCCCTGGCCAGAGGTCCCCTTTGCACCCGCTCACCCATGTGCCTCACTACCTACCTGTGCATCCTATCTTGTTCTACTCACAAGCCCTCCCGCAGCCCATGCTCACAACCACTTACACTGTCTGCAGCCCTTACCCCTGATGGCATGGGGCAGTGCATTCAGTGTGACAGTGGGGCAGAAAAGGCCTTACAAGTGAGCAGGCAGGGGGATCAGCAGCAGTGGGCCCTGCCAGAAGCCCTGGGCCCTGGCAACTACCCTCCCTGAGGGTATGCTGATGCCAGCCGTGGGCCTTTGCGCTTCAGACTAGAACTGCACATATATGAACAGATGAATCTGCCTCAGATTAAGTCAGACCATTGGTCCAGCTAGCTCAGCACTGCTATTCTGTGTCTATTTCAATAGAGATGCCAAGGACTGCACCTGGGGCCTCCACCGCATGCAAAGAAAACCCTGTAACAAAAAGCCTCAGGGGCTTTCACACACACTAAATAACACACTTTCCATCCACTTTCAGTGCACTTTGCAACTGGATTTTACTGCGTGAAACGGCAAAATCCACTTGCAAAAGGTCAGGGAAGTGGATTGAAACTGCATTATTTTGCACGTGTGTGTGAAAGCGCCCTACAGCCTTCCCTTGTCCTTTCCAGCATAAGCTTGCCTGAGAGTCGAGGAGTCCTCTTGCCTGCCAACACATCTGGAAATCAGCACAGCTGCTCTTCAACTTGTCTGTGAATGACACCAGACTTGGCCCTGCCCCGCCCACTGGTGCCACTGAAACTGCTGCCCTTGGCAGGATGGCCCTCGGCACCACCGCAGCTAGGTACGGGGGTGCTGAGCCCAGAGCTGCTTGCCTTGCCATCCCTGCCGGGGGCAACTGCCCCAAGTGCGATTCTCCTTGGTAAATATTGCCCACTCCGCTATTGCTGTTGTTACTGCAGCTGCTGCCTTCGATGCAACTCTCACTGTCACTGATATCAACTTGGCCTGGAGCCTGGGAGAGTAGAGAGGCCAGCCCCCCGCACCCTTGCCTGGAGCCTGATATCCTGCCACCACAGGAGAAGAAGGGGCTGGGATGTGAGGAGGAGGCCACATTGGAGAGGGCTGGGAGCCAGCTGTGGGCCCAGCTCTACACCTCTGTGGCTGGGGGAATAGGGCTGCCCACCTCCCACTGTTACAATCCATCTCCATACAACAGAGATCAGTTCCCTGGTGAAAACAGCTGCTTTGGAAGGTGGACTGTATGGCATTATACCTAAGATTCCCATTCCCCAAGAGGTGGGATCCCCCACTTTGGGGGGCTTCTGCCCGCTGCGGGCCAGCACGCAGAAGTGACATTATCATGTCGGGAACATCACGCAGCAATGCTCTGGTTTGAGGGCAAAACTCTATGGTCTGAGGGCTATTTTACCATAGAGTTTTGCCCTCAAACCAGAGCATCGCCATGCAACATCCCTGACATGATGACATCATATCCACATGATGTCATCACATCAGCTACATTGCACAGTGACATTGCTGTTTGGGGGTGGAGCCCCACCCCACTCCCAGAAGGCTCTCTTCCACCCCTTGCCAGCACCTGGTGAGTACCTGGCAATACTAATTATACCCCACTGAGGTCCCTCCCTCCCATAAACCCTGCCCTCCCCAGGCTCCATCCCCAAATCCCTGGAGTTGGCAACCCTACAGAGGAAGGTGGGGCCAAGCCAGAGAAAGTGGCCATGACAGGAAGCTGTCCAGAAGCCTCCTAGGGGCTGGAGACACTGGGAGGAGGGAGGGCCCAGGACAAATAGTCCCTGTCGCCTCCTCCAGCCTGTCACCAGTTTTGACAAATGGAGGGAAGAGGCTAGCAAGGACAGATTGGGAAGAGCATACCAAACAGAGGGAGAAGGGGAGGGGAGACAAGCATGCCTGCCAGGGGACAGGTCAGGGTACCAGTGTGAGGTGGCACAGAAGAAGGAATTGGGCGGCAGCCCACAGGGGTGGGGTTAAGGGACTCCCTTAAATGTGGGCTCCTGGCACAGGTCAAGGAAGAGCAACAGGCATAGCTCTAGACTGTGTGAGCTGCTGCTTGGGAGAAGAAAGAAAGAAGGTGATGCAGTTGCCTTTCTGATGTCTAGGGAGGCCCACTAGCAGTGCCAAGCAAGAAGGCCAAGGGGTGGCCAACAGACCTGAAGAAGTGGGAGCACAAACACAAAGTCGTTGGGCAAATTTGCAGTGAAGAAGTGCAGTGGGCAAGAGTGGGAGGTTCACTCTTCTCCTGCCTATGGCTTTTCTCCAGCAATCCCCTCCTCATTGCTGGCTTCCCTATTTGACAGCAAAGATATGCCTGGAACTTCAGATGGGGAAAAGATGCTAAGGGCGTTGGCATAACTTCTCAAATATTTGAGTTTGAGCCCCTTCCAAACTGACTCAATCTCCCAAGACTCGCTCTCCTTCAAGGCCTTGGCAGCCATCACTTCATCAGGAGAGTGCGCTGAATCCCTGCACATGGCTGTATGGATGGGATGCTCTTTCAGAAGTACATCCCAAGTTCACTTCTAAAACCAACCAGCCTGGGAAGAAGACCGAACTAGGGAGGAGCTGCTGTGGCCGAAAGCTCTGCGCATGCCCTGCCTCTCCAATGCCACCCAACTTCATAATTGCTAGGCCTGGAATATGAAATGGCAGCTCATAACACTGCCCGTATTTCATCCCATTCCCAGCTTTCCAGTGGGGAGGTTTGTAGCCTCCACTTTTGTTTTCTGCTTGCCTGCCAGGAAGTCTAAGCAATACCTTTGCTTGTGCCTTGTAGATACAGCTCTCAGAATACAAATAGCTCTCACAAACATACACAGATAGCCCTCCCAAAGCCACTGAGCTGGTGCAATGGTTATAAGAAAGTAGAAAACCAGGGCACAAAAGCACCAATCAGAACGATTGGGTTTGATGGGCAGATGGTCAAACTGCTTGGACAGAGTTTCTGTTAGGTACATATCTGTTGAATCTCTCTCCTGACACTCCAACTCCCCTCTAATGATATCTAGGAAACTGAACCAGACAGTAGAAAAGAGCACCATAAAGACTAACATAGGCTGAGTTCAGACTGGCAGTTTGCCCCGCTATAGCCACGTTTCAGCCACGTTTTACAGGAGGATTGAAGGGGGTGTTCACACAGGCACATCTGCCTGGCGTTCCCCACCTGTAGGCAACCCATGCTGTTCTGCTTCACTCCCGCATTTAAAAGATACCTAGTGAAAGCGGTAGCAAATCCCGGAGAGTGCCTTTATCCCACTTCATTCTGCTGCTGGGAAGTGTGAACGCCAACCCAAAAAGCCAGGAGCAACCCGCATTGCGCATAAGGCAGCAGTGATATGATTGGCTGTGCTCCGCTCTACCACCCAATGCGGTGCCGGCGCAACGGGATCCTCCCCAAATCAGCTGGATGCGCACATGTTCACATAGCCGAATTACCAGGGAAAAGCCGTTTATAGCCATGCCTCCGGGCCAGCAGTCTGAACGCTCCCGCGCGCCTCCTCCCAGTATGCTCCCGCATCAGTCGGCACAGTATGACCAGGAAAACCCAGAACAGTTTGTTCCGGGGCTTTTTTGCCACGACTGGCTCCCGCTTCAAACTGCCAGTCTGAACTCAGCCATAATATGTGGCAGGGATGAGCCTTCGTGAGTCACTGTTCACTTCTTCACTGGTTTTCTTCTGCTACAGACAGACACACACGGCTACTCATCTTGAACCAGACAGTGAGGTACCACAACAGATCTCAGATCAGAAGGTTTCCAAACTGCTCCTAATGGAGAAAATGATTCTGATCAGATTGGGAGCATTTACAGTCTTTAAAATGGGCACAGTTTGAGCTGGGTTGCGTCAGTTCCAACAAGTCATCCATACTCATACTCACTCCCCCTGACATACAGAAGTGAGATCAGGTGGGAGAGATACGTGCTAAGAGAAAAAGCTATGATCCAGAGGGACAGCAGTTCTAAATCTCATCTCAGCTACGAACCCACAAGGTGTACACATTTTAACATTGTTTTAACTGTATTATACAATATATTAATTGTATGTATGATGTATACATACAAGGAAGGAAGGAAGGAAGGAAGGAAGGAAGGAAGGAAGGAAGGAAGGAGGAAGGAAAAAGGAAGGAACAGAAGGAGGTAACCTCAGAGAAGAATTTACAAGTAGTTCTCCTGGATCAGACCAGTGGTCTATCTAGTGCAGCATCATGTTCACACAGTGGACAACCAGTTAGTTACTCTGGAGGGCTAACAAACAGGGCGTAGGGCTAAGGCCTCTCCCTAATGTTGCCTCCTACTATTGGAACGTATAGGTTGACTGCGTATGGATGTAGTCACCATGGCTAGCAGCCATTGATGGTCCTCTCTATGAATCTTCCTAATTCTCTCCCATCTCCTAATTCCTTTCAGTGCCTGCCTGTGCCTTTATTTACAAGGCTGTTGTATGAATTACTAAGATAGCGTATGTAGTGCACATTAGTGCTACATAAATTCCAAGAATTATTCAGTCACCACTGGTCATAGACTGCTCAGTTCTGATAATGGAAATGATCCCAGTTAAAAGGAAGAATCATATGGGAGAGGACACCATAGAGAACCACGTTCCTGCTGTTTCTCATCCTATACCTTCTTGAATAAGTATTTGGCAGTGGCACTCATTTGGAAACATGGGTCCACCACCAGCATGACTAGGTCTGCCACAGATCAATGGATGCATGGCTGAAATCCAGATTTCCCACATCAAGGTTCAACTTCCATCCATTGCACAATACACAGCTTCAGTCTCAATATGCCACAGGCAGAGAAAAGATCCAAAGAAGGCACACGCCACAAGTGTCAACAAAGCAGCTTCACAAATGAGCTCTTAGCTGACTCAAGAGATGCTCCTGACCTTTCTTTGTAGGAAAAATAGATTTCAGTGCAACATTGTTGTACAGAATTGATTTCCATTGCTTTCCCCCTCTTGGCTTCCTTTCCACTAATTGTTTTTCCCCCTCTTTGTGCCTTTGTTAGATGACTTTTAAATTCCTACAAGTATGCATATGCACTTGGTATGCCATGTTGTTGTTATGGAAACCATCCATGTACCTTCCCTACTACACAAGTAGCTCTACTGGACATGGGCCTGTTGTTCTTCTTAACTTTGCCTTGCAAACTTGGGCTAAAGTGCTGTTTTAAAAGGAGCTGCATAAAACTAACTCTTCCTTGTCCTATGTGTGAGACTGTTTTCAGAAACCATTGCCTTCTTCAGAAAGCAGAGCTGAGTGGGGGAATGAATTGTGGGGAAGGGAAAGCAAAAATTGGAAGTCCAATCTTCTCCCATTCATACAAAAATCCGAGGCAAGAGACTACTGATCCCATTCATTCACCACTTTTTTGAGGAAACCATGCATGAACAGAAGCCTCCATGGTCCTGTGGAGGCCCACAAGCTCCCAGATGAGGCCAGTGGCCTTCACACCATGGCTTATGACTAGGTTTGCCAACCTCCAGGTGGAAGCCTGGACATTTCCTGCTTTTACAATTGATCTCCAGACTACAGAGATCAGTTCCCCTGGAGGAAATGGCAGCTTTGGAGGGTAGACGCTGGGACATTGGACCATGCTGAGGTCCCACTCTTTTCTCCTGCTACAGATAGACTAACACGGCTGCCCATCGTCATCTGTCTCAAAGCAAGGAGATGCTCAAAAGGAGCCATCAACAAAGAGAGAGAGATTTTCCCCTTTAAATTAAGATGTCTTGCCTGCTTTTCTCTTCTGCCAGCAATGTCTTTTGATAAGCATTGTGCATAGAAGCATTGCACAAAGAGTGGGAGAACAAAAGTAGTTTCATAAAAAGGATGAAAAGGAAGCATTCTGAGATAGTGAGGCAATGAGCAGAGCACACTCATATAGAGGACAGACCACCTGTGGGTACCCCCCTCATCTCAAAATAAATGAGCATCTTTCAAGGCAGAAGTACATGTCACGGTTGAACAGCCCTGAAGTTCCCACATGGGGGCATGGGTAGAGCCTTAATTTCACCATTTTATTTACATGTATTTACTTCTCTCTTGGCTCTCCTATTCTCTGGAACTCACCACTTCCTGACATCTATACCTCTCCCAACTTTTTCAGTAACGCTTGAAAATGTGCCCTTTCTCCAGAGTGCTTGACCTTGTTCTTTTTTTTAATATAATTGCACCTAACCACACACACACAAAGCTACCTTATACCAAGGTCTGACTTGTCCTTTTACCAGGTGATGCTGGAGATCGAATCTGGGACCCTCTGCATGACAAGCAGATGCTCTACCACTGAGCTACAGCCCCTCTCCAATGGGGCACTTGAATAATAAACCTTAAAATTACTGCTTATGAGCACACAAAGGTGCCTTATATCAAGTCAGACCATAAAGTCCAGAGTTCTGGCCCTGTTAGTGGACCTCCAACTGCACCTGGGTTTTGGCCACTGTGTGACACAGAGTGTTGGACTGGTTGGGCCATTGGCCAGATCCAACATGGCTTCTCTTATGCTCTTATGTCAGCTCTTATGTCTTACCTAGGGTCTCAGGCAGAGGTCTCTCAAGGCACCTCCTACCCGGTCCTTTAAACTCCAGATGCCATGGATTGAACAAAATATGCAGTTTGTGATGTGGCCATACAATAGGAGATCCCCCGCAGGCAAATGGGATGCCTATTTGAGCCCTAAATAGACAACTAAAGCTATCAATGGCTGTTAATTGGGGGGGCTAAATGGAACACTAAAATGTAGAGACACTCTACCTTTTGAGGTCTAACAAGGAGAATTAACTATTGCCCCTCCTCCCAAACCCTGCTTTTGAACACCAAGAGGCATCTGGTTGGTGAAAAACAGGAAGCTAGACTTGTTGGACATCTTAGTTGTAATGACCAGTTGGCAAAGCAAAGCAGTAAATTTGTTATGTATTGGGATTTGGAACATCCCGGGACTGTCTACCAGAGACTGGCTAAGCTTGGAGCTCTAGAACAATAGCCCATCAGGACTCTGGAGGTGACCAATGAGGAATTAATGTTATGTAAATAGCCTATCGTTGGGAGTTGGGTGTGGTTGGGCGTGGTGTCTGCATGCTATTTAAACAGGGCTGTTGCCCTTGAGTTTTGCTTTGTATCTGCTAAATCACTGATCTTGAGGTGTACTCATCCATGGAACCCAGTATTTAACAAAATTGTTTTTTAAGATGATGCTTTAAGAGAAGAAGACGAAGAGATTGGATTTATACCCCACCCTTCACTACCCAAGGGAGTCTCAGAGAGGCTTACAAACTCCTTTCCCTTCCCCTCCCCACAACAGACACGCTGTGAGGTAGGTGGGGCTGAGAGAGCTCTTGACAGCAACTGCTCTTTTTTTTTCAAGAACAGCTGTGCCAAATCTTATGACTGATTCAAGGTCACACCAGCAGTTGCATGTGGAGGAGTGGGGAATCAAACCCGGTTCTCCCAGATTAGAGTCCGCACATTTAACCACTACAGCAAACTGGCTCTCAAGAACTGGCTCTCTTAAGAACCGCTGGGGAGAAGAATTTATAACTCAGTTGGTTTCTTGCTGGATCCTTTGCCGGTTCTTCTTCTATAGGTTGCCATGAATATTGACGTCTTTGTGCTGAAGAAACAGCCAAACTTCATGCCTTACAAATCTCTTTCCAAAAAAAAAAATTAAAAAACCCTTCTGTAGGCCCACAAATGAATCTTTCTAAAGAGCCGTTCTCTTCTCAGGTGTGTGTTTTAAGAAGTCTCCTGTGGACTGGAGGAACTCAGAAAATGAATTTACACTTTAGGAATGCCCTGCTTCCCCTAAAGCACCATATCACCTCCTTTTCTGAGTTTTACAATTATACCCTTTTTATTAGCAAATGCGACATACAGAATATGATCCTATTTAAGAAAAATGAATTGCAGGATAAAAGCTCTTTAGGTAACTGAGGTATAACTCAAGAAGAATAGCACTTTTTTCTTTGAAGGCATAAGGCTTTCTTCCTGACAGGAACATTGTCACTTTATCCTGGTACCGGCACGATTGCTCCAGTGTCATGCTGAATATCTTTTCTCTCTCCCTTGTAGCTTTCAGGCAGGAAACAAAAACCTTACAACTGTGTGAATCGCTCAGATTGCGTAGGTGGGAAAGCGTTACAAGACACAGTAGGCCCAGATGCTGGGTGGGGATGGGCAACCCCAAGAATTAAGGCGGTTTCGGTTTTTTACTGTTTCTTGGGTAGGGAAACATCACAAGCCTAGAGCAGCCAGGTCTCCCACTGGAGTTGCCAACTTTGGGTCAGCAAAGTACTGGAGAATTGGGGGATGGAGTTTAGGGGTGGGAGGGAACTAGGATTGCCAACCTCTCAGTGCTGGCTGGAGATCTCCTGCTATTACAACTGAGTGACAGAGATCAGTTCCCCTGGAGAAAATGGCCGCTTTGGGAGGTGGACTCTATGGTATTATACCCCACTGAAGTCCCTCCCCTTCTCAAACCCCGGTCTCCTCAAGCTCCACCCGCAAAATCTCCAGGTATTTCCCAACCCAGAGCTGGCAACCCTAGAGGGAGCTCAGCAGGGTATAAGTTGCTAAATAGAGCCCAGCTCACAATCCCCCACTGGGTTCTGGCAGTGAACTAACCAACCCAAGTCTACCCACAAGAATCAAATGACACTTGATGAGAGCACACACCTCTCTCTCAGTCCTTCCTCCAAAGCCATTTCCTCCAGGGAAACAGATCGCTGTCGTCTGGAGACTGGTTGGAATTCTGGGAGATCTCCAGACCCTCACCTGAAGGCTGGCAACCCGAGCCTCAAAGAAAACCTGGATCAGACGAACTTGCCCGGTAGGCAGCAGCATGTTACAACAATTGGAAGAGGTGAAATGGACGGCTAAAAAGGAAAAAAGATGGCATCTATTTTTGATTTACCATTCAAGCCCAATTTACAGGTATATTTTTATCTGTTCCATTTTATGCTCCTCTGCAGATGCCAGAGTCATCTAAAGGAATTTTGGCAAGCCCTAGCATACCCTAGCATATTTTGAATCCTATCGCTCGATTTGCGAAAGGGAACTTTCACAAAGAGCAGAAGGATCCAAAAAGAAAAAGAAACCCTACTCTGCAAAGTTCAAACAGCCTGGCTTTAATTGGAACCATTCCTTTTCTGCACTATTTATCAACAAAGGATCCGCTTTCCCAATACTCAGCATGAAGCCCTGGGCCACTTACTGGAGTTTAAAGTTTCACGGAGGGGAGGGCTGCCAAAGAATGACCGCATTACCCAGACACTTTCCTGCATCTCGTTAACAAGTGTTTTCAAGTGCATAAAACATTTGATTTTTGTTTTAACTGGAAAGCAGGGTGGGATCACAATCATAATGGCTGTCGGAGACAGAAAATGCCCACAAGGATTTGCTCCGAGACATTGCAGATGGAAATACCTGCGTGTTCTGCCAAAATACCCACAAGTAATCTCTCTCTCTTTTCTTTTAGTTTAGAGCTCTCCGCCTTGCTGTGCAGGATACAATAACTCCTAATATCTGGCAGGGGGGGAGCAAAGGCCCCATGATACTTTGGGGTAGGTGGTTTAGGGGGATTGGAGAGATTTCTTTTTTAAACATGTTTCAGTACAGTGCTCCTTTGTCTGAAAGAATGCTGCAATCTTCCAGACTGACAAGCCAAGCCACAGTTAGTTACATTGGGGGCTCAACCCTTATGTGGGGGCGAGGGGAGGGAAGAATCAAAGCCTTATTTGCTGCTCTACAATATACCTTTTTTTCCCTGTGTTCCTGAAAAGTTCACATGAATTCAACAGTATTGGCAAGGAATTACGTGGCTCTAATTCTTTATTTTTTACTAGAAATCAGGTAGGTTGAACACATGAAGCCTTAAACTGAATCATGCCATTGGTCCATCATGATCAGCATGGTTTAATAAGACTGGTAGTGGCTCTCCAGGGTCTCTGGTAAAAGTCGTTCATATCCCTTACTACCTCACCCTTTAAACTGGAGATGATGAGGACTGAACCTGGGACCTTCTGTATGCCAAGCGGATGTATTACCACTGAGCCATGGCCCCTCTGGGATGATGGCTCTTACAGAACTGCTCTGTAGAAGAGGTGGTGCTTGCATGCAGAAGACCTTGGGTTCAGTGGGGGGGCTGGATGACTTTAGGTAAATAGCTTTAGACTCTCAATTTCACGATCTTATGTGCACCCTCCTTCAGTAAGTAACACATGCCTCCAGGGAGCAAAGACCCTGGACTGGAATTCTGGTTCTCATAGCACTGCCACTAAGGCTCAATCTGTGGCATATCTAATTAAAGGATCTTGGGTAACAGGTGCTGGGGGGGGGCCTTCTGCCAGAGATGTTAAAGAACTGCCGCCAATCAGAATAGACAATACTGAGGTAGATGGACCAATGGGCTGACTCCAAGGCAGCTTCATATGTCCATAAGAGTTAATGTCATGTATTTCTCATACACGTAGTACAGCATCTGCTTGGCATGCAGAAAGTCTCAGATTCAGTCCCCAGCACCTCCAGTTAACATGATCAGGTAGCCGGTAATGTAAAAGACCTCTGCTAAAAATCTTGGACATCCACTGCCAGTCAGAGTAGACGGGATTGACCTTGAAAGACCAAGAGTCTGACTCAGTAGAAAGCAGCTTTGTGTGCTTATTTCCAGGAATATGTACTACAATATCAACTGGCTATAATTAGGAATGAGATGGGGAATGGCATGCTATAGCCCAATCTCGGAACTTAAACCGGGTTGGTGCTTGGAAGAGAGACCACCAAGAAAGACTCTGCAGAGGAAGGCAATGGCCAACCACCTCTACTTCTCATTTGTCTTGAAAGCCCCTTGCTGGAGTTGCCATAAATTGGTTGAAACTTGTCGGCATTTAATATATGTATAATTAGGTCTGGACAGAATATTCACCAATTTCAGTTTTGTGGGCACAAATCAGTAGAGGAAGGAGTTCTTTCGCCCAAATACTTTGATTGAGTGAACATTCACCTCTTTTCAACGCTGTTCCTTCCCTTGGACTCCTTTTTCTGAATTAGTCATACTGCTGACCCTATTTTCCCTCTAAACTGTTAGTGTGAGCTAGCTCACCGTTTTTTCAGCCTCTGGCTCACACATTTTTGTCTTAGCTCAGGAAGAATGACTCCAGAGCAAACTAATTTATGCAGTAGCCAAATTGCTCGCTCACAACGTTAATGCCAGTAGCTCACTAAGTAGAATTTTTGCTCGCAAGACTCCACAGCTCAGAGGGAGCATTGCTGCTGACCCTATGCAATTTTACTGATTACATTTGCATCTTATCTTTCATTCCTTGAAATGCTAGGCAGCATTCAAAGGGTTCCTGGGAAGTCTCCTATTCAGACAGTGGCTAGACCTGCTTAGCTTCACCCTTGGTACCCAGTCTTTTGCTTTTGCTTTCCAATCACTCTTTACCAGACTAGAAGCCGTGTAATGAGGGATGCCATTACTGGTGGTGGAAAGTGCCATCAGCCAACATACAACTACCCTGTAGGGTTTTCAAGGCAAGAGACGGACACAGGTGGTTTGCCCTTGCCTGCCTCCATGCAGCCAGCCTGGACTTCCTTGGTGGTCTCCCATCCAAGCACTAACCAGGGCCAACCCTGCTTCGCTTACGAGATCTGATGAGATTAGGCTGGTCTGGACCATCCAAATCAGGGCATGCCATTACTACACTACATCTAAGGTGATGATATCACAGGGTGGTGCGTAATTAAAATCATATGGGTAAACAGCCAATAAAATTTATCTACAGGCGGATGTCACAAGGACTTCCCACTGCCTGTTTTGAAGTGACAGCTACAGGAAGCTAACACCTTGGGTTGCCAACCTCCAGATGGCACCTGGTGATCTCGTGGAATTTTAACTGATCTCCAGATGACAGTGATCAGTTCCTCTGGGGGAAATGGCCTGCTTGGTCAGGGGTGGACTCTATGGCATTATACCCTGCTGAAGCCCATCCCCCTCCCCAAATACTGCCTTTCCCCAGTTACACCATGGCCAAATCTACAGGAATTTCACCAACCAAGAGTTGGCAATCTTACCAACACCCCTGAGAAGTTTGATCCTAGGCATGTTTGCTCTAAAATCATCAGGGCTTAATTAGGACTGGGGAGAATGTTCCCCAGTTTCTACTTTTTTAAGATTAAAATTAAATCAAGAAAGTAAACATTTTTGCAATTCTTTTTGCTTCCCCCTCCCCGTGACAGCTGCTCTTGGGGTGGTTCGGCTCATCTGATCAGAAATAATAATGATTGGCACAAGGACATCTCCCCCCTCCCACAACAATCCCTCCCAGCATACCACGGACTGCAGCTGACCAATGCTTTCATTCAGAGCACCGAACACTGACACATCCTATGTCTTTAAGAGATGCCAAAAATGTGTCATCCGATTTTCTCTTCTCTCCCCCGCCCCAGCCTAAGAACGAATATTAGTTTTAGTTCTGAAATTGCTCTTCTCTGCTGATAATAGAAGGTTTCTCATACATAACCCTCGAGTGGATGAAATCTTCTAACATAAAGGAACAGCATGAGGCTTCAAGTTGTTTTAATAATCCCCCCAAGGGTACAATGGATTCTTTTTCCAATGATCCTTCCTAGCCATGCAACTGAGATTCAGACAATTCCTAATTTTTTTTTAAACCGTCTGTTCTCATTTCTGTTGCCAAAAAAGAAAATCTTTGGGGGTCATTTGTATATTATTGAGAGACTTGCAACGCTGTCTAGAACCAACTCATCTAAGAACAACAGTTGGGTTTTTAGAATAAACATAGTAAAGAACAGATTGTTTACTGTGTGAGGGAGAATGCCCTAGTGAACAAAGGTGAAGACAGACATTCTAAAGTGTAGCTGGTCTAAACATACTTTCTCAGTAGTGCAAAGTTTGAGTCCAGTGGCACCTTTAAGACCAACAAAGTTTTATTCAATGGAAATTATCAGTCCATACCTATAGTTGAGCAGCAGTAAATTAGCATACAACATAATGAAGATATTTAACAGATTCAAGGACCAAACAGGAATAACAAGCTTAGTTTATATGGTTACCATTTGTTTGGGTTTAATTCAAGGAGACATAGTAAAGGAAATAAATAGGTTAAAGTTGGAGATTCATGGGCAGATGTATCCTTAACTGTAGAATGATGAAAGTAATTAACCCTGCTATTATCTCCTCTCAACAGCAAATAGTACATTTTTAAAAACACATTTATTCATGACTGATTTATAGGATTAGTGATAGATTTTATATTCATTCATTCATTCATTCATTCATTCGATTTATACCCCATCCACCCTGCCGAGGCAAGCTCAGGGCGGCTTACATAAAATGCATATATAAATACAATTAAAATCCATAATAAAAACAACCATCATAAAAACAATGTTACTGTCTATTAAGACCATTGCCTGCCAAGCATAGCAGCAATGATGGGGGAAGTGTGTCTCAAGGAGGCTGTGTAAAAATACACATGTACCATAATATGATCCTAGTGTACTGTTAAGGAAGGAATAGGCTGAGGTCGACAAAAAGGCAAAAAGTGTACCGAAAACCTGGCTGCCTGATTATAACTGGCAAGCAGGATATGGGTGTTAGAACGTTCCCAGTACACAACTCCTCGCCAATCTTTCCTCACATAAATATCTCTCGGGGCTGAAGAGAACTGTAGCTTTCATGACTTTCTAAATTTAAATAAGAGGACTGGGGGGGAAATGCATACGGTTTCTATCAACCCCAACAAATGAATCACATCCTGAGCATATGCCAACAGCAAGTAGCAGCCATTGGCCTATGCAGTAATGAATGCCACAAGAATAAAATAGCCATTGAGAGTAGCATAAGTTCAACTTTCAAACCCATTATTTGCAAAGATTGTGTAGATTCTTACAGCGGGTATCCACAGAAAAGATTCTAAGAAGCTGCATAACATGCGTCAAGGACAATCATAATATGCCTTCCCTTTTGCTGCAGCACATTGTAAGCAACTTAGTTCTAAACATTCTGCCCCATAACCTTATTATATAGGGGCCAATGCCATGGGAGAGGAAGGGATTTCAAAAGAATACATTTATAAATATCTTTCAAGGCAGACCCCTCTAAAATTAGTTGTTGTGCAGCAATGCCACAGTCATAAAAAAAAGATTTTGTACTTGCTCATACCACACTCCTTGATGCTGGGCACTTTTTTAAAAAAAATCCCACATTTCTTAGGTTTCTACGCACCTATGACTAATTGCTAGCCCATACACACATTACCAAATCATGAGTGACAGCAGTTCCTAAAATGATGCAGGACTGGGTCAGAGAGAAGGGGAGAGAAGCTCTCTGCTTTGACTGAGAAGAAGGCTGCCAAGAACGTGAATGGCTGATTTAATTCAAGCCACCAAATCCAGAGGACCAGAAAGTGTCCAAGGTCACTCAGCTCCAGATGGTGCACTAATATATTTACAGGACCTCTGTTTCCTGACATTTTCGATGTCTTATTTAGGGTTGCCCAGGAATGAAAAGAAGCAATGTGCTGTTGAAATTTAATTGGGGAAAGGAGGGGGGGGAGAACAGAGAGATGAAGTAATACCATCAAGAGAGAACTGGATTAGGAGAATCTGGCGTTTTACCGGATAAATTTGCATGTGTTAGATATACACAAGAGGGCAGGCCATGTTCAACGGCCAATAGATGAGCTCTTCCCAGCTTACCTCAGGCTCGGACAAACATGGCGATTCAGCAGCACCTCAGGATATTCCAAAGTCCTAGCCCAAGGTCTCACGAAATCATTGCACTCCCAAATGGAAGTGCCACGGGAGTTCTACATATTCCAACAACTGTCCAAATGTGCTTGCTACCCTGGAGTTATGGTGGCACTCATGACAGGCCAGCTGAGGGATGGCAGTAACAAGACAGGAGAGGAGATAGTGGAGGACACTCACTAAGGCAGCTAAAGCGTCCCATGTCAGAGACTGAGGTCAGAGAGGACGCATCTGTATAGGTGGACTGCTGAGCGAGTCAAACCTCTCAGCATAAAAAGACATGGAAACAGAAGCTACCAGAACCTACCATCTTTCTGGAGGCAATCTCAACTAGGGAAACAAAGCTGAGGACACTACCAGCCTGATCGAATAAGAAGGAACTCCGAATTGCAAGTGCGTAAGTTATCTAGCAGACTCTGGAAGTATCTAGTGATACCTTTGGGGTCACAATTTGTTGAGCGGCATCCCTAAGTACTCTTGTCATGCACAGTCTGTCTGGAAAAACTTAATTGGAGCCATTCAGAATCTGCACCATGAAACAGTGTTTGTTTGTTGTGCTCTCCACTTCCCCAAGTGGTAGTAAAAAGATTCAAGGGATGCTCAGTGTCCTTTTGGACAGAAAATATGGGAGACTTTACTGGCGTTTCTCAGTAGGTGTTCATTTACAAATATACAGGTTGAGCAGGTAGCAAGCAACCAGGCTCAGACCAGCTGTGCTAATTCCATAAGGTCACCAATCTCCAATATGGCCCCTCCAAGTCTGGGAGTAGGGTTCCCTGCCTCCAGGTGGGGCCTGGAGATCTCCCAATTTTACAGCTGATCTCTGGCTGACAGACATCTTCTCCCCTGGAGAAAATGGCTGCTTTGAAGGGTAGACTCTATGGCACTGTACCATGCTGAGGCCTCTCCCCTCCCCAAACCGCACCCTCTCCCAGATCCACCCCCAAAGTCTCCAGGTATTTTCCAACCCAGACCTGGCAACCCTATGTGGGAGTGGGGGCTGGGCAAGATAACTTCCAGTTTCCCTTGGTGCAATAACAGGATACATTTCTGTGGTGCGTGTACAAATCCCTATCGTGAGGCTCCCTGGCTCCACCCCCACCTAGCCTGTCTCTCATCTCCTTCCCCCTGCTTCATTCAGGAGACTATAAGATGAAAGGGAAGCCCTTCCTGCCTCTCTCTCCTGCTGCCTGTCTCCCTGACCTGCTCTTTCCCCTTACTGCTCAGGGCTGCCTCATAACCTCTCCCATTGGGCCTTCCCCAAGTCCGAGCTTGGCCTTGGCTTCTGACTACACCCCTCCTCACTTCTGTCTGTCTCCCTGCCTTATTCTCAGCTGTGTGACAGTGATTTGCCTGAATCCCAGCCACCTCCCTGTCCTGACCTGCCTCGTATGGGTGAGTCTAGGCCACAGCTCTCCTCAGCTCCCTCAGCTAGGGCAAGGTCAAGTTGGGACTGGGCATCAGCTCCCAACATCTATGTATGTTGTCTCATGTTGAGTCTTACCACATAATCCAGTACTAATTAATAACACCTCTCAAGGCTCTACAGTCTTTCCCAGTAAGTTTTATTGGAATTCCTTTGACCGGTGATGCTAGAGATTGGATCTAGTAACTTTTACACACTCCACTGATTGCGGGAGTAGAATGTGAGTATTTTGACAGTATTTAAAAAAGCATGGAAGAATTCCACTCAGCTGGCTTCACGGGTACTCCTCCTACCAGAAACAGGACATCTCCACAGAGACCCTTGCCCTGTTCTCTTACTTTCTAGATGGAAATGGAGGGGAAGGAAGGTAGCACAGCCCAATTTTGTAACAAAGGAACCTCGTTCTGTTTTCTGATTAGGAATTGTGACAGGCCTTTTGTGAGGTTTGTTAGTGTCAACCGCTTTAGTCATGAAAGAGTTAACCTGTTGTTTGTACATGCTTATATTAACTAGTTAGCTTATAACCAGTTAGATGTTAGGCACATTTTTCCCACCAGAGAAAGGGAGGTGTCATTCCCAATTAAGATGAGCTGGGCAGTGTCTATTGGGCGATCAGTTTATTGAGGATGCAACATGCAGTTTATCACATACACAAGAGGTGGGGGCTTTGGGATAAAGTTTCTCTCCTTTGTTCTCACACACACACGAGTTTGAGCAAACAAACAAGCAAGACGGAGACTAATTAGATAGGGTGTTCGTTATTTTCTTCCATGCAGCCCTTCCCAATCTTTTAAGTAAACTTTACCTTTTTCTTACAAGCTAAACACATATGTTTGTGTCTGCATTATTTTTCCACTGCACACCATCACTCTGCTAAGCATATCCAACACCTCTCCTTTAAACCGAGGGGACACCGTGACTTATGATTTTGGGAAACCAAGGCTGAGTTCAGACTGGTAGTTTGCAGTGGGAGCCATCGTGGCAAAAAAAAGCCCCGGAATAAACTGTTCCAGATTTTCCCGGTCACACATGGCCGATAGATGTGGGAGCATACCGGGAGGAGGCGCATGAGAGCGTTCAGACTGCTGGCCTGGAGGTGCAGCTGTAAATGGCTTTTCCCTGGTAAATCCGCTGGATGCCTATGTGTGTATGGGCACTCATGCGCTCATACACACCTGCCTATTTGGGGAAGATCCCCATGCCTATTTGGGGAGGATCCCATAGCGCATTGGGCAGTACAGTGGAGCACAACCAATCATATGTGCCTTATGTGGTAGAGCGGAGCACAGCCAATCATATGCGCCGGGAGCAACATGGGTTGCTCCTGGCTTTTTGGCTGAGCATTCATACTTCTGGGAAGTGGACTGACGTGGGATAAAGGCACTCTCCGGGATTTGATACCACTTGTAAAAGGTATCTTTTTAACACGGGAGCATAGCGGAACAGCACGGGTTGCCTACAGGTGGGGAACGCCAGGCAGATGTGCCTGTGTGAACGCCCCTTTTAATCCACTTGGGAAACGCAGCTGAAAAGTGGCTATAGCGAGGCAAATTGCCAGTCTGAACTCAGCCCAAGTTTGTTTAAACTGTAAACCTTCCCCTCAGTTACAAGATGTTCTTAAGGGTAGCAAGTGTCGAGACTTTGGGTTCACTGCCGTGAGATGAGTTTTGTGGTAAGCGAGAAGAACACGCAGATCACTGAGGCCGGAGTTGTATGCGAATGATAAAGATCTATTTACAGGTTGTTTTTAAAGAACAGCTCAGCAGCACAGGTCCCCAGATAGTCAAAGAAGTAAGAGAGCTGAGGCACATCAATGTAAGCTCATTATGGCTTCAGAGTGTGGTTTAAATTCTGTTTAACGCTTGCAGCTACAAAGAGGCTTTCACCGACTACTGGCCCCTAGGCTGGATCTGCTCTCACACACAGGATTCCACCCACCCCGGCCTGCCCTTTCCCAAGAGTCAGACTAAATGGCACAAGGTCTGCTCAGATCACCAGAGACAGGTTTATCCTGTCCCAGAGGTGGAGCTAAACCACTCTGCTATGCTACCAGTCAGAACTACCTTTCAAACTGTCCGATCTTTTGCTGAGGCAAACCTAAAACTATCAATAGAAAACAGCAAGAGTCCAGTACCGCCTTGTGGCAGGGGATGAGCTTTCATGAGTCACTGCTCTCTTCTTCAGCAGTGACTCACGGAAGCTCATCCCCTGCCACAAATTTTGTTAGTCTTTCAGGTGTTACTGGACTCTTTTCTACTGCTAACGTGGCTACCCATCTTCATCTGTCTCCAAAACTATCACAGCACTCTCCCTGAGGCAGATCTGAACTAACTTCCCTCCACCATTCCATCCCCCCTCTTAAAGGTGATTGGATGCTGGAAAGGTGGGGCGGCAGAGGGAAGGGGAAAATAGAGGGAGGCAAGCCATGTTTATTTCCTTCTGTTTAGCTATAAGGCAGGGCTGTCTCAAGTCATTTTGCTGCCCCAAGTGGGCAGTATGGGAGAACAGCCTCATGGTAACAGGTATGGTTCCCTCAACCCCTGACTTATGTTGATTTGGGGTTATGCAGTGGCTGCTAAGGTAGAAAAGCACCTCCTCCTATGCCATGTTTTCTGGGTTCCAAGGGTCTGGAAAGCGGTTCCATAGCCAGTTACAGGGTTGCCAACTCTGGGTTGGGAAATACCTGTAGATTTGAGGGGCAGAGCCTGGGGAGGTCAGGGTTTGGGGTGCGGAAGGACCTCAGCAGGGTATAATTCCATAGAGTCCATTGCCCAAAGCAGCCACTTTCTCCAGGAGAACTGATCTTGGAGATCTCAAGGTGCTGCCTGGAGGCTGGCAATACTAAGGGGAGGGCCAGACCTGTAGATTTGAGGGCTAGAGCCTGGGGAAGGCAGGGTTTGGGGTGCAGGGTATAATTCCATAGAGTCCATTGCCCAAAGCAGCCACTTTCTCCAGGAGAACTGATCTTGGAGATCTCCAGGTGCTGCCTGGAGTCTGACAATACTAAGGGGAAAGCTAAACCTGTAGATTTGATGGGTAGAGCCTGGGGAGGGCAGGATTTGGGGTGCGGTGGGACTTCAGCAGGGTATAATGCCATAGAGTCCACTGCCCAAAGCAGCCATTGTAATAGCTGGGAAATTTTCTGTAGTGGGGAAATGATGTGCTGTGGCTGGGGAACACAGTGATTTCTGGGAGATCGCCAGGCCCCACAGGGAGATTGGCAACTCCAGTGACCATTTAAGGGGAAATGGACCTTACCTCAGGACACATTCAATGACTCCCAACAGCAACAGCAAACTGTTTAGAATGTTAGAGGCAAAGGCCAATCAGGCAGCATATGCAAATAACCTCTGTGTTCTGACTGGCTATTGGGGGAGAGGAACAGCAAACTGTTTAGAATATTGGAGACAAGACTCAGGCAACACAGCCAGTGGATAGGGACAGCTTCTGAGTGACAGATCACGGAGCCAAAGGCTGTGGGCACATGTGGAATGTTCAGGAGAGTCCATGACCAAAACAGAATTATTATATGGAGAGATTGGCTTGGGGTGGGGGGAGAAGTGGTATACCATAGGCAGTAACAGCCACCGAAGGGCAGGGAGGGTCTTTGCCAGCTACAACATCTTGCTGAGCATTTGGTTTTCCCTTCCTGTTGCAGGTATACAGCTTGGATATGGCCAAAAGGCACATGCCAAAGGGCTCTTGGCCCTTGGCTCACAGCCTGTGCCCTTGGACAAGCCAGACACTGAATCCCAGCCATAGTTACTCCATATGTTGGGTAGTTAGTTCATTCATTTTGTATTCTTTACCGCTGTGAACAACTTTGGGGGGAAAAGAGGGGTACAAATATTTAAATATCTCCAAGCAGGCATTTCTAACAACCTCAAGGTGGCCCTTAAGGAACTCGAAAAGAATCAAGTACACACCCCACTCTTTTTTATGTCTGTTTCTTTTTCTATATTTAAATTTAAAAAAAAATAAAAAAGGAACTCTAAAATAAATTCTTATGAGCCATTTCAACGGTCTCCATTTTTTTTAGTGTGTTTCATTAGCATGCTGATGTTTGACTAGCTAAAATGGATTTCCATCCACCCTGGCCAGGGCAAAGCATCACTGAGCATCAGGCCTAGTCTCCTAAGACTCCTTAAATGTTTAGCTTACTTTGTACATAGGCTGCCATGAGCCCGACTGAGACATCGCAGCGAGACACCTCGCTTTTTGAGCGACATAAAGCAAACCATTTAGAAATGGTTCTGCTCTCCTGGACTAAATAGTCCTCAATAGTAAATTAATTCTTTAAAGCGGGAAAGCAATAGGAGTCTCTGCTTTCATTGCAGCAAGCCCCAGCAATCTTCAGCCTGACCAGGCTCTCTCTCCTCATGGGAAGCTATAAAACATGGTGAGGATGCTTAACTTCTCCGTCAAAATGGCTTGTGTGCCAATGATCTGTTTTCTTCCTAATGCTTCCAAAGCGGCATTTCAAAAACAAAAGTCACAGCCTTGTTCATTTTTTTAAAAAAAAAAGAAAATTAGCACTCACTTGTTGGGGCTGCCAGCCTCCTGGTGGGGGCTGGAGATCTCCTGGCATTACAACTGCTTTTCCAGGTGACAGAGGTCATTTCCCCTGGAGAAAATGGAAGCTTTGGAGGGTGGTCTCTATGGCATTATACCCTGCTGAGGGCCCTCCCCTCCCCAAACCCTGCCCCTAAACTCTCCAGGAATTTACCAACCCAGAACTAACAACCCGAGATTTCAGACACCTGCAAATATGGGTTCTCTATCAAAACTGCAGACATGAAACACGGGATGGGAAACACACTGTAAAGAACACTCACTATGGATTTTATGAACAAGAAAAGGGTGGAGAGAAGGTGTGTTCCTTGTTAACAAATGGGATTGGGAGCTCCTAAGGAATCAGAGATGATCCTTTCAGAACCATGCTTCTCAAAATGGAGCCCAGCAGGTTCTCCAATGAGATCATTCCAGATCTTCAAACACATATAGGCAAGGGGGAAAGGGGCCACACTCAGGACAATGGGGCACCTAGCACTGGCGGGAACGGGGTAGGCAATACTGCTGCTGTCAGTGGGTGGGGTGACATGTCTGATTCCAGGCGTTTTACTGCCCCAGTTGCCTTCCTCCTGTGTTACCCAGGCTGGATCCCAAAAATGGTGCTGGGGCAGACCTGTGAATCCCACTTTAGAACCAATCAGTCACAACAATTCCATGGGAGCCCACCAGTGAAGAGGTGTTGTGGTTAAAGTGTTGGATCTGGAGAAGCAGGTTCAAATGGCTACTCTTGCAAGCTTGCTGGATGACTTTGGGCTAGTCACTGTCTCTCTCAGCCAGTGCTACCCCACATGGTGGTTGTGGTCAGGATAAAATGGACAATGATAGAATGGGGAAGCCACTGTGAGTCCCAATTGGGGAGATGAGCAGCGGACAAATTTTTAAAAATGGACCTGGAGGGCAGCAGGACAGCTCTGGGAGAAGATGACAGGTACCAGCCATACTTATTGCCTCCTCTGCCCCAAAGCAGCTTTCATCATTCTCTTCACCTCCATTAGGTTAAGGCCGAGAGTGTGTGACTGGCCCATGGTCACCCAGCAAGCTACCATGGAAGAGGATTAGAATCTGGGTCTCCCAGATCCTAGTCCAACACTCTAACCACTACAACATGTTGCTAATACCCCAAGTGGATGCTTGAAATGTTTGTTTGGTGAGCCAGCCCTGTTGGGTGGGCACCATTGCTGTTAGGAGAGTTGTCAACTTGACACTGGGAAATTCTTGGTAATTTGGGGATGGATCCTGGGAAGGGAAAGGTTTAGGTAGAGGAAGAAACTGAGTGAGATATAATGCCATAGCCCATCCTCCCAGTCAGCCATTTTCTCCAGGGGAACTGATCTCTGTACTCCAAAGATCAGTTGTAATTCTAAGAGCTATCCAGGCCCCACCTGGAGGTTGGCAACCCTTGTTGTTAAGAAACTTGTATTCTCCTTCAAAGAGAGCAGTAGTAGCAGCTGCTCTGCTCTGCTCTGCTCTACAGAGGACAGGGTGTGAGAGTTGTCAACTTGAGGCTGGGAAATTCTTGGTGATTTGGGGATGGATCCTGGGAACGGCAGGATTTAGGTAGAGGAAGAACCTGAGTGAGATATAATGCCATAGTCCATCCTCCCAATCAGCCATTTTCTCCAGGGGAACTGATCTCTGTACTCTGCTCTGCAAAGGGTGGGGTGCGAGGGGCCCCAGACAGTAGTCAGATGGCTCACATTAGACAATTCTAACAGTAGAGTTGCATCAATGATTGCTAATCTCCAGCAAAACCTGTGGTTAAACGGATGTCTTTGTGATTCTCGTAGTCATAGGCACAGAGTAAATAAACTAAAATTGGAGAATCAATCTAGCTTTTTAATATCCACTGTGTAACAGCAAAGCAGTAAATACATTTTTCGTACGGTGTTCTCCTAGCAAAAAAAATTCAGGAGACAATGATTCGGCACACCCGCATTAAGGCAAATTCAGCATTTGCTAATCGAAAGTTCATTCTTCTAAGCATGCCATCAGCTGTTGAGCGAGGGAACGAAGCGCGGTAATTGTTTTAAATGCTGACAGGTTTAATGGTGGCCGGCATGTTACTATCCCTCCTGTTATATCATTAGCGTCTGCAAGGAGCCATTTAGGCTTTGACAGTCATTTTGCCGTTCAGTTCTAGCTTTTTGTTTCTGGATGGATGGACAGTAAGCTGTAAACACATTTCTGCAATGCTGTCTTAACTCAATTACCGTGCACATTTCTTGACTGACTGGGGGGGGCAGTGTTATGTGCTGAAAACAGGATGCGAGACGGTAAAAAGTGGATCTCAGCGGGTGGCAGTCTGACAGTGATGCGAAAAGTCAATCATTGCGAACTGTCCAGAGGGAACTATAAATGAACTGTTGTGTTCATTAAAAAGGAGCTCTTGCCAGTTTACTGCACTGGCACAGGCAATTTGCATGCTGCTTTCCCAGGGACTTTCTCCAGGCGGCTCACAACATAAAAACTATATAAAATTATAAAAACAGTGGGTTGGAATCTGTTATTTCCTTACATCATGTTGAGTCCTGTTATTCTCGTAGGGTTGCCATGTCAAGCCTGGCATCCAGCAGGAGGGTTCAGGATGGGGACATGGGGGTAAGTGATATTGGCAACATCACCATAGAGTTTCCAGCGACTCCTAGAGCTACCACTTTCCCTTCTGAGTTGTACCTGGAAGTGATGTACCAGCGCAGAGGCTGGCAGTGATTCTTTTCCTTAATTTTTCTCCCACCTCTGCTCAGAGCAGCATCAGGCAACAGAGAAAATCAACTGGAGGTTTCTCCCAGATCAGGAGTCCTGGTAACTCTGCCCTTCTACTAAGTCTTCCTCCCACAGTGAAAGACTTTTCTCCATCAGAGAAAGCCTGTCTTTATCAGGGAAAAAATGTCATTCTCTGTTGGAGGAATTCTTTCTCTCTTGAATGAACACTTAGCAGAAGAGAGTCATAAGGCCCAGCCCAATATAATTATCAATATTAATACAATTCATTAAAAAATGGGTTTGCTGCAAAGTAATATGATCCTCAGTTTGCCCAGCCTCAGGCTGTGGCCCTGAATCTTGAGTTTGGGGACTTCTTCTCAAATCAGCAGGTTGACAGCTTCTTCCAAAGGTCAAACCAGATGAGACTTGGAGTTTTGTGATTGGAGTAGCCAACATTTATTTTTAATGCAATTATCAGGCATGGGAGGGGGCTGATTCCGATCAGGCCCATGGCTTGGAGGAGAGATTTTAAGCCTTCCCTCTGCCTCACGCCATTTTTCCAATTAGAAACAATCCAGGGGAGCTATTATTTGCCCCATTAGGAATCACTCCAGTATGATACAGGTACCCTATATGATCACCTGGTTCTGCAATTTTACTGTGTACGTGGCTTTGGACATAGCAATAAAGTGACACAGACATCTAAATTTATAACAGTGGAGAAGACAATGGAGGACGGCAAGAGCAACAGGGAGAGAAGATATATTGTGGGCTTTGTTTCAACTGTGAATAAGGACCAAGAGTGTGATGTATATATGTGTGTATACCTTTAAGTGCACTCTCAAGAATAAGCTTCAGTTTCCTGCATCAAGGTCTATAAGGAAGGGCCCTCACATAGGTCTTGTTCTCTCTGTGTGTGTGTTGCAGTCTTCCATTGTTGGTATTCTTCATCCGTAAGTATTCTCTCCCAGTTGGAAGAAATATTGAAGGTGCCAGAGTCTTTTGGGTACTGTTGTTGAGCAGGACAAAGGGTAAGGTAAGCTTACCACTGTTCACCATACCTTAGGGGATTCTACAAAAGGTTTAAGTGACAGACAGTACCACAAAAGTAGAAGCTGAAGGGATACACCCTTTGCTACAAGCTACAGCAGTTCTTGCCTCCCATTCTTCCAATCCCATGAGCTGAATGCACAGAAGGTCAAGGGTGATCACAACAATATCCATCCTCTCAATCATCATGTGTTCAACATTTCCACATGCACACACATAGGTTCTTTCCCTGTGATTAGAAACCCCACAAAAATAGGGCCCCTTCTGATCTGGAGGGGAGAATTTGTAGTCAAGTCACACGGACCCAAAGATCTGCTCACAGAAACAATCCATGCACGGAGGTTGGGACAGAGACAACAGTGATTTCTCTCTTTTTCCCCACACTCTGCACAAGGGTGGAAAACTGCATGAAAAGAGACGTTATTCAAAAAGCAGCACAGATCATGGTAATGTGACAATGTTTCCACAACTGACTGAGGTCACCAAAATTTATTATCAGGCTACATTTCTGGCAGGTTATCAAGCACATGGTTAAAAGGGCACCTTCTGTTCTTGAACACTGAATTTAAGAACAGTTCCAAAGATATACCATGACGGAAAAACAAGCATGAGCCTCCAAAGGTCTTGGCTTGTGCTTGCAGCCAGATTCTGAAACAGTATGTAACAGGTAACAAAACGGGAGGCAGAATTTTAATCAGGAGAATATTTTTCATGATTGACTATGTACACACCTGAAAAGATCTGTTTTCCTATCAATTATCTCCACACAATAGAAGCAGATTAGGAGACGAAAGATACTCTTCCAGTCTCCTAACAATCTCTCTTGAACACGCAGCCTCTTAAATCAAAATAGATGACGTCCTTTTAAAAGCTTTTCATTGTATTTAACAACGAAGCCACTTTCATATCAAGGGTTTACATCTTGTTGATATCAACCATCCAACAGGTTGCCACTGATATGATATGCAGCAGTTGGAGGATTCAAGGACAGATGAGTCAAAAGAAAAGTCTGGCAATTCCCCCTTCTTTGCTGACAGACACAGGATGGGGTCTCAGGGCTGTTTCACACAAGCCTGTCAATCACTTTACAACCGCAGCAACCTGGAACTGATTTGCACGTGTGAGTGACTATCACAGTTCAGACTAGGGCTATGTGAGTGTTCCTTATTCTGATCTTTTTTTACATTCACATTTTTGACCACAGCTTTGGTTTTTGACTAGAGTTCCCATTCCCCTTATGGGGGCGGGGGGGTTGCCTGCTTTAGCGTCCCCCAATCTGCTGGCCCTGATTAGGCTGGTGGGGGAACTCCGCCCCCAAAGTGTCTTGTTTGTGCCAACGTGCCCGGTGCAATGACATCACCTGGAAGTGGCATTGTCATGCTGGACACATTGTAGGAGGGATGCTCAATCGTTTAAGGAAGAACCATAGAATTGTTCCTTAAATAATAGAGCATCCCCTGCAACATGCCCTGTGCAAAGACATCACTTCTGGGTGATGTCATCATGGCACGTGCGCTTTGCGCACACGCTGAAGAGATCCCAGAAAAGGACCAGGACACAAACACACACCGCCAGCAGCCAGATAAGACCCGGCAACCCTATTTTTGACACTGATTTGTAAATTTATTTGCATCAATTCAGACATTTTGTATAGTTTGGATATGCTATTTATAAATATGATGGGCATCATTCATGCATGATATACATATCTAACAGCCATGGGTGGCCCCGCTGTACAGTTCAAAAAAATCTGTGGAAGGGCTAGGCTATATGTTCCTGCAAACCCAGGAATAAAGGGGTTAATAAACCTCCCAAACTGTAATAACACTCTCTGCTCATATGCAGACAGCAACAGTGAGGAAAACACTCTGTGTGGCATTTTGTATTGTAAAAGATTAACCCAGATTGATACCCCCCAACCAGGGCTGGTTCAGCAAGGAACTGGTTGTTGGGGTGAAACAGGAGAGTGGACAGGGCAGAGGAAGTAAAGGGGACCCTCCAGGTGTGGGGGGACTGGGGAGGCAGCTGGCAACAGGACAGGAAAAGGAAGGAAGTGAAGCTGGATGGGGAGAAGAACAAAGGAGGTGGGGCCAGAACTATCAGGGTGAGAAAGAGGAGAGGAAACCCCACACAAACAGCTTCATCTCTTTCTCAGTTAGCTGCGTGGTGATGAAGAAGAGATTGGATTTATACCCTGCCCTTCACTCGAAGTCTCAGAGCGGCTTTCAATCTCTTTTCCCTTCCCATCCCCACAACAGACACCCTGTGAGGTAGGTGGGGGCTGAGAGAGCTCTTTCGAGGACTGCTGTTGAGAGAACAGCTCTGAGAGAACCTGTGATTGACCCAAGGTCACACCAGCAGCTGCATGTGGAGGAGTGCGGAATCAAACCTGGTTCTCCCAGATTAGAGTCCATTGCTGGCAATGGTGGTGGTGGGGGATGAACTGGAGGAGGAAAGGATGGAAGCAGGAAGGTGGGGAGGGTGGCTGGTAGGAGGGACAGGGCTATTCAGGCAGGAAGTTGGATAGAAGCCTGCATGGGTGGGTGAGAAGCACTGTCATTGTTGAGACATAAGAACATAAGAGAAGCCAATGCTGGATCAGGCCAATGGCCCATCCAGTCCAACACTCTGTGTCACACAGTGGCCAAAAATGTCAGGTGCCATCAGGAGGTCCACCAGTGGGGCCAGGACACTAGAAGCCCTCCCACTGTTGACCCCTCCAAGCACCAAGAATACAGAGCATCACTTGCCCCATAATCCCTATCTATACCTTGTGGCTAATAACCACCGATGGACCTCTGCTCCATATGTTTATCTAATTCCCTCTAGAAGCCGTCCATGTTGGTAGCCGCCACCACTTCCTGTGGCAGTGAATTCCATGTGTTAATCACTCTTTGGGTGAATAAGTACTTCCTTTTAGCCATTCTAACCCAACCGCTCAGCAATTTCATTGAGAGCCCACGAGTTCTTGTATTGTGAGAAAGGGAGAAAAGTACCTCTTTCTTTACCTGCTCTATCTCATGCATTATCCTATAAACCTCTGTCATGTCACCCCTCAGCCATCATTTCTCCAAGCTAAAGAGCCCCAAGCACTTTAACCTTTCTTCATAGGGAAAGTGTTCCAACACTTTTATCATTCTAGTTGCCCTCTTCTGCACTTTTTCCAAAGCTGTAATATCCTTTTTAAGGTCTGGTGACCAGAACTGTACACAGTATTCCAAATGAGGTCACACCATGGATTTATATAGGGGCATTATGATATTGACTAATCTGTTTTCAATATCCTTCCTAATAATCCCCATTATAGCATTGGTCTTTTTATTGCAGTCACACACTGTCTAGACATTTTCAGTGAGTTATCTACTATGACTCTAAGATCTCTCTCTTGGTCCATCTCTGCCAGTTCGGACCCCATCAACGTGTATTTATAGTTAGGATTTTTGGCTCCAATGTGCATCACTTTGCACTTGGCCACATTGAACCTCATTTGCCATGTTGATGCCCACTCACCTATCCTCGACAGATCCCTTTGGAGTGCTTCACAATCCTTCCTGGTTTTCACCACCCTGAACAACTTCATGTCATCTGCAAATTTAGCCACTTCACTGCTTACTCCCAACTCCAAGTCATTGATGAACAAGTTAAAATGATTGGACCGAGTACTGATCCCTGCGGTACCCCACTGCTTACTACCCTCCACTGAGAAAATTGCCCATTTATACGCACTGTCTGTTTCCTATTAATTAGCCAGCTTTTCATCCACAAAAGGACCTGTCCTTTTATCCCATGATTTTTGAGCTTACTTAGGAGCCCTTGATGAGGAACTTTATCAAAAGCTTTCTGGAAGTTAAGGTAAACAATATCTATTGGGTCCCCCTGGTCCACATGTTTGTTGCAGTCTTGAGGACCTTATAGGTTGAAAGGCAACTTGGTGATGGAAAGTGCCATCAAATCACAGCCAACTTATGGCAACATTGTAGGGTTTCAAAGCAAACAGAGGCTGTTTGTCATTGCCTGCCTCTGCGTGGCAACCCTGGATCTCCCTGGACTTTCTTCATGGTCTCTTTGATAGAAGTACTAACTTTGGTAGAAGTACTAACCAGGGCCAGCCCTGCTTAGCTTCCGAGATCTGATGGGATCAGCCTAGCCTGAGCCATCCAGGTTAGGGTGAAAGGCAACATCGGCAGTCTCTTTTTTAAAAAATGAATTAATTGAGTCCATGAGCAATGATGATTTGATCACTCCGCCTGCCTCCAGCCCTAGTCTGACACTGCTGGAGACATTTGCTAAAGGATACTTCATCCTCTAAAGCCCTGTTCACATGTTACAGTGAACACATGTACATTCTGCATGCATACACCTATTTGGATGAAAGAGCCAACTAAAACAAGGGACCAGAACCTGGATAAATGTGGGGTATAAATTGATCAACTATATGTGTGCAGGATGTAACATAGGAATTACTCAACACACATACAAAGATCAAGCACTCACTGTTCAAGGAGTGTCTGTGCATTCACCGTAACCTGTGAACAGGGCTTAAGAGGTAGGTATTGACCACACCCAGTCATCCCTCTTTAATTGCACATTTTAAAATAACTCACATGCGCACAGTTCTGAAATCATACAAGGCAGCCTCAACTGAATGCAAAACCCCCCACAGATGACTGCTTACTTCTAAGACTAACATAAATAAAAGCTGACATTTTATTTGGTGAGCAGGTCATCATTTCTGTTCAGATGAAGGCACACGGGGAGAAGATGCATGACAACTGTCCAAGCTGACTTATTTTTGATGCTCTCTCAGAGTAAACTCCAGGCCCAATTTGCTATAAATGAATGATGCAGAGCCCATTAATGAACTGCAGCCACCAAGAGGAAAGACTACAGCAACTCTAGAGAGGAAAGCTGGTGCCTTATCAGATGGTGCCATGCTCTATTTGGTTGCAAAAGCACTGTGCATTTCCAATGCACTTTGAAACAGTGGCGCTCTTTGGCAGCTTCTCTAGCGGTCAATGAGTCTCAAGCAGAAGAACTTCTTGATGCGTTGTGAGTATATAATAGAGACTTTTGCATCTCTTCTGTCTCATCACATTGCTCTGGTACCCCAGAATGCAGACATCAGATATAACATGTGGCTAAAATTAAGGTTCAAAAGCTGAAACAGTGTTGGCATAGTGGACAGAATATTGGACTAGGGAGACTTGGGTTAAAATTCACCCTCTGCCATGAAGGTACCTGGATGACCCTTGGCCAGTCACACACTATCAACCAAACCTACCTCCCAAGATTGTTGTGGGATAAAATGGGGTGGAGGAGAACCATGTATGCGAGCCTGAGCTACTTGCAGAAGGGTAGGATCAGTGATTCCACAAAGGGTGACAATCGGTGCCATAAAACACACCAGTGGGTTCCCTGGAACATGTTTGATTCTTCAACAAAGTATCTTTTCCCCAACCCCAAGAGTCAGTCCTGACTTTCCTCCACATAATTGGAGGCATTTTTGGTACACTCCCCAGTTTTGGAACTCTGTTCCATTTGAAAAGCAGCTCACTTGATTTCTAGAATACAAGGGGGGAGGTTAAGCAAGGATTTTGTAGCCAAACATAAGCAGCCAGACTGCCCTAAAGAATGGAGAAAATCCACAGGTCCAGTATTTTTGTACAAGTGATGAAAATGAGGTCCAATAATTATATTCATCACATACACAGTTGAACAGGAAGCTAAATGGGATTAGAAAACTCAATCAAGGAGCTGCCTAATGACTCAAGGGCTCAGTTCAGAGATCACATGAAACCAGGGTTTAATTAAACCAACAAAGGTTTAGTGGGTCGCTTCTGAGTAGTCTTCCATTGTTAGTAGCCACTAGTCAGGTAGTCCTGCCATTGTGGGAAGGAGGGAGACATCCTTTCAGCTGGTGGAATGCAGGAGTCAAGGGGACCTCTAGTCTCACACTGATATACTATTGTATGTTCTGCTTCTTATCAATTTGCCTGACCTTGGGTTTCAAGCCACTGCCACAAAGGTGCTGAGAATGTATCTGGTCTAGGTTGTTTTCTTAAGCTAGTTCGCATGCACGCGCAATGTAACCATTGGTTAGGCATTAGACGGGGGGTAGTTCGAATGGGGTATAATTTAGAATGCTTTCTGTTTCCTGGTATCACTGACAAAGAGCTTGTACCTGTATCTCCAGCTTTGTCTTATTAAACACTATCTTTTGAAGAAGCCTGGTGTTTGAGTGACTAACTTTAGGAAGTTAGGGCTCAAATCAGGACCAGAAGCTGGTTTATTAACCACAGTTAGGTCTTAATGATGGGTTCTGAGTGGTGTACATTGCAGATCTACTGGCATAATCCTCATTCAGTCTAGGCTTGTTTCCCAGCTACACCCTCCAAGGGTAGAATCATAGAATCATAGAGTTGGAAGGGACCTCCAGATCATCTAGTCCAACCCCTTGCACAATGCAGGAAATTCACAAATACCTACCCCCCCTCACACATCCAATGACCCTTGTTCCATACCCATAAGATGACAAAAAACATCAAAATCTCCGGCCAAACTGGCCTGGAGAAAACTTGCTTCCTAACCCGAAAGTGGCAATCAGCATTTTCCTGGGCATCTACAGAAAGAAGGCAATGAAACTGCTTTTGTCAAAGCAAATCAGAATTCAAGGGATCGGCTGTGAGCTCAATTGTGGTTTCACAAACTAACCATAACTAAGTGTAATGTCTGAACTAAGCCAAGACATATTTCTAGCTTGACTCACATTGTCTCCCAGACTGCATTCCCTTGCTAACCCTGGCCATTCAGTTAAATCGATTACATTAAATTAGCTTATTATGTATTAACCATTACATACGAAAACCCATTTTCATTCTCCACTTGTACTTTCCAATAACACAAACTGGATATTTAAGCCTCACCAGGTGTCGTGCCTTTTTCAGAGCACAATGACATCAATGCTGCCCCCAAATTGAAAGGCCAAGCAACAGGAGAGCTACAAACCCCCAAGAGGTTTCCCACCATGTTTGACTCAGGCCATTGGTATTCAGCTGAAATGCTTTTCAGCATAACAAGCAGAATGGCAAAAGGCAGCTCGCCCACCCTAACTGGCCAAGCATCAGTCACAGTGGCCATTCCCCTCCAGCATGCACACATTTGCCCTATAGATTTTCTTCCCTATGCCTTCCAACACGCAGCACAAATCACATTGCAAAAGAAGAAGAAGAAAGGTGGCATTTTCGTTTAAGAGAGATGAAGGTCTCCGTTAAGCCACATCGCTGATTGATCCTTGGCGTCAGACGGAAAGCCGTCCCTAAGGGGTACCATTGGAGACCCTTAGCCTAGTTCCTCCTGCAGCACCACAGCAGTCAAAAGAGCTGTTCTAAAGAAAGGTGAAGGAGAGCAGATGAAGGGAAGAGCAAGCGGGAAGCAATGGAATGGGTGAATTTGCACCTCCCATTCGAGACCATTAAGGGAAGAGTGGAAATAGGAGGAAGATGAGTAGAATACCAATGAGTGGGGTGGATAGCCGGCTGACAGGGATTCAGTCTGCGCTGTGATTTAATTTAGAAAGGCAAGTGACAGATACTCAAGGAGAGAGGGAGGGCTGTGGCTCAGTGGTAGAGTCAGTTTGGTGTAGTGGTTAAGTGCACAGACTCTGATCTGGGAGAACCGGGTTTGATCCCCCACTCCTCCATATACAACTGCTGGTGTGACATTGGGTCAGTCATAAGAACTGGCACAGCTGTTCTTGAAAAAAGAGCAGTTTCTGTCAGAGCTCTCTCAGCCCCACCTACCTCACAGGGTGTCTGTTGTGGGAAGGGAAAGGAGCTTGTAAGCCGCTCTGAGATTCCCTTGGGTAGTGAAGGGTGGGGTATAAATCCAATCTCTTCTTCTTCTTCTTCTTCTTCTTCTTCTTCTTCTTCTTCTTCATCATCTTCTAAAGCACCTGGTTTTCACGCAGAAGGTCCCAGGTTCAAGCCCCAGTATCGCCAGTAGAAAGGACCAGGTGGTAGGTCATGTGAAAGACTTCTGACTGATCCTCTGGAGCGCAACCAGTCAGAGTTGATAAGGCAGCTTCATTTGTTCATTTTTGAGCTATGGCCCTGAACTATGAGTGCACAAAGGCAATGCAAGGCCAAAGCTCTGACTGAGCCCCACTGCTGGACCTCCTGATGGCACCTGGTATTTTTGGCCACTGTGTGACAAGAGTGTTGGACCGGATGGGCCATTGGCCTGATCCAACATTGGCTTCTCTTATGTTATTATGAGATCCTGGAGAGCTGTTGCACATCGGAGTAGTGAATACCTTGGTGGACCACAGGTCTGGCTCAGGATGCGGCAGCTCCATGTGTTCATTTTTGAGTTACAGCCCTGAACTAAGAGAACAGAAAGCAGGACACCACAAGATGAATGATAAAAAGGATCAGGCGGTCCTTTTGGGCAACCAGCACAGAAGACAAGAGCGGCATTTTGGCACCCTTTGGCTCAGCAGCAAGCCAGTAGTTAATCTGGCTGGACAATGAGTCAGCCAGCCAGCAGTTAGTCCACCTCCTGATTTGGAAAGAAACTCTGCAGAATGAACCCGCGCCCACGTGCAAACACACGCATACACAGCAAAAGGAAACAGCTCCCCTTCCACTGCCACTCCTTTCCCCAAGTTTGCCTAATACTGTCAATAAGACAGACAATAGCATGGTATTTAGTCTTCACAGAAACAAAAACTGACAACGCGCTGTATGGCAACTGCCTGCCGTGCTCCCGTTTCCTAACAACTCATAAGTTCTTCCACACTCCAATTTAGAGGCACTATAAAACCTGTCACCGCTGATGAGAAGTGCCACAAAGCTGCAATATCAGCAACTCGCATCATCAAATGGAATGCCAGCAAACCCACAGTGGGACACCTTAACTGTCAAGTTGTGGGTTGATATTTTTTCCCCTTTTGTTGATTTATGGGCGTGCTCTTCTTTTTAAGCACTTCCGAGCAAAGCCGGGAGCACTTTCCCCAATGCATTTCTTCCTGCTGGCGTAACCAGGGGACGGGAATGGGCAACAGAGGAACTTCCTTTGCCTCCGCTTCAGGCCTGAAACATAAGACTGACCCTGCAGGCCTCGTAATAGACAATACCTGGCAACAGCTGCCCATTCCAAGTAAATATAGACTCCCCAACTGCAATTCATAGGGTTGCCCACTCCAGGTTGAGAAATTCCTGGATATTTGGGGGACGGAGCCTGGGGAGGATGGGTTTTTTTTTAAGGGAAGAACCTCAGGGGCATATAATTCCCCTAAATTCACTCTCTACAGCAGCCATTTCCTCCTGGGGAACTGAACTCTGTAGTCTGGAGATCAGTTGAAATACCAGGAGATCTCCAGGCCCCACTTAGGAAACTCTTAACAGCTCACAACTTTCCAGCCTTGGTGCAGATCCAAGTCCAACACTAACCACTAGACCAAGCTGGCTCTGATAATTTACTGTAGGCCAGGGTTTACTCTCAGGCTGAGGCAGGTGATGCTCTGTATACTTGGTGCTTGGGGGAGGTCAACAGTGGGAGGGCTTCTAGTGTCCTGGCCCCACTGCTGGACCGCCTGATGGTACCTGATATTTTTGGCCACTGTGTGACAACAGAGTGTTGGACTGGATGGGCCATTGGCCTGATCCAACATTGGCTTCCCTTATGTTCTTATGTTAGTAGTAATAGGGTGTACCCTTCTTTTAATTCAGAGACCGGAAACGTTTGACAGCTGCCCCCATCCCCTGCGGAAGCCACGCTTCCGCTAGGGGGGGGAGCTATGCTTCAAAAACAGGGATGGGCAAGATGGCCGCCAGTATCAGCCCAGAAGGGAATGGAGGAGGCTGTGCTATGGGGCTGTTAGCAGCAGGGGGTTTGCAGTGGGGAGAAGGAGACTGGTACAATGGCAGCCATTTGTGTTGTTGTGCTTGGTGCAAAAACTTCAGGCTGTGGGGGCAGTAAAAGCAGAGAGAATATCCAGGGGGAGCAAGTGTACAAGTTTGTTTTTTTAACAAAGTGTTGTTGAAAAAGTGTGTTTGGTGTAAGTTCAAGCGCTTGGAATTTTCAGAATATCCCCCAGTTCTCTCTCACTGGAAACTCAGACAGGCAAGAAAGGGGGAGATTTCCACTCCCTGCTTGAAAAAAGGGAGAGCTGAAATCACTATGCCCCCCCCCATTGTTGTGCTTGGTGCAAAAACTTCAGGCGATAGGGAAAGTAAAGCAGAGAGAATTTCCAAGGGAAGCATGTGTGCAGTTTATTTATTTATTTATTTTTAACATGTGCTGAAATGTGTGTTTGGTGTAGGTTTCAAACTTTGCCGGCGCTCTCATGCTGGAGGCTCAGGCTGGCAAGAAAAGAAGAAAAAAGTTTTCCTCCTCTGCTTGAAAAAGGAGAGCTGAAATCACCATGCCCCCCCCTTCACCACCCACCTCCCCCCCGAGAAAAGGAAAGACTATTGATTCTAACGTATATCTACTAACAAAAAAAGCACATTTTGCAGACTGTGAAAATTGGGCACAACAACACTCTTTTTCCTTGGGTTGTGTGTATTTTTGCTTGTTTGTGTATTATGTCTTTGAAATTTCCAAGTCTTTTTTTGTTAGGAAGAACTTTTTGGAAGAAAAATGCAACTATTTTAAAATCTGGCTTGGTAAGGAACTATTGTAACATCTCAAGATTCTAATTTACATTTTACAGGTTCCTCTGCCTGACTTCTAGAAAAGTATCCTGCATAACTACACACAGTACAGAAAGCAAAAAGATGACATGACTTACTGTATATTAGTTTTTCTTGAGAGAGAGGCTCCCCTATGCAGCTTAGGCGTGGGGGGTGAAATGCAGACTTTTCCTAGAGGCTGCAAAGAACTTTTTAAAATTTCCAAGTCTTTTTTTGTTAGGAAGAACTTTTTTGGAAGAAAAACACAACTATTTTAAAATCTGGTTTGGTAAGGAACTATCGTAACATCTCAAGACTCTAATTTACATTTTACAGGTTCCTCTGCCTAACTTCTAGAAAGTATCCTCTTCTAGAAAAGTACCCTGCATAACTACACACACAGTACAGAAAGCAAAAAGATGACATGACTTACTGAATATTAGTTTTTCCAGACCCTGCAAAAAGCCCAAAACAAAAACTTTTTCCAAAAAGGCTTGCCCCCCACCACCCCCACCACCGTCAACAGCCACACAACATTTAAAAAATAAAAAAAAAAACAAGGCAGAGTTTTTCAGTATAAAATATTCAGCTTCATGATGGTGCACCGGTAACATTCCTGCTCTGTGTAAGAAGCACTGTGTTTTGTTCAGGGATTTCAGTTAACAATAAGAGATTTTCTAAAAGTTGGGTGTGCGGTTGGTGATTGATCGCTGTTCAGAGCTATCTATGATGTCCATCTGGCATTAGAGGTAACCGGACAAACAGGAGATGATGTCACTGCTGCTCCAACCTGAAAACAGGATATGCCAACACAGGTGTCCAAAGTGAATGCGAAAAACAGGAAAATTACATCATTTTAAAAGATTGGAGGGGGGGGATTTTTATATCTCTCCACTGATTTCACTCAAAATGTGTGTCACAGTTTAAAAAAACTGTTTTATTTAAGATATGAGAATGTTTAAGCACACTGATCATTTATACCAATATTCAGTATCTCTGGTGAATAAAGGTTAATCACATATGATTGTGGCATAATAGCACGAGGCATTTTAGGGTCCCCACTGGTCAGAACCCACCTACAATGTGTGAAGGAGAGAATGACATTGATACTGCACACACACCCCAAATACCAGCACATGTATTTTGAGACAGGGACAATATAAGGAGAAAATGTGGCCTTCCCTTGAAACTAAAAGGCCACCATTGTGTTCATGCCCACCCTCTTTCCCTTCTGTGTGAAGTGAAATAAATCATAGGGGAATTGCAATAAACAATACACTGGTCCCGCAGTGTGCGCCGTGGGTATAGAGGACCCCAGCCTTCTAGGAGAGGTCAGGGGGAATGTCCCGAGGCGGCACGTGCGATTTGGGGGCTGTAGGAGCTGTTTTGGTGATTTTAGCCTACGCCGACCCTGCGAGGTAGAACACCCAAGCGGCACCTGGTTTCATTTCGGGGTATCGAGTGACCCCTCAGCGGTCTCATCTTGACGACGGGAACGTCTGGGCGCCATTTTGGGGGGCAACAGGGGGTACCCCCAAAATTTCGATTTTGGGGCGCCCTCCTCCGTCACGCGGTGGAGTGTCTGGTGACATTTAAACGCACCAATGAGCAGCGGAAGGGGGTGGTTCCAGGGTAGCAGAGATAAAAGGGGCAGGCCGCGCTGCACACCTCTCCACGCTATCTTTAAAAAGCTACCAGCTTTCACATTCCTCTCTGCCAGAAGCAAAGAATGGATTATTAGGATCTGAACACACACCCGCAGCATTCCAGCTTCCTAAAAGGCACACAGATTAAAACTACAATCACTTTAAAACAAGTATAATCACATCTATAACACAGGTGTTATCATTACGCCTATGCAGGGGAATGAATGCGATCTGTACATTCCTTCTGACAAAGTTAATACAGCTGCCCCCCACCCCCCAAAAAAAACCTGAAAGAAGACATATTGCTTTGCAGCACATGAACATCGGTTTTATGAAAGTGTATTTTATTTGCTGTAGCTTCCGACAGCTCATGTTAAGTTTTATATCACAGCAAAATGCTTATGTAAAATGCCTCTGAGCGTGTACACGGGGCTGAGTTTCCCGAGTACTTCACCCCTCCCCCCATGTGTGCATGTTAGCATGAGCAAAGATCCAGGTTCGCAGGCAGGAGTTTGAAACACAGGCATCTCTCTTAAACAGGAAAACTTTATCTGCTACAAGTTATTAAACTAGAGCACAAGATAAAGGGAAATGACAGTTGTGTCTACTAGGTACACAGATTTAAGGAAAGAAACAGCAAAATCATATCACCAAGCTAAACATAACAGTACAGTAGTTACCAACACACCTTGCCACAGATGTTCATGGAGCAAATACATACCCCCCCCCCAATTTTGGGATTCCATCTACAAGCAGAACAGATACCCTATCCAATTAAGCGTGTTGTAAATCACATGTGCTTTGTTACAGTAAACTGGGAAAGACTGTGTGCAATTTAATTTAATGTGTCATGACATACAGGTGGTAACACAATGTCACGGGTATTTCTCAAAATATAAAAGCATATACCAGAATCTGCACTGCCCAAATACTGGTTTGGGCCATCAAATAAATTCTTTTTTCCCTTCCACAGTTGTTTCAACAAAGGTAACAATATGACATTCATGATGTTCACAGACTTTTGCTTCAAAAGGTGGCTTTTGAATTAGAACATAGAAGAAGTTTACACGTTAGAAGATTACTACACATTCAGGCGTATGTAGGAATGTACTTATTTGGGACAAAGCCTGGCAAATTTTATCCAGCAACATTTTTTCATTTTGTTACCTCAACTGAAATACCTTCGGTATCCAAGGGTTAAATTTTCTTATTCTTCAGATTGCTTATCCTATTTGATTACAATGCATGAGAGAGGGTGGAATCTGGCCTATTTTATCACGAATTAGGAGTACCAATCTAATATGTTCCAGGTCCCTTATACAAAGAACCAAGCGTGGGGGAAAATATGACAGGATTCACAGCAAGCACCACACTGCCTCCAACCCAGCCTTTTTGCCTTCCTCTTCTATAATTCACAATATATTCTTTTACACAAAATGATTCCTGAAACAACTTTCATGAGTGAGCTCACGGGGAAAGTTTCAGCTGAATACAACACAAATTATTGAGATTACACTTAGTCAGCGTGTGATGCCGGCTCACCCTACCTCTTTCTGGGGCATTCATGGCTGAACCCCTGTGTCTTTGTGAGGTTACCAAAGTTTCAAGTCCCTCGACACTTTGGCTGTAAATGGGGTCTCAGTGGGAGGAGGGGGGACAGGATCCTCACAGGGGATTAATTTGACTCTATAAGGGCTTCTTACCTATTTTATTAAAATTTCCATTCAAAAGTGGTAATATCAAAGTTGAACAATAGTCGTGTAAATAATTATTTCATATTATTGTAAAAGATTTTGTATGTTATCTGAATTTTGCTGATGTGCACGATTGTCAAAAGATTATCAGTACTGAAAATTCTGAAGATTTCGGAGATATTTAAACACATTTTATGACGGATTACAAATTGTTATCGTGGAATGTAAACGGACATAATTCACCTAATAAAAGAAAAGTAGTGAATTATTGGCTACAAAAGCAGAAATCTAATATCATCTGTCTACAAGAAACCCATATAAAAAGTCGGGACAATAAATATTTGATCAACAAAAAATTGGGAGAAGAATTTTATTCTTTGGCAGAGAAAAAAAATAAAGGAGTTGTGATTTACATAAATAAAAATCGGAACCTAAACAAGTTTTCACAGATAAAGAAAGGAGATATGTGGCTGTTGAGATCACATTACTTCAAAAAAGTCACTGGTTGTTAATTTGTATGCTCCTGATGGAGCCAAAGAGAACTTTTTCAAGGACTTGTTGAGGGAATTGGACCAGGTGCATTATGACCAGATAATTCTAGCTGGAGATTTCAATGGTACTGTTAATAATAAATTGGACAGAAAATCACAAAAGGGGGATGAGAAGATTGGAAAGTTACCTCAAATCTTTTTAAATTGATTGAACAAGAAAAGTTGGAAGATGTATGGAGAAAATGGAATCCAAAAAATTAAAGACTTTACCTTTTATTCTAACCGACACAAATCCTTCTCAAGAATAGATATGATTTGGATGTCGAGTGAAATTGCATTAAAAACCCAGAAGGTGGAAATTTTGCCAAAGACTAATTCAGATCACAACCCGTTAATTTGGATATTAAAAGAAAAGGCGAAGCAATATCATTGGAGAATTAATGAAGATTTACTGGATAAGACGAAATTAGTAGAAACATTGCGGAAAGAAACTCGTTTTTTTAAAAAAATGAATTTAAACCAAGATGTTAATATACAGACAGTTTGGGATGCCTACAAATCGGTGATGAGAGGAGTACTGATTTCAGTGAATGCAGCCGACAAAAAAAATAAATAAATAAAAATTTGAAACAACAGAAAGAGTTGCAGGAAAAAATTCAACAAAAAGAAAATGAGTTGAAACGGAGATCCGGCAAAAAGAAACTTCTTAAGGAAATTCAAATCTTACAAGAACAATTAAAGGTGATGCTGAACAGAGAACTGTATTGGAACTTAAAGAAATTGCAGCAAAAATCTTTTGAAGGAGCAAACGAACCAGGGAAGTATTTGGCATGGCAATTGAAAAATCGAAGGGAGAGAAGGACAATAACCAAGATAACGGAAGAAGGTAAAGAAATTGTAGACAGGAATGGAATAAAAAGAGACTTCTACAAATATTATGCAAAATTATTTCAAAAAAAGAATATTGACCCAGCAAAAATTAAAAATTATTTGGACAAAGTAATTTTACCTGGGATGGATAGCAAAACTAAGGAAATGCTGAATGGTCCAATACAGTTCTCTGTTCAGCATCACCTTTAATTGTTCTTGTAAGATTTGAATTTCCTTAAGAAGTTTCTTTTTGCCGGATCTCCGTTTCAACTCATTTTCTTTTTGTTGAATTTTTTCCTGCAACTCTTTCTGTTGTTTCAAATTTTTATTTATTTATTTTTTTTTTTTGTCGGCTGCATTCACTGAAATCAGTACTCCTCTCATCACCGATTTGTAGGCATCCCAAACTGTCTGTATATTAACATCTTGGTTTAAATTCATTTTTTTAAAAAAACGAGTTTCTTTCCGCAATGTTTCTACTAATTTCGTCTTATCCAGTAAATCTTCATTAATTCTCCAATGATATTGCTTCGCCTTTTCTTTTAATATCCAAATTAACGGGTTGTGATCTGAATTAGTCTTTGGCAAAATTTCCACCTTCTGGGTTTTTAATGCAATTTCACTCGACATCCAAATCATATCTATTCTTGAGAAGGATTTGTGTCGGTTAGAATAAAAGGTAAAGTCTTTAATTTTTTGGATTCCATTTTCTCCATACATCTTCCAACTTTTCTTGTTCAATCAATTTAAAAAGATTTGAGGTAACTTTCCAATCTTCTCATCCCCCTTTTGTGATTTTCTGTCCAATTTATTATTAACAGTACCATTGAAATCTCCAGCTAGAATTATCTGGTCATAATGCACCTGGTCCAATTCCCTCAACAAGTCCTTGAAAAAGTTCTCTTTGGCTCCATCAGGAGCATACAAATTAACAACCAGTGACTTTTTTGAAGTAATGTGATCTCAACAGCCACATATCTCCTTTCTTTATCTGTGAAAACTTGTTTAGGTTCCGATTTTTATTTATGTAAATCACAACTCCTTTATTTTTTTTCTCTGCCAAAGAATAAAATTCTTCTCCCAATTTTTTGTTGATCAAATATTTATTGTCCCGACTTTTTATATGGGTTTCTTGTAGACAGATGATATTAGATTTCTGCTTTTGTAGCCAATAATTCACTACTTTTCTTTTATTAGGTGAATTATGTCCGTTTACATTCCACGATAACAATTTGTAATCCGTCATAAAATGTGTTTAAATATCTCCGAAATCTTCAGAATTTTCAGTACTGATAATCTTTTGACAATCGTGCACATCAGCAAAATTCAGATAACATACAAAATCTTTTACAATAATATGAAATAATTATTTACACGACTATTGTTCAACTTTGATATTACCACTTTTGAATGGAAATTTTAATAAAATAGGTAAGAAGCCCTTATAGAGTCAAATTAATCCCCTGTGAGGATCCTGTCCCCCCTCCTCCCACTGAGACCCCATTTACAGCCAAAGTGTCGAGGGACTTGAAACTTTGGTAACCTCACAAAGACACAGGGGTTCAGCCATGAATGCCCCAGAAAGAGGTAGGGTGAGCCGGCATCACACGCTGACTAAGTGTAATCTCAATAATTTGTGTTGTATTCAGCTGAAACTTTCCCCGTGAGCTCACTCATGAAAGTTGTTTCAGGAATCATTTTGTGTAAAAGAATATATTGTGAATTATAGAAGAGGAAGGCAAAAAGGCTGGGTTGGAGGCAGTGTGGTGCTTGCTGTGAATCCTGTCATATTTTCCCCCACGCTTGGTTCTTTGTATAAGGGACCTGGAACATATTAGATTGGTACTCCTAATTCGTGATAAAATAGGCCAGATTCCACCCTCTCTCATGCATTGTAATCAAATAGGATAAGCAATCTGAAGAATAAGAAAATTTAACCCTTGGATACCGAAGGTATTTCAGTTGAGGTAACAAAATGAAAAAATGTTGCTGGATAAAATTTGCCAGGCTTTGTCCCAAATAAGTACATTCCTACATACGCCTGAATGTGTAGTAATCTTCTAACGTGTAAACTTCTTCTATGTTCTAATTCAAAAGCCACCTTTTGAAGCAAAAGTCTGTGAACATCATGAATGTCATATTGTTACCTTTGTTGAAACAACTGTGGAAGGGAAAAAAGAATTTATTTGATGGCCCAAACCAGTATTTGGGCAGTGCAGATTCTGGTATATGCTTTTATATTTTGAGAAATACCCGTGACATTGTGTTACCACCTGTATGTCATGACACATTAAATTAAATTGCACACAGTCTTTCCCAGTTTACTGTAACAAAGCACATGTGATTTACAACACGCTTAATTGGATAGGGTATCTGTTCTGCTTGTAGATGGAATCCCAAAATTGGGGGGGGGTATGTATTTGCTCCATGAACATCTGTGGCAAGGTGTGTTGGTAACTACTGTACTGTTATGTTTAGCTTGGTGATATGATTTTGCTGTTTCTTTCCTTAAATCTGTGTACCTAGTAGACACAACTGTCATTTCCCTTTATCTTGTGCTCTAGTTTAATAACTTGTAGCAGATAAAGTTTTCCTGTTTAAGAGAGATGCCTGTGTTTCAAACTCCTGCCTGCGAACCTGGATCTTTGCTCATGCTAACATGCACACATGGGGGGAGGGGGTGAAGTACTCGGGAAACTCAGCCCCGTGTACACGCTCAGAGGCATTTTACATAAGCATTTTGCTGTGATATAAAACTTAACATGAGCTGTCGGAAGCTACAGCAAATAAAATACACTTTCATAAAACCGATGTTCATGTGCTGCAAAGCAATATGTCTTCTTTCAGGTTTTTTTGGGGGTGGGGGGCAGCTGTATTAACTTTGTCAGAAGGAATGTACAGATCGCATTCATTCCCCTGCATAGGCGTAATGATAACACCTGTGTTATAGATGTGATTATACTTGTTTTAAAGTGATTGTAGTTTTAATCTGTGTGCCTTTTAGGAAGCTGGAATGCTGCGGGTGTGTGTTCAGATCCTAATAATCCATTCTTTGCTTCTGGCAGAGAGGAATGTGAAAGCTGGTAGCTTTTTAAAGATAGCGTGGAGAGGTGTGCAGCGCGGCCTGCCCCTTTTATCTCTGCTACCCTGGAACCACCCCCTTCCGCTGCTCATTGGTGCGTTTAAATGTCACCAGACACTCCACCGCGTGACGGAGGAGGGCGCCCCAAAATCGAAATTTTGGGGGTACCCCCTGTTGCCCCCAAAATGGCGCCCAGACGTTCCCGTCGTCAAGATGAGACCGCTGAGGGGTCACTCGATACCCCGAAATGAAACCAGGTGCCGCTTGGGTGTTCTACCTCGCAGGGTCGGCGTAGGCTAAAATCACCAAAACAGCTCCTACAGCCCCCAAATCGCACGTGCCGCCTCGGGACATTCCCCCTGACCTCTCCTAGAAGGCTGGGGTCCTCTATACCCACGGCGCACACTGCGGGACCAGTGTATTGTTTATTGCAATTCCCCTATGATTTATTTCACTTCACACAGAAGGGAAAGAGGGTGGGCATGAACACAATGGTGGCCTTTTAGTTTCAAGGGAAGGCCACATTTTCTCCTTATATTGTCCCTGTCTCAAAATACATGTGCTGGTATTTGGGGTGTGTGTGCAGTATCAATGTCATTCTCTCCTTCACACATTGTAGGTGGGTTCTGACCAGTGGGGACCCTAAAATGCCTCGTGCTATTATGCCACAATCATATGTGATTAACCTTTATTCACCAGAGATACTGAATATTGGTATAAATGATCAGTGTGCTTAAACATTCTCATATCTTAAATAAAACAGTTTTTTTAAACTGTGACACACATTTTGAGTGAAATCAGTGGAGAGATATAAAAATCCCCCCCCCTCCAATCTTTTAAAATGATGTAATTTTCCTGTTTTTCGCATTCACTTTGGACACCTGTGTTGGCATATCCTGTTTTCAGGTTGGAGCAGCAGTGACATCATCTCCTGTTTGTCCGGTTACCTCTAATGCCAGATGGACATCATAGATAGCTCTGAACAGCGATCAATCACCAACCGCACACCCAACTTTTAGAAAATCTCTTATTGTTAACTGAAATCCCTGAACAAAACACAGTGCTTCTTACACAGAGCAGGAATGTTACCGGTGCACCATCATGAAGCTGAATATTTTATACTGAAAAACTCTGCCTTGTTTTTTTTATTATTTTTTAAATGTTGTGTGGCTGTTGACGGTGGTGGGGGTGGTGGGGGGCAAGCCTTTTTGGAAAAAGTTTTTGTTTTGGGCTTTTTGCAGGGTCTGGAAAAACTAATATTCAGTAAGTCATGTCATCTTTTTGCTTTCTGTACTGTGTGTGTAGTTATGCAGGGTACTTTTCTAGAAGAGGATACTTTCTAGAAGTTAGGCAGAGGAACCTGTAAAATGTAAATTAGAGTCTTGAGATGTTACGATAGTTCCTTACCAAACCAGATTTTAAAATAGTTGTGTTTTTCTTCCAAAAAAGTTCTTCCTAACAAAAAAAGACTTGGAAATTTTAAAAAGTTCTTTGCAGCCTCTAGGAAAAGTCTGCATTTCACCCCCCACGCCTAAGCTGCATAGGGGAGCCTCTCTCTCAAGAAAAACTAATATACAGTAAGTCATGTCATCTTTTTGCTTTCTGTACTGTGTGTAGTTATGCAGGATACTTTTCTAGAAGTCAGGCAGAGGAACCTGTAAAATGTAAATTAGAATCTTGAGATGTTACAATAGTTCCTTACCAAACCAGATTTTAAAATAGTTGCATTTTTCTTCCAAAAAAGTTCTTCCTAACAAAAAAAGACTTGGAAATTTCAAAGACATAATACACAAACAAGCAAAAATACACACAACCCAAGGAAAAAGAGTGTTGTTGTGCCCAATTTTCACAGTCTGCAAAATGTGCTTTTTTTGTTAGTAGATATACGTTAGAATCAATAGTCTTTCCTTTTCTCGGGGGGGGAGGTGGGTGGTGAAGGGGGGGCATGGTGATTTCAGCTCTCCTTTTTCAAGCAGAGGAGGAAAACTTTTTTCTTCTTTTCTTGCCAGCCTGAGCCTCCAGCATGAGAGCGCCGGCAAAGTTTGAAACCTACACCAAACACACATTTCAGCACATGTTAAAAATAAATAAATAAATAAACTGCACACATGCTTCCCTTGGAAATTCTCTCTGCTTTACTTTCCCTATCGCCTGAAGTTTTTGCACCAAGCACAACAATAGGGGGGGGCATAGTGATTTCAGCTCTCCCTTTTTTCAAGCAGGGAGTGGAAATCTCCCCCTTTCTTGCCTGTCTGAGTTTCCAGTGAGAGAGAACTGGGGGATATTCTGAAAATTCCAAGCGCTTGAACTTACACCAAACACACTTTTTCAACAACACTTTGTTAAAAAAACAAACTTGTACACTTGCTCCCCCTGGATATTCTCTCTGCTTTTACTGCCCCCACAGCCTGAAGTTTTTGCACCAAGCACAACAACACAAATGGCTGCCATTGTACCAGTCTCCTTCTCCCCACTGCAAACCCCCTGCTGCTAACAGCCCCATAGCACAGCCTCCTCCATTCCCTTCTGGGCTGATACTGGCGGCCATCTTGCCCATCCCTGTTTTTGAAGCATAGCTCCCCCCCCTAGCGGAAGCGTGGCTTCCGCAGGGGGATGGGGGCAGCTGTCAAACGTTTCCGGTCTCTGAATTAAAAGAAGGGTACACCCTATTACTATTTATGTTCTTACAGGGTTCCTCAATATAACACTCATGGGTGCCATGGCACCTACCTGTACATCCCCCAGCACCTGCCAAGCTTTTCAGAAAGTTGGCAGGGCCACTGTAAAGCAGCACTTCTTACTGGCTGCCCTCATTCAAATAAAAGCCACTGGAGGATCAGGATGACTGGTAAGCACCTGGGTTTCTGCTTCAACCCCTTTTCATTCGCCCTTCTTTTTCTCCCTTCCTCTCCCTCAGGATTTCGCTCATTTCTTTTTATTCCCCCATCTCTTTCTCCCTCCCCTTTCTGGGCATTCCTTCATTTCTTTTTATTCCCCTTCTGTGATTCTTCTGCAAAGTGAGGAGGGAGGTATTGTGTTTGGCTCCACCTCCTGCACCAGGCATGTTGGGTTTGTCTCCACCTCCTACATCAGCCATTTTGGCTCAGCACTCACCCCCCCTTCTCAAAATTCCAGAACTACCCACAGACTCAAAAGGTTGGGGATCCCTGCTGTAGGCAGTATTCTAGACTACCTCTCCCTGATGGCCACCTACAAATCCCACCAGGCTTAATAACCAGGAGAGAACCATGGGCAGTCTTGTCTCCAGGTGATAGTTCCAAGTTGGGATGGTTTTGTTAGGCGCAGGTTGGTTAAATTTCTCTTCTTCATAGGCCTAGGTGCAATCCAATCAAACCACGGCCTATCTGAGCCCAATTACAGCACCTGTCCCTTATTTCAAATCTAAGAGAATCATTTTTCTATTAGTCCGCAGGATTGCGTCTTCTGTTTTGTAGGGCTTTTTAAAAGATTCAGCGCTGTTAGCTTTCCCTCTGAACAAGGTGAGTCTCTCTTAAACTCAACACATTTTGTCACTGTTTGCTCTGACTGACCTTAATTTAATCTGATTTTACAAAATCATTGCTCAGGGGGCCGTTAAAAAATCTTGTTGCTAACTATACCCACTCTCATTTTTGGCCTTGGAGAGCTTCCACTGCATCAAGGAAAATTTGCTTATGGAAACACCATAGGAATTATCATTAAAAAAAAAAAGTAATTGATTTGTAATTATCATCGGGGAGGGAACACCTTCACTAACCTAATTGTAAAATATATTGTTCCTTTCAAGTCTTAATGTATTGCCTCTAGTGATTCCCCATTTAGACGCCGACAGACTACAGTAAATAGAATGACAGCAGGAAGCCTGGGAAAAGAGAGTTACCCACTTCTCTGTGTAATAAAGGATGTTCTCTTTTTGACTATTGTTCAGTCCATTAGTGCAATGCCTGGATGTTTTTCTCACTGTGGGATACAGACCAGGTGTCACGGTTTCCATGCAGGACCATATTTTGCGATAAACCCAACGTGCTGTAAATTTCCCACCATCTGTTCGTCTCTGTTATGCAAAGAATTGCCGCCTAATCTGCATTTCTTCTCCACTTTCCATACGCACATGGTATTTCATCTCCTCCAACGTTTAGAAATAGATCACCCAATATGTATAACACCTCAAACAGCTTCCAATAAATCTTCTAGCTGCCTATGGACTTGAGGCTATTCATTTTACCCACTTGCATTGCTGGCTTCTCTGGCAGGAAGTCTTAGGAAAATCTTTGCAAGCTGAGTGAAATCTGGGCTGACTCGTTTCCTTGTTTGCTACATTATTTTATCCAGGTTGGGGTCAGAAGCATGAGCCTTTTGCCGAGAGCTGAAGGGCAGGGCCGGCTTGCTAACTAGGCAAACTAGGCGTTTGCCTAGGGTGGCTGGCCCTTAGAGGCGCCAAACTGCACCCGCCCCCCCCGCCAAAAGCCCTGCTTGCATCTAGTCTCTGACCGGGGGACCGCCGCCTCCGCCACCTCTTTCACCCCGAGTCCGGCACCCAGAAGCAGTCGGGGAAGGAAGCGAGGAGGGAGGGAGGCCACCCCCCGCTGCGTTTGGGGCCTGTCCTGAGGTGCAAGTGGCCTGCAGGGCAGGGAGGAGGTGGACAGTGCCGCCTGAAGAGCCAGCGGCAGGGCGGCTCAGGTAGGCGTGTGTGGTGCATAGAGGAGGCTGCAGCAGACCCGCTGCTGCTTCCTCCTACGAAACGGGCCTGCTCAGACCGGACGACTCCTCCACACCGCCCTCGGTGAGTCTTCTTGGTGCCACCCCCGCAGGAAGCGAGGGGACAGGGCGCACACAGCTGGGGGGTCCCGGTCCCCCGGGGGGAAGGAGAGACAGGGGAAGCAGGCAGGGGGGAAAGAAAAAACAGAAGGGCCACACTCAGAAGAGCCTTGTAGCCCCCTCTCCCCCCCACTCGATGCGCCCAGCTTAGCACCCGGCTTGAGCGCTGGATAGGCACATGGCACCGGGGGGACACACAAGGTGGGGGGGATGCCACAAGGCAGCCTTGCCTGGGGGGTCGCTAGTTTCGCCTAGGGCACCAAAAAACCTCAGGCCAGCCCTGCTGAAGGGGGTCTTGACTCTTTAGGGTTGGCATCTCCAGTTGGGAGATTCATGGAGATCTGGAGGGTGGGGTCTAGAGATGGTGGGGTTTGGGAAGGGGTCAAGGAGGGACTTCAGCACGGTCTGGTGCCACAGACTCCACCCTTCAAAGTAGTAATATTGTCCGTCTGGAGATCAGTTGCAATTTCAGGAGATCTGCAGGCCCCACCTGAAGGGTGGCAACCCTAATCATGACCAAAATGGAACAAAAATGGAAACGTTTGATGATTCTCGACACTGGCCCACATTACAAACTTGTCATAGGTGCCATTCAACGTCACATACAATACATGGAGCACTCAAAGCCACCATGGTGTAGTGGTTAAGAGCAGCAGCCTCTGATCTGGAGAACCAGGTTTGATTTGCCACTGCTCCACATGAAGTAGAGTTCCCAGCCTCCAGGTGGTGGCTTGAGATCTCCCGCCATTACAGCTGATCTCCAGGTGACAGAGATCAGTTCCCCTGGAGAAAATGGCCACTTTGGAAGTTGGGGCTCTCTGTCATTATGCCCCAAACCCCGCCCTCCTCAGGCTCCACCCCCCAAATCTCCAAGTATTTCCCAATCCAGAGCTGGCAACCCTAACATGAACCTTGGGCCAGTCACAGTTCTCTTGGCCCCACCTGCCTCACATGGTGCCTGTTGTGGCGAACGGAAGGGAAGGAGATTGTAAACTGCTTTGAGACGCCTTCAGGTAGAGAAAAGTGGGGTATAAAAGCCTAGCCTCCTCCTTTCTGTCTTCAAAAATGCTACAGTATTATTGTAGCAGAAGACAAGCCAGGCATCCCTTCACTTTATATGACTGACTGCTTGTCGTCAAGATATATTCCTAGGTTCCAATTCGCACAGTTACTCTCTTGTGAGACGAGAATTCCATGATGGAGTGTTTATTACATTTCTTCACTGCTCTAATGATCAGCTTAATGAGATGAGGAAGGAGGAGCGAACTCCATTCGCTTCCATTGCCCGATGTGTCTCCACAGCATTTTTTAAAGAAACAGCCTGCTCAGTTCCCAAATTCCTTTTTTAAAATATATATATATATTGCTTTCTTTATATAATAGATTTGCTGGGAGCGATCGGTGCATAAGGAGAGATTTCCCTAAAGGTTGACAGTTACGAGGTATTCTTAACTCTTTTTTCCTCCTTCATTATAGCCCATCACCTGCTAAATTGGACTTGAAGGAGAAACAAAGGATTTCATTTAACGTCAGTTCTTTGGGAGGCATTCTGAAAATGGCTTAACTTTCACTTTTCCAATCCAGGATAAAACTTTTGTAATTTCACGATTATGACAAACGGGATCAGAAATGTATCCTTTGGGCTCTTTTACAAGTAAGAAGGCTCTGAACAGGATGTTCTCTTAGTAGCACACTGTGTAATCTCATTAACTTTGGTGGGGTGGGGGACATAGCCACAACCCCACGTATACGGGATTAAAATGCAAGGGAAGCTTTCTGACAGGCTTGGGCTCAGGATCTCTATTTTAAGCAGCTATTATTTACGTGACATTTTTATAATTCTTAATATTTAAAGAGCCTTTTCTGAGCTGATGGGATTCCTACAACCCCGATTTCTTGGCCAACGAGGCTCAACAAAGGTAGTTTAGAAAACACTGCATGCAATTAAAACATAAATATAAGCTGAATATCTTCCAGTAAGAGAGTCAGTTTGGTGTAGTGGTTAGGAGCATGGCTTCTAATCTGGGAGAACCGGGTCTGATTCCCCACTCCTCCATATACAGCTGCTGGGGTCACCTTGGGTCAGTTACAAGTTCTCTCAGAGCTGTTCTCTCAAGGGCAGTTCTCAAAAGAGCTCTCTCAGCCCCACCTACTTCACAGGGTGTCTGCTTTGGGGAGGGGAAGGGAAAGGAGATTTGTAAACCGCTCTGAGACTCCTTCGGGTAGTGAAGGGCAGGGTGTAAATCCAATCTCCTCCTCCTCCTCCTCCTCCTCTTCTTCTTCTTCTTCTTCTTCTTCTTCTTCTTCCTTCCAATCAACACACAAGAAAAGTGCAAACGCAACAAGTGGGTTGGCTCCAACCAGCTTTTCTGCTGATGTAGAAAAAAAAGAAGGAATGGTGCCCTCTGACTGCTAAGATGCTGATGCTGAGAATCATTGGACCTGCACGGACAAAGCCATGTGGAACAACGGATATAGTAAGGAGGGGAACTGGGCAAGAGTGAGTGAAAAGGCAGCTGGATCCAACCCCACACACTGAAAGCTTGAGTCTAGGGTTGCCAACTCCACCTTGGGAAATTCCTGCAATTTGAGGGATGGTGTCTGGGGATGGCAGAGTTTGAGAAGGAAGCTCAGCAAGGATGTGATACCACAGAGTCCACCCTTCATCCAAAGAGTGATTAACACATGGAATTCAGTGCCACAGGAGGTGGTGGCAGCTACAAGCATGGACAGCTTCAAGAGAGAATTGGATAAGCATATGGAGCAGAGGTCCATCAGTGGCTATTTAGCCACAAGGTATAGATAGGAACTCTCAGTCTGGGGCAAGTGATGCTCTGTATTCTTGGTGCTTGGGGGTGGGCACTGGTGGACCTCCTGATGGCACCTGGGATTTTTGGCCACTGTGTGATAGAGTTTTGGACATGATGGGCCATTGGCTTGATCCAACATTGGCTTCTTTTATGTTCTTATGTTCAGAAGCAGCCATTGTTTCCAGGGGAATTGATCTCTGTATTCTGAGAAAACTCCAGGCCCCACCTGGAGGCTGGCAATCCTAGACCCAAATGCCTGCTGCCTGGCACAGCAGACAGTACTCAGTTATAGGATGGCTTTGGTATAATGTCCTGTACTGCAGCTGCTGGGCATCCCGGCATTTTCTCCTTTCCACTGCCTTGTGTAGAGAAGGAGACATGGCTACAGTTCCATCCCAAGCATTCACCATGAGAACGTCCACAGCATCTTCACGAACAGCCCACTTGAAGTCAAGAAAAAGGTTAAAAATGAAAGCACTGAAGTTTAAAATGCAAGTTGTACTGCTGGGTTAAAGGTGGCCTCCCGCTATGATTCGTCGGTGCGTTGTGAAAAGAACATTACACCTACACATTAATTGTGTTGCCTTCACATGCTTTCTGACCCAAACAGCTGATTTCTTCCTGTAGTTCTGCTTTTCAAAGAAAAATCCTGGCTAAGCAAACTGAATAAACGTTGGGGTATTTTTCCCTCTTCCATACACTGCAAAAAAAAACAAAACCCAAAACCTTGAAGCAAAGAAGGTTATCCATCCACATCAAATGAGACAGTGATAGAATTATTTCCCAGGAGCACCATTTGGGAAAGGACAGCTCACACACACCCCTCCATTTTAAACCACATGTGACTATACTCTAGAAGCAACTTGTAGTTCTAGACATCTCACAGGTTCTGAACGCCAGGAGGCTATGTTATAAACCACTGTTTAAAATATTTATATCTCCCAGTCTTGGTTCCCCAGAGGTGGCATCCGATCCATAAAACAAGTTATCAATGAAGCAGGCAATCCAATGACAATACAATAAAATGTATCCCTACAATTATCCCTTCTAAAACCTATAGTATTAAAATATTTAATATCCTATACAAAATAAAAGTTATAGTGGTGAGAGCAATCAAAAGGAAGGAAATAATCAGTTCCTGCCTCTCCAAAAATTCTCAGTATAAAGAGGCCACCCATTTACCCACCTGGGGCTGAAGTTACCAGCCTCCAGCTCCAGTTTTCCAGCTCCTGAGAAATTGACAAGCAGGGAGGAAAATGGCCTCCATGTAGTGAAGGCCTAGGAATTTCCCCTCATCTCTATGCTAAAGATCATAGGGACTCGGGAGACAGCCTGGAGCATCACCCAGAAGTGCTATCACATCCAGTGTTCCCTCTAAGCTGAGTTAGTGTGAGCTAGCTCATAGTTTTTTAGCTTCCAGATCACACATTTTTGTCTTAGCTCAGGAAGGATGGCTCCAGAGCAAACTAATTTATGCAGTTGCCAAATAGCTCACTCACAACTTTAATGCCAGGAGCTCACAAAGTAGAATCTTTGCTCACAAGATTCCACAGCTTAAGAGGGGGCATTGATTCACATTCTCCAAAAAATTCCACCATCCCTAAGCATCACCCCCAAAAAATCTACCTGAATTTGCTGAGGACCCTAAGCCTAAGGCCTGGGGAAAGGAAACTTATGTTACTGGTGCCAGTAGGAAGAGTATTGCACAAGGTGGGAATACACAGAGCTTGGTGTCAGTAGAACTTGTTATAATTTATTTATACTGCAAGCCACCTTGAGTTCCATTATGGAGAAAGGCAGCTAATAAATGTCTTAAATAAATAAGTAAACTTAACTGCTGACCAAGCTCAAGAGGGTACTTGTGACCTAGGGTTGCCAGCTCCATGCTGGGAAACACTTGGAGATTTTGTGGGTGGAGTATGGGGTTTGGGGAAGAGAGGGACCTTGGCAAGGTATAATAGCACAGAGTCCACCCTCCAAAATAGACATTTTCTCCGGGGGAAATTATCTCTGTTGTCTGGAGAGCAGTTGTGATCTCTGGCCCCTGCTGGAAGGTTGGCAACCCTAGTGTGACCCTTTAAATTAAAATAGCCCTGTGCATCAGGTATGCATCATAAATATCTTGGCTTTAAAAAGAAAATTAATGGCATTGTTCTGGCCTCAGGCTTCCTGGTAAGGTTGCCAGGTCTGGGTTGAAAAATACCTGGAGACTTTGGGGGTGGATCCAAGAGAGGGTGGGGTTTGGGGAGGGGCTTCAGCACAGTACAGTGCCATAGAGTCCACCTGTCAGAGCAGCCATTTTCTTCAGGGGAGTTGATCTCTCTCTGCTGGAGATCAGTTGTAAAAGCGGGAGATCTCCAGGTCCCACCTGGAGGCTGGCAACCCTACTTCCTGGTCTGCTGGTCTCCTTGACAACCAGAACTTACCCTACAGAATATCACTTGGCAGGGTCTGGAACACAGGAACAGGCACAATGTAGAACAGGCTCTAGCACCCAAGGGTTGGGGCCTTGTGAACTGGTTGATCCAGCACTACTCCTTTCCTTGCCCTCAGCTTAAACAGACAGAAGCAGCTCCAGATGTTCTGGCAGCCATTGGTGGAACTCTCCTGGTGAGGTCTTCATTAGGCCAGAATCCTGCTGAGGAACAGGTCTAGTCTGGTTCCACAGATGGTACATGGGCTGCTAACTTGGCACTGTGCCTCCTTTCAGCTATTTCAACATGGGTGCTCTGCCTCCGCTGCTCCTGCCACATGGAGGAACATTCTGGTGGGCTCCTGGGCTGGAGCTGAGTTGCTCCAGGATCTGGGGGGGTTGGGGACAGGAAAGTTCTGGGCCAGAGTCATCTATCATGAGGGCATCTGCCTGAGTTTTCTGCTCTCCTCCAGCCCATGTGTTCCTCATCCTGTTCCTCCTCTGATTCTTCTGGGTCACAGTCCAGAGCCAGCTCAGTGGGGGTTGTGACAGGTATGACCTGTGTTGATAACATCATTTAGTCCTAATGAGGTATAAAAAGTTTCCTAAAAATGTGCATCAAAAAATGGAAGCAGGACAGACAAATGGGAGAGAGAGATGATGGATGGATGATGGATGATAGATAAGCTCGTGCATGTCTTTTGAAGCTCGCTTGTGGGAAGGGTGGGATACAAATGTGATAGATAGATGATGGATGGATGGATGGATGGATGGATGGATGGATGGATGGATGGATGGATGGATGGATGGATGGCTGATAGATAAGCTCATGTGTGTCTTTTGAAGCCCACTTGTGGGAAGGGTGGGATACAAATGCAATAGATAGAGCACCTGTTATTGTTCCCTATTGGGAACCCGGTAGCTGCTAGGTCATCCGTCATCCTGGTCTGTGTCCTCTCCTCTCCCCCATACATGCACACACAAGGATATTCTTCAAGTGTATCGATTTTTTTCTTCTTCTCTGCAAAATGTATTCTTAGCATTCCACTGCTCTCCATGCTATTTTTTAAAATCTTCTTATTATAGCTATTTAAAAAATCATAAGCAGCTCTTTTATTTATATCTATAAAGCTGATTAAATCAAGCCATTAATGTCTCAGTGATCAACTGACAACTGTGAATTCAGGGCAGGGGGTGGGGGGGGCGGGGCTGACTTCTTTTTCATACTTTTGTTCTTCATTCAGCATCCAGTGCCAATTTCAGAAAGCAGTGCAGCTGTAAATATTAATGGGAGCGTCTTTAACCTGTCTTCGAGACTCAACTCTGTATCAAACACTTGGCTGATGTTCCGCTCTGTCTCGTGTGCCTCAGCTCCACTGGAATCCATGGAAAATTACTGGATCCTGATATTTACATAATAACCGGTTGGGTTGTGATACCTCTGTACCCTTTTTTTCTTCAATGAGTCTTTTAAAAAAGAGTTTGACACCATACAGAATGGGACACCCCATAGCTATGGCTGACAACTCCAGTTTGGGATGTCCTTGGATTTCTGGAGGCTGTGCTTGGGAAGGGCGGAGTCTCAGGAGGGGACGAGAGCACAGCATGGGTGTGATGTCATTCAGTCTGCCCTCCAAAGCTGCCCTTTTCTCCGAGGGAACAGGTCTCTTTAGCCTGGAAATCAGGTGCAATGATGGCAGAGCTCTAGTAACTATCTGGAGGTTGGCAAACCCTGCCCAGGAGGGCTCCTCTCTTATGTTCTTACCCGTGGCAGAATTAAATTTCTCTCTTTTTTCCCAACTTTTAAAAAAACATATATACAATGTGCTACGTTATACATACACACATTATCACACAACCAACAAATTAAATGTGTAGAAAATTCTACAGATGTACATGCCTTTTGTTGTTGTTCTCTCTTCCCTCCCTGCATTACGTTATATGGTGAAGTTGAGATTCAACCAGGGTTTATAAGATTATGCATGGGATAGAGCAGGTAGAGAAAGAGGTATTTTTCTCCCTTTCTCCCAATACAAGAACTCGTGGGCACTCAATGAAGTTGCTGAGCAGTCGGGTTAGAACAGATAAAAGGAAGTACTTCTTCTCCCAAAGAGTGATTAACACATGGAATTCACTGCCACGGGCGGTGGTGGCGGCTACAAGCATGGGCAGTTTCAAGAGGGAATTAGATAAACATATGGAGCAGAAGTCCACCAGTGGCTATTAGCCACTAGGTATAGATAGGAACTCTCAGACTGGGGCAGGTGATGCACTCTATTCTTGGTGTTGGGGAAGTGAACAGCACTGGGAGGGCTTCTAGTGTCCTGGCCCCACTGGTGGACCTCCTGATGGCACCTGGTATTTTTGGCCGCTGTGTGACAGAGTGTTGGACTAGATGGGCCATTGGCCTGATCCAGCATTGGCTTCTCTTATGTTCTTATGTTCTTAGGGACTTCCAGAGCCATAGCTAGTTAGTTGCTATGGCACCCCAGCTATATAGGCAGGAGCAGGCATGGTTTTCAGTGGGGAAACCCAGGCTCAGTGTGCCCCTCTGCTGTTGAAACTCACTGAGGTGAATGTGAGCTAGTCACTCTTGAAGACCAGCCAAATGGCAGAGCAGTAGTGCGATCAGTGAAGTTCCCAGAATTTCCTTTTCCCTAAAAAAGGTGCGTGCAGGCTTGATTCAGATGTGGACTCCAGTGGGAGGAGGAGGAGGAGGAGATTGGATTTATACCCCACCCTTCACTACCCGAAGGAGTCCCAGAGTGGCTTACCATCTCCTTTCCCTTCCCTTCGCCACAACAGACACCCTGTGAGGTAGGTGGGGCTGAGAGAGCTCTTTCAAAAACTGCTCCTAAGAGAACAGCTCTGAAAGAACTTGTAACTGACCCAAGATCACCCCAGCAGCTGCACATGGAGGAGTGGGGAATCAAACCTGGTTCTCCCAGATTAGAGTCCGCTGCTCTTAACCACTACACCAAACTGACTCTCAGAGATATGAGATTTCAGCATTCTCTCCCAGCCATTTTGCCAACCTTAAATTGGCCCCCAGGAACCACTGTTTGCTCACTGGGGAAACATACAGATTTTCATACAAGTGCATAAGTGTTTTCCCCAGGACGGCAAAGAGCAGCTTCAAGGCAAAAAAAAGGACAAAAATGGAACACAGGAGACAGCTGAAGGGGAATTGATCTGTGTCAACCGGAGATCAGTTTTAATTCTGGTAGATTGCCAGGCCCCACCTGGAGACTGGCAACCCTATGGTCCAGATTGGGATCCAGTCTCTACATACCATTCAATATAGAAAAGAAAAGGACTGGGGGTTCCATTCCTCAAACTCACAGCATCGTCTGATTTGGCCCTTAGCTTAAGCTCTACTTCACAAGATTTGTTGTAGGAGAATATGGATAAGAGAAGAGCTATGTATGGGAATATACACAGAAATCATCAATAGCATTATTCTACATCTAATCATGGCTGCTAGAGTTATTTTTGCAAGGCACCAGAGATGAGACACACTCCCTAGAATCCCCAGAACCCAAGAATGGATGGATTAAAAACAAAGAGATTTATCAGTTGATTAAGCTGACAGCCTTGAGGAACAGGAAAGATCTACAACAGATTGAGTCAGCCTGGAAACCAATTATCCAAAAACTGAGTCAATTTGCAATACAGGGTCATTATTTTATTTTGCAGTTTTGGGTATGGGGAAAAAAATTAATTCTTTTGTTAAGCAAGACAAATGGATCATTGTCATTGAATTAAAAAAAAGAAATGGATTTTAAAAACCATATGGAGACTTCTTTTTTTTAAAGGAAAGCATAGATAGATAAAAGGGGAAAATAAAGCACTGCGCTTTGGGTTGCTATTGTGATGGGGACAAAACCTGGCAGAGTTCTCTGTAAAGGGACGTGTCGCTCTTGGAACAATCAAGTCCTGCCCTTCATACACGCTCCACGGTAGCGAACGGGCATTTGGCTGGCATTAAAGAAAAGAGGAGACACCGAAAACAGGATCCTGCGAACCTCAAAATTTCCAGTCAGAGAGCATTCGACAATTGTTCCATTGGGGTGGCGAGAACTCAGCGGGGACAGGCGGAGCGGAGAGAGTCAGGAATTTTTATCCCCCTTCTTTCTTTTGCCATCTCCCTCACATAAAATATTTGCAGCTGATGGAATGTCAAGTGTTATGTTCCTACACCAGGGGGAAAAAATTGTATCGCTACTTGAGAACCCGCCGCCACCCCCACCCCCAGCAGGAGCACCGCATTCTACAAATAAAACATCAAGGCAGCACAAAACCACACAGCAAATCATGTTGCAAAGCCGCTCCACACTACCGGGGAGATTTCAGAACCTAAAGTCATCATCTGTCATTCATGAATATTTTATCGCGTATAGATCTCCGAAGGAATTTTATTACCGCTCCATTCCGAGTAATATATTAGGCCAGATAGTGCTAAAAAAAAAAAAAAAAAGGGCTTGCACCGGCGATCTGAGAAATGGCAGGAGACCTGATCGCCCATTATCCGAATGTTAAAATGCTGCAATGCATTGAAAGAGGCGTCGTAGAGGCCTAACGAGGCAGAATAAGTGTGTGGATTTGTAGAGGCCTCCATTGCAGAAAGCCCATCATGCAGACGTCAAAAGGACTTTCACCACTGCCTTTAATAGTGGAAAGAAAGGAAAACTGTGTGTGGAAACCCAGTTTTGGATTTCTATGATGGCAGCAGCCAAGTCTTTGTCAATTTCAACCTGTCTGCTCTTTTCATATCTCCAAAGACAAGGTAAAGGCTGAATGTTTAAACCAAAAGATTGGCATCTGAGAATACCCAAACCTCCCCACTGGCCTTGCTACACATCCCAGGTCTCCCACTACAGTGGGTGACCTCCCACCTTGGGGTCCCATTGCTGCTCCATGTGGGAGCAGAATGGGGAGGAGCTGGCATCACAGTGACACCACAATGTCACTTCCAGTCACATAACTGGAACTGAAATCACACACCTCAAGACACTCTAGCAGTTCCCCCAAACTCAATAATAAAACCATAGGGTTTGGGGGGGGGGAGGTACCAGAGTATACAATTGACATCACGACACTTCCAGTTATGCATCTGGAAGTGATATCAGATGACACCTTGCCTTGCCCCATGCACCGAAGCTGCCAGGGGCTGATAGTCCTCAGCTGACAACCCCACTGCCATCACTCCACGACTCCAGATCCTGTAATCCTAGACCAGTTCCAATAATAAAAATGCCCTCACTGTTAAAAAGGGCCTCAGGAAATGGAATACAGAGAGGGATGGTGGGGAGGCTCGGTTTCACTGTGGTATAATGGTCAGCGTGGTCAACTAAGATTTGGGAAACCCGGAGTCAAATCGCCCCCAGCCATGAAATTTACTGGATGATACTGGGTGAATCACATTGTCCAGTCTTAAAGGGGGATTAAACTTAAGGGGGGATTAAAATGTGGCAGACATGCATTCCATATGGAACCCACCCCCTCCTCCAGCTGAGACCCCTTTGGTTAGTGGGGTCCTCATCTTATTTTGGACTTAGGTTCTAAGTGCCAGGGGACCTGAAACCTGGAGAGTCTCATAAAGGCGCCTGAGTACAGCCATGAAAGCCCAGGAAAGAGGTAGGGTGTGCTGGCATTACAAACTGATTGTGGGATCTCCCCCCGCTCAGGGTTCTCAACCATAAGACCTGACTTCATTCTCAATAACAGAAGACTTTTAGGCAGTGGAATATCCTGGCATATCCCAAAGTGTCTGCCCAGCCCAAAGTTTGGTCCTGTTTGTTTGTCTGTTTAACTCAATCAAGAAGGACACTCTAATCATTAATATATAACCCCATCCTGTTTCAGGAGCTATCCTGACTTACCCAGACTTTTGTGTCAGTGCAGATCTGGCTCACGTCAGCTTAATTAAAGTAAGTTGAAATCATGTTGCCTCTCCCAGGCTCTTTCGTGCCTATGTGGATTTGGCTCACAATAACCTAATTAATGTCTCTTCCCCACTTTTTCCCACCAAAGTTTGACAGCAATTATCTTTAAACTGGCCAGTGAGAGTCAAACTCTTTATCTTGGACCAATCATGTTCCTGGGAAGGTGGGTTCCCGTGTCCAGCTGTGGGGTTCTTCCCCATAAAAAGATCATCCCACATCAGTTAAAGGTGTCCCAGGTTTCTCCCACTGCCTGAATACCACTGCAGCTGCATTGCAGGCTCCTTTTTTTTCTCTCTCCTCCATCTATGCCTTGGACCTTTCCGGACCTTAAACCCAGGATTTCAAGTTGTATGTCCTTTCCCTAAAAACTTCCCAATTTCCTCCCTCCTCCTTTTTATAAATGCACCCTCTTGCTGGTATGCATGTGTGCAGGTGAGTCTGTGGTTAGTTAGGGAATTAGTTCTCAGGTGCTTAGTGTAGGTTCTTTACATTTTTACTTCTTTTATTTTCTTTTGTATAAAATAAAATTATTTGTGTTTATAATCACTCTCTCCCTTTCTTCAAAATTTTATAGTGGGCTATCCCTACTGAGATCCACCCTGATATACACAGACCTACAAGATCCTACATTATTCCTTTCTGGAACCCTTTTAAAGCTAATTTCCCCTTCTCTGGGTCCAATTTGGGTAACAACTCTCATCCACTGATTAACATTTAGGCCCACTCTAACTGCCTGCACAGAGACACAACCTTCATATGTGAATTCAACTTGTGAATAAACAAATATGGACACTGCAATTTTAAGTCTAAGAGCTACACTGCACAAGATGGAGATGATGGTTCTTCCACAATTTTCTTTAAGCAGATTTCAGGTTTGTACTTCCCAGTTCTGAGGCAGGGTGTTCAATGCATCCACCCTGACAAAGGTTTACTTACTGAAACTGTCCTCCACACTGTGAAATTAGACTTAAAAGGAGGGAAAAGACAGTACCCGTCTTTTCTTTCTTTTTCTAAGAGAAACAGAAGGTCTAGCGGCAATTTTAACAGGCAAGAGAATGCAAAGAAGGAATGAGTTCACCCTTTCTCCCTTTTCTGCGCAGCCCAATCAGAATCAGCCTTGCTCACAGCTAAAACTGGCTTTTTAAATAGTAGGAAAACCTGCCTGAAGATCTCCCGGCATCTTTGACCTGAAGCTTTAGGCAGAATTCCATGGCTTCTCTTTCCAAGTCTCCAACACAGTTGATTTCAATCTCTCACAAAAGTGGCCTATGCATGAAGTCATTTGGCTTCATTTGAGTACCAGGATGGATTTGTAAGTGTCTTCATCCCTTAATGTTCCATCAGCAAATCCACAGCTGGATGTGAGCAAAACCTACATTTTGAGAAAGCTTTGGATTTAAAAATACCTGGAAGCTCAGTTTGATATTTGAGCTGCAATGGATATTTCAGACACAGAAAAATCACTCGATGCTGGATTGTGCTTGCCTGAACTCAGCCCTAGCATCTCTGTCTGTGGTGCTGAGCAGCCCAGAACTGGGAAGTTGGTGAAGGACAGATACACACATGTATGGTGAAGAAGACCAATTCCTAACACTTGCATTTCCAGCACTATAAGACACTACTCTGGGCAACCAAGTCTTCATCTGTGTTGAATGTTCATCCACTCCCCTTAGCAGAATGGAGCCTCAAAGGCTTTCCAAAGGATATTCACCATAGTACACACAACTAACAACACACTGCCTGCCTGGAAGCACCATATCTTTTTCTGAGCAGCTCCCAACACCCTATGTGCTCTGAATAAAAAAAGAAAGATAGAGATGTAATTGCTTTTTCTATTACGACTCACTTGTGCATCATAGATTTTTTAATATCCTGCAGAACACATGTACTGGAGAAGGGAACCAGGTGAGAGTTGTAAACAGATGTAGTGTTATTTTTCTTTATGATGGATACTAATGGGGAGCTCAAAATGAAGGTTTCAGTTTTAAATAACCATCCACGGCAAAGCCTTCCTCTCTTTGTTTATCCACCGTGAGAACACCCGGGGAAGCGACCATGTTGTAAGGTTGCACATAACTAATTGTCAGCCATAAAGAGGATGACGGTGTGTTCAAAAGCATCCATTCGCCCACACTTTGATTTTCTCGTCTACACTGCAATGTGTCTCACCTTGGTTCAACCACCACAGTCCCCCCACCTCCACCCTAGCTGAGAACTTTATAGGGCCTTTCAAATGTTAAGCATTGACGCTATTCTGCTGCCAATAAAAGAAAATCCTCCAAGACGTTTGAAGGGAAGGGTTTAGTGGGTCAGGAGGAATGGGGAGTTTGCGCATGGAAGCAGGGAAATAAGTATCACAAGAGTTACAGTGATGTGGCAAGTTGGGTAATATTTATAGTCCAGCACCAGGTTGTACCATCATAGAATCATAGAGTTGGAAGGGACTTCCAGGGTCATCTAGTCCAACCCCTTCACAATGCAGGACATTCACAAGTACCTCCCCCACAACCCCAAAGAAGATGACAAAAAAGCCCTCCAGGATCTCCAGCCAAACTGGCCTGGAGAAAAATTGCTTCCTGACCCCAAAGTGGTGATCAGCATTTCCCTGGGCATGTAAGAAAGGACCACAAGAAGAACTAAGGACTGATGCAACCCTTCCTGCCCTCCCTCTCATGATCTGCCTAACTTCACAAAGCAATCCTATCAGATGACCATCTAGCTTCTGTTTGAAAACCTCCACAGAAGGAAAGCCCAGTCCAACCACATTTTTAAAGGAGTTCTGCATAATAGAAATGGATGCGTCAGAGAGAAGATTAAGCTTAACCCTTTCTCTGGGCTATGCAGGGACAGTCTTAGCCACAGGGCATTTGTGGCAGGTGCCCCAGGCTGGGTGGACCCCCCAACCATCCATGGTCCCACCAGTCCCCCAAGGGAGGGGGGAAGAAGAGGAAGAGATGAGTAGGCATGCCTGCCCATCCCTTCTAAGGCTTGGGCAGCAGCTGCCAGCTTGGCAGTCACCATGTGTGCTTCCCACCTCTGGGGCTCGGGCAGCAGCTGCTAGCTGCCTTGTTAGCTGCAGTGCATATACATCTGTCTGCCCACTCTAAGGCTTAGCTAACAGCAGGCCAGCTTTGTGGTCACTGTGTGTGCCCCCCACCACCTCTGGGGCTTGGGCAGCAGCTGGCTTGCTACCATTAGCCTTGCATGGGGCAAGGTCTGCCCCTTCTTGAGCCTGGGGTGACTCACATGAGTGGGGGAGCAGGGATGGCTGTGATTCTGAGGCCTCATACTGGACTTTTGTCCAGAATCCCAGAATCACTAAGACACAGGAAGTGACATCATCATGTCATCGCCAGCAACACGTTGACATTTGGGTATTCTGAGAAAACTCTATGGTAAAAACAGCTTCTACCATAAATATTTTGCCCAAATACCAAAATGTCCCCACGTCACTGGCAATGTGATGATGTCGCTTCCAGTGCATAGCAGAAGTGACATCACTGCACTGCCAGCAATGAAGGTCTAGGCCTCAGTGTGCTGCCAGTAAGTCCACCACACCCTTCACCCCCCCGCCAGTTGCCAGGGAGCAGTGTTCCCTCTAAGCTGAGTTAGTGTGAGCTAGCTCAGTTTCTTAGCCTCCAGCTCACCCATTTTTGCCTTAGCTCAGGAAGGATGGCTCCAGAGCAAACTAATTTATGCAGCAGCCAAATTGCTCACTCACATTTTGAATGCCAGCAGTTCACAAAGTAGAATTTTTGCTCACAAGACTCTACAGCTTAGAAGGAGCATTGTCAGGGAGTACCTGTAATCCTAAGACTGCCTCTAGTAATACGCTCAGTTTTCATTCTGCAGGAATTATTTTAGGGGGGGGCATGCATTCCGTCCCACATAGACACCTGCACACACTAGCTACATTCTGCAGACAGCCTTCTCTTTGTGGCGTCTTCCCTTTAAGCTTCTTTATGCTTACAGCTAGGTCACTAGCTCTTTCCATAATGAATCGAGCCCTCTGGAAACGCCTACCAGAGTGGTTATGGAAGATAACTTTACTCACTACATTGAGGAAGGCAGGTCTGTAAGTCAGTTTTATTCTAGAGAGCATTTGGTGAAGGGTAAATTATTTCAGCAAAATTGGCTGCACTCATTCTGGCTGTGTGCTTGTTAATTCTGCATGCTTGTTAACTGGAGAGGTATATTGTGTGCAGCCCTGACCTGCATGGCCCAGGCTAGCCCGATCTTGTCAGGTCTTGAAAGCTAAGTTAGGTCAGCCCTGGTTAGGACTTGAGACCCCCCCAAGGAAGACCAGGGGCATTACCCAGAGGCAGGCAATGGCAGGCCACCTCTGCTCGTCTCTTGCCTTGAAAACCCAATGGGGTCACCATAAGTCGGCCGTGGCTTGATGGCAATTTGCACCCCCGCCATATTTTGTGTCTTTGCCACCTGGTCATTGCATTGCTGGCCACCTTGAGTTTGAAGAGATTTAAATAAAAAAGTAAACAAAACTTCCCCAGCAACACTGCTCCAAAACACATCTGTTGAACATATAGCTTGGCTCTTAGTCTCCTGCACCCAAAATCAAGGTTGCAGTCTTCACAAAGGCAGAAGTCCCATTCCACGTGTCTTCTCCGGCAACTGAACTTGTGACCATCCAATCTCTTCCTCCTGTCCAGTCTGTTGAATTTGACCAACATTGGTCCATTCCGCATCTGGCATTTGCTCCACATTTTATCAGCACTCGACCTGGTTCCCCCCTTGCCCTGGAATATCTGTTTTCATTGCATTGCATCAGATCCTGGTTTATCGTTTCTGCTTTGGCTAGTGTCAGCTTACCATCTATTTTGTTCTCAACACTTGCTCAGGCATTGGTACGCAGATTTTCCTGTGTCAGTACTTGCCTCAGTGGTTATTAGCCACCTGAGCCAAGTAATTCATGGCAATTAATAGAGAGGGGGAAATAGGGGTGGGGGAACTGACAGAGTTCAATGAAGCCATGTCAAGTTGTCTGCTTCTTGTTCCCTTTGAATCAGAAGCAGGGGAAGGAAAAGGTGCCACTCAAAAGTACATTCAGATACCCCAAGGCAACGCCGTACTCACTGCATAGTTACCCCTGAATGGCCATAAACCTATGCAGAAGGTAGCATAAAACCTGAAGAACAAAGAAAGTGAAAGTGGCATGCAGTGTGGAGGGAGTGGCTGTGGAAAAACTGTGAGGAAACGGATGCAGAATCAGCCACGATCTCTTTGCTCAACTACAGATCTGCTCCAAGACCTGTAACTCTAAAAAGTCGGTCTCCGCATACTCCACTCCCGTGCAATACCGCAATGAAATGATCAAAGATGCCTTACAATGTTTCTTCTACAGCTTTAACGCTACAGGGAAACTGATCTAGGCCTACCTTGTTAAAGAAAATGTTCTACATTTGCTTGCATAAATAAATACTAATTTATTGATCATGCCTGCCTTTGAAATTGTATCAGTGGCAAGGTGCCATTCCAAGATGTTACGTTATTAAATTAGGGAATTAGAGGCACAAGCAACACCTGTAACAAAAAAATTCAATACCTCTACTTCAAGTTGTAAAAATGGAATTAAATGCCCTTCATTAATTCAGTGATACCAGTTACGGGAAATTCTTTCCAACTGCAAAGACACAAGCCATTTAGTCCTGAGCACGCCAACTTAATTTAATGGATCCATTCTGGAGTAACTGATTTGTGGATTTCGACCTGATTTCCGAAGGACATGCTTCCTGCCGCATGATGAGAAAGCTAATCCCAAATTCTACAGACCTGATATCGGCAAAAGCAGTAATGAGCTGAAAGTCAAGGGAGGACTTATTCAATACAAAGCAGAACCGTGATGGTTGGTTGTAGTATCCCCAGAAGAACATAAGAACTTAAGAAGAATCCTACTGGATCAGACCAGTGGTCCATCTAGTCCAGCATCCTGTCTCGTGCAGTGGCTAACCATTTCCTCTGGAGGGCCAACAATGGGGCATTGGGTCTGAGCTTTCCCCTAATGTAGTGTGCTGGCACTGGGATTCAGAGGTTGACTGCCTCTGAATGTGGAGATTCCCCTCAGTCACCATGGCTATTAGCCACTGATAGAGCAATTCTCCAGGAATGTTATCTAATCTCCTTCTAAAACTGTCTTTCCATTTGTCCGTCCTGAATCTACTGCCCATCAGTTTCATTGGATGCCCTCAAGTTCTAGTATTTTTGGAGAGGGAGAAAAATTCCTTTGTCAACTCTCTCCACCCCATGCATAATTTTATAAACCTCTACCCTTAGTCATCTCTTTTCTAAATTGAAAAGTCCCAGGCTCTTCAGTCTTTCCTCATAGAGAAGATGCTCCAACCCCCTATCTTGGTTGCCCTCCTCTGTACTTTCTCCGGCTCTGTGATGTCCTTTTTGAGATGTGGTGACCAGAACTGTACACAGTATTCTAAATGAGGCCGCACCTTAGGTCTATACAGGGGCATTATAATATCAGCCATTTTACATTCAATCCCTTTCCTTATAATCCCTAACATAGAGTTTGCCTTTTTCACTGACGCAGTATATGGGCTTGCCAGTCCCCAGGTTGGGGTGAGGGTTCCCTCTGTTTTCAAGGTCTCTGCCTGCCACTGGCCAGATGGCCAGTGAGGGAAACCCTGCACTCAAAAAGCCACATCCCTGCATGATGTCCCCAACATGATGATGTCATCCAGAAGTGATGTCATCGTGCCGAGGATGTTGTGCAGGGACACTCTGGTTTGAAGGAAAAACTCTATGGTTTTAAGCCAGTTTTACCATAGAGTTTTGCCATCAAACCTGAGCATCCCCAGCATGATAACATCATTTCTGGGTGATGTCATCATGTCAGTGACATCCTGGAACACTCCCCAAACCCCCCTGCTGGTGCAATGAGGGGACCTGGCAACTCTAGCAGCACACTTTCACTGAGCTATGACCCCAAGATCTATCCAGACAGCACACAGGAGATTGGCAACTTCAACACAAGTCTCCTTTGCTGCTTCACACACTTGGAACTACAACCTAGACATCCAGGCCTTGATAAAGGACACAGAAACTAGTATGTGAGGGCTCACTTTAAAGGCATACACATATATACATCACAAGGGTAGATTGAGGATTTCATCTGGCCCAGCGCAGTACTTCTACATAGTTCTGTGAGGGGGTTTTCTCATTTAAAACAGTTTGGAAAAGGTCTTCCCTTTCAAAAGTCTGCTATTTATGTTTGAGTTCTACAGATTCATCTGTTCTCTCTCTCTCTTTCTTTCTCAAATTGAAATTTAGGACAGTTCTACAAGGGTATGTCTACATAAGAACTTTGAAATCTTGCCAAAAACTTGCAACTGGGATCATAAACCCCTATCTTAGCATTTTTTCAGAAGGTAGCCATGTTGGTCTTCAATAGAACACCAAGGATTTGAGTCTAGAAGCACCTTAGAGACCAAGAAGATTTGAGACGTATAGCCTTTCAAGAGCCAGATACTTGCATCTGATGAAGGGAGATTTGACTCCCAAAAGCTTATACCCCAAAAAACATTTTGTCGGTCTCCAAGGTGCTATTGAACTCGAATCTAGCTGTCTTACAATTCCAGTTCCAAGCTACTTATGGGGAAAGTCAGGACTACTAAACCTGTCTTACATTTGCATTCAAGATGCTCTTAATGAATTCCTCAAAGAACTGCTGCAGGATAACATAACCCAATAAGTTTCTAACATTTTCCCTTCAAGAAAACCTTTTCTACAAAGAATCTCTGCAGCTCTATGAAATACCTGTGTGGTGCAAAAGATTTGGGAGGCTATTCTTTAAGGGGCACATTGAGTCTGCATGAATGGAAAGCAGCTCCTACACATTCTTCGGAATTTTCCTGAAGCTGCATGATGCCAGATATCAATAGTGGTGAGAATCATCACCTTCACTGAAGCTTCTTCCTCCATTATTAATTTTATAACCAATATCTGCTGGAGTTTACCTGGGCTCAGAATGCAAATTTTGGCAGTGCATAAGGTGCCCTACCAACAGCAAGTGTGCATTACTTTCCTAGAGTTCTTCTCCTGTTCAGATTATACTCCCCCCAAAAAAGGACTCTGTGCTTTCCTTCATCCCTCTCTATTGCTTTCTTCTCATTGGCAGCAGCAGTCATGGCAATGATTGAAGCAGGCAGAAGGAAAGGAGGAAGAAGAGTCTTCTCTTTCTCCACCACCACCACAGGGCCTTGAATGCTGCTGGGGCACGGTTCAAAAAAAAAAGGATCACTGAGAAATGTAGCCCCAGGACACTTGGCATCACCAGATAACTGTCAAACTCAGGTCTTAATTTTCTCTAATTCTGTATGCCTATTGTTCTGGGTCATTCTGATTGGGGGGGGAGTATGTGAGTGTGTGTTTGCGGAGACTGCTTTGCTGAGAGTCACACTAGCTTGTAACTGTGCTAAGCGGGGCCTCCTGTCTCTGGGAAGAATGCATGCTTGACCTTGGACACCAGACACTGCTAGATACTAATAGATAATCAAGATAAAAGCAAAGCCAAAGCATTGTATTTCATACATTAAATACACTGGTTCTAGTTCTTGCTCATTAGGAATGTATATTATCTCACCTTTCCAATGTAGTACTTACATATCCTTTCAAAATTTACCTAGCTGCCACCATTAAAAAAAAACATTCTATACCATGAGTTCATGCAATGGTTTTGTAGTTCAGATTCGAGGTTCTTTCTTAACTACAATGGATTGCTCAGTGATTTTTCATCCATTACTGTCTTCATTTAACTGCATGTAATCAAACAGCACTAATGCAAAAACATTTTGTGAAATTGGCTATGCTGAAAGTTCACCATTTGCTGGAAGACTGCTGGCTAATGAGTCCAGGATGCATTAGTAGGGTCACCCCCCCTGTGCCAACAGGAAAGGCTGAACCACAGGAATGGAAGACCCACAGAGTACAGTGACAGAGCATGCACTACACATGCCAGGAGGCATCTCCAGTATCTTGAGTCAACATGGGGGAGCAGAAAGTGGGAAGGCTTGAATTCAAACCACGTCCATGTCAATGGCTGTTGGTAAACGGAGCTTCAGTTTTAGAGAAAGGATGTCACTGTGAATACAAGTTACTTGGTAGTGTGATGAGTTGGAAACACCCCAAACACCTCTGTGCAATGGTATAATTCTGTGTTAAGTGTCATCAAGTTGCAGCCAACTTCTGGCAACTCCATGGGGTTTTCAAGGCAAGAGATATACAGAGGTGGTTTGCCATTGCCTGCCTCTGTGTCGTGACCCTGGACTTCCTTGGTGGTCTCCCATCTAAGTACTACCAGGGCTGACCTTGCTTAACTTCCAAGATATGACAAGATCAGACTAGCCTGGGCCATCCAGGCTAGCCCTGGACAATGGTCTTTAGATGGTAACACATACTTCAGATATGAAGCAAAGAACGTTCAACAAACTTATCTCATCCTGTCCCACCATCAAAGCTTGGTACGAGCTGTTGCTGTGCATAATTATCCAGTAGTGAGTTTCACTGTGCTCATCAGGGCTTGCTAGCTACAGCCTGCATTTGCCCAGATTTTAGTCCCAAAGGGCAGCCCTGGTGGCACCATGGCCAGCAGAGCAAGTCATCTGAGAAGGTCAGCCTTGGAGATGACTACAGCCCTTGCAACACGATGGGCAGGCAGGAGGACTCGCCAAGGGAGGGTAAAAAACCTCTAGGTGTCTGGAATCGGCTGTACAATGAGGGACAAGGAGCCAATGCATCAGGCCACTGGTCAGCCTTGCAACATTTAGTGAGAGACTGGCAGAAAGTGCAAAGGAATCAGAAAGGTGGGGGGGTATAGAGCAGAGTGGAACTGAAGGCAGGCTTAGTCCATCCCAAGGAAGAGTAATTGCTGGTTCTTCCTTCAAGGCTATAGAACAGGGAGGGGAACAGGAAAGTGCAGGAGAACCTTTTCTTCCCTCAGTCAGAGGCACGCTTGTCTGAAAGACATATTTCTTGAAATATTTATACCCTGCTTTTCTCCTCAGTGGGGCTCCAGTATTATGACTTCTTCCATTTTATCCTTACAATCACCACCCTGCAGTGTAGGTAACGCTTTTAAAAAGTGGGTTGGATCCATTGCAAGAATTCCCCTTGCATTAGAGCTCTTGAGCAAGTGTAGACACAAGAAAAAGACCATGGCAGCTGCTTGCATTAAGTCAAACTTATCCTATCCCTACTCGCATTTCCGCATATCTTATGCAAGCTGTTTCTAGGCACTATATTATGTAGAGATGAATGTGCTAGGGGTTGAACAAGATCTTGGGCAACTCAAGCAAGTTCTTGAATGGGACTGCACTGAGTCTGCTCATGTGAACTTGCATATTATTTGATCCAAGGCAGTGACTGGCCCAAGGTCTCCATGGCAAATTGGAGATTCAAATTTGGGTGTCCCAGAACACTCTTGCTGCTACACCACGTGGGATCCCAAGCTAGACCAGCATTGAGAGCCAGTTTGGTGTAGTGGTTAAGTGTGCAGACTCTAATCTGGGAGTCCCGGGTTTGATTCCCCACTCCTCCACATGCAGCTGCTGGTGTGACCTTGGGTCAGTCACAAGTTCTCTCAGAGCTGTTCTCTCAAGAGTGGTCCTCAAAAGAGTTCTCTCAGCCCTGCCTACCTCACAGGGTGTCTGTTGTGGGGAGAGGAAGGGAAGGAGATTGTAAGCTGCTCTGAGACTCCAAGTGAAGGGTGGAGTATAAATCCAATCTCTTCTTCTCCTAAAACCACTAGACCCTGAGGTCTGGAAAAACTGTTGCCTTCACATTATCTTTGTGGATTCTCCAAAGCATCAGGCTGGAAATGGTAAGAAAAGAGATGCTGTGCTAGATGGATCTTTGGTCCAGCAGGGCTCTTCTTACGTCCTTTGATCCCCACCAAGCTATGCAGCTCAGGGTGAAAACAGACTGGTCATCTCCTCTCAAAGACCTTTTTGAGCGACCCGGTGCCATTATGTCAATGGGTAGCCCTGCCGTCTGTCCCCATTTCCTCTCTGCAGACAGCCTCTCAAAGCACATAACGGAGCAACCCATTTCCATATCACAGAGAGGCTTCTCGCACTCGCTTGCCACTGGAATTATGAGATGGAGCATTCCCGGCTCTTTTGATTCCGTATTCTCATTTACAGTCAGAGCGCCAAACTAACTTGGCTACAACATGCCGCAGCATGAGGAAAGCAGCTAGCTTTCTTTTCCCTGACACGTTGGCTCAAAGTCTAAACAACAAATAAAACTGCATGACAAGAATGAAATGTCTCACTTCTGTGTCTTGCGGGATGCGGGGGGAGGAGGGAGCAGTCGGGTTTGTATCTGGTGTCTGCAAATCAAGCAGAACGTATCGCCGGCGTCTTTGCAGGAAGGAGGGAGAGGGATCAACAGAAAGCGTGCTGACATTCTTTTTGCACCGGAAAGTTTCAACTGCGTATTATCCATGCAGCTTTTCCTTACAGCCATAATGACGTTATTAATCACCTGGCATTAACGTGGGACTTGGTGGCAACAATTAAACCCTTGCCCAGGGCTGTGTCTGCACTGCAAGTTATTTCAAATGGGGTCATTTCATACCTAGGTAGCCACCTCCTCCTGACCTGGATAGCCCTAGCCCAGGCAAGCCCAATCTTGCCTGGATCTTGGAAGCTAAGCAGGGCCAGCCCCGGCTAGTGTTTGGATGGGAGACCTCTAAGGAATACCAGGATTGTGACATGAAGGCAGGCGATGGCAAGCCACCTCTGAACATCTCTTGCCTTGAAACCCTACCGAGTTGCCATACATCAGCTGTCATTTGATGGCACTTTCCGCCGCCACCAGCCAGCTCTTTCTATGGAAAGAGATCTGGGCAGAACAAGCCAAGGAAAACTTAATTGCAGGCCAGTGCTGGACTAAGACCTGGGAGACCCAGATTCAAGAACCCAGACTGCCAGTGGCCACCGAATGTCCTTAGGTCACTCACTCACTCTCTTGTAGCCTAACCTACCTCTCAGGATTGTTGTGAGAATAAAACTGAAAGGGAGAATGTTGTGCAGCTCCTTAAGTCCCCATTATGGAAAATAGCAAGGTATAATAAATATATTAAAATGGTGTTTCCATTGCAGTAAACATTGCCTAATAGAAGATGAAGATCATAGCATTGGCTACTCATTATGGCACTTAGAAGTGCTCTTTACAGCAGTGCTTTCAAACCCACTACTATGTGGTAGGGAGGGAAGGCAGCATGGTATAGCCCAATCTTGTGAGATTTCAGAAGCTAAGCAGCGTCGGTACTTGGATGGGAGACCACCAAGGAAGGCTCTGCAGAGGAAGGCAATGGCAAACCACCTCTGCTTCTCACTTGCCTGTGAAGCCCATTGCTGGGGTCACCTTAAGTTTGTTGAGGCTTGAGGGCACATGGGTATGTACGGTATTAGTAGGGCCAGTTGCATAAGCCCTTATCACTCAACCTCATCTGGCAGTGATCCCAGTTGACATACACGATTGATACTTGGGTGGGTCCTTGAACGGTAGAGCAGAGCTATAAATGAAAACATGGGAAAAGTCACTCCAAAATGACTAGAGCATGGTATGAAGGGGCACCAGAATCTGCCAAGTGATGTGTCAGCCTTGGAGCAAAGGAAGGGCATGTGCTGGTGCATTCCCCAGACTTATTCTGCAGTGGTGGCTGCCAAGAATGGGACTGATGCCCCCCAGGCAGGGAGCATGAGCCCTGCTAACCACATCCAAGGAACAGTAACTACACTGAGGTTAAGTTTACTTATGATGGCGAACCTTCTGTGGCTTTCCCTTGCCTGGCTGCATTTAAGTCATACATCCCAGTCCTTCACTTGGCCAACCCGATGTTTGCTAAGAAATCATGCAGTTTAAATTCCAGCTCAACAGCTCTTCCAGTGCGAACTAACCAGAGGCTCCATTCCTACGGGTGTGCAGAGAGCTGCCTATCACATTGTGCTGGCCTTGGGGCAAACCTCAGTTGCTTTGTCCTGGTCTAGTGCTGCCACAGGGAAGGGACTGCTGTGTTGCCACTGCCTGTATCATTGGTCTGGCTGTAAGAATCAAGGGAGAGCCAAGAGGTGGGATCTTATCTGGCATCAGAAGCTGTGGAGAAATGCATTTTGGGGTGGAGGTCTGAAGTGAGTAAAACCCTCACCAGGAGTTTTTTAAAGTTTCCCCCCCCTCTGTCTCACATTCTGAAGGGTTAAACAACTTTAGAGTCCAGTGGCACCTTTAAGACCGACAAAGGTTTATTCAAGGTATGGGCAAACAAAAGCTCATACCTTGAATAAACCTTTGCTGGATTTACAGGTGCCACTGGACTCTATATTCATTCTGCTGCTTCAGACCAACACATCTGACCACTTGGATCTGAAGGGTTAAGTTTGCCGAAGTGGGGGCAGTGATTTCTGCCAATGGCTCCTACTACTTGAGGCCACCCCTATGCAGTTCCTGAGGATCGGCTGACTCCTGAGACTAATAGTGGGAGGCAGCGCAGGGGGCAGCAGCAGGAAGGGAGAGCAATGGAAATTATCACCCCCTTAAGAAAGCATGAGAGTACTTAAGGTGCACACAGACCAATGTATTTAGCAGGCGGGGTTTTTTTGTAATTGCTGGCCTTGCTGTTTGTTGTTGTTTTAAAAAAACCATGTAGGATGCCGTTCTAAATCTAGAGGGCTCTCAAGGGTCTTCCAGTATACCAATAAAGCAGAATAAACTTAGAAATATCAAAAACAGTAAGATAAAGCATCACTCAGACTGGGCATGAAAATGCAATAAGAAAAGCAGCCTGAAACCAGCATTAATATCTGGTGGCTGGCAAACAAACAACCAAACAGACAGGTAAGGTCAAATAACAATTACAGCCTGGTTAATGCACAGGTATTTTAACTCGCCATATTTGGCATCAGGCTGAGAGGGGAAATTGCAGAATAAAAGATGACACCACAAAGAAAGTCCTGACATTGCTCACTCACGATCTGTCTCATCTCTGCATATGGGGTAATTACAAAAAAGGACCTTTTAAGAAGATCTTAACTGCCATTTATTGTATATTCTGCATCTATATTCTGTGACTATTCATTTTCTTCTGATATATTGTTGTGGGTTGCTCCAGGAATTCTAGGTCGGGTGGAAAGGTGGGGTATAAATATTTTAATAAACGCAAGTATTGTAATACATTTGGGTGCATCGAATGACTCCTTTCTGTCAAGCTGGAGCCAATGACTCTTTGTGCCATGTTCCTTCAAGGGAGAAAGACAGAAAGAGAATTTCTAGAAGAACGAAGAAAGTCTGACCGATTTCTCACAAGCAGCTGTGACACCCTGGCTCTTCCATTTTCCCCAGCTGCATTGGTCAATTTCACACTATTCCCTGCATGGCCGCATTTTGATCTGCATCTCCCCCCGATTTCCCCCGCGTCTTCTTGATCCTTGTTTTATAAGCTGCTTGTGGGAAATCGGTTTTCGTCTCTATCAGAGGAAAGTCATTGGGTCCTGCTAGGCAGAAGGAAGACAGTGAGTTTGATCCAGATTAATGTCTCCACAGGTGCAAGGATTTCTTATAGAATGTGATTTTCCTGCCTGCCTTCTCCCATGGCAGCCTGAAATGCCCCCTGAAATTTTGTGCATGGGCTTCTTACTCCCCCAACCACAGGATTTGGAGGTCATTTTGAACTGTTACAAAAGCAAGAGGGGAAAGTCAAGCTTCAGGGGGTGGAATCCTTGTGCTCTTGGGAAAATCTAGTCCGGATCCAAACTTTGAATCTAAGGCATTATGTTTTGCACCATCTGTCCCTTTGTAAACTGATGTGGGTACTGAATTAATACTTAACCAGGAAATAAAGGACTGTGCTCCAGTTCTGTACCAAACTGTATCTCAACATCTCAATGAGCAACAGAGTTGTTAGATTATAAACAACCAATTTATAAACCGATGGAATATCAAATAGGCGACTTAGACCTTTGGTCTCACTTGACTCAGCCACAAAACAATGGGAACATGTAAGACAACCGTGTATTATTCATTCCTCTTTAAGGCAAACACTTATACCATGTCATAAACAGTTTTTGGCAATGCTGCGCTGAGGCGTTCAGATTCACTCCCATTCACAGCCGAGTCACAGAAAATGGACTTTTAACAAGTAGCAAATTAAAATGTCAAGACCAATCATCCTGGGGCCTTGTTTACAAGACTGTTATTAGTTTGGGTTCCAAAGCCTAGAAGGGCTGTCTTTTCTTAGCTCATTCCTGCTATTGTACAGAAGTACTTACAGCCATAAAAGTGGAGAGAGGTCTGGCTCTGCAATGTTATACCACTGGAAGGGGTTCTGGCTCAGTCATGAAGCCTATGATTTGCATAAGAAGGTCCTAAGCCCAGTCTTTGGCATCTCCACTTTAAAGAATCTCATAAGGCAGGACACAGGGAAGACCTTGGCGTGAAGCTTTGGAGAATCACTCTAATCAATGAGAGGATTACTGAACTGGATGGACCAATGGTGTCACTTGGTACAAGAGAGCTGCATTTTTTTTCAGGAGCAATACTTGTGTTTAGAGTGCACAGAAGCATGGGACTAGCAACCTTAAGTGGGAGGACTGGCAACTTAAGTCATTTAGATCAAATTTACTTGGGTTTCTATTCTAGCTATATTTGTTAGAGAGAGAGGGGTCCGTGCATTTATATATTATGGTAGTTAAGAGCCTAAGAAGAGCTCTACTGGATCAGACCAGTAGTCCACCTAGTCCAGCAACCTGTTTCTGGATGTGGCCAGCCAGTTGCTCTGGAGATCCAGCAAACAGACCATGGAGGTGAAGGCCTCCCTCTGAGATTGCCTCTTAGCACTGGTATATAGAGGAGGTTTACTACTTCTGTATGTAGAAGTTCCCTTTAGTCAGGGCTTTTTTTGTAGAAAAAGCCCAGCAGGAACTCATTAGCATAATAGGCCACACCCAACAGCAGAAACTCATTAGCATATTAGGCCACACCCCCATGTTATGAGAAGTGTGGTCATCTAGCCACACCCACCTTTTGCTTCTTATTCTGTTTATCTTGTTTGTTGTCAAAACCCAGGGCTTTTTTTTGTGGCGGGAACTCCTTCGCATGTTAGGCCACATACCCCTAATGTAGCCAGTCCTAATGAGTTTCTGCTGTTGGGTATGGCCTGTTATACTAATGAGTTCCTGCTGGGCGTGGCCAACTCGGGAGCCAGCCGGAACTCCATTCCTGTGCATTCCTGCCCAAAAATAGCCCTGCCTTTAGTCATTATGGCTAGTAGCCGTTGATGGAGCTATTGTTCAGAAAGTTGTTTAACCACTCTTTAAAAGCAATTGCGAGGCAATTCATGTATGTATAACCCTTTATAATACATGTATTGTTGTGTTCTTCTTATCATATCATGGTCCTTCATATCTCTCTCTCTCTCTCTCTCTCTCTCTCTCTCTCTCTCTCTCTCTCTCTCTCTCTCTCTCTCTCTCTCTCTCTCTCTCTCTCGTGTGTACCCATTATCTGCACTATCTATATAGGTTTATCTCCTTGTACATAAATCTGGTTCAAACAAAATGAATAGGACGACCTTCCTTCCTGAACAAAGTTCAAGTCCAGTGGCACCTTTAAGACCAACAAAGTTTTATTCCTTCCTGTTTATGTGTTTTAATTGCTGTTTTTAATTGGTTTTATAATATGTATTTTGAAAAGCTTGTTTTAATGATTTTGATTGTTTGCCACCTTGGGGACCCTGAGTTAGGTGGAAGGGCCTAAAAATAAACAAAAAGAAGGTATTTATTTCTTTATTTCATTACATTTGTGAATTGCTCGATTCCCACAAACATGGCACTCTAGGCGATGTACAAGTTGAAACTATTCAAACCGTAAGAACATATCCAGTATGTTATACCACAGTGAAGAGCAAGTAGTGAATTTTACTTTCCTATGAGTCCCTCCCGTTGCTGGTCTGTGAGTGCATGGGATTCAGATAGGGTGCCAGCCATGACGTAAACCATCGCTGTCCTCAACCAAACACCTGGTGGAATACCTCTGCCTTACAGCCCCTGCGAAACTGCATAGATCCTGATGTTATCTGGAAGAGAGTTCCACAAGCTCTGAGGACAGCCAGATATCTCTAGGACCGGGGACCACCAGCAAATTATTCTGTGAAGAGCATAGTGCTCTCCTGGGGGTATACCGGAGGAGGCGATATAACATATTCTGCAGAAATACTACAGAGATGTGTACGGTTAAAATACGAAGCTGTCCAGGCTTAATAGTACTGAAGTACCATTGTCTTTAATTTCTGATGCTTCTACTGTAGGTGTAATTCTCATTACCCTTTTAATTATACCCATGTAAGGGCTTGAGCAAGCAACAGTTTCCATTTTGTATGGGCCGTTCAGGAGATAAGACTAATTTGACAGTATTTGAAACCAGTGTAAGGGAAGAAGATCTATTACGGTGCTAATGAAGCTGCTTCTTCCAGGGGAGAATAACTCCTTTGCTAGCTGGCTTTGACATGTTAAAGCATTTATGCAGAACTCGTCTTCTCTCTTCTCGGCCCCCCAATCGCTTTGAGTTAGGCTGAGCCGGCGCGCCATGGTTTGTTGAACTGCATATTGTGGAATGCCAAAAGGAAAGGATCTATTTGTGTGATGGGTAAGGCCAGAGTATGTCAGCCTGTATCCATCACCAGCACATACTTGCTGCATTCTAAAATCAATAGTTCTTTAAACATGCGGCACAAAAGCATGATTGAAAGTCTGCTTCAATAGGGTATTTTTAACAGCAACTTTGAAAGAAGAAATTACCACTAGCTACAGTGATGGCAAACTGGCCTCATTGCCCAAGAGTCAGCCTGCATTGAGACTTTATCTTCTTCTTTTTTGTGTGTATTGCTTCCCTGATTATTTTTTGGATAGTTTGGCAAATCTGTAGTTTCAGGCAGTTCAGCACATCTCTTTGTAAGACAACATAAATTCAACCATAAAAGCTAATGGGGTAGAATACATCAAGGCTTTTAAAGACTTATGACCAATGCCATATATTTTGTGCAATGAAAGAGACTATCAGCCTCGGATTTGTCATACAAAAACTCAAGTGGAATTTTAAAAAAAAAAATCCCTGTGCAAGGTTTTCTGGCAATTGCAATCTGTCTTGAGTTGAGACTGATCTGGCTTTTATTGAAATACAGTACTTGCATGCAAAAACCCCCGTAAGCAATAGCTTGTGTTCCTAGAGGGCAGAGGATGCAAAGCTCTTCTTGCTGCGGGAAAGGTACAGCTGCTAAAAAAGAGCCAGGCAGGTCTGAGTGAAAAGGAAACGCTTCCCTCTCAAGGTGGCAAATCCACAGGGCATGAACAGTGTTCAGCAGTCTGTACTTGATGTGTCTTGCAAATTCCTGCAGGGATTACCCAAAGGTGTTGCGATCTATCGTAAGGCTCTAAAACGTTTTGACATTGTCAGTTATCTTTTGACAACATGCTGTCTTTAAGTGTGGACAACTACTTTTAAAGTTTTCTGTTCCTCACCTTTGAAATTCTATCTTTTTCTTTTGCCATGAAGTTACAACCGACATATGGTTTGGTACAGTGGTTAAAAGCGGCGGACTCTAATCTGGAAAACAGGGTTTGATTCTCTGCTCCTCCACATGAAGCCAGCTGGTTGACCTTGGGTCAGTCACAGTTCTTTCAAAACTCTCTCCGCCGCCCCCTGCCTGACAGGGTGTCTGTTGTGGGGAGAGGAAGGGATGGAGATTGTAAGCTGCTCTGAGACTCCGAGTGAAGGGTGGGGTATAAATCCAGTCTCCTCCTTCTCCTTCTTCTAATACAATTATCCTCCAAAGGTTTACAATTGTCATCCAAGTTCTTCTGAAACAAACAGGTCTTCAGTTGAGGCTGGAAGACCTTTGATAAGGAAATTAGACCTCAAGAAAGGTCAGCTTCCAAAGCGGAGAGGGGGCAGCCAATAAGACTTTGGCACAGGTCCTGTTCCAGTGCATTTCTGATTAGGCAGTTTCATGTAAGGCAGCCCATCTCCCTCCCCTCCACGGGAGCAAATTTATATAGGTGGAGATGGTCCCTCCAATACTTTGGATGCAAGCCATTAAGTATTTTAAAGGTCAAAAACAACCCTTTGAATTAAGCTTGTTCTTATTAATGTTAAGGGCCTCCAACATAGAACATACAAGAAGTACGCAAGCCAAAAGCAGAGCATTATGCAGCTTCTCATCCTAGTGTGGTGAGAACAAAATCCATCTTTCCACATAATTTGTTTGAACAGGGCCCTCCTGTGAGTGCTCTCCTATGATCAGTGAGTTTTCTCAACAAAGCCACAGTCCATATTTTATACACCTTTCAATCAACGGTGGTGCAGAAAGTGATTTCCCATGGTGTGCGATACACGTTCTGGCTGCTGTCACAAGGTAAGGAATCAACCTAACATCCTCCAGAATAATATTTTTACAATTGCCCCAAAGTGCTGTTGTAGGATCAAGCGGAATATCATGTCTCGTCATCTTTTGAGGAATGTTCAGATTCGGTTCCCAGCAAGGAAGCTGTCACTTCCAACATATGTAAAAAGGAACAGTATTTGGTAACTGACATGCCACTAATCCACATGAAGAGGTATTTATTTAGTGTGTTTTTAATCTATCCTTTCTCCAAGGAGCTCAGAGAAACATACATAGCTCTTCTCCTTCTCCTTGCAACACCCTTGTGAGGTAGGTTAGGCTGAAAGCTGAAAAGAGATCCAAGCTTACCTAGGAAGTTTGATAACTAGTGGAGATTTGATCCTGTATCTCACCAATCTTTTACCCACTATATGACACTATAGGGCTTCAAGCAAAGTTGGAGTTCAGTATAGAGATATGCAAAAAAAATCAGGTTTTTTTAATGTTTGGGTGAAAAATATTGGTATTCCTAATATTCCTGAATTCCAAATATCATACTGTTTTTTTCCAGTTGGGGGGGGTTTCCAAAGTTTTTGGGTGCATTATTCCTTATGGGAAAACTTTCTGGGTGGTGGGTAGGTCATTTTTAAAGATACATGCAAGAAAGTTGCAGCAGAGCTGCTGGTACCCATCCTTTAAATAGCCCCCAAAGATACATGCAAGAAAATTGCAGCAGAGCTGCTGGTACCCATCCAATATAATGGTCCCCAGAACAGTGTCACCATCCATTCTATATTATTTCCTAAGGGGGGGAAGCCCAACAGAACCAGCTGCAATGTACAGAGTGCCCAGCAGAACCCAGTGCACCTGTAACAGTGCAAGCTCAGCAGGTCTGATGTCAAAACACAAAATCACAAGAAATCCAAGCTGGGGCTGGGGGTATTTTGCAAGCACTCTGCAAAAAACCAGGAAAGGGACACAAAGCAAAGCCTACAAAGAAGAAAAAACCTCTTGAACCTGACAAGACACATTTGAAACTGACAAAAGCAGCCAAGAAGCCCATAGAACTCACCCCCCCAAGAAAAAGAAACCAAAGGGGTGGAAGGAAAGAGAAGGAAAAACAGTCCCTGGTCTTCCCAGTAAATCCTGAATATTTCTGGGATTTTTCAGGACATTTTTTTTTTAAGATTTTCCCAAAAAAACCCTCCAATAAGGTATTTTTGGGTATATTTTGACTCCAGTGAATCCGAATGCACACCATTACCAACAAAACTGTAGTTTCAGCATTAGTGTTTATAATATTACAGAGAAACACACTTCCGAATCCATTTGGTGAGATCCATTTCATGACAGAAAACAAAGGGGTCTAGGTAAACACAGCTCTGGATCATGGCCTGAATCTGTAAACAACAACTCCCTTGGTTCTGAATAGTATGAAATGGTGGAAGACTAAAACAGGAGATTCCTAGTAACACGAGTAATGTTATCCAACAAGCAAGTGTGCAGGCCAGATTCCAGACCTGGAAGACAATTGAGTATTCATTCCCCTTTGAGGCACACTTCTATACCATGTCATAAACTGTTCTCGGTAAGTCGGCATTGAGGTGTTCAGAATAGATTCACTCCAAATACGGCCTCAGAAAATGGACCTTTAACAAGTAGCAAATTAAAATGTCAAGACCAATCATCCCAGAACCTTGTTTACAAGACGGGTTTTTTTTTTGGTTGCAAGGCCTAGAAGGTTTGTCTTTTCAGGAATTAGCCAGCTCCAGTTATCACGTAAAGAAACTGTACCTGATAACGTTCTCTGGCTTTCTGACATCTCAATTTAAATTGCAATCTTCTTTGGCCAGACCACCGTGCTTCCCGATTCTGAAGCCTCTCGGAATCAATTTCAATAAAAATGTGCTACTTGGAGCCGCGGACAAGGCAAGGGCCCAGGCATCTTCCCAGCCGATATTTATTCATTTAGGGTGACTGATGTGGAATGGGAAGGCATGACCTTCAGATGATGCATTCTGCACAGGAAGGAATGGTCTCAGCACTGGCTTCTCATTGAACCGAGACACCTCTGAGCATTCTAGTCCCACCTCCTCAAATCTGAGACGCACCACCAGCAGTTTATATACACTGTGGTTTGTAAGGATTACTATTAGTGGTAATAATAGCTGACAATTACCCCTATCAACAGAATTCCACACTATAACTAAATATTTTGGAGGTGTTCCCAGCATGCCTAATTTCTTTTACTTTTCAGTACATACTGGCAGGCAGAGCCTCCATTAGTCTGTAGAAGTTGCCATGCTAGGGCTGCCAGACCTCCTGTTATGGCAGGAGGCCTCCCACCAGCAGCTTGCTTTGCCCACCATCATGCCAAAAGACTGTAGGAGAAAAAAAATACAGCGTTGGCTGCATCACTACTTCATTTCCAGCAAAAGCCAGAAATAACACAGGGTAGCTCTAGGAATCATCAGAAACTCTATGATAAAACTGGCAGGAGATTGAGGGAGAGTTTGTCAAAAATAGCACTGAGTGACACCATAGGGTCATCATCACTGCGACACTCTAGGGATTTCTGCTTTCTGTGGTAAAACCCATAGAGAGCCAGGAAATTCCTAGAGCATCATGCAACATAGCGATGTCTGGGTGAATACCCAGAAGTGACATCATGGTGTTGTGCAATGTTGCTCATCCTCTCTTTTTGCTCCTGCTGCTCATTTGAGCACCAGAAAAAACTGCAGGCCCACACTGCAAGATTGCCCACCAAAGCAGGCAACCAGGCAAGCCTAATTTCTTAGCTCGAAGTGTGAAGTAGTCCCCAAGCTAAGGTTAAATGTTGTTTCTTCCATTCCATACTGGTTCTGTAGTTTTGCTACATCAGCTCTTTAGCCTTCTGCTCAGCCACTGTAAATTTTGGTGAAGTTTGTTTGCATGGATTTGCATACAATGTTCATTTAAATGCCTGTTTTATATACATTAGATGTGGCTACAGTCCACAGTTTCATGGTATTTTTATTACGAGAATATGTAACCAAATGTGTATGCAATAGCCCCTGCTCTAAACAAAATCCAGGGCCCACCAATAAAAATGAAGCAAAGACAATACAAATGCAGTTCTTTACCAGAACTATTCAGATAGGAAAGGCATGTCCTAGGAAGACATCCTAGCATGGAATTCTGAACTATTCCCCTAGCAAACCAGGTTTCTGATCAAGAGCTGAGTACCACTTACACTAAGTAAAGACTGCCTGACAAGGGATTCAAGGGCATGTCTTTGAGACAGATTTCAACTCCAGGAACTCTCTACAAACTCTCTGCCCTGGGGTAAGGTTCATGCATTCTGTTTTCTCCCAGAAGTTTTGTTGTAGCCAGATCTAAGGCTCGAAGCTACAGCAGGTTTCTGTCATCCCCGTTCAAGCCACCACTTTGCAGCACACCAAAAGTAAGCAAGAACGAAATGCACAAGCAGATCGTCATGCAAAGTAAGATTAGTGAACTTCAGCAGTTCATGTTAGAGAATATCAATGCCATGGGCATCGGCGAGATTCGGAAGAATGACCATATCAATAGTGAATCTCCCCAGACTATATCTCTGAACCTGAAAGTTCACTATGCTTCAACCACCCCGAAAAAATCAAAGAACCATTTACAGTCAGAGCCTGCGGAATTAGGATTCATTAAGAGTTTGATTGCATTTCTCAGGGCTTCAATAAGGGTTATGGATGGACCATTCATTACAAAGTGTGGTGGTGGAAAGTGCCGGCAAGCCACAGGCAACTTGTGGTGACCCCGCAGGGTTTCCAAGGCAGGAAACAAACAGAGGGGATCTGCCATTGCCTGCCTCTGCAGAGTGGCCCTAGAGTTTCTTGGTGGTCTCCCATCCAGATATTAACCAAGACCAACCCTGCTTAGCAGCTGAGTTCTGATGGGATCAGCCTAGCCAGGGAGATCCAGGGGAGTGTAACTTCCCCCCTTGTAATGTATGCATGTCATGCGCCTTGTGATCTTATCTCTTTATTATTTATTTCTCAGACTTATATTCCACCCTTCCCACAAGTGGGATCAGGGTGGATCAGGGTGGATCACAAGGCCATTCTGCATCATGATACAAATACATTAATAAACAATTTAAAAACAGTTCAGAACAACAATTTAAACAGATTGCACTATTTGTTTATACACCCAATCTCCAGAGCTGGTGCTGCTAGGCCTCTGAGGTCTGCTTGATCTGGGCCACATAGGGATGGTGAACTTCAGCAGGGGAGGTCAGTTTTTTCCACAGGACGCCGACTACCTCAGCCAAAGGCCTGGAGGAACAGCTCCATTTTACAAGCCCTGCGGAACAGCAGTAGGTCCTACAGGGCCCTGATCTCACACGGGAGCATGTTCCACCCGGCCAGGGGCAGGGCAGAAAAAGGCCTGTCCCTGGTTGAGGCTAAGCGGATGTCTCTTGGGCCAGGGACAACCGGCTGGTCTTGGTCGGCAGAGCACAAGGCAGTCTGGGACACATATGGGGAGATGTGGTCCCTCCGGTATGTCAATCCCAGGCTGTGCAAGGCTTCAACATCATTCATAAGAGATACGTATGGTGTCTCACACAAGAAAATATTTATTACATTGCCAGTGGACAGCATGATGCCCAAGAGATGCCTTCTCTTTGGCTGTCTGTGCATTTATGGTCAAGGATTCACAGTACGACCCGGGTCCAGAGAAGGAGTGCCATAAAAGAGACATCCTGCAATACACTCATAGCCCATCTTGCAAAGAACACGAGACACATTAACAGAGCACCTGAAAGACTGAAAGTGGTTCAGGCAAAGGAGGTGGCTGTGATCTGCCATATAGCCATGTAAGATGAGCCACTGTTCTTCTCTCCTTATGGCAGCCTGGGAGCTAAAAGAGGAGGGCTTATTTAAGACCACCTTGTGGGCACCTACTTGAAGTAAGATATGGATGCCAAAGAATTTTGTAGGTCCACCAGTTCGACTGGAACTTTGCAGATTATTTAGTGGTTGCTTCAGGCCATGGGCAACTGCAGAAAATATCCAGCTCAGAGAGAGACTTCAGCAAAATAAGAATCTGACACCTGACGACCAAGGTTTGGAGATTAAAAGTAGTGGGGGTTGTTTTCCTAACCTTTATTTCTCTTGTATTGCAAACTGTTGTCATTGTGCTCATTTTCTTTTTGCTGCTTTTTTCACATTTTTATACTTTGTATTTTAAGATTCTTAACTAAAATGTGGGGTGTGGGTATTTAAATAAATAAATCAATGGTTTTGCATTTCCCAGGATGAAAGGGGAGATAAAGAAACAGTGCCCCTTAGAAACTTCCAGCCCCCTATCATTTGGAGCGTGCTTGATAGAACATGTACACATACTCTGCCATGTGCCTATAGAGTTAATTGCCAGCCAGGATTCTATTCACCGGCAGGGTCTGAAAAGCCAATGAACATCCAAGCTCTGCTCATGACCTGCCAGTTTTATTTTTATGGCTCTTCTCTTACCCGGAGACTTGGCCTCAGATTCCTGGAGTCCTCTAGGATCTGCTGCACCACTCTCCCTCTATTCTTGCCCCTCCTGGAGGAAGGGGGTAGGAGATAGCATTTCATGGTATTTTTTTTAAGCATTTTATTAGTTTTCAAAAAGGAAAAAAAATAAGAAAAAATATACACAGAATCAAAGAGCAAGAAAAGCAAATAACTAATCCTATATTTGATGTGAGGTAGCATTTTCAAATCACAGCTGGGCAATCCTATATGCCAGGCAAAACTAAAAACAGCATCATCGCCGAAGGCCATGAGATGAGAGGTTGTGTGAGGACCAAATTAAGGATCCCTCTTCTGTAGCTGTCAGAAAATGTTGCAAATTAACAATTAACCAACCAGTGTTCTCTCTCTCTCTCTCTCTCTCTCTCTCTCTCTCTCTCTCTCTCTCTCTCTCTCTCTCTCTCTCTCTCTCTCTCTCTCTCTCTCTCTCTCTCTCTCTCTGTGTGTGTGTGTGTGTGTGTGTGACTGACAGACAGACAGACAGACAGGTGAATAGATGGGCGGGCATATGGACGGACATGCTTAACTGGCTGCTGTCCCTCTGCTGTAACAGCCAGCTTGTCATGGACTGAAATAAGCAGACTTGGTTTATTTTAGTTTTTTACAAATTATTTATGTATTAAGATATGTTTCCTAAACAGGTTAAATACTGGGGATGGGGAAATCCAATTTCCTTGATGTTTCCATGTTCCTAGATCTTGCTATTTAGATACAGAGTCGAATCTGTTCATTTATGGGGGGGTGTTAATGGCCACCGTTAATTTGTGCTGAAATGGTAGGGGAAGCTGGAATTTTATCAAAATTGTGAGATGTAATAAAATAAGATTGTTATAGAGCTGGGGAAATATATTGGGTGTTGATATTGAGAGGCCTGTTCCGATGACCTTGCATTTTAAAAGAGTCGCTGCAGTATGATCAAAGGTTTAATAACCTGTACTTGGAAGTGGGGGAGTGAGTGTCACGGGACTCATTTTATGATATTCCATCTACCGGGCATTCTCCTTTGCTCAGAGGGATTGCTGTTATCATTCTGCAGGAAACAAAGAATTAAGCCTTGAGAATTTTTTTTAAAAAAAATCTGGACTTGTAATAGCATTGGGGCCCTGTTGTGGAATAGAAATGATTTTCTCGTTGACTTAATAACCGGAGGGATTCCAGTTGTAAGCGGTAGCACTTTCCACCTGATGTCTGGTCCAACAGGAATTACCTTGTCCAAGTTCTAATCAGATATTCCAAGCCAATCATAGCAGCCATTTATTTCTCATATTTCCATGGCATCAAATATGCAGGAAAGAGAGGCAGAGGATTCTTGCCATGTTCTATCATGGAGCCATTTCAAATAGCAGACATTTCACTGATTTTACTTTGAGGCCAAGGCTGATGTAGATTTCTCTGGGCCTAATACAAACATATAACATGGGGAAAGGGGTTACCACAATGTCTGGCACCTGGCAGGAGGCCTGGGGGGAACATGGGGTGATACAGCACATCAATGACATGATATCATTTCCAGGGCAAACCCAGAAGTGACATCATGCCCATTTAGGATTCAGTGGAAACTTTATGATTTAATTTCCACTGAATCCTAGATCACTATGACCTCATTTCTGGATTTGCCCCAGAAATTATGTGACACTGTTGACTCATTCCCTCTCTCCATTCTTGGTTTTCCTGTTAAGTACCCATAGGTTTCTTTAAAAAGCTTGGATCAACTCTCATGTGGCCACCTCAGAACTAGTTGTTGTCCATAGAACTTTCCCTTTAGCTTGTTGTGGATAAAACTCATTGCGAGCAAGATATCAATTATGTTCACTGGATTGCAATATTACAAGTTAGACGTAGAAACTCTTGTACCGTGGTTTCTGGTTTGGTGTCTGCTATGGCGGCCACAGTTTCCCGAGTTCCCAGGAACCACACACTAGTGCCTGCAGTTGGGAGGGGGTGTGATTGTCCACACCACCCCCAGAGCCCTTGCATTGGGCTCCCAGCCATGGGGCCCTAGAAGAGCTCTTTGTCCGATGACTAGCCGGTGAAGGGGGGCTCCTCCATGCCCCAAAGGTCCCACTGCAGAGCGTCCATGAATGGAACTAAGAATGCACACTGAAACAAGCGTTTGGTGGCCGAATGTATGAGCTATAAAAGCGGTGATAAGATTGAAATGTGAGTTAAAGTTGAAGTGAGAAACTCTCCCCCGATAAGAAGAAAACAATTTAACTTTGAGCGTTTGAAAGGGGGTTGGACTATAAAAGTGAAACGCACTGAAATAGAGAGCTTATAAGAACTTACCAGACTTTCCAAAGAGTTTTTAGAGACTGTGAGAACTTTTGTTAAAAGGAAACAACTTGGGAAAATGGCGCCTCAAGGAGGGAAGAGAAGGACAAACAAATGAAACATAAATCGCTGGCCAGAAACGCCAGCCCAGCGAGTCCTGCTCCTAGACAGGACACAACTGCAGAGCTCCAAAGGATGCTGACTGAAGCATTGAGACCTCTGCTGGAACAAGTAACGGCATTGCACCAAAAGTTTGATGCACAACAAACGCAATTGACAGAGATTACAAAAAAGCAGAAAAAATAGAGCAAGAGCTTAAAGAGATTGATGCCAATACCAAGAAACTTAAAAAACAACTGCAGACGACGGAGAAAAGGAGAGTAATTAATGAATCTCATTTGTTACAGCTTCAAATGGAATGGGCAAGCTATGTCCTAAGATTTCAAGGGGTCCCAGAAGAGAAGGGGGAGAATCTGAAGCAAATCATGTGTGATTCCTTAGCCCCAATAGCAGATGTTAAAAGTGATGTACTACAAAGAAAAACTGATATGATCTTCAGGTCGTATTCAGAATTTACAAGAAAGAACAGTCTGCCAGGGGAAGTAATGGTGAGATTTTCCAGAAGACAATTGAGGGACCAAATACTTAAAGCAACAACTGGAGTCACTTTGAAAATTAAGGACAAAGAAATAAAAGCGTTGAAGGATATTCTGTTTGAAATAAGAAGGAAAAGAAGGAAATTCAGAGACTTGGCATTATTCTTACAGAAGAACAACGTTGTCTACAGATGCATCGTTCCTGAAGGCATAATCTTTAAATTTATGGGCAAGAAAGAAAAAACTGACTCTGTTGAAAAGGCGTGAAAGTTTTTGCATCTTCATAGTCATCCAACAGCAGGAGAAGAAGAGGAGAAAGATAACAGCACCAAAGAAAGTGAAGAAGAAGGAGTGGCATCTTCCGATGAAGACTCTGAGTCAGCACTGGGGGCAGCAGCCCCAAAAACAAAATACTAGTTGAGAAAGAAAAAGAACAAAAAATGAAAAGTTTTTACTCTCTGGAATCTCTTAAAAAAATTTATTATGTATAACTATATCATATTTTGCTCTTTATGAATTCAGATAAGAGGGAGTTTCAAGGTTTCTTTTAGTTTAATTATATTTTCAGATGACCACATGCAATGAATTTGTATTGTAACTTTCAGCTAAGAGCTAATTTTATAAGCATTATGTATGACCACCATCTCGTGGGTTTTTAGTGGGTTTTCTTTACTTTCTCCCTTAGTGTGTAGTTCCCTTCCCCAACTTTGTTGTAGTTTATAGAAAAAGCAATAAAAAATCCCCGGGGGGGGCAAAAAAAAAAAGAAACTCTTGTACCGTGAGTACAGAAATAGTTTTTACCTTTGTTAATCTGATGTTTGATGTTTCCCTGTGTAGAATGAAATAAAATATTTTTTTATTATTATGTTCACAGGAAACATGGCACAGATAGCTGAGAGGCAGCGCCTATATTATGCCAGTGGTGTAGTTACCACCCATGTCACCTCTGAAGGCAATCCCCCCCCCACAACCTAAGTCTTGCATTGCTGTCTCTGCAGCTGACTTGGATGGCATTTGACATCTTTCCTCTCCTTCTCTCTCTCTCCCCACCCACCTATTCTCAGTGCCAAAATACCAACCTCTGCATGTATAGCAAGAAGGGTTGCCAGGTTCCCCCTGGCCACTAGTAGGGGATGGGGGGCATTTAGGATTGCCAGATCCGGGTTGGGGAACTCCTGGAGATCCTGGGAAGGACAGGGACATCGGGGAATTCGATGCAATACAGTCCACCCTCCAAAGCATCCATTTTCTCCAGGGGAATGGATCTCTGTGGTCTGGAGATCAGCTGTAATTCTGGGGGGATCACCAGGCATCCCGCACGCTCGGATCTCATTTGCTTGGCTAGTTGAAGCATCAGAGCATATACACAGCTCCCCATTTACTATCCGTTATTCCTGACAATGACTCCGCATTAATGGGCAGCAGACTGGTATTCCAATAAAGCATGACTTTCTAAGTGAAGTGTGCCTGGACTTGCTTGCTGTTGAACCTGACAGCGAGACACAACTATTTCCGACTACATCTTCCTAAGGCCGGTGCTGCTTCCACAACCAGCTACACATTCAAGACAGAGAAGAGTCTGCTTGAATCCCAAAAAGGCAGTCCCGTCTGAAAGAGTCCCCAGAAAGTTGACATTTCAAATCCCTCTCTCTCCATTTGGTTTTCACAACAGCCTGCACGCATGTCAAATTGTCAACTGGGAAAAACTTCCACCCCTCCCCCCCACCGGGTTGTGTTTAATCCAGGGAAAGCTGAGATGCATCAAGCACTCATATTATTAATATTATTATTATATGATTATTACAATTAAATATGAGGTTGATAGCATTGTACACCCTTCTGCTACGGAGCTTACTCATTTGAGAAGCTGTCAAAACCCAAAATGCAATAATAAGTTATGATTATGTTCCCAGCAGGCGGTACCAAGATACTTTAAGTAAAGCATGGACAAAAGCTCTGGGTAATTGTAAGATCTCTGTTATCTTTATCTTTAGGAATTGCTATTAAGAGCTGCCGTCTAGAACAATACCTTCCCAACAGTTCAGCTACAAGCATAATGTAGTCCATCATGGTTACCACTGCAGAGTAATTCAGCATCATTTTAAATAATAATTTTAAATAATCCTTTGTCGTGGCGTCAAGCATCTCACCCATGTACCCTTTGATGCTGATGGATTTCTAGTTGGGAGATTAAAAACACACCTGGTCACAATTCAAAAGCATCTCTTTGCTGCTGATGGGAGTTTAAACTATATTACATTCATTTAAACTTCCAGGCCCAGCAGGGTAGCTTAACAGTCTTATGGTAAAAGCAAAATATTACAAAGGACCCCTGCCAAAAATGCTTTTTGAGAGTCCCTACCATAACTTCATGTCAAACATTTTTTAAAAGACCCTGAATTAACTGTCCATCCACAAAAAGAGTTTTGTCTCAGTCAGCTAAGTTGTTAGACAAATCATTTCTTTCATTTGCCCAGGGAAGTCACGCATGTATGTACAAAAAGAAACCCACGATCATTTATGACACAGGAGGTCTCCGTTTTATTAAGCAAACCAGGGCCATTCTGGAGGATTTAAAGTTTTCTGCCATCATATTTTACGGCAAACATTTCTTGTTTCTTATTTTGTTTTGAATTAAACACAGCGACTAGTATATCATGCTCAGAAAGTTGCACCATAATAGATTAGAGGGGGCTGGAAAGGAAGCAATGGGGTGTCATATCGTATTTCTTCAGGGTCATCATAAACTTTGGGGTTGATGATGTTTCAGGGATCTCAGTTATAAACTTGTCAAGACTGCTATACAACCAACTCCTGCAAACAGGACAACCCCAGTAACTCATTTCCCCAAGAAGGGCAAGTTCAAAGGCAACCCTATTTAAGAACAGAAGAGTCCTGATAGATCAGGCCAAGATGTCTATTTAGGAATGCTTAAATGTCATTTGGTTTGGCTTGTTTCTGGTTCGCCATTCCTGAACACAGAGCCAATTTTTTGACAGACTGTTCATCAGCCTAGGTGGGTAGCCATGCTGGCCTGAAGCCGCAGAACAAAGTTTGAGTCCAGTGGCACCTATAAGACCAACAAAGTTTTATTCAAGGTATAAGCTTTCGTGTGCAAGCACAATTCTTCGGATACAGTGAAACAGAATTTCCTCAACCATTACATATAAAAGGAGAGAGAGTGGGGAGAGTTAGTTGCCAGGAAGGGCCAATTAGAGTCAAGACAGAGGCAGAAACAAAACTGGAAACTACCAGTCTATACATATAAGTAGAGGGTGAGCAGTAAATTATCATACAGCATAATGAAGATGTTTAACAGATACAATGATCAAACAGGAATAATAAGGCTAGTTTACATAGTAACTATTTGCTTGGGTTCAATTCTGGGGCAAAAAAAATCGGCCTGTCTGTGGCTGTTGGCCTGCTTGCTTCAAGTTATTCCTTTATTTAGTTGTTTGTTCATTTAAAAAAATTGTTAGCCCCCTTCTTTCTTGCAGAGCTCAGGGCAGCTTACAACATAGACCAAGCACGCAATAGACTTTGAAACGTAAAAACCAGAATTTAAAGTCACAATTCAGGACAGCCAGGAAACTTAACCAAATGCGATCCTCACTAAAACCAGCTGCCTCCTAGAGGCTGAAAGTGAGGGGAACCAGGCTCACCTTCACGGGTTGCTTCATAATCATGGGGCTGCCCCTGAACAGGCCATCTCTTGTAGACCCATCGAGCTTCTTTGATTGACGGAACGGTCAAAAAGACCTCTCCCTGTGATCTTAATTCTTGGACAGGGACATATAGGGGAGGACTGTCTTTCAGATACCTCGGTCCCAAGCCATGCAGGGCTTTAAAAGATAAAAATGACACCTTGAATTGGGCTTGAGAGTGGATTGGTCGCCAATACGATTGCTGTAGTACCAGGGCCACGTGCTCCCGATAGTTGGCCCCAGTCAGCAGTCTAGCTGCAGCATTCTGCTCTAGCTGCAGCTTCCAAACACTCTTCAAGGGTAGCCCCAAATAATGCACATTGCAATAGTCCAACCTGAATATCACTAAGCAGAGATCACTGTGGCTAGATCTGACTGAACCAGGGACAGGCACAGACAGGATAGCAGTCAGAGCCACAGCAGCTGGCTTTCCAAGGGAATATAACCCCATCCAAATCAGGAGAGATCTCAAGTCCCTGGTCTGCCTTTCTACAAACCCAGAGAACCTCTAGGGTTGCCAGCCCCCCAGTCCTGGTGGGGGTTCCCCCACTATTGTGAGCCCCCTAGCAGGAAGCCCCACCCGCAAATGCCCCCAAACGCAACATAATGACAGCACCTGGAAGTGACATCACCATGTCACCAATGTTGCACTGTAACACTCTAGATTTTGGGGAAAACTCTATGGTAAAATTGGGCTCAAACCATAGAGTTTTGCCCAGTAACTAGAGTGTCACTGTGCAGTGTGATGATGTCACTTCCAGGTGATGTCATCATGCTACAGAAGACTCCTGGAGTAGGTCAGTTGATTCCCTGCCAGCTGTAAGGTAGGACCTAGCAACCCTAAGAACCTCCGTCTTGTCAGGATTAAGCTTCAGTTTGTTCACCCTCATTTTATGCATGCTAGATTTGCCCAGCTGAGCCTGGCAACTGGCAGGAAGGCTGGGGGTGGGGATATGGTGGTGGAGCACTGTGATGACATCACTTCCAGGAGAAATCTGGAAGTGATGGTAGTAGCTCTAGGAATCACCAGAAAATTTTAATCGTCAGCAGGGAGCTTCTGGCAATTTCTAGAGCTACCACCATCACTTCCAAATTTTCCAGTAAGTGACATCATTGTGCTCATGGCTGTTTGGAGCAATGGCAGGTAATGGGAGCTCAGGACCTGGGATCCCCTACCCCAGCAGGGGGCTTGAGAGGCTGGTCCATGTGTATTCTTAAACAGATTGATGGAGTTCTCCTCCCCCCCCCCCATTCTAGCTACACTGTTTTTTCAGTCAGCATGCAATCTCTCCTATATAATAATTCTGTTTTGGAGTGGCAAGTTTCGACGAGCTCCCAAATCTGGGCGAGGAGGGAGAGGTGGCCAGGCACTGGGAGGGGTGGGACTGGTGAGCAACAGAAAAGGTAGGACCTCCCTCCCCTCCCTGAGCCAATGGCGGGGCCCCAGCGTGGTCAGCAATGGGGAGGCTTGGAAGGAAGAAGCCGGTCACTCTGTGCCAGTTAAAGGCTAGGTAATACAGGCCCGCCATGCGGGCCAGTGGCAATCAGTTCCCTGGGGTGGGCCGACAGGGCGCCATGAAGGGTTCCTGGCCGGGGGGCTAAGCTCACGTCCGGCCTGGCGTCCCTGCTCTGTCTGCTCCTGAACTTCTTTCTAGTGCCTGTTGTTTTGCAGTTACAATGGGCTTCACTGCTAGTTGTTTAAAAATAGTTAAATGTCACAAATCATATACCATTTGTCATAAATAAATACTGTTTTTCTAAAAAAAAATAATCTCACCATTCAACGGTCATCTAAGTAGTCCTTAGCAGGATTGCCAACTCTGGCTTGGAAAATTGCTGGAGATTTGGTGGGTGGTGCCTGGGGAGGGTGGACTTTGTGGAGGGGAAGAAGTGCAATGGGGGATCTGAGGCTGCAGAGCCCACCCTCTGAAACTGCCATTTCTTCCAGGGGAACTGATCTTTGTAGTCTGGGGATCACTTGTCGTACCAGGAGAACTCCAGGTCCCACCTGGAGGATGGTAACCATAGTCCTTAGTAACATCAAGGGCTGCTGTTGTGTTTGGGTTGGCAGTGTTTCTTCACACATGCGCCATCTTGCAAAACCTCAATGCAAACCTGTTTGAGCAGGTATTCAGGTCGGTTGGTGCACCAACTCAGCAATTGGCTCACATCCGACCACCACGATCAGTACGTTCAACCAATTAGTACATTCTACGTGAAATCTGCAGCACCCGTAATCTAGTCTAGCACCCTGTTACCTCCACAAGCTTCATGGACAGTCAAAACATAGGGCATGAAGACAATAGCCCTCCCCTGCTAATGTCCTTTAGCATTCAGAGGCCTTTGATCACAGAGGTTCTAGGCAGTGCTGGATTACACGTCTTTTAAATAAAATTCTAAAATTAAATAACATATCTTCATTATGGCTAGCATCCATTGATGGATGCATCTTCCATGTATTTAGTCCCCTTTTTAGTCATCTAAATTAGTGGCCATTGTTATATCATGTGGCAGTGAGTTCCATATCCTAATTTTGCAGTATATGGAAAAGTACTCCCTTGTTTCTAGCCTGAGTCTACTGCTCATCTAATTTCTTTGGGGGTTTTATGGGAGAGGGAGACAAACAGTCTTCTCTACCCACTATCTCTATACCAGGCATAATTTTATAAATATCTCACATGTCCTGACCCCCTTAGTCATCTTTCTTCTAAACCGAAAAGTCCCAAACTCTTTGGCCTCTCATGCTAACGTTCTGAGCTGCGTGAGTCCTCGGCCTCAGTCAATTTTTAAGAGGAGATCTTCTCACACACACACAAAAAGGTGGATGTCTATGCACAGTTCAGAGGGTGGAAAAAAAGAGCAGAAAGAGTTATAACAATCAATAAAGTTGACAGGGAGGATAAACCAAAACCAAGGCGACAATCTCATATTCATGACACTCTCGTAAGTTCTTACGAGAAAAGGCAATGCCTGTTAAAACGGAACACGGGCACTTCACATCAAAATGAAATAGGGTAACAGCCTTAAAAGCAGCACACCGTACAAAGGGTGTACAGGTGGCTCGCAGGAACTTTTGCTGATGCGACTCCCTCTCCTCATCAGATTTGTGAAAGCCGGGAGCATATGGCAGGTTTAGGAGGTTTCCACTGCCAAGTGGAAATGACATAAGAACATAAGAACATAAGAGAAGCCAATGTTGAATCAGGCCAGTGGCCCATCTAGTCCAACACTCCGTCACACAGCGGTCAAAATATACCAGGTGCCATCAGGAGGTCCAGCAGTGGGGCCAGGACACTAGAAGCCCTCCCACTACTGCTGCCCCCCCAAGCACCAAGAATAGAGTGCATCACCTGCCCCAGACTGAGAGTTCCCATCTATACCCTGTGGCTAACAGCCACTGATGGACTTCTGCTCCATATGTTTATCTAATTCCCTCTTGAAACTGTCCATGCTTGCAGCTGCCACCACCTCCTGTGGCAGTGAATTCCATATGTTAATCACTCTTTGGGTGAAGAAGTAAAACGACCGGCATGGACATTTGAAGCTGTCTTCTAGGGAGCCTCGGTATAGCAAGGTCAGCTTTGCCTACTCTGGCTGGCGGCAGCTTTCCAGGGTCTCGGGTGAAAGTCTTTCCAAACCCGTACTACCTGATCCTTTTAACTGGACATGCTTGGGATTGTACCAGGGACTTTCAGCATGCAAAGCGGAGGTTCTGTCACTGAGACACACACATGCATGCACACATACCCAGCCATGGCCTACAGGATCTGGCCTTGGTCAGAACAGAAAAACTGTATTTAGCCATCGTGGCCCACAGTCACCTACAGAGCTCTCCTCATCCAAGACCCTGGCTCTTCCTTAAGAACATTAGAAGAGCCCTGCTGAATCAAACCAGTGGTCTGTCCAGAGTTGACCAAAGCGCAGGGCAGCTTTCCTTTCCTTCCCCAGCTCCCGGCAGCAGTGGGGAGGCTGGGGAAGGAAAGGGAAACTGCCCTGCCTGCCACTTCTGGTCAGTTTCATGCCCCTCCTATCAGCTGTTTTAAACTGACCAGAAACTGAAGGGCAGCTTCCCTTTCTTTCCCCAGCCTCGCGGCCACTGCAGGGCGAGGTGCACTGGCGTGGGGGTGTCTGGCATCATCAAATGGTGGGGCAGGGCTCGTTGGTGGTGGGGCTTTGCCCCCAAATGCCCCATCGTGGCTACAGGCCTGTTAGAGCAGATATGCCTTATGTCTTCCTGCTGTTCAGTTATGCGGCATGATAATTCACAGATTCAGGAGAGACAGAAAGAAGTACTGCTGTACACAAGACATAATTAACACAGGGAACTCTCTGTCACAAAACATAGTGGTGGGAGCTTGCAAAATGGCTTTTAAAGTGGATGAGACAAATTCTCAGAAGAAGGGTCCATCAGCATTGTTGATGAGGCGCGATAGTTAAGCGGAACCCCATGTTCAGAGGCAGTGTGCTTCTTAATCCATAACAGAACAAATGGAACATTCTGTGCCCTGCTTTTGGATGGATCAGGCCAAAATTACATCTCGTCCTGCATCCTTTCCCCTAAAGTGCCCAACCAGATGCTAATTCCTTCCTAAATTTAGCTAGCTACCACTACTACATCTTCAGCCTAGAGGAAGTCGGCAAATTGCTCCTAACTGTATGCCCCACCACATGCTGCCTTGACCCCTGCCCTTCGTGGCTAATTAAAGCTGGCCATGATGTGTTCCAAGGTGCCCTAAGGGAGATTATTAATGTCCCTCTTGGAGGGACTGTTCCCCGGGGCACTCAAGGAAGCGGTGGTCCATCCTCTCCTGAAAAAGCCATCCTTGGACCCAGCCAAATTGACAAGTTGCCCTATCTGGGCAAGATAATAGAGAGGGCTGTGGCAAGCCAGTTACAGAGCTTTTTGGATGACACTTCCATATTAGATCCCTTCCAGTCCGGTTTTCACCCAGGCCACGGGATGGAGATGGCACTGGTCATCCTCATGGACAACCTCCAGAGGCACCTGGATCGGGGCAGATTGGCAGTGCTGTTGTTGTTGGACTTGTCAGCAGCATTCAACATGGCTGATCATCAGCTACTGATCCACCACCTCGCCGACACTGGAGTCCAGGGGCTTACCTTGCAATGGCTTGCCTCCTTCCTTCAAGGTCAGGGACAAAGGGTGGCACTAGGGGAACAGCTATCCCGAAGGCACCCACTGGATTGTGGAGTGCCCCAAGGGGTGGTACTTTCCCCAATGCTATTTAACATCTATATGCGCTCCCTTGCCCAGATTGCCCAGAGACATAGGCTGGGATGACACCCAGCTCTATCTGTTGGTGGGCGGCCAGTCTGGCTCTAAACTGGAAGATCTGGACTGGGCGTTACAAGCCATGGCTGGATGGCTTAGACTGAGCTGACTGAAATTGAATCCGATGAAGACAGAGGTCCTGTGCCTGAGCCACAGTGGGCTGAGGGCAGGGATCCCACTTCTGACCTTCAATGGGGCTCCGTTGATGCCAGCACTGGAGATGAGGAGTTTGGGAGTGCTCCTGGATGCCTCCTTAACAATGGAGGCCTGGGTAGCAGCCACCATCAAGTCAACCTTTGGCTAATCAGGCAGTTCCCTTCCTCAAATGCAATGACTTGGCAACAGCGATCCACATGATGGACACTTCAAGACTGGACTGCTGTAATGCTCTCTACATGGGGCTGCCCTTGTCTCAGATCTAGAAGCTACAGGTAGTGCAAAATGCTGAGGCCAGGCTTTTGATTGTTCTCCCTATGCAGGACCACATCCAACCTGTGTAGCATACCAAATCCACTTCAAGGTGCTGGTTCTTGCCCTTAAAGCCCTTTATGGTCAGAGGCCTACATACCTGAGGGACTGCCTTCCCCCACATGTTCCCAGAGAGCAGTCAGGGTCCCAAAATCAACTAGCCCTCCCAGGTCCTAAAGACACCAGGTTGACAATAACCAGAGCCAGGACCTTCTCAGTGCAGCTCCATACAGGTGGAATGAGCTCCCAGAGGAGATCAGGGCCCTGCGGGACCTTGTGCCATTCCACAGGGCCTGCAAGACAGAGCTCTTCCACCAGGCCTTCAACTAAGGAGCCGCCCCCGATAATTATAAGGCAGAGAGCCTGTCCTTCAGCGTCACCAACAACAGCCTGTGCCTGCCGCATCAGAAACAGAATAAGGAGCTGATCAGTTGGATAGACCAACGAATTGCTGCCACCATCGCCAAACAACGTTATTATTATCATCAGACTTACTTACGAGCACTTTATGATCATGGGTTGTTTTTAGAAGGTTTTATGACAGTTTTAATTGTTATCTCTGTGTTTTAATCTTTTCTGTAAGCTGCCCTGAGCCTGCTCCAGCAGGGAGGGCAGGAGATAAATCTGATGAATAAATAAATACATCGTGACCAAAAAAAAAAATCCCACCAATTAATTATGCATTGCAAGAGGTAGTACTGCATTTTGTCTGTTGTGAAGTTTCCTGCTTTTCAGCTTCATTATGTGACCCCCCTGTTTCTGATACTACAGGCTTTTAGAGTTTTCGGCTGTCCTGAGATCCAGATAGGGCTGACAAGTCCCCAATCCGGGTGGCGCATCCCCCACCATCAGCCTCTGTTGCCCACTGACACTTCAAGCGCTGGAGGAAGAAAAACTGAAAAAGGCAGTATCACATGCAGTGCTATATCACTTCTGGGAAAAACCCGGATGTGACATAGGGTAGCTCTAAGAATGACCAAAAACATTGTTTCCAGTGATTCCTAGAGCTACCAAACATCACTTCAGCCAGTGTTAATGCCCCCGCAAGTTCCTACCCACAACCCTCCCTCTGGTTGCCAGGCACTTGAGACAGGAGGAAATACATGGCAAACTCCTCCCCCCATGTGTTATGTGCTGTCAAGTTCCTTCTGACCTACGGTGACCCTATGAACTAATGACCTCTAAAACATCGGATCTTTTCTTTATGCTTAGATCATTCCTAAATCCTTAGGAAGAAACAGCAATTGACTGCTGCCTGGAAAGCAATGCTGCAAATCCGCCATAAAAAGCATACCTCTAGAAAATGCAATAGGACAGCGCCAGCCATCAATGTTCACCTAATGAAACAGTCTTGCATGGTGCTCTCTCTGGGTTAATGAGGTCATGTGTCTCTTTTCGCCTCTTTTCATCTGCATGTACAGCGAGATGAAATAAGGCATGGCATATAATCTATGTTCATTATGTACCGGATCCCATATTCCCTGCACAATCAAAGCATCTATTGATTTCAAAAACAGTCCGTATCACAGGATCAGGCCTCCAGCGAGCAGGTATTAATCAAAAAAGGATCTTTACCCAGGTTATATTAATCAGCTCTAACAACAGTGGCATCAAGAAATCTCACAAGTAATGCTATGGAGCATAACTCATTAGTTGAAAAGATAAGCATTAATTTTTTTTTTCATAGCGGCCTATGATGTCTTCCCCCCCTCCCGCCACCCCAAACAGCCTAACAGTGCTACTGTCTTTTTTTTTTTTTTAATTGAGATCTCAAACACTCGGAGGCCGTATAATGAATCTCTGCAAATATATTGTGGAGGTCTGCACCCGAGCAAAAGAGTACAAGTCTCTCATGCCGGCAAATCACTCACTGATAACAGGAATGCTTGAGCGATTTTTAGGCAATTCCATTCAGCTCAGGCACGGCAGTCAGTCAGGAATGGATATTACACAGACGGGAAAAGAGTAGTCATTGCTGGGCTGAAAAATACAGAACGCCACTTAAAATTCCAGGGGCACACAAAGACAGCCCGCCGAAAAGCAAGGAGAAGAAAAAGGTCTTTGGAGGGAAGCATCTGGGAAGTCATTTATTTGGACTGGAAGACGAAGAGTCAGAGGAATACAACTTCATCAGCATAAAACAATTAGAGCTCTCAGTTCCGGACTGGGAAAATGCGGGAGAGTTGTGGGCAGGGCCTGGGAAGGGCAGAGTTTAGGGAGACCTCGGCAGGGATGCGATGTTCACCTTCTGCAGCTGCCACTTTCTCCAGGAGAACTCTGGAGATCAACTGGGATTCCAGGAGAACTTCGGGCTCAGTCTAGAGGCCAGCAATCCTAGCAACGACAGCTTCACAACCGGAATGAGAGCTATTCAACTAGTGCAGGTAACAAAAACTTCATGGAAGATGAGGTAGAGTCAGGTTTTCTCCTACTGGCATCCCTGCTACCTGGACAACTCCGTCCTGGCTCAGAGTCCATGTATACTGTTCAGGTGCTCACGTATAGATTTAAAAAAATTAAATAAAATACATCTTTAATAATACAGTGCACTTTAAAAGTTCATTAAAAACCAATGAGCCTTTAGACCATAGAGGTCACACACACTGCATATAATGCAGTAAACCTTTTGTGGCACACTTTGCAGTACATATAACTTACAATACAGAATCTAGTTCGTAGCACTGATTGGAACCAATAAGCCGATGAAATCAGACCAGACACGTTCCGGCCAAAAAGGCCTTCTTCAGGGGTCCCAATTTAATATCACGTGCCCAATACATGAAGGAATCTGTTATTGTAGTTAGCCATGTAAAGTATTTCGGGGCATTCCAAAATATATATTGTGGCACAGAAATAATCTCTGGGAGTGTTACATCTGGCTCCTGATCTTTAGAGCCACACCAAAAGGGAATGAGAGGTGGTATAATGCATACCGTGGTTCCTTCACCTCCAATGTGCATATGTGTGCAGCACCAGTAAATTAAGAAAATTTAGCTGGTCTTTAAGGTGCTACTGAACTCGATTTTGCAGACAGTTCATTCTCCTCCTAGCCAAACACTTACTAGGATTCAAGGGAGGCAGGCCAGAGTCCTTCTCGCTAGCCACAAACCTTTGGGTCAGGGAATAGCCACTCCAAAGGGGTCCCAGCTACCCAGACCAAGTAAACCCTGATCCCATGAATGCCCTCAGTTAGGGCTGCCAGGTCTTTCCAAGTCCCAGCAGGGGACTTTGGTGGGCATTACTGGAGTGGGAGGGGATGTCCCCATTGTGATGGCATCATGCAGAAGTGACATTATCACATTGGGGACTGGCACACCCCCACTTCTTGCCAAAAGCATTTAAAGAGTCCCTTTAGAAGAAGAAGAGAAGAAGAAGAGATTGGATTTATACCCCATCCTTTACTACCTGAAGGAGTCTCAGAGCGGCTTACAAACTCCTTTTCCTTCCCCTCCTCACAACAGACACCCTGTGAGGTAGGTGGGGCTGAGAGAGCTCTGAGAGCACTGTCCTTGAGAGAACAGTTCTGACAGAACTATGGCTTGCCCAAAGTCATCCAGCAGCTGCAAGTGGAGGAGTGGGGAATCAAACCTGGTTCTCCCAGATTAGAGTCCGCACACTTAACCACTACACCAAGCTGGCTCTAAATGCTTTTGGCAAGAGGTCAGAGACCCCATGCATTCCTGAACTCCAAGCTGCAAATTTGCATTTAAAAGGTCCCTTTACATTCTGTTGAGAAATGGGGGGAGTGCGGGCGCATGGCCCCACCTCTTCCCAAAAACATTTAAAGGTCCCTTTAATGCTGTTGAGAAGAGGTGTGGGGAGGCAGCTGGAGGGCCCTTTAAATCTTGCAATTGGGGATGGCTGGGTGATTGCTCTTGGGGGTGGGGCTTACCCCCACTGGCCAGCTAGCTGACAGCAGGGAGAAGCCCGCCAGATCAGGAAAACCATAGAATCTTGGCTGAATGGTAGAGTTCCAGGGCACTACAATAACATCACTTCAAGTCGCACTGAAAGTGACATCATCACAGTCCCAGTGATGTCACTATATCACTAGCAAGGCCCCATCGGAGTGGGTGAGTCTCCTGCTGCTTAACTGAATCATGCTGGCAACCCTAGTGAATAGCTGGAGCCTGGGAAGGATCTCAGCAGGGTATAATGCCTTTGGGTCCACCCTCCAAAGTAGCCATTTTGTCCAAGGGAACTGCTCCCTGTTCTCTGGAGGTCAGCTGTAATCTCAGGACATCTCCAGCCCCTCCCCCCCCAGTGGTAAGCAACCATAGTGAGTAAGGAGCCTCTCTGTGAGGTCTTAAACATTGGGGAGCCTGCTGAGGAACACAACTCAAGTAGGAGTGGGGCACTGGAGGCTCCTGGCCCTGCTCCTTCTTCCCTCATTTTGCCACTGCCTACTTCCTTTGAGTGAGCAAGCAGTGAGACGGACATGGGAGAAGGTGCTAACCCATTCACCTCTCCCTCTGGTGGCAGTGTAGGTCAGAAGCAGAAGCAAAGGGAGCAGGTCATGGAAAGGCGGACGACCCACTCAGGAACGAAGAAGAAGACGAAGAAGAGGAGGAGGAGAAGGAGGAGGAGATTAGATTTATACCCCACCCTTCACTCAGAGTCTCAGAGCAGCTTACAACCTCCTTTCCCTTCCCCCTCCCCACAACAGACATCCTGTGAGGTAGGTGGGGCTGAGAGAGCTCTTTCGAGAACTGCAGATATCAGGGGGGCAGGGAACCAGGTAAGATGATGCTGGGGGACAGCAGCAGCACACCCATTCTAGTCAAGCATTGTGTGTGTGGTGTTCTGAATGCAAAGAGGCTAAATATGGAGTGTGGGGGACCAGAGGGAATCTTTGTCGGGAGAACTATGAAGGAAATCCAGAGAAGCTTGGCCCACTTCCAGATTTTGATATCCCTGGCCATAATAAAAATTTCAAAATGGTGATCTAGGGAAACAAAATAAAGTACTCATAATGGGAAAGATTCATGAAATGTCCCTCCCAAGATTCATGAAATGTCCCTGCAAGATTCATGAAATGTCCCTCCCAAAAAACCCTGAGGCCCTCATTAAGCTTGAGGCCCAGACCAAATGACCTTCTTGTCTCCCCCCTCAGTCCTGCAGCCACAGTAGTCATCAGCAACCCTGATTAGGAACAGTGTTTACTGAAGGCACCGCTAGTTTGACCTCTGAAGATCGTGACACCTCCACAAGTAACTGTACCCCCTAGCCAGAAGACTGGGGGTAGGGATGTGGGGGGGGGGTTGGTGTCATGAGCATGATGATGTCATTTCTGGGGAAAACCTGGAAGTGGAGGCAATAGCTCTAGGAATCACTGGGAACTCTATAGTAAAGTAATAGACTTCCTTGAGACTCCTAGAGTTACAGCTGTCGCTTCCAGGTTTTCTCCAGAAGCGATGCCATCATGGTCACAATGCCAATGAGGTTTCTTTTTAATCCACCCCCTACTGCCACTTGGGGCAGCAGTGAGCAATGGGAGCTCACAGCAGGGGTTCCCCAGCACTGACCAGGGCCTTGGCAGACCTGGTGCCCTCCAAGCTGCCCAAAATATTCTACAGTTTAGAAAAGCAAAGCAGTACTAGTGATCACGGAGGAGTGATTGCAAAGTGTGGGGCTACTGAAGCTGACCCCGTGGAACCTGAGTCCTCTGACAAACCAGCAATTGCAGCTCTGCTCACAGAGTCTGTAATTGTTCTGGGAGGTGCGTCACCGAGTAATCAAAATGATAACAATTCTCAAAAATTACACTGGGCTGTATGGAAAGATTAAACAGCTTGGTCTTATTCTCGCCGGGAAGCAAGAGACTTTGCAAACACCAAATTAACATTTTTAATATTGTGAGAGGGAATTAATAAACACCAACCACAAGGGAGAAGGGCCAGGCATTCAAGCTGTACAGAACAGGTACTCTGCTGTTACCTGCAGGCAGAAAGGAGGAGGGGGGGTGTTTGCTCGGTTTAGCGAGAAATCTCTGCAAAGACGGAATTGTGATAGTGCTGAAATGAAGAGCAACTTCCTAGCCTAACTTGCAGATCTGTTTCTTTTTCAATTCGCACATACATGGACATCATTTGGTGACTCGTAGCGGATTGTGTGAACTGGGCATTGGGCAAGCAGAATGTTTGAGTCGATAAGGAAGTGTTATCTGTGACAGAAGGTCAGCAAGGGTTCATTTGCACATGCTACTTCCCGACAGACGTCCTAGTCATCAAGCCATGAACATGTTTGAGACACACTGAAATATGGTCTCTGGCTGACCGTGCCAACTGAATTACACTTTTCTTGCTCCCCTTCAGACTGATAGCAGGCTACACAGCTCGTCTACGATCAACTGCTTGCATTCCCTGAACTATAACAACAGTGCATTCTGTCCTGTGAAAGACTCACAAATGTGACTGGCCATCTGTCAGGAGGAGCCTCCCGCCGACCCCCTCCTGCCTCTCGACAGCCTGGAGGACTGGGGAAAGGGGGTGAAGAGCTCAGGCTGCGAAACCAGATCCGAGAGGAAAGAGGCAGGCGAGGATCCTCCCGACCCCACAAAAAAGTCCATTCTGGAGTGCCCACCTTCCGACACCAGAAAGCGGAAGAGTCCTTGTGAGGGTTCCCTGAGGGACCTGGGATCCTCCCACACCACCCAGCCAGGGGCAGCCCTACTGCTAAAGGAGGGCACCAGGGAGGGGACCTCACTTACCCCCTCCCCCCGATGATGGCCTGACCGGGAAGAAGAGGGGTGGCGGAAGTTTGCCGGGAGTCCCTCAGGGGTCGGCCTCAGCCCCGTGGCTTGTTTGCTTTAAGGCCTGGGAGGTGGGGTGGGCCAGGTGGGGGGAGAATAAAGGAAGCGAGGACGCTCACCGATGAGGATACACCTGGTCTCTGTGCAGCGGGATGCAGGGAGGGAGCCACGGGGCTTGGGACCCAATCCACTTGTGCGTGCCCAGAATAGAGGCTAAGGCGCTGTGTCCGTAGGAGTGAAGGAACTCCGGCGGGTGGTGTTCCGAGGCAACGTCCAACCTGAAACCTTCTTCTCTACAAACCTGGACCTGCCTCAACTCCCAGGACCATCCAGACCCTGGGTAGACGCTGACACCATCACATATCGTCTTAGAAATAGGGTGGCTAAGTCTCCTGCTATGCTCCACCTTGGATCCTGGTTGCTTGTTGCCAGCCAGTCAAGCAGCAGGGGGGAAATTGAGGGAATGGGCATCACAGCAATGCCACAATGTCACTAACAGCATGAACCCAGAAGTGACTTCAGTGTACTGGTGCAACTCTCTAGGCAATCATTTCGTGGCCAGCTCCGCCTCCTGTGGCAGCCATTTTGTGGCAGCCATTTTACTGCTGTGCCCACCAAGCCGTGTCATAATTCCAAATATGCCCGCAGGCTAAAAAGGTGGGGGACCCCAATGTCACATGTTAACCTGGCTGTGGCCAGAGGCATATGCCAAAGAGCGAGAACCAAAGGCCTACAGCTCACAGCCTCTTGTCACTGAGTAGGCTTGCTGTTTTCCCATCCATGGCATTGAAGGAGGAGAAAAACTGATCCCAAAATAGCCTCTCTTATGAATGTTTAGAAACTTCCCCTTCTCTATGGTCCTTATCACAAAGATTATTGGAAATTCCTAGAGCATCACCTGAAAGTGACATCACATCCTCCCTCAGCTTCAGCTCCCCCTGGCACAGTCCTCAAACTCTCCAGCCTTTGTTGAGGCAGTGCTGGCACTCCTAGCCTTGAGTGAGTCTAGCCAGTGGATCCAGGACCAGCCCAGGAGTTAGTGTTACGTCATGTATTTTATTGCTGTGGGAGGTTGTTTATCTAAACTATATTTTGTGTGTTTGTGTGTTTCTTTGTAAGCCACTTTGTGTCTCCAGTGGGAAGAACAGCAGGACAGAAATGCTGACATAAATAACACTTTCAGAGAGGATTCACCGATATTACATTAGAGACCAAACATTGGTCTCTAAACTTTAGAACTATTTAATGTTTTTTTTAAAAAAAAAACATCAGATCAATGGGCACAGGGGATTGGTTCTCTTTTTATCAACTCCAAATCAACTAGATATAGGTGGAAAGTGCCATCAAGTTGCAGCGACCCCATAGGGTTTCCAAGGCAAGAGGGGTTTTCAGAGGTGGCTGGCCATTGCCTGCCTCTGCATAGCAACCCTGGACTACCTTGGCAGTGTCCCATCCAAGTACTAACTAGGGCCGGCCCCGTTTAGCTTCCCTGATCTGGTGAGATCAAGCTAGCCTGGGCTATCCAGGTCATGGTAACTACTGCTAGCTAATAGGAAGCATTAAAGATTAAAACACCTGACCTCCCAACCCCATTCCTTAATAAGATTATGCTACAAAACATTGCCAAGGTTTGGTTACTCTAGCTTTACTCAGAGGTTCTTTTCATTACCAGCACTGGCTTGGTGACAGACACACTGTAGAGATCGTTGTAAATGAATCCCTTATTCTTCAGTATTAATTTGGGGAAATGGCTTTCATAAATCTGTCCACAAAGTCCCCACCAGCCTTGGTTGAAAACCACCGATTCCTCTCTTAAAATCAAAGTGATGTTCCCCCCCCATGTAGAAATACTTCAGGTTAGGCTCGATTCATTTTTACAGCGCGTAAGGCAATGAAACACAGCTCCCAACTAGGCCTGAAATTCAATTAAGACCTGGCCATTCAAAAGCTCATTCCTGTTTTTTATCTTTGATAGGTTTATGTTCCCAGCAGCAGGTATTTCCATGAATGCCACTCGGATGTATCGTGTATAGACTTAGGAGATAAGCGCGAAGTCTATCAAAATCATTGCGGGGCAAAAAAAAATGGCACAAGGGACTCCGACGTTCAGAATTCTTGATGGGAAAATTCCCAAACCAATTAATTCCTTAATTAAAGCCTCATCAAAATCCCACTAAAGCAGCTTCAAAGGGACCGATTTGGAGAGAGCAGATTCACAACTGAAGCCCGAGGCTTTCTGCTGTTTTGGATTGCACACGGAGAGAACATTATTACGGACCAGGGGTTTCCAAATTGTGGATACCCTGGAAGCCTTATCAGGGTTTTTCAGTCAGAAAATCAGTCATGCTGAGCGATGTTCCCTGAAAAATTCCTCGCACATCATTATTGATTCTCTACTGAAACGTTTACAGGTAACAGCTAGATTGGAGTCCTTCGAGCACCTTAGATTCCAGCAGGATTTGGGGGAGGGGGGGTTGCACAGAAAGGAGGGGGTTGCAACTCCCTTTCCCTCTAAATGCCCGCCTCTAGGGAATCTAGCAGGCAGGTTCCCAGGAATCCCTTTCTCTGAGCAGCTATGTGACTGCAAATCTGGTGATTTAGACACTATCTGGCACTTGTTAACTGATTGCAATAAATACAGTTTGACCCGGGACAAACGGATCACAACTTATATCCAAAAACTGGAGTTTTGTTACAAAACAAGAGGCTGTCTCTAAATTACGAGCAGATATCGATCCAAATGTGGCTCTTGCAGTTGCGAAATTTCTGTCTATGGCACTTAAGCGCATCACTCCTTAATGTTAAAAAAAATGTATACTTATGTCTCTCATTTTGTATTTTCATGTTTCTTACATTGTCTGTATATCAATGTAATATTCCCTGTTTGCTTACGACTTGTTGGTCTATGAGTATTAATAAGAGGCTGAAAATTTCCTTTCCTCCTTCAGACTGAGCTAACGATTTACGGATCTCTTCTCTTTTTTTGTAAATTTTAACTTTTTACGGAAATACAGAATAAAGAAAAGGAATAGGAGGAAAGGAATATAAGATATGATTACAAAAACACAATACAGAGGGCAACTCTGCAGATATTCAAGACAATCCTTAATTAAAATACGTGTATATATACAATGAATATGTGAGATGGTAGCTTTAAAAAGCATAATAACCTACTCAGCTTATTCTACCATTTTCACATAATATATTAACATTTTTATCCTATCTTATCGATCTTATTCTTTTTATAATAAAACATGAATAACCTCATAGAAATTTTGTATATAATTTTAACATATTCTAATGTAACAATTTATTGTAATAAAAGTTATATAAAAGATGGTATCCTTTCATATGAAATCTATCGTATAATATTAAACCATTCAAATATATGACTACAAAGACTGGTTACAGTAATCATAGAAGACTCACCAGTTATTTTCAGTTTTATCTTTTGGTCTTTGATTAATGTAATCTGTCAGTTTTGCCATAACTGCATATTCTTGCCTTTTGTCTATCCAGTTCCCAAGAGTTGGACTCACGGATCTCCATTTCTGCTTGTATCTGACAAAGGCTTTCATCCCGGAAAATCTTGTTGGTCTCTACGGTGCTACTGGATCTGAATCTAGCTGTTCTAATGCAGACTAACACAGCTACCCTATGAAACTATACATAAGATCCAGGATATGTTTTAAGGTGCAACCTCAGGGCCAAGCTACATGTGAACCTCCATGTTGAGAGACAGTCAGCCTCTACATCCGAGTGCCAGGAGACAACATTAGGAAAAGGCCTTGGCCTTCATCACCTGCTGTTGGCCCTCCAGAGGAATTGGCTGGCCATGGTGTAAGACAGGATGCTGGACCAGATGGACCACTGGTCTGATCCAGCAAGGCTCTTCTCATGTTCCTATGAAGGCTTCAGCTTCTACGCCCTGTTGTTGGCCCTCCAGAGGAATTGGTTGGGCCACTGTGTTAGACAGGATGCTGAACTAGATGGGTCACTGGTCTGATCCAGCACGGCTCTTCTTATGTTCTTATTCATATGCTCCAACTGTATGCAACTGTATCAACAACCCTATATCTTGGTGCCTCTTCCTAAATCACTGTCCTTATTTTATGAGGACTTTTTTCTTCATTTTGGGGAAGCCTTGCTATAGCATTGTTAGCAACTCTCTCCAAAGTTGCCAATACTATCCTCCCTAAGCCTTGGGAAAATAAATCTTTGAGGGCAATAGTTGGATAGTGGTGGAGGATGTTGCTGGACTCCAGTTAGACATGCCTGAACATAAACTGCAGTCAACAGCAGTTCCTTTCTGAACACGTGCTTCAGGGAAAGGCTGTGCAATTCAACAGAGGCGCTTCTACTTGGCCAGCAGAAAGTCCCAGGTTCAATCCCTGGAACTGCTAAAGGATTTCAAGTAATGGATGCTGAGAAAGGCATTTCAAATGAGATCTAGAGAGTTGCTGTAAAGCAGAGTAGACCGTAGCATGACTTTGCTCAAGCTAAGTACCTACAAGTCTGGTCAGTGGCTGAATGGGAGACCGCTTGGGAATGGGAATGATTTTGAATATCTCATCTCTTCTTTTTTGACCCTAAAGTGCCCATTTCAGTTTTGATTTTTGCAAATTGAACCTGCAGTTATTTTCATTTCTTATCTGTTTCCTCACATCAGGTCTTCCCCATAAAATAGCTCTCAACGTGATTTGTGCAGCAACAACTCAGCATTATACATGATATATGTTTAAATTGTGTATAGAAATGATACCACATGCAAACATAGCTACAAAACCAACAGCGAAAACTAAAGAGAACCAGCACTGTTGAGAAAAATAGAATACGAATATAAAAAAGAAGCAAAGCATTCACTCGCATCTGCTGAGAATCTTACGTATCATGTCTTGAGTTCCATAATGGAAGGAGGGATAATAATAACAATAACGGCAATAATAATCAACCAACTCTTTTTCTAGCGTGGAGAAATGGTGAGTGGTGAAAACCTGAACTGTTGATTTTCTGTCTACTTGCCACATTTATTTCGGGTATAAAAGTAATAAAACTGTACAGAAATTTAATATCATGCTTTGTGAGTACTATACTAACCTAAATCCCCGCAGGAATTTAGGTTCTTTGTGATGTATTATCGTTCCTGATCTAGGTTTTTGCTGATTCTTATTTATCAATCATTAAACAATTTCTGCTTGTCAATATTTTTGTTTTGTTTTGTGATGACCATGTTCTTGGTAAAACAAGAAAACCTGATTGATTGCATCTTGTAGCTTTCTTGCCTTCATATAGGAAAGATTCTGCAGGGGCTGAGGCAACTAGAAAGCCCTTCTGGAAGTGGCGAGAGACCTGAAAAATCTCTGATGAGTATTGCACAATCATCAGTTGACCCCCCCATACATCTAAAAAGGCAATGGCTTTGCTTTAAGGTTACCTGGAACTATCATAGTTGTATGAAGGGCTGGTGCAATAGCCAAGTCAATAAATCAGTGGAAACTGCAAATTGCAAACTTCAGCTGCAAACTTCTCAGGAGTCATTATCAAGGACCACCCAGAGGGATGATCCATCTGTAGTGAAATCAAATGTTTGGTAGGACAACAGTCTCAGCAAAACAAAACAAAATCTCTTGTTACAAAATCCACAATATCCACTTTTTTAACAAATAAATTTTATTATAAACAACAAATCATAAACACAACATGCCGTAGTAAAAGTACAACTAGGCTGCGATCACACACGCCAGAAAATCCAACATAGGCACGAATATCTGATGGATCGAAAGAGCATGATCAGACAGCAACATCTGGGAAGCATCCTGCAGTCATCGGCAACCCGCACAGTTCTGCTGCAGAAGCGGAGTAAAAAGACAATGGAGAAAATCTGGTAGTAAACAGGTTGTGACGGGCCATGGACGGACTTTCCCGTCTGATCGTGCAAGCACACTTCTGAGCCATTGGGATGGTCTGATCAGGACATCCCGGCTTGGTGCCATTTCCCCCACACACACTATGTGCATCATCGCATACCCATAGGGGGCCCTTGGTGTGGAGGTGCGATTCCTCATTTATGCGCATGGGAAGCAAAAAAAACCAAAACCTGACTCACCTGCAGTTGCATCTGATCATGCAGTGACGGGCTGAGCCCGAAGCAACAGAGGGCTGTGTGATCTCGCAACCATGGGTCAAACTCCTCCAGAGAGAATAGCCTGGAGGAAGCCTTGTTTCCCCTCCACTTCAACTGGCATGTGTGACCGCAACCCGATACAGCCAAAACATAGCAAGATAAAACTGGGAAACATTGCAATATGTAGCACTAACATTAAAAGATACAGTATGTAACTTGAGCATAACAAATCAATTACAACTGTAACAGGTCAATAGGGTAGACATGGTTGGGAACATCTTCTATCGATACCATGTGAGATAACAATATCTACTTTAAAATGCATTTTTTTTTTGTTCTTGGGATATCAAAATTTAGAACTTGCATTTATGTGTACAACTTTTAACAGAACTGGTTGTACGGTGTGCAGATGGAAACAGCATGGCCTCAGACAGAAAGGAATCAGAGTTGTTCAGAAGCATCTCTCCCTGCTCCACCCGCCCCCCATGGGGACTCAAAGCCCCTTATAGTATCATTCGCCCCTTCTCCATGTTATCCCACACAGCAATCACCCTGTGAGGTAGCTTAGGCTGAGGGAGAATGAGTGGCCCATGATCACCCAGCAAGCTCCCATGGCAGAGTGGGGACTTGAACCTGGGTCTTCTAGATCCTAGTGCGACATTTAGCCAGGGTGCAGGTTCATTGCAGTGTCTCTGCTGCCCTCCTCACATGAGGTGCAATTAAGGAACTTCATTTAAAACCATGTCCATTTACTCCTGAAATACAGACGTAGAGATCTTTAGGCTGCCTCTTAAAGATCTAAAGTGAGGGCAGGCCAACCACTCCTCCCTGGGGAGGTTGTTTTGTGACTATGGGGCTGCCCCTGAAAAGGCCCCTCTCTCACGCATGCACCAAATGAGCTTCTTTGATTGATGGGACAGTCAAGAGGGCCCCTGCCTGTGATCTTAATTCCCAGGCAGGAACATCTGGGAGAAGACACATGAACACGTGTAGCTGCCTTCTACTGAATCAGACCATTGGTTTGTGAAGGTCAGTATTGTCTGCTCAGACTGGTAGCAGCTTTCCAGCATCTCTGGCAGAAGTCTTTCACATCACCTGCTGCCTTAGCCTTTAACAGGAGATGCCGGTGATTGAACCTGGAACCTTCTGCATGCCAAGCAGATGCTCTGACACTGAGCCATGGCCCCTCCTGGGCGGTTCTTCAAATACTCCAGTCATCGTTCCCTCTAAGCTGAGTTAGTGTGAGCTAGCTCACAGTTTTTTAGCCTTCAGCTCACACATTTCTGTCTTAGCTCAGGAAGGAGGGCTCCGGAGCAAGCTAATTTATGCAGCAGCCAAATCGCTCTCTCACAACTTTAATGCCAGTAGCTCACAAAGTAGGATTTTTGCTCACAAGACTCCACAGCTTAGATGGAGCATTGACTCGAGCCCCAAGTCATGTAGGGCTTTAGAAATAATTATAGTTGTATGATCTCGGGGCCTGTTCGCAGAATACCAGTTCTTTAGCACTGATCATCATAAGGAAATGTCTCTATATGTTATATCACTATAGATATCGCCATCTTGAGTCTTAGTGAGAGAAGAAGACCACAAAAGTAGTAAGTTTTTAAAAAATTGAAAAACATCACATATGAGGTGGATCCAATTACTTCATTTCACTGTTGGGTCCAGTGGGTTGTATCTTACCAGCGTTTCTGCTTCATCTTCCTCCATTTCCTCCCTTGCTGTAGCACTTTTGCCCAAGTGGGACCCACAATTCCCAGCACAGCAATTCTGGATGTCAGAACTCCTTCCTGTTTCGCCAGCAGAAAAGCCGGTGGGATCCCATCCAATGACTCCCACAGGAAAAGGCTTTTCCCCATCAAAGGAAGATAGAGCTGAAAGGAACTACTGGATTCACCCCAATGTCTTTTGAAACCGCAAGAAGCCTGAGGACAATGTACATCAGACTATGCCCGTGTTATTCAGAATGGGGCCAGTGTTTTGTTTGTTGTAATTTTCTGTTTAGCCCAGTCTTGTCAGAAGCAAGGTCAGCCCTGGCAAGTATTTGGATGAGAGATCTCCAAGGAATACCAGGGGTGTGATGCAGAGGCAGGCAATGGCAAACCACCTCTGAATGTTTCTTGCCCTGAAAACCTTACAGGTTTACCATAAATCAGCTGTGACTTAACATAAGATGGCATTTTCCACCACCAAGCTTTGTATGCAAGCCCTAGAAAGATCCCTTCTACGTAATTTTCCATACATGGTTCATATTTGGTAGGAGAACCGGAGCCCATGTCTCAAGACAGAACCTTGTATTTCTTTCCCTAGAGGGATGTCCATCTGTTTGGAACAGCCTCTCCCAAACAAGCCCACTTGTTAATACTACCTTTGCTGCTGGGAGGCAACCTGCAGAGATCACATCCAGCCAAACATAAGAACATAAGAGAAGCCATGTTGGATCAGGCCAATGGCCTATCCGGTCCAACACTCTGTGCCACATAACGGCCAAAACCCAGGTGCCATCAGAAGGTCCACCAGTGGGGCCAGAACATCTACAAGCCTCCACTGATCAGGCCCGTAGCCAGGATTTTTTAAGTCGGGGAGCATTTAAATTTCTTAGGGGGCACTGATTAATCAAATTAAAGGAATATTTAGCTCCTTCCCCGCACCAGCTGCCACTTGGGGACCCTGGGCTGGATGGGAAGTTATGGGGCCTTGCCAGTAAGTGAGGGGGCCTAGCCCCGAGATGCCCCACTGTAGCTACAAGCCTGCCACTGATACTAAAAGCCTACTGCAGAGCCTATGAAAGGACCACCCAAATGGGACCAAGTGCATCAGCGTTCCTTGTTGGTATCATCATTATGTTGGGTGCTAGTGTTAATGAGAGGCGATCACACCTGAAACTGCAGTCCCCACATCCTATTGTGCATGAGCATCAACTGAAGTCACAGGCTGTTTCCCATTACCCATGTCAGCAATTCCAGTCTTCCCCATTAAGTCCTAGCCATAACCCTATATCCCCACCCCGTTATTCTCTTTCAATGTGAAAAGGCCCTAAATAAACATGCATGAAAAACTATCTGCAGCTAATTGGCACAGATCCCACACAATGATTGAGGCGTCTCATCTTCTCAAACAATTCTGAGCTTAAAATACAGACAATCAGTATGCTCCAGCCTTGATAGATGACAGAGCTGACAGCCAAAAATAACATGCTTTTCCCGCCACGGTGAAAATAATATAAGGATTTATGTTGACATTGGGTGATGCTTTCTCTGTCACAGGGGTGACCCTATCACCTGCTGGAGGTCCAGCTTACATGCATTTCGACTTTGATACAAAGCTGCACAGCTACTAGACTATGTATCTCTGTGTGTGTATGCTGAACTTTGGGATGAGTCCCCCACACACTAGGTTTCCCCCGGACGGGACATAATGACATCATGGTGACAGTGATTTTAATTGTTTTTCCCTGCCATCCAACAGAGCAGCAGCAGGGGTTGCTGGAGGGAGGCGTCCCACCATAGTGGGAGTCCGGTAACTCTATCTAGAATCCATATATCTAAAGGACTGTCTTTTCCCATATATTCCAACTACAGTCTGCAGATTGCCACCTACTGGCTGTTCCTCCACTTAAGTTCGTCTGCCCAGCATCCACTGGAACTTTTTATCTTGTAGCCCTCACCTCGTGGAACAGGCTCCCCCGAGATGGTGAGGAAGGAAACCATCTCTAGATATTTTGAGGAGGCACCTTGATAACGACCGGCAATCTTAATGTGGTGTAGGCTGCAGGAAGGGGATGATCTGAGTGTCACTGCACTTCGTAAGTTTTAAATTTGGGCTTGTAAGCTGCCTTGCCCTGACCTGGATGGCCCAGGCTAGCCCGATCTCATCCAGTCTCGAAAGCTAAGCAGGGCTGGCCCTGGGTGGTACTTGGAAGGGAGACCATCACAGAAGTCCAAGGTCCCTACCCAGAGGCAGACAGTGGCAGATCACCTCTGGTCATCTCTTGCCTGGAAGTCCGCTGTGACCTGACAACACTTTGCGCCAACACCAAGCTACCTTGAGCCACGCGGAAAGAGGAGGTGTCAATGTCTTAATACATCGATAAGTCAAATAGGCGACTGGTGAATACTGCGCCCCACTTCAGTCTGCATGGTGAGACAACTGGACATCTGCATGCCCTGAATGGTGAACACTAACAATGCTCAGGCAGCAGGGTATCGTGCTGCAAAATCGCCACCTTGCTCTAAGGCAGGGATCCCCAACACGGTGCCTGTGGGAGCCACGGTGCCCACAGACACCTTTTCTGGTGCTCACCAAGGAAGAGGGCAGGGCGAGGTAGGGCTTTAGCCTAGGAAGGCTTCTGGTTGAATACTGAAGATTTGATTGGCTGTGCAGATTTTTTTTTAAGAAGAAGAAGAAAAAGAGAAGAGATTGGATTTATACCCCGCCCTTCACTACCCAAAGGTGTCTCAGAGCGGCTTAAAAACTCCTTTCCCTTCCCCTTCCCACAACAGACACCCTGTGAGGTAGGCGGGGCTGAGAGAGCTCTGACAGAAACTGCTCTTTTTTCAAGAACCGCTGTGCCAGATCTATGGCTTGCCGAAGGTCATCCAGCCAGGTGCAAGTGGAGGAATGGGGAACCAAACCCGGTTCTCCCAGATTAGAGTCCGTGCACTTAACCACTACACCAAACTGGCTCTCAATTTTAAAGTGTTGCTTTGGCGGCGGCAGCCACCACCACAGTGCAAGGATCTGCACCGTGTGACTGAAATTAAGCTGTGGCGACCTTTTGTGGCTGGCTCTGCCTCCTGGGGCAGCTGTTCTGAGGCAGCCATTTTGTTACTGCACCTATCATGCCATGTCAGAATTCAAAATGTGCCCACAGGCTCAGAAAGGTTGGTGATCCCTGCTCTAAGGCCACACCGTCCAAATCAATGGAACCTTGGACGACTATTTTGCTCTACAACTGGCTGCAGTTGACCTCAAGGTGTGGCCCGAATGAACAGTTTACAGGTCAGAGAATCCATCCTCACTGACTCAGCATTAGGGATGGGCATGCACTGACCCACGAAACAAAATTAATGATGAATTTTGCCCTGTTCATGGTTAGGGGACCAAAATCCATGATGGGTCCATGGTCATGGACTCCCATGATCTTTTAAGGCCATTCATGGGGTTCATGCCAGTTCCTGGCCAGATCAGAAAGCAGGGATTTAAAGGGACTCCACACTCCCTGCCATTTAGCTGTTTTGGGTTTTCTTGTGCTGACTGGTGGTGGAGAAGGGGCGACAAGCTGAGGCAGCAGGCAGCAAAGAAGTCCACTCCAGCCCGGGGACCATGTGGGTTGGGTGTCCCCTGTGGCCAGCCCACTTCCTGTTGAGCCTGGCTGTGCAGCTATTGGAAGACACCCAACCCACATGGCCCCTGGGATGGAGCAGCATCCTTCAGCATCCTTTCCTGCCAGCACCACTTCCCTCACCACCACCCTGAGCTCCTCAGGTCATCCCAGCCATTGTACTGCACTGCAGCCTGTGGCCATGGTCCAGCTGCCACTGCATGGCTCACTGCAGCCATCTTCTCTGCTGACCTCCTCAGCTTGCTGCCTCTTCTCTACCATCAATCTCCTCTTTCACCAGCCTACTGAGTGAATTCCTGATAGGAGATCTGGGGGGCATCCTTAGGTGACAGAGGAGAGTGGGTGAGCACCTGGGGTCTCCCAAATGGCCAGGTGAGGGATGGGAGCTTCCCCTGTTGAAGCAATGCCCAACCCCAGACAGACTGCTCCCCATTTCCCAGCTTTCTTGTCAGTCCCTTTAAACTGGTTAAGGTCGGTTCTTAATTCAGTTTTTGGTTTGGCCACAACCCACAAACCAAACGGCATTTTTCCAGTTTGTGCCCATCCCTTCTCGGTGTTCAGCTCAGCCATTCTGCATGAAACTCACATCACTAAAACATTTGGTTTCTGCAAACTTGGAGAACAAGAAAAAAGCACCAAAGTCATTTACAGAATCTCCCAGTGAAAAACAAGTCCTGTGTTGCACATCCAAAGCCCTCCATGGATTTGCTAAAAAGCTGGGAAGTTCTTGATATGCCACAAGGACTATTTTCAACTCTTACATATTGTACGGATAGAGTCATAAGCTCAGATGTTGATCTGAACGAAGAACACGAGCTGCGATAATCAACTCATTGGTATTCTCAGGGCAATACGCTGCCCTCCGTCACCGTGGGTCCTCCGCCTAGTGAATTCTATTGGGATTAAGAGCAATGTGGAGCCTGTGATTTGATGCTAAAGCAACGCAAAAACTAAAAGCTCGCTTCATCAGAAAGAGAGCCCCTGATCCCTATATTTAAAAAGCAGGGAGAGGAACCAAACTAATTATCTAGTCAAAACAGAGGAGAGTGCAGAAAGGGAATGATAAGGATGGGATTGTTGTTTTAGCTATGGTGCTGTACATCTGCTTTTAAAAAAATACTGTTCTGTTATTGGGTGAGGCCATAGGTCAGTGGAAGAGCTTCTGCTTTGCATGCAGAAGATCACAAGTTCAGTCTCCAGCACCTCCAGTTAGAGGATTCTCAGCTAGCGTGGGTCAGGAAAGACCTCACTCTGCCGCTGCCAGATGAATAGACAACACCAGGCTAGATGAACTGACTGGGTTGGATCCAGCCAGCCTTTTCCATTCAGCCCTACCCAAATCTGTGTGCAGTTCTGGAGGCATCACTTCAAAAAGGATGTGGACAGAACGGAGCAGGTGCAGAGGAAAGCGACAAGGATGATGAGAGGCCTGGAGACCCAGCCCTATGAGGAAAGGCTGAGGGACTTGGGAATGTTCAGTCTGGAGAAGAGGAGGTTAAGGAGGGGGACACGATTGCTCTCTTGAAGTATTTGAAGGGCTGTCACTTTGAGGAGGGCAGGGAGCTGTTCCTGTTGGCAGCAGAGGATAGGATTCGCGAGAATAGGTTTAAATTATGGGCAGAAAGGTACCAGCTGGATATGGGGGGGCAGGATTACAGTAAGAGTAGTTCAGTAGTGGAATCAGCTGCCTAGGGAGGTGATGAGCTTCCCCTCACTGACAGACTTCAAAAAGTTTCTGCACGCAGAGAAGAAGAAGAAGAAGAAGAAGAAGAAGAAGAAGAAGAAGAGGAGGAGGAGGAGGAGGAGGAGGAGGAGGAGGAGGAGGAGGAGGAGGAGGAGGAGATTGGATTTATACTCCGCCCTTCACTACCGTAAGGTGTCCCAGAGCGGCTTACAAACTCCTTTCCCTTCCCCTCCCCACAACAGACACCCTGTGAGGTAGGAGGGGGTGAGAGAGCTCTGACAGAAACTGCTCTTTTTCAAGAACAGCTCTTATCAGAACTATGGCTTGCCCAACATCATCCAGCCAGGTGCAAGTGGAGGAGTGGGGAATCAAACCCGGTTCTCCCAGATTAGAGCAAGCGCACTTAACCACTACACTAAACTGGCTCTCACCATAGGGGTGCTTTAGGCTGATCCTGCATTGAACAGGGAGTTGCATTAGATGGCCTGTGTGGCCCCTTCCAACTGTGAGTTTATTACTCTCTTCTGTACTACAGCCCCATTCCACATGGCTTTTGTACAGGCAACATAGCCCATGAGCACAGCCTTTTTTTTTCTGCTGGCCAAGGAGGATCTCTCTTTCCTTTTTCAACGGCAGAAAAACCAGCTGACTCCAACCCACTGCCTGGCTTATTCTTAAACCCGTGAGGTACATTGACTAGCCTAAGACTCCTCTACTATCCAAGACCGTTGTTCACCTCTGAATGCCCCATGCTGGAGAAAGACACCTTTTATATTAGTTGCTGTAGATTTCCCAGGTTGTGTGGCCGTGGTCTTGGCATTGTAGGACCTAACCTTTCTCCAGTAGCTGTGACTGGCATCCTCAGAGGCATAACACAGAAAGATGGAGTACTCTCTAAATCAAGGTGATCATAGTTGCGGTTAGCCTGTGGAGTTTTGAACCTTGGCATAGAGAGTACTTGACATAGTACTTGAACTTTGACATAGAGAGTACTCCATCCTTCTGTGTTATACCTCTGAGGATGCCAGTCACAGCTACTGGCAAAATGTCAGGTCCTACAATGCCAAGACCACGGCCACACAACCCGGAAAATCTACAGCAGCTAATGAACTCCGGCTGTGAAAGCCTTCGACAACACCTTTTATAGCTTGCATTTAAGTTTCCCAGAGGCATTTGGCCAGCCGTCATAGGATGCAGGATCTTGGTCTTTCCCACCCTGGCTCTTCTTATATTCCTATACAAGCATTCGGTTTTATAACTGCTAATGGCCAAAGGCTAGAGCAGAACGAAGCCATTTCCAGAGCACAGCGCACAAAGACCGCTCATAATTGTACAACAGCAGACAGAGAGGAAGCAAGAAAAACAGGAGGCATCCATGAGAACGGAAAACACGTTACCAGCCGATGCACCACGGCACTTAGCACCCTTTTGCCCAAAGGTCAGTTTGCAAAAGCAGAGAAGAAGCCAAACTATTGTCACGATTTCCTTAAAGCATAGAAATGGAATGTACAAAATGATTCTTAGAGGGAGAGCCACAGCTCCGCTCCTTAAATGTAACATTCACAAGGGCTGATTGCAAGCCATTATCCCAAGTCGGTTCTATACCTCCCAGCCGCTGACTGCTGGAATGGACAATAAGCAGCAGAAAGATCTCTCTCCGTCAGTGTCATAAAGTGCTTGGCTTTAGAATGGTCTAAAGACTTGTCTGCACACAAATAACCACATTCTCTCCACAGGACCACATTGCCATAGGCAAACTCCCTTCAGCTCAATTCAGCATTGGCTCAGCATTCATGTGCTCTCTCAGCATGCATTCAGAGAAAGCTGGTATGTCCTCCAACAGTTCTGTCCTGGCACATAAGGCTGGCACACAGACGCTGGCAACGCAGCCTGCACACATATCCTCACACTGGCCCTTTGGAAGTGTGGCTTCATTTCCCCTCCTACACCTGGGAAGGAGACAAGGCTTTTAGACCTTAATGGGTATGAATCACTAGAAACGATCAAGAGCCCCACAAGGTTCTATCTTGTCTTGCTTTTCAACATCTACACGAAACCGCTGGGTGAGGTCATTTGGAGATTCGGGCTGGGTTGTCACCGATATGTGGATGATGCTCAGCACTATCTGTTGCTTCCAGCACCTCCCAGGGAGGCTGTAGAAACCATGGACCAGTACAAGGCAGCCTCAGGTGTTTAGTAGCCTTTCTTAAGTCTAGGGTTGCCAGGTTTGAATGACAAGCCAACAGGGAACTTATCGGGATGCTCCGGGAGAGGAGAGGGGAGAAGCATGCCATGCCTTGGGGTGATGTAGGCACATCCAAGACTTCAGGGGTGACTCTCTAGTTTTTGGGCAAAACCCTATGGTTTGAAGCTAATTCTACCATAGAGTTTTGCCCAGAAACTAGAGCCCCCCTCCCGACGCCACTTCCGGGGGATGTAGGCACGTCACGTTTGGAGTGGTAACTCTCGCCTGCCAGGCAGGTGGCCAGCACCAGGGGCAGAGCTGGAAACCTGGGGACCCCCCATGCACCAGGAGCACCTGGCAACCCGACTTAAGTCACCATTTTCTCCCCAGAGTGGCCACACCTCCCCCTCCCCACACCGGCCCCAGTTTCCATCTGCTGATCAGATGAGCATTGGCAGGGAAGTGCTTCAATTACTGGGAGATCTCCCACCATAAGAGGGCAAAGGGGAACCCTGGGCCCGAGATCTCCCAAGAAACTCTATCTATCTATCATCTATCTATCTATCTATCTATCTATCTATCTATCTATCTATCTATTTAATATCCCACCCAATGCTCCCTCTAAGCCGTGGAGTCTTGTGAGCAAAAATTCTACCTTGTGAGCTACTGGCATTGAAGTTGTGAGCGGGCCATTGGGCTGCTGCATGAATTAGTTTGCTCTGGAGCCCTCCTTCCTGAGCTAAGACAAAAATGTGTCAGCCGGAGGCTAAAAAACTGTGAGCTAGCTCACATTAACTCAGCTCAGAGGGAGCACTGATCCCACCTTCCCCAGCAAGTGGGCTCAAGATGGGTCACAACAGATTAATTTGTTACACAGAATAGTTAAAAACATTTAAAAACAGTAATAATAACATTCAAAGCAGATCTAAAGATGGCCGCCATCCCGGGAGTTCAGGTGCCTCCCGAAGGAAGCTAATCAGATGCTCATGCAGAGCGACCCGTTGCCTGACGATGCTTTGCTGTTCCCTTGAGCAGGGCAGGTCGGCATGGGCACTGCACACTCACTCTTTCACAGTCTTCAGAGGGGATGAGCCATGTCTGGATCCAGAGTCAGGTTTGCTGTCTGCAACCGATGGCCAAATACCAGAGTACCTTTGAATCGCTTTATGACAGCCTCCAGAAAGGGATTTCTCTCACAGAACTCCCAGACCCTCCACTTCAGCACTGGAAGGAAGACCACAGGATTCGCAGTTGTTTTCTCCTCACACCTCTGCCGGGTGATTTTAATATCCTGCAGGAGTTCACCAGCTGGCTGCCGATGCTCTGCAGGGATTTCAGCCTGGACCTCCCCAGTCCTTTGTCTGACCCTTATCTGCCTTTTTTTCAGGGCATCTTTCTACTCCAGAACAATCTGGTGAGCCAGTATAGGAAAGGCCCCCGTTCCAAGGAGATGCCAGTCCGACTCCTCTCTCAAAGGAATTCTATAAGCAGGGCCTCACTGGCAGATCTTAAGGAGCAACCAGGTTTTGTCTCCTTTGACTAACATTGCCATCCTAAAGCACCTTCATGGGAGTAAGCCTCACTGAATAGACCTGAGTAGGATTCTGAGTAGACCTGTTTAGGATGGCACTGTGAGTACGCCCTCCTGAAAAAGACCTCGCTTGCTAACATTAGTCTACATTTGGCCCAACACAGACAATTTGGTACAGAATTCTGCACCTACCAAAATGAAGAGCTAGACAGCTACCCTGACCTGGATAGCCTGGGCAAGTGTGATCTCATCAGATCTTGGAAGCTAAGCAGGGCTGACCCTGGTAAGTATTTAGATGGGAGACCTCCTTGGAATACCAGCAGTCAGGAGCAGTGTTCCCTCTAAGCTGAGTTAGTAGTGTGAGCTAGCTCACAGTTTTTTAGCCTCCAGCTCACACGTTTTTGTCTTAGCTCAGGAAGGAGGGCTCCAGAGCAAACTAATTTATGCAGTAGCCAAATCGCTTGCTCACAGCTTTAATGCCAGAAGCTCACAAAGTACATAAGAACATAAGAGAAGCCGATGTTGGATCAGGCCAACGGCCCATCCAATCCAACACTCTGTGTCACACAGTGGCCAAAAATACCAGGTGCCATCAGGAGGTCCAGCAGTGGGGCCAGGACACTAGAAGCCCTCCCACTGTTGCCCCCCCAAGCACCAAGAATACAGACGGAGAGTTCCTATCTGTACCTTGTGGCTAATAGCCACTGATGGACTTCTGCTCCATATGCTTATCTAATTCCCTCTTGAAGCTGTCCGTGTTGGTAGCCACCACCACCTCCTGTGGCAGTGAATTCCATATGTTAATCACTCTTTGGGTGAAGAAGTACTACCTTTTATCCATTCTAACCCAACTGCTCAGCAATTTCATGGAGTGCCGATGAGTTTTTGTATTGTGAGAAAGGGAGAAAAGTACTTATTTCTCAACCTGCTCTATCCCATGCATAAACTTATAAACCTCGATCATGTCACCCCTCAGCCATCGTTTCTCCAAGCTAAAGAGCTATGTAGAATTTTTGTCCACAAGACTCCACAGCTTAGAGGGAGCACTGGTTGGAAGGCCAAGGCAGGCTCTGAAGCCACTTCTCTGCATGCCCTCCATGCCCCAGTAGGAGTCACCAGAGGTTGCCATGACTTCCAGGCATGGGCACAGACACACACAGGTGCCCGTACACACACACCCAAATGCAAAAATAGAGCTAGACAGCTGCGCCCTGCTCTCCCCATATCACAGCTTCCAAAAAATATGCTTATTGCATTGCGATTTGACACTTCTCCTAACCATTGGCTTTCTTCCTTTTAAAAAACCGTTAATATAAATCTCATGTTCGATCAGCAAGAATCCCAATGACAGGCAGCCATAGTCGCTCTGACTTAAAAGCAGCCGCGGCGCGTGGATCTCTCCAGGTGTCAGAGGAAGATCAAATAAGCACACGCCAGAAAGCTGTAATTAAAACGGTGCACACGATCCAGCTACGGGAGCCTTCGAGCAACCTGGAAGGGCAGGAAAGGCGCACGAGCAAATGGAGGGGGGGGGAGGAGGGTTTTTCCAGCCACAGTCGTCCGCAGCGCGAAGGCACGGGCTCTTGTAACCAGAGAGGATGCACGGAACGTTAGACACAAGTGGAAAGTATGCTCGAGAAATAAACAGTTCCAGGTTGGATGCAGCGGTTAAGCGAAAAGAAGGGAACGAACAGCACTGACGCCTTTGTCTAATTGCACAATCTCCTACAGCTGACCTTGAGACAGCTCAAGTTGTCTGAGAACAAGTAGGGAGAACACGGCCGTCGCTGGAGTGTTGAGATCGTTGTGCGGCCTTTTGCTGCCCAATATGTATGCAGATTGCCTGTGGAACAACAACCGGGGGGAGGGGGGAGCCTCCCAGAGATGTATTGTTCTTCCACCCAAGCATGTGCAACGCTCCTTCCCCCAGTTTGCACAGTAGCTAAGATGTAACCCAGAGGCCCAAGTGCCAAGTATCAAGCATTCCATTACAATAAATCATACTCGAAAGGCATAAAGCAATTTATCTGTCATTTTACATCACCAGTTAGAGACATACATTTTTGTTCCGGCCCGAAAAAAATCTCTATACGTACACACTGTTTAAATCAAAAAGTGCTGAGTGAATGCAGCGGCGTTTTGTCAGGGAGAAGGGGGGGGAATGTCTGCGAGCGTTTTGGAGAAGGGGTGAAAATCAGATTGTTAAACTGCATTTTGTTCCCATTTATAAAATGCTACAGTTTGACACTGTCATACATTTGGAAAATTTGGGGGCTGATGGATTGAAGGAGGGACTCCCAACCCGCCGCAGGTCCAGGCTTTTCAGTTTATGCCGCAATAAAACCTGAACTCTAGGATTCTACTGCCCTCTGCTGGCTGTTTGGGCTTTCTTCTCCCACTGTAACAATTAATTAATGGTAGGCTGTCACTCAATTAAAGAAATCCTAGGCGTCCCTTCAAATGAGCTTTAATCCAGTTTCTTCCTGAGTCTGTATATCAACAAAACAACCATTCCAAAGGAAGAGAGAAATTCTCTTTCAGTTTTAGATGATGCCTGTGTGTACCAAGGCAGGCGTAGCCTCAGAAGAGGCATTCCTGCCACTGTATGAGAGACTGAGGAATGCCTCTCCCAAGAAGATGCCTGCCACAGATTTGTGAGCTTAAAAATAATGAAGCTTTTAAAGGCATTGGCTCTTCACCTTGGCCTTGGGCAAGCCATAGTTCTGGCACAGCTGTTCTTGAAAAAGAGCAGTTTCTGTTAGAGCTCCCTCAGCCCCACCTACCTCACAGGGTGTCTGTTGTGGGAAGGGGAAGGGGAAGGAGTTTCTCAGCTGCTCTGAGTCTCCTTTGAGTAGTGAAGGACGGGGTATAAATCCAATCTCTTCTTCTTCTTCAATCAAGGCACCTTTTTTTCAGTCACAACTGACTGACACAACATTACTGCCCAGACAGTTTAAAAATTAACCCAAATGAAAATGACGCTGTGCTTACCATATATTTCTTCTACCCTTCCTTCAAGAAGCATATATTCTTCCCTAGGGTTGCCAGCTCTGGATTGGGGGATTCCTGGAGACTGAGGGGGGAGGGAGCTTGAGAAGGAGGGGTTTGGGGAGGGGAGGGACTTCAGCAGGATATGATGCCATAGAGACCAACTTTCCAAGAGGCCATTTTATCCGAGGGAACTGATCTCTGTCAGCTGGAGACCAACTGTAATTCTGGGAGATCTCCAGCCACTACCTGGAGGTTGGCAAGACGATAATCTTTCCCCCCCTCCGCCATAGGATAGGCTGGGAGACAATGACTGGCCCCAGAAGATACAGCGAGATTCACTGCCAACAGGAATTTGAACCCAAGTCTCACAAGTCCTAGTCCAGCTCTCTAATTTCTACACCATACTATCTAACCTCTAACATTTAGTTCATGGGAGGAATGCTTCCCTCTCAGAAAATGTCCTACTTGTGAAAGGAATTTTCCACAAAGGAGAAGGCCACTTTTGCCTCCAAGTCGATATGCCTGCAAAAATCCTACCTGGTACCAATAAAGCCAACGTTACAGATGTAACTGCCATCAAGCCGCGGCCAACTTTTGGCGGCCCCAGCAAAGGGCTTCACAGGCAAGTGAGAAGCAGAGGTGGTTTGCCATTTGCCTTCCTCTGCAGAGCCTTCCTTGGTGGTCTCCCATCCAAGTATCAACCCTGCTTAGCTTCTGAGATCTGACAAGATCAGGCGATACCATCCCGCCTTCCCTAAAATCAACATTACAATACTTATAATCATGAAGAAACAATGTGAAAACTGTATACATTTCTCTTGTCCTTTACAAAACCCTTGATCCAGGCAACGAAATAAGTGCTGGAATGGAAAACAAAGCCCCTGAGGTATGACCAAGGAACGTCTGAGCCACTCTTCTCCATTATTTAATGTGTTTCTAGATCCCAGTTCTGCAGAACCTTATTCAACCCAAGTTTACAGTCCGCTATAGAAGAGAGATGCTAAGGAGGCATGTGCCGACCTTCTGGCCAATACACATCCTCTGTTTCAAAAGTATTTAGCAAACCAATCGCTGAAATGTGGGGGGGAATGCTGATCAACATTGAACTCAAGCCGTACTGCTGAGAAGCCCGGGCCCAAACTGTGGCATGGGAATCTTATTAGTCCGTTTGTGCCTCACACGTGCCATCTTTTCGCTCAGCCTGTTTTAAAGCAATGGGGGTTTTTCCTCCATTCACATCGGCACATTGGGGACAGCACCGCAGCGAAGTGCAAAAGCAGTGACACTTTGCATTACAGCCTGTAAATACGTGCGGCACAATGAGAAAAATTAGGACAGGGAACACAGCTGCCACAAAACTGGCTGCGGTCGAAGTCAAGCTGTACTCAGCCGCGGACTCGCAGTGCGCCTCACAAAAGAGCCGCAAATCAACGGGTGTCACTTTTAATTATGGTTATGAATGAACTCCAGAAGACATCCTGCCATCGCCCGCGGTTGCTATACCAACAAGTGGGCCACATCTTTAATGGTTGAGAACTTCAGAACTTGGAGCAAGATCAGGGGGAAATAATGTATCTGTCCTCTGGAAGGTGACAACCTGTCCTAACTCGGGTTGCCAACATCTAGGTGGCGGCTGGAGATTTCCCGCTTGTCACAACTGATCTCCTGGAGACAGAGATCCTGGGAGGGAGGCATTTTTGCAAGCCCAGCAGAACCAGTGCAATCAAAGAGAGTCCAGCAGAATCCGGTGCTACTGTGGCAATGACAGCTCAACAGGACTGATGTGAAGCACAGAATCATAATCTGGGGGGGGGTGGCAAGCCCAGCACAACCAGTTCAGTGTACAGAATGCCCAGCCGAACCCAGTGCCATTGTGGCGCTGCAAGCTTAAAAGGATGTGTCTCAAAGCAGAGTCAAGAAATCCAAGCAAGGGAGGTAGGATTTTGCAAGCTCTGTGCAAGAAAATGGGAAGGGAACACAAAGGGAGGTTGGCAAAGGGGGGGGGACCCTGTTGAAACTGACATGGCTGGTCTGAAACTGACAAGAGTGTTTCCAAGAGTGGAGAATTCTGCCTCCCCCTTTCCCGGTTGCTTTGAAGTTTGATGAACAATTTGTTTGGGCTGAGACAGTCTGGAAATGTATCCATTCACAAACTGGCATGAACCTCCACGAATTGTTTGAAAGTTCATGGAAAGTTCGTGTCGGTTGACCTGCCACAAACTTCAGTTCGCAAAGCATGAACTGGCCAAATTTCATCACAAACTTTAGTCTGTGAGCCAGTTTGTGCCCATCCCTAATGGCGACCCCATAAGGTTTTTAAGGCAAGAGATATTCAGAAGTGGTTTGCCATTGCCTGCCTCTGTGTGTTCCTCCTGGTATTCCTGAGAGGTGTCCCATCCAAATACCAGCCAGAGCCAACCTTCTGTGATCAGGTGAGATCAGGCTAGCCTGGGCTATCCAGGCCAGGGCAGGTACTACTAGACTCAAATTTTGTTTTGCTACTGCCAACTAACACAGCAAATCCACCTGCAATGAACTCCAGATAGGTAAAAGAAAATTCCATAACTACCATGGTGCAAAGTGATCCTGTCCTCTTTGCCATGTGTTAATTTAAAAAATGGAGTCTGCTCAGTTTATTTTCTTTGCTGTCAGAAGCCTATGCTCCGTGGTGAGACATACAGCCACAAATGTCCCCTCTTCCTGTTTCCCATTTGCAAAGACTGATTATTCCCCCCCCCTTTTTTTTTTCTTTCACATGGAAGGTACACAAATTAATGCAGCTGTTTTGCTTAGCAGCAGCAGCAGCATAAACTTCTAAACTACCTTTTATGCCAATAATATCTCTGTTTGTGCACCAGCATCAACGATTAATGTCAACACAGCTCAGGGAATTGTGTTTGTTAATTAACTGCCGCTGTACAGCTAGTTGGCAGAGTACGAAACATGGTGTTTCTAATAGTTTTTACTTTCCCTTTTTTAAAAAAGAAGAAATCCAACTACTCTCTGGCAGTTTCATAATTCTTATGCATTATTTTCTGTAAATCATCAGCACACTACAGTTCATCCCTCTGAGACTGGGGCCTTGTATTCTTTCAGTAGAAAATATGAACCACAGGTTGCGACTAAGAGACAATGAGATGGGGGAGGCATCCAGAAGACCATGAATCCTTCCCCCCACCCAAATAAAGTGACTCATGATGCAACTACACAGTATCATAAACCAGCAGATCAACAACTTGTCCATGAACATAAGAAGCGCCCTGCTGGATCAGACTAGTGGCCCATCTAATCTAGTATCCAGTTTCACAGAGTGGCCAACCACTTGCCCTGGAAAGCCAACAGAGAGGCATAGAGGTCAAAGCCTTCCCCTGATATTGCCACCAATCGGAGGGGGCGGGGACAAGGGATTTGGCATTGCTCTGATGTGTGGCCTCACTTCCGCTGTGCAACCGGAAGTGACATCATCACATCAGGCCAATGCGCTAGAGTTTAACCATAGAGTCTGGGATAAATCCCAGTCCATTGCACCAACTTAACAATGTCATTTTCGGCTCATAAATTACAGTTGAGACCCTTATTAATGTATTTTTAAAAATTGCATCCCTTTCTGTCTGTGCCAAAGGTTCTACGACAGCTCACCCAGACCGCCCTCACGTAGAAAACAACAGGCTGTTGCAACACAGTTACGAGCAATATTGCTTCTTTAAAGAACCAAAGAATCACATTGAACAAAACCACCCAAAAACTGGACTGCAATATTTTCACCTCACACCTAAGACGAGAAGAAATTGCTCTTTAATATCCCAAGTCTCCTACACTCCGGCCTCTCTCAGGAGGAAAAGGCAGCTCTAGAGATCTTCGCAGGCTCAGGGACCTCACTAGGGTTGCCAATTCCAGGTTGGTGAGATCCTGGATAGTTGAGGGCTGTTAACCCTGGACTTAGCTTGGGCCGCAGGAAAAAAGAGGGACTCTCCATCTCCTGCATAATCTCGGAGTTGAGTCCCAGCCTTTGCTGGCTCATTATCTCTTGGTTTGTTTGTTTGTTTGTTTGTTTGTTTGTTTGTTTTATACCCCGCCCTCCCTGCCAGGGTAGGCTCAGGGCAGCTAACAAGGCTGTAGGTGTTATAAAACAGTAAAACAGTAAAAGCAATTTAACGCTTTATAAGCATCAGGCCATTTAAAACCGCAATACGTATAAGATAGTGGAAACTGTCTTATCGTCCACCATAGGGGAAGCAGCAGCTGGTGCCTGGGCCCTTAGGGCTTGGTTCTTTAACACGAGCACAGATGTTAAGCCAGCAGCCAAGGGGGCATAGTATTCGGCTAGATGGTAGGCCGTTTGATGTGGCATCTCACTCAAACACTTGGCAGGAGAGCTCCGTCTTACAGGCCCTGTGGAATTGTCATAGATCCCACAGGGCCATGAAGTCATCATGCCCCTGTATAAATCATTGGTGCGACCTCATTTGGAATACTGTGTACAGTTCTGGTCACCACATCTCAAAAAGGATATTATAGCATTGGAAAAAGTGCAGAGAAGGGCAACTAGAATGATAAAACGGTTGGAACACCTTCCCTATGAAGAAAGGTTAAAATGCTTGGGGCTCTTCAGCTTGGAGAAACGACGGCTGAGGGGTGACATGATCGAGGTTTATAAGATTATGAATGGGATTGAGCAGGTTGAGAAAGAAGTACTTTTCTCCCTTTCTCACAATACAAGAACTCGTGGGCACTCCATGAAATTGCTGAGCAGTCAGGTTAGAACAGATAAAAGGAAATACTTCTTCACCCAAAGAGTGATTAACATGTGGAATTCACTGCCACAGGAGGTGGTGGCAGCTACAAGCATGGACAGTTTCAAGAGGGAATTAGATAAACAGATGGAGCAGAAGTCCATCAGTGGCTATTAGCCACAGGGTATAGATGGGAACTCTCAGTCTGGGGCAGGTGATGCACTCTATTCTTGGTGCTGGAGGGGGCAGCAGTGGGAGGGCTTCTAGTGTCCTGGCCCCACTGCTGGACCTCCTGATGGCACCTGGTATATTTTGGCCACTGTGTGACAGAGTGTTGGACTAGATGGGCCATTGGCCTGATTCGACATTGGCTTCTCTTATGTTCTCTTATGTTCTTATGTTCTTAAGTCCCTGGGGAGCTCATTCCGCCAAAGCAAAGCGGCCACAGAAAAGGCTGGAGCCCTGGTTGTGGCCAGCCTGTGCTTCAGCCTAACATGTAGCTGGCTCCTAAGCTTCAGTCTTCTAGGCCCTGCTTGTCACAGAGATCTCCAGTCTCCCGTTTCAGCTCCTACCTTGACCCTGGCATCCTGCCCTACTGGTTTCTTGCCCACCTGCTTGCCTATGAATCTCCAACCTCACGGCCAACTTGCCGGAACAGGGCAGAAAGTCACTGTCTCTGGTGAGATTTAAAAAAAGAATGCTGTTTCTACACGCACATGCGCTGAAGTGCTCTAACTGCCCTTTCTGTGACCATCTGCCCAGATGAAGCAAATATAGATCCAGGAGTCTTGAAGAGCAGCACTTCCATAATAAAGATAGCCTGTTTTGCTGGAAGATTAAAGATTATATTAAGCATTCTATTTTTAAAAACAGTTAATGATTCTTGCCACCTGTTTCGGAATCCAGAGTGAAACAGGAAAAAAGCACAAGGGCTACGTGCAGTAAGCAGGCAAAGAGCCTTTAGCAATTTAAAATAATGAGGGAGCACTCAGAGTTGGAGATGGAGGATCTCATGCGTGTACAAGGGTACATCTGGAAGGCGTTAAAAAAAGTATGGAGGTGGTATAGTTTTACCAATCCCCAGGAATTGTAACTGACTATAGAGAGTAGATCCCCTGGAGGAAATTGCAGCTTCAGAGGGTAGACTCTATGGTATACCATAGAGAAACCGAAGTCCCAAAGTGACATCACATCCTTGCTGAGTTCCCTCCCCTCCCCAAACTCCACTCTCCCCAGGCATCGCCCTCAAACGTCTAGAAATTTGCCAAGCCAGATTTGGCAACCTCAAGGTAGTTGGACTAACAAAGTCCTCGGCTTGAGATGTTTAGGGAGTCGCTGCCTGTCCGCTTTGGCCTAGAAGGACCCCCCATGAGGCAGCTTGAAATGTTGAGCAGCTTTTGGCATAAAGCTTTCCATCTGAAAATCACCACCTTAATAAGGAATGTTGTGGGAAGGATCGCTGAATGCATTGCCACAACCAAACAAACACAGATGTTATAATGCCATACTGCCCTCTACTGAACCTGAAGATATCCAAGTCATTTTCAGAACTCTACTCCAATTCCATGGACCAAAAGACGCGAGAGGTAAGGCTGTCCTTAGAATGAACCACTGCAAGTTGCAGGCGTGAGATCACATATCTGAATTCTCTCTGACTTTAATCAGTCAGCTGATGCAAAAGGAGCAGGGAGAAGTGTACGGCCCAGCTGTCTACCCAACATGCAGCTTTTCCATTCAAACCTAGTTGTTCCTCTGAGCCCAGTGTTCCCTACAGCCTGAAGTGGTACAGTCTAGGAAGGTCTTTTCACCACTTGGATTGGTTGAATATATAAACTGGCCCATTATAACAAGCTGCCTTTTTTGCTTTGGATGCAGAGGAGAATGCTTATTCACGCTGACGAAAGCTCTCTTTTCGTATTCAAAGTGGATAGAAGGAATAGACCCAGGGGTGGGTTGTCACATCGAGTTCTGCCCCTGAACTATGCAGGGTCACGTGAACCTATGCAAAGTTTATGTGAACATGCAGCTCTGTGCGCCTGTGATTTTCTCTCTGCACTCCAGGCATCTCCTTTTTCGCACAGAGAAAGCCCTGTGCATGTCTGTTCAACTTTTCATGCCAATGAACACACAGATCAGAGGGGAGGCTTGTCACTGCACACACACACCCTGGGACACACACACAAGAGGTCATGAAACGCCCTGCCCCAGTTCAAATGACTGAAGACTATCAAAATAATAACTGGGTTGTAAAAAAACCTCACTTTAGGTTAGGATTGCCAGTCAGTGCCTTACAATCAGCAGGAGGGTTGTGGGGGTGGGGGCAGCATCTGAAGTTCTTACCATAGAGTTTCTGGTGATTCCTAGAGCTACCCTTTGTCACTTCCAGGTAACTCTAGGAACCACCAAGAACTCTGCAGTAAGAACTTCCTGTAGATATGACAGCATTTTTCTTTTTCATTTTAATTTTTCTCCCTCCGCCACTTCCAGTGGTAAGCAACAGGATGGGTGCAGGGACTCTCCTACCCCCAGCAAGGACATCCTAGCAGCCCTATTTTAAATATCCCCAAAAGGCCTGAACTCACCTTCTGTGTGGGTTTGGGTTTTTTAAAAAACATCTCCACACCAGCAAGAGGTAGTGCTTAGAAAGCTGGGCGTGGATCTGGGAGGCCCAAGTTCGAATCTGCCAGGGTCTCTCGGCCTTACCAACCTCACAGGATGGTTGTTACAAGAATAAAATGGAGGGAGGGAAGGCAATGTCATAAGGCTTCCCATCAGTAAAAAAAGCCAGGTATAAATATTGACATAATAAATACATAAATATTGCAAACTGACTTTAAGAGGGACCCCTGAAACTGTGTTTTTCCCACAGGGAGCTGAAAAAGCCAGAACTCCGCCAAGCTGCTCCCCCAACCCGTATTTCCCCTAATTTCCTTCTCCACCCTTTTCAGAGCTGTGCATTCCATGAAGCGAGCCCCAAAGCCCAAATCTTCTTCAACGGATCTGTTCTGCTTAGAGCACTGGTCTACCCTTGGATGATTTCTCTCTCGCTTGCAGTCTACACTAAGCCATACACCTGCCCGGGTAAGAGTAAACAGCCATTTAAACATTTAGCAAATGTCAGCTCTAATCAAAGGCATGGAGCTCAGAAAACAGTGAGCACCGGCAACGGCTATTAACAGTCTTTTTTATAGCAGTCTTCCAGCACAGAGTCATCCCTTTTGCTTTACTGTCACTTGCTGGCCTCAGGTATTTTCTTGCCTTGAAGCAAAGCAAAATTGCACAAAGGCACATCACTGTGGACCAGAGGCAGAGGTCGGAAAGCATTCCTCACTCTCAAATTCAGCCTCCACAGAACACTCTCCCAACTGCTTCCTGGGTAACAAGTCCTATTGTGAATCATGTCACGGGCGGCAGGAGCCCAGAAAGGACCTTTCTCAAGGCATGTGAGAAGCAGAGAGGTTTCGCCAGTGCCTGCCTCCGCACAGCCTTCCTTGGTGGTGTCCCTTCCAAGTACTGACTCTGCCTATCTTCTGAGATCCAACAAGATTGGGCTATACCATGCCACTTTCCATTTGTTGTTGTTGTTCAGTCACACAGTTGCGTCCAACTCTTCACAACCCCATGGACCACGTCATACCAGGCCCTCCTATCTTCCATTGTCCTCCAGAGTTTGCTTAATTTCATGTTCATTGCATCAATAACACTATCTAACTCATCCTTTGCTGTCCCCTTCTTCTATTACCTTCCATCTTTCCCAGCATCAGGGTCTTCTTCAGTAAGTGCTCCCTTCTCATTTGGTGGCCAAAGTATTTGAGATTCAGCTTCAGTATCTGGCCTTCCAGGGAACAGACAGGGTTGATTTCTTTTAGGATTGACTGATTAGATCTCCTTACAGTCCAAAGGACTCTCAAGAGTCTTCTCCAGCACCATAATTCAAAAGCATCTCTTCTTCAGCACTCTGCCTTCCTTATGGTTCAACTCTCGCAGCTGTACATTACTACTGGAAATACCATTGCTTTGACCATACAGACTTTTGTTGGCAGGGTGATGTCTCTACTTTTTATTATGCTGTCTAGACCTTCCATTCCTATTATAAATTAGCACCTTTGTAATCCCTCTCTAGTATCTAAACTGCACAAGCACGTGGATCTGTGGACTTCAGCTTTATAGACTTTGCTAGGATTTCTCCTGCTACACTTGAAGACTGTAAGGCACCTGGGGTCTCAAACTGTGGTAATGGGGGTCCAGGTAATTTGTGTCTCCATGGGAAGGTCAGAAACTGTTTCAATGTACAGAAAAAGTGAACTTCCTGCTTCCTCTTTTACTAGAGCTCTCCACCAGTGTTCCCTCTAAGCTGAGTTTTTAGCCTCCGGCTCACACATTTTTGTCTTAGCTCCAGAAGGATGGCTCCAGAGCAAACTCATTTACGCAGCAGCCAAATTGCTCACTCACAACTTTAATGCCAGTAGCTCACAAAGTAGAATTTTTGCTCACAAGGCTCTACAGCTCAGAGGGAGCATTGGTCTCCACCAATCATTTTCCACAGCAGCCATGTTCACAGTTTATAATGATTAGTGTCATCAGCTCTGAGTTGGAAAATTCCTGGAGATTTGGGGATGGAGCCTGGGGGGGAGTGACCTCTGTGGGGTGTAAGGCCATACGGTCCACCTTCTAAAGCAGCCCTTTTATTCTGAGGAACTGATCTCTGGCACGTATAGACTACTTGTAATTCCGGGAGCTCTCCAGCCACCAACTGGAGGCTAGCCACCCTAACACATGTACAATCTGTGCACAGTGTACAAGGGCAGACTGGAAGAAAAAAACAGCCATGCCCCCAGCCCACCCTGGCTCCACCCCCTCAAAGGAGAGTGGGTGAGTTTGCCCAGCAACCTCTGCACCAAAAATCTGGGACTCTCTCCCCAGGAAGACTCATCTGTGCCCTTCTGTTGCTACCTCCTGCAAGAAGAATATTTGTTTTGTTTTGTCTGGCATTTCCTCCGTGATCCCTCCTTCCTGCCCAATGTTTTAACTGTCATTTTTATGGGCCTTGTGCATGCTTTAGCTCTGGTTTTAATAGTTTTAATGATGTGTTTTGTTGGTTTTATTGGTTTTTAAGATGTGATTATGTCTGTTTTTAATCTCTTAGCCACCATGGTGGTCTTTAGGAGGGCAAAAAGGAAGGAATGTCAATTTGGTAAAACTAAAATAAAATAACACTTCTAGTGGGAGAACAGCAAGTATGAATTTATGGGCAGACAATAACTGAAGCACAGGGTGAGAAAAAGAGACCTTCATATTCATGGGTCTCCACTTTCCAGAGCCGTTGTTCTACTCTAATTTTAGCTCATTCTAAACACCTCTATCTACTAATGCAAGTCTATGGTCTACAGTCATATGAGCAACTCTCACAAAATAACAGAAGTGGAAGAAAAGAATTATGGGAGATGACCCATGCAAACATGGTACACTTTCTAGTCTCTGTCTCGCTCTTCTGCACCTTTGAAAATAAAATATAGAAGCAAAGATGCCCTCAGGCAACTTAACTTGCATGGCTTACATTTTCCCAAGTAAACTACAGCTTCTCTGTGACCTTGGCGACATCTTTTCAGCTGGATGAACTTCTCTCCATCATTTTGTCTACCTTGCCCTGGGCGAGGACATCTTGCTTTTCCTTAGATAACTGGATTCTATACCAACTTCTTCTACTTGGATTCATGTTCTGTCCTTAACCCAGGCAATTCCATCTTGGATTTCTCTGTGCCTTACATAAACATAAAGCAAGGGGTGCTACCCTTTTTCAAGAAGATGCCAAAAGCTTCGGTGGACACAAAAGACACCTGCTTGGCGTGCAGAAGGTCCCAGGTTCAACCTCAGCATCTCCAGTTGAAAGGATCAGATAGCAAGTGATGTGAAAGACCTCTACTGGAGAGTCACTGCCAATCTGAGGAGATAATACTGACTTTGATGGACCAATGGTCTGATTTGCGATAAGGCAGTTTGCAGTTTTCATGGCACTGATGTGCACTGGAGATAAGAAGCATTAAGAGATTTCACCGCCAAAACCCTGGGAAGGGAATCAAATCTTCAAGAATGACAATGCTCACAGCTCATCCCTATAGAGTAAAAAGAGACAAACCACTCATGGGCAGTTCTGCCAAATAAATAGTGTCATATTGTCTCCATCCAAAAATGTTCAGCCATGAGCATGATACAAACCCGTGGTTGGAGAGGAACAATGCATATCCTCCCAACCTTTTATTAATGGAAACAGGAGGGACAGGCTTGGAGCATCCTTAGTTTAATTCCACGGATCACCATTTAAGCCAGTCATTGTTACTATATGCATGTGCCATCAAGTCACAGCTATCTTATGGTGACCCCAACAAGGAGCTTCCAAGGCAAATGAGAAGCAAAGGTGGTTTGCCATGGCCTTCCTCTGCAGAGTCTTCCTCAGTGGTCTCCCATTCAGGTATTGACCCTGATTAGTTTTCACGATCTGATGAGACTGGGCTGTACCATGCATAGCATTCCACATCCCCATCCACCATTACTACACATAGCAAAAAGCTCTGCTCTGTGTGCCATTTGATTCCATACCCCTGTTCCAAAACCAAGGGAATGACAGCTCTTTGAGTTACAAGCCTATTCAAAAAAACACATGATTGCCTTACAATGCACAATTAAGTGATCAAAATGCACAAATAATTCATCAGCAACTCAATATGGGACACCACTGGCTATGTACTGTGTCATCCAAAATGGTTGTGCATAAGCATTTATACATATGTATACTAGAGACAAGGTGCAATCATTTCTCATTCAAGAAGTTTAACTTCCAGAAATCCCAGGAAGGAGGTCTGAATCCTCAAGAATGATGAGGTTATCACCCTGACCTGAATAGCCCAGGCAAGTCCATCCTCATCAGATCTCGGAAGTTAAGCAGGGCTGACCCCGGGATAAGTATTTGGATGGGAGACCTCAGGAGAATAGCAGTGCCAGGAGGTCAAAGACAGGCTATCAAGCCACTTCTCTGAATGTCATCCATGCCCAGTAGGAGTTGCCAGAGATTGCCATGACTTCCAGGCACACACACACACAAATGCAAAAATACCAAAAGAAGAAGAAGAAGAATGACAAGACTATCAGCCTTTCCCCAAAGGGCAAATACAGGGAGAAAATTGGACACTGGGCTGGTTCTGACAGAATATTTCTGCATGCACAACGGTCCTTGTGCAAACAAAGATGCTACAATTAATCCAACCGCAATTGCCGGCAAGACTCACTCTGATTCTTTTCCACGTGTGGAAGATACAGCGCAGGGTATTTGTGCTGATATGGTTTCAAAAACGAAACAAAATCGTGCAACTCTTCTGTTGTACAATCCATTGCTTCACATGCTTCTTGTTATTGCCTTTAAAATTATATCACTGTTCTGTATCTCTGCAGCCATTGCACTACTGCTTACACAAGTGGAGCTTTATTAAGTACATTTTCCCTTCCGCTCACGTCTTGCTGGATCCAATTCTAATGATATGTCCCAGAAATCAGGGCCTGTATCCCATGGTAAGCAGAGATAGTTGGAGGGAGTTGCCTGCCCTGTCAAAAGGGAATTCAGATTTCTAGATTCAGCAAATCTAGAGCAAATAAAGAGCAAATAAAGAGACAATGTCTTTCCTCCCCCCCCTTCAAAAAGACACAAACAAGCGTCTTTTCAGAGTTTTGTTATGATAGCTCTGGGGAGAAGAAAGCGTGGAAGTAAATTAGCTAATTGTTGAAGTGAGATCACAATATGCTAAACGGCAGAGTTAGTTCTAGAGTGGCAACTTGAACTGTCTCCCCCTCCCCAAGTGCCATATGGTTGCCAGCCTCCAGGTGGATGTGGAATTACACCTGATTTCCATGTGATACAGAGTGCTTTCCCTTAGGGTTGCCAGCCTCCAGGTGGTGGCTAGAGATCTCCTGGGATTACAACTGATCTCCAGCCAACAGAGATCACTTCACCTGGAGAAAATGGCTGCTCTGGGAGGTGGGCTCTAAGGCATTAGACCCCACTGAAGTTCCCAAACCCTGCCTTCCTCAAGCTCCACTCTCAAAATCTCCAGGTTTTCTCCCAGCCAGGAGATGCAACCCTAGTTCCACCGGAGCAAATGGCAGCTTTGGAGGGCAGACTCTGTGCTGTACAAAAGTTCATGGGGAACAGTAGTCATAGAGTGACATCACATCCCTCTTGAGCTCTTTCCATGCCCTAGGCACTACACCCAAATCTCCAGGAATTTCCCAAACTGGAAGTGGCAACTCTACCAACAGAGGGTTAAGTAAGGGAGTGAAAGGAGAAAGTATTATGAATTAGTTCCTCTTGCATAGGTCCAACTTTCAAGGCTGGGTCTAGGTCTTTGCCTGATGAATGGCCCATCTACTGCTCACTTCTTCCTAGCCTTTGTTTCCTGGTCCAGGGTCCCACTTCCAGCTCCTTAAACACGTGAAGCTGCCTTATTACCAAATCAGACCATTGGTCTATCAAAGTCAGTATTGCCTACTCAGACTGAAACTGCTCTCCAGTATCTCAGGCAGAGGTCTTTCACATCGCCTACAGCCTAGTCATTTTTAACTGGAGATGTCAGGGATTGAACCTGGGACCTTCTGCGTGTCAAGCAGATGCTTTACCACCAAGCCACGGCCCCTCCTGACTCTCCTTGACTCTGTTCTCCATGTTGTATGTTTTGTTAGCTGCGTCTGACCTCATCCTTAGTCTTCTCTTCAGAACGTGCCAGCCCGCTGGGTCATCTGGTTTCATATTTTCACGAACTTGCAGCAAATCAAGCCACTTCTCTGCCATCCTCCAGGTGGGGCATAGAGATCTCCTGGGATTACAACTGATCTTTAGATGACAGAGAACAGTCCCCCTGGTAGGGTTGCCAGCTCCCAGGTGGGAGCAGGGGATCCCCCGATTTGGAATGCTCTAATCCGCCGGCAGCCAGCTGGCTGTTGGGGAAGCCCCACCCCCAACACCCAGCACAATATCCCCAGAGTGATGACATCATGTGGAAGTGATGTCATCACACTGGGGACGTTGAATGCAGTGAAGAGGGAGTGAAGAGGATCTGGCAACCCCTGGAGAAAAGGCTGCTTTGGAATATGGACTCTGTGGCAGTCTAACCCACTGAGGTCCCTCCCCTTCTCAAATCTCACCCTCCCCAGGCTCCACCCCTAAAATCTCCCGGAATTTCCCATCCTGGAGTTGCCAACCCGACTTGCAGCTGTTGTGTTGTGGATCTGCTCCAGGGCTTCACCCCCAGCCCTGCAGGGATTTGCACTTCTGCTGGCACGGACTTGGTTGTCAAGGACGCAACAGCAGCCTGGCCTTTGATCCTTCATACTAGGGCACGACGATCTCTCTCTCGTTTTAAGAGGATTCCACTGTTCTTTATTCAGCCCAGTTTATCGCACATTTTTAGGAAAATGCCACACTACCGACTCCATTCTTTTTTCTTTCTGAGCAATCCGCTGTGTCTCTCACAAGACTCCAAGGACCAGATCAAGCCAAGCTTTTGTGCCTCCGACTGTCTCTAGCAGTGTTAAGTAAGTGAAGGGAGTAAGTATTATTAATTCACTCATGGCTGGCATTGCAGATCCATTTTCACTGAGCTCTTGAAGTCAATGGAAGTCATGCAGCTAAAATCCTTCTCGTGGCTTAGAAACTCCACAGCACCCCCATAGTCTAAATTACCTTGGCTTCTTGCCAGTCGCTTTAAATAAAGGCAAACCGCTGAATACATTAGCGCTGTAGATTCCCATGCTTCTTGTTTACCATGGAGGCTGTACGCATCATTTCCTTCAGCTGTACATCTTTCCCCCACCCCCAAAGCCTTGCTTATTAAGGATGCAAGCAACATTCACACTAGGACTAGCAGGTACTCCCTTTGCATAGTTCACATTAAAAAAAAAAAAACACAGCCAACTCAGAGGGCTGTACATCAGTTTCCGGGGCTCTTAATCCACCTAATCTTCATATCTGAAGAACTACAAAACCACACAACAGGTCCCAAGAGGAATGCAAGACGACCAGCCATGGTTAGCTGACCTCCAAAGGTCTTTGTTCCCTATAAGACCAGCTCAGCTGCTAGGCACAGCAAAACAGGCATTCCATCCAAATGAGGACGCTTGAGCGCCACACACCTGCCACTCATTGGATCAGGAAACGAGGCTGAACTGGAATGTGCCTCTAATGTATGTATGCAGCCCAAACCACAGTTTTGTTTCTGGTTTTGGTTGGTGGATCCCACGGGTTGGATCCTATGACTCTCTCCTGAATAAATAATAAATAAATATTTTTATTTATTATTTCAGCGTATATACCACCGCCCCCACAAAGTGGGGTAATAACTATAGTTAAAGCAGGATTAAATACAGAGTATAAAAAGCAAACAATTTATGACTGATAGCAGTGGATGCAGCATTAAGACCCCAAAATACACTTACCCGGGCAGGGCCGGCTCGCCCACTAGGCGAGCTAGGCGCTCGCCTAGGGCACTGGCCCTGCAGGGGCGCCAAAATGCCCCCCCCGTGAAAAGCCCCCCGGGCCACCCAACGCCGGCAGCCCCGGCTTTCCTGGGTGCCTCGTCGTCGCCCCTGGGAGGGAAGGGGGGGGCTTCTAAGCCCGCCCCTTCCCTGGCTCTCCCGGGTGCCTCGCAGGTGCGAGGCACCGGGGAGAACCGTGCCACAGCCGCTGGGAGGGAAGGGGCAGGCTTCTAAGCCCGCCCCTTCCTCGGCTCTCCCGGGCGCTGGGCCATTTCCAGGGCCCACCGGGAGGTTGGCATCCCCGGTGGGGTGGGCGCCCCAGGCTGTCCTGCCTAGGGCGCCCAGACACCTGGGGCCAGCCCTGTACCTGGGAAAGACCTGACAGAAATGTTCAGCCTTACAGGCCCTGCAGACCCTACGGAGGTCCTGCAGGGCCCAGGTCTCATCTGAGAGGGCACTCCACCAGTACAGGGCTACAACTGGAAAAGGCCTTTCCCTGGTGGATGCCAAATGTGCAACCCGAGGGCCCAGCACCCTAAATTTCTGGGGAGCCCCTCCCTAAATCCCACATGGCTACACCTACACAGATAGTTACAATGGCCTGTGATGTCACTGGCTCCTCCCTATGATGTCACTGGCTCCCAGTTCTTTTAAGGACCTAGCATAGCAATGCCTCTGGCCCAGCCCCAGCCCCCCCGGGGGAAATGGACCACAACCACCAAGAGGGGGGGAGAGGTGGTCCTTCAGGTATGACGCTCCCAGACCATATAGGACTTTAAATTTGTATGTTTATTATATTTTTACTGTTTTTAATTGCTCAACTAACATATAATTGTTTCCCATATATGTACACCACCATGAGCCCTGCCTTGCATGGGAGGGCAGTTTAAAATCTCATAATAATAATAATAATATTGTTGTTGTTTTTAAGAACAAAAACAACAACATCAATAATAAGACAGGTCAAAACCAGCACTTTGCATTTGACCCAGAAACCAAAAGGCAGCCAGTGCAGCTGCTTCAAGTCAGGCTGTGCATGTGAAGACCAAGATGTTCTGGTCAGAAGCCTGGCAGCTCCATTTTGTACAACCCAAAGTCTCCAAACTGCCTTCAAGGGCAGCCCTGCATAGAGCAAATTGCAGTAGTCTGTTCTGGAGGCGACTGTGGCATGAATCACTGTGGCCAGGTCTAGCTGGGACAGATAGGCTGCCAAACTGACGGACCTGTAAGGTTGCCAGGCCTGGGTTGGAAAACACCTGGGGTGGATCCAGGAGAGGGCAGGGTTTGGGGAGGGGAGGGGCCTCAGCATGGCATAATGCCATAGAGTCCACCCTTCAAAGCAGCCATTTTCTCCAGGGGAGCTAATCTCTTTCAGCTGGAGGTCAGTTGTAAAAGCAGGAGATCTCCAGGCCCCACCTGGAGGCTGGCTAACTTACTGCCCTGCGCTTATCCAAGGTAAGAGAGGCATCTAGCTATACCCTCAGACTCTTCACAGAGTCTGCTAATGAGTGCTGGATCCCATCCAGGCCAGAAACTGTAATCCCCCCACAGGCCCAGTCTTACCCAGCCATCTGACTTCAGTCTTGGGTGGATTAACTTCTTTCAGCAGAGAATGGCTTTTTCTCTAATGGAGAAAAGTCTTTGATGGAGGAAGACTTGGTGGCAGGGAGTCAGAGGTTCCAAATCCATGGCTTTGGTAAGAGGGAAAAAAAAGATTGATCACTATTAATTCCCCCCGTCTCAAACACAAACGTTTGCTGCACCATGTTTATTGCTCAGTTCCCATGATGGCTGGATTCTGCTAAATCCAGTTGGCCAGCCAGGGCCCATCGTTCATGTGTGTTCGTTGTTACGTTATGGCAAAATATTTTAGGTTTACTCAACCTGTTACTGTCATCGCTGTGACGTTTCATTAAGCATTTGTTGCAAAGCTGGGGGGGGGCAGCTAACTGCAGAGAGCTGGAAGCAGAAACTGTAGCTCACTGTGACGTTTTTGTGTGCGGCAGCATTTGCATACACACGCCACTGTAATGAGCCCACTGACTAAGGAGATAAACAATCAATCAGTTCGGTATATTGGCTGATTATCAGGGTCCCCCAAAGAATTTTCACACTACAATTAGACCGGAACATTTGAGTTTTGTTAATTAGATTTTTTAAAATTGCCACCCCTGTCTTCAAGAAATAGAATCAAAACCCTAAGAGGGAAGAAATAAATGTGTTACAACTTACAATCGCCTTTACTAAGAAGCAGACACAGGGAAACAAACCCCACTAGTGTCTAGTGATGGGATGAACTCAGAAATGAGTTGCTTGTTTTTTAGGAGTCTCATATCATTTGGATCCCAGACCATCTGGAGTTTGACCGGACACAAAATGGATCCAAATAGACTGCAGCGCCTGCCACAGAATTGTCTGGAATTTCCATGCTGTGACCCACCACCATTATGAGCAATTCGTTGAAGTGGCGAAGGCTACATGGAAAAGATGGGGTGGGGGAGGCAAACTCTCCTAAGGCCTCTCAAGACTGATGCCCCCTACAAATTGGTTCGCATTGAATAAGGTTAGTGAACAAAACAACTGTCCTACTAGTCATCTTTTACCTTTAGGACAATGGTTTACACTGCTGAAATATATTTATTGCTGCTGGTTGCTGTGGTAGACAAAATGACACCAAGTACGGTTAAGTTTAAATGGTGTTTATCCATTTTCTGGTGAACAATTAAACAACAGTTTGTATCTACACAGAGTTATCATTAACAGGCTAACATAGAGACATTTCAACAAATCTCTATACAAACCAACTAACACAAAACCAACTGACAGTGAGAGAAGTAATAACTGTCACTCTCAGAACCTCAGCGTAAGATTGACAGGGCTCCACAGTACACGCCCACATCTCTCATGCTTGAATCTTCAGATTGTTGGTGTAAGCTAACTTTACAAATATAAACTTATCTTTCCACTTGTGCCTCTACATTTATAATCTGACACTCCTCCTAGGCACAGTGAGAGATATTTAAACCATCTCTAATTTTCACAAACAGTACAGTACATAGGCACTTTGTAAATATGTCTGCAAGATTACCTTCTGACTTACATTTATGTAGTTTTATAAAACCTTCAGTCACAGTTGTTTTGACATTCAAATAACGAATTAAAATACGTTTGCTTCTGGCCTGTGTATTATATTCTTCAGCTAAATGAATTGCAGCTGAGTTGTCACAGCTAATGGGTATTGGTATAGAGCATTTAATCTTCATGTCTATCATCACTTGATAAATCCACTCTAGCTCTAGTATGCAATGACTTATTGCAGCATATTCTGATTCGCAGGTACTATTTGCAATCAGGGATTGTTTAACTGACTTGCACATTATCAGTGCTTCATTCAAGAAGATTGCAATACCTGTGGTTGACTTGCCATCAGGGCGATCTGCCCAGCTTGAATCACAGTAAGCATGCAAATAAGGTCCGCATTGTGTAAGGTTAGTGAACAAAACAGCTGTCCTACTAGTCATCTTTCGCCTTTAGGACAATGGTTTACACAGTCTAATAGGAAACCTGTTTTCCTGTCTAATGTTTTCATTGCTTTTGATTAATGTGTCATCATTAAACAGGCTTGCCATTTGCCCTCCTGGAGCTGGTAAAGCCCAACCCTCAGCCCCAGTTTCTGCCCTAGAGAAATTCAGGAGTGGTAGAAAGACTGGCCTCCATAGTTTCAGGTGAGTCCAGTGGCACCCTTAAGACCAACCAAGTTTTATTCTGGATATAAGCTTCTGTGTGCACACTGTTGCCAGAGGTGCTGCCTTTACTCTCGGGTAGCCCCAATAGCAGGGGCGTCCCACTTCCAACCTGACCCAGAGACCCACAAAACTCAAGCCAAGGAAGGCACTCCTGGTTCTGAAACACAGGTTTCATAAGGCAACCTCAGAGCAAACTTCCAGTCTTCCCCCTCCACCCAGCAGAGATATGCTATTCAGAGGCCACCTGGCAAGTAGTCCTCTTCTCTCCAGTATCTCACCCAGCCCCTGTGTGTGGTCCCATCTCTATTTGTGAATTTTTTGTCCTTCCTTGCTCCATCCCTCAGGATACTGAGATAAACCAATCAATCATTCAAAAGTGTAGCAATCCAGTCAGGGACCCAGCTCCCATCTTTTGTCTGTATTTGGGAACCTATTCAACTGCCTTGGCAGAACCATTAGTGGTCAGAAAACCCATTCACCTAGCCACCTGGCTGATTTAATCAAGGGTATTGTTAAGCCTGACTCTGCCTCTCTGGAACTTCATTGGTCACATCCAGGCCTTGCCCATCCTGATGCCACACACCCCTGGGACTCGTCACTGATCCAGGTAATCTATTGTTCTCACCTGAGACCAGCCCCCAAGGCCTTCCACTGGTCTGCCTTGTTTTCCAATGTCTACAACCATCCAAGCATATGGCCTCAGACTGTGTGCCTCTGCCCTGATGCCAACTAGCAGTCCACCCCTAAACCTCTGGGTTTAGGCCATAAGCCTTTCTTCATGGACCTCTGCACATCTGGACAGGTAGTATCACCCCATAATTGACCCCTCTATCAGCTATCAATCACCTCTGCTTTCCTAGTTCTGTATTGTGTGTGTGAATGCTTGATTTTATGTTTGTATGTGTAATAATCCTTTAGTAAAAGAAATCACTGCTTCATAAAATCTAATCTCAGTGTCTATTTCTGGGATTTGGATAAGTGGGACTCCAGTATACACAGGTCGGATCCTATATTTAATGCTATTGCCTTTTAATATTCATATTCCCCACATTTATAAATCAAGGCAATTTGGCTAACAACACACACTCATCTTCAGATAAGATAGAGATGGCCTCCATAGTGATGTTCTAGCAATTTCTCCCTATCTCTGTGGTCCTTACCATATCGATTAAGAGAAATTCTTAGAGTTTCACCCATCCTCGCATCCACTCCAAACTCCACCCACCTCAGTCACCACCCTCAAAGTCTCCTGGCATTTACCAAGGCAGTGCTGGCAACCCTGTCACTAAATTCTGCATACTGAACTATGTAATGCATTTATTACATCCCTGTTCCATATAGTTAAAAAAGCTATGTTTTCTATCGACAGTATTGGAGGCAGTGCAAGAGAAGAGCCGCAAGACTATATTTTTGCACAGGCTCTCTCTCTGCAGCCTGGCCTGCACCCAGATACATCACATACAGAATCTGAGTTTCCTTACAATATCAGCTAATGAGGCAAAAATATGTGCTAGCATTAAATTCCAGTGGTGTTTTTTTTCCTTTTAATTCTTTGCAGCACAACAGCCAAGCATCTGTTAACTTTCCACAAACTCCTCGGAGGAAAGAAATGTCATTGTTTCTATGAAATTTAGAGAAGTGCCATTTTTGTATGATTCCATAATCTGTACTTAAAGCAGCTGGAAAACGTTCGCGATAAATCTTCGTCAAATGTGTACTCAGAGGCTAATCCTGGGCACGATCAGAAAAATTCTGACAACACAGGAATTCAATATGGACGTCAGCTCCAATAGATTCCATTACACAAGACCTGACAGCAACCTCAGCCCGCCGACTGTAACAAACTGGAGCATATAAAAAAATTAAATCCTTCTCCAGCTGTATGCCATTATCTACCAGGAGATAAATAACATCAAAGCAAATAAATCACTTCGGTCTCTTAAAGGATGCACGTTGCCTACGCATAAACACTTTTCAAATATGCAACAGTTTTAACTCGTTCCCCAAACTGTGCTTGAGAGTCTGTTCCCTTTTCAGGACCAGAACAGATGATTATGTGACTGAAATGCAGCCCATTTTAAAAGCTTTAAAAATGCAAGACGGGCAATTCAGACATATGGATCACATTGTGCTCCAGATTCAGAGGTTCCAGGAGCGGTTGAAGCGTGATCCGATGAGCCGTAAGTTGCTGACAAAGCGCATGGTTTGCATGCAGAAGATTTCCAGTTTAAGGCTCTTGGGTAACAGGTGATGGGAAGGACATTCACCATGCCTGTCAGAGTAGACAATATTGACCTAGCTAGACCAGTAATCTGACCTGGTATAAGGCAGGTTTGTGTGTCCATATATTTGGAGAAGGTGCTATGGCTCAGTGGTAAAGCACATGGCTTGCATGCCGTAGGTCCCAGGTTCAGTCCCTGGCTTCACAGGTTTAAACAAGTGTTGGGAAGGACACTTGGCTGCCACTGGTCACAGCAGACATATTGAGCTGGATAGGCCAATGGTGGTCACTTAAACAGAAGGACAGCTATTAGCACCAGCAGATAGACGTGGATACAGTTCCGTAGTGGTTTTCAAGCTCTCTGTTTTCAGAGAATGCTTTCCAAATCAACTAACCTGCCATGAAATTCCTGTGTGTCGCAAAGCATTCTGGGACACATTCTCAGATGCAAATTCAGGACACTGGCCAGACCTGATGGATCTCACCTTGCATGCCCCCAGGCCACACAATCTTCTCCCGTGGTTACATGTTTCTCAAGGGATGATCAGTAGTTATGGATAAGTTCATTCTCTGAGAAAACGACCCACTGTTATTGATCAGTTCATTGAGGAATCCCAGAATCCCCAGTAACCTAAACATAGCCTTATCAATAAATGTCATACTAAGATATGGAGGCATTTCAAATTACCTTTCTTAACCGGATGGTATTCGTTATTGGTCCGTTATCTTGTAAAGCGATACGGGCAGGGCTATTCTTGGGCAGGAACGCACAGGAACGGAGTTCCGGCTGGCTGACAAGTTGGCCAGACTCAGCAGGAACTCATTAGCATAATAGGCCACACCCAACAGCAGAAACTCATTAGTATTGGCTACATTAGGGGTATGTGGCCTAACATGCAAAGGAGTTCCCGCCACAAAAAAAAGCCCTGGGTTTTGACAGCAAAAAAGATAAACAGAATAAGAAGCAAAAGGTGGGTGTGGCTGGATGACCACACTTCTGGTAACATGGGGGTGTGGCCTAACATGTTAATGAGTTTATGCAGTTGGGTGTGGCCTATTATGCTAATGAGTTCCTGCTGGGCTTCTTCTACAAACACCCCCCCGGATACGGGGATGGGGGTTTCACACAGCAACTTTCTTCCCGTTAATAAGCCATCCCTGAATCATTATGGCCATGGGCTCAATGGTAGGCTGAAGATCCCAAGTTCAATTCCTCAGACCTCCATTTGAAAGGATCACTTAGTAGGCGATGTGAAAGACTTCTGCCTGAGACTGTGGAGAGCCAGGGGGAGGGGGGCCTGAGTACACAAAACTGACCTTGAACTGCTGGTCAGTTGGCCGTAATAATAAATTTGATTTGATTTGATTTGAATACTCACCTTGATGGACCAATGGTCCGATTCAATATAAGGTATGGTCTTCCTACTGAGTTTCCCTAAGCCTTCTGGCTAGTTGAGGTTGGAGAGAAAATGCTTATTAATAATAATAATAATAACAACAACAATAACAACAACAGTTGTTGTTATTTAGACTTTTATACTGGTCGCCCCACAAAGCAGGATCAGAGTGGTGTACGAATTACATCAAGAAACATAAAAACGGTCCATTAATCTAAGTATACAAATCAATTACAGAATCTTAAAAACAACAGATGATATACAAAAAGCATAAAACTTATATGGCGTCACAGTAGAAATCGGAGATGGACCTTTGTCTGATCCAGCCAGGCCATGCCTCATGTTATGAACTTCATCTGGCTACCGTAACTTTGAAACTCTTATTGCCAGAATCGTCCCTGCACGTGGATATCCACGAATTATCAGGCCGCCTGCTTGGAGATGAAAAGCATCTTCTATGGAATCAGCTGACGTACAAAACATGACTCAGGTTTCATTATAAATGTGATGAGTGGTCCATAGTATAAGATAGAGTCCATACAAATTGTTTCTCTTCTGCACACACAAGCAGTCTCGAGGGCCGTTAATATGTCAGCACGGGTCCAGTTTAACAGGCATGCCAGACAATACGGCCAGCAACAATTCCTGTTGTTATATAGGGCAGCTGGTAACAGATCATAACAAATAATTGCCTTGCGGGATGAGACCAAAGGTCATCTCCTGCAGCATTTCCTTTGCAACAGGAGCCAGGCAGATGTTGCTGAAACCTACCTAGAGGGTGTAAAGTAGAAAACATGGTCCATCCAGATCTCATTAGAGATGCATTGACTGGTCCAGAAGAGGGCAACCAAGATGATTAAGGAGTTGGAGCACCTTCCCAATGAGGGAAGGCTGAAGAGTCTGGGACTTTTCAGTTTAGAAAAGAGATGGAATGTGATAAAGGTGGGAACGTGATAAAGGCTTATAAAATTATGCATGGGGTGGAGAAAGTTGCCCAAGATAAATGTTTCTCCCTCTCCCAAAATACTAGCACTCAGGGCATCCAATGAAGCTGATGGGCGGTAGATTGAGGACAGACAAAAGGAAATACTTCTTTACACAGAGATTGATTAAAATGTGGAATTTGCTGCCCGAGGATGTAGTGATGGGCATGGGCACAGGAATAAACAGCTTTAAAAGGGGATTACATAGATTCATGGAGGATAGGTCTATCGGTGGCTACTAGCCATGGTGATTTAGGGGGCACTAAACTGCTGGATCCCAGAGCCAGGGGGCAACATCAGGTGAAGGTCTTGTACTCTGTGCCCTGTTGTTGGCCCTCCAGAGGTTGGCCATTGTGTGAGACAGGATACTGGACTAGATGGACCACTGGTCTGATCTAGCAGGGCTTTTCTTATGTTCTTTTGTCCAGAGTGGTTCTTTAAAAAAAAAAAGAAAAGTTAGATTTAACACCACCTCCGATGTGTGCAAATTCTAAATCCTTTTTTCCCCACTATACAAGAAAGATACGCGCTACAGAGGAAAGGTCACCTTTACTCTTTGAAATAATTAAGCAGAGTACTGTTGAAACCGTTTGATGGGATTTACTGGAGAGATTGTGTTTAAGAAGCAAGCCAGGTAAAGGTATTAAATCAAATCCCCATGTACGCCAAGGTTAGCAAAGATCTAAGGGAAAACATGACACACCCTATGCGAAAGGCTAATGTTTCCATGTTCTCCTGAACTTACAGTCAAGCAGAGAGAGAGAGAGAGAGAGAGAGAGAGAGCGCAATATTTTACTCCATCACCACCGCTTAATCTGTAGAAACAGCTGTTACACTTAAGGTTGCCAGGTCTGAGAACTGGCGGGAGCTAGGGGGAGGGACATGAGGGATACATAGCATTGCATGTGCCACGGTGGCAGCGGGAGGGATGGCAGCCCTAACCCTACCAGGAAAGGCTGCAACTGGCTAGCCAGTCAAAGGTGGCAAAAGGCTGTCCTGGTTACCACCTGCTTACTCAACGACAGGCCTGGGTTCTACTTCCAGCTCAAAAGAGGGAAACCAGAATTAAAATTGCATTCATTAAAAACCCGTCAGCACCCCAGACACGAACAGAAGATCTCCTTTTGAAACAAAGCAGCGGTGCCTGTAATGTCTGCACCAGCCACACCTCCTGTGGGAGGGAGTTCCCCAGTTTAAGAAGGCAGCCATGGAGGATATTTCTTGAGCAGTACTAAGAAAGCAAGCACTCCTGTGGATACGCAACACGCTGCCTATACCCAATTGAAGCCTTCCCTCCAGTCATAATTATGGGCAGCTCCTCATTTATGTGAACTACTATAATATTTTGCGACAGTTAGGATACCAAAAAACTGGGAGAGTGAGATCAGTTGTGATATATCCTTTGGTCAGCAGATGGTGCTATTATAGAGGTCAGAGTGCTGTTGTGCTGTGGATGCAGCAGAGAAAAATGTCATTGATCCAGTTCTCGGATTTTAAAGCAGGTCGAATATTTTCCATACACTGGCCCAGTAAGGAAAATTGTCTGCATCTTTCAGGGCCAAACTAAATGTAACCAGGGAGATCTGCTATCAGGTCCGCTATTTTTAAAGGACAGAGGAGCAGGGGGAGAGAATTCAGAAATGGGTGTACTAAGTGTTGTATTTTACTTGAAGCTTTTAGCTAGGAAATCCCTGATTCGAATGTCGACTCCGACATCAACTCACTATTTTGCCTTCCACAAGTTACACTCTCTCGGTCTCAAAACAGAGGAGGAGGAGGAGGAGGAGGAGGAGGAGATTGGATTTATGCTCCGCCCTTCACTCAGAGTCTCAGCAGGGTTTACAATCTCCTTCCCTTTGTTTCCCCACAACAGACACCCTGTAGATGGGGCTGAGAGAGCTCTCTTGAGGACTGCTCTTGCGAGCGAGAACAGCTCTGAGAGAACTTGTGACTGACCCAAAGTCACACTAGCAGCTGCATGAGGAGGAGTGCGGAATCAAACCCGGTTCTCCCAGATTAGAGTCCGCGCTCTTAGCCACTACAGCAAACCAGGTTTGCATCCATGTATTATTGTAAAGTGACAACTCACACTCCTTCTCATGCTGTAGTAAAATCACACTTGATAACTGCACATCTTACATTTTTTACTCTGGTATATGCCACTTGGGAACTTCTGCCAATCCCCCCATCTCTTCACCATGCAATAATTTATGTCCCCATTTTAATTTTTTTTTGCTACTAAATGCATTACAAGTCTAATGTACAAGCCCTGACAGAATTCAGAAGAATGATGAGTATTTATAGCCATCCTGCTTCAGAAAGATCACGGACATAACTCACAATTGGCAAGGCTACAAAATGTTGATAGTCTTCCAATTGGCCCCATTTATAACCTGATGGGAATTCATTAGTGGGATTTTAGCTTGATGGTATTTGATGCACCAAGCAAGTGCTCTTTAGCTCAAGTTATTTTTAGAGAATTTAACGGCAGCAGAAAGGCAAGGCAGGAATAATGATAATGAATTTATAGAAACGGTTCGCTAATTCTATTGTTTCGCAGCCAAAACCTTCACATAATTTTTTTTAAAAACCCTCTGCCACTGTTTGTAAGCAAACACATGCCTTTAAGAGGAAAGGGGTGGCCCTTAGCTGAGGTTATACAATCCCAACCCAACTGTAACCCCGCCCGTACAGAATGTGATGTCATTACATTGTACCACCAATGGAGATCCAGCCCAAACATCAGGCAGGCTTCTTAAATGCTTTCAAGTCAATCAGAGCTTTGCGAGTAGCTCTTTGCATACAACGTAGGTGGTAATCGGGACAATATGCACAGGGAAGCCCGGGGCCAAGTAGGACAGCCAGGCCTCCTGCTATAGTGAGAGGTCCCCCACTGGCAGTACTCTTTGCCTTCCACCTCTCAGAGTGGTGGTGGGAGAAAATTCTTTTTGAAAAAGAAGAAGAAGAAGAAGAGTTTGGATTTATACCCCGCCCTTCACTGCCCAAAGGCGTCTCAGAGCGGCTTACAAACTCCTTTCCCTTCCCCTCCCCACAACAGACACCCTGTGAGGTAGGTGGGGCTGAGGGAGCTTTAACACAAACTGTCCTTGAGAGAACAGCTGTGCCAGAGCTTGTGACTGACCCAAGGTCACATCAGCAGCTGCAAACCCGGTTCTCCCAGATAAGAGTCCTCGCACTTAACCACTACACCAAACTGTGATGTCAGGTCTCAGGAAGATTTAGAAGTGATGTAGAGTAGTTCTAGAAATTTCTGGAAACTCTGTGGTTTTACCATAGAGTTTCTAGTGATCCTAGAGGTACCCTATGTCACTTCTTGGTTTCTCCCCATAAGGAGATAGGAACATTGGCAACGTCACACACACACACACAAACTCGTGTCCTCACTCCCAACCAGTATTCCCTCTAAGCTGAGTTAGTGTGAGCTAGCTCACAGTTTTCTAGTCTCCCGGCTCACACATAGTTCTGCCTTAGCTCAGGAAGGATGGCTCCAGAGCAGACTAATTTATGCAGTAGCCAAATTGCTTGCTCTCAACTTTAATGCCAGTAGCTCACAAAGCAGAATTTTTACTCACATGACTCCACAGTTTAGAGGGAGCATTGGTCACAACCCTCCTGCTGGTTGCCAGGCTTTGCGCAGCCTGGCTGCCTTTTGGACCACGTGCCCTGACCCCATCCCACCTGTCTGTTCAGCCTAATGTGGACACATTGAGTCACCTGGGACCCCCACTGGGGGAAACTTACAGGCATTCATGTTTCATTTTCCTACCAAGTGGCTAAAAGTAGATGTGCAGTGGCTTTTTTCAGTGTGAAAATAAGTAGCAAAGGACAGTACCATTCCCTCCACTCCAAAAGCAGGGGCTGTGTCAGGGCCATGGCTCAGTGACAGAATATTGGCTTGGCATGCAGAAGGTCCCAGGTTCAATCCCCGGCATCTCCAGGTAGCAAGTGATGTGAAAGACCTCTGCCTAAGACCCTGGAAAGCCACTGCCGGTCCAAGGAGAGAGTACAGACCTTGGTGGTTTGATTTAGTATAAGGCAGCTTCATGTGTGTATTCTCACAAAACCAAAAAAAAAAATGTATTTTAAAGAATTACACAGATCAGAGCAGCAGTAAGCCAGCAAGGTCTTTCCCGATTATAGTGTTGCCAGCTCCTGGTCAGGATATTCCTGGAGATTTGGAGGTGGAGCTGGGGGACAGCAGAGTTTAGGGAGGGAACGCATTGTGAATGCAAGGCAAAAAAAACCCCTCTAACCAAAGCTGCTATTTTTTCTCAGTAGCCTGGGGATTAGTCGTAATTCTGGGTGATCTCCAGACCCCACCCTGCAGGTTAGCCGCAACCAGGGCCAGATCGCCCATTGGGCGAACTAGGCACTCGCCTAGGGTGCCCCAGCCTTAGGGGCGCCAAATGGTGCCCCCCCCCCCGAAAAGCGCCCCCCGCCGCCCTAACCAGGCGCCCACCGCCACCGCCGCTAGACCCCTGCCCCCCTCCCGGCTTTCCTGGTGGTCCTGCAGCCGCGGAGCCCCCAGGACAGCCAGCTCTGGGAGGGAGGGGGCGGTGGCTAGATCCCCCCGCCCCCTTCCCGGCTGTCCTGGGGGTCCCGCAGTCACGGAGCCCCCAGGACAGCCGGCGCTGAGAGGGAGGGGGCGGCGGCTAGACCCCCCGCCCCCTTCCCGGCTTTCCTGGGGGTCCCGCAGCTGCGGAGTCTCCAGGAAAGCCAGCGCTCCGCCTCCGCCCCCCGGTCTCCAGGCCCCACCGGGAGGTTGGCATCCCCAGTGGGGGGTGCCCCAGGCTTCCTGCCTAGGGCACCCAGACACCTGGAGCCGGCCCTGGCAGCAACCCTAGTTAATGATGACCCTGCAGAGATGCTGAGGAGGAGTACGGTGAACCTGGGACCATCCGCGTGCAAAGCAGATAATCTACCAATGTGCCACAGCCCATCTGCATGCACAAATCAATAAAGTTACCAGTTACCACTTTTAAGGGGGTAGGGAAGAACTCAACTGTACCATCGCTTCCATATCCAGCCCTTGTAATTGTTACTTTGTTATACATTAAAAGCTGGGTGATAGTAAATTAGATTTTCAAGATCAATCGTATTTGCTAAGACCACCACCACTCTCTCTTATTTATCTTGGAAACCAATTGTATGCCCATTGTGGTCTGCCAAGATACACAATAGCCTCTGGCTACAAACAGCTGCCCACTGATTTCATTATGGTATTGTTGCTGAAGGTTATCGGTGCTTTCACAGTCTTCTGACTTCCCGACCGTCAGTGTTCCCAAGAGTAATTGATACACTGCAGTTTCTTGCATGTTCTTAAGGCTAAGGCTTGATTCACTACCAAAAGGTGGAGTTACATTCTTGAAATGCTGACTTATGGCTGGCCTGCACACTGTGTACAAGGCCAGTGTGATGCAAAGGCCATTGAAACATTAAAAGAGGCAGATTTCAGGTCAGGAGTTACACGGGGTCAGGAAAAGTGCACCAATCTATCTTCATAATCAAAAGCAACCCAATCAGCAAGAGAGCCGCTGGTGGAAATTCGATATTCCTTCAACAAGCATTCTAGTTAGAAATTCATGGGCGAGATTGCAGGCTAACATAATGAACATGGAGTGCTGCAGAAGAACTTTCCTTATTCAGAGGGAAACGCCAGAAGAACACAATTATCCAGTTAACAAATCAGCATGGAGTTGATACAGCATTTTGATTTAGGACATTGCTACAGAACTGATAGAAACAAATTTAACAGTCATTCCCTTTCCCTACAGAGACCTGGGGACAGTAATTCTTAAAGAGAGGCTCTCTAGTCCTGTTCTCAGCAAATGCTGACAAGGTTCACAAACAACATGCTAGCAATGCATTTTTGCTGCTTAAAAATAGTTATCTTTATTGCAACCCAGGCAGGGTAAATAACACCCCAGTGCCATTTCAGGTCGGGAAAACAGAAAAGGAGGAATGGCTGAAGCCCTTTATCTCTCTCCACACCACAATCCCCATCTGAATTGAGCTCTTGCAGTGCATCCAGATTGAATCCTTACAGGGAACTTGCAGCTCCAATTCCCCACGGCAACCACAAGTTAGGTGTATCATCTAGTTCAGATCCAAAATACACAATACACATGATACAAGATGGGGGAACAGATTCACACCCTGACTCATTGTCACACATAGGACGGGTGTAACTCACCTTGAAAATGTTGTGCTGTTCTTCACAGCTCCAAACACTGTGAATAGGAGGAGGAGCTTCAGGCTTCCCTCCCATGCCATTTTTGCCAGTGGAAAGGGCCATGGGGAGTGACCACTTTGCTCCTTACTTAGGCTCCATGCATGTTTCAAAAGTCACACGTAGACCAAGGAAGGGGCAAAAAGAAGCCCCACTGTGGCAGTTTCCACTGGTGAAAAAGGCATGGGAGGGAAGCCTGAAGCCTCTCCTCCCCCCACATAATGTTTAGAGCTGTGCAGAGCAACACAACATTTTGAGTTACACTGATCCTTTGTGTGACTTCAAGGTGGGTCAGGAACCCATATCCCAATTTGTGTCACACAGATTGTATGCTTTGGTCTTTAGCCTCAATGGAGAACAGCACACTTCCTAATGGCTGAAAATTTCTTGTGGTTGTTTTCCATGCCACTGGCATTTCCAGAACACTGGCCCAGCTCCATCCAAAGGCCAACAATCTATCCATCTTGGAAGCCTTGCACAGTTTTTTTAGGCAATGAACTGCTGCTTTCTCCTTCCTCATAATACAATTCCCAAACATCAATACAAAAAAAAAAAACACCTCACATGTACCAAAACGTTACAAACTACTTTATAAAACTTGAATCGTTCAAGGGAAGGGAATTATGGGGAAATGACTGATCCAGACTGAGCTTTTACTCCCTCCTCTTGCCAGTACTTATAGCTGAGGTGTGGCCAGGAATACAAGGTAAACAGCAGCAGCCAAAGGATAAGACCCAAAGGGCCCGTGGCTCAGAGTCCATAGCCTGGATGGAGCCACCTGGTGGATATCAGCCCAGTCCAGGGGTGGCCAAACTTGCTTAACATAAGAGCCACATAGAATAAACTTCAGATGTTTGAGAGCCACAGGACATAAACAAATATTACACAAGTTATTATTGGAAAATATGCAAATTTGCTTTTTATTAACATTAAATGAGACTGCCAAAAATAAAACAAAAGGGGTAGAAACAGATATTGATAATATTTATTTGTCCAATAATATTTGTTTGCTATGATATCTATTTGTCTAATAGAGAGAAAGAGAGAGAGGTGGAAAGAAAGAATGAAAGAGGTAGAAAGAGAGAGAGAAACAAAGAAAGCAAAGAGATGGGGGAGGGAGAGGGGAGAAGGAAGGAAAGAAGAGAGAGAGGGAGGGAGGAAGGAAGGAAGGAAGGAAGGAAGGAAGGAAGGAAGGAAGGAAGGAAGGAAGGAAGGAAGGAAGGAAGGAAGGAAGGAAGGGACACGAAGAAAGGTGGAAAGAAAGAAAATGGAAAGAGTTTATATTGCAGTTTTATTTTTAAGCCTCTTTAGGTCTCCATTGGGGGCAAAGTGGGATAACAAATACCTTAAATAAATAAGTAATCTGGGCGAATGCTTACAGTTAGCAGCCCAAATATGGGGTGAGGGACACTCACCCACCACTAGTTCTCAAATTATAATCACCAGAATTCAGGGAGGAAAGGACATGGAATTTAAGTAGTACACAACCGATTTAAGTGGGCAGTTTATTTCTTATGTAGTTCTTATGTATTTATTTCTTACATGTTTATTTCTTCTGTATAGATCATTACATCTGTAAGGGTAATACTGAGTTGGGTTAGTCACTGAGTGCGGCGTTGTGGTGAATACAAGCAACCTGCCTTCTGGTGCTATCAGGCTTTTTGAGCCCTTCGTAGACTGTGGAAAGAAAGAAACTTCTCTCATTAGAAAGAGGCTGGAGAAAAATAAGCAAAGAATATTTTCTTAACAAAAAAAAAAGAATACACTTGAGGAATGGAGTCAGAATGCTAATATTTTACTAAGCTCTAATGAAACTTGCAGTCTGTTTTGGAAAGACTGAACATACAATGTGCTTCCTTCCATTTATTGCTGGTGAAGATTTGTATACAAAGGAAATCCTCTAGTTTGGAACCTGGGGGGAGCCTGCAGCATTCACTCTAATTGCATTGCTCAGCAAAGGAAACCAGAAGTTCCTTTTTGTTTTCCGTACTTCCAAATGTTGTCAAGGCCATCACTGCGACGCACTCACAGAAATGCTAAGCTCTCATATCTATGTCCAGATATCACTAATGGAAAGGGAATCCCACCCGCTAGGACTATTTACCTTACAGCAGAAGGATCAACAATTGCTAGTTATACTGCAAACTTCTTTAAATGGAACTTGCAGACATTTGTTCCATGGGAGAGTTGGGCCAAAGCTGCTGTTGCAAAAGACATACTTTGTAGTCTTAAAGCAATACAGAAAGCACTGACTAAAGCCTTACAAACATATCAACATGTAGCAATCAGTAGAATCATAGAGCTGAAAGGGATCTCCAGGGTCATCTAGTCCAACCCCCTGCACAATGCAGGAAATTCACAAATATCCCCCACATACACACCCAGTGACCTGGCCAGTATTCCCTCTAAGCTGAGTTAGTGTGAGCTAGCTCACAGTTTTTTAGCCTCCAGCTCATACATTTTTGTCTTAGCTCAGGAAGGATGGCTCCAGAGCAAACTAATTTATGCAGTAGTCAAATTGCTCGCTCACAACTTTAATACCAGTAGCTCACAAAGCAGAATTTTTGCTCACAAGACTCCACAGCCTAGAGGCAGCATTGCCAGTGACTGCTGTTCCACTCTCAGAAGATGACAAAAAACCTCCAGGATCTCCAACCAAACTGGCCTGGAGAAAAATTGCTTCCTGACCCCAAAGTGGTGATCAGCATTTCCCTGGGCATGTAAAAAAGGGCCACAAGAACTATGCACTGATGCAACCCTTCCTGCCCTCCCTGTCATGATCTGCCTAAATTCACAGAATCAGCATTGCTGATTTGGGCTTTGTGCAATGAGGTTACTACGATGCACACCAAGAGGACTGCAGTCCAAGAAAATCCATCCAATACTCAGTTGCTTTTTGGTACAACCCCAAATGCAACAAGGAAGATCTTAAAAGTCCCAGGGATGTTGAAAGAGGGAAAGTTAAGATGCAGAAATGGGATGAAATCCCAAAGGAGAAAGAGACCAGCCAGACATAATGGAGTGCGGAGAAGAAGCTGTAGGAAAGCCATTCCCTTTCAGGTGTGCTGCTCCTTAAAAATGCATTGTCCCCAGAATTTATTTACTTAAAATAGTTATATCTTGCCTTTCCACAGTGCCCAAGGTGGCTTACACTATACAAAAATACACCATTCAAAACATGGCTTGAAGACATCAGCTAAAATCCACCGAGTTAAAACTGCAACATTATCACAGTCTGCTGAGGAAGAAGACATCCATTAGTTATTTCTGCTAAAGGCTCATTGAAATAATTCTGCTTTGTACCCCTATGGTTTCTTTTCCAAATCCTCAGACACACCAATTGTCAATCCCTTGAACACAGACAGAAATTCTCCAGGAACTTCCCAAACCAGAGTTGGCAACCCGATGGAATCTCTGGTCTCTGAGACAGAACTAGGGCTGCCAGCTCTGGGCTGGGAAATACCTGGAGATGGGGGGGGCGGAGCCTGAGAAGGGTGGGGTTGTTGGAATATACCAGGTCTATAATGCACCTATATGAAGAAAATCAGAAGATCACCCTGCAGGGAGACAGGTGAAGGACTGCTAGTTAGTATAGCTAGATTAGCAACTTCCCACAATTTCAAATTATGTCCTTCCTGTCTCCTGATTGGCTCTTCTGGAGACTTCCTGCTCCTGCAGAGCTTCCTTGTTTGCTATTCCTCTCACAGCAGTTAGAGAGTTAAGGCTCTCTCTGTCGTCTATGTTCTATCAAAGTTGGTTCTTCTTTAAATAAACCTACATATTTTTCTTTAAACAGTTGGCGCTCCACTTCCTTGCATATTTAAACTCTGCCAGCAGGGGTTTGGGAAGGGGAGAGACTTCAATGGTGTAGAATGCCATGGAATCCACCTTCCAAAACAGCCGTTTTCTCCAGGTGAGCTGATCTCTGTCACATGGAGATCACTTGTATTAGTGGGAGATCTCCAGACACTACCTGGAGGTTAGCAACTGTAGACAGAATGCCATTGAAAAGCAGTAACCGGAGACCAGCGTGTGCAGGATGGGGGGAGGCCTCAGCCTTCATGCCGTGCTGATACACTTCCAGGAAGCATCTGCCTGGTGGCTGTGAGAAACAGGATGCTGAACTAGGCCAATCTTTTGCCTGCTCCAGCAGGCCTCTTATAGGCTTAAATTATCTTTCTGGCTGCAAATGGCCCAGCTGATTAGGTGGGAAGATTTCTCTTTCACCCACCAAGAAGTTAATATGGTACAAGCATCAGAGCCAGAAGTGGGAATGATGCCTGATGCCTGAGGCTAGAGTGGAACTTCAGATACATCATTCAGCAGCTGGGGGTGTGGGAGGGTTTCAGCCAGGGAACAGACAGTAGGGAATTTCACATTACCAAGTTTCAGCTGATTTGAAGCCGTTTTTGATCTGCCTTGAAGTAAACTGGTACAGGGCTGCCATTTCACACATGGCTTTCCCCTACCGGAAAAGAGCCAGATCAGAAGCAGTTTGGCAATTCAGACTTCACCGCTTTGTTTTCTTGCCGTTTCCCGCCCGCGCCGTCTTTTTTTTTTTTTAACGTTTTCTTTAGAGCACTATAGCGCTATAACACAACTGCAAAACAGTGATGGGATTCCATTGGGATTGCTATCGCGCTATTTTGATGTTGTGTTATAGCACTATAGCACTCTAAAGTGAACGTTCAAAACAAAAGTTGGAGATCGCCCGCACAGGCGAAAAACGGTGGGAAAAAGCATTTTGGATCTGGGAGAAGAAACTGAAGACTACTTGGAAGCAGTTTACAGGTAAAACGATTCAGCCCCGTTTCCTGAACGGGACAGAAGCGTTTGTGTGTGAACCGGTTCTGGTAGGGAACCGGTTCTAGAAAGGTTCTGTCTGAAATGTCAGACCAGAAACCATTTGGGAACTGTTCCTGAACCGGAATATATTGCCTGTCTGAAATTCAGATACTGTTTCCCAAAGTGATGTACTCCTTGCATACAAATGGTCATGCTACGTGAGAGTCCAGTAGCACCTTAAAGACTAACACAATTTGTGGCAGGGTGTGAGCTTTCCTGAGTCACTCCATGAAATTGCTGAGCAGTCAGGTTAGAACAGATAAAAGGAAGTATTTCTTCACCCAAAGAGTGATTAACACATGGAATTCACTGCCACAGGAGGTGGTGGCAGCTACAAGCATGGACAGTTTCAAGAGGGAATTAGATAAACATATGGAGCAGAAGTCCATCAGTGGCTATTAGCCACAGGGTATAGATGGGAACTCTCAGTCTGGGGCAGGTGATGCACTCTATTCTTGGTGCTGGAGGGGGCAGCAGTGGGAGGGCTTCTAGTGTTCTGGCCCCACTGCTGGACCTCCTGATGGCACCTGGTATATTTTGGCCGCTGTGTGACAGAGTGTTGGACTGGATGGGCCATTGGCCTGATTCAACATTGGCTTCTCTTATGTTCTTACTGCTCACTTCTTCAGATACAGCTAGAATGTGAGTCCGTCTGTCCTTATACCTTGGAGCGCAAAGTGATTTCAGATGCCAAATGACAACAGCATCAAAAACAGCATCAAAAACCAGAAGTTCCTTTTTGTTTTCTGTACTTTCAAATGTTGTCAAGGCCATCACTGCAACAGCAGCATCAAAAACAAGACAGGCTTCGGTGTGAACACAATTAGGACAAAAGGAACCCACCGAAGAGAACACTATTCTATAACTTTTACACACTTGGTATTATTTTTTTATAATGTTTTTAATGCAAATTTCTTGTTCTGAACAACATTCATCCTCGGATACAATATATTTCATAAGTATGAACAAAGACAATAGCTAACAGTATGAATGCAACACAATTTCTTGAGGTAAATATTCTTGACACTATTATGTCTATACTCCTAAAATGTTTTCTCTTTAAAGAGTCTTGCCAGAGCTGTGAAGGAAAAAAAAGCAGACTGTAAAGTCTTCTTGTTTTCAGGCTCCTAAACAATGCTTATCACTCCTTTGTTTGAAAACATGTAAATTCAGGAAATACAAGAGATAAAGAGAACATGCTTCCCAGGATTAAAAAGTGATTTTGAATATCTTTTTCAGCTCAGTCTCTCTGTTGAAATTCATCACCAATCTCTTTACGGAGCTGTTGCAGAAAACAAAACATGTGTCTTACATCAATATAAAAACAATTGACCCTCATTGGATTAGGTTTCATATGCAGAGGGGTAGAAGGCATGGAGAAATCAGCACTGGTAACAAAACAGGAAACTTAGGTCCCTATTCAATCCAGGAGGATGCATTGTCTTGAGCTTCATTATCAGTTGCAATTCAGCAGTCGCTCATTCTAATCTCCCTTTGAAATTCCTTTGTAAGAGAACTGCTACTCTTAGGTCAACAACTGAATGCCCTGAAAGGTTAACATGTTCCTTCACTGGTTTTTGAATATTGTGGTTTCCAATGTCAGAGCAGATGAGACTATAGTGTAAGGCTTGGCTATAGACAATGGATTGTTTGTTGTGGTTGGAGTGATAGCTGGAGGCATGTAGATATGTATGCCCATCTGTCAGTTTCTTCAGGCACAAGTTACACATCTGGAAGCACAAATCATGGTGTTCTAGTAGGGTGATAAGACCAAAAAAAATAACTGGGCAGAAGGACGCTAAGAATAGAACAGAATGATAAAACAATTTACTAATGAGTAACAACAATATAACAGGTAAGTTATTCAACTAAGAATACTACATATGTAGTATTTACAAAAATCCAACAGGTAAATCCACAATTCTTCCAATAATCCAACAGGTAAGTTTTCAACAATCCAACAGGTAAGTCTACAATTTTTTGATAATACAACAGGTAGTAGTAATTCAACTAAGAGTATTACATATGCAGTGTTTACAAAAATCCCACAGGTGAGTCCACTATTTTACAGGTAAATTTTCAACAATCCAACAGGTAAATCTGCAATATTATTAATCCAACAGGTAAGTCTACAATGGATGACGAAGACGCCGGATTTCAGAACTTCATTTCGAATAGTCTTCCTCAGCAGAGGCTGCTTAAAGAACTCTTAAAGGACTCATCAAATGTTTCCAAGGTAAATATCAGCAAAACGGCTTTCCAATTTGTAATGGAAAATATTGATATGGCAAAAATCTCCGAAGTCTTATGTTGCTGGTATGCTGCCTTATCAATATTTTTCATTACAAATTGGAAAGCTGTTTTGCTGATGCTTACCTTGGAAACATTTGATGAATCCTTAAAGAATTCTTTAAGCAGCCTCTACTGAGGAAGACTATTTCGAACAAAGTTCTGAAATCTGTAGTCTTCATCATCCATTGTAGACTTACCTGTTGGATTAATAATATTGCAGATTTACCTGTTGAACTGTTGAAAACTTACCTGTTGAATTATTGAAAAAATTATGGATTTACCTGTTGGATTTTTGTAAATACTACATATGTAGTATTCTTAGTTGAATTATTACCTGTTATATTGTTGTTACTCATTAGTAAATTGTTTTATCATTCTGTTCTATTCTTAGCATCCTTCTGCATAGTTGTTGTTTTTTGTCTTATCTTGTTTACTGTGTAATCGCTGATTGTTTACTGTTCCAGTAGGGTAGCCAACCACCATGTGGGTGGTGGGAATCTCCTGGAATTACAACTTCCAGAAGGCAGAGATCAGTTCGCCTGGAGAAAATGGCTGCTTTTGAGGGTGAACTCTATGGGATTATACCTTCCATTATACCCCACCCTCTGCAGGCTGCACCCCAAACCTCCAGGAATTTTCCAACCCAGAGTTAGCAACCCTAATTTCAGCACTGCATGTGGTTGACAGTCCAACTTGCTGAGTCCAACTGATACAATCGGACGTGAGCCAAATGACCAGGTGGGTTCAGTTCAGCACCAACTGTTTCAAAAGCCTGCCAAACAGATTTGCATCGTATTTTTCAAAACTGTGCAGCCATGACAATGCTGCCAATTCAGACAGGTTAACAGCCACTGATGTCCCTAAGCACCACTGAGACAAACACCAAGCAATAGGATTGGGTTTTTTCCTTTAAAAAAATAGCAGTTATTTATAACCGTTTATATGATTTGTGATTGATTTTACTGCCAAGCGGGGCAACAGCAGACCAAGGATGGAGGGCATAGAATTCCACTGGGCTGGATGAAATTAACATGTGCAAAAAACCAACATCAACATAATACCTACAAAAAAGATGAATGCTGAAAACCCAAGTCCATGGAAGCTTTCACACACATTGGACAATGTGTTTCCAAGTGGATTTTCCTGTTTCACACAGCCTCTTTAGGAAGGGGCTGTGGCTTGGTGGTAGAAGAAGAAGGGATTGGATTTATACCCCACCCTTCACTACTTGAAGGAGTGTCAGAGTGTCTTATAATCATCTTTCCTTTACCCTCCCCGCAATAGACACCCTGTGAGGTAGGTGGGGCTGAGAGGGCTCTCTCAAGGACTGCCCTTGAAAGAACAGCTCTGAAAGAACTTATGACTGACCCAAGGCCACACCAGCAGCTGCATGTGGAGGAGTGGGGAATCAAACCCAGTTCTCCCAGATTAGAGTCCACGCTCTTAACCACTGCACCAAATTGGCTGTCATCTGCGTGGCATGCAGAAGGTCACAGGTTCAGTCCCTGGCATCTCCAGTTGAAAGGATGAGGTAGGAGGTGAAAGGCCTCTGCCTGAGACCCTGGAGAGCTGCTGCCAGTCTGAGTAAACAATATTGACTTTGGTAGGCCAGTGGTCTGATGGAGTATAAAGCATCTTCATGTGCACTGAAAGTGCATTATCCAAAATGTGTCAAAGCAGCTCACATTTGTGACTGGAGGACATATTATGGGGCAGGCAGCCTTCTGAACTGGAGCTCTTCTGCAGCGCTGCTTTTGTGTCTTTCTCAGGTGGGGACCCTCTCCCTCACTAGGCGAATGAATGGCTTCCAACAGCCAGTGGGCTTAGCCAGAGTCCTCCTGAGCTGCCAGACTGCAGTCTGATAGCTCATTGTCCTGCTCAGAGAAGGTTCTTTGGAAAGCACGAGCACTAATGAGCTGACATCTTCACGGTACACTGATTTCAAGATGGATTTATTATTGTTATATATCTATGAACCGATGGGTGCATTCAATTATACAGCATATGTTTATTACAGCGAATGCCCAATGTTTCATCCATATGTGCAGGCTGACAGTCCTAGATACAGTTTGGTGCATGTCCAACATCAATTTCCCCCACTTTTTGGACACACACCAGTAAAGGTCCTGTGGCTCAGTGGAAGAGCATCTGCTTGGCATGCAGGAGGTCCAAAGTTCAGTCCCCGGCACCTTTAGTTAAAGGTGCAAGACCTCTGCCTCAGACCCTGGAGAGCTGCTGCCAGTCTTAGTAGACAATACAGACCATATATTTCACAATACAGACCGTGGTGGACCAAGAGAAACACTGATATCTCAGGGCACAATTCAAAGTCCTGGGCCGAGTTCAGACTGGCAGTTTGAAGCGGGAGCGAGTCGTGGCAAAAAAGCCCTGGAACAAACTGTTCCGGGTTTTCCCGGTCACACTACGCCGACTGATGCGGGAGCATACCGGGGAGGGGGCGTGAGGGAGCGTTCACACTGTTGGCCCGAAGGCGCAGCTGTTGTGTGCACATGAGCACACAATCAAAATCACAGGTTTTAGCGTTCACACTGTGTTGGTGCGGGAGATACGTGGGATAGACACACTTTCTGAGGTGTGATACCACTTTTAACAGGTCTCTTTTTAAACTCAGGAACGAAGCTTTACAAGATGGGTTGAGTACAGCTGGGGAAAGCCGGACAGATGTGCCTGTGTGAACACCCCCTTTAATCCGCTTGTGAAACGTTGCTGAAACGTGCCTCTCTCAGGGCAAACTGCCACTCTGAACTCGGCCCTGGTTCTTATGCGTAAGGCTCTAGGTAGCATGGGGGTGGGGTACATGAAGGACCACCTCCTCCCATATATGCAGCCTACTGATCAAGATCTTCCTCTCGTCCTACTCTTGGTGCCCCCACCTGCAGAGGTAAGGCAGGTGGAAATCAGAAACAGAGCTTTTTTGGCAATGGCACCTCGCATATGGAACAGGCTCATCTGGTGCTTTCTTCATTTTCCTTTAGACACAAGGCCAAACATCTCCCCTTACCTAAGAGGTTCCATCATTTTAATGGTCTGCTCTGAACCCAAGGATTGTTTTGCTAACATCATTTTAGACAATATGTTGTCAAAGGCTTTCACGGCTGGAGTTCATTAGTTGCTGTAGATTTTCCGGGTTGTGTAGCCATGGTCTTGGCATTGTAGGACCTGACGTTTCGCCAGTAGCTGTGACTGGCATCCTCAGAGGAATAACACAGAAAGATGGAGTACTCTACAGAGAGGATGCCAGTCACAGCTACTAGCAAAATGTCAGGTCCTACAATGCCAAGACCATGGCCACACAACCCGGAAAATCTACAGCAACTAATCATTTTAGACAGCTCTGTTTTATGTGTTTTTGGAAAACTATGTCTGGAGCAGTGATGCTCTGTATTCTTGCTGCTTGGGTGGCAACAGTGGAAGGGTTTCTGGAGTTCTGGCCCCACTGGTGGACATCCTGGTGGCATCTGGGTTTGGCCACTGTGCGACACAGTTAGACCAGATGGACCATTGATGTGATCCAGCATGGCTTGTCTTATGCTCTTATGTGTTTTTATTGATTTTTATTGATGTATTGATTTTTTGTTGATATTCATTTGGGTTTTTAAAAATTAGCCTGAACTACTTCACAGCATTGTTGTGGTGGGGATAAAAGGGGAATGGGAGAATTAATGTTTGAAGCCACTTTGTGTTTCCATTGGGGGAAAAAAGCAGGTATAGATATCTAAATCAATAAATACCATGGTGCAAAGGCATATGTGTTTAGCTAGTTGCGGTTCATACATTTTAAGAGAACATGAACTAAAGTTCTTCTCTATGCAGACCAACTCTAACACAATAGGGGAGAAACCGAAACATAAAACTGACAAAATTGCACAGAATGAAGAGGGGATTTCAACTCATGCAGTCTTTCATCCGTACATGTCAACTTGCAATTGCCAACAATATGAACCTGCCAAGCACGGAGTCAAGACCAGTGGTCCACTGCCTGCAAGTGGATTGCAGAGCTCTACATGCTGGGTTGCAAAGGGGTGTGCAAAAAAAAATGGTATTTTTCCATTTCTGGTCTATTGGATCTGAAAAATATCAGTATTCCTGAATATTCCTGAATGCCAGTGTTGGTATTGATTTGGGTTTGGGGCAAATATTCAGGAAATCCAAATTTATTCAGTTCCATTATAACATAGGGGGACCGTCCCCATAGGGTATAATGGAGTTCAGAAGGCATTTAATGTTTAAATGCCTTTTGAACTTGCTGAGTCATGCTGCCACTGTAGCACAACTCAGTAAGTGAACTCAGAAGGCATTTAAACTTTAAATGCCTTCTGGGTTCACTTGCTGAGTTGCACCGCCACTGTGGCATAACTCGATGACTTCAGAAGGCATTTAAACCTATTCTGAACTTCACCTAACAGCAGGACAGGTGAGCCTGCATCGCTGTTAGGCTGACACGGCTGGAAACTGATTAACTGATCCCTTTCACTCCCCCCACTTCCAAGCAGGGGGGGGAGAAAAAGGGATCAATGAAATGGCTTTTAGCCATTTAAACCTAACAGTGGGGCAGAAAGACTTTAATCTGTGAGTCATGCATGCAAGCTTGTCTTTGCAAAAGCCATTTGAAGGGAACTTCCCCTTTAAATGACTTTTGCAAAGCCAAGTCAAACGCGAGGAACCTGGAAGCGGCATGATGAGTTCACCCAGAAGGTTTTTATTTGGGCTCAGCTAGATCGATAGCTGAAACAGATTAGAGAATCTGATTTGGCTGAATAAATATCCAAAAAATACCAATAAGGGCTTGGTATATACTGAGCACGCACCCGTAAATGCAAAGTTCTATAAAGCCACCATATTCCCTTAACTTTCAAAAAGTCCTGATTCTACAGGACACATGCCTAGAGGGGCAAGGGTGGTGGTATGTATCCTTTGCATGCATGCTGAGAGAAGCAGCAAGATGCAAACCATGGTCACTCAGTGGTAGCTCCAGCCCTCAGCTTAATCCTTACAATAGTATACCTGTGGGTGCATAATTTGTGTTCCTTGGTCTGATGCCCACAGTCCTTGATCCTGGAGAGGTCATAACTCTCATCCTTTTCTTGCCATCACATGACCCAGTATCACATGACTCCCTGGCACATGTTTTCAGCTCCATGGGCCCCAGGCTGAGAAAGGCTGAAGACCGCTGTTCTAGACCCTCCATCCCTTTTGACACATTTGTTAAAGGTTCAAGAATCCCTTACCTCCTTCACTTACGTACACCTTACTCGAATTATACTGTATATGTCTTAACTGATCTCGCAATCAAAAGCTCATCAAGACTCTTTGGGGTTTCCAGAAAAAGATACGCTGGTGTGATTCACTGATGTGATCCAGATGGTGCTTAAACTGGCTGCATAAAGAGCAGCTGCTGAACTTTGAGCTAACATGAGAGCAGTAAGGAAGCACTGCCAACTAAATGAAAAGGGCCAAATTAGACTAGTCTAAACGGGTTGGTTTTTTTTTTAAGAAATAGTATTCCATAAGGTAAGCCTTGTAAAAACATGTCAGCAACAGAAAAGGTGGGATCCTGTCTTGAAACTGAACCAATTGCTCTGCAGGCTTAAGACAGACAGAGGGCCCTGCATCTAGAATCCAGGAATACGTTAACTCCTCATCTGCGCTTTTCTACTTAATGCAAAACACAAAACCTCTGGCGTTCCTCATAGATCATGTGCTTCAGACAGATTCCGCAAGTCATCCACTTCTATATATTTCACATTCCCCCTTTTATAAGTTTGGTAAGAAATTGTGGATCTTCAATTAAATTCTGACTTACCTTATCAGAAACGACACATCTAAAACGGCAGCGGCACAAATAACTCTCAAGAGGATGATCAAGGGCAAACGAAACACCTGTGTCTTTTAAAAGGCTGATGTAGAAAACTGATTTCCAGACGGTACAACTCTCTTATTCTTCGGTCACCACAAGAAGAGCCTTACCAACTGAAAAACTGAAGTGAGGAACCTCCACAGATGTGCATTCTACTACCCATGGCAGGCCTCTGATTGGAGCATTCCAAGACAATGAAGTGGTTCCGCCCACCCTGGCTGGCTTTTGGCTTCTCTTACCCAGGAAAGGCTTACAGTTCAAACTTCCTGATTCCTAGCTCTTGTTTCATGCTCAGAGGCTGCCTCGGATCCAGTTCTGATAACCACCACAGGCACCGCTAGGGCTTCCTGGCAGGGTCTGAGGGTTGTGGTGACAGCAGAGTCCCAGGAGAAAATTTAAGAGAGAAATAGCTCTAGAAATAAGAACATAAGAGAAGCCAATGTTGAATCAGGCCAATGGCCCATCTAGTCCAACACTCTGTCACACAGCGGCCAAAATATACCAGGTGCCATCAGGAGGTCCAGCAGTGGGACCAGGACACTAGAAGCCCTCCCACTGTTGCCCCCCCCCAGCACCAAGAATAGAGTGCATCACCTGCCCCAGTCTAAGAGTTCCCATCTATACCCTGTGGCTAACAGCGGAAGACAGGAGGGCCTGGCGTAATCTGGTCCATGGGGTCGCGAAGAGTCGGACTCGACTGTGCGACTGAACAACAAAAAATAGCCACTGATGGACTTCTGCTCCATATCCTTATTCTAATTCCAGACTTTTTTTTTTCTGTGCGGATACCTATTCCTTCCAACAGGGGCCTCACTCTCCCCCAACAGCTATTCCTACACAGTCAGTAGACTTCCTGGGTTTGTAGAAAAATCCAAACAGTGAGGAAATCCCTTCAGGGACAGTTGAATTCCCCCCAAAAGCCTTTTGAAATGGCTTCTGCAGGGACGTGACTCCAGGCAGCAACGGTGAGAGATTAGAACGTTGGGGGGGGGGAGGCTTCTGACTGGCTCTGTCAGTCAAGGGTGGGGGGAAGGGTCCTTTCTTTCCAGGCCTCTTTCGGCCTTGGAGGGAGGGAGGGGGAGGGGGGAGCCTTGGGGCCAGGCTGGGGGATTCCTAGAGGTTTTGGGGTGGAGTGCAAGGAGGGCAGGATTTGGGGACGGGAGGGGCCTCAGCTGGGTATCATGCCACAGAATCCACCCTCCAAAGCAGCCATTTTCTCCAGGGAGACAGATCTCTGTTGTTCACAGATCTCTGGAGTTCACTCTCCAGGCCCCACTTGGAGGTTGCCAACCCTAGGCCTGGCAGCAGTATAGGGTTGCCAGGTCCCCCCACGGGCACTGGCAGGGGATGGGGTAGTGGGGTTGCCAGCTCCAGGTCTGGAAACTCCTGGAGATTTGGGGATGGAGTCTGGGGAGGACAGGGACCTCAGTGGGGTACGATGCCCTAGAGTCCACCCTCCAAAGCATCAATTTTCTCCAGGGGAAGTTATCTCAGTAGTCTGGAGCTGAGCAGTAATTCCAGGGGATCCCCAGATCCCACCTGGAGGCTGGCATCCCTAGGCAGCACCCTCTGGGTGACTTGATACCACCTAATTTGCATGACTCAACTTGGCCTGGCTGCTTGCTGCTGTTCAGCAGCCACCCTATGAAAGCCAGCAGTGATGCAGCAGTCAGAGCCTCAGAATAGGTCTGCAAGACCCAGGTTCAGATCCCTATATTGCAGTGGAAGCTGACTGGGTGATTTTGGACCAGTCACATACTTTCAGCCTAACCAACCTCACAGGGTTGTTGTGCAGATAAAAAGAAGGTGAGAATAATGTAAGCTGCTTTGGTCCCCACTGTGGAGAAAGACTATAATTTTCCTTGGTAGAAGCTGTGGGGGAGGGGGTGGAGACAAAAAGCTGAAGACAGATAAAGGCAGATAAAGGTTAAGTTGGCTGTTGGGTGGGAAGGAAATAGGGTTGCCAACTCTGGATTGGGAAACTCCTGGACATTTAAGGGGTGGATCCTGGGGATGGTGGGGTTTGAGGAGGGGAGGAACTTCAGACCAGTATAATGCCATAGACTCCACCCTCCAAACCAGCCATTTCCTCCATGAGAACTACCATTGCCAGCCTCTGGGTGAGGGCTGGAGATCACCCAGAATTACAACTGTTGTCCGGGTGACAGAGATCAGTTCCCCTGGATAAAATGGCTGCTTTGGAGGCTTGAGTCTATGGCTCCACCCCCAGAAGGGAGAAAGAGTGTGAGATAGGTAAGGGTAGAGGGGAGGAAGCAAAGGTGTGAGGAATGGGATGACCATCCCGCAAGTTTCTTGCGGGTCTCCACTTGTGTTTATCTAATTCCCTCTTGAAACTGTCCATGCTTGTAGCTGCCACCACCTCCTGTGGCAGTGAATTCCATATGTTAATCACTCTTTGGGTGAAGAAGTACTTCACCCGGAAATCACCCGGAACTCTGTGGTCAGAACAGCCTGTAAGTAGACATGGCCTTATTTTTCTTTTTAATTTTTCTCCCCAGGACCAACGAGCACCCCCATTTGCCCAGATTCTATCCACCAATCATCCGACCATCAGCAGTTCAGGGTTGTAATTGCCTGTAGGTCTCTGTTGGAGTGTTTATAAGTTCTCTCCCTGATGTCATGAAAGAGTTAACCTGTTTGTTTACCTATTGTTTTGTACTAAGGATGAGTCATCCCTAAAGTAGCCCCAGGATCTGGGTGAGCTTGTGTCCACAAACAATAGCTAGCTAGGGTCCTGGAAGAGAAATAGTGTTAGGTAAATAGCCTATCATTGGGAATGGGGTGTGTTTGGGGGCGTGGTTTTCACATGCTTAAAAACAGGCAGCTGCCTGGGATCATGTGCTTCTTCTCCTTGCTGAAATCACTAATAAAGTAGAGCTGATCACTAGTTTTGGGGTCTGTTCATCCATGGAACCCACTATTTAACACATATGTTACTTGGTAGTTAGTTAGTTATAACCTATGAGTTGTTGAGTAGAAGTTCCTGTGCTCGAGAGGGAAGTCCTATGCATAATGAAGTGACCTTTAGCTTGGCTATTGGCCAGTTTAATAGTTGAGTGATGTAACCTGAGATTTTGTGCATAGGCATTTTTGTGGGTTTCTTCTTTCTCCCTTTGTTCCAAGATCAGAGGCAAGAATCCATCTTGGAGTGACCAGTAACTAGAAAGACGTAGCTAGCCAGATAGACTGTTTCTTGCTTTCTCCTCACATACCCCTTCCTATAGTTTCTTTAGTAAACTTTCTTTAAACTAGTTTACATGTGTGTGCTTCCTTATTGCTTAACTCTGCTAAAATTTACAACAGTCTCCCACCAAATGGGAACTCTTGCCACCTTTCCTGGTTCACAGTCTTGTGTAGCATCCAAGTTGTCTTCTCCAAGACTTCTTCCACACTACCAATACCTTCCATCACCAACAAGAAGGCTGCTGCCTATTTAGAAAGGACTTAGTGGCCAGCAACCAGGTCTTCATAGCCTTATTAGCTGGATCAGACATACAATGGGTATCACCTGATCTCTGACTACAAGATTTTTAAAAGTATCTTGTGGAAGTGGACCATGGAGTGGGATGAAAGTTCAGTCAATAATGATGAACCTGAACTGGGTTCTCCACAGCTGACAAAAGCAGACTTACACCAGTAAAGGATTGCCTTGCATAAAGTTGATGGAGGAACCACCCTTATTCAGAACAATTTGTTAAGGAGCAGAATTCATTGAGGGGGTTTTGGTGCAATGTGTAAACAGCCCGAGAAATAGGGGTTTTTACCAGATGCCCTCTTTTTAGAGGCCATATCCTCTTTTTTTGGCATTCGTCCTCTTTTGGGCTGATGATGAAAATGTCCTTTTGAAGGGCTGGGAATTTAGGAATATTCCCAGTGAGTAGCAATTATCACAGCTTAAATAGTAGGGGCGTTTAAAAGGAGATTTGTCATGGTGATCACTTGTTTGAAGTAGTGAGTCAGGAAATACGTCCTCTTTTTTGCTTTTCAAAACATGATAACCCTACCTAGAACTCTTCAGCATAGAAACATGTTCACTTTTCATGCTACCTTCTCAGCTGAAGAACAGCAGCTCCTCTGAAGAAATGCCATATCCTTCCTCTTTATCTCTCTGTTAGAACAGGATCTGGCTCATTTCTTAAGAGGAAACTTAATTGTAAACAGCCTCCGCCAAGGCGGCTTTGAAAAATGATCCCTCATTAGTTGCTTAACCTTCCTGAATAATAGATGCTTCGAAATTTTAAAAGTGCTATTCATCTTTACCGCCACATGTCAAAAGTGTGAGATAATGCGAACAGAGCTCAGGCACTTTGGACACAGGGGGAAAATCTGTCCTGTTAGCCAAGTTAAGTCGCAATAAAAATTCAAGTGAAGGAATATTTACCTCAGGATCACTATAAGTCAAAGTCTCCTGCCAAAGGAATGCAGTTCCTTGGGTTGCATTTATCACAAGAGAGCCAGGGAGCCTCCAGAGAAGACCCTTTCCTGTTTATCTCAGGCATCCCAGAATTTATTTTGCATTATTCAAGGAAAAGACTTTCTACCATGTTTTTTTAAAAAAACAGCAAATCTAGCTTTTGCTGTAGAGTTGGTGTGACATAGTAGCTGAAAAGAAAAGCGGATGTGACACTTTAACAATGGTCCCAGCAGATCCTTCACTTGTGATGTGGCTTTCTGACTTTCATTAAATATGGATGCCAACAAGTCAGCTACCAGGTTTGCTTGGAACTTCTTCTCATGCCCCAGACAGGCTGCCTCTCAAAAAAAAAATGAACAGTTCAACAAAGCCCTAAACCTTCTGAAAGCATTTGGAAAACCCTCACCAAGCACTGGCATTGGATTGGTGATGATATGGGCACTAGCCAACTGGTACCCAGCTGCTGGCTTTTTCTGTGGCTGACACTAAATGATGTTGCTTCTTTGCTGAAATGATTTTTCAGAGTGTCTCTATACAATGGGCTCAATATTATACCTGTCACTATGGACAAGAGCAGCCCCCAGTTCAAATTTCACCTCAGCCAGATAGTCACTAAGTAGTTTTAGACAATGCACTATCCTATCTTCATAGACCATCCATTTTTTATGGAATTGTATTTAAAACATTTGCATGTTGCCTTTCCACCCAACATAGGGTTCCCAAGGCAGCAAACATTGTTAAAATACACAAAGATAATAGATAGATGGATGAGAGATATACACAGTGTTTTTATGCAGTCAAGTCACAGCTGACTTATGGCAAACCCATGGAGTTTTCAAGGTGAGAGACTACAGAGGTGGTTTGCCACTGTCTGTCTCCTCAGAAGTTTTCCATACAAATAGTAGCCAGGGCCAAGCCTGCTTAGTTTCCAAGATCTGACAAGATTGGGTTTGCCTGAGCAAACAATAGTTATAATACTTAAAACAATGGGTCCTGACCTGGATAACACAGGCAAGCCCGATTTCATCAGAAGCTCAGCTAGGCTGACCCTGGCAAGGATTTGGATGGGAAACCTCCAAAGAATACTAGGGCCAGAGGCCGAGGCACAGGGCCAGCTCACCCACTAGGCAAGCTAGGCACTCGCCTAGGGCGCCGGCCCTGCAGGGGTACCAAAACGCCCCCCCCCGTGAAAAGCCCCCCAGGCCGCCCAGCGCTGGCAGCCCCGGCTTTCCTGGGTGCCTCGCGGTTGCGAGGTGCCCAGAAAAGCCGGCGCTGCTGCTGGGAGGGAAGGGGCGGGTGTTCTAAGCCTGCCCCTTCCCCGGCTCTCCTGGCACTGGGCCATCTCCAGGCCCCACCAGGAGGTTGGCATCCCTGGTGGGGTGGGCGCCCCAGGCTGTCCTGCCTAGGGCACCCAGACACCTGGGGCCGGCCCTGCCGAGGCAGGCTATTAAGCCATTTCTCTAAATGACCTCCATGTCCCAGTAGGAGTCACCAGAGGTCGCCATGACTTCCAGGCACAGACACACACACACACAAATGCAAAAAAAACAAAAAACCCTTAAAACAATGAAATAAAACATACAAACACAGAGGCAGAGAAGAAGGCCAATGAAAGGTAGTGAGGGAATGTGAAGAAACTCCCAACAGTCTTCACCTGCTGGGAAAACAGATGGCTCTCCCTGAAGAGGAAGTTCACAGTTTGGGTGCCACAGCCTAGAAGACCCTTCTTCAGGTTGCTGCCTATCAAGCCTCCGATGGCAGGGCCCCCTGAATAAGGGCCTCTGAAGATAACCAATGTGATCAGGTAGGCTCATATGGCACGAGGTACTCATCATTATGTATACATTGACCATATACATTTATTCATGCGTTTGTTGAGTGCACACAGGAAAAAGATGAGGCTATTGACCCCACACCAGATGTCTGCATATTTAGCTGAATCTCTGCAATGAGCCTTGTGACGCCTCTACCTCAGAATCTGGAACGCTGCACAAAGCGGGCTCCCAGCCTTTACCAGTGTAAAGTACTGGGTTTCGGGCCTCATGACTCGGACGACGACATAAGAGAAGACGCGTTTATTCGTACTTCACATAAGACAAAGAACACACAGTAACGGCCGGAGGCCAACTATATACAGTTAGGGGGACGGCCCTATATTCCTATTGGCGGGTTTGAATCGCCCGCCAATGCTGCCATTGGTTCACTACTGGCGAGCTCAGGAACCTAGTCCCTATTGTTCTCAGAGAGCGAAGCTTGGCTGTCTTTCGCCAGCTCTGCCTTCTGATCCCAGGACACAACACCCCTCCCCCATAGTTCGTCTCCTATCAGGTGACGTAGTCTTTTAAGTATGTTGGTGCCCTCCGTTCTCTTAGCGAACGTCGGGGGCCGGTACCGGACTGGCGGGGCCCCTATCGGGTGGTCCGCCAGCACAAGGAGCTTGGACCTCTGGTAGTAGCCGAGGCGGTGACGGTGGCGGCTGTAACGGCGGCGGCGGCGGCGGCGGTTCAGCTGTCACCGGGGCCCCCTCCGGATTCCGTGGACTTTCTGGCGCTGGCTCCGCTGTCGGTGCTTGCGGTCGATCGGATGATGGGGCGGCGGCGGCATTTCCCGGTAACTGGATCTCTGTGTCGGGGTCTTGCCGCCTCCGGAGCTGGTCGACGTGTTTACGGAGGACCCGGTCCCCATCTGTTAGGACTTCGTATGACACTGGCCCGGTGGGTTTTAGGATGCGCCCTGCCACCCACTGCGGCCCCGCCCCGTAGTTCCGGAAGTAGACAGGGTCTCCCGGTAGGAAGCTTCGGGGCGCCTCCCTGTTCTCGATCAGCTTTCTCTCGGGGGCTCGGTCCGGGTGGAGTCTGTCTAATAAAGTGGTAGGGCGGCGGCCCATTAATAATTCTGCGGGGCAATGCCCGGAGATGGGGTTTGGGGTGGTGCGGTGTTTTAGGAGGAAGCGGGCCAGCCGGAACTCCCAATCCCCCTCCGTTATGCGGCTGAGGGCTTCTTTGGCGGTGCGTACCGTTCTCTCCGCCTGTCCATTTGTTGCCGGGTGGAAGGGCGCTGATCGTATGTGCCTGATTAGGTTGCTTGCGAGGAACGCTTGAAACTCGGCAGATGTGAACGCTGCCCCATTGTCCGACACGATGGTGTCTGGCAACCCGTGCGTTGCGAATATTTTCCGCAGGGCCCTTATTGCCGCTTTGGCAGAGGTGGTAGACACTGGGCTTATTTCTACCCATTTCGAGTAGGAGTCTACCGTCACCATGAACTGGAGCCCCTGGAATGGCCTGGCAAAATCTATGTGTAGGCGTGACCACGGCTTGTGGGTAGACTCCCAGCTTTGGGTTGGCGCTCTCGGGGGATTGGGACGGACTTCCTGACACCGTGTGCACCCTCGGACCCAGGTTTCAATTTCTGCGTCCATCCCGGGCCACCACACGTAGCTCCTTGCCAGAGCTTTCATTCGTACAATGCCGGGGTGTGCCTCGTGCAGCGTTTCTAGAACCCCTTGTCTCATGGGCCCCGGGATGACCACCCTGTCCCCCCATAGTAAGCACCCTTTTAAGGTGGATAACTCTTCCCGCCTGGCTTTGTATGCCGTGAACTCTGGCCCTGTCTGTTCCGCTGGCCATCCCCTCACCACCCAGTTTAGGACCCGGGAGAGAATGGGATCACGGGACGTGCGGGCGGCCACGTCTGCAGCCTGAAGGGGGGGGTTTGGCAACTCCTCCATTAACAATACAGCGGGAGCCGGGGCCGGATCTTCCCCTGTATGCGGCAGCGGCAGGCGGCTCAAGGCGTCGGCATGACCCAGCGCCTTGCCCGGCCGATGCTCCAACTGGTACTGGTAGCCCGCTAAAAACAAGGACCAGCGCAACACCCGGGGCGACAATACCTGCGGCGTTTGTTTGTCCGCCGCGAACAGACCCAGGAGCGGCTTATGATCGGTTACGAGCGTGAAGGGCCGCCCGTACACAAAGTTGTGAAACTTTTTAACCCCCGCCACCAGTGCCAAGCCCTCCCGGTCGATTTGCGCATAGTTCCGCCTCCGCGGAGGACAGCGTGCGGGAGTAGTAAGCCACCGGGACTTCCCTCCCATCTGGTAGCTTGTGGGCCAAGACCGCCCCGACCCCATACGGTGATGCGTCACATGCAAGGATCACCGGGAGCTTTTCATCAAAGTGGGCGAGTACTGCGTTAGAAATCAAGAGTACTTTAACCCCCGAAACGCCGCCGCCTCCCTCGCTCCCCATGCCCAAGGTGTCGCCTTATCCAGCAGCCTGTGCAGGGGTTCGGCCACGGCGGCTTTGTGTGGGAGAAAGGCATGGTAAAAGTTCAGGAGGCCTAAGAACGCCTGGAGCTCCGCCTTGGACTTCGGGGCGGGGGCCTCCACGATGGCCTTCACCTTGTCCCTCGCCGGATGCAGGCCTGTTGCGTCTACCCGGTACCCCAAGAACTCCACCTCCGGCACCCCGAGGAGGCACTTTTCCCGCTTCACTTTCAGCCCCGCGGCTTGGAAGCGTCCCAGTACCGTTCGGAGGCGGGCGGCGAAGCTTTCCGGGGTGGTCGCGGCGATGAGGACGTCGTCGAAGAATGGCGTCACTCCAGGGATCCCTTTTAACAAGTCGTCCATGAGATTTTGGAAGATCCCTGGGGCCACACTGACCCCGAACTGCAGCCGCTTCACCCTGAAGGCGCCCCGGTGGGTTACAATGGTTTGCGCCTCAGCCGTGGCTGCATCCACCGGGAGTTGCTGGTACGCCTGCGCGAGATCCAGCTTTCCAAATATGCGCGCCCCCGCCAGTGTTGCTAAGACGTGGCTGACCACGGGTACGGGGTATGCGTGCGCCTGAAGTGCCTGGTTTATGGTGCACTTATAGTCCGCGCAGATGCGGATTTCCCCGTTTGGCTTAACGGGTGTCACAATCGGGGTCTCCCATCGAGCGTTCGGGACAGGCTCTAGGACTCCCTGGGCCACTAGCCGGTCCAGTTCGGCCTCTATTTTAGGGCGGAGGGCCAGGGGCACGGTGCGGAAGCGCCGTCGGATGGGCGTCACTGTGGGGTCTAAGTGGAGCGACACCGGGGCCCTTTATAACACCCCAGTTTCCCGTCAAAGACTTCGGGAAATTCCTTGCACACCGCCCCCCAGTCGCGCATCCCGCACTTATTCACTCCCCCAATTGTGATGCCTAGGGCCTCAAACCATGCCCGCCCCAGGAGACTCACGAGATTTCCCTCCACCACCACCAAGTCCAAGTTCCCCTCAAAGTCTCGGTATTGCACTCGGAAAGTGCCGACTCCCCGGATGGGGACAGGGTTCTTTTGAAAGTCCACCAAGCTTAGTGGCGATGGACGTAGAGGGGTCCCCTGACGGGCAAAGTCTTTTTAAAGTGTCCATGGAAATGATGGACGCCGCCGATCCCGAGTCCACCTCCATGCAGCAAGGGGACCCCTCGATCCGCACGGTTACTTGGATCTTCGGGGTGGAGGAGAGGTTGGGGTTGGGGAGGCGAAGTACCTGCAGCGGTTGGTCGGTGAGGTGGTTCAACTCGGCGACCTCTTCCGTCGTCTCGTGGGCGGTGGACGATGCGCGATGCGGTGGGGCCGACGATCTCGAATTCCGGGGGCCCTTGGATCGGCAGACCCGTGCGAGGTGTCCCTGCTTTCCGCACCCGTGACAGACAGCATCCCGGAACTTGCAGGCTTTCCTTGCGTGGCCTTCCCCGCAGCTGGCACAGACGACCCGGTTGCCGGAAGGCTTGGCTGGCTCTCTGTTGGCCTGCTGGAACGGCGCCGGCCGGCGTTGTTGAGGTCTGAAGGCGAAGACCTCTTCCGTGTCCACATTCCCGGGGCTTGGACTCCTTCCGACCACATGGGCGGCCGCGGCCGGGCGTTCCCCTTCCGCGGCCTCGTGGGCTGTTGCGGCGTCTAGGGCCTCGTCCAAGGAGAGCTTCCGGTGCCCAACCAACTTGCGCCGCAGCTTGGAGTCCGCCAGGCCCCACACGAACTGCGTCAACAGGTTGTCCTCCACCTTCGGGAATCCGCAGTCCACCGCGAGCGCCCTTAGCGCGGCCAGGAAGGTGGCAATGGATTCCCCTTGGGCCTGGACTCGCCTCTGGAAATCCATCCTCTTGGCCAGGAAGGTCGGCCGGGGGCTGAAGTAAGCGTTGAGGACATCCAGGATCTCCCCAAACGAGCTCTCCAAGGCCGTGCGTGGCACCAAGAGGCTCTTGGCGAGGCGGACGGTTTGGGTGCCGCAGGCGTTCAGCAGGATCGCTCGTTTCTGGTCGGGGTGGCGGATTTCGTTGAGCTCCAAATAGCTGATGAGCTGGTCGACCCATGCGTCCCAGGTTTCTGGCTGCGACTGATCGAAGTGCTCCAGTGTTACATGAGAAGCGGCCATGGTTCTGTCTGGTAAGGCGAGCGCCGGGGCGAGCGGTGCGGTGCTGCTCTCGGGGTCAGCGATGCGATGCTCGGCGAGCAGTGCGGTGCTGCTCTCGGGGTCAGCGATGCGATGCTCGGCGGTGTCCTTTTCGTCGCTCATGGAGTCATGGAAGGCGTTGAGATCCCACCTTCGTCGCCACTGTAAAGTACTGGGTTTCGGGCCTCATGACTCGGACGACGACATAAGAGAAGACGCGTTTATTCGTACTTCACATAAGACAAAGAACACACAGTAACGGCCGGAGGCCAACTATATACAGTTAGGGGGGACGGCCCTATATTCCTATTGGCGGGTTTGAATCGCCCGCCAATGCTGCCATTGGTTCACTACTGGCGAGCTCAGGAACCTAGTCCCTATTGTTCTCAGAGAGCGAAGCTTGGCTGTCTTTCGCCAGCTCTGCCTTCTGATCCCAGGACACAACAACCAGTGTACACCCACTGAGGCTTTCTGAAGGCTCTTCTTTTCAGACATTGCAACCAATTGTGCCAGAAGCCCACCATCAGAGGCTCATGCTATCTTTCTGATATACATGGCTGGCGCTTTATCTGAAACAGACACTACACGAATTTTCCACTTCAGTACAAGCAGAAGATTTCCTGACCCAGATGGCCCAGGCTATCCTGATCTCATAAGATCTTGGAAGCTAAACTGGGTCAGCCCCGGTTCGTCCTTGGATGGGAGACCACCACAGAAGTCCAGGGTGGCTATACAGAGCTAGGAAATAGCAAACCACCTCTGAAAATCTCTCGCCTTGAAAACCGATGGGATCACCATAAGTCGGCTGCAATTTGACAGTACTTTTCACCGCCACAAGCAGAAAGATATGCACCATACCCATTTCAGATGAAACAGCGACCAGAGATATCATGAGCAGAGCACCATCCATGTACATATGATTAGATACCCCCAAACAGAAAGACTAGAAAAGTCTATTGACATTGGGAGGGAGGGAGGGCTAGCAGATACAGGCCATTCCCCTCTGCATGCATTCAGCCAATCCATCGGGCAAACACCTGAAAAGAAAACGGCTTCAATTACATGCGGATCTGCACCCTAGAAGACATCTGGAGGAGGTGAAGAGCTTCCAAACCACCAACAACACATGGAATCCCAATTAGAGCTACCAGGTGTGTCCCGCCCCCCGACACCAGCTGGGGATGGGGGGTAGGGTTGCCAGCTCCAGGTTGGGAAACTCCTGGAGATTTGGGAATGGAGCCTTGGGAGGCCAGGGACCCCAGTCGGGTACGATGCCACAGAGTCCACCCTCCAAAGCATCCATTTTCTCCAGGGGGGACTGATCTCTGTAGTCCGGAGATGAGCTGTAATTCTGGGGGGTCCCCAGGTCCCACCTGGAGGCTGGCATCCCTAATTCCACTACTGTACTACCCAACTACTTTTTTTAAAAAAAAATTATTTTAATGATGTATGTTTCAAGAGGGAAGTTATTTTTAACAGTTTTATAATGTAATTTTATCTTGTATGTTTTAAATCGTTAGCCACTTTGGCAGCCCTTGTAAGGGCAGAAAGGTGGGATATAAATTTTGTAAATAATAATAATAATACAGGTCCTGCGTGCTGGATCTCCACACCATCTGGAGGAGGTGAAGAGGTTCCAACCAATCACCACAGGGAATTCCACTACTGTACTGCTAGGGTTGCCAATCTCCAGGTAGGTGGCTGGAGATTTCCCTCTATTACAACTAATCTCCAGCTGACAGAGATCAGTCCACCTGAAGAAAATGGCTGCTTTGGAAGGTGGACTCTATGGCATTATGCCTCATTGAAGTCCCTCCCGTCACCAAGCCCCACCCTCCTCGGGCTCCACCCTAGGGTTGCCAAACCCCCCAGTTTGGTGGGGGTCCCCTGCTTTGGAAGCCCCACCCCTAAGCCCCAACTCCCCCAGCCACCCCTCTCCCTTCTCTCTTGAAGGGCTCCCTTTAAATGCAAAGAGCTGGCGTTCCCCACTCACCTGAATAGAAGCTCCAAAGGCAGCCTTCCCCGCACACTGGATCTCCAGCGGAGATTGGGGTGCCTGGAAACTGCTCTTAAAGGGGCAGTGCAGGAAGCTGGCATTTCCTCGCAAGCCCAATCTCTGCTCAAGATCAAGTGCGCAGAGAAGGCTGCCTGTGCTTAAATGGAGCTGGCATTCGGGTGAGTGGGGAAATGCCAGCTCTCTGCAGAGCATTTCCCCGCACACAAGGGGCGCGCGGCTGGGGGGGGGAGCAGACATCCCCAATGTGACATCATCACGTCAGGGATGCCCTGCCCCCTCCAGGAACGGCCCCCAAAGTCCCCCGCTGCGGGCGAAGATGGACTTGGCAACCCTACTCCACCAACAAGATCTCCAGGTATTTTCCACCCAGAGCTGGCAGCCCTATGTATCCCCCATATGGAGCCTGTGTGCAGGATGTCCACCCCAGAAGCCACCTGGAAGAGGTGAAGAGTTCCCAGACAACTGCCACATGCAATTCCACTACTGTGCTTCCCGCATGGGGCCCGCGACCTTCAGACGAAGGGCTGCTCCAGTGGAAATGCAAGGCTGAGATCTGAACCAGTCACGTTCCAGCTCAGGCCCGTAGTCAGGATTTTTTAAGTCAGGGGGCATTTAAATTTCTAAGCAGGCGCTGGTTAATCAAATTAAAGGAATACCTGGCTCTTTCCCTGCACCTGCCACTGCTCAGGGGCCCTCGGCTGGATGGGAAGTTGTGGGGCTTGGCCATTAAGTCAGGGGGCCTAGCCCTGAGATGCCCCATTGTAGCTACAGGCCTGTTCCAGCTCACAGCACCTATACAACATCAGCCCTTGCGTTCAATCACAAATACACCCACCATTTGGAGCCACACCAGGCAAAAGTTCTTGGCCGGCTTCCCCACATGGGCTGTCATGTGTTTAAACTGGCCCATAGGAGCGACTGGCCCGGCATCCCAAGGAAAACTGCAGGCCTCCCTTTCACGTTTCTAATAAAACCCTGATGTTACGGCCGTTGTGCTAAGCTGCTGCTAGCTCACAGCGACAGCCTTGCAGCGATTTCTGTCTCTCGGGGCCTTCGCTCTTGCTCCTTCCCATTTGTTACTCCCTCTCCGAAGGTAAGTCGACCCAGTAATGAGTTCCCCCCACCCCCTAAAAAAGTTTTTTATCTGGTTTCCTCCACTCCCTTCTCTCCCTGGCATTAGTAAGACTTGGAACAATAACAGGATGCAGGGATGCAGGACGGGAAAAGGCAGACACCCAGCTGGGAAACTTTGTGGAGACTGGAAAGCTGAACACTCCCTGCCTTGCTCAGTTCAGGGAACTAAAGCTGATTTCATTGCAGTTCACTTGCGGTTCTGCTTTATTCAGTCCGTGCTCGTGGCGGGCTAGCTGGATACAATCCACAGAGACTCGCTTCCATTTGGGATTAAGCCTGCGCCAGGTAAGAATCCAGGGACTGTGGGAGAAGGGAATTATTTGCAGGTTCTCAGTTCCCTAGTCACAAACCGTTTTGCGTGGGCATTAGGGTTGCCAGGTCTGGGCGGGGAAACACCGTGGAGACTTTGGGGGTGGATCCGGGAGAGGGCGGGGTTTGGGGAGGGGAGGGGCCTCAGCAGGGTAGAATGCCATCAAGTCCACCCTTCCAAGCAGTCATTTTTCTCCAGGGGAGCTGATCTCTGTCAGCTGGAGATCAGTTGTAAAAGCGGGAGATCCCCAGGCCCCTGCCTGGAGTCTGGCAACCCTAGTGTGTCCATGGCCCTGACCAATGCTCCTTCTAAGCTGTGGAGTCTTGTGAGCAAAAATTCTACTTTGTGAGCTGCTGGCATTAAGGTTGTGAGCGAGCGATTTGGCTACTGCATAAATTAGTTTGCTCTGGAGCCCTCCTTCCTGAGCTAAGACAAAAATGTGTGAGCTGGAGGCTGAAAAACTGTGAGCTAGCTCACACTAACTCAGCTTAGAGGGAACACTGGCCCTGACCTGGATCTCATCAGATCTCAGAAGCTAAGCGGGGTCAGCCTTAGCTAGTGTTTGGATGAGAGACCATCCAGTAACATCAGAATCGTAATGCAGAGGAAGGCAATGGCAAACCACCTCTGAATGTCTCTTACCTTGAAAACCCCTTGAGGGGGTCACCATATATCAGCAACTTGATGGCAAAAAAGAAGTATATATGCCTAGATTTGGTGTGCCCTACCTGTGTTGGAGGTATCTTAAATTCCCGGATGACCTGTTATACACAGGATTATAGGATGTCTCCAAGATAGTGATACTCAAGGGGAGCCTTTGGAACCACTCTAACCAACCCAGAATGCTCCTTGTTTGCAAAATCTATGGTGAGATTAGGGGGAAAGGGTTTTGTTTTTGTAAAAGGAACTGTCGAGTTCCTGTTGTAACATAACATCCCAAGTTGCTACCAAATCCTCCCCTCCCCTCAAAAAAAATTAACCTGAAAAACACAATCAGTTCTGGTATTTTATTTCTGAGGTGACATAACCAACAATTCAGTAAATGGTCATCGGTAAAAACACCACCTCAGTGAAGACCAACAGGCAAAACGGGGGGAAATGATGAGCTGCCCATCCATATGGAACCAAACTCAACCCAAAATCTCGGGGAATAGAAATGTTTTAAGTTGACACCGAAACTTAAAAGGCCAGGTGTCTGATGGCAAGGGGTCAGGAGGGAGTCCCAGAACTGGAGGGTCTTCGTAGCAAACTTCCATGGCAGAGTACAGATTCAGACCTGGGCCTTCCAGATCCTAGAATGATAATCTACTACATTTGCCAACTCTGGGTTGGTAAACCCCTGAGAATACAGCAGTGGAGCCTGCAGAGGGCAAAGTCTGGATGGCAGGTGGGGGGGCTCAACAGATCAGTGGCAGATTAACCATTAAGCAGACGAAGCACGTGCTTAGGGCACCAGGGCCAAAGGGGGCACCACAATGTTGGGAAAAGGGTGGAAAGAAAAAAATAATAATGAAGATTTGTGTAAAAAAAAAAAAAGATAAAACTAGTGCAGATTGATCATGGTGCACCCTAGGGTTATCGTCTATTTTTTGTTGGCGAGGTGCAGTGTCATAGGCTATGTTTAAAAGTAAAATGCATGTGTTTAAAAGTAATTGCATATCCGGTCAGACAGGTGAACAACTAAAATGGACTGGGTCAGTGTGGAAAGGAGGGGGGCTCCAAGATTGGTCCGTGCTTCGGGCACCAGTGAGCCTTAATCCGCCCCTGGGTGTGATGCCACAGAGTCCCTGCTCGGAAGCTGTCATTTTCTCCAGGAGAACGGGTATCTGAACTCTGAAAATAAATTGCAATTCCAGGAAAACTCTAGACCAGCTGGAGGCTGACAGCCTTGCACTCTAGCCACTGCACAGTGCTGATTCTTACCAAGAGTCTTCTATTGTAGCATAGAGTATAACAGGCATCACACCTGACTATTTCTTTCTAGCACCAATGTGTGGCCTAAAAATTTCAGACATCGGTGGTCAGTCCGCCAGCAAAGAATTTCCATGCAACTTTTGCCAATGGGTAGTACACACTCTTTAGCGATTAGTATTTTGAACACTTGCTAACTGCTTAAAGAATTTAGACCATCAGCCAAACCTTTTAGCTATGTGGGAGAACAGTCACCCACCAACAGTCCAGAGCTCTACGAGTGCTCCAGTGCAAACAGGAAACTCCTGCTGAAGTGCAAATGTGGTACATGGAATTTTTCTGGCTGTTTTATGGAATAAAGACTTGGGATGTCCCCTATGCGTACCTGTGTTCCAGCGGTGCAGAAGGCACTACAGGATCACGGTGCAGCTCTACAGCTGCCATAGCAATAAGGTGAATGCATCGCTTGGGGGTTTTTACAGCTCGAATTTAGCTTGAAATTCCTAGAGGTTTCCTGAACGGTTTTGTAATTCTTGTCTCCCAGTTCCAGCCAGTCTGTTGATTTCAGTTTTGCTTTCCCTTATGGCAGGAACAAAAGGTTTCTAGGTTGTTAGAACTCTGTTTCATGCAGCCAACCCTCGAGTCTACTTTCCTGAATGATTTGTTTAACAATTTCTCTGGCAAAAAGGACCGATATTTCCACTTCTCAGCTAAAAAAACTTGGGGAAAAAGCAAAACAGACTGACATGATTGATCTTACATAGCCGGTGTCCTGGCGAGTTTTGACTTCATCATGGTCTTTGCCAATTATGGCCCGTACAAATTCAGTCATGGACCATTATTTTATGCAGCTAGGAAAAATCAACTTTGTGTGGGGTTGCCAGTTCTCTTGAGGCTCAGATCCTGTGATGCAGGAGCTGAAAGCTAAGGTATGATACCTGGATGGGGTTCCCAACTCTGGGTGAGGAAATTCCTGGAGATTTGGGGGGTGGAGCCAGGAAGGGATGTGGTTTGGGGAGGGGAGTGAGCTCAGTGGGCGTATAATGCCACAGTGCCCACCCTCAAAAGGAGCCATTTTTCCCAGGGGAACTAATCTCTTTCATCAGAAGACCAGCCGTAATTCTGGGAGATCCCCAGGCCCCACCTGGAGGCTGGCAACCCTATGTAACCTGGCAGATCAGGAAGTGAAGCAGGATGGGATGAGGCGGAGCTTAACATCAAGGAGGCCAGGCTAGCAACAACGAGGGCTAGGGCTTTCTCGGTGGTGGCTCCATTCTGGTGGAATGAGCTCCCGGAGGAGATCAGGGCCCTGCAGGACCTGCTACAGTTCCGCAGGGTCTGTAAAACGGAACTCTTCCGCCAGCCTTTTGGAGCCGCCACCACCACTGTCACCACTGACATCTGACAGTCTATGGAGAGTGAGCCCAACCCCCTGGGCCCTCCAAGTATAGCCTGACCCGAGTGCCTGGGACATCTGAAGGAGACTTAGAGGTTTCTGTTGTTCATCTGAAGGAGACATGGCTGACAGTTATGCTGAGGAATTAAATGCTAGCACTTTAATAGCTGTGTAGTTATGGTTTTAAATATGTGTTGATCAGATTTTATTGTTATACTATATTGTTTTATATTACTTGTATTGTTTATATTGTAATGTTTTACATTGCTGGGAGGGCGGGGTAAAAATCTAATAAATAAATAAATAAACAATGCGTGGGACATGATCCGCCTGGCCAGGGGAAGAGAGACCAGCTACGCCTGACAGACATGGGAGGAAGCATTAGGGTTGCCAGCTCTGGGTTGGGAAATACCTGGAGATTTGGGGGGTGGAGCCAGAAGTGGGCGGGATTTGGAGTGGGGAGGGACCTCAGCAGAGCATAATGCCCTAGAGTCCACCCTCCAAAGTAGTGATTTTCTCCAGGGGCACTGAGCTTGATTGTCTGGAGATCAGGTATAATAGCTTGAGATCCACAGGTGCCACCTGGAGGTTGGCAGCCCTAGGAAGTAGCAGAGCAAATGGCAGCTCCCTTCAAGCTGAACTTGAAGAGAATCTATCCCACTGATGTTGGTCCTCCATCTTCAGATGCTGTTCCTTTCCCTAGAGACCCACAGAGGGCCAAATGACATACCATCCCCCAGAGCTGTGACTGATCTCTTAACTCTATTTTTAACTGAAATGAGGCTGTAGAAGGAGCTCCTGATTTGTTTCTCCACTTCTTTGCCAGCCAAGATATGCAAAACTGTGTACAACCATCAGCAGTACCAGGGCTGGCCCGAGGTTTTTTTTGTGCCCTAGGCGGGGCTACCTTCTGGCGCCCCGCCCCACTGCCGGGGCTCCCCAGGGCAAGAGAGGGCTCCCCTCCTCCTCCTCCTTCCCCCTCTCACCAGCGCTGGGCCGCACCAGCAAGCCAGGGAAGAGGCGGGGGTTTAAATCCCCGCCCCTTCTGTATGAGCGCCGGCTTTCTGGCATGCCCCACAGCTGTGGGGCGCACCAGCAAGCCAGGGGAAGGGGCGGGGTTTAAACCCCCGTCTCTTCCGTCTGAGCACCAGCTTGCCAGGACATCCTGCAGCTGTGGGGCACGCCGGCAAGCCAGGGAAGGGGCGGGGGTTAAAACCCCGTCCCTTCCATCTGAGCGCCAGCTTTCTGGCATGTCCTGCAGCTGTGGGGCGCGCTGGCAAGCCAGGGGAAAGGGCGGGGTTTAAACCCCCATCCCTTCCGTCTGAGTGCCGGCTTGCCAGCATGCCCCACAGCTGCAGGGCACACTGGCAAGCCAGGGGAAGGAGCAGGGCAGTTGGCGGGGCTTTTAGCGGGGGCTTTTTGGTGCCCCTAAGGGCCAGCGTGCTGTAGGCGAAAGCCTGGTTCACCTAGTGAGCGAGCCAGCCTTGAGCAGCACTTGCAGCTCCTGATCACACCTGCTGCAAGTCCACCCCTCGCCTAGAAACAGCGTCCCTGGGAAGGGGGTGGGCCTGCCGATTGCAAGCTTTTCTGGGTTTCATTCTGTGGGCGTTCTTTTGTGGGGTAGCATTTTTGCAAGAGATTGATTGTGGCCCTAGAGATTTCCCCCCCCAAAAAAAAAAAGTCTGAAAGAAGTTTTTGAAGTCTAAGTGATATCTAGGAGGGTCAGGGGGTCAATCTGAGTTGCAAAAGTGCTGGTTTTTATACCCCACTTCTCTCTACCCTAAAGAGTCTCCAAGCAGCTTACAATCGCCTGCCCTTTCTCTCCCATCAACCTATACTCTGTGAGGTAGGCGGGGTTGAGACAGTTCTGAGAGAACTGTGACCGGCCCAAGGTCACCTAGCAGGCTTCATGTGAAGGAGGAGTGGGGAATCAAACCCAGTTCTCCAGACGGGAGTCCACCACTCTTAACCATTGCACCATGCTGCTTAATAAGGATGTTGAGCAGGGTTGCCAGCTCTGGGTTGGGAAATTCCTGGATATTTGGGATGGAGCCTGGAGAGGGGAGGGAGGTGGTTCAGCGGGAAAGGGACCTCTGGTGCATGTTACTGTAAGAGTCTATCTTTCAAAGCAACCATTTCCTCCAGGGGGGCTGATCTATGTTGTCTGGAGAGCAGATATATTTCAGACAGATCTCCGGGTCCTGCCTGGAGGCTGGCAACCCTTGCTTGTGCCATGGATATCTTGAAGTGGTTGGATTGAGTGTACTTTCATTTTAAATTGTAAGCCACTTTTGAGTAAGGATGCCAGCTTCAAGGTGGGATCAGGGGATCTCCCAGAATTACAGCTCACCTCCAGACTGCAGAAATCAGTTCCCCTGGAGGAAAAGGATGCTTTGGAGGGTGGCATGTATGGCATGGTTCCCCACTGAGGTCCCTGTCCTCCCCAAGCTCCATCGCCAGATCTCCAAGAGTTTCCCAAGTGGGTCCAGCAACCCTAACCCCCCCACTCCCACTTGAGGCCAGGAGGATATGGCAACCCAACTGTTGAGTCCCGTACTCTGGGAGAAACATGGCATAGAAACATAACAAATAGTTATTTAAAATAAGTAAATCAGAACCAAAACAATAACAACATTTTTTTAATGCAGGGAAATAAAAACAGCATATATTTTAAAAAAAACTCATTTTAATGCAGCAGCAAGGACAGGGCAGAGATATCTGACCCATTCGCCGCATCCTTTTCCCACTCGTAGAAACCCTGCTTACACTCAAGCAATGCTCTTTGGCCTGGAGGGGGGGGGATAATGCAGTATTTTCCCTTGTCAGACAAACATTGAGAGAAGCAAGGGTTTTATTAGGAAATTTACAGAGGAGAAAGTTTGTAAACACCTCTGTCCCCGTGACTCCAGATAACCAGCCTCTCTCCCCATTACTGCTTCCCAGTAAATTTCTATTCCAGTACGTGTTGTGTACTAGTTTGGCGGCCCTGAGAAGCAATCCCCAAACCTGAAATTTTAAGTCAGATCCTAAGGCCCGGCCACACTAATGCTGAACAAGCTGAAATCGAAGAAACTTTCACTTAAACAGTTAATGGGCTTGAAAAGATTTGCCAGATGAATAGACCTGCCTCATATCCTGCTTTTGTTGAAGCAAAACAGAGTAATTGAAAACAGGATACATGCAAAGGGATTTGTATAGTCTTTTAACCTTTGGAGGCACGTTCTGATTTATAGCCTTCACCGATTGTATGAACATCAGATAGGATTCAAAAGAAAAAGCCCTCTGTTTTTCCTCCCCCTCAACAGAAATCACATGGTTTCCTAACGCTCACAACATCCACCGATGCTGGTCTGAAAGAGGATGTTACTGGGTGTTTGCATTTTAAAGTCATTATTCTAGATAGCAGGTTTCGTAGAAATGAAACACCTGATCTGCAGAGGGTGGGGAGGGGAGGGGGAAGCAGTTGGGGAGAGGCTGTCAATGCCTGGCCATCCAACAATCAACATTGGCTGGGATGTCTGTGAATGAGAGTCTGGTCTTCCCAACCCAGAGCTTGCTATGATTCACACAAGCACTCCAAGCAACAAGGCAAATAGGATAGCATCATAACACAGGACAATTCTCTCTTACATTCAAAAGAAATTCCCATTTACAAAATGCCCAGTCTCGTAAGATACAGATTTCCAGTACAGATTGCGTTCATGTTAAGATGACAGTCTGCCTCAAAAGCTATTACGGTCTGGGGAAAACTGCAGTTCTTCCCCCCCCCCCAAAAAAAAAAAAAAGATCTTCAGCTGTTCTGTAAATGGTGCTTACTAGACCATCCTTTTTCAATAAAGCCAACTGTTGAGACTGCCATAACTACAAGCCAGTGCAGTATAGCAGTTATAAGGCAGCCAATTTCCCAGCAGTGGTCCCCATCACCCACCCTCATGGAGGCAAAATGAAGCAGAAATGGCATCAATCAAAATAATATCAAGTAAAGTCTTTTAAAATATTTTTTGGTTCTAATCTTTGCTTCAGGCGATAGCCATATGAGCACACAGACAGACAGACAGCATCAATCAATGCCAGGACATCACTTCCTGTTTGGAATAGGAAGTGACATTATGAGTCTTTAAGAATTCTCAAATTTTTGGTTAAAATTGCTAGAGCATCATGTCACTTCCTGTTCTACAACAGAAAGTAACTTCCCAACAGTCTTCACCCCCAGTGATTGCCAGACAAAGGCTTGCAACTCTAAGTGTTGGACTAGGGAGACCCAGGTTCAAGCCTCCACTAGACTCCCCAATTGTCCAGATCCTGTAGGAGGCTCTGCCCCCAACTCCAGTTTCCCACCCTGTAGAAATTGAGGAGTGGGAAAAAATCGCCTCCAAAGTGACACGCTAGGAATTTCCCCTATTCTGTATGGTATTTACCATAGAGATAGAGGAAATTCATAGAGCATCACCCAGAAATGACATTGGGGAATTTCAGACAGATGATATAATCCGGAAGAGGAACGGTTCCCAAACGGTTTCTGGTCTGGCATTTCAGACAGAACCGTTTTAGAACCGGTTCCCTACCGGAATATATTTGTAATTTCACACAGAATCGCTTCTGTCCCGTTCAGGAAACGGGGCTGAAGCGTTTACCTGTCAACCGCTTCCAAGTAGTCATCAGTTTCTTCTCCCGGATCCGATACGCTTTTTCCCGCCTTTTTTCGCCCGCATGGGCGATCTCCGGCTTTTTTTTTTTGAACGTTCGCTTTAGAGCGTTATAGCGCTATAGCGCTATAGCGTAATAGCATCATAGCAACCCCATTGGAATGCCTACAGTGTTGTTTTTATAGCACTATAGCGCTATAGCGCTCTAAAGCGAACATTTTTTTTAAAAAAAGGCGTGGCGGGAACCGGCGGGAAAACAAAGCGGTGCAATCTGAAATGCCAAACCGCTTCTGATTCGGCTCTTTTCCGGTCAGGGAAAGCCATGTGTGAAATGGCAGCCCTGTACCGGTTTACTTCAAGACGAATCAGAAACGGCTTCAATCCGGCAGAGTCTCGGTAATGTGAAATTCCCTATTGTATCATCCCCAAAGTCCACTGTCATCAGGCACCACCCCTAAAATCTCCCACTATTTGCTTTGGCAGTGTTGGGAGCCCCGATCCCCACTCGGCCATGGAAGCTCGCTGGGTGACCTTGAACCAAGCACTCTCTCTCAGCCTAACCTGTCACTCACAAGCCTGTCAGGAGGATAAAAGGGAAAAAGGGAAAGAACCATGCATGCTTTTCTGAGTTCCTTGGAGGAATGGCAAGATTAAAATGTACCAAAATAAACAATGGCTGAAGCCAATGGTCAGTTAAAAAAAAATGGCTCTCCCAAACTTCAGTGTGGGACATCATATTCTAAATAAAGAACCCCAATCAATTATTGAGCTGAACTCATCTTTTAAAACTCCTATAATGAAACAGAAATCCAGGATATTTAAAACATCAGTTTTAACAAGCGGTTTTAAAAAAACCCCAAAAAACATGAGCCACATTCCCTAGAGCAGGGGTGTCAAACTCATTTGTTATGAGGGCCGGATCTGACATAAATGAGACCTTGTTGGGCCGGGCCATGTGTGTCATAGAATGTGATGCCAGGGAGCGGAGATATAAACTTTATAAAGGACACAAACACAAAGGGGTTATTTACTTAAAATAAAAGTATGCTTAAAACATTAGCACTCCTGCAATATTTTGTTTATTTAACAGTCTGATCTACGGAGGTGGTGGCAGCTACAAGCATGGAGAGTTTCAGAGGGATGGATAAACAGATGGAGCAGAAGTCCATCAGTGGCTATTAGCCGCAGGGTATAGATGGGAACTCTCAGTCTGGGGCAGGTGATGCTCTCTATTCTTGGTGCTGGAGGGGCAGCATGGGAGGCTTCAGTGTCCTGGCCCCACTGCTGGACCTTCTGATGGCACCTGGTATTTTTGCCACTGTGTGACAGAGTGTTGGACTAGATGGGCCATTGGCCTGCTTCAACATTGGCTTCTCTTATGTTCTTATGATCACTGGCACCTCTTGCTCTGAATTACTGCATCAAAATGTCTGTGCCGTTGCAATCTTGAGTATGCTGTTCAGGCGTGTATCGGTAAGCTGCAAACCTACAATGACACAGCAGCAGCAGAACTGGAAGAAGAAGCAGAAGACAGCTAATTCCACTGCGGGCCTGATAGAAGCCTTCTGGGGGCCTGACCCGGCCCCGGGCCGCATGTTGGACACCCCTGCCCTAGAGACATAAAGCAAAATGGAACTCTTTTTTGAGAGGTGATTTGATAGAGCATCTAGCAGGTCGGACTTGGACATCCCTGGCTCAAACTCCCACTCTGCCATGAAGTTCCCTGGGTGACCAGTCCCTCTTTCCATGTAACCTACCTGATAGGGTTGTTGTAAGGATAATAAAGGTCCTTGGCAGAGGATGGGAAAAGTCAGTCAAAGATAAAGTTAGTTCTTGCGCCCCTTTCTTACACGCCCAGGGAAATGCTGATCACCACTTTGGGGTCAGGAAGCAATTTTTCTCCAGGCCAGTTTGGCTGGAGATCGTGGAGGGTTTTTTGTCATCTTCTGGGCATGGAACAGCGGTCAATGGGGGAGAGGGGGGAAGGTATTTGTGAATTTCCTGCATTGTGCAGGGGGTTGGACTAGATGACCCTGGAGGTCCCTTCCAACTCTATGATTCTATAATGTTGATAGGTTCATATTGTTCTCAGAGTAAGACTAAAAAATTAGGCATGGTGGGGGGGGGACACCGGGGACACCTCAGTCAGTCTCCATTTCTTGTCTCACTCTTTCATTCCTTTTGCAAGGCTATTTAACATTCCTAATCATATGAACCGTTTAACTTAAGTCGAAACAAGGGTTTTTTCTACATGAGTTTTAGTCTCAGCTGTACCAACGGCTCTTGTATCTCAAGGGTATTTAACATGCCTTCTTGATCTTTTTTAAAAGATCTGCCTATTAAAAAAAAACTAAAATTAAGCTAAATCAGTTCATACAGCCCAACAAAGCAGTTTAGCAAGATCGATTTCTGTTCTCGGTCAACATCTGTCACTCAGCAGTTGAGTCAGCAGACTGGAGACGGGCCCGGAAGGCAAAGGACAAAACCGACAAAGGGAAAGAGTTAACTGGGTGTCTAATACAAGGTCAGGTTTGCTTCCCTTCGGTGCCTTGATTGTCACTTCCAAAATCAAAATACCATCGCTCGGCTTACAATAACGTGGAAGCAGTCTAGAATTTTGCTTTACCTAACAGCGAGGCTCACAAACCAGGGAAGCAGCCAGGAAATTCAAAGGCTTGCCACTCCTGAGGGGTACAGTTGCCAACCTCCAGGTGGTGGCTGGAGATCTCCCACTATTACAAGTGCTCCCCAGGTGACAGAGATCAGTTCCCCTGGAGAAAATGGCCACTTTGGAAGTTGGGCTCTCTGGCATTATGCCCCAAACCCCGCCCTCCTCGGGCTCCACCACCCCCAAATCTCCAGGTGTTTTCCAACCTGGAGCTGGCAGACCCAATGAGGGGGCATCCCTCAGCCCTCCACCTTTGAAAATTTTGATAAGTCCTACGTAGATCTTAGGGAGTTCCTATATTTTTAAAGGGTGAATACCGAAAATCCCCTTGATGGACTGTTGATGTTTTGAACACTTAAGAACACTGGCTTCACAACCAGGATCCACAAAAACATTTCTCGATTTCTGGGGGCTCATTTTCATAAACTCCTTGAAATGCTGACTTTCACATCAAGAACTATGAAGCAGAAATTATATTCGAGTGTACATCGTTTGTCCTCCATTTTGTTTCAGCTCCACTTGTGGAAAACTTCACTTATATATTTTTTAAAAAAACAACCTAGTGGACTTCATATCTAGATTACTAAAGTTAACAAAAGCCCCAAACTGTCCAATCCCTAGGACAGTTTTCATCTAGGGTTTATGATATCTAGGAATGAGAGGAGCTCTGCCCTGGTGGCAGAACATCTCCTTTACTTGTGGAAGGTCCCAGGTTCAATCCATGGCTTTGAGCCTTAATGGTGGAATAAATGGAAACCAGGGGTCCCCTTTTTGATTGCAGAAACAATATGAACTCACTTCTCCATACACAGGTACCCCACAGCTCTGACCTATATCACACACACACACACAGTCATATATAACTTAATCAATGGAAAAGCTGCTCAGGGACTGAAGAATCAAACTGTCCTGGAAGAAGCTTGTATCTCTGGGGTATTTAACATGCCTTCTTAATTTGGGAAAGAGAAGGCTTAGAGGGGACATGATTGCAGTCTTCAAATATTTGAAGGGCTGTCATGTAGAAGATGGAGCAGGTCTATTCTCTCTTGCTCCAGATTGCAAGACTAGATCTAATGGGTGGAAATTACAAGGGAGTCGTTACCGTCTAAATATCCAGAGAAACTTCCTAACTGTAAGAGTGGTTGAGTAGTGGAACAGATTGCCTCGGGAGGTGGTGGATGCTCCTTCACTGGACGTTTTTAAGCAAAGGCTGGATGACCATCTTTCAGCTACGCTCCTGCAGAGTGCAGGGGGTTGAACTAGATGACCTTCAAGGTCCCTTCCAACTCTAACATTCTATGATTCTATGATTCTAAGCTGCACTTCCCCTGAAGGACCAGGTTCGTCACTTGAGGCTGCTATGGATCCTGGCCTATGGTTGGAAGCTCAGGTCTCTTCCATGGCACATAGCACCTTTTGTCATCTCTGACTGGTTTGCCAGCTATAGCTGTTCCTCAAAGAGCATGATCTGGCCACTGTGATGTACACTATGATCACATCCAAGTTAGATTACTGTAATGCACTGTGCATGTGACTGCCTTTGGAAATGGTCTGGGAACTTCTATTGGTCCAAAATGCAGCTATTCTCTGGGGCTGGTTACCTATGCTAAAAGATCTGTCCTGATAAACCCATCTGTTTCCAGGCACTATTCAAAGCGCTGGTTCTTCCCTTTGTTTTTATATTGTTATGTTTTAATTGTAAGCCACCTTGAACAAGACTCTGAAGAGGCAGCATAGGAATATCGCAAATAAAATGAATAAATAACTTGTCCTCAAGCTTTTCATAGAATCACAGAATATTAGAGTTGGAAGGGACCTTGCAGGTCATCAAGTCCAACCCCCTGCACTCTGCAGGAGCATAGCCAAAAAATAGCCCAACATACCTACAACATACCCAAAAGATGGTCATCCAGCCTCCGCTTGAAAACATCCAAGGAAGGCGCATCCACCACCTCCCAAGGCAGACCGTTCCACTGCTCAACCACTCTGACAGTTAGGAAGTTTCTCCTGATATCTAGTGGTATCGATTCCCTCGTAATTTCCACCCATTAGATCTAGTCTTGCAATCTGGAGCAAAAGAGAATAGATCTGCTCCATCTTTTACACAACAGCCCTTCATATACTTGAAGACTGCAATCATGTCCCCTCTAAGTCTTCTCTTTCCCAGGCTAAACATACCCAACTCTTTCAGCCTTTCCTCATAAGAATTGGATTCAACCCTCTCGCCATCCTGGTTGCCCTCTTCTGGACATGCTCAAGCTTGTCAACGTCCTTCCTAAAGTGTGGTGCCCAAAACTGGACACAGTACTCCAGGTGAGGCCTGACCATAGCATCAATTAGTCCCTAACAAACCATTCAGGTCCTAGGAAATGACAAATATTGTGCACTGTTCCATGTGGTGTGGTGGCCTGGGATCTGGAAAGAATCAGGTTGCCAACTTCCAGGTCAGGGCTGGAGATCTCCCAGAATTACAACTGATCTCCAGCTTTATTTATTTATTTATAAAATTTATTCCACTTCTCCTGGAGAAAATGGCTGCTTTGGAAGGTAGACTGTATATGGCATTATACCCTACAAGGTCCCTGCCTTCCCTAAACTCCACTATCCCAGGCTCCACCTTCAGTTCTCCAGGCATATCCAAACCCAGTACTGCCTACCCATGGAAAGAATCATTCACGTCCCCAGGAAAGTTTTTTAGGTGACCCTGAGACAGTCTCTGTCACTCAGGCTAACCTGGGAAAGGGGAGAAGTAAGCCTCTTTGAGTTCCCCCTGGCGTGAAAAGCAGGGTATGGATATCTAAATACAGTAAAATAGTGTATATTATTACACATAATTTTTCAAGAAGTGAGAAAATCTAACACTTGAGAGTGCTATGAAAAATGGGAAGCAACAAACCAGTCTTCTCAGCAGTCATCCTTTTGAAAGCCTTTATCACTCTCCAACAGATTTATGATGTGAAGGAATAAAAGAATATAAAAGACCCCAAGAAATAATTTCCCTCAAGTGTTTCTCTGCCCAAGAATGAATATATATATATATATATATATATATATATATATATATATATATATATATATATATATATATATATATATTCCCCCATCTCCTTGCAATGCCATTAAATGGAACCAGTGAGTCAGCTAACCAGAAATTAACCTCCAGAGCAAAGCAGTTTTCCTGAAATGCTTCCTTCACACAGATTGCTTTTAGTTTAAGGCCATAATTGCCTTTTTTTTAAAAAAATAGAAATTATAAGAGGACCGTGACCTTGGAACCCAGCACAGACAAAGAGCTCATCATGCATTAAAGCAGGATTCAAAAGTCAAAGCGCAAAAGCTACACAGGTGTGCCCATGAGGAGCCATTAAAAGACATTAATGCCGTTAATCCCTGGACAGTGGTCCAATGACGCTGTTTTGGCACAGGCTGGTTTTGCCTGTGGCAAAAATCCTTCAAGGGATTTGGGTGGTCAAGAAAACTCACAGAGACAAGGTACCTTATTTATGTGGATGTGGCTTGATCAAAAACATCTCACAAAAACAAAGGCAGCAGTTTCTTTAATCCCTTTGGCCGCCGGGGTCCACCTGTAATGGTGGCACCTGCTAGTCCGTGGGTGTGTACAAGAACCCTTACTAGTGCTGCCTCTTTGTTTTCTATACCCTCCTCAGCCTATTAGGTGCAGCTTCCCTGGTCTTATGAATCTTAGTGACACCTGGCAATATGGTTGCCAGCCTCCAGGTGGTGGCTGGAGATCTCCCACTATTACAACAGCGATCAGTTCCCCTGGAGCAGATGGCCACTTTGTAAATTGGACTCTATGGCGTTATGCCCCAAACCCTGCCCTCCTCCAGCTCCACCACCAAAGTCTCCAGGTATTTCCCAACCTGGAGCTGGCAACCCTACCTGGCAATCTCCCGGGTCATGCCGGGTTGGGCCAGTGTCTGCATCTGAGCCCGTAACCTTTCATTGGGAAGGCCGAATGACTAAAAGGAGAAGGTAATCCTGTTGTTACTTATACAGAACTTAGTTCCCAATACCCTGGAAGCCAAAATAAGGATCACCTGACTATACTATTCCTAATCTACCTGAGAGGTTCTTCTGTATTGGCACTACAGATGCTAAGGCGAAAACCAAAGTGATAGACCCATTCATACTCATCAGCAAGGAAAGAGCTGGGGCTCAACAGGTTTGATCCCCAGAGTCTCTGTCTAAAGGATCTCAAGTAGTAGGTGTTGGGGAAAGACCTCTCTTTGTCAGAGAGCCATTAGCACTCAGAATAGGTAACTCTGAGCTAGATGGGCTGACAGAACAGGGTAGCTTCAGATGTTGACATGGACCAAAACAAGCAATAGAGAAGTATCCCTTCTAGATCTCTTTTCTCCATCTCTTTTGCCCTTCTGCAATCGAGTTTGTCTCAGATCCATACAATACGCAAAGGACAGGATGGGAATCAGCCCTGATATGTCCTAAGGTTGCCAGGTCTGGGTTGGAAAATACCTGGAGACTTTGGGGGTGGATCCAGGAGAGGTTTGGGGAGGGGAGGGGCCTCAGCATGGTCCAGTGCCATAGAGTCCACACTTCAAAGCAGCCATTTTCTCCAGGGGAGCTGATCTCTGTCAGCTGGAGATCAGTTGTAAAAGTGGGAGATCTCCAGGCCCCACCTGGAGACTGGCAACCCTACGTGCCCAAGCTATGCAAATCCCTCTTTGCTGTCCTGCAGGAGGAAGAAGGGGTGGTCCTTAGAGTTCTCATTTTATCCATATGAGTCATGGGGGTTTCCCATTCTTCTGCTGCCACCTACAGGAAGCTGGCCACCTGTCGCCATTCCCCTGTCCTTCCTCCACTACCTCCCCCTCCGCCATGCAGCTAAAGCTCCGAAAACCTTCCAGCAGCACTGATCTCCAATTGCACACGTAACATTAATTAGGGTCATGACCCACCATGGCCGAAGAACCCTCACAAATCAGAACAGCAGTTCAAGACAGACTAAAACCACCCCTTTATTTCTACAAAGTATCGGCAGCACCGTTCCCGAATTATTTCTGCTGTGGACTTCATTTTCTGGCTGTGGCCAGCGGTGTGCAGATCTCTTGTTTTCCAAAATGATCTCATAAAAGTGGGTGGAGAGGCAAATTAAATTTCATCTCAAGAGCAGCCTTCGGGCACGGCTGTCCTCAGTCCCCTCCATTCTAGTCTCTGAAAGTTGTGTCTTTTGTGAGTTCACTTCCAACAGTGAAAGCCAGGCCAGGAAGAAGCTCAACGAATTAGCTGAATTTAAGAAACAGATTCTTCTGAAATGTGGAAACGAACTCAGGGGAAATGAATGATACCGAAAGGTATGAGAAGACAACACTAGACCACACAAGGCTGAACTAGGCCTCTGCAAGAGACACCCACATGTATGTATACACTGCACGTATCCAGCTATTCATATTTACAGGCCCCATTAGATGCAATTCTGGGAATCCCATGAATTCCCAGAACATTTTTCCCTTCACCCAGCAAGCAGTCAGAGGATCCAGCTCAAACCATGAGCACAGTGCAAAGGAAGGGGTATTTCAGACTTCCCCCACCACTACACGGTTGCCAACCTCCAGGTAGGCCTGGAGATCTCCCAGTATTACAACTGCTGTCCAAACGGCACAAATCAGTCCCATCCCCAAAGAAATGGAAACTTTGCCAGGTGGATTCTAGGGTATTATAACTGCTGATCTCCCTCCACTCCCTAAATGCCACCCTCCCCAGCCTCCACCCCCTCAACATCTCCAGGCATTTTTCAACCCAGAGTTGGCAGCCCTACTTTCATGGCTGAAATAGGGTTGCCAGAAACCAGCAGGGGTGAGACTTACCTTAACAGCATCCCGCAACACCACTTCTGGTTGCACTGCTGGAAGTGACTTCAAGGGATGCCCTTCCAACCCCCCCCCCCCCAGTTTTCCTCTGCTGCCCCATTGAGTGTTGGTAGGGTACAGGGGATCACCAGCAGGGATTTCCCTACCAACATCAAGCAAACGGCAGTCTTTGGTATAGTGGTTAGGAGCACGGACTGTAATCTGGGAGAACCGGGTTTGATTCCCCACTTTGTTCAGGGTGGTGAAAACCAGGGAGGATTGTGAGGCACTCCAAAGGGATCTGTTGAGGATGGGTGAGTGGGCGTCAACGTGGCAAATGGGGTTCAATGTGGCCAAGTGCAAAGTGATGCACATTGGAGCCAAAAATCCTAAATATAAATACACATTGATGGGGTCTGATCTGGCAGAGACTGACCAAGAGAGAGATCTTGGAGTCGTAGTGGATAACTCGCTGAAAATGTCTACACAATGTGTAGCTGCAATAAAGAAGGCCAACGCTATGCTGGGGATTATTAGGAAGGGAATTGATAACAAATCAGCCAGTATCATCATGCCCCTGTATAAATCATTGGTGCGACCTCATTTGGAATACTGTGTACAGTTCTGGTCACCACATCTCAAAAAGGATATTATAGCATTGGAAAAAGTGCAGAGAAGGGCAACTAGAATGATAAAAGGGTTGGAACACCTTCCCTATGAAGAAAGGTTAAAATGCTTGGGGCTCTTTAGCTTGGAGAAACGACGGCTGAGGGGTGACATGATCGAGGTTTATAAGATTATGAATGGGATTGAGCAGGTTGAGAAAGAAGTACTTTTCTCCCTTTCTCACAATACAAGAACTCGTGGGCACTCTATGAAATTGCTGAGCAGTCGGGTTAAAACAGATAAAAGGAAATACTTCTTCACCCAAAGAGTGATTAACATATGGAATTCACTGCCACAGGAGGTCGTGGCAGCTGCAAGCATGGACAGTTTCAAGAGGAAATTAGATAAACATATGGAGCAGAAGTCCACCAGTGGCTATTAGCCACAGGGTATGGATGGGAACTCTCAGTCTGGGGCAGGTGATGCACTCTATTCTTGGTGCTGGAGGGGGCAGCAGTGGGAGGGCTTCTGGTGCCCTGGCCCCACTGCTGGACCTCCGGATGGCACCTGGTATATTTTGGCCGCTGTGTGACAGAGTGTTGGACTAGATGGGCCATTGGCCTGATTCAACATTGGCTTCTCTTATGTTCTTATGTTCTTATGTTCTCCACGTGCAGCTGCTGGGTCAGTCATAAATTCTTTCAGAAATGTTCTCTCGAGGGTAGTTCTGGAAAGAGCTCTCTCAGCCCCACCTACCTCACAGGGTGTGGGTTGTGGGGAGGGGAAGGGAAAGAAGATCATAAGCCACTCTGAGATTCCTTTGGGTAGTGAAGGGCGGGGTATAAATCCAATCTCCTTCTCCTCCTCCTCCTCCTCCTCTTCTTCCCTGTGAAGCTGCTATTTGCTCCACTGGTGAAATACTCAGACCCAGGGCCGGCTCGCTCACTAGGCGAACTAGGCGTTCTCCTAGAGCGCACCAGCCCTTAGGGGCGCCAAAAGCCCCCTGCCCCCACCAAAAGCCCTGCTGAAAACCCCCACCCCTTCCCTGGCTTGCCAGCACGCCCTGCAGCTGCAGAGCACCCAGCAAGCTGGTGCTCAGATGGAAGGGAAGGGGGTTTAAACCTCCTTCCCTTCCTTGGCCCTTGCCAAGGAAAGAGCGTGGGGGGGTGCTAGAAGGTGTCCTTGCCTAGTGTGCAAAAACACCTCGGGCTGGCCCTGCTCAGACCCCATCAGTGGGGCAAACAGTAGTGTTGCAAGACCATCGACAGAGTGTGGAGGTCTAAACCTTCCAGCTCTTCACACTGCAGATTCAATCCAGACTAAGCAGACAAAGGGGGAGGGACACTGGAAGCTCCTAAAATCATGTCAGAATATTCCTGTTGCAGAAGTGAGATTGTATGTATTTTTAGGAACAATGGAGCACAAAGGTAAGGGGGTTTAAACTCTGGCTCTTCCTCCTCACCTACCTGTGCTTCATTGTTTACAACCTTTTGCTTCTCCCTGGTATGAATGTGAAGCTGGTAGAAAAAGAGACCCGCACTTGAACCGCAGATGTCGGTACCTGGCAACCAACAGGCCCTGTTGAGTGGACCTTAATTGGGGTGTGCATTGAGAAGTATCATTTAGGGAAGGGCAGATGGTAGATAACAACAGGCTTACAAAACATCTGCAAGCCCACCCCAGTAAATTACCACTCAGTTTAGGGTTGCCCCCCCCAAAAAAAAAAAACCTTCTGGAATTACAGTGGATCTCCAGACTACATAAAGCACTTATTTTATTATTATTTCTTTAAAATGCTTATTCCACTTCTCCTGGATAAAAATGCCTTGGAAGGTGGACTGCATGGCATTATATCCCGCCGAGTTCCCTCCCCACTCTAAATCCCACGGTCCCAGGCTCCGCCCTCAAATCTCCAGGATTTCCAGGCCCAGAGTTGGCAGCCCTGTTTGACAAGTGATTACATGTATTTACCAAGGAAGACTGCAAAGCCACTGATCTGCGCCAGCAGCCTCGGAGATTTCCAAATATAATGGCCGGGGTATTTCCGATTCTCCCGTCTGTGACCAATAGTGCAATCCTAAGTAGAGTGACATGCTTCTAAGCCCATGGGAACCAATTCCTTACAAGGGTGTAACTCTTGTAATATTTGTAGTGCTGATATGACAAAGATTTTTTTTAAGCAAAATTGCCAGTATGTCGTTGTTGGCTGGCAGTCTTGATGTTCTCAGTGAGGATTCAGTTGGCTTACTTCTGGTAGGAGTCATTCAGGTTACGTGTCATGAATGGAATGAATTCATCTTCCTAAGGAAGTTGAACAATGAGTTCGATGAACAATGAGCTCTAGGAAGAATGATGTCAATTCAAGACTGGAACCTCTGCATGCTTAGAGCTTAGGTGACATCCTAGCTTCAGGTCACAAGGTGGACGTTGCTGTCGTGATCTTAAGGAACAAAGATCTGGGTGGAACCAGACATTCTGAGTAGCCAGACTTTATCTTTTGTAGACTACAGCTGTCGGGGCTGCAGTTTCCAGGGGTGAATCCGTTAGTGGGAGAGGGGCACAGAGGGACTTCTTATCTATTCTCCCCCATGCTATATTCCCTATCACCCCCTACAAGCTGCTCTTATCCGTGCTTTGTGCATAATCAAGAGAGTTCAAACAAACTACATCTGCCCGGGGGTCATATCACAGTTCACAGCACGCACCGTTTAAATCCCTAGCATAGCTTTGCTCTCAGGACTGCATGCTGCTCACATGAAGGCAAACACATTCACTGCCCCGGGCAGCTGTGGCCAGCCCTGGCTTCTTGAAACATATTCCTGTTATCTTCCATGGGGCAGAAATCATTGTTTCTTGTGCTCATCCCTTCTGGACTGAGGACTAAAGAGAAGTTCAAGACTGGACCTCTAGCATCACAGAGCTGCAACAAAATCAATAGATCTGTAAGAACTAGTGAAACAGAAGTTGCCCTGCCCTGGATAGCCCAGAGTAGCCCGATCTCATCAGATCTCGGAAGCTAAGTCAGATCAGCCATGGTCAGTATTTGGATGGGAGACCACCAAGGAAGTCCACGGTTGCTACTCAGAGGCAGGCAACAGCAAACCGTCTTTGAACATCTCTTGCCTTGAAACCCTACCAGATTACTGTAAATCTTGATGGCAAAAAGAAACCACTCAGAAGTCAAGCGGCTCTTTCAAGACTAGGGTATCCAGGTCCCCCCCGACTGCCAGCTGGAGGTGGGGGGATAGGGTTGGCCGCTCCAGAATGGGGAATTCCTGGAGATTTGGGGGTGGAGCCTGGGGAGGACAGAGACAATGCCAGAGAGTCCACCCTCCAAAGCATCAATTTTCTCCAAGAGAACTCATCCCTGTAGTATGGAAAAGAGCTGTAATTCCAAGGGATCACCAAGTCCCACCTGGAGGCTGACATCCCTATGTAAGACTTAACAAAATTTATTCCAGCATAAGTTTTGGGGAGTCAGAGCTCATTTCGTCAGGTGGAATGTAGAGCCACAGGGCATTTTGTGGAAGACCTAAACCCTCTTGCTGCTAGCATCCCAGGCATACAAGCCCCGGTTTGTAAAAACTATATGTAATATATAAGCAAGACCCAAGAAAGGAAATAGTCAAAGCAGAAGAACTTGGAGTTCAGCAAGATACGAGGATGGAGATCCTTGGGTATTGCTGCTTGCGTCCTAATGGTGGGATATTTTTTAACAAAACAGTATGCCAGTAAGGGGCTGAAACCTTACCTTCTGCCCAGTCTTACTTCTTTGTGCTCTAGTGGTTTCTGTGGACTTCTTCCCGCCCAGCTGTGACACCACCAGACTAGAGGGGAAAGGGTTCAAGAAATGGAACCTAGCTAAGTGAGGAACAGGCAGGCTTTGGCTCTCTTTGCCCTCCTAGGGTCTGTGGCTTGGGGACAGAACATCTGCTTTGTGTGCCACAGGTGCCTCAGAACACATGCTGCTGCCTTCTACTGAGTCCAGCCATTGGTCTGTCAAGGTTAGTATCGCCTACTCTGACTGGCAGCATCTCTCCGGGGTCTTAGGCAGAGGTCTCTTTGCGTCACCTACAACCTGATTTTTTAAATTGGAGATTGTGTCCAGGCATCTCTTGAATTCCTTTTTCTTCCAAGCTGTTAATTTCTGGTATCACAGCTGGGCAGGAAGAAGTCTGTGGTTCCCAGCCTCACTATTACAGAAGCAGACTGGCCGCAATGCCAAAAGAACTTTCCATCACATTCTTATTCTTTCCTTCCTCCTGGAGGCTTCCATTTTATCCTCACAATTACTCTGTGAGGTAAATTAAGCTGAGAGAGAGAAAGTGACTGTCTCATGGCGGAATGGGAATTTGAGCCAGGATCTCCCCATTTGTGGTCTCTGACCCTACCCCCATACACCGCAATTTAAAAAAAAAATAGATCTGGCCTGCAGATGGTTTTCTTACTTATTTATTTATTTATATTTATTTATAATTAGATCTGTATCCCGCCCTCCCTGCCATTTGGCAGCCTCAGGGCAGCTAACAGTATATATAAATTCACATGAAAACACCAGTATTAGAACAAAATCACATTTGAATGATAAGAATATACAATGCAGAACTATACTAAACGATGGCGATCTTCTATTATCATTTCCCAGTTTCCAGTTACACAGATAGTTCACTAATTGCAGCATAAATCAATTACAACAGATAAATACAGTTACAACAATAATTCACTAAATACAGCATAAACCAGCCCTACCCAACCTGACCTCCCTTCTTGCTACTCCCTCCCCCCGCAAGATTAAACTACTCTGTTCTAATTGACTAATAATAAAGGGTGGAAGACAAACCCAGCTAGCTATTTATAGCTAACTACTGTAACCTAACCGTAGTTTGTAATACCAACATTACTGCTGCTGTAACCTAATCCTAATCCTAACTATGGTCGAATCTGCATTTGCATTTTTAAATCAGCTGCATGCTGCTGTGATGCCGTCTTTCTCTATGCTTGTTTGAATGTTGTTTGGAGGGCCGAATCTGCATTTGTTTTTCCCACCAGTGTCCCAGCCTTTTGACTCCATCTTCAAAAAAGCCAGGGCTATTTTTGGGCAGGAAGGGACAGGAAGGGAGTTCCAGCTGGCTCCTGAATTGGCCACACCCAGCAGGAACTCATTAGCATAATAGGCCACACCCAACAGCAGAAACTCATTAGGACTGGTTACATTAGGGGTGTGTGGCCTAACATGCAAAGGAGTTCCTGCTATAAAAAAGCCCTGAGTTTTGACTACAAACAAGGTAAATAGAATAAGAAGCAAAAGGTGGGTGTGGCTGGATGACCACACTTTTGGTAACATGAGGGTGTGGCCTAATATGCTAATGAGCTGTGCTGTCAGGGGGTGTGGCCTAATATGCTAAATATTTTCTGCTGTTGGGTGTGGCCTATTATGCTAATTAGTTCCTGCTGGGCTTTTTCTACAAAAAAAGCCCTGAAAAAAAGCTGTCCACATTTGGTGTCGTTTTCACATCTCAACAGTGCTAGCATACTTTCGCACGTCCACATATGTTTATCGTCCTTTTGGGGCGGCTCCATTGACATTGCACCTCCGCACTGCTTTAAAGGAATCTTCTCCAAACAACATTTAAACAAGCATAGAGAAAGACGGCTTCACAGCAGCATGCAACTGATTTAAAAATGCAAATGCAGATTCAACCTAGAAGATTCTTTTAAAGCAGCGCAGAGGTGCAATGACAGTGGAGCCACCCCAAAAGGATGATAAACATATGTGGATGTGCGAAACTATGCTAGCACTGTTGAGGTGTGGAAACGACACCGAATGTGGACAGCTTTTTTGAAGATGGAGTCAAAATCACTGGTGGGAAGGACAATTGCAGATTCAACCTATAATTCCAGCAAGTGCACTAAGGAGCCGCTGCCCTATTTTAACTGGAAAATCAATCCCCTTCCTGCCCTGCCCTAGCACAAACACAGGATGGCAGATTCAGGAGGGGAAGGCCAAAGGCCTCGCACACTTCTACTCACACTTCTCCTCCCACCTTTCTGTTCTAAACTCAGCTGACCAAGCCACACCTTTTCCGGAAGTGGCAAAAGCTTCTCAGGTTTCCACCCAGAACCTGCAGCCACCTCTCTCACTCTTTCTCTCTCAGGGTTGCCATTCGCCAGGTCCGGGCGGGGAATCCCCCAGTTTGGGGGGCTTCTTCCTGTTGCCGGCCAGCTGGCCAGTGGGGGAAACACCACCCACAAACAGAAACATCTCCATGCGATGTCCCTAATGTGATGATATCATGCAGAAGTGACATCATCACGTCAGGGACGTCACACAATGACGCTCTGGTTTTGAGGCAAAACTCTGTGGTTTGACCCCAATTTTACCATAAAGTTTTGCCCCAAAACCAGAGTGTCACCTCCAATGTTGTCGACATGATGACAACACTTCCAGGTGATGTCACTGCATCGGGGACATCCCTGCCCACTCCCGGAATGCCTCCCAGTTCCCCCTGCCGGCAAGACAAAGGAACCTGGCTACTTTATTCTCCCTGCCTGAACCAAAATGTGAGGGAAAGTGACAATGAGAAGGACCAATTTCCTCTTCATCTTTCCCCCCCAGTCGTCTTTGGAATTGTCAATATGCTATCCCAGCAGAAGTACTGCAACTCTGGTTAGCCAGGATTACTTGGTTCTGCAGGTGCAATTTGACTGTGCTGGATAAGATTCAAAAACTGACAAGCAGTGACAGGATTTGATGCAAGTGAGAGTGAATAAGTCACATGGGCAGCAAGCCAGTAGATGATAGGAGCCCGGTTTTTAAAAGCTGGGAAAATAATAGACACACAGTGGTCTCTAAACTACTGCAATGTTTCAGTGTAATGCATTTAAAAGTTCCGTTTTATACATCCTAGACTTACCTTGAACGATCTACCAACTAGAACTCTCAGCTCTCACTTAGGTCTAAGCCTGGCAGTCATCGACTCTTTTTTTCTTTTTCTGCTGTGCTCTGTAGGCAAATTCCTGTATATATTGGCCTGAATCCTAAATATGTTTTCCGCTGTCAGAAGACTCTCTTCCGCAAGAGGAAAAGGGGGGATGATTTCCCACCAATTTCCTGCTTTGTTCTCCATAGTGCCTCTGAGGGTCTACTGACACCCTCTCCCCAGGGCATGATTTCCAAGGGCAGGCTGCAATGGGGGGCAGGCAGAATGGAAAGTTTATTTTGTCAGAAATTTGAAATCCGGGGTATACTTTTTACAAAAATACATACATAGTGTGTATTTAGTTTTGAGAGAGAGGTTTACAGTAATAGCTACAGAACATTTCCCTTGCTAGGTGGGGAAGCCACAAGTCCTAGTTTGAGATTCAGTTTGGTGTAGTGGTTAGGACTCTAATCTGGGAGAACCAGGTTTGAGTCCCCACTCCTCTACTGCAGCTGCTGATGTGACCTTGGGTCAGTCATGGCTCTCTCAGAGCTGTTCTCTCAGGAGCAGTTCTCTCAGAGCTCTCTCAGCCCTACCTACCTCACAGGGCGTCTGTTGTGGGGAGGGGAAGGGATGGAGATTGTAAACTATTCTGAGACTCCGTCGCGTAGTGAAGGGCGGGATATAACTCCAATCTCCTCCTCATCTTCTTCTAGTGGAACTGCAAAGAAACTAGTGAAAAAATCAGTCATTTCTTCGTAGACCTCCAACTTCTAAAACTCCACCCCCCACCCTGCCAAGGCACCTCTGTATTGTACTGTCTGTAGAGCTTTATGCTTGCTAAAAATGGAGCAGTTCCGAAAATGATCACTTGCCTCCTTTAGGCACATCCTGCCATACTAGCAGTTGTTGCAGCTCAGGGGGCTTTTTTCCTGGATGCTTTATGCATGAGAAGAATGGTGTTGATCTCATTTATTGGTATACCTATATCTGTGTGTATCTATATATATCTATATATATGTATCAATCATTATACCCCACTTTTCTCCCCATTGGGGGCCCAAAGTGGCTTACAATATCATTCTTCCCTCCTCCATTTTATCCTGTCAGCCACCATCTTGTGAGGGAGGTTAAGCTAAGAGAAAGACTGACCAAAGGTCACCCAGCGAGCTTCCATGTCAGAATGGGGAATCGAACCTGAGCCTCCCAGATCCTAGCCCAGCACTGTAATCAGTACACCATGATGGCTCTTGAGATAATGAGCCAAGGGAATGCTGGGAATGCAGAGTCAAGATGACAGTGTCCACAGCATGACCACTTCAGCCTGCTGCACCAGAAATGTTCTTATTCTAACATGGGGGGGGGGTTATGACTGCAAGACGGGGCCATTTGGGCCTCACAGCCTGCCCCTGGTCATAGTGCTGGGGAGGAACAACTCTTCTCTCCACCATGCCATTCCCTGATTAAAAATGCCCCCCGAGGCTGCTTCAGAGGGCAGAAAGACAAGCATTCATGTGGTGCCAAACTTTCCCACCTACCAGGACCAAAGAAAGCGAGAGTATTTTTTATCAGATAAACAGCAAAGAGTTAACACCTCCCCAGCCCAAAAGCTAAAGTGGGCCGTCAAATCTCAGCCACCTTACGGAGACCTCATCCTGGAACTTTCAAGGCAGGACATGAGTAGAGGTGGTTTGCCATTGCCTTCCTCTACAAAGCAACCCTCGATGGTCTCCCATCCAAGTGCTGACCAGGGCCAAACCTTCTTAACTTCCGAGATCTGACGAGATTGGGCTTGCCTGGGTTATTTACGTTGCCCCCTTGACCTTAGCCCATATTAAGGCCCTCCCTCCCATCCACAGCTTTTTTTTTTTTTTGCTGTTATGTTACACATTTATTTTTTGCTGTTACGTTAACATTTATGCTGTTACGTTACGCTTTTTTTTTGCTGTTACGTTACCCATTTATGTTATGTTACACAGTCAAAACCTTTATTGGCATAGATTTTTTTTTAAAAAAAGAGCATCATAAAAAATGGAATCTACAAAGACAATCATCCCACCAGAGCTTTAACCTTATATTCTCTAACCCTCATGGCAATAGAGAGAAACCTTACCACTGCAAAGAAAATATGCGGGTGGAGATCTGATAGAAGGAAAGATACTTGTCTCTCTTCTGAGCAACTGTACCTATTGATCAAAAGCAGGCTGATTAGGACATCCCATATTTTTTTGTAAAATTCACAGCTAAGCAAGATGTGGGTAATCGATTCTGTTTTCCTGGTACTACATAAAACAGGTCCTTTCAGGGTATTACGGATCCAGTCACAGACCCCCCAACTTCATATGGTCCCTAAAGCCAGAGTACTGCACAGTTTCCTTAGTCAAGGGTTTAGGAACAAGAAACAGCTGAGAAGGTTCTGTCAATTTAATCTTTCCAAAGTAGTTTTCACCAGAGGGACGCTCGCAAAGAAAAATATTGCTTCAATTTCTCTTGCACACGCAAGTCGGGTTTGGTTTCTTCCACAAATAAGGTTTTATTTATTTCTTTTAAGCTTTGCAATGAAGCTCTGTCTTTATAGCATAACTGTATTGTGCACTCAGCCATTGGTGCCTCGGGACAAAAGAAGTAATACATTCTACCTTATGGTGCCTAATGTTCATCTTTATTACTGCTTTCTGCTTAATATCATGAGGCTTCACTTATCGAAGTTACAGATCTAAGCTATAAGACCAAGCTAAAATACAAAAACCCAGCCTTTCAGGCAATTTGCGGGGTTTATGTGGATCGCATTGAACTGCTAAGCAACAACATCGGAAATCTCCAGTATCTTTGCTGAAATGCAGCAATATGGGTTTTGAGAGGGTTAAGCTGATTATTTGAAGCATGGTTATGAATGCAAGATAGTTTTCATTTCCTGGCATCAAGGGAGGTAATTTAGGAAGGGGCTGGCACATGGGCATGCCATATGAACCACCAGGGCTATTTTGGGGCAGGAACACACAGGAACGGAGTTCCGGCTGGCTCCTGAGTTGGCCACACCCAGCAGAAATTCATTAACATAATAGGCCACACCCAACAGCAGAAACTCATTAGGATTGGCTACACTAGCGGTGTGTGGCCTAACATGCAAAGGAGTTCCTGCTACCAAAAAAGCCCTGGGTTTTGACAACAAGCAAGGTAAACAGAATAAGAAGCAAAAGGGTGGGTGTAGCTGGATGACCACATTTCTGGTAACATGGGGCTGTGGCCTAATATGCTAACAAGTCTCTGCTGTTGGGTGTGGCCTGTTATGCTAATGAGTTCCTGCTGGGCTTTTTCTACAAAAAGAGCCCTGTGAACCACAATGTGCCATGTTCTTGGTTGCCTTATCCTGAATCGAGACCATTAGTCCATTAAGGCCAGTGTTGTCTATTCAGACTGGCAGTGGCTGTCCAGAGTTTCAGGCTGAGGTCATTCACATCACCTTCTAGCTGATCTCTTTAATTGGATGTGCCAGGGATTGGATCTGGGACCTTCTACATGCCAAGTAGATTCTCTAGCACTGAGCCACAACCCCTCCCTGGGGTTCATGTTACCCTTTCAGAAGCTCAGCAAGGTGAGCCTTGGCTAGCATTTGGAAGGGAGACCTCCAAGGAATACCAAGGTTGTGACACAGAGGCAGGCGATGGCAAACCACCTCTGAAATATCTCTTTGCCTTAAAAACAAATCTAGCTCCCCACCTGGTGGTACATAATACTGAAGAGCTAGAACTTCTAGCCGCCAGACAATCTTAATTATGTTGCCAACAGTCTTACTCTTCCACTTAAAAGCTCTTCATCCCAGATACTTTCATAGCCTTTAAAGAGAGCTCAGCCGACTAATGGTCTTTACCCATACCATGCCGATTAACATTTTCTTCCCCAATAAATGGCTTGGACCAATGAAGCTGCCTTACACCAAGTACCGCTATTAGCAAGATTAGTATTATTTGCTCAGATCAGCAGTGGAACAAGGGAAATCTTCCCTGACATAATGACCCACAATCCTGCAACTGGAATGCCAGGGACTGAACCTTCTGTAAGCAAGGCCGGTGCTCTGCCACTAAGGGATGGGTCGTCTCCAAGAATGGTGCAACTCAGGAGGTTGGGTATACCGAAAGGTTTGACAAGCCATTTAGAATGATGGCTATTCAAGCATCACATAGTTGACCACCAAGGAAACACTGCAAGGCATAGTCTCTCTATGTTGTCGAAGGCTTTCACAGGCAGAGTTCATTAGTTGTTGTAGATTTTCCGGGCTGTATGGCCGTGGTCTTGGCATTATAGGACCTGATGTTTCGCCAGCAGCTGTGACTGGCATCCTCAGAGGTATAACACAGAAAGATGGAGTACTCTCCATGTCAAGGTGAGAAGAAAAATGGTAGGCTAGGTAATTTATATCTACTCAGGAAGGTGGGGTAGGGCTGTCATTATCTTGTAGGAGTTCCCCAGGCTGTGACATGCTAATGGAGGAGCTTTCCTGAGGAGGTTCTTTTGCATATGGATTGGCTTTTGAAATTCTAATCTCATCTGTAGTGCTATTGTAAGATGTAGAGCCTTTTGTCTTTTTCAGAATAGGAAACCATGCCCTATTTATTTTTAAACTCTCTGCTTTCCTGCTGAAATTGTGTTTATGTTTATGAATTTCAATGTCTTCCCTGTGTAATCTGGCATGGTAATTGGATGTGTTGTCCAGCCTTTCAGTGTCTTGGAATAAGATAGTCTCTCTCTTTAGCTGGTATAGATAATACAGATCCTGCTGTCCAACCCTTAGATAAGCCATGAGAACCTTCTGTCTGCCATCCCTATAGAGGGTATTTGTCCACAAGCTTTTACAGGGAGATTACGGCCCTACTTCAACAAGATGCTGGGAGATCCAGGACTGGCTCACTGGAAACAAAGGCCGGCAAAGAAAGGGGGTCTGTTTTAACCCATCTCACCTGCTCTGGAGCCCAGAATCTGGTAGCATTTTCCATCCACAATCCATTGAGAAGATCCAATCATGGAAGTCCCATTTTTGCAGGATGAAGCAAAAATGCCACCCTCCGGCATAAATGTTGGTGTCAGGTTTAAGGGGTCCTAGAAATTAAGTAAACTAAGAACAAATTAGTGTTACTTGGTTGAACCAGACCACTCAAGTTAACTCAGTGTGATGCTGCATGTTATGATGTCCTCGTATCCGTCACAAGAACTTCGTATTAGATGTTTAAGGAGAATTTTGTGCCTTCCAAATGCTCACTAGCCTTTTTGTCTGCCTGCCCATATGCTGTTTTCATGTTATCAAACCATGCCATGGACTCACTATTGATTCTCTTGCAAAATCAAAATCATGTTCCTTACATGGCTGCAGGTATTTTTCTCAATGGAAAGACCACAGCCAGTCCATGGTGTGGTTTGAGGATTTGGAAACAGCATACACATGCTTCACACAACATCCTCATGGTGGACACATGAGCTTGGTAACATGTACAGACCGGCTCAGCTGATGAGCAGGTTATGTTTGGAAATTTTGTCACATAAATGCATGATTAACTTACAGAACTCACTGTCACAAAAGATCAAGCTGGAGCCAACCCTTCCAGCCTTCTAAGCGAGGAACATCCCCCAGGAAAAAGACCAGCAAAAGAGAATCATCCCAATTGCGATTGCCTTAGTTTTTAACAGGACTTTTTTTGTTGAAAAAGCCCAGCAGGAACTCATTGGCATAATAGGCCACACCCAACAGCAGAAACTCATTAGCATATCAGGCCGCACCCCCCAAAAAAAAGTCCACCAGGCAAAAATTACAATATTCAAGAAATCTTGGTGCAGTTGGTTTGAAAGCTGAACAAACTCAACTGGGCGCATCTGTGTATTCCACTGAAAGGAACTGTTAATAGAGAAAGCAGCTGAAACTACTGTTTTGAAGCGAGCCAAGAGACAAGCTTGCGTTATCTGGTGACACAAAGTCTGCTCCAAAAGCCAGAGGAAATGAAATCACGTGCATTGGGGAACATGAGAAGAAAGAAGGATCTATAAAATTAAACTGTAGCACATGGTTGGAACACAGATATACCGTGGATGTGTGTTCTTTCTGGCATATGGGTGGTAACTCTTAATGAGGTCTTTAGTAGGAATCTGTCGAGCAAGAATCTCCAAGTCACGCACACCCATATACACATGGGTATAAGTAGAAAACAATCCTCCCTTGCAAATGATGTTAACCCGGTCCTATAGCCCATCCACTGCCCTTTAATTTTGTCCACTTAGCACTGCGTTTTTACAACGATGGGATCCAATAAGTAGAATTACCTCTTGTCAACAGCAAGCAATGTAAGTTGTTTCTTTGACCTCTTACTCTCCCCAGTCTTCTTTTTGTGTTGCAGGGAACACAGGGGGTATTTGCATTGCAAAAACCTGTCAGTCCTCAAAGAAAATTGGGTCTCAGGCTAGCTAGTTAATATTGCAGAATTTTTAAAACATTATTTCAAGACCTTTTTTTTGCATAGGACAGCAATTCACAGAGTGCTGCTTCAAGAAAAAGGACTTGGGGTAGGGGAGATGAATTTCTTTTCAGACTTTTGCACATTCCAGGAATGGGGATGTGCAGCCCGAGGCCGTGGGCAGACACACCTTTAGATCTGACTCAGCTGCACATGCCTGATGGATCTTAAGGGCACAATCAGACAACACCATCTGGGAAAGATCTCACGCCCGTCAGCATCCCATGCTGCCCCGCCATGGAAGCGGAGTTAAAAGATAGTCCAGTCCTAATGCTTGCCGATAGGCTATCGATGGACTTTCCCCTGTCTGATCACTCAAGCACGCACTCAAGCTGTCGGGATGGTCTGCCCATTCCATCCCGACTCGGTGCTGTTTTTTTCCCCTTGCTTAGCAGTATGCACATAACCACTTACTCCATGGGGAACTCTCAGTGTGGAGGTGCGATTCTTCATCTATGCGCATGGAAAACAAAAGGCAAAATAAACCCCACTTGGCTGAATGTGCCATCTGATCAGGCAGTGATGTGTGGATGTGTGATCATGCAACGCCATGTCAATTTCAACCAGGGGAAATAGGCTCACTTCCTCTCCACACCAAATGGCATGTCTGACCATTGCCCAAGATTACTATATTGAGATCTGATGTAAATAACACCCATTCTTCAATATCATAAATGCTCAAATCCGAACAGAATTATTTTCAACATTGGTGGACAGATGAAAACTTTCCAATTGGACCAGTATTCTGGCATCTTCCTGTCTGGCTTTGGTCTCTCAGACAATGAGAAGGGAAAAGGGTGATTCAGCAGGTATTTAATAACATCTGTAACAACAGTAGTACACAGCATTTATATTACTCATGCCAAGAATTCAGCACACATTTTAATAGTCCATACAAGAGTCTTAAAATAGGTAGGCTAACATTAGACTCTACAGAGCCGTGTTAGTCTGAAGCAGCAAAACAAAGTTTGAGTCCAGAGGCACCCAGCACATTTCATTTGTAGGAAGTTGTAGTTATTTCTCTGGGGAAGACTATAGTTTTGTAGACAAACACATGGCCCTCAATTTGTGTCAGGATGCCTTCTCATGTTCTTGACCAGCACATGAAGCAACTTATGTACAAAAGCTCGCAATGCCCAGCCATTTCATGTTTTCCCCTGGGTCCTAGGCGCAGAACACTGAGCACGAGATTTCTGCAATTAATGTCAATAAATCAAAAGTAGATTTGCAGCTTATAGATACACACCTGACCAGCATACTCAAGATTGCTACAGCACAGACATTTTAATGCAGTAATTCAGAGCAAGAGGTATCAGTTATCAGAGACTGTTAAACAGACAAACTATTGCAAGAGTGCTAGTGTTTTAAGCATGTTTTATTTAAAGTTTTAAAAATCTTTAATCGTGTTTGTCTGTGTCCTTTATAAAGTTTATATCTCCATTCCCTGGCATTACATTTTATGACGCAAATGGCCTGGCCCAGCAAGGTCTCATTTACGTCAGATCCAGCCCTCGTAACAAATGAGTTTGACACCCCGGTTCCACATCCCAAGCAGATGCTCTACCACTGAGGTACAGCCCCCTCCTTGCAGACAATGCACATGCTTAGAGCTGAATTATAGGGCAAGAGCCATGGCTTGGTGGCAGGAGTATGCTTTGCGGGCAGAAGGTCGTCCCAAATCAAGTCTAGTCAATGGATCTCAGGTTGTAGGTGTGGGAGAAACCATGCTTTTTCTGCAGCCCCAGAGAACCATCAATCAGAGCAAACAGTGCTGAGGCAGATAGGGACCGACAGTCTGACCTGACAAGACAGCTTCATGCGTCCATAGGATGTACATGAACATTGGATATCAGAGATCTAGTCTCCCAATATTTATTCAGAGCAGCCATAAGACTCAATTTGTGTTGGAGTCACAACACAAGAGACTGGGCTTTAAGCTCTTGCTGGCTATTTTCCCAGCAGAAAGTCACTTCTGCCAACTATTTGTTCTTTTGGGATGGAGAAAGAGGCACTTGTACTGTAAGAATCATTTTTCCCTACTAGGGCTAATAGCTGCTGATGGAATCATTTTGAGGGTTAAATCCCTTTCCCCCAGTTTGGTGCGGTGGTTAAGAGCGGCGGACTCTAATCTGGAGAACCGGGTTTGATTCCCCACTCCTCCACATGCGGCCAGCTGGGTGACCTTGGGCCAGTCACAGTTCTCTCAGAGCTGTTCACTCAAGAACAGTTCTCTCGGAACTCTCTCAGCCCCACCTACCTCACAGGCAGTGTTCCTTCTAAGCTGAGTTAGTGTAAGCTAGCTCACAGTTTTTTAGCCTCCAGCTCACACATTTTTGTCTTAGCTCAGGAAGGATGGCTCCAGAGCAAACTAATTTGTGCAGTAGCCAAATCGCTCACTCTCAACTTTAATGCCGGTAGCTCACAAAGTAGAATTTTTGCTCACAAGACTCCACAACTTAGAGGGAGCATTGATCACAGGGTGTCTGTTGTGGGGAGAGGAAGGAAAGGAGATTGTAAACCACTGAGACTCCTTCATGTAGTGAAGGGTGGGGTATAAATCCAATCTCCTCTTCCTCCTCCTCTTCCTCTTTTTCCTCTTCTTCTTCTTCTTCTTCAACATGAACTAGGTATTCGCCATGGCTGATTTCAAACTGCTTTAGAACAGACCATAATTGCGGATGAACCAGCAAACTATGGCTTGCACTTGCCCAATCGAACTAGGACTGAAACTGTAGTATGCTCAGCACTAGAGCCAAGACAAAGACAAAATATGATTCATGAGTGAAGCCAAAAAACAATAATTCACTTTTAAAAATGTCTTTGCTGAGAATTTCTTTATTTAGAAAGTGTGTACACAATCTCACGGTGTAGCCTGAATCGCCTAGTCTAGCCTAAGCTTGTCAAAATTTGGAAGCTAAGCATGGAGGGCCCTGGCTAGAACCTGGATGGGAGACCACCAAGTTGTTATGCAGAGAAAGGCCATGGCAAACCACCTCTACTCATCTCGTGCACTGGAAACCCCGTGGTCCTGCAGTTGCCATGCATCAGTTGTGACTTGAGAATCCATTATTATTTTTTCTTTATATGCCAGCTCTCCAGAGATCCACTTGAGGTCGCTCTAAAAGTAAATATGATAAAGTAATGAAAACAGCATTATTAAAAATCCCCAAAATTAAAAATTCTGGATGTTCATGAAATTGGTATACTGATTTGCAGTTATTATATGTTTTGCTATGTTATACTTCCTCTTAATAAACATTTTAAAAGGGGGGGATCCCAGCCATTAAAAGGGTGTAGAAAGGTGCTAACATACTAACAGTATACAGTAAATAACATCAGTGGTGGACTTCATTCAATGGATCTGAAGATCTCTAAACACTTCCCACTACTCATACCTTAAATAAACTCATACCTTGAATAAACCTTTGTTGGTCTTAAATGTGCTACTGGAGTCAAAATCTGTTCTACTACTTCAGACCAACACAGCTGCCCACCTGGATTTAACTTCCCACTACTATTAATGGTCTGCATTAATGCTTCCTCTACAGGTTGCCCAAGCTACAATGATGGCCACTTGCCATTTCCTTCTGCTGTTCTCTGTGATGCTGGCATCGTCCTCTGTTTATGGAGAAGATTTGTCAAGGATTGCAGCCAGCAGTAGAGTTCACAAACGCTTGAGGAGAGAGTGGATCTGGAATAAGATGCACATTTCGGAAGAGAAGAACGAAACATTGCCACATCATGTCGGAAGGGTAAGTATTTGGTAGCTCTGCAAGGCGTCACCAGTATGGGTGGGGGGGAACTCACTTTTTTTTAACCAAGCAAACACACAACAAAAAGGGTCTGCCACAGCCATTCTGAGCTAATGCTGCAGTCACAAACCTCCCAGAAAAGATTTAACAAATCCCCAGTGTCTAGTACTTTCGCCAACGAATAGCTCTAACATTCTAGCAGTGTGAGCTGAAGCTTAGCTCAGACCCCGACAAATGCACTTCATACAGACGTTTCCAGAAGTAAATCAGATATGCCCTCCCCTCCTAGAAAGCTGAAAAGGCAAAAGCCTTCTTTTTCTTGGGAACTATCCCAGGAAAAAATGAACTGTACAGAATTGTCTCTCGTCAGCGGACAGCAACTCCCTTCAGCTGCCTGTCAGTCGACAGCACTGATCCAGAAAGATCGCCTTTGCTTCACCAGACAGCCTGACGGATCCCAAGTGTGGTACAGGGGAGGAAACCCTGCAGCCACAGCTGTCAAGCAAAGTGTCAAGCCCAACTCAAATGAAGAACGACGTCTGAAAAGCTTTGCCCAAGTGTCATGAAGTTAACTGAGGATTTTTAAAACTTACTGTCCTGTTGGATGTAACACACATAATTAGAAGAAGAAGAGATTGGATTTATACCCCACCCTTCACTACCCAAAGGAGTGTCAGTATGGCTTACAATCTCCTTTCCTTTCCCCTCCCCACAACAGACACCCTGTGATCAATGCTCCCTCTAAGTTGTGGAGTCTTGTGAGCAAAAATTCTACTTTGTGAGTTGGGTGGGGCTGAGAGAGCTCTCCCAAGAACTGTCCTTGAGATAACAGCTCTGACAGAACTATGGCTTGCCCAAGGTCATCCAGCAGCTGCATGTGGAGGAGTGGGGAATCAAACCCAGTTCTCCCATATTAGAGTCCATGCTTCTAGCCACTACACCGAACTGGCTCTGCCATACCCCTTTATTAATACCAAATAGAACTTTGGAGTCAGGGTGTGGTAATGTTAAAGGAATCAGACAATGACCACAGAGACCTGGGTGGAAATCCCTGTTCTGCTCTCGAGGTCATTGGGTGACCTTGAGCCTTCCACCTTCTTTGTGAGAAAAAAAATAGGGAAGAGAAACTGTGTACGTTCCCCTGAACTTCTTGGAAGAACAACTGTGGGGAATACAAAGAGAGAGTAGAAAGTAGTTTCAAATTTCCCAGCAAATCTTATTTAATGCCTCAGGGTTGCCAACCTCTAGGTGGGCCCTGGAGACCTCCTGGAATAACAACTGATCTCTAGACTACAAATATTAGATCTTCTGGAGCAAATGGCAGCTCCAGAGGGTGGACTCTCTGGCATTATACCTCACTGAAGTCCCTCCCCTCCCCAAACCCTGCCCTCGCCAAGCCCCACCCCTACATCTCCAGGAATTCCCCAATCTAGAGCTGGCAACCCAATGTCCTCACCTCTGACCAAAGAAGTCATCCCAGAACTGGTCCATCAGAACATTTCTTTGCTGATTATGGTTTTTTGCTGCCCAGAGAGTTCAGGCAGCACAGATTGTTTTCCTCTCCAGCCCTATTTTCTGTCGCTAAATTTATTGCGCTCCTGTCTCCTGAGACTGCACACTCTCTGCTCTCCCCCACAATACATATGATTGCCATGTTGCGTGAATACAGTGACTCATGCTTTGGTAGGCATGAATAAGAACCCACAACAAACCTGGGTTTTCAGTCATATATTCAGAAGGCAGAAAATACACACGTTGCCATATTTTCACAGAAAAGGGCAATCCCACATTGGGAGGATTGTGCATAGCACACTCTAGCGCTTCACAAGGTAGGAACATAACAGAACAGAACAATTCCCGTGTCAGAATTAGCAATCCAATTGAATATTTACCAAATGCTATATGTATATATATTTAATTAATAAAGTGCTGAAATATCTTAGTGTTTAAATTACAATAATAACAATATAAATGTCTGTGCATCATCCTATTAATAATAAATCAGAGAGGTAAGTCCATCTTGAAAAAAATACAAACATGAAGCCCCCCCTCCACTTAATCACATTAGTGTCCAGAAGAAGACATGTTTAAATTAACAAGTCACTGCAGGGGGACGTCTGTTGATCTTCAAGTTTTCAAAGCATCAGCAAAACCAAATCTCTATGGACGTTCGATGGTATCCGTTTCAAGTCACCTCTTGTTCAAAAGCTGATCATTCTTTCCTTTGTGTGGTCAGTGTTATGTATTAGGGCTGGAATATTCCATCCACTAATTACAGGATACATTCATAACGGAACACATTTACCTTCTAATTCACAATATCTCATGAGAGTGTTTCAAGCTGAGTCTATATATATGATTGATTATCAATTTCAGATCATATCAAGCATTCAGAATGCCAATGCTATGTACGTGCTCGAGGGGGACGGCGCCAACAGTATATTCAAAGTTGACGAACATACTGGGGACGTGTCTGCGTATGAGAGGCTAGACCGAGAACGGAAATCTGAGTATCAGCTGACAGCCCACATTCTCGACCGTACAACCAATAAGTCATTGGAACCACCATCCAAGTTCCGTATCATCGTCCAGGACGTGAATGACAATGCCCCAGTATTTGATCAAAGAGTGTATAATGGGTCTGTTTTGGAAATGTCGCCTGTAGGTAAGCTCTTGATCTTTTTGTTTGTTTATTTGTTGGCTGGCAGGATGTTTTCGCATGAAAACTTAACAAAATATAACACACAAGTCAAATGCAGTAGAAAAATCATGGTAATTCTCCCTCAGCAGCTACTCAGCACTGGTAAAACCCAATTAAAGCCCCAGTTCAGCTCCAATCATACACAGCCGGTGGCTTAGGAGAGGGGTAGTATGTCCCTGGTGTAACAAAGCAAGGCAGAAATGGACATTACACTGGACAGAGTGTTCAGTAGATATTCTAGTTCCTAGACCAGGGGTCCTCAAACTTTTTAAACAGGGGGCCAGTTCACTGTCCCTCAGACCGTTGGAGGGCCGGACTATAGTAAAAACAAAAACTATGAACAAATTCCTATGCACACTGCATATATCTTATTTTGTTATATCACTGGGAGTGGAGCCGAGGGGCAAATGAGGGAGCTGAGGGAGGGAGAGCCAGTCAAGCGCAGCCCAATTAGTGCCTACCAGCACAGCCCAATTAGTGCTTACCAGCGTAGCCCAAGTAGTGACCATGGGACTCACCTCTTCAGGGGGTAATAATGCACCCAACTTCCTCCAAGCTGCCTCTGCGCTGTGATGCCTCCGTCTCCTGCGCTCTCTCTCCCGCTCTCCGCGCTCCCACTTCCGACCTTCACTGCCCACAAGTCACCGCGCAGGCGGCCCTCCCAAATGCCCTGGCTTCCTCTGAATCCTGGGAGATGGGAGTTGTAGTCCGGCTGCGCTGTTCGGTTACTCTCACCGCCTGAAGCTAGATTGCGGCCAGACAACAATTCCCATGATCCAGCGCTTCAGCCGGCCAGCCAATCGGTGGCCGCCGCTGCCCCCTCTCCCTCTTCCACCAATGACCTTCCTTCTCATGTAAAAAAAAATGACAGACAAGCAGTGGTGGCATAAACACCCGGCGGGCCGTATAAATGTCCTCGGCGGGCCGCATGTGGCCTGCAGGCCGTAGTTTGAGGACCTCTATCCTAGACTATTAGCAGACTCAGAAGTAGAAAATTCACTCATTTTAGCGAAATTTTTCATTCAGGCCATGAGAATTTGAGCAACTTACAAGAAAACAGCTGTTTTTATAGCTTATGCTATAAAACTGTGTTTTAAACTAGCCCTCTCTGGTCTGAATTCTTCCTTTCTTCCTCATATTCCCAGTCGTGTTTGATAAATACTACTTAAGACCAATAGGTCAGAGGAATAGAGGGAGGGAGGGAGAAAGGAAGGGGCGTAGTAGTACAATCACCCTGACCTGAATAGCCCAAGGTTGGATTCAACCAGTTTTCTGCTGGTGGAAAAAAGGAGGGTCCCCTTTGTCCATCAAAAAGGCTGTGGTGGGGATAAGGGAGAAGAAGCTGCAGCTGGTGCAGAATGCAGCAGCCAGGTTGCTGATGGGACTTCCCACTCGGGAACACATCCAACCTGTGCTAAAGCAGTTGCACTGGCTGCCAATAGCGTTCTGGATACACTTCAAGATGCTGGTTTTGACCTTTAAAGCCCTATATGGTCTGGGGCCTGTCTACCTGAGGGACCGCCGTTCCCTACATGTTCCCCCGAGAGCACTGCGCTCAGGGACTCAAAATCATCTGGTCCCCCCTACGAGACGCCAGGCTAATGACAACAAAAACCAGGGCGTTCTCATTAGCTGCACCGAAACTGTGGAATGGGCTCCCGGCTGAGATCCAAGCACTACGGGATTTACAACAATTCTGTAGAACAGTAAAGACCGAGCTCTTCCGGCAAGCATTCTAATGGGCTGCCACACCAGCAGTGCTGCAACAACATCAGTATAAGTACCTGATATGCTTAGTATACCGGCACCAGCACTTTATATAGCATGCACATGGAACACCGCCTTATTTTATTGTATCTTAATTGTATTTTAATATAATTCAATGGTATTGTACTGTATTGTTTTAGATGGAGCAATACCCCGCCCTTCTACAAATCTTTGAAACCTAAAACTTATATGACTGCCCCTTCATATTTAGCCAATATTTCTAACCCAAATCACAGATGGGCATTCTCCAGAGCCAGATTGGACACTTTTCCATCTGCAGCTCTTTCTGGTAGATTCCAACGTATCCCCAGGCATATGAGACTTTGTTCTTGTATTTCTAAGACAACAGAGACCCTTGTCCATATATTACTTTATTGCCCCCACTACGCAGCAGAAAGAGCTCTTCTAATTACGCCTATATTAAGTCCATTCAGGGTTCAAAATCAGCTAGTAATCCACCCTGAGGATCTTTTGTTGAAACATTTATTGGAGGATAAAACTACAGTAATATCAAGGAATGTTGCCAAATACCTTTTTATTGTAATCACAAAGCGTAAGCACCTTCTTAATACTCCTTATGTTGTTTCCACTCTGTAATGCTCCAAACCTTTTGGTAACTTGGCTGAGTTTTTTGATTCTGTATACTGTTTGATGGGTCTCTGACCGTAATAAAGGATTGATTGATTGATTGATTGATTGATTGATTGATTGATTGTTGGAGCAATACTGTGTTTTAAACTGTATACCGGTTTTAACAGTTGTAAGCCACCCTGAGCCGCTTCAGCAGGAGGGCGGGATAAAAGCTTAATAAATAAATAAATAAATAAATAAATAAATAAATAAGATGGGGAACTGCAATGATGAAAAGAATCAAGTCAGATCAGAAAGAAGAGCTAGGATCCAATCCTAGAGCACACGTGGTCTTTGACAGAGGGGCAAGAAATGCTCTTTATATTTTTATGTATACTTGAGTCCCACCTATCCATGGGCAAACCACCATTTCACTTCTCTACCAATAAGAGACTTGATGGGCAGCAGCTAATGGAGATCTTCATTGCTCTTTCCAGGAACTTCAGTCACCACAGTGACGGCTGTAGATGCTGATGACCCAACACTTCTTGGCTATGCTGACGTCGACTACAAAGTGATTGAGGGAGAAAACTATTTCAGAATAGATAAGTCAGGTAGGTCTGGCATCAGGAGGAAATAAATGAGTAGACAAGAGACCCAAGGAAATGAGGTCCTGTGCACACACCCACACTCCGCATACCAACCAGAAAGTCTAGCCTGGAAGCTTTGGTTTTGCCACCCAAGAGGTTTTGGCTTCTTTTGGTGATTGTTTGTGATTTGTCAGAATTCAGCTGTGTCTGAAAGGCTGGCTTCCTGCTTGACAGGCTTCAGGTGCACAGTCTATTTGGGATCAGAGTCATGAAGTTTGCAGTTCATAGAATCAGAACTGGAAGGGATCTCCAGGATCATCTAGTCCAACCCCTGGAGGATGCAAGCTTTAAAGTCTCAAGGAAGTTTGCTGCCTGATCAACAGTTATGTGGAACTAGAACGCTTGCATTCTCCTCTACCATCCTTGCCCGATTATTTAATTATTTGCTTACTTACTTACTTACTCACTTACTTAGAGTCTGCCATTCTCACAGGGACTCAAGACGGATTATACATAGTGAATCAATTCATTCGACAAAATAGGAGATTCAATATGTCAGCAGAGTAATTAACACAAAGGTGCCCGACCTGATTAAAGTGTAGATAAAGGTTTATTTAGAAATGAATATACTTGATAGTAAAGAGGAGAGCCAAAGATAGGTCCTAGCTATGTCTCTAGCTGAGAGAGAGGGTCAGACTAAGTGTGGAACTTCTGAGAAGAAACAGGATATTGCCCTAAGAGTAGCAGTCTGGAGACAGAAAAGGAATTATACTTAAAAGGAGAGAAGGTGCTGACCTCACAATCCTATCTAATTATCTTTTTGTGGCCCCTTCAGGATCTTCTTCTGTTCTTCTTTGTACAGCAGACATTGTCTGTTCCAACACAATAATCAATGCATTAGAAGTATGGAACCACCAGAAAGTACTAAAGCATAGCATAAGTATTCACATGACACATTAATTGGTACAGAAATTACATAATAGGATCCTACTTACAATAAGCTGTATGCAGCAGTATAGACCACTGTCCTTAATCATTTATCCAAGTAAGATTGTGAACGATTCTGTATAGTGTAACGCTATTACTTACACAGAAAAGCCCTCTTGACTAGTTCAGTTTTGCATAGTTTGCAGAAATATTGGAGCTTTCCTGACTTCCTTGGACAGGGCATTCCATAAGGCAGGAACCACAACAGAGAAAGCACATGCTGTTGTTGATTTTGCCCATCTGTCATGAACGGGGCCAGGAATGGCATAAGGCACACTGTCAGAGTGTGGAACAAGTAAGACAAGAGCACCAACTCAAGAAACATAGTCAAGGTCCAAGGTTAAGCACAGAGTCAGGAGTCTAGTCCAAGAGCAAGTCCATACAGCAATGTCTGAGAATCCAAGGGTTACTTATGAGCAGTTCAGGAACAAGATGAAGACAGAGTCAGGAAACAATCTGAAGAATCACAGAATAGAGGCAGGATCCAATACAGTGGTCACAGAGTTCAAAGGATTTCAACTCATTGCTTCTACACCTAACAGCCTCCCTTGGCTGGTTTTTATAGCCATATGCTTAAGGGTCATGCTTGCAGCCAGGTGCTCAGGAATAATCCTGCAACTACTCAAGTAGCTGGTGTCAGGCCAGAAGGCGTGCATTTTGTCACCTCTCCTGTAGTTCTCTTCATAGCCTCCATCTGTGGTGCTCTAAGGGTGTGGGTGATACTGGAGGGCTGGAAACAATCAAACTGAGTTTCACCTGTTGAATCAGGGCTGGAGGGTGTCAGTAGTTCTGCACCAGCTGTAGGCTATGAATCCTGACAAGCCTGCAGCTCTTAATTACTCTAAGAGGATTTCTTCCTTCTTCTTCCCGTTTTTAGTGAGGAGTAATAATAGATTTGTAAACTCAAAACATTAAGTAAATGTGTAAAATTTGAAACATAAACTATAATCTGGGTTATGACATCTTCTCCCCCTTCCTTCAGTTCAAATGGTTGGGGGGATGTACTCTCCCTGCAAGGGCCGGCCCGTCATTGACAAAATTTAGACAGCTGCCCATGGGCTTGAAAAGGGCACTGCTCTAGCCTGCCTGCCACCCCACCTTCCCCTCCCACAGAATCCAGCCAAGTGAGAGCTAGGCACGAACATCAGGCTGCTATTCCTATGGTGCAGCAGCGGGTCTTATGGTGAGGGAGGCAGCCTTCGCCACCAGCGGGGGTGCCATTTTGGACCTCTGTGGACACGGGGAGAAAAGGTGCGCACGTGGGGACGTCCCCGTGGAGTGGAGGAAAGGGGTCCAGTGGCCTGCTGGGCCATGTGTCGCACGCAGCCGCCTCTCCCTTCCTGGTAGCCATCCAGGGCAGGCAGAGCTTGCTCTGGCTGTGTTCCTGCTCCAGAACTGTCATGCAAGTGGCCCCGTCCCACAGTTCCAGCCAGGAGGGATTGCAGCAGGAGCGCTCCCTGCCCCCGCCTTTGTTGTGCCCCTGAAACCAGACCACTGGCACTCGCAGAGTGGGGGGGTGCCAGAAAATTGGTGGGCGCATGTGGGGGCACCAGAACAGGGGGGTGCCTAGTGCGCAAAAAAAACCTGGGGCCAGTCCTGCTCCCTGCTCCAATCTGATAGCATGAGAGGCACTACAAAGTAAAGAGCTGGGAGACTTCCTTCCCATAGGTAGGTGAGAGATCCTCCCAAAGGACTCTGTGAAGATGTAAGTAATCCTCTCATTTCCTGAAAAGGAAGACCTCCAGAATTAAAAGCATTGCTCAGTTCTCAAAGAATATATGCAACTGTCTTACACCAAAGCATCCAGCCAAGTAATCCCCATGGGCCTCAACAATGTGCTTCCTGGTGCTCACTTCCTTCTTCCCCAAAGCAAAGAGTCAGCCCTGGATTTCTTGCATCTCACTGGAGCAGGAAATTGCTTCTGAAAAGTCACCTTTTTGTGTCTGTCTGGCATACCCAATGGTAGCCATTTTTGATGGTGCTCCAGAGGTTTGATAAAATTGGGGGCTCCTGATCTAGACAAACATTGTCTATTTTGATAGAAATTCTCAAGACCCTTCAACCAGAGGAGTCGGGGGTTGAGTTTGGGACCTTCTGCATGGAGATCTGTGGTTCCAATACACTGAAAAATGACATTCTGCTTTGTATCAACTTAGACCATCCCCATACAACCCTCTGTATTGCTTGCTCTGACTGGCAGCAGCTGTCCAAGGGCTCTGGCCAAATTCACCATTTTGTAGCCTTGCTGCACAGAAGTCTCCTAGCTGGAATGGGAACCTGAGGCACCCTCTATGCCAAGCGTGTACATAAGAACATAAGAGAAGCCAGTGTTGAATCAGGCCAATGGCCCATCTAGTCCAACACTCTGTCACACAGTGGCCAAAAATACCAGGTGCCATCAGGAGGTCCAGCAGTGGGGCCAGGACATTGGAAGCTTTGCCAACAAGCTGGGCTCATCCCATCTTAAAAGCAGTCATTCAAGCATATACCCCTTTATGGAAATGAGATGTCACTGATGCCACCCGCTCATTTCCTAAGAGAAGGACTGCTGGACTGCCATTGGGAGGCTCAGCAAAATTTCTTACCGCCAATGTTCCCTCTAAGCTGAGTTAGTGTGAGCTAGCTCACAGTTTTTTAGCCTCTGGCTCACACATTTTTGTCTTAGCTCAGGAAGGATGGCTCCAGAGCAAACTAATTTATGCAGTAGTCAAATTTCTTGCTCACAACTTTAATACCAGTAGCTCACAAAGTAGAATTTTTGCTCACAAGACTCCACGGCTTAGAGGGAACATTGCTTACCGCTATTACCCTGGGAACGAAAGCTACAGATGAATGATGCAGAATTTCCTGATTTCAATATGACACCGGGAGGAGTGGTAGGAACCCAAGACAATGTCAGGGTTTGCTACTCCCTTCAATAAATCCTAATCAGAGACTTGATATTTCAGTGTCAGACACAGAAGCTGAATATAATTTTTAAATGCTATATTAAAGACAGCACTAGAAATTAAGCCATACAGATCCATCTAGCAGTAATTTGGGGGGAATAAGGTAAGGCGATACACCCTCCGGTGTTCCATCTAGTCCAGCATCCTGTTTCCCACAATGGACCACTGGTTGAGCTGAAGGACCAACAAGCAGAACATAGAGGCCAAGGCCTTCCTCTGATGCTGCCTCTTAGAACTGGTATTCAGAGGTTTATGGCCTCTTCACATGGAGTTTCCCGTTAGTCACCCAGGCCTAGTAGCCATCAATGGACCTCTCTTCCATGAAGCAATTTGACCCCCTTTAAAAGCCATCTTGACATCTCCCTCTGTTTTTATTTCTAAAGGTGTCATCCGCACAGCAGTAGCGAATCTGGACCGAGAGCAGAAAGCTACCTATGAAATCGTGGTGCGGGCCATCGACGGCAAAGGTCTACAGGCTGCAGAATCGGGCACGGCTACAGTACGCATCGCATTGACGGACATCAACGACAACTCCCCAACCTTTAATCCAAGTAAGATCTGTTCCATGAAATAAATCCAGGGATTAAATTTTTTAAAATCTTCCACTACCAGGGGTGGGTTTAAGAGCAGATGACTAAGGCCTGCTCTTAACTCTCCAAAATCCAGGATTAGCAGTTTATGGCTCAGTTCAGACATCACACAAAAGCCTTGTTTAATTCAATCAGCTGTCTGAATGCAGGCCATAGTTAGTTTGGTCCATCAATCTAGTGTCTGAATTTGGTTCGTTAGCTATGGTTAGTCTATGGATTTCATTACCATGAGGCAATGAAAAGGCACGCCTGTATTAGGAACTCTCCTTTTGATTTCTGTTTAGCAATGGCAGTAAGGTGAAGCCATGTGCAAGTCCTAAAACAAGCAGGAGGCATATTGGAAGCTTGATTCTTGTCTTTCTTTGCACCACTTGCCTTGAGCATAGAATCGTAGGAAGGGGCCGTAGAGACCATCTAATCCAACTACCTGCTCAGTGCAGGATCAGCCTAAAGCATCCTTGACAAGTGTTCATACAGCTTCTGCTTGAAGACTGCCAGTGAAGGGAAGCTCACCATCTCCCTAGGCAGTCAGTTCCACTGCTAAATTACATTTAGTGTAGAACAACAACCAACAGATAATCCTAATCACACATTGCTTTCTATCCTTCACCCTAAGTGAGATTTTTTCTTTTAGAACATTCAATGACATCACAGCAGTTCACCCAATCAAGCAGATTTGCAACCACTAGCACCCCTACCTCTTCACCATAATGCCCACTTCTCCCTACCGCTCTTTTCTCCATTTTTTTCCCCTCTAGGTCTAATATACTATGTGCTAAATGCAATTTGTAACAAGCAATTCCCTTGATTTTATTTTACAATTTGACCAATCTTTTCTTCTTCCATTTTGCAGCAATATACCATTTCGAAGTACTTGAAAATGTCACCTTGAATGGTGAAGTGGGTAGACTGAAAGTCGAAGACATCGATGAGCCACAGAACAGAAACACAAAGTACAGTTTTGTCGGTGGAACCTTCCAAGACACTTTCTTGATCATACCAAAGCCAATTACAAACGAAGGGATCATTAAACCAAAGAAGGTACTATATGGCCAGAGATCACCAATGCTGCACTGCATGCAAGGGTACCAACCAATCGCTAGACTTCTGCAACTTACACGACCCAATAATGGGGCTGTGGCTGAGTTGTAAAACTCTGAAAGGTGAAGGTCCCGGGCTGAGTCCCTGGCACCTGTGGTGAAAAGGATCAGATAGCAAATGATGTGAAAGGCCTTTGCCATAAAGCCTGGAGAGCCACTAGTCTTGCCATTCCCCCGCTGAGGGCGGGGGGTTGCCTGCTTTCAGGGCCCCTGATCCGCCAGCCCGAATCCAGCCAGCGGGGAAAGCCCACCTCTAAAGTGCCACATTTGCACCAATGTACCCAGTGTGATGTCATCACCCGGAGGTGATGGCATTGCACAGGGCACGTTACGGGAGGACGCTGTACCATTCCAGGAAAAACTCTGTGGTTTTTCCTCAAACAACAGAGACCCTGCCCACAACATGCCCTGCACAATGACATCAGTCCACACGTGCCGAAGATATCCCAGACCAGGAGAAGGACCCCCTCCCCACCAGCAGCCAGGTAAGACCTGGGAACCCTAAGAGCCGCTGCTGGTCAGAGAAGACGATATGGGCCTGAGTAGACCAATGGTCTGACTCGGTATAACGCAGCTTCATGTAATGTTAGCTTTACCTTCTTCTCAGCAATGCAGCCATCCATTCCTTTCTCGGGGCAGGTGGGAGATCAGTAGAGCAGCCCTGAACACTAGGAACCGCTGCTCTGCTAGTTGCTCACTTACCAATATTCCCAGTGGAGTATTGGCAGCTGGGAAAGTCCATGAAGAGGGATGGACAGAGGGACCAGCCTGTGGCCCTGGCAGCTTGAAGACAGCCTCCCCCTCTGACACTAGGTAGACCAATATGGTGCCATGACTATCATGCTAGACTAGGACAGCGGCAATCTGTTCAGATCCTCACTCAGCCATGAAGCTGACTAGGTGACCTTTGGCCCATCACACCTATTCAACCCAACCTGCCTCACAGAGTTGCTGTGAGAATAAAATGTACGATGCTCTGAGCTCTTTGGTAGGATTTTAAAAATGCGCCAAATAAATAGATCAATCTAATTTGCAGGGCTATTGTGAGGATAAAACAGAAGGGGAGAATTATATGCAATGTCAAGTTGCAGCCGATTCATGGTGGACTCATCGGGTTTTCAAGGCAGGAGACATTCAGAGGTGGTTTGCCATCGGCTGCCTCTGTGTAGCCCCCTAGACTTCTTTGGTGGTCTCCCATCCGAGCACTAACCAGGGCCAACCCTAGGATTGCTAGGTCCTACCTGGACAGCAGCAGGGGGCTCCCAGATCCTCTCCAGAATGTTCTGCCGCATGTGTGAACCACACGTATTGCAATATCACCCAAAAGTGACATCATCGTGTCATCAACGTTGGGAGGTGACACTCTAGTTTTTGGGCAAAACTCTAAGGCTTTTTTGTCTTCAAAACCATAGAGTTTGCCCAAAAACTAGAGTGTCACCTCCCAACATTGGTAACATGATGACATCATTTCAGAGTAACGTCGCTGCATCGGGGACATTGCACAGCGACATCCCCGTTAGGGGGTGGGGTTTCCCCCATCAGCCAACTGGCTGGCAGCAGATCCAGGCCCTTAAAAGTGGGGGAATCCCCGCTGGGACCTGGGACCTGGGGAACCCTAGCCAACCTTGCTTCTTAGATCTAACAAGATCAGGCTAGGCTGAGCTATCCAGCTCAGTGTGCCCATAAATGCAGATGGAATCAAAATAGTCTAACAAAAACTGGTTGCTATCTATTCATTGTCTAGAGTGCAGTGCGATGCTCATGCCTCTGTTTTGTAATGAAAGTGCTTGTCTTTCCATTCAGACCTTAGACTTTGAAAAAACACCCAGCTACCAGTTCCGTGTTGAAGCAACAGATGGCGATATACCCTACTTGAATTCCAAGACAAAGGGAGCCAAGAGCATAGCGACCGTAAACATCAGAGTTCTGGATGTTGATGAACCCCCTGTCTTTGAAAAACCTTCATACACGTTTGAAGTGCTGGAAAACAATGATATCAAGGTGCCAGTTGGGCATGTTTCTGCAATCGACCCTGACCGAGCTAAACGAGAAATAAGGTAATGGAGCATGGTTTGTGTTTACAGGGTCTTCACGGTTTCTTTTGATGGATTTAGTGCAGTGTAGTGACTCAGAGCGGCTTTAGGAGATGACACATGGAAGTAAATCACAGTTTGGTGTAGTGGTTAAGCGCGTGGACTCCTCCATTTGCAGCTGCTGGATGACCTTGGGCAAGCCATAGTTCTGTCAGAGTTGTCCTTGAAAGGGCAGTCCTCGAAAGAGCTCTCTCAGCCCCACCTACCTCACAGGGTGTCTGTTGTGGGGAAGGGAAAGGAGTTTGTAAGCCGCTCTGAGACTCCTAGTGAAGGGCAGGGTATAAATCCATTCTCTTCTCTTCTTCTTCTTCTGCTATTTCTTTTCTTGGAGTCAGATGGCTGCCAAGGGTAGGAAGCCAGTTGGATGCACAAGTACCTCTTCTGGCCCCCTGTAGCAAGGAGTGGAGGGAGCAACAAGTACCTCAAGTCTTTGGATGGGACCTGGAGTGAAAGGAACTTACAGTGCAATCTTAAGAACATTTCCTTGGAAGTAAGCCCCACTGAATCGTCTTCAGTCTATTCTGAATAGACTTGCTTAGGATTGCACTGTTAATTGCTTACCACTGATGTTTCTCTTGGGAGGTTTGAAGCAGTGAGTGGTATCGCAGGGGTGCCGGCTCTGGGTTGGGAAATACCTGGAGATTTGGGTGGAGAAGGTGGGGTTTGGACAGGGGAGGGGCCTGAGCATGGTCCAATGCCATAGAGTCCACCCTCCAAAGCAGCCATTTTCTCCAGGGAGACCCTGTTGTCTCTGTTGATGGGAAATCAGATGTACAAACAAGAGATCTCCAGGCCCCACTTGGAGGTTGTCAGCTCTAGTTGCTGGGCATGCATCAGCCATGGCTACATGAGGAGGGAGTTCCACAGGGGTGATCAGGCCATGGGCCTCGACCTCAATAAGCCAGCAGAATCTTTACTCAAGAGGTGAGGAAAGGAGGGAATGCATAGTCAGCAAACTTCTTCCCCAAAAAAATCCACCCTCAACCTCAGTCATTTGCCCTTGAAGAAACTGAGGCATGTGGGGGAGGCAGAAAATGCCCTCCATAGTGACACTCTAAGAATTTCTCCATGGTCTTTGCCATACAAATTTGGGGAGATTCCTAGACAGTCACATGGAAGTGATGTCACGTCCTCTCCAAACCACTCTACCGAGACACCACCCTGATAATTTCCCAGCATTTGCTGATACAGTGCTGGCAACCCTATTTATAATGTAACTCCTTAATGGCCTTTTTAAAAAAAAATGAGTAAAGAGAATGCATACATGTAGAACTGCCATCTCCCTAAGAATGCACCTTGACAGTTCTGTGTGATATTAATCACGTTTTTATCTTGCTCTTCTTCCAAACACCTCAGAGCAACACTCATGGTTCCCCCGTCCTCCACTTAATCCTCATCAACCCTATCAGGTAGGTTAGGCAGAGAACAGTGCCTGGCCCAAGATCACCCTGCAAGCCTCCATGGTAGAGTAGGAATTTGAACCCAGGTCTCCTTAGATGAAGGCAGCAGGAAAAGAGGAAGACCCAACACAGGATGGATGGACTCCATCAAGGAAGCCACGGTCTTCAGTTGGCAAGACCAGAGCAAGGCTGTTAACAATAAGACCTGTTGGAGGTCATTAATTCATAGGGTCGTGATAAGTTGGTATCGACTTGGCGGCACTTAACATACACATACACTCGTTAGTTGTGACTTTGGGTCAGTCACAAGCTCTGTCAGAGCTGTTCCTGAGAGAGCAGTTTGTGTCAGAGTTCTCTCAGCCCCACCTACCTTCACAGGGTGTCTGTTGTGGGGAGGGGAAGGGAAAGGAGTTTGTAAGCCGCTCTGAGCCTCCAAGTGAAGGGCAGGGTATAAATCCAGTCTCCTCCTCCTTCCTCCTCTTCTTCCTCTTCTTCTTCCTCTTCTTCTTCCTCTTCTTCTTCTTCTTCTTCTTCTTCTTCTTCTTCGTCTTCGTTCTGTTCCAGCACTCTAACTGCCACACTACACTGGGATAATGTTATCACCACAGTATAACTGATAGTTTGTTGAAGGTTGGTGTGAAAAGTCATTGCCTTTTTTAAAAAAAAAAAACAAAACACTCCTGAGCAGCAATACATCCTGAACTCACCTGACAACCTATAAGGAGCTGAGGTCAATTGATCAAAATCCGGTTCTGATGACACCTCTTTCATAACCCACACAGGTATCGTGTCCTAAGATCCAGCTACTTTCAAAATCTCCAACACTGGGTATATTTTTGCCGAGAGGCCTCTCGACAGAGAAGAACACTCCTGGCATAATATAACGGTGGCAGCCAATGAAATAGAGAATGGAAGTAAGTATTCATTTGCATCATCCGGGGGAAAGCGAAAGCAGCATCGTGGGAGGCGCCCGTGGAAAACAAGGCTTGGCAACATCTTCTGCTTTCTCTTCACTGCAGGAATACTAACTCAGTTAGAAACTCACATCCAAGTTTACATCAAAGTTCTCGATAGAAATGACAATGCACCAGAATTCACGGAACCATATCAACCAGGAGTCTGTGAGAATGCCCCACCAGGAAAGGTAGTATCTCAAAGATGAGCGCCTACTTGCATTTAGTTTCAGCCACATAAACAACAGCTCCAATTTGCCCAGGCAACCACATTTCTACAGATCTCTTGACATCAGAGACTCTGATTGTTAATGGTTATATGGTTAATGAAGAGCCCATTTGGTGTAGTGCTTAAGAGTGTGGACTCAGATCTGGGAGAACTGGGTTTAATTCCCTGCTCCTCTGCATGCAGCTGCTGGTGTGACCTGGGGTCAGTTGCAAGTGCTTTCAGAGCTGTTCTATCAAGGCCAGTTCTCGAAAGAGCTCTCTCAGCTCCACCTACATCACAGGGTGTCTGTTGTGGGGAGGGGAAGGGAAAGGAGATTGTAAGCCACTCTGAGACTCCTTTGGGTAGTGAAGGGCGGGGTATAAATCCAATCTCTTCTCTTTTCTCCTTCTATATGACTGAACAAAAGCAGGCCTGACAGTTTCTGCAAAACACAGATTTGGTCTATTATCAAAGTTCTTACCATTACACCTTTGAAAAGTTAATGTGTGAAAAGATGAAGATACGTTAGGATTCCCATTTGCCCGCTTTATGGTGGGAGACCTCCAGGCAATTACAGTCCTTTCCTGCCAACGCTCAACTGATCGGCAGGTCAAAACTGGGGCTGGGGTAGGTGGAAGTGTCCTGGGGAGAGATATTAAAAAGAAAAATACAGCCTTGGCTACTTACAGGATGTTCTGACCATGGAGTTCCTGACAATTCCTAGAGATAGCTGAAAATGATTCCAGAAACTCTACAGTAGTCTTGCCATAGCTCTGGCAGTTGCTAGAGCTACCCTCGTCACTTCCAGGTAGCTCTAAGAATTGCCATAAGCTCTATGGTCAGAACTTCCTGTAAGTAGTCAAGGCTTTATTTTTATTTTTCATTATCCTCCCAGGACTCTACCCCACCCATAACCCACTGCCAGTTGCCTAGCAACCCTAATGTTTGCCCAGAATCAAATTTTACAATGCAAAGAAAGAACAGATCATCGATTTGCAACATTCCTATGGGAAACTTAATTCTAAGCTCTGGCAAGCTTACATCACATATTCAGAGGAGATGGGTTAATGGGCTTGGTGGAGTCATGTGAATGTCATGTAATTGAGCGAATATTGGGGGAATTGAGCCTCACCCAAAACGCCCCTGAATCTCTCAGATGTGCCTGCCCTGTTTACATACAAAACACGGGGGAAGTCTTATCTTAATGGTAAAAGCGGTATGTGAATTATGGGGATGGAACCTTCCCCACACCTTGTATATTCTATTGGCAGAACCTGGTTTGTGTTAAGTATGCAACTCAACAAGAGGCAGTGATTTCAGAAAAAGTGATTCAGCTTTATTGTAACACCAACTCAAGGATCAGACAACACAGAACTAGTGGAGCACAGCTCCTTCTTTTAAACAGTCCGGGCTGTCAAAGCCACACCCATAGATGAGTTAAGAACCAATAGCATTACAGAGATAAAGGCCAATCAGGTCTGTTCCCTCCATAAACATATTTACACTTGTGACTGGTTGCTTCAAACCATTCCATAGGAACGACCAATAGAAATGTTACAGATTACAATCCTCTGCATAGAATCAAGCTTTACATGGTAAAGAATAGGCTCAGTTACAGTAAAGACATTACAGATTGCCTTGAAGGTCTCATTGAATATGTTTTCTTCTAGCAAGCCAGGTGGCCAAATTACATGTTCAAATTTTTAATGAGCTGTGTTTGGGTTACCTGCAGCTACACAGCAGCTGCAGGGGCTGGTTTTCTAAAAATAAAGAAGAGCCTAGACTGGGTCAGGATGCCACTGCAGGGGGGAGAAATGGCTCCAGCCTTACTCAGTGCACGTGAGGCAGGAAAAACAGGGAAACAATTTCCCCCGTGCTGTTTCTGTGTGGGAAAACAGCTTGGGGGGTGAGCATGAGACCTTCTGCAGTGATGTTCTGAGTCCATTTTCTTTATATTTTAACAGCCATTTCCCACAACTGCTGTGTGGCTGCAGAGAACCTCCAGTTAGATGTGGATTCCCCAGAGTTAGGTCCGGGAAACCCCAGGAATTCAGAACCAATTAATTAAAAAAACAAACAAGTATTTTGGCCCAGAGAGGGCAGGGAATGGAAAGGACTTCTTCTGGAAACCCTTTAAAGCAGAGACCTGCAACCTACGGCTTCAGAGCCAAATGTAGCTCAGCATAGAACTAAATTTTTGGAGAAGCAACAGCCCGCTATGGGTCTATAATCACTGTAAATACTGCTGACAGACTAGTTTAGTCCACTTGTACCCTAGGGGGAGCTGTGGAGCATTCTCTAGTGTTTAAGGTTTATTGATTTTTTTTCTTGTAGTTCAGCCTATGACTTGTTTTTTCCCTCTGCTGTGTGTTGTATGTGTCCATGCTCGTGCTCTGAAGGCCTCACTGTTCTACTAACGCCCTGCAGTCAGTTATTGTCTTTGCGCAATATCCCGTTGCAGTAAATCCTATGAAAGCAAACGCCAAAGAGCAGATTGGATCATTTCCTCAACACTGCCGACACAAATAAGGCTGTTCTTAAAAGTAAATGAAATCTTGATGTTAAAAGTTTAATGGAGGGGTAAGACTGGATTCTGGAATAACCAGTACAGGAAGGGAATAGCAGGGAAAGGTTTTGTTGGGACTAAAAGTCTTCTTGGAGGTGCTTTGCGAGGTATGGGCATTGGGGGGGGGCGGTTGTTTCCTCTGGTTTATTCCTTTGAACAGTAAGCTCCTCCATAAACTCCCTCATTCTCATGCCAATGTGTACTTTTCTTTTGAATGGGATCTTGGATTTTCAAAAGTGTATGCCTCTTAGCACATACTCCTGCTGACGAAGAAATAAGCCCACACGGGAGATCATGGCCTATGCATTTATTGCCCCCACACTGAGGATGCGGATATCTTTAATTCCTCTAGGTGATCATCAGAATTTCTGCTGTGGATAAGGATGAAATGTTGCCTGGCATGAGATTCACGTATTCCTTAACCTCTGAAGAGAGCAACTTCACTCTGATTGACAATCACGGTATGTTCCTGTAGATGCTAAAAAGATGGCGTTGGGGAAAGGTTAGCTAACCGCACTGCAACAGTAACCAATCTGAACAGCAAATTGCAGGTCTGGATATTAGTTTGATGTTTGAGTGTAATCCAAAGCAGTGTTCCCTCTGAGCTGAGTTAGTGTGAGCAAGCTCACAGTTTTTTAGCCTCCGGCTCACACATTTTTGTCTTGGCTCGGGAAGGATGGCTCCAGAGCAAACTAATTTGTGCAGTGGCCAAATCGCTCGCTCACAGCTTTAATGCCAGTAGCTCGCAAAGTAGAATTTTTGCTCACAAGATTCCGCAGCTTAGAGGGAGTATTGATCCAAAGTGATGGTTTTGACATTTAAGGCCCCTGAATAGTCAAGGAACAGAACTGTCTGAATGACCATCTGCATCTTGTGCATGGTGGACCTTCTTCTCCCCTATGACGTACATCAGGATGTTCTGCAGAGGTACCAAAAGTTCAACATTCTAGTAGCGTCAGCAACCACCAGGGACACAGTGGTGGCACCCAGATTCCAGAATTCCTTCCCTGACATTGTAGGTGACTGCATTTTAATTTTTTTGTTTAAAAACTTTGTTATATATACAGGCTTCTAGCCATGTTTGCATTCACAGCAGTCACAATTTATTTATTTTATTTACCTCATTTATACCCCACATTTCTCCCCAATGGGAACCCAAAGTAGCTATCACTGTTCTTCTCTTTCCCATTTTATCTTCACAACAACCCTTGAGAGAGGTTAGGCTGAAAGCATGTGTCTGGTGCAAGGTCACCCAGCAAGCTTCCATGGCATTGGGAAGATTCAAACCTGGGCCCCTCCAACTGAGGGTTGCCGGGCCAGTCCTAGCAACTGGCAGGAAGGGTTGGGATGTGAAAATGAGGGGTGAGCAATGTTGACTATGTCACAACATCACTTCTGGGGCAAACCTGGAAGTTACATAGGTTGGCTCTAGGAATCAGCAGAAACTCGATGGTTTAACATAGAGGGTCCAAGAGAGTGAGTCCCTGAAGGGTGCGCCAGCTCCTGCCAAAGATACCATAGAGGCTCACCGTAAGTAAATAAATACCTTCCAAAATAATGAAAACTGTAGAGAAAAGGTTGTCCTCACCTCCTGAAAAGCTTGTTCATCCTCTGAAAGTAAACTTGTGCCAATGGGCAGGTAATCCTACCAGGCAATCGCTAAGTTTATTAAGATGTCATTGCTTTCTTCAGATAACACAGCAAACATCACCGTCAAATACGGAGAGTTTAATCGGGAGCTAGTCAAAATCCATTACTTGCCTATCGTCATCTCTGACAATGGTGCACCTGAGCAAAGCAGCACAAACACCCTTACCATCCTGGTCTGTAAGTGTGACGAGGCTGGCAAGTTTACCTTTTGTGAAGAAGCCGCTAAAAGAGAGGGAGTCAGCATCCACGCTCTGGTGGCTATCTTTGTCTGCATCCTCACAATATTTGGTAAGTATTTACATTTCTGTACTTTCCAAATGCAATTTTGGGGCAATAGGGAGGAACGGGGGTTCATTTGGGGGCATGTAACAGCATTCCATGCGCCTCGGTGTTTAATCATGCCGGCCACATGACCATGGAAACGTCTTCGGACAGCGTTGGCCCTTCGGCTTTGAAATGGAGATGAGCACCGCAACCCTAGAGTCGGATTCGACTGGCTTTCGAGCAAGGGAACCTTTACCTTTACCTTTAACAAACATACATACACACATACAAACAAACAGAAGATCAGTTGTAATGATGGACTCTTTTCCCTTTTTAGGGCTGCATGAATTTAATAGTTAACATCTGTCTCCCAAGTCCTCCCCTCCGTGCCATCACCTACAAAGATGAGGTGGGTGGTGGCAGCTAGAGACAGGACACTTTCAGTGGTGGCACCCTGCCTTTGGATACCTGTTCTCCCTTGAGCCTTGGCTTACCTACTTTTAGGTACCAGGCCGTAAGAACATAAGAAGAGCCCTGCTGGATCAGTCCAGTGGTCTATCTAGTACAGCATCCTGTCGCACACAGTGGCCAACCAGTTCCTCTGGAGGGCCAACAACAGGGCATAGAGGTTGAGGCATTCTAATGTTGACTCCTGGCAATGGTATTCAGGGGTTTACTGCCTCTGAACATGGAGGTTCCCCCTCAGTCACCATGGTTAGTAGCCACTGATCGACTTATCCTCCCTTTTAAAGCTGTTTATTCCACGTTTTAATCACTCTCTTTGTAAAGTAGTATTTCCTTTTGTCCGTCCTGAACCTACTGCCCAAAATATTTCTCTTAGTCAGTCTTTTAATTAAAGGGATTTGATCTTTTGTAGTGATTTTATGATCTTCATCTAATCTGTTTCTAATGGATATTTTTTAGGATATGCGATAATTGCCTTTATGCTGATTTTGTGCCCATGGCTTGTTTTTAAGATTGATCATTTATGTTTAATATTGATTGTTTTCCATTACTACAAAAATTACACATTTGTGACATGTAAACATAAAATTCTTCCTTCGTATTGTCCTTGGTAAGAAAACGAATCTTTAAAATTAAAGCAGTCAACATTTTTTTTCATTTGGTAAAGCCACCAGGCTTTTTTCAGTGTATTATTTGCTTTGGTTAGCAGTTGGTGGGTATACGTGCATCGGTACAATCTAAAGTGGATCGTTTCTGCAAATGTGTTCATCAAACTTTATTTCTTGGAGGGATATTTATTTAAAATAAGGAAAACAATTAGGATTTTTAGAATTAGAATTTCTGGTAAGGCGAGCATTCACAGCTCTACCTTTTATATCCTGCATAACTTAATTGGATCATATCCTCTCGGTCTGTTTGGCTTCTCTGTTTTTATATTTGTTTCCTTGCAATTCTTTTGTCTGCAGTCATTATGCTGCTAATAGCCCTGAGAAGGAGGCACAAGAAAGATCTGAACGTCCTCCGGAAGAACGTGGCAGAAATCCACGAACAACTGGTGGCCTATGATGAAGAAGGTGGTGGTGAAATGGACACCACTAGTTATGATGTGTCGATCCTCAATTCGGTCCGCCAAAGTGGAATGACATCACCGCGGATGACTCGGGAGACCATGCCCTGCATGTACTCTCAGGTCCAAAAGCCACCCAGACATGGACTTTCTGGTACTGGAGAAATGGCCATTATGATTGAAATGAAAAAAGATGAAGCCGACAATGATGGAGATTTGCTTCCGTATGACACTCTCCACATCTTTGGCTATGAAGGGGCAGAGTCCATTGCAGAATCTCTAAGCTCTTTGGGATCGGGCTCCTCTGACTCGGACATTGATTACGATTTCCTCAACGACTGGGGTCCAAGATTTAAAATGCTGGCAGAGCTTTATGGATTGGAAGCTGATGAAGATTTTGCATATTGAGTAAGACTGATGGCAAATTTTCTTAAACTTAAACCATGAACACCAGAAGTGAGAGACTGAAAATTCATAAGGCAGCAACTACTATGTCTTCATGCATTTTCACAGCAGGTTTATGAGATCAGGATCGAAGAAACCAAAATGAGGTCCCATTGCATGCTGGGAGAAAATATTTCTCTTTACCTGAAAACATTTATTTAAAAAACAAAACAAAAACAGGAAGCATCTTTCTTCCTGCCCTATATTGTAAGAGGTTAGGCTTCCCCTGGCGTTCCCTGACGTGTCAATATTCCAGGAGGTTTTATTATCAGTCATAACCCATCCTCAGATTCATTATTACACTAATTGAGCTATGTGGATTGGCATTATTTCCATTTTCATGACAGAAAAATGCAACTGGGTGCCTCACAACATGTGACATTTTCTATGTGTCTTCCCCAAGTCCATGTTAAGTCAGATGTCAACCATGATTTCCCCATTGGGAACTCTGTCCCCAAGCATACAGGGACCCAGTGTGGATTGGAACCATGGCGTCAACCTGAAGCAATCTTAGGGTACTATCGGTTCCATCAGGAAAACCTTTCCGTTTCCCATCAATACATATGCAGCCCCTAATAAAAGAACTAGCATCCCCTAGGGCCATTCCAATTTAGTGCCAGGGTCACAATCCAGATTGGGATACCCAGGGCTATTTTTGAGCAAATTTGCCCAAAAATAGCCCTGAGCATCATTAACTGTGAAACAGGAGTTACTCTGCAATCCTAGGCTACGTTATTCCGTTCTAAGGTCCTGGATATGAATGGGCTTGGAATTGTAATAACTTGGCCTAGAACTGCACTGCCAATTCTCTCCTGTTTTTGTCTTGGTACTGTGAAAATTCCTTCTTTCCTTATGAAGTATCTGGCATTCCAAGTGTAAATAGTTCTGATTTGACAAGAGTAGGCCCTTTTGGGGATTATTGTGACCTTTTTGCTCCATTTCGCCCAGGTGACTCCAAACCACAGAATTGGGTCCATAGACATCCTTTTCATGGAACAAGCTCTTCCATGACTGGGAGAATACCTTGGGTCCATCCCAAGCACTGTTAAGCCAACCCCAACGTTCAAGATTTTATGACAAGATATGTTGACCCCAAGTCCCTCCTACACATCAGACCTAAACTAATATGCGACATTCCCTCTATGAGGGAGGAGGCAAGAAGGATCTGCCTTCTCACCAAGCTGGAATTCCTTGAGAGGGAGCCATGACAGTTAAACGGGTATAAAACCAAAGAAATAAAATGAGTAGTACAGATTATGCTGAGTCAGCGTAAAGCTGGCATTGGTTTAGATCACAACTTTGCAGCATCTGTCCTGCAAAGCTTTAGAAGCGTGTGGGTATTGTAGGAGCTAGTTAGCACAGTTCAAGATACGCAGCTTTGGAAGCCAATGAATGCCGCCATTATAACTTACTATTGTGTAAGGATACATTTTGATGGGAATTCCGTCTTAGTCATACAATCAGGCATCATGGCGGCCATATGCGGACCAAAGCGAATGATCTTTGTGCGCTGGCTCTGTGCGCCCCCAAAACAGATACTCTGCTTTGTAGAGACTGTAATGTGAATGGATGAAATAGCTTAGTGGATATAACATTGGTTATTTAACATTTGGTATCTTTGTATTTTGTATAATTGCAGCTAACACTGAAGGGTCATCTCAGAAACAAAGTAGAACCTTGTGGTTTGCATTTCATAAATGCATCCGTCCTATAGCCTGTAGACCATAATAGCCATCTTTTAAAGGTTTTCCTCGCTGCGATCCTACCTCACTAACTTCTGATTACCAGATATACTTCTAATCATCTCCTGAGATGTTATTACCTAAGTAAATGATTGTCTTATAAGCTTCCATCTAGAGTCTCTCCATTACCGCTCTGACAACCTTATGCATGCACTGAGAGCAGCTTCAAACATTAGATTTTGTACATGGGAGCTGATTCCTGACTATAAAATACACATCATTTATGAATTGCAGGTTTTGACAGCAAAACATAGGAGTGGGGATGTGATCCTTCTCTAGCCACCTCTCAGCCTGGGCAGGCAAAAGCTGAAATTTACATATATGGGTACTTTTCCTCAAAGAAACTTTGGAGCTCTGTCCAGATCTAGTTGTGCACAATTAGAGGCTGAGTACAGACTGGCAGTTTGCTCCGGTAGCCAGTCGTAGCAAAAAAGCCCCGGAATAAACTATACCGGGTTTTCTCGTTCACACAGCGGGGGCCGCTGCCGGAAGATACGGGACGGAGGCACGTGGGAGCGTTCAGACTGCCGCACCGGAGGCGTGCTATATTCACCATTTCCCCATTAATTCGGCTGTGGGTGTATGGGTGTATGTGCGCATGAGCGCTCATGCGCTCATGCACATACGCGCATTTTGCCGATTGGGGGAGAACCCTGCAGCGCCAGCACCACATTGGGCAGTGGAGCGGAGCACAGCCAATCACACCGCTGTTGCCTTCTGCCCAACGCAGGTTGCTCCCGGCTTTTCGGCTGCGCGTTCAGACTCCCCGGAAGCGGAGAAACGCGCGACACACACATGGGCTTTCAGATTTGCTACGGGTTTTATCAGGTATCTTTTTAATCCAGCGGTGAAGCGCAACAGCACAGGTTGGCTACGGGTGGGGGATGCCAGGCAGATGTGCCTGTGTGAATGCCCCATTTACTCCGGGATTTAGTCGTCGCAGGCCCGGGTCCCTCCCGGGGCAAATTGCCAGTCTGAACTCAGCCAGAAATCCTGAAATGGATGTGCATCCATACCTGGGGGTGGGGGGGGAGAGATATCTAGTCAGAAACATAGAAACACAGACCTGGAAGGGATCCCAAGGGTCATCTAGTCAACCCCCCTGCACAATGCAAGGTATAATACCATAGAGCCCACCCTCCAAAGCAGCCATTTCCCCTAGGAAAACTGATCTTGAATTGTAATAGCAGGAAATCTTCAGCTGCCACCTGGAGGCTGGCAAACCTATGAATCTGGCCTGGTGGCAGCTTCCTTCCTGGCCCCAAAGTGGTGATCAGAAATACCCTGGACCTCAAGAGCCGAGCCTTGTCTCATCCCTTCCTGCCCTCCCTCTCATGATCTGCCTACATTCCTAGTGAGTTCCATGGGCCTAGCTCGACACTGTGATGTAGATGAATATTCAGATGTCTGCACTCGCCACACTCAGAACGCTCCCCAGCTGGGACCCCTTTTATCATACTGTGCATTTTCTACTTGAGGTTTCATTCCTCAGCAGATGCGGCCGATGGAACTGATCTTGATGTATCTCCTTGGTGGCCACGGACTCTCCCGATTCTGTGTCTTAACCATCAAACACGATGCATGGGAACAGCTTTCCTTAGACAAGAGCCTTGATCTGGCAAGACGTCACTGGGAAAAGAGCCTTTGTCATCCATTCCCTGCAGCAGCTGCTCTGCACCTGGGTGACGGACTGCCAACCTTCCGCACACTCCGTGTCTACACGGCAGGAAATCTGCAGTCTTCACTTTGTTTAGGATCCCACTGCAAAGCTTATTCGCCATTTGGAACAAGCCAGTGTGGTTCTACTAAGAATGTAATATAGAGTGTTACCCTGACTAACAAAGATTGCTATGTAATTTACCCCTTACTGTTTAACCAGTGGGATTAACTAGAAAAAAATTATTTAGAGCCATTGTAATGCTTTTGTAAACATTATCCAGTTTAGATGTCCTTTGATTGCCTCTTCCCCGGCAATTCCTTTATGGTAGCCTGTTTGTATCAAAGCTATTCTAAGGGATATCAGCCTTAATTTCTACTGTACATCAGTCGTTTGGGGGGTTTTTTTGCACTGGATAGTTTTGTTATCTATTTATGTACTGTGTTGTGGTTGCGGTTGTTTTTTTTACTTACATAAAAACCAAATTCAAGTATAATTGGTTTTGTCTGTTCATTGGTAAGATCTGAAGAGGCAGCAGGGCTTCTAATGAATTCCCAGCAGCAAGGCATTCTGGAAACAGGATGGGAAAAACCTGATTAGAGAACTGATGAGGAACCATGCGAAGAATGGTGCTTTCATTCAAGAACTCAGCGGGCTTGGCAGGCTATGAATATGCAGGGGCTGTGGCTTGGTGGTAGAGCATCTGTTTGGCACGCGAAACGTCCCAGGTTCAGTCCCCAGCATCTCCAGTTAAAACAATCGAATAGCAGGTGATGTGAGAGACCTCTGCCTGCTGCCAGTCTGAGTAAACAATACTGACTTTGATGGGCTGAGGGTTCAATTCAGTATAGCCGCCCTGAGCCTGCTTGCAGGGAGGGTGGGGTATAAATTAATCAGTTGTAATTCTGGGAGATCTCCAGGCCCCACCTGTAGGTTAGCAATCCCACTCAAACCAGGGACATTCCCTAGAGAAAACATCATGTATAGTTCAACCCTAATTACACTCTTGATTTTCAGCTAATTGTATTTAAGAATATTACAATATTATTCTTTCCCCCCAAAAAAATCCTACATAATCAGTTTTCATTCTTAAGGACATCTGCCAAGAATGTTGTTGTGTTCCCCCACCCTTTTCCTAAAATCCATGTCCTAGGGAGTGAAATGTTTAGCACGCATTGTTCTTCACTTAGAGATCCTTTATGAAACTATTGTTAACATCTGGTATCATTGTTAAACAAATTAGCAGGGAACAGCTGCTGAATTATGCTTTCCCCCCCATGGGCACCTTCCAAAATAATCAGGTGAACTGACCTATTTTCCCTTTAAAAGTACAAACAAGAGTCTAAATTCAATGAAATGAAGAATACCTGGTGTGACGGAATTACAGGTTTGTGGACAGCAGCATGTAAATAAAGAAGTTGCTGAGTCAGATGTCTGAGAAGGGAGGGGGCCATTTGTCTTGGAATTCTCAGAGAGTGTCAGATAACGGTAGACAACTGACAGTTGGGAGCTGACAGTTGGAAGAAGGGTTGGAAGAGAAGTTAGCAGAAAAGCGGTCAGCTAACTGAATAGCTCTGAGGTGGAACAAAACCTCTGTGGCTTTGTGGAAACAGCCTGATAACAGTTTGAGTAGAAAACTGGGGCTGAAATAAACTCTGCACTAGTACCCTCTGAAAGAAAGAGGAGAGTGAGCAGAGAGTGAACAACATAAGACCTCAGTGGTCACAGACACCAGATACATTGCTCCAAAAGAACTTGTAGAGGTGGCTAGAGAAAGGGCTAAGGGTGTGAAGGAGTCTGGAAAGCTGGAAAGGTGCCCAGTTAGACTCAGAGGGACCAGACAGATAAAGTCCAAAGGACAGCCACAAAACAGTTACTGGAGAGTGGGATCATAAGTGTGGTTAGTGTACTGAAGAACATCTGTGTACAACTGAGAGTGATAAGCCTACAGTACATGTGAAGGCAAAGTAAAAGGATATATTCCACAAGGAAACAAAATATCCTATGTAAATACATCCCATCCCCCTGTTGGGCTTGCTGAGAAATAAAGAAGTGTACTGTTTGACCTTTACAAATACTGGTGCTTGACTTTATGGTGAAGGAATTATACTGGGCAGTTGTCCTCTGTACATCCATAAGATAGATAGATAGATAGATAGATAGATAGATAGATAGATAGATAGATAGATAGATAGATAGATGATAGATAGATAGATAGATAGACAGACAGACAGATAGACAGATAGACAGATAGATAGATAGACAGATAGACAGACACACATATATTACATTATATTATATTATATTATATTATATTATATTATATTATATTATATTATACTATACTATACTATACTATACTATACTATACTATACTATACTATACTATACTATACTATACTATACTATACTATATATACACACACACCAAAAAACATGAAGAGGCTAACATTTTATAGTGACCTGGTCAGATATGGTATAGTGAGAACAGATCAGACATATCATAAGTGAAAATAATTTAAATCCGGTACATCTATAAGCCTATATGGGCAGTGACACCATAGCTCGGTCTCTCCTCTTGCCTTGACAGTTATATCTGGGAAGACGCGGATAGTAGCATTTTTAAAAATTTACTTATTTATACCTCACCTTTCTCCCCAATGGGTGGTTTACATCATTCTCTTCTCTTCCATTTTATCCTCACAACGACTCTGTGAGGTAGGGTACTCCACATTCAGAAGAGGAGGAGAGTTGGTTTTATACCCTGCCCTTCTCTACCCAAAGGAGTCTCAGAGCAGCTTACAATTGCCTTGCCTTCCTCTCCCCACAACGGATACCCTGTGAGGGAGGTGGGGCTGAGAGGATTCTGAGAGAACTGTGACTGGCAGAAGGTTGCCCAGTTGGCTTCATGAAGAGGAGTGGGGAATCAAGCCTGGTTCTCCAGATTAGAGTCCACCGCTCTTAACCACTACACTAAGCTGGCTCTGACTTCTTGAGGCAGCAGAGATCTGACTCCTTGAAGCAGCCAGCAGTCTAGCAGAAGGGAATCCAAATGCCTGCATACCCATCATTTATACAAAGGTACTTGGGTTTATACAAAGGTACATGGACTGCGGTGGCTCAAGTGGTTAAGACGCTGAACTGCAGGCTGTGGAAGGTCAGTAGTTCAGCAGTTCGAGACCCGAGAGTGCTGCATGACGGAGTGAGCTCCCGTCTCTGGTTCCAGCTCCTGCCAACCTAGCAGTTAGAAAGCAAGAAATTGCAAGTAGATAAATAGGTACCACTTCAGTGGGAAGGTAACAGCGTTCCGTGTGCCTTGGTGTTTAGTCATGCCGGCCACATGACCATGGAAACGTCTTCAGACAGCGCTGGCTCTTCGGCTTGGAAACGGAGATGAGCACCGCAACCCTAGAGTCGGATCCGACTGGCTTTCGAGCAGGGGAACCTTTACCTTTACTTGGGTTTCTCACACACGAGGGGTTCATGTGCCAGACTAGCATCTGGGAGGCACATGGGTTCAAATCCCTGCTCTGCCACAAAAGCTCTCTGGGTGACCCTGGGCCAGCCAGTCTCCCTCAGCCTAACCTACCTCACAGGGCTATTATCGTTGTGAAGGTAAAATGGAGAAGGGGAGAATGGTGTTGTAAGACATTTGTGTCCCCGTTGAAGAGAAAAGCAAGGTAGGCCTCAATAAATAAGAACTGTTTAAGACCTTTGGTCAGAGAAGAGAAGGAAGGAAGGAAATGAACATACTTCCAGAAGAGGTGAAAAGAACAATTTTATTTATTAGCATTCTTAAGCCATGAAGGGCTTCTAGCCTGCCTTTCTCACAGTGACTCAGGGTGGGTTACGTGGTGTAAGGCAAGTGAAGTCAACAGGATGGGCCCTCGACTAAGCAACGTAATAGGATTAGGATTGTGGAAATCCGAAACCAAGCAGAAACGAAGCTGAAACAAAGCGTAAGTATTAGCATTGCTTGTTAAACAATGCCGAAATTTCATAGTAGGATAATACATATAGCAACAGGAGGGAGGAGGAGGAGTTATTTATTTCTTTTATTTATTTGTTAGATGTTTATCTCGCTCTCCCCGCCATAGCAGGCTCACGGCGGCTGGCAGACTCAGGGTGGCTTTCATGCCCCACTTTTCTCTACCCTAAAGAGTTTCAGAGCAGCTTACGATCGCCTTAACCTTTAAAGCCCTAAATGGTCTGGGACCATGATACCTGAAGGACTGCCTCTCCTGCTATCATCCCCCACATTGCCTGTGTTCTTCATCACACAATCTTGTGGGGGTGCCCAGCCCTCGAGTGGCTCACCTCTCTTCCACCAGAGCAATGGCCTTCTTTGGGGTGGCCCCATCCTGGAGGAATGCCCTATCATCAGAGGATATGCACGCCCTGCTGGACCTTGTTAGCTTCCACAGGGCTTGCAAGACAGAGCTCTACCAGCAGGCCTTTAATTAAGTCGTTGTATATGTCTTACAGTTCTTGTTCCCACCAGACCATTTCATTGTTGGGTGCTGCTATGTTTTTAAATAGGATTTTATATTATGGTTTTTAATTGTTATATATTTATTATTCTTACTGGTTCTAATATCATATACTGAATTCTATTTTGCTTGTAAGCCACCCTAAGCATCGCTTGTCGAGAGAGTGGTGAGGCACAAATCTGATAAAAAGGAGGAGGAGGAGGAGGAGAAGGAGATTGGATTTATACCCCACCCTTCACTTGGAGTCTCAGTGCGGCTTACAAACTCCTTTCCCTTCCCCTCCCCACAATAGACACCCTGTGAGGCAGGCGAGGCTGAGAGAGCTCTCTCCACCTCCATCCCTCTATTTGCTTTCTTTCCACCTCTCTCTCTTTTCCCCTTCCTTCCTCCCTCCCCACCTTCTCTCTCTTTCTTTCTTTCTTTCTTTCTTTCTTTCTTTCTTTCTTTCTTTCTTTCTTTCTTTCTTTCTTTCTTTCTTTCTTTCTTTCTTTCTTTCTTCCTTCCTTCCTTCCTTCCTTCCTTCCTTCCTTCCTTCCTTCCTTCCTTCCTTCCTTCCTTCCTTCCTTCCTTCTCTCTCTCTTTCTCTCTCTCTCTCCCTCCCTTCCTCCCTTTCTCTCTCTTTTCCTTCCTTCCTCCCTCCCCTCCCTCGTCTATTTGCTTTCTTTCTTTCTTACCCCTTTTGTTTTTTTTACAGTCTCATTTAATGTTAATAAAAAGCAAATTTGCATATTTTCCAGCAGAAATGTTTGTGTGATATCTGTTCATGTCTTGCAGCTCTCAAACATCTGATGTTTATTCTATGTGGCTCTTATGCTGAGTTTGGCCACCCCTGCTCTATAGTCTCCAAACAAAGGGATAAAAAACCCAACCCATCTTTCAGTGTTCAAAGCATTCCTTGTTAACAAGGAAAACAACATTGGCACTTGTTCCTTTTAGCACAAACTCGTCTTTAGCAATCCTGGCCACTGCAGTTCTGTTCAGGAAGAGGCCTGGCAAGAGCAGCAATGGCCTCAAGCAGGCGCATAAGTGAGTCTCCACATTTTTCATGATGGTCATATAAATGGCCACCAGGTGGCACTCTGCTCCATCAAGGCCGTGAGCCGAGCCTGCACAAAAGCACGCCGTTCTGAATTTATGTCTCTTGCCACTTCTCTGGCACAGTGCGCTGTCACACGGAGACTCTGAGCTGCCCTCTCCCTGGGCACAGCAGGACCTAGGCTAACCTCCTGCCCTCACTAGCTGCCCCCTCGCTCTCGCCTGATCTTGCAGTAGGAGAAAACAGGAGAAGGAGGGTGACTTTGCAGGCACAGCAATGTCACATCTGTGATGCTTTAGGGATTTTCTCAGTCTCTGTGGTCTTTACCATAGTGGTTGGGGGGAATTCCTAAAGTGGCACAAGGGGGTGATGTCGTCAGTTCTGGGTGATCCCCTGGAAGTAAGTTCGCTACATCAGCGATGTTTCCCCTTTTCACACTCCACCCCCCAGAAAGCTCCCAGACGTTACCAGCACAGGTCTGGTTAATCCTACTTGAGGCCTCTGAAATGGTTGGAGCCTGTACCAAGTGGCCCCTCCCCTTCCATGTACCAGATCTTAATGCCTTAGCCTACGCATGTCCATACAAACCGCAGTGCACACAGGCTGTCAAGATTCACAAATCATGCTATCCTATGTATACTGGGGTCCGTATGGGTAGAACCAAAAACAGGAAAGGGGAGAGGGATCCCAATACAAAAGGAAACAAGAAAGAAACTACGTAGTAAAGACCTCTACAAAACTTCTCAGATTGGTGTGGCAAAACAGAACCAATTAATGGGAAGGTTTAGGACTAACTGAAGATCGTTTTTCGAAATGGGTAGTACCCAGGAGTTCGTCTTATGCGTTTTATGTTATCTTCATATTTGTATAGCCTCCTGTGTGTATTTAAGTGGAGTTTTGGATATTGTCACATATTAACTAGGTTTTTTGTGTTTTTCACATGAACATTATATATACACATTTTATTTATGTGTGGTTATTAATCTATGTTTTATAGAAGTCCACATGGGTAGGCCACTGAGGAGGAGGAGGAGGAGGAGGAGGAGGAGGAGGAGAGTTGGATTTATACCCTGCCCACCACTCAGAATCTCAGAGTGGCTTACAATCTCCTTCCTTTCCTCTCCCCACAACAGACACTCTGTGAGGTAGGCGGGGCTGAGAGAGCTCTGAGAGAACTGCTCTTGAGAGAACAGCTCTGAGAGAACTGTGACTGACCCAAGGTCACCCAGCTGGCTGCATGTGGAGCAGTGGAGACGGCACATGTGCCATCCAGTACATGAAACTCAGGTGAATAGAAAAGGAGGAGCCAGTCATTGCACACACCCCTGCACACGGCATACATTGGAACATCAGTGCAAAGCCGCATGGAACACTATTAAAAGTATCTTTCTGTTGTCACTGTGCCTTAACAGCAAGTTCAAGAAATGGGATTGTTCTGATGCTTTCATATATAATATCACAGGACACTGGTATGACTTGTACTTGTTTTTACTTGCTCGTTAGTGTTGTTTTACTGTTTTGCTGCAATCGGTCTCAAGTACAGGGCCGCCACACACACACACACACGGTGGAAGCAGGGGGCCCTTGCCACCAGGCCCCACCACTGATCCACTGGCAAACAGGGGAACTTGCCCCGAAAAGAGAGAGGCCTAGCTGCCATGCAGTGACACATCTATGTCACTGCCCATGTGACCCAGAAGTGACATCACCACGTTGGGGATGTTGGGGCGACGCTCTAGTATTTGGGCAGTGACGTAGGCATGTCACTGCACATCATCTGGGCCTCCCTCCTGCTCCCATTAAGTGTCCCCATCCCCCACCGGTTGCCAGCAGGGACCTGGCAACCCTACTCAACAAGGTTCTGGAGAGCGGGCATACAAATGTTCCAAACAAATAAACAAGCAAATGTTTTATTTTAGGCTGGCTAGACGTCTCTGTTCCCATTCAAGCATGGGCAGCAAATCAATAAAGCGCAAGGTATTCACAGCAATGACAATAAGAGTTCAAAAGGTTAAAACAATAAAATGATGCACAGAATTTGAAATTTAAAGCCTTGGTATCCTAAAAGAGACTCAGCCAAAAGCCCCATAGTAAATATGGGCAGAAATGGAAACGCTCACTATAAAGAGAGATGCAATATGATGCTTTGCTGCCATTGGCTTGGCTGCTCTGATGTCACAGAGGGCCTTAGAGCCCTTAGGAGGCTTCTTTTTTTCTTTTACTCCTTTAAGCTGTGACAGTATCCATGAGCTTTTGAACGACACTTTTCAGGTGCGGATTGTTTCAGCGTTGTCTTGGAGCCTTTCACTGCGGAAAAAAGGATGATTATTGCTCCGTGGAATAAAGCATCAGCTCTGAATGCATAAGGAGCCAGGTTCAGTCTCTGGCAGCTCCCATTGAAAGATCTCAGGTAGCAGGTGTTGGAAAAGACCTTTCTCTGCCTGACACCTTGGAGAGCTGTTGGCAAAATACACAGTGCTAAACTAGATAGATCAGCAATCTAACTAGGTAAACAGCAGGCTCATATTGCTGTCTGAGTGCTACAGGCTTGGGTCTAGATCCTACCAGCTTTACTGCTGGTAAAAAAGGGAAGGAGAGGTCCCTTGGACAACCCAAAAGGCTGTGCTGGGGATAAGGTTGCCAGCCTTGGGCCAGTAAATGCTATGAGATTTTGGGGAAAATGCCCGCAAAGGCTGGAGTTTAAGGAAGAAGTGAAGTCACTTTCAGGTGACACACTAGGAATTTCCCCAATCTCTATGCCGGCCTTGGGCCAGCAAATGCTATGAGATTTTAGGGACGATGCCCGCAAAGGCTGGAGTTTATGGAAGAGGTGAAGTCACTTTCAGGTGACACTCTAGGAATTTCCCCAATCTCTATAGTAAAGACTGGGGAGATTCCTAGAGTGTCAGAGAGGATTGTGACATCACTTCCAGGCGATGATCAAATCTCTTCAGTCTCTGTGTTCTTTACCTGAGAAACTGGGAAAATTCCTAGAGCATCACTATCAACACCATTCTCATTTTTTTTTCTTCCACTCCTCAAACGATTGAAGGTGAAGGATTGAGGGTTGAGGGTGGGGGCAGAGGAGCATCCACAATGAGGAGACAAATGGCGAGCCTAGCTGGGACCCGCATGATCATGGGACCTGCATAAACAAAAGCCCCGTGGGCTGAAAACTGTAGTAAGAAGGGGGATAGAGAACATCAGAAGAGCCCTCCTGGATCAGCCCAATGGTCCATCTAGTCCAGCATTCTGTCTCCCACAATGGCCAATTACTACAGATGGCTAACAACAGGGCATAGAGACCAAGGCCTTCCTCTGATGTTGGGTGAGACTGAGTAAAAAAACCTGACATGCCTGGTGCGAGCCAGACCCATGACAAGAGAGTATTCATCTTCCTGAATGGGCACTGTTAGTAGACAGCAGCCACGTGGGAGTTTCTCAGTACCTTATTTCCAAGATGCCAATCTGTCAAGCCCCCTTCATATCTATAAAGAAATCTTGATCCTTCACAAGGGTTGTAAGACAATCTCTCCCACTTTCTCCAAGCCTCTCAGGAGCACCGCCTCTTTTTCTTCCCAGGCTTCAAATATAGTGTTTCCTGCTTCTGTTTATGTCGGCAATGCTCATTGGCGGTCTTCACCTCTAAGCTTTCTCCGTGAACTAGATGTGCATGTGCCAGTTGGCACTGGCAGCCAGAGGAATTCACATTATGCTACAAGCCAGCCAGTTTGGTGTAGCGGTTAAGTGTGCGGCCTCACCTGGGAGAACCAGGTTTGATTCCTCACTCCTCCACTTGCACCTGCTGATATGACCCTGGGTCAGTCATAAGCTCTGGCACAGCTGTTCCTGAAAGAGAGCAGTTTGTGTTAGAGCTCTCTCAGCCCCACCTACCTCACAGGATGTCTGTTGTGGGGAGGGGAAGGGCAGGGTATAAATCCAACCTCTTCCTCTTCTTCTTCTTCTTCATACAGCAAGTCAAGCTCTTTTCCACTGGAGAAGACCCTGATGCTGGGAAAGATTGAAGGTCAAAGAAGAAGGGGATGGCAAAGGATGAGATGGTTAGACAGTGTCATCGATGCAACGAACATGAAATTGAGCCAACTTCAGAGGACAGCGGAAGACAGGGGGGCCTGGCGTGATCTGGTCCATGGAGTCGCGAAGAGTTGGACTCGACTGTACAACTGAACAACAGCAATGACAAACTGCCCTGGGGACTTTTAGTTGAAAGGCAATATATAAACAAAGTCTCACTCACTTACTCACTCACTAGCTAGAGTGAAGTCCTTTAGACGCTATGAATGAGTGGATCTCAGTTTCATTTTCCTTACTTCTGGCTTCTAATAATGTTTGTCTGCAGCCACCGCTTCTATCTGTTCCTCCCTGGCTGGACCACCACCAGTGCATATTTGCAATAACTGACTTTACAAATATCAGCGAAAGGTTTATTGAGCAAGATGTAGACGATCGCTCTCCTGGTCCTCTTGAACAGAATAATTAAATACCTATTAGATGGTGCCCAGCTGTCAGGCAGAAACCTCTTTAGCTGCTCAAGACGGAGTAATCAGATTGGTCTCGGAGATGGTAAGCTGGAAGGTCATTCTCTTCAAATAAACACTCCTGGCAGGAGCACTCTGGAGATTGGACGCCTTCTTCAGGGGCTGCCAATTTTGAAAGTCTAGCCTCAAAATATATAATTATGGCGGCAGAACCAGCCTTCATCCATTGCAAGTCCAGTCCACGGGGAAAAGAGAGCCTGCCATCTACATGTGCATAGGTTTGTCTATGTAGTTGAGACACCTGCATGACCAGGGTTCCTGACCACATGCACAGAATCTATGCACACGCAGTCCATATGTTCATAAGGTCTTTTCCCATCAATAGGTTGACTCTATAGGTCAAGGGTGGGGCCTGCTTCTGAGATCCCCCTCAAGGTCACACACATAGGCTCAGTTCAGTCATATCGTGGAACGGTTAAGTAAACCACTCATGCCACCATCCCCACCATGCCAACCATGAGTACCCAGGCACTTGCTGGTATATCTCCTGGTACCCACATCCTTCTTTCCTAAGGCAAAGAGCCAATCCTGGTTGTCCTCCATCTCGTTAGCGCAGGAAGTGCTTTAGAAGAGCGCAGGAAGGAGCACATTTGTGTCTGTGGGGAGCACCCATTCAGATGCAGTTGCCTTCAGCACAGGAGGATGCTTGACTTGGAAACTTGGAACCTCCCAACATTTCATGATTGGCTCCTGCCCTCTAGACAGCCCTTTTGTGGTATTTTGCTTGTTCTGTCTGTTTGTTCTCAGAATTCCAGTATTAGCTACAGGCTCAAAACGGTTAGCAACCCTGAAGGAAACTAACTACGGTGAGTGTGGTTGTATGAATGTGGGCTGATTTACTAACTATGGTTTGTTAGAGTCCATCAAACAAAGACCAGAAACCATGGTTTGAAACTGATTTAATACCTACACTGATTTTTAACTGTGGTTTCATATGACATGTACAAAGACATTCTGGCCTCATCCAACCTTGTGTAATCCAAACACGGGTTCTAGTGTGCCCTGGTCCAATAAAGCACACAAGTGAGATTTTGTTCAAAATACCAGGAGCAAACTTTTTTTCAGAATAAAGGGAATGCTAGCAAAACGGCCAAGTGGTTCATCTAAATCATCATGGCGTTAGCTTTTATAGTATGCAATTCTTTTCAAGCACGTGTGTTACAATTTTGACACCATAGCATCATGTATACAGTTTCTCACCCTTGCTTTAGATCTTTTACAAGCTCCCATTGTTCTCCTATCTACCCCTATACAGATGTTACTGTGGTCTACTGTGGCCTTCAGGATAGCTACTACAGAACAATGGTGTAGTGTAGTGTTTGGTGTAGTGGTTAAGTGCGTGGACTCTAATCTGGGAGAAACAGGTTTGATTCCCCCATTCCTCCACTTGCAGCTGCTGGATGACCTTAGGCAAGCCACAGTTCTGTCAGAGCTGTTCTCTCAAGGACAGTTCTGGAAAGAGCTCTCTCAGCCCCACCTACCTCACAGGGTGTCTGTTGTGGGGAAGGGAAAGGAAAGGAGTTTGTAAGCCACTCTGAGACTCCGAGTGAACAGTGGGATATAAATCAACTCTTCTTCAATTTTCCATCATATTTCCATCTACAGGCCCATTCTATTCCCACACGCCTTCTAGTCTAGTTACATGTCAGCAGGCCTAATGTTAACTGCAGCAGCTTCAAAATCAAAATGGTGTTATTATTGCTCATCATTCATGTATAAACTCCGAACAGACAAATCAGCTACAATCATAAGGGAACAATAGCCATAAAAAATAGATACATGTATGCAGGTCCCACACCTGTTATGCCCCCCCCCTCCAGCAGCTATAGAAATGCCTGGCTAGACAGTAGGCAATGCACCCGTATTCATCATCAAAGCAAACCAGAATTTCAGCAGTTGTCTGTGAGCCAAATCCTAGTTTCACAAACTAACGATAGTTAAAGTAGCTAGTTGCATTATGCCTGAGGTATTCCCAGTGACTGTCTGAAGAGGGATAGAACATCCATTAAGAGCCTCCTCCCAATAGAAAGACACGACGGTGTTCTATACTGAATCAGAGCCTTGGCCCATCAAAGTCAGTGTTCTCTACTCGGACTAGCCGCAGCTCTCCAGGGTCTCAGGTCTTTCACGTCACATACTGCAGATCTTAGGAGGAGGAGGAGACGATTGGATTTATACCTCGCCCTTCACTCGGAGTCTCAGAGCGGCTTACAAACTCCTTTCCCTTCCCCTCCCCACAACAGATACCCTGTGAGGTAGGTGGGGCTGAGAGAGCCCTTTCGAGAACTGTCCTTGAGAGAACAGCTCTGACAGAACTATAGCTTGCCCAAGGTCATCCAGCAGCTTCAAGTGGAGGAGTGGGGAATCAAACCTGGTTCTTCCAGATTAGAGTCCACGCACTTAATCACTACACCAAACTGGCTTGGGATGCAGGAGGTCCCAGGTTCAATCCCCAGCATCTTATAACTGAAGATGCTGGGGATTGAACCTGGGACCTCCTGCATGCCAAGCAGATGCTCTCCCACTGAGCCATGGCCCCTTCTCATATACATGTGCACAGCAACACTGATGAATCATGAGCATTTTCATAACTCACAGTTTTTACCGGTGAAGAGCTGGGTCTCTTCACAACAGTGGATTCTGCAGGCTGAAGCATTAAGTTACACACAGGTGCACCCCTTTGAATGGTTGCTATGCGCCTGTACCAATTTATACTTGCATTGTATTTATAATCGACGCTGCGTCCTTGGCCTGTGGATCAGTTCCCAGGTACAGAGCACAACTGGCCCCTGTGTCCATGTTGGCAGGATGGCTTTGTTCCAGACTGCTTATTGTTGCCCACTGGCCAGGAAAGCAGGATGGCCCTCAGTCGCTCCAGCCCCTTTAACAAGAATTTGGTATGCCGAAATCAGCAGGTAAGTTGTTTACGCCCTGGCTTGAAGCTTTCTCACATGCTGCTTGCTACAGATTAAACTCCTGTCAAAGGGGCAGCTGCAGGGCCAGTTCAGGAAGCAGACAAGCCAAAAGCAAAGGCCTCAAATCACACACGACATCGCCAAATGCAAGAAGGTTGGAATGGAGGTGGAAACCATTTGGCACTTGGCATCAGTGCATTTGAAACTGCCTGGTTTTTTGCAGGTGTGTTCCCAACAGCAGGAGGGGGGGGTGAAATGAGTTCAAAGTGGCATATGTGGAGTAAATACAAAATCCACCCGTAAAGCAATGGGACAAATGTACGCATATTGGACTTGGAATCTTCCTCTGGATTTTGCTCACATGAATGGCATTAGCGCATGAAAAGAGCTGAAATGCTAGTGTCATGGGTGAATGTAGTCCATGAAGACCAAGATCTGAGTCCCATCGCACCTAAAAAAGACCAACAAGATTTCCCGAGTGTAAAATACTGGGTTTGCCGCATGGAGACTCAGACTACGACATGCGTTCAGGCGCGTTTATTGTACTTCACACACAAGACTGAAACCTGGCCCTGCAAGGGCCAACTATATACATTCTACCCGGCACACCCATAGTCCCATTGGAGGGTTTGAATTTCCCGCCAGAGGCCCTATTGGTGGACACAGGGTGATCTAGGATCCCTGGTCCCTAATGTATCCTTACTGCAGTTGCGGACCCCTGGTGGCAGTCCGTGTACATAACACCGAGCTTTCGTCAGTCAAAACTCCCAGTAAGACTCTCAAAAGCTCACCCCCTGGAAATCTTGTTGGTCTTTTCGGGCACTCCTGGATGTGAATCTTGCTCTTGTACCGCAGACCAACACGGCTACATCCACCTGATTGCACTTCAGCAGATCTGCACCTGCTCTTCGGATTGCTGCCCTAAGTTGGACCCCCATGCGCCTGGGAATCCAGTTCCCAGACAAGAACTTGCAATGCACCTCTGATTGAAAGTCCTTGTGGCGGACCAGGATATGACATGAGGACCTTATAAGGCACGCCTAGTTCCTGATACTTTGAGATTCTAATAACTATGTAGGTAGTTATTAGGTAGTCCAAGCCCACCCTGAATTCCAACCCTGGGTCCAGACATCTGGATTCTAATAATATGGGGGAGGGGAAACAATAGGAAAGAAGAAAAAGAAGAGTTGGATTTATACCCCGCCCTTCAGTCAGAGCGGCTTACAATCGCCTTCCCTTCTTCTCCCCACAACAGACACCCTGTGAGGTAGGTAAGGCTGAGAGAGCTCTGAAAGAATTGCTCTTGAGAGAACACCTCTGAGAGAACTTGTGACTGACCCAAGGTCACCCAGCTGGCTGTATGTGGAGGAGTGGAGAATCAAACCTGGCTCTCCAGATTAGAGCCCGCCACTCTTAACCACTACACCAAACTGCCCCCTATGGGGAAAGAACAGATGGCCTTGTATCGTTACCATGCGATTTAATTTGTGACTGCACAACCTGGTTGTTGCACTGATAATGGCCCTTGAGCCTTAAGTGAGATAAGGTGGGATAGTAACGTTTTAAATATATAAAACATCATTTTAAGTATGTGTGTGGGATACTTTCTGTGCTTCCAGTTGTGCCAGTCACTCCAAATAGAATCATGTAAACCCACTAGTTTTTCAAACACCCTGTAAGCCAAGTCTCTCCTTCTCAGTGACTTCTTTATATAAAAATATAAGATGTATTTGGGGAAAATACTTGGGGAGGCTCTTTCCCCCGCGATGGAACATGCCAGCTCTTGAGGAAGCGAGGCCCTGCCTCCCGCCTGCCCTCTCCGAAGAGCAGAGAGCATATTCCAAGGGGCTCTTGCCAGGTGCCACTTGACATTCCGGTTGCTGAGCTTAGCTTTCAGAAGGAGGGCCAGGCTTTTCAAAGACCTGTGAGGGTTTCTTTTAAAAAAATCTGTCAGTGGACTTTGATCCTTTCTTTTGACAAGGCTCTATATTCTGTAACCCTGGAAGAGGCATCTCTGCGTGTGTCTTTCTCTCCGCTCCTCTGCCCCCCCTAAGCTCCTTATGCCCTGTTCCGCAAATGGATCGCCCCTATTCTCCATCTACCCAGCGAGTTAGTGATGGATGTTTTCCTCTTTGGCTGTGACCTGCCCACCACCTTCACTCCGTAATAAAATATATATAAAAGAACTGCTGGTTTACCAGCTCACCAAATGTTCTCGGTTTACAGGTCGGGCTTATTTAAAATGTATCTTGTGGGGGGGGGATGCTGCATTCTTATAAGAGCCCTCCTGACATTTTCAGCAGCACAAAGCTTTTAAAAGGGAATTCTCATCTCGCATCAGAACAGAGAACAATCCGGGAGGATACAAAAGGGATGCTGAGAGAGGTTACCTGGTAGACTTTTCTGGGATCTCAATTTCATAACACATGCGCGCACACGCACACACCCTGGTGAGCTTCAGAATGGGTTTTTATTGCTTTTCTTTTGAAGATACCCTTCAGCCAGGGGCTCCAAGTCTCAGTGTTGCTAATATGTTCCACCTTTAACAAGGGACTAAGAGGGTCGCCAGCTATCCGTATCCAATGTTCCTTTTCCCATCTGAACAAAGTGTGAGTCCAGGGGCACCTTTAAGACCAACAAAGGTTTATTCAAGGTATAAGCTTTCGTGTGCACGCACACTCTCTGAAGACTAGGAACACTAGGAAAAGTTGAAGGTAGCAGGAGAAGGGGACGACCCAAGATGAGACGGGAGGGACTCAGGAAGCCACAGTCTCAGTTTGCAAGACTCGAGCAAGGCTGTTAATGAATAGGAAAGTTTTGGAGAATGTTAATTCATAGGGTTGCCAGAAGTCAGAAGTGACTGGACAGCACTTAACACACACACACAAGCACACGCACAATTCAATAAATCTTGTGTTTATACAGGCCACATACACATAAGTGAAAACACATTTGTGGGTCTGGTCACTGAACACAGACCATGCCGATTAGCATTTCTGGTTTTACAAGCAAAGAGAAGTGCTTCGGTGGCCAGTGACAGGTATCCCCAAGTTGAACTGGAGTTCCAGGTGATCCTCTTCCCCTCCTAAATCCACGCCCCCCCATACCACTTGCAGAGTTTAAGGTTTGCAGGAACTGCAGATTTACTAATACCTTTTCTTGGTCTGAATTCTCTCCATCACTGTCATCATTAAGATGATCAACAACAAAAAAGTGGACTCAGCTTCAGTCCCTGTCGTCCCCCCCCCCGAGCAGACAACTAAACACCTAAGAACTGATAGACAAAATATCACCTCTGGTGAAGTCAGGAGGAGAAAGACCTTTCAGGCCATTTATTCCAACAACAAACACAACACTCCACAAACGGTGTTACGTACGTTTTCACCAAGCTTCAAAATAGTCATTCTATTCAGGCTAAAAGCAGGGCTATCTTTGGGCAAAAACCCACAGGAAGGGAGTTCCAGCTGGCTCCAGATTTGGCCACGCCCAGCAGGAACTCATTAGCATAATAGGCCACACCCAACAGCAGAAACTCATTAGGATTGGCCACATTAAGGGGTGTGTGGCCTAATATGCAAAGGAGTTCCTGCGACAAAAAAAGCCCTGGGTTTTGACAACAAACAAAGTAAACAGAATAAGAAGCAAAAGGTAGGTGTGGCTGGATGACCACACTTCTGGTAACATGGGGGTGTGGCCTAATGTGCTAATGAGTTTCTGCTTTGGGGTGTGGCCTATTATGCTAATGAGCTCCTGCTAGTCTTTTTCTACAAAAAAAAGCCCCGGCCAAAGGTATCAATAACCAAGTTTTTACACTTCTTGTTGCCTTTGCACATTTGGATTTCCTTCTGCGCTTCATAAATCTCTCAGCAGATTTGTCATTCTTCACAGAACAGTTCTGTGCCACATGTTCGGTTCCTGACAGCTTTTTAGAAGAAAAAGCCTCTTTTCCTATATTGCCTGTAATAACTGAAATGTCAAAAAGATGACAAAAGGCTGCTTAAAGAATACAGGGCTACCACAACCAGAGCTCATGAAGTGCAGCCTTGAAAAAAGACAGGCACCAAGGAGATCATTCCCAACAAAAACAAAGAACAGCCCAAAGGGGCCTTCTGTAATGGTTTTTCTTGGGCTACAGCGGGGCATTTTGGGGCCACGCCCCCTCATGCAACAGCCCCACCCCTCACCGTGCCACACACTGTGCCCTGCCCACAGCCTGATTTTCTACATCTTTTCCTGATTCGCTGGTCCTGGCACCCATGACCTCGCCAGCTCCCCCTCCCTCCCTGCTCTCCCTCTCCGCCCTCCCTCCCTCCCTCCCTCCCTCCCTGTGCATGCGCCAGGGAGGAGCCCACCTTGCTAGCCATGAGGCTGAAGCAGGTGGCAGGCAGTTTTCCCCTATGCAGGCAGGAGAGGACCAGTGCGTTGCCTCAGCCAGCGGAGGGAAGGAGTGGAGCAGGCAAGGGTAAACCGCCTGCCTGCCACAAGGCAGAGATGGGAGCCAAAGAAGAGCTGCCGTTTATCCCACTGCGGCCGGCTGGCACAAAGGGGACAGGACCTGCTTCACGCGGTAAAAAAAAGTCCTGGTAAAGAAAGTCCCAGTAAAAAAAAGCAGGTCCTGTCCTTCAAGGTGGCAGAAATCCCATCTCAACTCGAGGGCAGAAGCGGAAAAATTACAGCTTCCCCCGCCATAGGGGCACGTAGTGGGTTTCCCCCATTCTCCCGCCTCCCCCCCCCCGAGATTTCCCAATGGCCCACCAACCAGAATCCCCTGGCTACAGGCCTGGTTTTTCTGTACATCAGCAGGCCACCCAGATGGGAAACTTGCTTAGGAAGCCAAGTGAGGGAATCAGAACACTTTCAACATGCCCCAAAGATCTCTTTTCTGGTCAGTCACTGCCAGTTTAGGCCCCACCAGCGCATAGACAATACAGAATGACTTGCCTCACCACTTTACATTTGAATTTCATTCACCATTGTATGGCCCATTCATTCTACTTCCAGGGATCTTTTTAGGGCTTTCCCTGGGCCTCAGTACATATTACAAAGTCCTTGTGATTGTTGGTGGATTAAAGGAGGACTTTGTATCAGATCGGAAACTGGAGTTTCGTGCCTCCCAGATGCATGCTGACCCCTTTCTGCTTGCAACCTGCAGCTTCATGAGCAGAAAAGGGCTGGCATGCGCCAAAGGAAGCAGACACCTAGGAGGCATAAAATTCCCATTGCGCATCTGATACAAAGTCCTCATGTTGTCCTCCAACAAAACACAAGGACTTTGCAATGTGCAGCAGTCAGGCCCACAATCCGTTTGGGTTTTCTCCATTACTTGAGCATCATCCTCAAACTTAGCTATATTATTGTCTATCTCTGATCATTTATGAATAAATATTGTTAACCCCAAATGATATTCCCGGGGAAACCCACTGTGTATTACTTCTTTCTGTTGTGAGAACCAGTTTGGTGTAGTGGTTAGGAGTGTGGAATCTAATCTGGGATAACTGGGTTTGATTCCCCACTCCTCCACGTGCAGCTGCTGGTGTGACCTTGGGTCAGTTACCAGTTCTTTCAGAGCTGTTCTCTCATGAGCAGTTCTTGAAAGAGATCTCTCAGCCCCACCTACCTCATAGGGTGTCTGTTGTGGGGAGAGGAAGGGAAAGGAGATTGTAAGTCTCTCTGAGACGCCTTCTTCTCTCTGAAAATTGCCCCTCAGCTTCCTATCCTTTACCAGGTCAATTTCTATCCTTTCATCTTCTGACTGAAAAGATTGGATTTATACCCTGCCCTTCACTACCCAAGGGAGTCTCAGAGCAGTTTACAAACTCCTTTCCCTTCCCCTCCCCACAACAGACACCCTGTGAGGTAGGTGAGGCTGAGAGAGCCCTGACAGAAACTGCTCTTTTTCAAGAACAGCTATGCCAGAACTATGGCTTGCCCAAGGTCATCCAGCAGGTGCAAGGGGAGGAGTGGGGAATCAAATTCGGTTCTCCCAGATAGAGTCTGTGCACTTAACTGCTACATTAAATAAGATCCCACAGGACTGCTATGTTTACTCAGGAGTTTTTCAAAGGTTCTTTTGGAAATCTGAGTATATAATGTCTACTGGATCATCCCAATATGTATACATTTGTTAACACTCTCAAACAATTCCAAAAAGGTAGTGAAGCTGAACTTCCCTTCAGAAAGCCATGCTCATTCTTTCTCAGCAAGCCTTGTTCTTCTGCACATTTAATCATTTTAGCTTTAACAACACTTTTTATTAATTTGCCCAGTACAGATATTAGGCTAACAGGCCTGTAGTTGACTGCATCCACACCCCCTAAATTACTTTTTGAAAACCTCAAGTAACGTTGGCCCCATTCCAGTCCTCCAGAAGTAAGCCAATTTTGATGAAAGCCAATTGTATAATTTTGTTTGAAGGTCAACAATTTCACATGAAAGTTCCTTAAAACTCTTGGCTGTATGCCATCCAGATACAGTAACTTTTAAATATTTAATTTGTCAAATGGACACAGAATTGTGTCTCATCACCCATTTTATTTGTTCCTCAGATGCCCTTCCAAAACAAAGTGATTCAGCCATGGGTATATGTCCAACATCCTCTGCCTCTGAGGTAAATAATTCTCCTTATGCTCCTTCAGTAATTCTTTCTCATCTTTTTATGGTCTAACCACCTTCATAGCTGGTTTTCTGCTTCTGAAACAGAAGTTCTAAAGAAACATTAATTGATTATGGTAATGTTTTCACCAACATGTTCTTTGTGTTCTTCTCTCACTTGCCTTATTATGACTTTATCTTTGTTTTTCCAGAATTTGTGGTGCTTTCTAGTTTTTTCAGCATCTCTTTATTAAAGAAAACTGTGTTGATCTTTGTTTTTCATTACTCGATTAACTAATCTGTTGTGTTTATTCTGTCCAGTCTTTAAAATAACCTCTTGAAAAGACTGGATCCTCCTGATTCTTTAACCCCTGCTTAACCTATGTCATCTTCTGAAACTCACTATGAACCCTTGTTGGGAGCTGGTGTTACTAGCACCCAAATAAAACAGGAATCCAGTGGCATCTTAAAAACTAATGAATTAATTTACGATGAAATAAATCTTGTTAGTGAACATAATAGAAGCCATGTTGGATTAGACCAGTGGCCAAAACCCAAGTGCCATCAGGAGGTCCACCAGTAGGGCCTGAACTCTAGAAGCCCTCCTCCCACTGTTGACACCCAAGCACCAAGAATACAGAGCAACACTGTCCCAGTCATCGTGTTCCATCTACACTTTGTGGCTAATAGCCACTGATGGACCTCTGCTCCATATGTTTATCCAATCCCTTTGAAGTTGTCTGTGTCTGTAGCTGCCGCCACTTCCTGTGGCACTAAATTCCACATTAATTACTCTTTGTGCACTCTGGGAATGCCAGCCACCCCATTCCCGCACTGAGATTATGCACATCTGGACAAGAAAAATAAATCTCTGAACAACCCACACTTTCATGAGCAGCCCAAAATGCAACTGTGGCAAACTGACAATAGTGACTGACCTGGAACAAACTAAAGAATAACTGGCACGCACTGGGTACCTGTAGATTACTTACAGGGCGTGGCAGCAACTGTCTCTTTCTAATTCTTTATTCTTTATTACTTGTATTTATAGCCCGCCCATCCCGCAAGCGGGCTCAGGGTGGGTAACATCATGTCAATAATACAATAAATACAGTTAACATTCTAAACATAGTAATATGCATTAAAAGCAAGATCACAGTTCAGCGAAGTCAACTGGCTGTGAGAAGATCCCTGATACATTGTTTGGGTTGACAGGTGAGTGACAACCACCTCGGGGAGGCCATCCACGGACGCCTGGTGCCTCAGCCAAAAGCCTGGCGGAGAGCCTCACTAGACAATTATAAATCTTTTCTATATACATAACGAAAGATATTAGGCCTTATATTTCCATGCCTCCTACAGTTCAATGGTTGTTAAGGTTGCCCTTAAGCTACTTTACTTTTTATTATAGTTGACTTATGCCTAAGTTGAATTTTTAAGTTTCAACTATGTTAGTGATATGGTTTTTGTATATTATACTTGCTTGCTGTAGCTCAGCATTAAGGCCTTTATTATTGTTCATGATATATATATTTTTGAAAATAAATAAAATGTATTATTTTATTTTTTTAAAAAAGCCTGGCAGAACACCTCCGTCTTGCAGGCCCTGTGGAATTGAAGAAGATCCCACAGGGCCCCGATCTCGACAGGGAGCATGTTCCACCAGGCAGGGTCTGGGCAGAAAAGGCCCTGGCCCTGATCAAGACAAGATGGACATCCTTTGGGCCAGGGACAACCAGGAGATGCTGGTCCATAAAGCATAACACTCTTTAGGGAATATACGGGAAGAGGCAGTCCCTCAGACATGTTGCATTATGCATAAAAGAAATATATCTTCTTGGGATGCCAGCCTCTGGGTGGGAATTACAGCTCACCTGCACACTACAAAGATCAGTTCCCCTGGAGAAAATGGATGCTTTGGAGGGTGGACTCTACGGCATGGTACCCCACTGAGGTCCCTGTCCTATCCCGGCTCCATCCCCAAATCTCTAGGAGTTTCTCAGCCTGGATCTAGCAACTGTACCTTCCCATTCCCTGCTGGTGGCTAGGGGACCCTAACATCATCCCAATAAGAAAGGAGACGGGGAGAGAAGAGAGAGAGAGACTGAGTTTATGGAGTTTCAAGCTTAGGCATGAGGCACGCAACCCTATGCATTTAGACTGGAGTCCAGTAACACCTTAGAGACTAACGTGTGAGTCCAGTGGCACCTTTAAGACCAACCAAGTTTTATTCAGGGTGCAAGCTTCCTTGTGCATGCAGATCTGTGGAAGTGTGCATGCACATGAGAGCTTATACCTTGAATAAAACTTGGTTGGTCTTAATGGTGCCCCTGGACTCAGACTTTGTTCTGCTGCTTCACAGCAACACGGCTACCCCACCTGAATCTACCTTAGAGACCAACAAGGGTTTCAAGGTGTAGGCTTTGGACAGTCAAAGCTGCCTTGTCAGACACAGTAGAGCAGGAGAGACGTGTTGCTGGTCTCTAAGGGCCTGCTGGACTCGAATCTTAACTGTTCCACTCCAGATCTACATGGCTGCCCTCTGGAACCCGATGCCTGTCTTGGACAGATCTCAGAAGCTAAGCAGGGTGAGTCCTGCCTGGTATTCGGACGGGAGACCTCCAAGGAATCCCGGGGTCGTGCTGCAAAGGCAGGCACTGGTAGCCGTGACTTGGTGGCACTCTCCACCACGTGTTCCCTCCCAGGAAACCTAATTTCCCTCTACTCTGTAGCAGCAAAAGCCAACCGGGCTCAGGCCCATAGCTACAGTGGGGTATACCCTTGACCTACCACCCAGGCCTCCCGACTTCCTATCCAGCCAGTTTATTTTATTTTTCATGCACACCATGGGTGCGCCAAGTCAAGCCGTCTTGCTGGCAGCGTACCTCTGGCTGGCTGCAAGTGAGGCATGCCACAGGCAGTGCTCCCTCTAAGCTGAGTTAGTGTGAGCTAGCTGACAGTTTTTTAGCCTCCAGCTCACACATTTTTGTCTCGGAAGGACGGCTCCCGAGCAAACTAATGTATGCAGTGGCCAAATTGCTGGCTCACAACTTTCATGCCAGTAGCTCACAAAGCAGAATTTTCGCTCACAAGACTCCACAGCTTAGAAGGAGCCTTGGCCACAGGGCATGTCTGCTTCCCCTGAGCTTCCCTGGGGGTCCTCTGGCCGGCAACAAACTGCTGGGCTTCACGGGGTGTGTCGAGCGTGCCTCCCCCCTCCCCCGACTTATTTAAATGCCCCCAGAAATTTTAAAAAGATCCTGGCTACGGCCCTGACCGGGCTGGATGGTCTACACTACAGACAACCCACACCGATGCCAGGAAAGCGAGGGCTGGCTGGGAGGGGTCAGTTGGGTTCGTCTTCTCCGGCCGGGGCTCCCTGGCCTCCTCCGGTTTCACTTGACTCCTAGGAGAAGCGCGCCGGGGATCGTGGCCCAGCAGGGGCGGGAGGAGGAGGAGGAGGAGGAGGAGGGCGGCTGCCAAGCGCCTCTTTGTCTGGGCAAACGCGAGCAGAGCCACGTAAGCCCCCCTCCCTTCCCTCCTGCGCCTTCCCCTTCCGCGACAGACCGACAGGCCCGGATTGCCGGCCAGCCCCCGGCCCGGGCAGCGCGCCTCCCAAGCCCTGGAGCGACTCGAGCCAGGCCGCACACGCCGCCGCCGCCACCAGCCTGCCTGCCTGCCTGGCCCGGCCCGACGCCCGCCCCCTGCCCCTGCGTGACGCCAGCAGCCCGCAGCCGCCCGGGAAGGAAGGGAGCCGTTCAGCCGAGCGCGCCTCCAGCCAGGCACCGTGCTCGGCGGGCGGAGGAAGGGTCAGGCTGGCTGGCTGGCTGGCTGGCCCGTGAGCTGCACGCCGCCGCCGCCGTGGAGAAGGCGCCAGCCCGCCAGCCGCTCGGGCAGCCCAGCCTCGTGGCGCGCCCAATGAGCCTCTCGGGCAGCAGGAGGAGCCCCTCGCCAGCCGGAGCCGGCGCGCATGGAGGGAACGGCCGCCTGGGTGTGCTCCGGTAAGGGGAGGGGGGCGAGCGTGGGGGCGGGCGGGCGGTGGCGGCGGGGCTGGTCCTCCTAACTCCGGAGCCTCCCATCCGTCCGGCCCGGCCATTCCCCGGCAGGTCCCGTCGGTCGGTAGCAGCTGGATCCACGACCCAGTTAATTCCGGACTGAAAGCGGCGGGGCATTCCCCAGCGGGTTTTCTCTCTCCCTTTTGATCCGGATTAATGCATCTGTAAGACATCCCTTTCTATGCACTGTGCGTTTTGCCGGGGTGGGGAGGGGGCGCGAGATATTGAGGAGGGAGGGTGGACTTGACCTGTTGGACCGCTTGGGTTAGATGCGGGGGCGGCGGGGGGGGGAGAAATGGAGTTGCAGCAGGGACCGTGAAGAGAAAGCGGCGGGTTTAAATCGACGGTCTGCAGCCTGTCGCTGTTCAGAATCTGCACTGGGGCGTGGAACGGGCTGGAGATGGATAGGGGAGAAGGAGGGCGCATCTGTGGGGTAGAACAGGTGGTCTTGCGCAAGCCCTGCAGAGAAACCTATCCCGTCGGCCCCCTTGTGTCATGGGCAGTGGGGGTTTTCCCTTCGAGAAACTTTTGGAAGGGCCTGAATCTCCCTCGCGCACGTATATGTTGTTGCATCCCCAGTCTGTCTGAGCATGTTTCACACGCGCATTCTCTCTTTCGGCACTCCAGCTCTCTGGCACGGGGAGCTGCGCAGCTTGCCACCAGAGAGCAGATTGTATTCTGTTTCTCACTTTAACTTTATTTGGTGGAAGGGGGAAGAACGATGGGAAATATTTACCCGTTAGTCATGGCTGGGTGTTTTGTAACCGTGGAAGCTGGTAGCAGAAGGAGCGCGCCCTCCTCTCTCCTCCCCTTTACGTTTTCAAACCTGGGCCTAAACCAGATTGCTTCCTGTGGGGAGTGGGGTGGAATTGATGCAGCCTCTGCAGGGTGTTTGAAATGCTGCAGAAGCGCAGAGCGTTGGGCGTAGTTCAGCCCTGTTTAAGCACATTTAAGTCCCGCAGAGTTCCAGAGAGTTATGCATGGGGTTCAGTCCTGCCCTTTGGACTGAGTAGGGTGTAAACTTTGGTGAGATCACGGCCAATGCAAGGAGGCATTTCCTTGCCTCTTGTGGACCAGCCGGCTACAGGATGTTGCATTTTGTGTACGGGATTTTGTTTGCCAAAAAAGAAAAAATGCAGATAGGTCAAAAGGATCCACTCTGCAGCATGCAGTGGGAGCAATTAACTTTCGCAAGCATGCGTTCAGAACTTCTGGTTTCAGAAACTGCACCAGCATTAGCTGCTGTGCAAGAAAGCCAATTAGTTCACTGTACTCCGTCCTTAATCGAGTTAGGAAACGGTAATTGGATGTTGCAGTTTGCAACGGCCTGTTCCAGTGACTTCAGCAAAAGCCGGTTTACATAATGCAGGTTTACCAGATTGCACCTTTGAGACAAGCTGCTTCCTAAACAAGATGTTTTCTGGGAACTCTTGTCAGTGAATGGCTGCGTTTTATTTCCACACATAGAAGTGGACGGGTAATGGATTCACAAAAGCCGGCTGGTAAACTGAGTGGGTGTGTTGCAACAATGTCATGTACTGCTAAATGACATCTGCTCTGAAAACCAAAACAAATGGCTATTAACAACCTCTTTTCCTTTTCTTGTTTTCTCTCCCTGTCCCCACCCCGCCTCTGCTTTAGTTCTTTTCTTCCACTTTTCTCTCATCCTGGGGAGCTCCATCCACATTGGAACAGGGACCAATTATTCCGGTCTGTGTAAGTAATCTGCTTGTGTTTGCATTGCAAGGGGGGGGACTGGATTGTTAGCCACTCTAGTGATAAGCGGAGAAGGGCTGTTCTCTTGAAAATCCTCAGAAGGGGGGGGAGCGGTCTGCAGTGGGAGGAGGAAGCAAATGTATTTCCGGCATAAAATAACGCAGTTGCCCAGGCAGTGCAAAGGTTTGGGAGAGGCTAGACATAGGTAAGACAGGGGCCGTCCCATTCTGCAAAGCTCCCTCCCCGTGATTCTGCCACAAATCAAATCTTCTCTTGAAGGACGGACTTCCGGAGGAATAAATTCTACCAAGGCAAAGATAAATTACTCTGTTTTTAAAAAATCCAAAATAAACCCAAATTAGGGCTCTCAAAGGTATATAACCCATGTTGCCCAATCGGGCCTGTGTATTCAGAGGCAATGTACCTTTGAATACCAGTTGGGGAGTGGCAGCTGGTTTTGGGGGGGGCAGCTCTGGCTTCATTTCCCAGCTGAGAACCTTCCGGGGCATCTGGGTGAAAGAGGATGCTGGATTAGATTGGCTGCTGGTCTGACACAGCAGCATGCTTCTTAACCAGTCGTGAGAACGTTTGATGTTCCAGACAAACCCAGATGTGGCAGAGGATAACATCCGAAGGAACCCTCCCCCCCAAGTTTTCCCGGACCACAGTTTGACAACTACAGCACTACAGAAATGCGTATTCTTAGTCATTAGCACCATGGCTATTAATTTTGAGTTATTTGAGCGATGCACATTTCCGATTAAAAATTCAGGGACCCGGGACCTCTTTGCACAGGTTGCTGTTGCGGACTATTCCATTTGGGGGCAGGGTTTAGCTGCGTGCGCCAGAGAGTGCTGTGGGGGTCCAGTGAAATTAATTGTGCTGCTTGTTTTTTTCCTTTCATCCGGGATGGAGGTCCACGGGCACATTTGGAGCTTTGGTGCCCAGATCTGATTCTTAGGTTTTGGGCAACTTTATTTCCACTGCCATCTCTTTCACCTCATTATTTTGTTCTCATTTTGGACTGCGAGTTCCCCACAGGGATCTGTTATATTTAATCTCCTAAAGTGGTATGCGTGCGCCTGGGGTGTATTATGGCGGTGACGATGATTGCTACCTTTGCACATTATAACATTAAGCCAGTAAAAAATCGTGATGCCAGAAAGAATCTTTCACACACACACACACACACACACCATTAATGCAGAATTTGGCAACTGTGGTTCCCTACAGGTTCCCTACATTTGGGTTACCTGCTGACCGAAACACGCTCAGGTGGCTTGCTTCCATTGTCCCCAAAGGAAAACGTTAAGAGGAGTTTTGTATAGAACTTCAGTGGGGCTTTGGATTGGATTTGTCTGAACTCTTGGCTGCTAGGCCAGAAAGGCAAATTCCAATGGAGCTGTTATTGACCCAAATATAGATCCGTTGCTATACGATACTTGGCTGCTGATGCTTTTGAGATGATTGGGGTCTTCGTGCTTCAAAGAGACAGCATTGACCACCTGGGCCCGGGGAAACAGCCTCCTCTTTTCCCCTCTGCTGTGATAAGGGGCAGAGAGGAAAAAGGGGTTCTGGTTTCTCACAGTACAAGAACTCATGGGCACTCAGTGAAATTGCTGAGCAGTCGGGTTAGAACAGATGATTAACACATGGAATTCACTGCCACAGGAGGTGGCGGTGGCTACAAACATGGACAGCTTCAAGAGGCAATTGGATAAGCATATGGAGCAGAGGTCCATCAGTGGCTATTAGCCACAAGGTATAGATAGGAACTCTCAGTCTGGGGCAAGTGATGCTCTGTATTCTTGGTGCTTGGGGCAACAGTGGGAGGGCTGCTAGTGTCCTGGCCCCACTGGTGGACCTCCTGGTGGCCCCTGGTATTTTGGCCACTGTGTGACAGAGTGTTGGACTGGATGGGCCATTGGCCTGATCCAGCTTGGCTTCTCTTATGTTCTTATTGTTTAAGCCCATCTGAGTGGTTTGTATTAATAACAGCCCTGTACAGGTGACAGATCCAGAGAGAGTGACTGTCGCATGTTCATCTATTGCGCTTCTGTGGCAGACTCGGGATTTGAACCTGGGTCTTCCCCGTGGAAGCCATTTTGAGGTGGCACTCACCACCCCCTCTCAAGATCCCAAAGGTGGCTAAGAGCCTTCCAGAAGTTGGCGGCTCTGCTCTACCCACTGCACCACCCTGGCGATCTTATAGCATCAGACCATTAATCCAACAGTAGCTCAGTATTACCATCCTCCAGAGGCAGGGAAAGGGGTTTTCTAACAGCTGTTGTTTGTCACCCTCCAACTGGGAGATGTTGGGGATTCAACCTGGGACTTTCTGTATGCAAACCGAACACTTGTCTACTGAGCCCCAGCCTGTCCTCCCCCCCACCCCGGTTCAGAGCATGACAAACTCTCAACATGTTTCCTTGTCTTGAAGGAAGTGAGCCTTAAAATTACAAAGGTCCGTGCATCTTGTGTCAGCAGCTGTAGCCTGGCTCATGTGCTCTGGCCCAGCTGGGCCTGTACAAAGCCAGCAGGGAACAGTTCTGCACAGAATGCTGCTCCTGGTTTTGGCACCTGCTTGATGAGAAGAGCACAGGGAATTCCCCCCCCCGGCCCCCTTTTGCAAGTGCCTGCCTGCCTGCTCACACATCAGCAACATAGTTGGTTCCTGACTGGGTTATCATTGACTACAGGACCGCCAGCTGTGATCTGTCCTTCTTGAAAGCGGAACCAGGGAGGGCAAAGGCTGAGAGCGCATGTCAGCCCAGCATAGCCAAATCCTTCTTCCACTGAGTCAGAATACTTGGGGAGGGGCCATTGCTGACTGGTAGAGTATCTGCTTGATGTGCAGAAGGTCCCAGGTTCAGTACCTGACAGCGTTTCCTGTCAAAAGGACAAGGTTGTAGGCCATGTGGAAGAAAGCCATTTGAGATCTTGGAGAGTCGCCGCCAGCCAGAATAGACAATCCAGACCTTGATAGACCAGTGACTATGATAGTGCAGTGTCCAGTGACGCTTTGACGGTCCTATGGGGAGGGGTCGTGGCTCAGTGACAGGGAATCTGCTCGGCATGCAGAAGGTCCCAAGTTCAATTCCTGGCAACTCCAGTTAAAAAGACAAAGTTGAAGGTGATGCTGGAGACCTCTGCTTGAGACCCTGGAGAGCTGCTGCCAGCTGAGTAGACAACACTGACCTTGACAGACTGGTGGTCTGATTTAGTAGAAGGAAGTTCTACTTCATGTGTGACATGGGGATCCAGCCTCATTTGGAACTGAGCTAGAGGGTCTAACAGCCTGATGGTAGAAGGCAGCTTCCCATGTTCATTTCAGACCCTCACTGAGCCACGGCCCCTCTTCAAAAGACACTTGTGAATTTGCCTTCTACTGAATTGGACCACCAGTCTGTCGAGGTCAATGATGTCTACTTGGCTGGCAGTGGCTCTCCAGGGTCTCAAGCAGAGGTCTCCAGCATCACCTTCAACTTCGTCCTTTTAACTGGAGTTGCCAGGAATTGAACTTGGGACCTTCTGCATGCAAGGCAGATTCTCTGCCACTGAGCCACAACCCCTCCCCATAGGATCTTCAAAGTATCACTGGATATTGCACTATCATAGTCAGTCCAGCTTATATATTTTTCTAATGTGGACGAGACAGCCTGCTGGTGAATGGTCCCAGTTGCACAACAACCGTGCATATCCAGCAAGGTGTGGATCCAGCCCAAGAGTGGGTCTCTGACAGGTAAAGGTCTTTCTCAGTGCCTTTAACTAGAGTTCCTGGGACCATCTGAGCGTTCTTCCAGTGAGCTATGGCACATCCCATGGGAGATGCCTTACAGCAGATCAGCAATTGTGGGACTTTCAGAACCAAGCTTGTCTTTATCTGCATGCCAAGAAAAGCTGACCTGATACCTGGAAGACTCGAAATTCAAAGCTAGGAATTGAGCAGGTCAGAAGTTTCCAGGGCCAAACCAAAGTTCTGGGTCCTTCCTCGTACCCTGTGAACTCGTCATCATTCATGGATGGCTTCAGATTCTGTTGTGTCATGCTTGCGTCAAGGGTGGCTCATGCGCCATTTGCCTGGAGTTGAGCATCTTGGCACAAGAGGTAGCCATGTCTCGCCAAGCATGGCAGCTTTCCCGGCACACTCATTAGAATTTGCTCTGAGTCATGTCATTCATTTTTTAATTTTTTTTTAAGCTCACACTGGCAATTTCTCTTTTGGAAGCTTCTTTCTCCCAACTATGCATTTCTTGACAAAGGATGTCACTGTTTAAGTGAACAATATTTTGGCTGGATACTTTTTGAAGGTCATGCCTTTCATAACAGGGTGGTAATCTCCACCACAAACGTAGGATGGACTGATAAACTTGGACCCTTATCCATTCAGTGGGCTTACAGTGTTCTGTGCCCCTACAGCTAGGATACCACAGCTCATTGCGATAATAACCTTGTGCTTGTTGGGAGTGGTTGGCATCTGCTAGGTTGGAGTACTTTTTCTCTGAGGAAAGGCTCAACTGTCTGGCGAAAAAAAGATGACTGAGGGAGGACATACATGACAGAGGTTTATAAAATTATGCAGGGGGCAGGGAAAATTGGATAGAAGTTTTTCTCCCATGATAGACAAGATGGCGGCCAGCAACTAGACACCTTTTGGAGATCAGCTTGCTCTCTTTTTTATTTTTCTACTTTTATCCTCTCAGCTTTGTTTTAACCAGACTCTCCCATGGATTCATTTTAGTTGAGGATTAAAGAACACCTTTTACTGTTTATCTGTATTTCTCCCAGCTACGCAAGAAAGCTCAAGGATGCCCAATGAAGCTGGTGGGCAGTAGGTTCAGAGTGGACAAAAGGAAGAACTTCTTTACTCAAGAAGTAATGAAATAGTGAGATTCTCGGCCAGTTGATACAGTGATGGCCATGAGCGTGGGTGGCTTTGAGAGGGGATTGGACAGGCTCGTGGAGGATAGGTCCACCAGTGGCTCCTAGCCATGGTGGCCCCACTCTGGAACACAGTGCTAGGAGGCAACATTGGGGGAAGCCCTTGGCCTTTATACCCTGCCATTGGCTCTCCAGAATACTAGTTGGCTACTGTGTGAGACAGGGTGCGTGACTAGATGGACCGCTGGTCTGATCCAGCAGGGTTCTGTTTATGTTCTTCCTGCTCTCTGGGAGGATTGTCAGTATGGTTTTCTTCCATCAGGCTTTGGTATCAGTAAACTTAAAATTGCACTGGGAATATTAAGTTTGGTGTGAGTTGACTTCTGGATCTATGGATGTTAAGGCTGGCAAGTGATTTGGGCCAGTCTTGGATCCTGGTTTCTGTTGGATATTTTATGAAGTTTTACTTGGGTTCTGGAATGAGTTTGTGCTGTGATTACCAGAGGCTTTGTGTGCCTCTTTGTGTCTGTGTGTGTCCCAGATTGCTTTGTTGTTGTTTTTTAAGCATTATTGTCTTGAGATGTTCAGCTGAAAGTTGCTTTGTGGGATATTTTAGACCAAAGAGCGCAGGATAAATATATTTGACAAAATGAGTGCAATAATTTGCATGTACACTCAGGCTATCATAACTAAGGCATGCATGCTTAAGTTTGGTCACATCATGAGAAAATAAGACTCGCTGGGAAAGGCAGTAACGCTAGGAAAAGTGCAAGGCAGCAGGAAAAGAAGAAGACCCAGCATGAGATGGATGGTCTCCATCAAGGAAGCCACTACTGGAGGATCAGAGCATGGAGAGTGCAGAAAAATCTGCCACGTGGAAGCTGCGTTGCCGCTGTGCTTTATTTGCAGCTGCACCGGCAACAGGAAAGCCCCATGTGGAAACCATATCAGTCTGGTTTGCTGTCACAGTTGTAGGAGAACATTCTCTACATCCTCAGTAAAGTCAGCTAGAAGACTGGAAGTCTAGATGTGGTGGCTCAGAAACCTAGATTACACAAGCACACACAGTCCCTGCACGGTTTGGAGCTTTGTGTGGTTTCAACCCGCTCTCCCGGCAGTGAATAACAACATGCAAAAAAACAACAATCCTGTCCGCTTGAAAATATATAAGCAATATGTGCTACTGGAGTGGACGCTGAACTGGCTTACAAATTCAAATGTAATGTATTGAACACGAACCCTGTATTGATTAGTCTCTGACAATAGGCATTTAATGGTCTTCTTATGAATACAGAAGTACTGTGTACTTCAAGAAAGAACACTGGATTGTTTTCCTGGAGATACAAAAGTAATATAAAAGAACACTAACATAATACATGATCATTAAGACCAGTCAAGATATCACAAAAACAATGATTGCAAGCTATTGAGTTCGCCAGAACTCTTTGTCAGTCTGGATAGTAGAGGGGAGGAAAGGTAAATGGGGAAGGGATGGAGAGAAAGATGTTTAAGACACAGTAGCCTACGTGTGGGATAGGGCAGGGTATAAATTAAATAAATAATCATTAATTAATAATTAAATAAACAGTAATAAATAATGATGGTGGTGATGATAGGAGAACCCCAAACTCTACCTCACAGGGTTGTTGTGAGGATAAAATGGAGGAGAGGAGAATGATGCAAGCTGCTTTGGGTCCCCAGTGGGGGAAAAGGCCGGGTACAAATGAGATAAATAAAATCTATGTCGTTCGCAACATTCTTAAAATGAAGGCCAGATGACGTTGTGGACTAACTTAGATTACACGGCGATGAACGCAAATCGGATTTCAAACTGAGTTTCTTGGGACAAGGAAGCAATATATTAGTCTTTTCTTCCGAAGTGTTAAAAAAAAATCGGAAATGCCAGCCGTTCACCAGAGCCCTCTGCAGTGCAGTCCAGTCTGGAATGGAGGGTATTCGGAGCACAATGCAGTGGACATCGAACAAGAGTGCATATTGAGCATTCAGGGAAGCAACAAAAGCATTTGCAGCCCACCAGACAAAGGGGAGAGCCTGCACGAGACAGCCTGTATTTTCCCTTTGGCGTGCTCCCGATCTTGGGCTGGGGTTGGCGCCCTCATTTCCCTTTTTCTCACCGAATTAATTTCCACCAGAGGTATGAATCCCATCACCTCTGCTAACAAGCACGACCACGTTCTCACCCCATATGCAGGGGAAAGCAAGATGCAGGCTGTAGCACATCTTCTCACATAGACATCTGCTGGCTGGATTTTGTCCAAATTGCCACTCAGGTCTGGCGTTAGGAGCATCTGAACAGGAGGCAGGGTTGCACGCTGGATGCAGTTCCCTGAAGATACAGAACAAATGGGAAATGTGGCATTTGGCTGTGAATTCAACTTCTTGCGAATCTCATCTTTTTGTTTTAAAAAATCAAATGTGTAGCCCTTGTGGCTGCAGAGGGGTACTTTGAAGTGTGTGGGTGGCAGAGCTGATCTAGTGAGAGTCGGGACCCAGGAATCCAAAACCGGGCAAAACTCCAGTCCTAACAGGAAGGCTTCTTGCTCAGGGCTCTTACTTCGTCTGACCATTTTCTTTCTTCTCTGCCAGGTGAGTTTTCTTTTTATGTACATAATGGGAAGGCGAGGGATGTGGACTGGTAGAGTGTAGCCCAGTCTTGTCAGATCTGGGAAGCTAAGCAAGGTCAGTACTTGGATGGGAGAGCACCAAGGAAGACTTTGCAGAGGGAAGCAGTGGAAAACCACCTCTGCCTCCCCACTTGCCTTGAGAACCCTATGGGGTTGGCGCAAGTCAGCTGTGACTCGACAGCATTTTATAGACAGACACTGGAGGACGAATAGGGGAGAGGCTGGGTTTTTTTTCCTCGTAACGTGCTTTGCATGCCTCTGCCTTGGGAATGCATGCATGCTGCAGGGGAGGGAGGCAGCTGGAAAGGGTTTTGCATCCCACTTGCCAGAGTCCAGAAGAGAAGAAGAGACTGGATTTATACCCCCGCCCTTCACTCAGAGTCTCAGAGTGACTTACAATCTCCTTCCCCTCCCCACAACAGACACCCTGTGAGTTGGGTGGGGCTGAGAGAGCTCTTTCAAGAACTGCTCTTGAGAGAACAGCTCTGACAGAACTATGGCTTGCCCAAGGTCATCCAGCAGCTGCATGTGGAGGAGTGGGGAATCAAGCCTGGTTCTCCCAGATTAGAGTCTGCACACTTAACCTCTACACCAAACTGGCTCCAAGTACCGACCCTGCTTAGCTTCCAAGACCTGATGCGATCATAAGAAGAGAAGGCACTGATGGCGGCAGCTGCTGCTCCTCCTGAAGCCCTCCACCTGCCGTGCTTTATTTCGGGGCCTGGATGGGCAGCCACGGCCCCTGAAGCTGACTACCGTTTGCAAGGGTTGCAAGGAGAGAAGTCGCTGGGCCATGCCAAGCTTTGCACGCTCCTGCTGGACCCCTGAGCAGCTCTGATGCTCATCCATCTGGGTCTTGCTCCCCCCTACCCTGGTTTACACTGCCCTGCCCTCCAGCAGCCAGTGTGGCAAGGCAACTAGCTAAGGTCTCTGCAGGGAAGTGGCCGCAGCGTTTGAGCCCAGGAACTCTGGGTGTATGAAAAGGGTCAGGAGGAGTGAGCGGGTGTTTAAAGGGCGGGCAGGACAGTATCAGGGGAAATGTTTGTGAGGTGCTGAATTACTTGAGCAGATGACTTGACAGCCTGTTGCAGGTGGCAACATTGACTCGTTTGTTTGGTGTAGTGGTTAGGAGCATGGACTCTAATCTGGGAGAACTGGGTTTGATTCCCCACTCTTCCACATGCAGCTGCTGGTGTGACCCCAGATCAGTTACAAGTTGTTTCAGAGCTGTTCTCTCATGAGCAGTTCTCAGAAAAGCTCCGTGAGTCCCACCTACCTCATAGGGTGTCTGTTGTGGGGAGAGGAAGGGAAAGGAGATTGTAAAATGAGAGCCAGTTTGGTGTAGTGGTTAAGTGCAGGTGAGAACCAGGTGTGATTCCCCACTCCTCCACTTGCACCTGCTGATGTGACCTTGGGTCAGTCACAAGCTCTGGCACAGCTGTCCTTGAAAAAGAGTAGTTTCTGTCAGAGCTCTCTCAGCCCCACCTACCTCACAGGGTGTCTGTTGTGGGGAGGGGAAGGGAAAGGAGTTTGTAAGCTGCTCTGAGACTCCCTTGGGTAGTGAAGGGCAGGGTATAAATCCAATCTCCTCCTCCTCCTCCTCCTCCTCCTCCTCCTCCTCTTCTTCTTCTTCTTCTTCTTCTTCTTCTTCTTCTTCTTCTTCTTCTTCTTCTTCTTCTTCTTCTTCTTCTTCTTCTTCTTCTTCTTCGCTGTTCTGAGACTCCTGCGAGTAGTGAAGGGAGGTATGAATCCAATCTTTTCTTCTTCTCCTTCTTCTTCTTCTCTGTGCTATGGATTCCCTGGTTCTTTTTCAGACTAGGGACTCTGTTTTCCTCATCCGTAAAATGGGTACGATCGTTTTCTGTAAGGTCTTCTGAACGCTTTGTTCTGTAGTAATACGTATGTGTGTAAGTGCCAACAAGTCACAATTGACTTGCGGCCGCTCCAGCAAGGTGCTTTCAAGGCAAGCGAGAAGTAGAGGTGGTTTGCCATTGCTTTCCACTGCAGGGCTTTCCTTGGTGGTCTCCCATACGCATACCGACCCTGATTAGCTTCCACGATCTGATGAGATCGTGCTGTACCATGCCAAATTCCCTCCCTCTTTAGTAATAAGGCTGCATAAAATGTGTGCTTAAACATGTGCCAGACACCACAGTGCTTTGCATTCTTGTGTTTTATCCAAGATGCAGCTGGCGTCTGGACTGGGCTTGCTTGGTCTGTGAGGAGCTGGTATGGTATACAGGGCACTCGAATACAGGGCTGAAAGTGCCTGGAATAGCTGTGTTCCTTAGATGAAAAGAACGTTTTCCGTTGGTTGTGCCCCTTTACCGCTTTGCCTCGTCTCATTAGATCGCCTGCTCCCAAGTCCCGCCCCCTTTGTCTCTGAACTGTAGTCCCCACACATTTATGCTGGCCATACTTAATCTTTAAGTGAACCTGGATGCCTGATTATTTTTGGGTGCAGCAGATTAATGTGGCTGCCCCTCTGGAATTATCAAGTAGGCTAGGCCGAGAAAGTGGCTGTCCAAGAGTTATCCTTTGAACTTTAGGGCTGAGTGGGGATTTGAATCCAGAACTCTGAGATCTGATTCCACCTCTTTAACCTCTAGACCACACTGGCTGTACGTGCTAGTAGGGAGATACTGCTTGGTGGTGCCTCAGGTCTCCCAGTAATATACCTAATGGCCCTTGGTTTGCGGGAATACTTGCAATGCTAAAAAGTACATGGGAGATCCCAGATGTGTTTGCAGTTCATGTGTGGAACTCCTGGCTGTTGTGTCTACTTGCTCAATACAGAAGCAGTTGCCAAGAGGGCCTGTGTGTTGGCAGCAGAGCATTTGTTTTCCAGTTACAAGGTCCCGAGTTCAATCCCTGCCTTTTCTAGTTCTAGGACCACAGCGGTTTGGGGAAGACCTTTTTCTGCCTGAGATCTTGGAGATCTGTTGTTACTTATGTACATTTATTACATTTGCATTCCATTCTTGCTCCCCAGAGTGGCAAACGTGGCTCTTCCTCCCTCCCTCTCTCCACTTTATCCTCACAACAACCCTGTGAAGTAGGTTAGATGGAGGGAGAATGAACAGCCCCGAGGGCTCCTCGTGAATTTCGTGAGCCAGTCTCCCCAGTCCTGGTCCAAGATTCTAACCACTGCAGCACATGGGCTCTCATAGAGTAGGCAATGCCATCCTAAGCAGAGGTCATGCTCTTCGAAGCCCAGTGACATCAGAGGACTTAGAAGGATATAACTCTGCTTAGGACTGCACTGCGAGTCCGTTAGGCCCATGGTCCGGTTCAGTAGAGTCAGCTCTACTTGCTCATTTATAAGAGGATTCCAGAAAAACACAAAGAATCCTTCTGGTGTCTGCAACCAGCCTAAAGTGCGCCAATAACAGCTTGCTTTTATGAAGAGCGGGATCCATCCCGGGGAGTGCCTTGCCGAGAACGGAAGTGCTGTAGCCCTCCAGAGTGCCGTGTCCTTGGCAGAGAACATTTTTTATGAGCCTCCTCGTGCTTCCAGTCTGCATGGATCCCTAAAGGGCCCGAGCATTCGCGCTGTTCCATATTGAACCGCGGTGCCGTTCTGCTCAGAGGTGTCTTAAAACGTCAGTCAGGCGACTCAGTGTGGAAATATATTGCTTGGCTGCGGCTCTGCACGGAGCCCAACGCCATTCTGATTTCTCGTTAAGGGGAAGGGGTGCCGATTTGTGCCAGATGATGGGCAGCGAATGCAGAGGCGGGAAGGGAGGGGGGCCGAGGAGACCGGGTTTTTTAGGGTTTCCAATGAGCGCGGCGCTGTCTAATGCAGAATGCAGCATTTGTTGACATGTGGTGCCAGGGTGGGGCATGTTTTCAGTCTTTCGTGCAGAAAATGGATCGAAGCGGTGGGCCGCCCTCCTCTCCGCTTGCCCTTTTGGGGTCATCTTTAGCTTAGCCCGTTAGTCTTTATTCCCAGTTGAAATGAAGCGTAAGTACATATAACTATTTGCTCACGGTTGTCCTGCATCATCCTCATCTCTCCTGCTCTACCGGTCTCTTGTTCATTGTCGTTCTCTTCCCTCCATCTCCCCATCTCTCTCTTCCTCCCCTCTGCCCTCTCTCTTCTACATGTCATCCCCCTCCTTCGCTCTGTTGCTTCCCCTGCTGTTGAAAGCTGCTGTTCCAGTAGACAGCTGTGTCCCCTGGTCATAATCCCCACAAGAGCCTGCTTCTTGGAGAGGAGAGCCAACTCTGGGAACGGAGGTGGGTTTGTTGTAGCAGAGAAAAGACCCTTTCCCCTGTCAGTTCTCTGAATTCCCATATCAGTTCTCTAGACCACAAAAAGATCTTTGCTTGGTGCTGCCTTTAATATCTTTCGAGCATCTGGTGAAAACTGTTTGGGAAGAGTTTTGGCAGGTTTGGATGATGAGCGCTTTATTGGTTTAAATGTGGCTGTTTTGCATTGTTTTGGGAGGTGGAAAGTGTGGTCAAGTTGCAGCTAATTTATGGTGACCCTATAGGGTTTTCAAGGCAAGACATGAACAGAGGTGGTTTGCCATTTTCTGCCTCTGGGTTGCAGCTCTGGACTTCCTTGGAGGTCTCTCAGCCAAGTACTGACCAGAAACGGCCCCACAGAGCTTCCAAAATCAGATGAGATCAAGCCAGCCTAGTCCAGCCAGGTCAGGGCCATACTGGAATACGTATTTGTGTTTTTACAGTGTAGTCCTAAAGAAGCTTACGCCCTTTTAAGTTAATTGAAGTCAATGGGCTTAAAATAGGATAACTCTTCTTAGGACTGCACAGTCCACTTGGGTTCTCGTTGCACACGTCTCTGCACAGTCTCACACAAACACAGACTCAAGCCCTGTGTGGTTTTGGAATTTTTCTCAACTGTGTTGTTTTCTTTAAAAAAAAATTAGCTCACTTTTAATTATCTTTTGGCCATTTCAGTAAAAAATTGAATACTTATTAAACAGTGACAGTAGAAGAACTTTGAAAAAGGAATGTGTTTTACTTCTGGTCCAGTAAATGATGCACTCCAGCAAAGATGCACTCATAATAATAGAGCTGCTGTTACTTTGGGGCAGGGGTGGCCAAACTGCGGCTCGGGAGTCACATGTGGCTCTTTCACAGATTTTGTGCGGCTCCCAGCAGGTTGGCTGGGAAAGCAAAATGAAGGCATGCCTCCCCGGTTGGTCTTCCCTTCCCCTTGCTTTCCTTCCATCTCACCCCCCCATCATTTCCTCCTTCCTTCCTTCCTTCCTTCCTTCCTTCCGTCCTTCCTTCCTTCCTTCCTTCCTTCCTTCCTTCTCCCTTTAATTTAGTCTTTCCTCCCTCCCTCCCCTCTGTGCTCCTTCCTTCCTTCTTTCCTCCCTCCCCCTGTGCCCCTTCCTCCCTCCCCCTGTGCCCCTTTCTTCCTTCCTTCCTCTCTCCCCCCATCTAAAGTTAGATATAATTATCGATGTCTGTTTTTACCCCTTTTGTTTGTATTTTTGGCAGTATCATTTAATGTTAATAAAAAGCAAATTTGCGTATTTCCCAATAAAAATGTGTGGGTTATATATTTGTTCGTATCTTGCGGCTCTCAGACATCTGTTGTTTATTCTGTGTGGCTCTTACATTAAGCAAGTTTGGCCACCCTTGCTATAGGGAAAGATGCTTCCATGCAGAAGGTTCCAGGTTCAATCCCCAGCATCACTAGTTTAAAGGACCTGGAAGTAGGTGATGTGAAAGACCTCCGCCTGAGACCCTGGAGAGCTGCTGCCAGTCTGAGTAGAAAATACGGACCTTGATGGAACTGTGGTCTGATTCAGTATAAGGCAGCGTGTCACGTATTCTAGAGTAGATTTGGTTTTATTAGTGTAAGCAACCTTTTGCTTGGTCTCATGGGGTGAGTAAATATTGGATGAAGGCAAGGAAACTTTGTGAGTTGGGGGAGGTGTCTTCCCCTGCACTGTGAGAACACTGCAGGTTCTGAACAGTAGAACACATGGGTTCTCGATCATGTTATGGGTTAATGCCTTTGGGGACTCGTTTTGCAAGACGTAAGATTCTTAAGAAAAACACAGCTGGATCAAGCCAGAGGTTATGCTGTATCACTAGCCTCTGTCCAGTAGTGTCTGGCCAGATTCTTCCGGGAAGTTCACTAGGAAAACATAGAGATTCTTCCCCAACTGCTGCTGTTCAGCAAGTGGCATTCAAAGATATACTGCCCCTAAGCTTGGAGGCTCCATTTAGATATCTTAGCCTCTAAAGTGGCCCCAACCTGGTGGAATGCTTTGTCTGAGGAGCCTTGTGCCCTTTGGGCCTTGTCTACATTCCACAGGGCATATAAGACAGTTACTCGACCAGGCATTTCACTAATGTAACTTTGGTGGATTCTACCTTCAGTGCTGTTTATTTTTATGTCAAAAGCTGTGTGTTGAGTTTTAACTGGATTTTACTGATTTTATGGTTTTGTTATTGTAGTGTTATGCTGTTAGCCATCCTGGGGGAGGGTTGGGGGAGGGGAAAATCTATTTATTTTAATTAAAATGGTCTCTGTAAAGACATCTGAGCCATTGACAGCGACTTCCATTCCATTGTCTTCCAAAGTCTGTCTTTACTTTTAAATACCCTTATAAAACAAATTGACCTGTTAGCAGAGGCGAATGTTCTGAGCCAGTGGAGGAAGGAGACAGACAGTCTTTGTTCTCCAAACTCTTAACTTTAATCTACTGGTCACTAAACATCCGGATACTGGGGGAAACATTATCCACGAAGCGCTGAAAGCACGCCAACAAAATGATCACGTTACGAGCCTGCACAAGACCAAGCCCCCCAGTCTTCCAGTTCTGTGCGCCGCACCGGCACCTCCTGAACCAGCGCACGGCTTGCGGCGGGTGGTATTTAGCAATGCACTGGTGGAGGGTGCTTTTGACATCGTTCCTCTGGAGCAGCTGCATGGAGAATTGCAGATGTCGAGCAATTACACCTAAGCGCATGGGGCTATGAAACTGACACAAAGGCTTCAAACAGACTGGCATGGAGCGGCTGAGATGCATGTCTCCAGTACCCGGCCTCAAACAGCTGTTCTTCTCTGCTCAGCCCTGAAGTTTTCTTGTGCTTTTCAGATTGTTTCATTTTTCCTTTTCTCTCTCTCTCTCCTTCTCTCCCCCCCCACCCCCAGATCAGCAAAGCATCTTGCCTTGTAAGAAAGAAGAGCTGCAGTGTGGCGACGGGCGTTGCCATTTCAACTGGCTGCCTTGCCACTACAGGAAGGACTGTGGCGCGGGCTACATGTCCATCCAGATAACATGTTCAAGTGAGTGACCTTTTCAGTGTCTTTTGCAGTAGTCTTGCCCCTAAGCGTGTCCCTGAACGGCTTGGCTTGTGCTCCTGGAGCCCTTGCTCTTTAACTGCAGTTCCTGTCAGTCGGGGCTTATATGCCAGTGGGGCTGGTTAAAATTGGTTCTGTGGGGTGACCTCTGAAGCCAGCATGCATAGCTGTTAGAGTGTCAAACTAGGATCTGAGAGACCCAGATTCAAATCCCTGCTCTGGCATGGAGACTTCGCTGGGCAACCTCTAGTCACACACCTTCAGACTAAGTTACCTCGCAGGATCGTTGTGAGGATAGAATGGAGAAGGGGAGAAGGACGTCAGCGGCTCTGGTTCCCCTTGGGGAGAAAGGTGATGTATAAAGGAAGTAAAGAAGTAAAGCAAGCATGGTTTACTTAGCAGGTGGTTGAGAGGGGGCTTTTTCTGCTTGAGATCATAGAGCACTGGTGTCACTTATCGGTTACAGTTATATCCCACTCTTCTTCCAAGGAGCTCAGAGTGGCAGATGGAGTTCTTTGTCCCTCCATTTTATCCTCACAACAATCCTGTGAGAGACTGTTCAGCCTAAGGGCACCATGAACTGGGGGAAGACTTAAGCCTGGGTGTCCCCAGTCCTGGTCCAGGACTCTTAAGAAACAGTTTGGTGTAGTGGTTAAGAGTGCGGACTCTAATCTGGGAGAACCAGGTTTGATTCCCCACTCCTCCACCTTCACCTGCTGGATGACTTTGGGCAAGCCATAGTTCTGGCACAGCTGTTCTTGAAAAAGAGCAGTTTGTGTTAGAGTTCTCTCAGCCCCACCTACCTCACAGGGTGTCTGTTGTGGGGAGGGGAAGAGAAAGGAGTTTGTAAGCTGCTCTGAGACTCCCTTGGGTAGTGAAGGGCGGGGTATAAATCCAATCTCTTCTTCTTCTTCTTAATCACTATACCACATGGGCTGTCTTAGGGTAGACAGTGCAGTCTCAAGCAAAGTTAAAGCCCTTCTAAGCTCATTGAACCTCAGTAACTCCTCTTAGGATTGTGCTGCCGGTTTCCTGAAGCAAAAATGAACAAGAGTCTTCTGACACCTTTAAAGTTACATGAAATTGTATTCCAGCGTAAGCCCCCAGGGACTAGAACCCCAGTGGAACAGAGCTTGAGTCCAGCAGCACCTTTATGACCAACAAAGTTGTATTCCGTGTATAAGCTTTTGTGTGCACACACCCTTCTTCAGATGCATTCTGATCATAAATAAGTGTATTTATTTATTATCATGTTATTCATTCATTTTATGTAAGAAGTGCAGTGGGAAAACAACAGAAGAATCAGCAGGTCCCAGGGCCCATGGAATGCAGGAAGTAGAAGATAAAATGTAAGGATGTAGAATTCAGATCTACTCAAGAAAAAACATAGAGACCATTCCTTAGCTGTGCTGAGCTAGTGAATTCCTGTAATGGGTGAGGAATCCTGTTTGCTAAGAGCTGATGATGTGTAGAAGGCCATAGAAACCTGAAGTCCCTGTACAAGCCCAAGAAGGGTGGGAATGTGCCTTTCATTCGAGCAAGCTGGGTATTTCCTGCTCCCACTGAGAGGTCTTGATAACGCACATTTTGGGCTGCCAAACTGCATTGTGGTCCAGTATCTGCCCGTTCAGTCATTTCTTATTCATTGGGGAACGTTACTAAGCCACCACAGCAACTCAGAAAGAACCCAACTTCTTGCAAGGCTTTGAACAACCAGGGAGGGCATGCACAGTTGGCCATGTTGTCTTTAAAATGGCCAGGGGACGGGCTGATGAGAAGGTTCCAGTTGGACCACTCCAGGCAGGGCAGGACAGGAGTCAGTGAAAGGAGAAGGGTGCAGCTGATGAATGACCTCCCCCCCCTTTTTGAACTGAGGCTGTAGCAAGAAACAAGGGCTGGAGGGGGGGGCAAAGGACTGAGGAATGGAGACAGCTCAGATGTGCACAAAGTATTGTAGTGTAACTTCAGTTGCCATTTGTAATAAATTAGTGGAACCTCCATGTACAGAGGCAGCATACCTCCAACTGCTGGTTGCTGGGGACAAGAACAGGGTGTCAATAACATCTTCACGAGTTGCTTTCTGCGCTCCCCAGGGGGGGATGTTGGACTGACCTCTGCCAGGAACAGAATACTAGACTATTACAGGTCTCGTTTTGATCCAGCAAGTCAAATTGTACCCTCATCGTACATTCTCATGGTGCCTCTGCAAAACTGACTTCTCCAGGGTTAACAGTTCATTGTGCTAACTTGACACTGATAAAAGACCGTGTGTATGCCTCTCTCCTAGACGGTGGGTCTGAGAATGCAATTATGGCTGAATGTCTCAGAGAACGGATAGGTTTCCCTGTCCCTCGGTCTCCAATACAGCCCGAGAGTGAAAGCCTGGGCTCTTTCAGGGATGAAGGGGAAAACCTTCGGGTGAAGAAGTACTTGGCAGCACATCCTGACTAATGGCAGAATGAATAGGAAGTGAATTACGTACAAGTCACCTTCACTCTTCTGGGTCGTTAATGCCTAACTTAATATCCTGCATTCGCTTAATGACCAGAGGAAAGGAAATGATGGAGAGGATTTTGTTCCAGCATCTGACAGTGCCAGGTCTGGCAGTGTCTTCTTAGAAAAACATATTTGTCCCCACCGGTTGCTGCTCATGTGCTTAGCAGGAAGTGACTCAGAATGTGAAATTGCAGAAGGCATTTGATAGGTGGAAATGCCATTAAAACAAGCAGTGAAGGTGGTGGTGGTGATCACGATGGCACTGTTAGGAACCAAAGAGGAGTCCTGCTAGATCAGACATGTGGTCATTTGGTCCAGCATTCTATTTCACGTGGTGGCCTTCCAGTTGTTCTAGGGAGCCAAAACACAGGGCATAGTGGCCCTGATATTGCCTGCTAGCTCTAATAATCCAGAGGGAGTTTACTACTCTGGATTTGGAGGTTCCCTTTAGTTGTCCTGGCTAATAGTAATTGATAGACTTCTCCTCCATGAATCTCTCTGATCCCCTTAAAAAAAAAATCGACGTTAGTGACAATCTCGACACCTACTGGCAGTGAATTCCACAATGTAATTACTCATTGGGGGAAGATGTAGTTCCTTTTGCCTGTCCTGTAGCTGTTGTCCATCATCTTGATTGGGTGCTCCCAGGTTCTAGTTATGTGGGAGCGGGGGGAAAAGTTTTCTGGATCCACTTTCTCCAACCCGTGCATAATTTTCTATCCCTCTATCGTGTGCTCCCCCTGCCTTAATTGTCTTTTTCTAAACTAAAGAGCCCTAGACTCTTTTGCCTTCCCTTACAGGAAAGGTTTTCCAACACTTTAATTATGTTGGTTGCCCTCTTCTGCACTTTTTCCAATGTTGCAGTATCTTTTTCAAGATCTAGCAACAAGAACTGCAGCAACATACATGCTCATTTCGAAACAGATGATACTTATGGTTGATCTCTTCCTTTTGGGTTTAAAAATAATAAATTTAAAAGACGGTTAACATAAACGCTCTAAAGTACTTCTGGATTTCCTGTGGGTTCATGAGCAAAAGAAGCCAAACCAGAGAGTGTTATCTAGTGGTTGGAGGGTACGTTGAGTCCCCCAGCAGACAAAGTCCCACTCTGCGGTGGTCAATAGCTGTCTTCCTTCAATTTTAGGACATCTCTTCTGGAAAGCTAAATTGTATACTTCTCCTAAGCAGACAAAATTACAGGTAGCCGTGTTAGTCTGTCGGGAAGAATCCAAATGAAAGGTATCAGCCAGTGACCACTGCAAAATTGAGGCTCTCTAAGGCAAAATGATATGTTTGCTTTCTAATGTTAATAATATCTACACTACAAAAGATCAGGTGTTTTGTTGTTTTGTTTTTTGCTATTGAATAATCCCAAATGCAACCATAGAGGTGTGTGTGTTCAGCACCTTGGACAGCTCTTTGTGGGACCGTTAACAAGGCTCTACAAATCATCACCACTATAGCAGAAAACGTGGATCAGCCACAGACAAGACAGGGGTTCTACATGCTCAACAGAGTCCCTTCTGTAGAGAGAAATGTGACTTTGTGAACTAACCCAGAAAAAGTGGGTGGGGGGAGGCATGATAGGGATTGAGCATGCTATAGGAGGCACAGAATGTTGAGAGCGGTTGAGAGTCAGTTTAAAAGAGGGAGACGGGAACTGATCGGCCCAAGCTCCTATGAACTTATAGAATCCTAGAAAAGGAACTGGGGGGGGGTTCAGAGCCCCCAGCTTGCTGTTCCCATTTTTTCTGCAGCAACAATTGAATGAAAGCTTACTATTTATCACAATCGAGAGGAAAAAAAATCTCCAAAAGGTAAAAGTGACTCATGAATGCATTTTACCCGAAGGCGATTCCAGAGTTTTAATAGAAAATTGTGAATTGCTTGAGAGGGTATTTTGTCAAGTGACAACTTTAAACTCTGTCTGATCTGTTTTGTGCCAGGGCTCTGATGAGGGTGGAATACGTTATGTTTGCTTTTCTTACTGCTAATTTAGCAGCCTGCCTTTCATTGTTCATACACATGTCTTTATCTCCATTTACTATTGTTTGTGCTCAGGAAACAGCCAGAGGGAAGGGAAAACATCATTTAGAAGGAGACAATAAGTTTAATTCCACCCTGGTCTTGCATAAAACTTCAACAACCGGTACAAGTCAGCGGGAAACGATGGGATTTGTTTTATAATAGCAATGCAAATTAGTAATGGGTTTTGAATTGCTGATGGTCTAGGCCAAGGTTCCAATCTTGCAAGCTAAAGATTGGTTTGCTCATTTCCATGATGCAAAGTTGAAATCCATCACAGAACCCAAAGGCCTTGTCAACCAGAAGTCCAAATTTAAGAAAGAAATAAAACACAGACCCTTAATGACAACAGGGCACCTGGACTTTTGGATCCTTGTCTATGCAATAATAGGCGTTCAGAGCAGATTTCAAGATGGAGGTATATGCTGACTTTGATGTAGAGATACAGCACCTGTTTTCTATGCAGAATGTCCAAAGTTCATGCCTTCGCATCTCCAGCAACAAATTCCAGATGGGAAGGCCTTCTGTCTTCAGGAACTCCTGGAGAGCTGCTATCACTCAGAGAGTGATATTACGATATTGACTGGGTGGGTTGGCTGTATGAAGGTAACTTCATATGGATTTCCTGGGGCTATGAACATAAAGCAGTCAAGGGTCATTCTGAGGTCGGCTGTTGAAAAAATAGGTTGTTGCCCTTTTGCAAACTGGGATGAGGTGGGACCATGGCTGCTCATCCCAGTTATCTTTGTTGGGCTCCGGAGCCACTGTGGGCTGGGGCTTAAAAACAGCTGGTTTTGCTGGCAAAACCCGAATATTGTGCTCTTGTGTAGGCCCTGTTCCTTTCATTGGGCAACAGAACTTCCCGTTGGGTTAGAGCCATGATCAGACACAGAACAGCTTAGCTGTATTCCAATCACATAAAAAAGAGGGTTATTAGAGGAGTCTGGTGATGCAAATTAATAAATGATGAGAGTGGGCAGAAAGCGTTAACCTCTGAAGCTTGGGGAAGAAAGAAATACCTAAACTATTAAAGCAATATCAGATGGGGCTTGCAATTTTTATGGAACTCTACTATAAACAAAGACTCGGGAGCGAGATTAGTGTGCAGGAAACAGCACAAAAGCTTCTTGATGAAAAAGTCAAAAGACCACCTTCTTCTCTATCACAAAACGTTCTTTTGAGGTTCATCTTTCTTTTTCCTTTTATTTTTTTTGTTGTTTAACCCATGCAATATTCATCACAAGTAATCGCTTAGCTAATGGAAACTGTGACAGTGCTTCTTCCAAAGGTCAGGACCAGCTTTGCAGTGGAAAAAGAAAACTAGAATATATACAAAAGCAAATTCAGCTCCATTAAGTGCGGGGGTGGGGGGAGAGCCCCTCTGCCACCAGTAGTATTCCGAACACTGATCTGGGAAGATTTGGGGGTAGAGCCTGGGGAAGGCAGGGTTTGGGGGTAGGAGGGGCCTCAGCAGAGATGTGATGCCACTGAGTTCACCCTCCAAAGTAGCCGTTTCCTCCAGGGGAGCTGATCTCTGTCATCTGGAGATCAGATGTAATTCCAGGAGATCTCCAGGCCCCACCTGGAGGCTGTAGCAACCCGAGCTGCAGTGTTAGGAAAGTCAAGTAATGGATAAATATACACTGCGAGAAACTTTTGTAAGTTACTGTGTAAAAGTTTCTCGCAGTGTATATTTATTCGTTACTTGACCCACCTGGAGATGGGCAACCCTAGCCGTCAGCAGCAGGCTCAGACAAAATATGTGGTCCCTGTCCTTGATTGGTGGGGCTTCTGGATGGCTCCCCTTCTCACTTTAACACCAGGCACGGTAGGGTGCCAGGGATCTCAAGTGGGTGACTGACAGCATAAGTTTCTGCAGCCGCTTTCCAGAAAAGCTGGTTAGCTTTCCACTGTGCTAAGAACTGATTCACATGTTATGAAATTTTCCAAGCTGCCAGAGGTGTTTCTGTCCAATATGGACTGAGAGTCCCTCTTGGAAACTTAATTTCTGGGTAGGTTAGGCTGAGAGAGTTGGCTGGCTCAAGGCCCACCCAGTAAGCTTCCACAGCAGGAGTGGTGATTCAAACTTGGGTCTCCCATAACCACTGTGCAATGACGATGACCACTATACTGCATTGGTTCTCTTCTGAAGAAACTTACATGTTGCAATCAGTGCAGGTTAATTTTCCCCTTAAGAGGGCAAATAGCAGCTGTTGCAATTTGCAAAAACAGCGTGGGGGGGGGGATGGAAGCTTGGTTTTTTTCTCACACTGGCCCCGAGACAAGCCAGGCCTGTGTGTGCCTGAAAAATTGAATTCTAAGCAGGGAACTTCATATTTAAAAAAAAAAAACCCAAAAACTGTGGAAGCTGTGAGGACTCCAATGTGTGAATTGGTCCTTTGGCCCCACCATTATGAATGGCCAGGATTTCCTGCAGCACACTGTGAGCTTTACCGCCATGGCAACTGTTGTTTCCGTTGTCTGGATGTCACCTGCGATTGTCATGGTTGCTGTGTCCAGCTTCACCCCCAGCCAAGAGTTTGCAGCAGTGTTTCTGGCTGATGCCTCCTCCTTCCAGTCTAAGGGCTGGACTAAATTTTCCAATGGCAGAAAGGAACTTTCTTGCCCCTCCACAAAATGCTGCTTCTGGGGAGATAAGGGATTGTGAGAAAGGGGAGGGGGAACTGACAGAAAGTGCCAGTTTGATCTTGATCCAACCCAAACGGACCAGGGCTACAAAACTCATGATCCACCACACCAACACAGAGCTCTTCAGCACAGGTTTGCCCATCTCCTCTCTCCTCTGTTTTTGCAGTCTCAAGCAAACAAAAGAAAAGAGTGGACCAGAGATTTAAATAAGGCCCCTGAGGTAGGTTTACCAACTCCGAGTCGAGAAATTCTGAAAGATTAAGGGGTAGACCCTTGGTAGGGCAGGTTTGGGGAAGGGAGGGACTTTGGCTGGGTATAATGCTACAAAGTCCACCCTCCAATGCAGTCATTTTCTCCAGGGGAACCGATCCTGTAGTCCGGAGATCTGTTGTAATTCCCAGAGATCTCCAGGCCCCACCTGGAGGCTGGCAGCCTCTCTGGCAGAAAGGCAAAACGTGTGCGTGCAGACATAATATATTTAGAAGCAAGAACTGTAATTGAATCTGTAATTGTGAATCATCAGTGGTGCACAGCTGCATTAAGCAAAAAAGAATTTGTACAATTTCTGTTCTTTTGGTTAGGCCCACGGGCAGGATGTACACAACACTGAGTATTGTACTCCAAGATTTTCCTATCCATGTGAGAAAATCCAGGGGGTGAATGGTTGATGTAGCTCAGTCTCCAATAGGTGCACGGACCCAGCCGCAGAGTTCTCTTTGTGATTCTAGTGGGAGGATAGGGACCAATTCTTGAGTTAGGACGTAACCAGATCAAGAGAAGGCACCCTTGGTATATTTTTCCCTGTGCCTTGAATGAGCCGATCTTATTTCAACATGTAGGTTGCAGTGACAACTTTGCTTCTAAGAGAGAGGTGCCTCTATATTTAAGGATGATGAATATAAGTTAAAGAGAAAGCAGGGAATAATCCTCGTTCCAGATTAAGGTTGGCTTGGTAACGCATCCCAGTAACAGCCTGTGACCAAGGGTGTGTGTGCGTGCGGTCTGTGTGTATGTATATATAATTGGAATAACGCAGAGCAGGTTAGAAGGTTTGCACGCTTATTTTTAGTGCTCACTTATTTTTATAATGTAAAAAGAAAGTCAAAAGGTATTGGAGGGGGGGAGAGAAACCCACAGTTCCATGCCACTGCAATTAGTCAGGGTGGCATTTAGCTCCTCATAACCACAAGCCAATCGCAACACTGGCAGAAATGTTGAAAGAAACTGTCAGGTCAGCACTGGGAAATGGAATTCTGTTTTTATGGAGCCAGTGTGGGGAAAAGACCACTGGGACGGGGAGAGACGCAAACAAACGAGGAAGACGTGTACACCCTAGAGGATATCAAACATCCAGATCCTTTTTGTTTTGTGCCAGGGTTTCTCTTATTTATTTATTTAATTCATTTTTACCCCGCCCTCCCCACCGAAGCAGCCTCAGGACTGCTTTCACGGGATAATAAAACAATGCAAGCAATCTATCTAAGAGCACAGTAAAGAACACGTGAGAACATATAAAATGCTAGTGCTCAGATGACTCCTAAATGGTGGCGGGCATAAGCAGCTGCGTGGCCAACCAGAACTGGCCAGTGAAGCTTTTCCCGGCATGCAGGTCCAGCAACAGAGAAAGTGACACAGGTTTGATCTCTCTTTGTCTTAAAAGGACAAACCCTCATCTAGATGGCCGTGGCCAGTCCAGTCTCATTAGATCTTGGAACCTAAGCAGGGTGGACCCTGATTAGTATTTGGATGGGTGATTACCAAGGAATTCCAGGGTTGCTGTACAGAGGAAGGCGCCGACAAGCCACCTCTGTTCGCCTTTTGCCTTGAAAGCCTTGCAACTTGACAGCACTTTGCACACACACACACACACTCACAAGGACAAATGCAGATATGGCGTTGCAACAGTAAAGGATGGAAAGGGAAGGACAGACTTTTGGTGGGATTCGCCACCTCCAAGACCCCAGATAGCCTGGGAGAGTGATGAGACTCTTTCACAGACACCCTAAAGGGCCGTTGTGGGAAAGAGCCCCTTGTGGTGCATCTGCCCCCCTTGAGAGCTGTCCCAGGGCCTGCAGAACCCGATTCCACTCCCCGTTAATTTTGCACCCAACTTGCTGGTTGCTGTTGAATGAGTCCCACTCCAGTCCCATCCAGATTATTTGTTTATTAAAACATTAATCCCTGTCAGTCACTTGCCCTCAGCTGATCTCTAATGTCTACCCCCAAACCTTTCCTACCTTGTTCGTACACACCATGACCTTCGAATCTTAAATTCGGAAAACAAGGTATTAGCCAGAAGGGGCAATTCACTTAGGACTTTGCAGGAGTTGCGCAGCACTGTTTTCCTGGCTGATTCCCTGCCGTTGTGCTTCGCACCTGTGTGGTTTCACTGCAGAGCTCGGTCCCTATTTCTGGCTCCCATGAACAAAAATGGGCCCGAGCAATTGTTCCCCATCTTTCCTGGGAGTTCAGATCCAGTCCCTACACTCAAATGCACAGCATCGTGTTCTCCTTGGGTGCTCACCCAGGAGCGATTGCAGCTCACCCCAGGAGAGCGAGAGAGCGAGCAAGCATCAGATGTCACGCCCGACTTGGCAGCTACAAAAATAGTCCTCTGCCTTTGCCGAAACCCTGGTGCCAGAGGCAAGGGGGAAAGGCGGCCAGCTTTGTGGCCCCAGGGGAAAAGCCCCGGCAAGCAACAAGAAGCCTTCGGTCATGTAATTTGACTGTAAGGTCATCCCAGTAACCTTCTCACCTGCAGCAGGCTCTTTCTAACACCCTGCTTATTGAGCCGTAGCTGCCCCATTTCTACTCATTGTTGGTACAGAATTAAAATTGCATCCAGCAAAATATGTTTCATCTCGGAAACAACTCTTTTTTTTGTTTTTCCGAAGGGAAATCTAAACTGTTTGGTGCACCTTCTTCTTCCTATGAAATATATTTAGCTGCAAAAAGCCATGGGATACAGTAAGGATGGAGAAGGTTACAGTTCCCATCGCTGCTGCCAGGGGGTTGTATTGGAAAAGATTGGAAGAGTAAAAAGCTGTTTCCTTCGCAGCAGGTTAGTTCTCACCCTTTACAGAAAGGTTCATGGCTGGGGAGGCGAGCTAGCAAGGAGAGGGGTGGGTATCTGCTCATGTGGACAGAGGGCATGCATGAGCCTGCCTCGGCAGGGAGGGCAGGGTATAAAACGAATAAACAAAACATTTTTGCAAGGTTCCCGTCGAGCACTCACGAATTCTCGCCTAGCATTTTCGAGCACTCAGCTGAGAGGTTTGCAGAAACGGAAGAGGGTTTGGGTTGAGTACAGGGGGTTCGTAGCCTGACATTCCGGAGGCTAATATTTGAGCATCTTTAAACTCTGTTTCCATGTGCCAGCCATATGTGCACAGCTGGGAAGTCACACAGATGAAAGAACCCTCGAGACAAGTGTGCTGGCCTCTTGAAGTAGTTTGGAGAGCCTGCTGTGGGATCCAGTAGCTGCTGGGAATATCCCATCCCTCTCTGCCAACTTCCTCTAGACTCAAATAATGCCTCTCTGATCCGGAATCCAAATTATGGGATTATGCTTCAGTGTCGAGGCAGATTTCCACGGTAGGTAGCTAATCCCAAATGCGAGACGACAGTGCAACATTTGGTCATTTTTCATTCATTAATCCTCTCCTTCATTCTTTAATTAATTCATTCCCAACCTAACGCTCAGCATCCGAGAATATCCTTGGGCCAAAGCCCTGCCGCTTGTTGACTCAAGAGCAGCCCGTTAATAAACATATCATTTCTATTCGTGACACTAAAATTAGCACGGACGGGGGCTTGTTTGGAAGAAAAGCTGCCAGCTTCACGAAGACGCTGCTGCAGCAGCTGCTATAAAGTAAGAGGGCCAGGGAGCACAAATATCTGAAATCTGTGATGGACCACACTCCATTTGCAGCAAGTAAAAGTACCATGGAACAGCTGTGTCAACATCTCAAGTGGAGGTAGGGGACCCTCGATCAAATCCCAAATAAAGTCTCCTGTGCCCCACAGATTCCAAAGAGCTGGGCGTGCAGAGTGCAGCTCCCCTCCCCCCTTCTGTTAAGGTTTTTTATCTTCCAAGGCAAGAGCAAACCAGGCCACAGAGTGCGGCCTTCTTCAAACCCATTTTTGGAAATGCACTTTTGATCGCCTCTAAATGGCCTAGCCCATGACAGCAGCTTCTAGGAAAGAGCTAATCAATACAGTACGCTAGAGTGTTTCTGAGTGTCACGGAGGAGGTAGTGGGGAGGGAGAGGAAAAATGAGAGAGAGAGAGAGAGAGTAAGCAAGGCCTTCCAGTCTCCAGTGTTTGAATTTCACAGCGTAGTCGTAAGCAGAATTACACCTTTCTAAGTCCATTGATATCAGAAGGCTTAGAAGGGTGTAACTCTGCTTGGGATTGTACTTTAAGTGACCTGGCAACTCTCACCCATATTCCAATCTCCTAGGAGGTGGATGAGTGTAATGCATTCTATGGGAGACTGCGCTTAAGACTGTAACTGGCCCAGGGCACTGCAACATTGTGGGTAGGGACGTGCTACAGTAATCACATGATCCCTCTATTCCAAGATCTTTACTGGCCTACAGTGTGTTCAAAACCCCAAAACACAATCCACGTATTCTTTTTTATTATGTACGTTAAGTGCCCCCAAGTTGCAACCAATGAATGGTGACTCCAGCAAGGGGCACTTAAGGCAAGTGAGAAGCCAAAGTGGCTTGCCCAGGCCTTCCTCTGCAGAGGCCTCCTTGGTGGCCTCCCATCCAGGTACCAGCTCTGCTTAGCTTTCTCAGATCGGCTGAGATCAAGCTATACGATGCTGCCTTCCCTCCCAGTCTCTTTTTTTGGAGGACATCTAAATGACACATAACCATGTGCAAGCTTTTGTGTTCTCCAGAACTTTTCTTTGAGCTGGCTGTTAACAAAAAAAAATAAGAAAATGGGGAAGGGAAAATGCATCAGTCTTTGTTAGGTGTTCAGTGCAGTGCATTTCCAGTGCAATTGAAAACATTGGTTTTAAATTATAAACCCCTAAATTGCACAGGCCCATCAGAATACACAAAGCTGCCTTCCACTGAGTCAGTCTGTAAAGGTCAGTGTTGCCTACTGCGGCTGGCAGCAACTCTTCCAGAGAGCCTTTTGAACCCGGGACCTTCTGCCCACGAAGCAGACGCTCTACTATTGAACATAAGAAGCTGCCTTCTATGAGTCAGACCATTAATCTGTCAAGATCAGGACTGATTCAGGCGGGTGGCCGTCTTGGTCTGAAGCTGCAGAACAAACTTTGTTGGTTTGAAAGGTGCCACTGGATTTGAACCTTGTTCTGCTGCTTCAGACCAGCACAGCTACCCACCTGCATACATCTTCATGGAACGCACCACATTAAGGTTGCCAGGTTTCTTAAAGATGTTGGTGGGGGGGGAAGGGGGAGAACTCTGGGAGCCAGAAGCATCACTTCCGATGTGCCAACGTCACCGGAAGTGACATTGTGTGTCACCCGGAATAATGTGGGCACATCGGGGGGGAGGGTTGACACTCTTGTTTTGGGGCAAAACTCTGTGGTAAAATTACCCTCAAACCATAGAGTTTTGCCCAAAAACCAGAGCGCCCCCCTCAACATCACCAGTGTGTCTACGTCACTTCCAGATGACGTCGGTACATCGCCCAATGTTGCTCTTGGAGGGGAATTTCCTCATGCCAGCCAACTGGCCAGCAGTGAGCAGGAGTGCCCCCAATGGGGGAATAGTAACCCTACACCACATTAAGTCACATGTAATAGAACTCCATCAACCTTACGAAGATCAGTATGGGTTACTCTGACTGGCAACCGCTCCCCAAGATCATGGGTCTTTCACATCACATGATCCTTTTTATAGGAAATGCTGGGGATTGAGCCTGGGACTTTCTGCATGCACAGCAGATGCTCCGTCACTGAGCCATGGCCCTTATTTTGGGTCCCTTCTTGTGAGACCTTTCTCCTGTTACACCAAGCGTGTGCCACTGCATGAAAAATGTACAGAGAAGTGTGTCGGTGCACCAGGATACCAACAAGTAATTTACAATATCTGAGCATTCCCACACATCTTTGTTTTGTTTTAGTCAACACCTCCTTGCCCTAATCAGAATGCTATAAGTTATTTGTCGGTCACATTAGAGCGATTATGCCATCTGTCTCAGTGGCTTAGCTGGAAGAGCTAGACAATGGCTGTTGTTTTTCTACACATCCGTCATTCAGAAAAATAAATAAAATGAAATTATATACTAAGGATCTCATCTGGAAGAATGAGCTGTCTGTTGAAAGGCTGAAGTATTAATGGAAGGATTTCCAAAAACATCCCCTCGTTATCAGACGCCAGATTCATGTGATAGCAAGCCAGTGTGGAACAGTGGTTAAGATGGCCAGACTAGGATCTGGGAGGACCCAGTTTGAATCCCCACTCATGCCATGGAAGTTCACAGAGAGGCCTTGAACTAGTCACTCTGTCTCTCAGCCTAGCCTGCCTCGCAGAGATGTTGTGAGGATGAAATGGAGGAGGGTAAGAAGAGGAGGAGGAGAGTGGATTTATACCCCACCCTTCACTATCTGAAGGAGTCTCAGAGCAGCTTACAATCTCTTTTTGCTCCGCACAACAGACACCTTGTGAGATCAGTGAGGCTGAGAGAACTCTGAGAGAACTGCTCATGAGAGAACAGCTCTGAGAGAACTTGTGACTGACCCAAGGTCACACCAGTAGCTGCATGTGGAGGAGTGGGGTATGAAACACGGTTCTCCCAGGTTAGAGCTCGTGCTCCTAACCACTACACCAAACTGGCTCTCAAACCGGAGAGTAATGTATGTCACCTTGAGTTCTGGAGACAGGCCCAACTTCTGACCCCTAAAGCAAGCTGGCTGTGAAGGGATAATCCAGGGCCGAACCTGCTTGGTTTCCAAGATCTGATGAGATCAGGCTAGCCTGGGCCATCCATATCGGGGAGGTGGGGGGTGAAGCATGGGTGAAAAGTCCCACTTGTCCTTCCCTGAGCTTCAAACCAGTTGCCTGGCGCTGCTGTAGCCTGGGGGATAAAACACTGAACTAAACATGGAAGAGCCTCGCCTTGGCTCTCTCCCATCTCTTCCTGTTTGGTTCTGATGCAGCAGCATAGAGGGCTGGGTAATCAACGCAGGAGACTCGCACCCCGCCCAAGCTCCTGATGAATAAATTAGCATTGTCGCTGTGTAACAGCTCTCCTTTTCTTTCAGCAGTCCTGATTTTATCTTATTTTGGGAGGGGAGCGAGGAAGCCTCCAGCTGCACATACCAGCAAGCGCAGCACGAGAGAGTCATAGCAGAGATCCAAGTATTTATCCCTCTCTGTAGAGCCCAATAAATGGTGAATAATAACTTTCTTTCTTTTTAAATTGATAGTGGGGAAGCAGTGTGAGAGGAATTACAGAGCTCTCATTGCCGGCTGATGATATTCATCTTGTACGCTGCGGAATAGTAAAAATGCCATTCCTCGGGAAGCGAAGCCATGAGTAGTGCAGGCAGCCATCAGGATGACAAGGGTCATGAATTAATATATTACCCATCCCGCGTCACATTATTTTGCCGCTGTTGTAACTTCGACCGCTTGGGTAGATTTGTTTCCTCTCCAGTAGCTGAATTTCAGGGTTAATGTAATGCATGATAACATGGAACTTCTTCCCAAACAAAATGTGCATTTGATTAGAGATAAATTGAGCCTGCTGAGAAAGATGAAAGGGAAATTTTACTTGTGGCACATCACTGCCAGTCTAGTGGTGGATTCCATCTTCCGCCAACACCTCCTGGCAAAGCAATTTTTGTAGTGTTGGGGACCTACCAGGCGCTTAGACCTGAAACTTGTGTACTGGGAGAGACCTCTCCAGAACTTGGACTTGAGATTTCTGTAGTGATAAGAGACCTCTCCAGAACTTGGACTTGGTGAGTTCTTCCATTGATATTCAGCTGCTGACATTTTAAAAATAAGGTTGATTTTAGGCATTCTTAGCAGTCTTTCATTTTTCAACAACTGAGTCCCCCCCAAAAAAAATTTATATTCTTTCTCTTGAATAACCAACAACGCCAACCAGTGAAACTGTTGGACAAAAAAGAAATACTTCTTCTTGTAATGCTTCTTTTAATGTATAGAACTCGCTGCTACCAGATCTTGTGTTGGCCAGTAGTATAGATAGTCACCAAAGAAATGTGAATCATTACACAAAAGGCACATTTTCCAGCATGTTGCATTTGGCCTCATTTTTCCTGAAAAGCAACCAAGGAACTTTCAGTCAGGAATGGAAGAGCAGTATTTTTATGCTAAAAAAAGAACAACTCCCCCCCCCCCCATCTCCTGTGTAGAAAAGAAATGGGTGAGGTTTATGGTAGACAAATGGCCACAGGGGAAAGGGCTGAGCCTCCCTCTTTTCTCCCAGCTACTCCATTCTGGCAACAGCCTTCTATGGCTGCTTTTCATTTTTAAACAGGAGTCGGGAGACTATTCCTGCATCTCCTGTGTAATGTCCAGCTTGGTCCAAAGTTAAGCACCCTCTCAACATGGCTCCAATTAAGCCAGGCTCGCACATTACGTTGGTACGTCTCAAGCTGTGCAGGTCTACGTTAGTCTACTTAGTTTTAGGTTTTTGCTGGTTCCCTTTGACCTAGCACCATGATAAAATCAGCCCCAGAGCCACAAATTCTATGTGAGCCAAAAGGGCTGTGGTGTCAAACATATAGCCCGGGAGCCAGAAGCGGCCTGCCCAGGGCTCTTTTTTTTAATCTTTTTTTTATTTTATTTTGAAATTTTGAAAATAGAAGGTCAAAAAAAAAAACATAGTACAATATCACATAGCAGTAAGTTTTGGAAGATTAGTAAATAAAACCAGTGCAACACTCATTATTTGAACAGCCTTCCCTATTATATCAAAGAGTAGTGGTCGGCTGCCTTTACCTTATATGGTAAAAATGCGTGGCAAAATATGTTCGCCGCGGCAGCTGCCACTCAGGGCTGCGTCCCTGGCCACTGGCTGCCTTGCCTTGCTGCGTGGGCTCAGTCCCACCCACACAGCCGGCAGACAGTCTCTCACCCACAGTTGCTTCCCAGCCGCCCAAGGGAATGAATGCTCTGCCGGCTGCTCCACCTCTAGAACTCAGTGGGGTCATGGTGCTCCTCCACCATACAAGGGGCTCCCTAGCTCACCGCAGCTTCCTAAAGGAGGTGGGCCCTGTCTCCACAGACTTCGCTGCCGCACGGCCCACTCAGACTTCAGACAGCCGGGGAGGGAGGGCGGGGGCCTTCCTGCAGGAGGAGCCGAGCCGCAGAGATGGGGGGCTGTGGAAACGCGGCGGACTCTTCCGGGGGGCGACAGGAGCTCTCTCCCTTCTTACGCCCCCCTCCGTGCAGTACACGCCCACTCCAAGGCCGGGGAACACAGAGACGGCCAGCCCTGGTGCCCCCCGGCTCAGACGCACAACAGATGGCGACGGAGGCCGGCGTGCTTACTACGAGACGGCCATGGCCACTGGGACTGGGGCCCTGGGAGACTGACTGGCCAGCCTCCTGTGCGCGCCCAAACAAGGGCTGGGGAACACGGAGACGGCCACTCCCGAAGCCCGAACTCTTTCACAGGCAAGCCCCTTAACGGTGCTGCACCCCTGCGGACCCTGTCCTTGCCTGCCCACAGCTGCCCCCCCCAAACCACCTTCCTTGACCCGCAGCCCACACGACTCCTCCCTCGCTCAGAACAACCTTGTCTGCAACAGCAGCCAAGCAGGATGGGAGTGTATGCCCAGTGCTGCACTGCTGGGCTCTCCAGTCTGCACATATAGGTTTTCCTTTGCAATGGGGCCTTGCAGTGAGGATACATGAACTCAGAGCTTACCAGCTGCTGTACTTTATACTGTTTATATCTGTTGTACCTGGCATTACATTCATGGAACACATGGCCCGGCCCAACAAAGTGAAATTTATGTCAGATACAGCCCTCGTTACAAATGAGTTTGACACTCCTGTCATAGGGTATGATGTAAAGACAACTGTGCTGGTCTAGCAGAGTTGCCAACCTCCGTTGGGGGCTGGACTTCTGGAATGACTGATCTTCAGACCACAGAGATTACTTCTAGGGTTACCAGGTCTTACCTGTCTGCTGGTGAGGGGCCCAGTCTTGCTCTGGGAGTCTTCTGGTGCACATGTAAAGCATGTGCAACACGATGACGTCACCCAAAGGTGACATCATTATGCCAGGCATGTCGGGTGGGACGCTCTAGCATGTGGGGGAAAAACTATCGTCACCATAGAGTTTTTGCCCACATGCTAGAGTGTCCCCTGTGTGATGTGCCCGGCAAAATGGGCGAGATGGGACTCTTTGGGGGCAGAGCTCTCCCTGCCAGCCAACTGGCGGGCGGTGGATTGGGGTCCTCAAAATCAGGGAAAACCCCGCTCATTGGGGAAATGGCAACCCTAGTTAATTCTCCTGGAAATAATAGAAGCTTTGGAGGGTAGACTCCATGCCATCACAAACCCCCACCTTTCTCAGGCTTCTCCCACAAATCTCCAGGAACTTCCCTGCCTGGAATTGACAACTCTAGCGGGTACACTGCTGGGTGGTAACTCCATATATGCCATCTTGAATTTCACACTGAAAGATAGGCAGACTGCAAATTTAATAAACTGGGATGTTCAAGAATTCCTCCCAAGAAATCTGACTGGTTCACGCCTCCAACACGACAGATCAAAATGAACCCATATTTATTTACATTAATATTAAATAGTAATACATGCAACCAAATGTTTTTGTTGTCCAGATGTTATTCATGTTTTGTAACCTGCTTACTGATGAATTGAATAGTTCTATCGTACTTGTAATGTATCTTGAGTCCCTGTGAGAAAGAAGGACTGCAAATGAAAATAAATACAATTGAATTTTTAAAAAAGGTAAAATAAATATTTGGGGGCGGAATGTTATCGAGGGGAAGGCAGTTCTAAAGATAGGAGTGTAATGCCAAAAGTCTAGGTCGCCTTTGTGCAGATTACCAGAGGAATGGTGATGGAATGGAGACAGGGCAATTCTCCCCTCTCTAGTATAATAATAATAATAAAAAATAACTAGCCGCCAATTCATTAACTAGAGATCATCACTAAGCAGGGCTGATTTCAACTGATAAAACCAACTCTGTATGTTCACTGCAACTATACGCTGCACAATTTGTCTCATGCTTTTTTCTGAGGCCTGGAGTGGTTTGCAGAAAGAAATATGAAGGCCCAGTCCTGCAGATGAAGCTGCATCAGTTCAAAATTGTTTTCTTCTGAAGTAAAGGGGGTGAGGAGTGGCTTCACACAGCGTGTGTCGCTTCCCCTCAGGAGTGATTTGTTTCACCACAGCGGTATTTATCATGTTGATAAAAGAGGCCCTGGGTTGGAAGATGGGAAGATTTTTTCCCTGTTAATTTGAACCAGCACCTACGCAAACTGCTGTGACATCAACATAATGCCCTGAAGCCACAGGCCTCTGAAAAGATTTATTCCCAGAGTCCCTTTTTCAGCGGAAGCATGCCTGGTTTCTGACAGGCTCAATTTGCAGGCCGCTGGTGATCCAATCTTACTCCTTCTGACTCTTTAATAAGGATGTCAGTGCACAAGAAGCAAATCATTACCTCATAGCTGGGGTGGGGGGAGATAATAAATAAAAGGCAGCGTTAGCTATCTCCAGGGAAGGGGTTGGCCACTTTTGCCTGGGACAAGGTCACTCACAGTTTTTGTGGTGGAGTAATGCTCCAAATCCCCTTCAGTATCTCCCTCTGCAGAAACCATTATGGTTACTTATAGAGTGCTGGGGTTATGAGGGAGTTTGGAGGCATAGTCTTTGAAGTGGGTGCCAAGATCTGTCAAGTGGTTTTCTCTTTATACGCAGCCAAAAACTCTGTCATCTAGGGGCTTGAGCAAGGAGAGTTCCCCCCCAACCTTCTCAAGCCTGAGGGCACCACTGGGATTTTGAATACAGGTGGCGGGTGTTGCCACAAATGGCTGCTATGGGGAGCTTGGTCAAAGTTTGGCTGTTTGCTTTGGGCAAGAAAGGGCACCAGGAAACATGTCCGTGGGCCACCATGGCATCCACATACACCAGGCCTGGGATCAGTAGAGTAAATCATAATTAGATGGACCGGTGTGGCCTATCTTGGCATGGGGCATCTGAATGTATGAACAAGGGGAGAGGAAATTCCCTCAGGTTTGTTTTTTTTAATGAACCTTTCATCCCTTGTGTTTAGGCATATAAAGTGTCGTCCGTTTAAAGCACAGGTCTGCTCTAGAGCTAAGTGTGGCCCAGTACAGAACCAAATATGGCTTTTTAAAAAGGAAAATCAAACCTTTAAATGAAGGAGGTGAAGGTGGGATGCTGGGATAGCCAGTATGTGAGGGAGATAGCAGGCAAAGTTTCTGATGGAACTATTACAGAGGTGAACAACTGCCAGTATTCCAAGAACGAACCGTGCATGGATATATGCCGTGTACTAAAGCAACCTCACAGAGTGTGTATATTTATTATGTATTGTGATACCTTGTTCATGCCGCTTCCTGATAAAGGGATGTCAACAACTAGTGTTTGGGCTGTGGAGATTTTATGGATTATTAATCCGCATGTCAGTTATGTCGTTTCAGTTATGTAGATGGCCTTTCTTCTACGGAGAGCCAGTTTGGTGTAGTGGTTAGGAGCATGAATTCTAATCTGGAAGAACCAGGTTTGATTCCCCACAATTCCACATGCAGCTGCTGGTGTGACCTTGGGTTAGTTACAAGTTCTTTCAGAGCTGTTCTCTCATGAGCAGTTTTCGAAAGAACTCTCTTAGCCCCACCTACCTCACAGGGTGTCTGCTGTGTGAACAGGAAGGGGAAAGGATTGTGAGCCACTCTGAGACTCCTTCGGGTAGTGAAGGGCAGAATATAAATCCAATCTCCTCCTCCTCCTCCTCCTCCTCTTCCTTTTCTTCTACAGGTGCTTTGTTGATCTCGTGCTCTGAATGTTTTTAAAAAACACCTTGGCTTGTAAATGGTAAAAGGTGGCTGACCCCTAATCTTAACCAAATATATTGGGGCAGGATATTGATGTATTTTCATTTTTCAGTGGGGGTCCTGAGCTCCTCGAAGGAAGAATGGGATGAAAATCGATCAATAGTCCTTGCGGGGTTATCTGACGACTGTTCTCCCATGTTGCATCTGCTATAGCTCTAAGAAGATGCCTGCCGGATGGGACTGAGGGTCCATCCATTCATCTGGCATCCTGTTTCCTTCAGTGGTCAGCCAGATGCCTCTAGGAGTCCTTAAGGAGGGTGTGAAGGCAATAGGTTTACATAGCTGCATCCCTGAGTCACGGCACAGCCAGAGTTAAATTCCATTCCATCCTTCTTATACTATTTCTTGCTAAATCGAAGCTTTTTTTCTCAGGCAAGCTTTAGGAGCCTTCGATTCATTTTGCAGATCCCTGTGTGGCAGGAATAGACAGGCCGATAGCAGCCGATAACCACAGCAGCCAGCAGGATTTATTTCACAGTTCAGCTGAGAGCACGGAATCCAATTGGTCACTCTGGACCATAGCAAATCAGCACTGAATAGGAATAGGTCAGAAGGCAGGATCAACAAAATCTTCATCAGTCATGGTCATTTGCCTTATCTTATACCAAGATGGAGGGCCCCATCATCTGTTTCTTACCCCCTCCTGCACCCGACATTCTCACCTTGATTAAGGAATTGCATGTTCTGCAGAAACCCAATGTCTGAGTTTCCAGGCAGGGAAAGAGTGGTGCTCTCAAAATTAAAGCTCACATCATCAAGATTCCAAAAAGAAGAGGGGGGGAAAAAGGTATTGTGTCGGCTCCTTTCAGCACTGGAATGCAATTTATTTAACATTGACAATGTGCTGGATACTTAGTGGAACAGAGTGGTGTGCAGAAGTGTCTTCCACTTTGGGCTACATCACGCTATCAGGAGCGTTGGGACCGCAAAACCTGCACATTCTTTCCAAGAAATTTCCCTGTTTGTAAAAGAACAGGAAAGAGGTTAATTGCTTTCAAGCCTCAACTGGCCTTTCGATGGCTCTCACAAGCACATATTACTTAAGGTTTGGTTATGCAAATATTTCTAGCCAGCAGAGAACAATCAGAGGGCCATCTTAGACCCTGGCAGGAATGTGACATCTAGTAGGGGAACGAGATGTGGGGATGCCAAATGCTAGATTGTATCTCTTCCTGGGAATAACAGGAAGGGGAAGAACTGACCAAAAGGAGGTGGGCAAACAGGGGAGATATATTCCCTTGACATGAGGAGAATGAGGTCCATTTTGGCCGATTCCATGGGGGTGGTAGTTAACTTGCAAAAAAGGAGCTCTCATGCTGCAATGTTAAGTGTAAATCAAATAATCCCAGAATAACAACAATTAGGCTATGTATAGCAGAGGGATAGAAGATCACATGTATGCACCTTTACTTTGTCTCCTTGCTCAATCCATTGCTGTGCTGAGAATGTGTGTGGATATTTTCTTTTTAATAAATTTCTTATTATCTTGAGCATTCCAAGTCTGTTCTCCATAACCACATTAAGCCCCACTTGAACATGTTACTAAAAGGACCTCACAGGAGTGAGGTGGTTGGTCAGTAGATCACTAGATCCTGCTCTGACCTGGATAGCCCAGGCAAACCTGATCTCGTCAGATCTTGGAAGCTAAGCAGGGCCAACCCTGGCACGTATTTGGATGGGAGACCTCCACAGAATACCAGAGCTGGGAGGCAGGGGCAGGTTATCAAGCCACTTCTCTGAACGTCCTCCATGCCCCAGTAGGAGTTGCCAGAGGTTGCCATGGCTTCCAGGCTGGGACACACGCACGTACACAAATACAAAAAAAAATCACTAGATCCTCAAGAGTCTGCAGGTATGGTAAACTATATCTGCCGTAGCTCATTGGAGTGAATGGAAGATGTGGGCACTGGGCAGAGCCTGTAGATAGAGACACAGGCTGGGAGTGCTAGACCTCTTAATGGGAGACACTCTAAATGACGAGCCAGTGGCAGTGTAGCTACTCAGAAGCAAGAACCCCTCGGGGAGTTGGATGGTCTTGGGAGAGTGGTGTGCTGTTCATTGGAGACCTGGGATGTCTGTGGAGTGTCTTGATCTCTTGGAGGAGGAACCAAAGCAGAATGATGCCTGTGGGTCAGCAGGGCTGTTCTGCAACAAGTAGTAGTGCTATCCCTGAACACATAAGATGTAAAAGGCTAGAGAACCAGTGTGGTGTAGTAGTATGAGTGTCTGCAGGACTGGAGATACCCAGGTTCAAATCCCTGTTTGACCATGAAGCTCATATGGGGAACTTAAGCACAGCCTGACCTGCCTCATCATAGGGTTCATACAGAAAACTGATCCGTTGTCCTGAACTGCTTAGACTGGGATAAAAAAAATTGGGATAGGTCAAAGCTTGGTTTAGATATTGTTTTACAATTGTTGTTTTCACTGTTTTATTATACTGTTTTTGCTGTGTGAGCCTAACCCAAAGCAGTTTTCTGGAAAGACAACACAAACATTTTCTAAATAGATAAATAATGGGCATGTGGTGGCAGAAAAAAACACAAAGAAGACATGGCACGAGAAAGAGAGAAATGGCTTGAGGGGAGAGAGACCGGCCATTTCACCATGTCACCCCAAAAGGGCCTTAGACTTGGAGGGAAATGTTGCTGCTACAACAGTTTTGATGCCAGCAGCGTGCTGAGTGCAGCCATAAGACAGGAAAAGAGCCTGCAGTTTTTGCAGAGCCATCCTAAGTAGAGTTATGTTCCTCTAAGGCTGTTGGCTTCATCGGACTTAGGACAGGGCAGCTATGTTTAGCATGCCATTGTTAATCAAATTTATTGATTAAAACCCTTCTGATCAACTACCAAAGGGCCCCCAAAAAATCAAGCAACAGCAGATGCTGTTTTAATGTCGCTTCTGGGTTACAACCGAATGCAGCTGTTTGGGTGGTAACCAGTTCTATGCAAACAGGGCTTGAACCACAGGAACACTTGGATACCACAGCTCTTATGTCAGCTTTTTTCCCCTGCCAGACTGGTGATTTGACTGGGTTTTCATTCAGTGTATCATTCCAGAGTTTTTTCCCTTAGTGGGTATGACCAGGTACCCATCATATCAATACAGATCTTATATCTGATATCTCAGACGCTCTCTGAGTTCCCTCCTGTCAGTGCCCATCATTAAAGTGATCCAGTCAGCCACTTCTTGGACGTGCACTTTTTCAGCAGTGGACTGACATTTGGAATGCTCTTCTTGACGAAGTAAAGAGGGCCTGATCATATTGGCCTGGTTTTAGAAACGTTATTTACAGCTGTGTTGTTCAGACAGGCCTTTGTCCGTGACTAAGGCTATAAGAGTTTTTATGCTGTGGGGCGATTTATTATCATTTCCATTTCTTACAGTTGGACAGTTTAATGGTTTTAATGGCTCCATCACATGTTGGTTTGGCTCTCCTATGCTGCCTTTGAACAGTTGTAGGTCGTGGAAAAGGCAGGCTATAACTCTTTTAATAAAGAAAGAACAGTAGCCATTTGGATCTGGTATCCATGAGGCGAATATCATTTAAAACATATTTTTTTCTCCCTGTTTCTATACTGTGTAGACATTCACTTGAACCAGAGTGGTCCCATCAGCAAGCTTTCCCACTACACCGAACACAGCGGCGACACAAATTTGATGGGCTCTTCTGTCATGGTGGCTGGGATGGTGATAGGTGTGGTGCTGTTCCTCTCCTGCGTGACCATCTTCATCGGCAGCCTGCGAAAAGATAGACGGTTACGACATCCCCACTTGAGGAGGGATGCCAGTTACAGTAAGACACTCCTTTGCAGTCTCGTATTACAGCCACCAGAAAACACAGGAGAGGTGCATGCAAACTTTTCAAATTGCTCTTGCTGTGTAATTCCACCGCTCCTCACATCATACCAAGATGATGTGAGAGGAGCAGATCTATAAATCCAGATCTAACATTAATCACCTGGATATCCCATTGAGCCAAAATTCCACAAGATAGCTGCTTTGAGCTGAATTTTCCCATTTCAAGTTTTGTGAGAAAAGGGGACCTTAAAGGCCTTATTTTCACACCATTTACTGTTCCGTATGCCAGGTGTTGTTGATGTTTTTGTTAAACATGTGCACTTTAAAAAATTAAGTTTGTGCGTTGGCATATAAATAGAGCATATGTTGAAATGGCGTCAAAGGTGAAATGAAAGAATCATTAATCTCTGCTATTAACTATGAGGTACATGGAAACAGGTGACAAGATATGGAACCGAAAAGAAACAAAAATGGCTGCATCAGTTCATCCCTAGAAGCAGGAGGGCAGGTGTCCATGTTTTACAGCAGAAGGGTCACAGGGGTGATATGTACAGAGCCCTGCCTTCAGCTGTATCTTCTGTCCCAACCCCATACTTTTCTCTTCAGCTGAACAGTTAAAACAGTCCAGCCAACCACCTTTTATACATCAGTGGATGTATGGGGGGCGGGGGGTTTTCAGGGAGAGAAAGAAAAAAAAGAAAGAGACCAGGATCCTGTGAGGAAAAGGAAGTGGCTGTGAGTCAATCTGAGGCCTACCTGCCACTCTCATGTCCGATTTGGGCCTAATACAAAATCCTGCAGCTGTCGAATGTGTGGGATAGTCAGAAAAGGACAAGGAAGTCTCCAGTCTGCCAGGCAGTCTCTCGTAGCCTAACCTGTTTCACAGGGCTGTTCAAGGGCAAAATGGCAGAAGGGAATCTTTTACACTTCTATAATGCAAACAATGGGAAAAGAGAAACATTCTCCCAGAACTTCTCTGGCCAGCATTCGCTGGTGCTAACTTTCTGGAAAAGCTTTTCCCCACTCCCTCCCTCCCTCTTACTCCTGTGCTGCCAAAGCAGCTGGGAAAAAAATTGGTAGTGCTGCATACCATAAAGAACAGACCGAGATGCTCTCTGATCCTCTCCAATATCCGCTTCAAGGATCCTTAGCTACCAAACAGAGGTGTACATAAATTATGTAAACAGTACTGAGAGAAAAACAAGGCATGATAGATCGGCAGAGTCTTAGCTCCAGGGTGGTGGGGAGGCTTTATTAGGAAAAGTATGTAAAAAGTTGTTTCAGAAATTCGGGGGGGGGGGGAGGGGTGAGAGAAGGACTTTGGCTATAAGGTTTTGGAATGCTGAGAACAGGGAGTGGGTGCCACCACAAAATGGCTGCCATGGAGGGCTGGGCAATCACAAATGTTGAGAGATTGCAAACCAAGCATCCTTGTATGGGGGAGGCAGCTCTTTCCCAATAGGTGTTCCTCACTAGGGTTGCCAATCTCCAGGTGGGGCCTGGAGTTCTCCCAGAATTACAGCTGATCTCCAGACAACAGAGATAAGTTCACCTGAAGAAAATGGCGGCCACAGAAGGTGAACTCTATGGCATAACACCCTTCTGAGGTCCCTGCCCAAACCTCACCCTCTCTAAGGTGCTGAGTTTAGGGATCTTGCTCACTATTTGTTATTTTCCTCTAGCTCCAGATGGCTTCTCATATGGCGGCTCAGTTGGAGAACTAAGATCCAGTTGCATCGATGAGTTCCCACCGGCATTGGATTTCAGTTCTTACGTGGAGACCTTGTCTCAGGTCAACATCATGCATCCGGACTCCCCTCCACGGTGAGCATGTTTTGAATATGTTCTTGTTTTTATATCACAGATGGATGACATTCTGGAGTATAGTGTTCTGTAAATCAAGTTAGGCGTCCATGCTTATTTTAAAGATGGGAGAGAGAAATCACATGGAGTCACAGCCATTCCCTCCAGTAAAAAACGTAGTCAATTTTCATTATGCACTAGTCACCATCCTTCTTGGAAGGCTGTTTATTACTGAATAACTGCAAATAGTGGTAATACAAGCATAGTACTGATACAGTGTTTTTCTGAAGTTCTTTACATTGCTTTACATTGATTCCTGGGAGCCCAGAGGGATTTAAGACTTGTTTTCCCATCTAAAACCAACCTGGCGTGCTTCTGCTTCATAGTGAAAGAATTTGAAACTGCGAGGCGTTTCCTATAGAGTTGGTGTTATATTATCGGAATCAGCCGTTTGAAGGGTGGGGTAAAAATTCCACTGAGCTAAGCCCAAGTCCATTGCACAAGCTTAGCCCTGGTCACACAGAATTTGCCGCACGGAAGGCACAAATGTCAGGCAGATTTTCAGGGCGTGATCACACCACAACATCAAGGAAGCGTAACGCTCCTGTGGACAACCTGTGGCGTCCCGCCGAAGATGCAGAGTTAAAAAGTACTGCAGAAAGTGCACTAGTATCCGGAAAACGCGGGGCAAAGGCAGGTGTCTGATTGTGGGAGCTCTGGTATCCCGTGGCATCCGGCGCCCGTCCACGTCCCATCACAAACTGGATGTTTTTTGTAAGTCTCCATAGGGTGCGCACAAACACCGAACTGTGCATGCACACAAACACAACCTGTTGCAACAACTTGCCATGAAGCGATCCTTCATTCCTCGATCATGCGCATGAGGGAACCCATTGGGGAAAAAAATTACCTGTCTGATCCGGAAGCAGTGGCTTGCGATCGCTGCTTGTGCGATCGCACTTCGCCGCTTCTTTGCCACGCTTCAGCATCAACGTGTGATCGGCAGCTAACAGCCTAAGCACGGAGACTCGGGGAACCATGTCATCAGGCTACTGTACTTTATTTTGCTCCGGGCGAACAACCACGCCTCCCCCACACACACACGTTATCTGGTCCGTGTGACCGGGGCCCTTCTTTGGATCTCAGACAGTTTCACATTAATCCTTAGCACAATCCTGCAGGGTATGCCAGTATGCTTTATTACCTTATTACAAGTGGGGGAGTAGACACCATGACAGACAATCTGTGAATGGAGCACCTGCTGGATTTTTTTAAACTTTCAAGAGAGGCCTGATTTATACTGGGGTGATGACACGGGGGCCGGGGGGGGGGAGAGGTGTAGCCTGTCTTCATGTTCTCAGTTACTCGCACTCTCTCACTTTCTCCACAGGAAAAACATACACGGACTTTACAGGCATTTCTGTGGGTTGAATCCAAACTCAGTTGCCAGTTTCTGCCAGTTCCTCCCTCCCACCACAGATCACCTTCCCTGACGTATTGTTTCTCAGGGCCCCTTATCCCCCAGGAGCAGCACTTCGTGGAGATGAGGGGGCTGCAGTGGGAAGGAGGGATGCAGGAAAGTTCTATTCCCATGGTGCAAAATATAGTCTGGATTCAACCCCATGAATCTCTCCCCAAAACAGCACTCTGGAATTCCCTACTAAGGAAAACCAACAATGGCCCCGGTCATACGGGCCAGAAAACGCGGGGGGGGGGGCATGGCAGTTCGCCCTGGAGCAAAATAAGGCGCGGTAGCCCAATCACACGGGCCACCGGGTTGCCACACTCCAGCGCAGAGCGCCGATCACACAGCACTGCTACAGCATGGCAAAAAAGCAGCTCAGCAGAGCATGCAAGCTGTGCTGTAGCAAAGGGCGCATGTGCCATTGGGGGGGGGCGCTGTCAGTGTCTTGTGTGTACGCATGCGTCATTCAGCGTTGGTGCGCATCCCATGGAAACTTACAACATCCAGAAACCCCAGGACATGGGCGGGCGTCGGAAGCCACTGGATACTGGCGCTCCCACAATCAGACGCCAACCTTTGCCCCGGGGTTTCCGGAAACTAGTACTTCGACCTTAGTAGTTTTTTACTCCGCGTTTTCCACGGGAAGCCATGGATTGGCCACGGGAGTGCTACGCCTCCCAGATGTGCTGGTATGATTGCGCATGGAAAGTCCTCAGGGCTACTGTGCCTTCAGCGGGGCAAATGCTCTGTGTGAATGGGGCCAATATTAGATCTTCTTCATAGTCTCTGTGCAGGCACCATGGATTTCACACCTTCGTTAAACCTTCTCTTGGAAGCCTAAAAAAGCTTTAGAAGCAGCTTATTAGATGCAGCGTCTGCCTCCATCTCATGCAGCCTGCTCCCACTGAGCATGCTCAGTAGACGAGGCAGACTCCGCCCCCACTCAGTTCGTTTTTAACCACCTCTAATCCAGACGTTTTTCTATGTTGCTCCGGGGAAAGCCTCCTCAGGTTTCCAACAACTGTAAAAGGAAAACAAAGTAAATACTGAATAGAGTTAGTGATTAGTTTCTTCCTAACACATAACTATCGGATTTTGCTGTTCATAAGGCATTCTATGGGACCAGCGCCTTTCTTTAAACGGTGCCTCAGCTGTGAAGCGAAGATTCCCCCAACTGATGGCCATGAACGTTGTTTGTGCTGCCTGGAGGAGGATCGTAGAACCGGCTCCTGTGTACACTGTCTGAAATTCACCGCACAGGCACGGAAAAATAGGGCAGCTCGTCTAAAAAAATTTCTGTTAGAGCAGTCCCTAGCGCCAACCATGAATGAGCCCACAGAGACTCAGCACACGCCGCCTCCCCCACCTGCTGAGCGGGGAGACTCGGCACAGCAAGCTATGGGCGTGTCTAAGCACAAGAAAACAAAGGCAGACAAACCGCCCAAGAGACCTTTGAGCTCAGAAAAGAGCTCCTCAAAGCCGAAGGCCCCTAAATTGGCTGAGAAAATCAACCCAGATGAGGTCTCTAAGTCCGCTGCTGAGTTGGATTCAGCCCACCTTTTCACTCATTCTGGTCCAGTTCCTCTCCATCAGCAGACAAAATCTCTCCATCAGCCCAGGCAAAATCTTGTCCTGACCCAGCAGTTTTTATAATTCTTCCAGGTCGTAGACAGTCAAGGGCTCATCTTGCTGGGCAGAGTTACTCCATAAAGACATTTCACAAGCCAGGGGACTATAGCCCCACATAGTGCAGTCTCACACTGGTCTGTGGATGGCTCACTTGTAGATGCCAATAACTGGAAACCTCTCACTTCACTTTCTCCGGAGAGGAACCCCAGTAATTATGTACCGGGTAAATTCAGTTTCTGATCGTGGACTCCCCTGCTGTCTTCCTGAAGCATTTGGAAATCGGCAGCTCCTCTGTAATGAGCTATGTGTTCCTTTCCTTATTTTGAAGTGGGGATTTATTTATTTATTTATTGAATTTGAGAAAAGATGGCACGGTGTTGGAAAATAGGACTGAGCTGGGGGGGCGGGGGGGCAACAACCCTCGAGCAATAAAACATTGGGAAGGTAGGTTATTTTTGGAGAGGTAGGTAGGTTATTTTTGGAGAGGCTGAATTCCCCGCAGGAGTTTGAGGGCAGGAGAATTCTCTTTGCATCCAATCTCTTTGAGGCGTCTTGACCAGCTGGTACCTCTTCACTGAATCAACTGAAACAGCCCCCCCCTTGGGGAATGTAGAAGGCTGCAGCCTGCTTCCTTGAACAGATTACCATTTGTTGCTCTTCTACAAAGCACAAGTAGTTACAGCAGCATGTCAGGATAATAAATGGTCTCTCTCGCCCAGCTCTCAGATAGAAGAACGGGGTTAAGAAGGCTGAGGAATGAGAGTCATCGAGCAGTCTAGGAGACCAGAATAATTGAGGGCCACCTTTTCCCACACACATTACTTAGCTTCTCTTTCTGTAACTCCAAGGTCAAATGGTCTCAAGGTCACCCGGGCAATGTTGCCTGAAAGCTGAAGTTACGTTGTGTCTGTAAAGTGCCCTCAAGTCGCATCTGACTTGTGGCAAATCTGTAGGCTTTTTGAGGCAAGAGACAAACAGAGGTACTTGTGCTGTTTACTTCGTCTGGATATTGTGTTCTCCCATCCAAATACTAACCAGGGCCAACCCTGCTTAGTTTCCAAGATCTGATGAGATCAGGCTAGCCTGGGCCATCCAGATTACCAGTTTGGTGTAGTGGTTAAGTGCGCAGACTCTAATCTGGGAGAACCGGGTTTGATTCCCCACTCCTCCACTTGCAGCTGCTGGATGACCTTGGGCAAGCCATAGTTCTGTCAGAGCTGTTCTTCAAAGAGCAGTTCTGGAAAGATCTCTCTCAGCCCCACCTACCTCAGTGGGTGTCTGTTGTGGGGAGGGGAAGGGAAAGGAGTTTGTAAGCTGCTCTGATACTCTGAGTGAAGGCCAGGATATAAATCCAATCTCTTTTCTTCTTTACTGTGCATGTTCATATGTTATCTGTCAGGCTGATACACATTCTGGGATTCAACAGCAAGCCTCCAGGAGTCAAGTAGAGAATAGGTATGAATATGCTCAGGTTTAAAGAAGATTTAAAGAAAAATTGACCAGCCCATTATGCCCCCCACCCATAATGGGCCTAGAAGCAGATGGAGGAAGGAAACAGTGGCTGCTTCATACATGATGTTTTCCCTACTGGGATTGTTCCATGTTGTATAAAGATCATGGAAGTGTTTTATTTTGGCAACATCCAGGTTGGCAACCAGTTGCCAATTTTACGGGGGGAAGCCTGTTAGTCAATTGCAGCCAAGATGGAAGTCTTGTGATGCCTTAAACATTAACCAGTTTATTGCAGCAGAAGCTTTTATGAGCCAGAAGAGCGCACTTGATTGAATGTGTGACATGTTGCATTCAGTTGATGGAGATGCATATACTCAAAGCTTCAATCAGATGTTATTACAAAGGAAGGCCAAAAGGCACTCACTCTCAAACATTTGTTAGTTTGTTTGTTAATTCAATTTCTATCCTGCCCTCCCTGCAAGCGAGCCTAGGATGGATTACAAAGTCACATAACAATTGTGAGTCATGTAACAATAAATAGAGGTTTAACAATAAAATTGACATTAAAATCAATTATGCAGTAAACCAGAGCAAGCTTGTCAATAATAGTGCTCGGGTGGAAATTGTTTCAATGTGGCACGGCTGGATAATTCGCTAGATTAAAATCAACGCTTGCCCGTAAGGGAGGCCAAGATGGATTTGGATGTCTGATGTCTCACCCGAAAGCCTGGTGGAACGGCTCCATTTTACAGGCCCTGTGGAATTGTAACAGATCCCGCAGGGCCCTGATCTCAAGTGGGAGCTTGTTCCACCAGGCAGGGGCCACTTGCATGCCCGTTGATTCAGGTGCGTATCCATGTTGGTCTGAAGCAGAAAAATAAAGTCTGAATCCAGTGGCAAATATAAGACCAACAAAGTGTTACTCTGGGTATAAGTTTTTGTCAGCATGCACATCTCTGGCATGCACACTGCGGTTTTTGCCACTCCCTACACTTGTTGTAATAACTGCGTTGTGGCTCTGATCCACTGTTTGTTGTACATCATTAGTGGCACTACATACACCTCCATATCCATATTTACAGATTCATCCGTCGACATAGTGTTGCCAGCTGTGGTTTAGGAAATTCCTGGAGATGGGAGTGGCAGTAGCTAGGGAGGGTGAGATTTGGGTAGGGGAGGGAGCTCTGCGAGGATGTGATGCCATAGAGTCAACCCTTTGAAGCTCTTTCTTCCAGGGGAACTGATCCCTGCGGTCTGGAGATCAGTTGTAGTTCCAGAACTCCCGGGCCCTCCTGGAGGATGGCTACCCTACTTTCAAGGGGGAATGGGACTCAGGCCTGGGCCAGCCATGAATAGGGTTGCCAACTCCAGGTTGGGAAATACCTGGAACTTTGGAGGGTGGAGCCTAAGAACAACAGAGTTTGGAGAGGGGAAGGACTTTGGCAGGGTATAAGGCCATAGAGTCCACCTTCCAAAGTGGCCTTTTCTCTCCAGGTGAACTGATCTCTGTCGCCTGGAGATCAGTTGTAATTCCAGGAGATCTCCAGTTGGAGGTTGGCAACTCTAGACATGGAGCAGAATTAAGTGGGAATGAGGTGGCAGAACAGACTATACCACTTCAGACTGCAGGAGAGGGGATTAAATTTTTCAAAAATCCCCTACATTCATTAATCCCTGTGTGTCGAAAAACTAGCACACAGCATGCAAAGAGCTAGGCTAGAATCTTTCATTTTGATGTATACATTTTTTTCATTTGCGAGGGAGTCTGTTGGTCTCCCTCACCTTCTGTCTGAAGTAATCCAGCTCCCTCCTCCCCACTCACCTCATTCCGTTCTGTGTCTAGAGCAGGGCCTCATATGAACAGCACTGCAGATATCCCCCCCCCCCGCCCATGTCAGCTGTGCGTGCAAGCTCAAAGCAAAGCAACCTTGGATTCTTTGCCTCCCTGGTATTGCCAAGCCACGTGTAATTCTTTTCGGATAGACTAATGATAGCTCCTTGGAATTTTTCCACCCATCCCTAAAGTCAAAACTATGTAGAGTTTTAATTCTAATATGCCATTTTCCACACGTGCTTCTCTGCAGGAATAATTTCCCAAAGCACTCCCATGGAGGAGAGCATTGTGTCAGAAGAACTGGTAGGAGAGACGAGTGAGAAATTATTTTTGTAATCATTTCTGAGGGTGGCAACTTGAATGTGCAGCTCTTAATCTCCTGTGGCTTAAGGGGGTCTTTACGGTTTGTGGAATGCTGGATGCTTGTGTTCCCTGCCGCATTTCCTTATGCACAGGCAGGCAAGAAAAACATAAAAGTAGGGCTGAACAGTTTTTATTCATAGAGCTGCATGAGAAATGAATTAATCGCTGTGATCAATTATGAACTATGGATCTGAACAAATGTATTTTCAGCGGGAGTCCTGTGATAAGGGCTGATTTGCTGCCTAACCTGGATAGTTTGAATTCTTCAATGAACTTTGTTTTTCGCTCAACACAAGCCAAGATGAATAAAAGAAACATCCATTTTTAACTTTTTCCTCTCCTCCGGCAAAATCAAATATTGTACACAGTTGATTCGTCCAACATTTATTTGTGGTTTCTGCAGGAAGGAAGACTTTTCATGTTAAAAAAAAATTATATTTACTCTTTGTAGCACACACACATACACGCTCTAGGTATTTAACCAGGCCCGATGGATGTCCACTTCTGCGCATTTGTTGAAATGAGCTCTGAGGGACAGACTAGACTGAGGGACTGTGGCTCCGTAGAAGAGCATCTGCTTTGTATGCAGAAGGCCCCAGGTTCAATCCCCAGCATCTCCAGTTGAAAGGACCAGGTAGGAGGTGATGTGAAAGACCTCTGCCTGAGACCCCGGAGAGCCGCTGTCAGTCTGAGTAGACAATACTGACCTTGATGGACTGATGGTCTGATTCAGTATAAGGCAGCCTTCATATGTTCAAAGGCATCTTCTTGTCTGCCGCAGGGATGCCATCACCATTTAAAATTGATTTAAAATGGTGGCAGCGTTCCCATGGCAAGCATGAGGACACCACTACCAGTCTGGTCCTGATTCACAAAAGCTTGTTCTGAAATACATTTTGTTAGTCTTTAAGATGCTACTGGACTCCTATGTAATTTGGCCATCAAAGGCTGATGTGGCTACACCACTAGGATTATTACTTCCCCTGGTTTTTTCATGTTCAGAAATGATGAACGTGCCTGGAATCCTGGATCAGAATCCTGGTTGGAGAGCAAGAAACAAGCCCTAATCAGACGTCACAATAAATTGTGATTAGATCCTAGGTGTCCTAAACCAGGGCAACTTCAGTCTTTGGGAAGTCCTGCTCTCCCCCACTTCACCAGCCCCATGACTCAGACCCACACTTTCCCCATTGCCACCACTGCTTCGTTACTGCTTTTGGCGATGATTGCACAGCCAGACCTCCAGTCTCAGAAGTTCACAGTCGCAAGTCGTTCAGGCCTGAGCAGAGCAGCCGCCAGAATTGAGGGCAGGGTCACCGTGGGAGGTTTGGCCCTCCGGAGGCCTCCTCATCATTCAGCAGCCGGCAGGATTCATCTGTATTTTTTCCCTTCCTCCTGAAAGATACCCAGGGCAGAAATACTATTTATATAAAATCCTAATTGGGAAATTAATTTATGAAAGATGCCTTGGGGGTGTTAATAATTTAATTGCTTTGATGTATGAGCTGCAGAAATCTCATTTAGGACTCAATTTGATTATCTGCATTCCTAATCGGTTCTCACACTAGATTTAAGGAAATTGCTACCGTCCTCATTTGGGTGGTTTGATTTTTACTTCTTTCTTTCTTTCTTTTTTTTCTGCTACAGTCTTCCCATGCTCACCAGGCAGTCCAGTGGAGCCCGTGCACTCAATTTGTCTTGACAACCCTAACTAGATGGGGGTGATATCCATAAATGTCCTTTAGGTGAATTAATAGCTTTCTCGTAGATCTGAGCTCTCTGTAAGCGTGTCGGATTGATTTGACACAAGAGGTATTTTTTTTAAAAAGTGAGAGACACAAAGCGAAAGTGTCCAGATGACAGTTGACAGCACTTTGTCAACTATTTCATGCACTTAAAAACGATTCCAGGGGCACATTTGCCCACCGTTGGGCGAGTCCCAGAATTTCAAGCCATCTGTTAGAAGTGCAATGAGACACTTCTGTCAGGATCCTAATCATGCCTGGGGCATAAAATCCATCCAAAATCCCAAAGTCCAGATCAGAAAATCTGCATTCTGCAACCAGAATATGTAGAGCTGCCAACCTCCAGGTGGTAGCTGGAGATTACAGCTGATCTTCAGGCGACAGATCTCAATTCACCTTTGGAAGGCAGACTCTAGGGCATTATACCTCACAGAGTTCCCTCCCCCAACCCTGCCTTCCCCAGATTCCACCCCCAGAATCTCCACCTATTTCCCAACCCGGAACTGACAAGTCTTAAGTATATGTGAAAGAACTTCCGATTTTCACTGTGCTGTTCCTCCTGGAGTCTTAGGAGCAGATGGCAGTTGTCACCGAAACACGCAACAAAACAGTCTTCTAAAAATCCAGGCCAAATACAGAGAGGCAGAATGGTTTCGACAATACCTGTTACAAGATTACAAGACTGACTGTGTTGGTTTGGTTACAGGGCTCTGCGAGTGCAGTCCTCTGTAGAGTTACTCCAGTCTCAGCCGATTGACTTCAGTGAGCTGAAACTGTGCAGAGGACAGTACTGTGAGTTAACCCAGAGAGCGCCTTCTCTCCTTGTTGCTGTGGATCCTTGGGATCTTGCTTGCCTTTTCTCCAAATACTAGTCGTTCCAGAAAGATGGGCCTTAACAGTTCAGTCCTAAGTAGAGTTATACCCTTCTAAATCCATTGAAATTAATGGGCTTAGAAGGGTGTGATTGTTTAGGATTTATTTATTATTTATAGTCCGCTATTCGCACTTTAGCAGCCTGAATAGCCCAGTTTGGCCCGAGCTCATCAGGGCTTGGGAGCTGAGCAAGGTTGAGCATAGTCAGTTCGGGGATGAGAGACCACCAAGGAAGACTGGGATTGCTTTGTGGAGGAAGGCCATAGCAAACCACCCCTGCTCATCTCTTGCCTGAAATACCCCATGGCTGGTGGGGATAACCATGAGTCTAGTTGTAACTCAACTGCACATTCTTCCTCTTTCTCGGTGAGACTCAAGGTGGATTACACAGCATCAGTCAATGCAGTCAATAGGATGAGACATCATTTAAGCACCGTAAGGACTGCACAGTAATTTTAAGTAAGAAAGTGTGTCCCTTGACAACTTGGCTAGGCATATAAACCTTCTGGAAACATTGATTTGCAAATTAAGCAGTTGTAGCCTGAATTTCAGACAATGCTTAGAACTGGGGACTGGTATACACCTTTTCCATCGTATAGTTCTAGATAAAACTCTCTCTCTCTCTCTCTCTCTACTTGCGTAGCGTAGGATCACTCATGAATTAACTTGCAATGCATGTTTTTAAAGGGGCCCGATCACTTATAGTACTTTGGGGACCTGTATCTGTATAACAGATACCATGCCGGGGGTAGCAGATATTATTTCACCTTGTGACATTCTTTGGCCATGGGCAATAAAATCCACCGACCTAGTTGCATTATTTCTTCTTGCCCTGCTTTTGTGTCTGCATTTATGCTTATTTTATGCTACTGGAAGCTGTTTTAATGTTTTTATAGCTACTCGATTTAGGTTGTCTTCTTCCTTGAGTTATTTTCATGGATGCTTTTTTAAATTTTTAAGTTGTGTTTTTTTCTGTTGGTAGTATGTTGCCAACCTCCAGGTGAGGTCTGATGATCTCCTGGAATTATAACTGATCTCGAGTCTGAAGAGATCAGTTCCCCTGGAGAAAATGGCTGCTTCAGAGAGTGGGTTCTGTGTCATAACATCCCCACTGAATTCCCCCATTCTTCAAATGCTCCAGTCTAGGCTCTACCATCAAATCTCCAGGAATTTCCCAACCCAGAGTTGGCAACCTAGTCGTTAGCCACTTTGAGTGGATTCTGCAGACTGAGCCAGTTTGGTGTAGTGGTTAAGTGTGCGGACTCTAATCTGGGAGAACCGGATTTGATTCCCCACTCCTCCACGTGTACCTGGCTGGATGACCTTGGGCAAGCCATAGTTCTGGCGCAGCTGTTCTTGAAAAAGAGCAGTTTCTGTCAGAGCTCTCTCAGCCCCCACCTACCTCACAGTGTCTGTTGTGGGGAAGGGAAGGGAGTTTGTAAGCCTCTCTGAGACACCTTTGGATAGTGAAGGGCGGAGTATAAATCCAATCCCTTCTTCTTCTTCTAAATAAATACATATATCAGTGGATAGATCTATGACTGACTGCCCGTTAAATAAGCTCTTCTGTGTTTCCAGAGCAACAATCCCTACTTAATAGCCCCTCTAGTGAGATGTGACAAATATTCTAAAGGTGATTTATTGCTGGCTCATAATACAAAACCATTTTGCCTACTGAGCCTCAGAGATTCGGGGGGGGAGTCTGTTGTGTGTTGGCCCCTCATGTCTATTTTGAAAGCAAAAATTCCGACACACACCACACTTCCTCCCTGTCACACACACACACTATATAAAGCAAGACAGTTGTGTTTGTTTGTTTGTTTTGTTTTGTTTTTAAAAAGAAAGCCTTTTTTCGGTATAATCTCTTAAAAAATTTAAATGAACAACATTTAACCTACCATTCCAGTCAAATGTAGTGGGAAGAATACAAAGGGATGCACATCACAAAGAGAGCATTCCCCTGCTTCAGATTCAGAATTCTGTATATGATGCATTCAAGTTATTGTTGCAAATTATGATGGATTGGATCCGATTGGTTTTTCTGCTGGTGAAAAAGAGAGGAAGGGTGCCCTTTGACCACACTAAAAAGGGACCTCATGGGACCTGCATCGACAAAAGCCATGTGGTATGAGGGCTGTAGTAAGGAGGTGAACTGGGGGAGATGGAGTGGGGAAAGTGGGTTGGATCCAACCTGATCAAGATGTTCATAATCAAAGACTGAAAGTGACTTTGCTGCTTTTTCTTAAAGAATTTCACAGTGCTGTTTTTGGGACAGGTTCATTGGGTTGGATCCAGGCTAAATTTTCTATCACAGGAATGGAACTTTCCTGCCTCCCCGCTCCCACCACAGCCCACTCATCTCCTTGAAAGGCAACTCCTGGGAGAACGGGGTTCCCTGAGGAACTGCATAGGGAGGGTCTGCAACAGGAAGGGAGAATCTGCAGAAACTGACAATTTAGTCTGGACATAACCCGTACTTGTGGATGATGTCTTCTCTCTCCTTTATCATGTTGCAAAAACTTTGCATATTGCTTCGGCACACCTCTCTGTCTTTCTTTAGGAGATCTCCCTAATATTGTTTTCAGCTACAAGAACACAACCTGTGTCTCACTGCCTCCCAGAGTCCTCCAGGTGCAGAGATTATACTCGCAGTCTTAATTGCACATTAGAAACCAATGAAGCAGAACCCTTAGCTGCCAGGGCTGAAACAGGGTACATGTTCAGAGAACATTAATTCCACATTAGCCTCAGGGCTGCAAGCAGAAATGAATCAGAATGGCTTGTCTATTATTTTCAAACCAGGATTGCAATCCTAAAACACTTGTGTGAGTGTGTGTGTAAAGTGCTATGAAGTCCCATCCCACCTATGGCAACCCCAGGAAGGGCTTTCCAGGCAAGTGGGAAGCAGAGTTGGTTTGCCATGGCCTTCCTCTGCAAAGTCTTCCTTGTTGGTCTCCCATCCAAGTACCGATCCTGCTTAGCCTCCAAGATCTGATGGGATTGAGCTATACTGTGCCATACCACATCCCTTAGACTACTTTCTCAAGATCAATTGCACTAGAATCAGTGAGATTTATGGCCAAATGTACACACTCTAGGATTTGGATCCCAGGCTTTTGTTTGCTTAATTTTTTTACTTTTAAATCTTTAACATTGCTTTTTCACAGGTCATGGTGGATAAGCCACCTTAATATATAGTTAGCTATACTCAATATACAGTTAGATATACTGTGTATTGGTGGCTGCCCTATGGGTATGAAAAGTCTTCGGCCAAGTTCAGACAGGCAGTTCGCCTGGAGAGAGACGTGTTTCAGCAACATTTCACAAGCGGATTAAAGGGGGCGTTTACCCAGGCACATCTGTCGGGCGTTCCCCAGCCGTACTCAACCCATCTTGTAATGCTTCGTTCCTGAGTTTAAAAGAAACCTGTTAAAAGCAGTATCAAACCCCGGAAAGCGTGTCTATCCCGCTTGTATCCCGCACCAACACAGTGTGAATGCTAAAATCCGCGATTTTGATTGTGTGCTCATGCGCATAAGCGCATATCTCCAGATTAGCGAAACAGAAAGCCATGCTTTACAGCCACGCCTTCAGGCCAACAGTGTGAACGCTCCCTCACGCCTCCTCCCTAGTATGCGCCCGCATCAGTCAGCACAGTGTGACCAAGAAAACCCAGAACAGTTTGTTCCGGGGCTTTTTTGCCACAGCTTGCTCCAGCTTCAAACTGCCAGTCGGAATTTGGCCTTCCATACACCAAAGACTTTCCATACGCCAAACAATAGCTAGTTTCAGTGTGTCATCCAATACTGGAAGAGTGCTCTAGTCTTAGGTTTTCTTGAAGGTTTCTGAGAGCTGCCTCTAATCTTGAATATTATATTTCTTGCCTTTTTAAAAATTATTTTAAAGACTTTCTACCCCCAAGCTTCTGGCATCGACATCCAGTATGAAAAAGAATCCTATGAAAACACGAAAATGCCATGAAAACGCAAAACAATAAGCAACATGTACCAGAAGTAAAAAAGACACAGCAGTTTGGCAAAAACTACAAATAGTTCAACTGCTAAAAATCTGTATAAATAAAAGTGTTGGTTTGTTGCTGGGAAGGCAACACAAATGTGTCTGAAGAGGATAGTCCATAAATTCTCCTGTGAGGGAATAATGCCTCCATTAACTGAGGCAAGGTGGGTGCGTGCTCAGTTGAGGGAGGGCCCTTTGTCAACAGGAAAATCTTCACCATTTGACAAAATGGTGCTCAGTGATAGTGCTGAGAAGACTTTCCACAAGGTGGTTGGTCCATAGGATGGGAACCGCACAAAAAAGATCCTTCCTGATCTGTACGTGGACAGATTTTACCACACAAATCAAAGCTATGCAGCACAGGGTCTCATGCCGAGATGTTAGTGAAAAAGAAAGTTGACATTGCAGAAGGTAGTTTGGAGCCAGGCCATTAAAGGCTTTAGAAGTCATAAGGAGTTAACAGGAATCAAAGGAACATAGAACAGAGCTTCATCTCTAGATCCAGGAGAAAACAATGATTCATACAAAAGAAGGGGCTTCATCCAATTCTCTGTTCCTAGGGCACTGAGAACTTTAAGCAGGGCAGCCAACAGATAGACTTTTCCTCAGGAATCAGAGGTACAAAGAGCAGACCTCACGCTTGATCTGAGGGAATGGGGAAATTCATGTGGGAAAGATTGGTCTCTAAGCCCAGGCCGCTGAGCCAGATTGAAATAATGGGTTGGATCCTGCCAGCTTTTCTACTTGCTCTTGCCTCATCTCGCCTCACTTCTGCTCACATCCCACATGGCACACAGGTTCCATGATCCTTTTTGGAGGTGTATGGAACCCACTTCCCTCTTTAAACCTGCAGAAAAACTGATAGGATCAAACCCATTGCATTTTTGTGACCAGCCCCTTTACGGATGAACCACAAAATTTCACACTGCCTGAAGCATTCGTTTCTATCTGTCCCTGTCCCCCCCCCACACACACACAATGCATGATTCTGTTCTGCAGCATATTTAACGGGAATCTTGATTTCTTTTCAGTTATGACGAATGTGTGGGACCAGGAGCAGCCCAAATTTACGTTCCTACAGATGACCCTCCGCCTTACTCCCTGACAGACCCTTATCAAAGGAGTGACTTGGCAATAAACATTCCTTTGGAAGAGGAAGCAACTCCTGGGACTACGGAACAGGCTGCTGGGTGCAGGTTTGGACTGCAAGACCCTCAGCAGCCAATATCTTCCATTTCCTCATCATCTTCATTTACAATGGAGGCCGCCCCTCCATATGAGACAGTTGTAGGTGAACAAAACATCCCTATTCCTTTAGTCCCGCTGGAAGTAGTGAAAAATTCTAGAGATGACTACCAGAACCTTTGCAACAGAATAATGTAAAAGGAAACAAGGCTTCTGAAGGGATCCTTCAAGCGGAAGGAAGGGCAAGAACACAGAACGAGATTAACCCATCCGGGTACTCTACAAAACTCTTTTCTACTTTTAACAGGGCTAGAATGGGATTATTTTGGGGTGAGGTTTGTTTTGGGGTGGGGGGATTGTTGTTTTTTAAACAGGACATTGTGAAAATTTACCTGCACACTAATCTTTGGGTTTTGAATTGTTCCACAAAATGTAAAATGCTGAAAGCAACGGCTCAGATGGTACGTTGGCCTCTCCGTAACATTTGAAAGCGCCTCCAGCTAAACTGCTCTTAGTCTAGATTGATGTTGTATGGTCGAACCTAGTTGTCAGTTCTGATACGGTACTTTGCATGTCTTAGAACAAAAAGGAAGGGAGATAGAGGGGCTTGCTTCCGTATTTGTAAGCACCATTAAGTTGATGCTTGATCACTTAGTAATGAGGAAGGATTCGGTCGTTTGCAACATCTGGAAAATGTATTCATTTAGATGTATACCTCAGCTCCAGGTTCATATAAATATTGGCTTGCATGTTTTTCCTGACCAAAAAAAAAAATGGTGCATCAGAATTATTCCCATTTTACAGATAGAGAACTGAAGGTTAGAAAGGAAGTTCCCCACTCAGTTATTATTAACTGGCTTAACGTGGATTTAAATCCAAGCCTGCACCCAAAACTGTAGACTAAAAAGTTTGTCCCGTATATTGGGGATCAAACTTGTATCTACTGTTTAGGAACATTTCTGTCTATTGTATTTTAATCCCACCCCGTTTTCAGTGAGGAATATCAAGATGTTGTACATGATTCTTTCCATTTTATCCTCACAACAGCCCTGTGAGGTTTGTTAGGCTGAGAGAGAGTGCCTAGCCCAGTGTCACCCAGTAAGTTCCATTCTATTTTATTTATGCATTCAAATATTTGTATGCTGCAATTTCTGCAATTGTATGCTGTCCTGAGCCACAAGGGAATTGTGGTTCAAGACATCTTACAATTGCAGGAATTAAAAACATACAAAATACAATCGAACTTCACTAACCCCCTCCCAAGAAAATGCCTGCAGCACGGTGTTGGTGGTGGAAAGTGCCATCAAGTCACAGTGGACTTATGGGGACTCTGTTGGGTTTTCAAGGCAAGAGACATTCAGAGGTGGTCTGCTATCGCCTGCCTCTGGATAGCGACCCTGGTCGTCCTTGGCAGTCTCCCATCCAAATACTAACCAGGGTCGACCCTGCTTAGCTTCTGAGATCTGACGAGATAAAGCTATCCAGGTCAGCCTTCAGGATAAACCCTGTTAAAAACCCTTGCAAATAAAATGATCTTACAGTGCCTCCTGAATACTTTTTCACCCCCTCAGGGATCCCGTTCCACAAACTGGGAGCCATTGTGGAGACAGGAGGACTCCGGAAGATGCCAAATGGACCACCTTAAGTGGGAGGAACAACTGAAAGACTTCATCCAGTAGACCATATAATTATAATTATGGCAGTATAGCCAAGAGATCCGAAGATTGTCTGATAGCTAGAAGTTATAGCTCTTTTTGTGTTATGTGCTACTAGGTGGCGAGCTAGACTTGTTTTTAAAGCAAGAGACGTTTCAGAGGTGGTTTGCCATTGCCTGCCTCTGCATCAAGCTTCAAGATCTGAAGAGATCAGGCCAGCCTATGCTATCCAGGTCTGGGCAGGCTGGTCTCTAAGCAGACCATAGTTGGTGCATAGGGTTTTGGGTATATGGGTCTCAGGTCACGAAGGGCTTTTAAAGGTTACCACCACCAGCTTGAACTGAATTTGGAAACAGGCAGCCAGGGTAAATTCCTTAAAATAAGTGTGATCTGTTCCCAACAATTAACTGTAATCAGGCTGCCACATTCTGAACTAGTTGTAGTTTCCAGTTGTCTTCAAGGGCAGCCCAATGTAAATTGTCTTACAGCAGTCCAGCCACGGTATTACAGAAGCATGGATTACAAAAACAAAGATTCATGGGAGAGAGGATTTGAGCCTGGGTTTCTGTAGTCCTAGTTAAGCACTATGCCACTCTGGATCTTCACAGGTACTATTTGTTATTATTGTTACATGCCATTTTGTGATGGGCCTTGCCTCACCTGGCAACCATTTTATGGTGGTCTCCACTTCCCTTTCTCAAAATTCCAAAAGTGTTCACAGGATTGACAAGGGTGAGGATCCCAGTTTAAAGTGTGCTCTAGGGAATGATGGTATGTCTTAGCAGGCCTAACTTGCATCCTGCATAAGCCAACAGTGCATTGTATACCATTCCCCAGAATCCTTTGCAACGCACAAATGTTTCAGAGCAGACAAATAGGAGTTTTTCAGCAGGCGATTTAGCATGGAAAGAATTTCACAAATGTAGAAAATGTGAGGAGACTGCTGTGAGGTGAGAATGGAGATCTGACGATTAGCAGGTCCCATCTATATGTTTTCCCCACTATCCATTTTCTTTTCATTCTTCCTTCATCCTGTTTCTGTTGAGAATTTTTTCCCCAAAAGCTGGATCTGTTTGATTCACAGTCTAAAATGTTGTTAACTCACACCACAGATTACATTCCTGATATTGTTTTATTGTTTATTTAATAACCCTATTACCATTGAGAAAGGAGAGAGACAATAAAAATAAGTTGATCTCTTTTGTTAGACCCAATGACCCTTGGTGTCACAAGTGTGTCCGCTTTCATATTACACAGAATTTGCTTCCCTGCCAGCTGAACAGTTCTGTGTAATTCAAAAGTTTTACCCTGTGTTTATTATTCATTCGAAACTTTTATTTAATGCTTGAAATGTTAACAAATGAAAGCATCAGCTTTGGAAGGTATCCACTCGGGTAATAACAACTGGGGATTTCTTAATAGCAAGGCACATTTTTAGTGTGGTACAGTAAGTATCACAATCTCTTCCACTGGTTTCAGTCATGTAATAAATATGGCTGCTGCCCAGTTTATTAACATCTTCCATCTGAAATGCTCTCAGTACAAAATAGCTTGCAGTTTGCATATATAGTTGCCAGATGTCTATGGAAAAGGCCCAGTTTAACATCTCTTCAGAAGGACAAGTGTGTAATTACTCCTTGGGATGATGATTATAGTAAATAATTTGCTATTGCTGAAAGCCAAATTATGAGACACCCATAGAATTCTTTTTCAAGAGACTCATCCATCTTACAACTGGTGTCAATAACAGTATTTTTGCTTTATGAGATTAAGTTTAAAAAATTCTGATTGGTACCTAGGAAATTATACACATTTATTCACAGCAGAAGTTGCGTAATTAAGTCACAAATACGTAAGCCCTTCTAGAGCAGACCAATGGGCTCTCTAGTCCAGCATCCTGTTTCACACAGTGGCCAACCAGATGAAAAGCTCACTGCAGGGACACAGAGGTCATAGCCCCTAGCAACTGGCATCTGAAGGTGCATTGCCTGTAAACATGGAAGTTCTAGTCAGCCATCACAACTAACAAACTTTGGTGTACCTATGTTCCATAAATTTGTTTAACCCCCTGATGAAGCCAGCTAAGTTAGTGGCTTTGACCATAGCCCTTGTTAAGTGACAAGTCATTTACATATTGCCTATCAAGGTCAATATTGTCTACTCTCTGGCAATGTCTCTCCAGGGGTCTCCAAACAGAGATCTTTCACATCAGCCTGTTCACCGGAGATGCCAGGGATTGAATCTTGAGACCTTCTGCATGCAAAGCAAATGCTTTACCACTGAGCCACAGTTCTGTCCATCCTTTTTGAGGTGAGGCAACCAGAACTACGCCCATTCTATGTAGCTATACAAAGGCATTACAATAAGGGCCATTTCATTTTCAGTCCCTTTCCCTAATAATCACCAGCATGGAATCGGCCTTTTCTCACTGTTTTCATTAGACTATCACCCGTGACATCAAGACCGCTTCCCTGGTCAAGTCACCAATAGTTCATACATAGGATCTACCCTTCAACTTTGTTCTGCTAGCAGAAGGAACCTTTCCCATTGTCTTGAACTCACTCCACTGAAACGCTTTGCCTTTGGATGAGTCATAAGATATACGTGTTCTATCTACAGTGGTTCGTCCACAGTATGTGATCGTTTGTTCACATACACCGGTCGCCGTCATGTGCTAGAAGAAAAACACCCCTATATTTTTGTACACTTAAGATTCTGAAATAATTTGCAGATTTCTTAAGTGGAACTGAAACTGGAAAGTTTCGATCCAAGGTTGAAGGGAACCAGATCAACAAATCAGAACATACATATCCTGGTAATCTATATCACATGATGAAGTGGTGAACATATATTTGTGAACGTGTTCTTATATTAGGGTTGGAACTCTGGGTATTTATTTATTTTATTTGACCTATATCCCGCCCTCCCCGCATGGCAGGCTCAGGGTGGGTTACATCAAATTTGATAAAAATACAATATACAAAATTAACACAATTAAAACACTAGTAAAATACCACAATAACCTTCATCTGGTGCCATTGTCATTGACATTAAAACCTCACAGATGCCATATCTGGCATGCAGTTCTGACCCACTGAAGGGAGGCCCAGTAAAGAAGGAGGGATATCTGTTGCCCTAGTTAAAATCCTGGCAGAAGATCTGTCTTGCAGGCCCTGTGGAACTGTAAAAGGTCCCACAGGGCCTTAATCTCTTATGGGAGCTCATTCCACCAGGTAGGGGCCAGGGATGAAAAGGTCCTGGCCCTAGTTGAGGCAAGAGACGTCCCTGGGGACAGGGACCACCAGAAGATGTTGACTGGCAGATCATAAAGCCCTTTGGGAGATCTCGCAGATATGCAGGGCCCTGGCCATGTAGGGCTTTAAGGGTAAGCATCAACACCTTGAAATGGATCTGGTACTCAATAGGCAGCCAGTGCAATTTGTGCAGCACTGAACAGATGTGGGTCTGCACAGGCAGCGACATCAGTACCCATACTGCCGAGTTCTGCACCAGCTGCAGTTTCCAGAGCAGAATCAAAGGCAGCCAGAGAATTACAATAATTTAATCTGGAAGTGACCATTGCATGGGTTGGGGAACTCCTGGAGACTTGGAGGAGGATGGGATTCAGGGAAAGGAGAGATCTCAGAGTACAGTGCCATAGAGTCCACCCTCCAAAGCAGCTGTTTTCTCCAGGGGGGCTGTTCTTTGTGGCATGGAGAAAAGTTGTAATTCTGGAGGAATTCCAGCCCCCATCTGGAGAGTTGGCAGGAACCAGGCCCATAGCCAGGATTTTGTAATTGGGGGGGGCTTTAAATAAGTTTGGGGGCACTGATATCACAAAATAAAAAATAAAATATATATTTTTTAAAACTTGGGGCTGAATGGAAGTTGGGGGGGCCTTGGCAGGAAGTTGGGGGGGAGGCCCCAAAATGCCCCAGTGTAGGTACAGGCCTGGCAGGAACGTTCTTATCTTCAAACCAAGTCAAACAAATTGCTTTGGATGGCACAGACTAATGTACTGTGATGCTTGGAAACAGCAATAAGATCCATTCAAAACATTCCATTACCCATTGTGCAATTTGAATATTTTTTACTGGAGATTATTTTTTTAATAACAATGTCACATTACTCAGAAATCAGGATCTACTCCATCCATTCCAGAAATCAAGATTTTTTTTCCCCTTTGAACAGTGTGATGATTTGTAATAAATGGCATGTCTACTTTACTCTTTTTCCCCCTTTCTAATTTTAAAGACGTTGCTGAGAAAAACTTTTAGTATAAAGAATGTAATACACAAATCTCTGCTGTTGATTGATTTTATTGTGTGTGCACCAAATAGCAGTTCCTGATGTTTGGTTTGTATGTATGTGTATTCTTTCCAGTTGACTGGCACTTGTAAACTTGTGTTGACTTATTTACAGTTTCAAAGGAGGCGGGGCCCTGTAAACTCAAAACGTTTAATAGCATTTATAGTTAACGGAGGCGGTTCCACGCTGGTCTATTGTGGCAGCATTGCCGTCAGTTGCAAAGGCAGTTACAGATGACATCAGCTATTCTCTGTAATGCCATTTAGATATTAGCACTGTTTCTTGGTGTATGGTTTCTGAGGGGAAAGGTTACATTTCAGAGGAAGTGCTTGGGAGTTACAAGCTGGAATTAATGAGGGTTGCCAGATTCTTCTCCCCCCCCCCAGCCACTGGGGGGGGGATGGGGGGGTAGGGTTGCCAGATCCAGGTTGGGAAACTCCTAGAGATTTGGGGATGGAGTCTGATGAGAACGGGGATCTCCATGGGGTACAGTGCCATAGAGTCCACCTTTCAAAGCATCCATTTTCTCCAGGGGAACTGAGAGAATGAGCTGTAATTCTGGTGGATCCCCAGGTCCCACCTGGAGGCTGGCATCCCTAGAAACTTGGGTACAGACTTACGTGGGTGTGCTTTGCACAAGATGTTCCCTGTGCTTAATAGCAGGATCCAGGTGTGGAGATTAATGATACGGCACCATGAAAGAACTGCATAAATCAGCAAATACTTAAAAGCAAAATAGGTCAGGTAGGTGACTGATAACAGGTGGAAAGAAGTGAAAAGGCAGAGTGAAGATTAGAATGGACTCATAGCAGAGTGTTTAAAGGAAAATCCAGGAGGTGGAAGATTTCTGTGGTAAAATATTCGCTGACAGCATGTGGATCCTCCGCTGTCATTGCTAACGGTGTGATTCTGTGGTGTTACGAACAAAAACTTCTGTTAGAAACCAAAACTTCCCAGTTTCTAACCTCAGCTCTTCAGTTCTGATTCTCTCCCTTGCCTCATTCACCTTCATAGCCAGGTGAGGTAGACCTTAATATTCTTTATGGGATTTGTACATCCCCCCCCCCTTTACTGGTATACTACTACAGGCGTAGGAGAATGTTACTTTTAAAGAAAACTACTTAAATAATAAATAACAATAAAACATGACCCTTTTCAAACAGCCCCTTAAAATAGCAGCTATATCTAGGTTTGGATCAATCCTCATTTCCTACTGTTGAAAAGGAGCAGATGGGGTTCCCCACACACACAAAAAAGGCTACGTTGGGGGTCATAGGTAAGGTTGCCTCCAGGTGCTGCCTGGAGGTCTCCCAGTATTACAGCATCCAGATGACAGAGATTGGTTCCCCAGGAGAAAATGGCTGCTTTGGAGAGTGGACTCTATGGCATTATAGGCCAATGAGGTCCCTCCATTCCCCCAAACCCCACCTTCCCCAAATTCCAGCCCAAAAATCTCCCAAGTATTTCCCAACCCAGACTTGGGAGCCAGGTGGGTTCTGGACTGTAGTAAGGAATTTGTTTAAAAAACAAAAACAAAAAATTGCTTGATCCAACCCTGTAGCCAGGATATTTTTATCCCACCTTTCCTTTACGGAGGTCAAGGTGATATATTTGGTTCTCCTTTCCCTATGTCTTCCTTATAACAGGCTTGCAAGTTAGGCCAGGCAGAGAGAGTGTGATACTCGAGGTCACCCAATCGGTTTCATGTCAGTAGGTGGTAGCCAACCTCCAGGTGCTGGCTGGAGATCTCCTGGAATTGCAACTGATCTCCAGCTGATGGAGATCAGTTCACCTGCAGAAAAATGGCTGTTTTGGAGGGTGGACTCTATGACATTATACCCTGCTGAAGTCCCTCCTCTCCCCAAACCCCACCCTCCTCAGTATTTCCCAACCTGGACCTGACAACCCTACATGGCAGGTATAGTCCTAGAATTTCAACACTACACTGGAATGGCTCTCCAATATTCGGGTTAAATTAATATGGTAAAAAGTGTTAAGGCGAGTCGATGCCAAACCTTGAATTCCATTGGAGGCAGTGTCATTTAGTAGCTGGGCTGTTGGGTATGAGTGTGAGAAATTCAGATCATTCAAACCCACTGCATAGTCTTTCTTTGGTCAACAACAGTTCCTGTACAGTTCTGTGGGGTTCTGACACTGCTCTGAGTTCCTCAGAGGTTACATAGATTGAAATAAGGGGTTTTTTTTGTGAAATGTAGGAGTGATTGGTTTTGCAGGCAGGTAGACAATCCTGTATTAGGTTTTATGAAAAAGCCTACAAAACAAAATTTGAAAATTTGAATCAAACTTAATTGAAACTTGGGCCATATTTCTCATGTGTGTGGCCATTTGCTTTAACTTTTATGTAATATAGTTTGTAACCTTTCAAGGGAAGGCAGCCTGCCAGTTCTGCACTGACGCCTAGCACATTCCCAGCAATGAAGCTTAGTTTCCGACTGGAGCTACCCCAGCCAGCCGCTCAGCAAATGCCATCCCAACATTTATTCATCATGTCTGACAACATGCCCACGCTTGGGCACTGGCACACCTCCAAAACTAGTGATGCTTCTTAGTTGGAAGAAAAAGATATATCGATAGAAGAAAGGGTTGGCGCTTGGGGACTTTAATTAGGCTCAAAATAGGCCAGAGCTCCCTGGTGTCAGATCACTAAATGAAAATTAAGTTCCTTTTAATGTATGTATTTAAATAAAAAAAAAAATCTGTGAATTCCAACAGTGATAGGAGGATGCCAGTATGAGTTGCTAACCTCCAGGTTGGGACTGGCGTTCTCCCAGGATTCTATGACTGATCTCCAGACTGCAGAGACACCTGGTTCCTCTGGAGAAAATGGCAGTTTTGGAGGACAGCTTCAACACAGCACATTCCCATGCTCAGGTATCTCAGTGTGTCCTTCAGTGTCCAGCTCCTTTCCCTCATAGGGTTACCAACCTGGGGAGGGTGGAGTTTGGGGAGGGGGAGGACCTCAGTGGGTAATAATGCCATAGAGTCAAACCCTCCAGACTGGCCATTTTCTCCAGGTGAACTAACCAGGGTTCCCTCTAAGTTGAATTAGTGTGAGCTAGCTCACAGTTTTTTGGCCTCTGGCTCACACATTTTTGTCTTGGCTCAGGAAGGGATGGCTCCAGAGCAAACTAATTTATGCAGTAGCCGAATCGCTCGCTCACAACTTTAATGCCAGCAGCTCACAAATTAGAATTTTTGCTCACAAGACTCCACAGCTTAGAGGGAGCATTGGAACTAACCTCTGTTGTCTGGAGATCAATTCTAATTCTGGGAGATTTCCAGGCCCCACCTGGAGGCTAGCAACCTTACATTAGTGAGTGCCTTATCTGCTATATAAATGCCACAGGGTTGCCAACTCCAGGTTGAGAAATTCCTGGAGATTTGTCTGGAGCCTGGGAAAAGCAGGGTTTGGGAAGAGGAAGGACCTCAGCAGTGGTGTTGCCAGTTTTGGATTGGGAAATACCTGGAGATTTTGGGTGGAGTTTGGGGAGGAGAGGGACTTTAGGCAGGGTACAAAGCTGTACAGGACACAATCTAGAGCAGCCACATGTTGCCTGGATATCAATCCTAATACCAGGGTATCTCCAGCCACAACCTGGAGGTTGGTAACCGCACCCCATAGGATGCCACAGTCCACCCTCCAGTGCAGCCGTTTCCGCCAGGGGACCTGATCGCCCTCATCCGGGAATCAACTGTAATTCCAGATGTCCAGGCGCCACCTGGAGTTTGGCAACTGTACCTCCACCCGCTTTCTCTTTCATTCTAATGCACCCAATCCTCACTTCCTGAATTGAAAGAGGAACCAAGCTTTGTCAAAACTTGGAGCTTTGAGTGACGGCCAGGATGGCTATTGTCAACGCGGGCAGAGCAATTAGCTGGCCAGTGAGCGCCTCAATCTGAGGGGGAGGCGGGTTCACCCAGCCAATAGGCAAAGCCCGAATCGACGGTGACTTCCTCGCGCTGATGAGTCTCTAAAGTGCAGGGGCGAATTTTTTGTAAAAAGGGAGGGGAGCCCTGAATAAAAGTGGGGGGCAAGATGCGGAGACCTCCCCGGGCGGCTTTGCGCGTCGTCTTCCTGGACTACCTGGCGTTTTACCGCACCAACTGGTCGGAAGGGAAACTTTTCATCTGCAACGAAGCGGCTGTCAAGGCTCCCGCCCGTCGCTTCCTGGATTCCGAGTCGTGCCCTTCGGGGGGCTTCAACACGTTCAACGTCTACAGCATCGCGGGGAAGTGCTTGAAAACAAAGCGCGAGCCGGGGGGGCTCGTCTTCCGACAGCTCATCCGAGCTTTCGAGTTCCTGGAGCTGCTTTGCGTCAACCTCTTCCTCTCCCCCTGGAGAAAAGAAATCAGGTCCTTGAAGGTAAGGCAGCCAGAGGAGAGAGGCAGGCGGAGGATCTATTGATCATTTGTATATTGGTTGAGATATTTAGGATCAGAGTTGGAAGGGACCTCCAGGGTCATCTAGTCCAACCCCCTGCACAATGCAGGAAATTCACAAATACCTCCCCCTCTACACCCCCAGTGACCCGTTCCATGCCCCGCTTTATGCCCCCTCCCATGGGACCAGAAGAGGTTTATAGGCAGCAGTATTCTCCTCTCCTCCTTTTTATCCTCCCAACAACAGCCCTGTGAGGTCGGCTGGACTGAGATTGAGTGGGTGGCCCAAGGTCATCCAGCAAGCTTCTATGACAGAGAGGGGCATGAAACCCCAGGTCTTAGTCCAAAGCCAGTACACTAGCCCTTCTCTCCTCCCCGCCCTTCGGACTTTGTACCTATTGAAAGGTAAATACCAGCTTGCAGGCTGAAGTTAGAAACGTGGATACAATGGACTAAAACGTTTTTGACGTATTTAAAGGATGCTGCATGAATGCTGAAGTGTGGAAGTGCCTTTAAACGAAGGTTAAGTCAAAACACGTTTACTGGAAGTAAGTCCCAATGGGACTCAGTCTGCAATCTGTGAAGTATGTGTTTATTCTGCCTATCCTTCAAGGAGCTCAGAGGGGTGTGCCTGCTCCTCCCCTCCCTCTTCACAACAACCCTGTAAAGCAGGCTAGGCAAGTGATCAGCCCATGGTGACCTAGTCAGCTTCATGGTGGGATGGGGATTTGAAGCCAAACATCTCAGATCCTAGTCCAGCACTCTTGGCACATCACCACACTAGCACTGAACCGATTCAGAACTGCAGCATGCATTTTTCTTCAAGGACAACTTAGAGTCTGGGTTTATTTTTTTAAAAAACCCTCTCTGCTCTCCTGACTTTCTGGAAACCTCTGTGATCTCCTGCCTAGGAAGCGAGCTCTTTGACCCACAGTGGTTCTTGGAGGTCTCTCTCTGCCCGGAGAGCTGATAAATGCGATTGACTGTGGGGCCTTCTGGGTGCAAAAGAGAGTGACTTACAAGAAGGGTTTTCAACTTACTTGAACAGCCCTGGCCCGGGGCTGCCTAAACAACTTGCCAAATTAAAATTTAGAAGGCAAAACTTTTCCTAAGCCTCCCTGGAAGATCTAGGACATGGCCAATTTCAGACTTGTCATCCATTTGTTAAAACTAGAATCCCCATGTGTGGCTTACATTTATAAAAACAAGGCTCTTTTAACAATTACAGCGGGTGGATGGAACAAAGTGTGAGTCCAGGGGCACCTTTAGGAGCAACAAAGTTTAATTCTGGGTATAAGCTTTTCTGTGCATGCACATTTCTTCAGGTTCATTAGTGAGCATGCACACGAAAGCTTATACCCAGAATTAAACTCTGTTGGTCATAAAGGTGCTCCTAGACTCAAACTTTGTTCTTTTGCTTTGGATCAACACGGCTACCCACCTGGATCTATCTTCATGGAAAGCAGGTGGATGGGTGTGACTTGATGCATAGTGAGGAGCACTGCCTGAAGGCTAAGTTAATTACTAGACCATGTTACTCTCGGGAGGCTCGTTACGCTCTCCCATTAATTTAACTATATTTATATCCTGCAGTTCTTGCATTGGTGGAACTTGAGGCAGCACATATGGAGGTCCCAGGTGGACTTCCAACCGGGCCCTGACCAGGCCCACATCCGCTTCAGAGATGGGTCTGCATCACATATCTACTAATCATTCTACAGGATTTAAAAAGACAAACTTAGACCAGTCACAGCACAAGTCAGAAGTCACAGGAAATGTCCCCCCCTTTTGGTGTAAGATGGACTTCCCCCTCTGCCTTTCCCATGTGCTTGACAGCAGTTTGTCTTTTTTAAAAAAATTAAAAGAACAGCGTACTCAACTTCTAAAGCATTGAAAATTGCTATGGGAAGAGGTGAGGAGAGTGACTTTGTGACAGCACAGGAGCCAGCCAATCAGCCCTTTGCAGGCTTCCCCTGAGTTGGATCCTGAAGATTCCAAATCTGACGCAAACAGGCTAAGAGGCTTCTCTGGTGTGTTTGCCACAAACATTAGATTTATGTGTACACATGCATAGTATAGTTCCTTCCCGGAATGCAGGTAGGTGGTTGCAAATGTGAAAGCACCCACATCTTTAAGACTTTTTTTGTTAGGATTGCTAGCACGTTTCAGAGGTTACATTAAAACCTTGGCATGCTAGCTTTCTGTTAGCAGGGAAGGTTTTTTAAATAAGACAAAACGGTCAAAAAGCGCCTCTCCCCCGGTGATATGAAGCAACATAGTCCACAGGAAAGCTGTTTCTGCACAATTCAACTATTCTTTAATCAGCTCTAGGCTAATGTCTTATTTTGCCACTGTATTTTTCTATTCCTGCTCCTTTGTTATAAGAATCAGTGTTGCATAGTGGCTTGAGCATTAGACTAGGAGAGGGTAAACCTGGGTTCAGACGGTCACGTGGTTCATTGTGTGACCTGGATCCAGTTGTGTATTCAGCCTAACCTACATAAACAGATTGTTGTGGACATTTTTTGTTTCCTTTGCCAACAAGTCGCAGCTGACTTATGGTGACCCCAGAGGGTTTTCAAGGCAAGAGATGAACAGAGGTGGTTGGCATTGCCTGCCTACACTTTCTTTCCCATCCAAATACAAACTAGGGCCAACCTTGCTTATCTTCCAAGATCTGATGAGACTGGGCATAGATAAGGGGAAGAAAATCATGTGTGCAGCTCTCAGCTCCTGGAAGGAAGGGCAAGACAGACCTGGGACAGAATGGATTTCTCCATCTTCAGCCATCTCCTAAGCTGCCCCATATTTGTATCCTGTTCAGAGGCTTGTACAGTATTCTAGTGTTCTGCTTATGCCCAGTTCATGTGGCTTCTCACCATGTTACAAAGAACCCTCTGTGCCACATATCTTTGAAAAAAAGATACCATTAACTCCAAAAGAGGACTGCAGACAAAAAGAGTGACAGTTATTATCTGTGATTGTCCTTGATTGTCCACTCAGTAAGTCGGATTTATTTCTTGCTTACAAAAAGGTTAACTTCCAAGTATTTTAAAATTGGTACACTTAAAAGCACACCAGGAACGGTTTAAGATAGCAGCTTCCTTCTGTGAGGCTGAGAAAGGGTGTTTTGAACTTTTCCCGTCCTTCTATTTCCTGATTATGCTTCCTCCCCCCTTCCTTCTCCCAGACTTTTACAGGAAACTTTGTCTACTGCATGCAGTCCATTCTACCAGAATGCATTGTGGAAGAACTGCTAGAGAAAATAGGGTATGTCGCAACAACAGCAACAGAATTTTCCCTTGTCAGGAAGCTAAAAGAGGAAGAAGCTGAACAGGCTGCATTTGAAATATTTCTTGCAAGAATTGAATGTGAAGATCTCTTGGAAATCACAAAAGAGGTACGGGACAGTGACTTGGAGGATGTCTTACAGAAAAGAGCCCAAAAGCACTGGCATCCAGAAAGAGAGGTGGGCAGACAGCATGAGCCCTCCCATGGGAAGGAGTACCTGTCGAACAGAGGAGGAAATAAGAGACCAAGATACTTCTGTTCTCCACAGACATACTTGACAAATGACCAACCAGTTTCTGAGAAGGCTGAGAATACTGAGCTTGGAAGGGACCTTAGTCTCACAGTCATCACAATCGATCCTCAACAGGTTCCTTCTGAATTCAGCAGTGAGCAAAGCTCAAGCCAAAGCCAAGGAGATGCCTCAACACCATCTTGTGCCAAAAGCTCAGACAGTGAGGACTTCTTGACAAAATATAGCGACATTGTAATTGGGCAAAAGCCTCTCCACCTTTCCAATCTCCCCCTGAAAGCATCAGAGGATAAGAGCTGGGCCACTGGACGCATGGGGACCACACTGGGGCCACCACCAAACGCATCACGCTCGCAAACTGTTCTGTCTCCCAATGCCAGTGGCCCACAGGCCTTAGCCATTCTGAATGACACTGCTTTAGAAGGCAGGACCCAAGAATTCTCCCAAGAGGAAATTGAGTCGAATATCAGAGATGCTATGAATTCCCTGTCCGTCTGTGGATCGTATCCAGTGGACCAGCCCAAAGAACTCAAAGGAGAGAGTGTTGTACAGCAGAGCAATAAACTGCACATTGTGATGAGTTTATCTAGAGAAGGGGACCCTTATGCCTCTAATCAACTAAAGGTCAAGGAAGACAGTGAAGGCGAACTCATTTATCCAATAGAAGAAACCACACAAGCAGAATTCATGACATACAAGACACCTCAGGAATATAGTCCCTCTAGGGTGAAACCTGCAGATATACCTAGAGGAGATAAACAGGATTTCAGCATTGATCTCTATTCATCGGATCAGTTCCCTAACACCACCGAGAATGCTTATCCCACCACTGGTTCGAAGTTTGATGGACTTTTAGTGGGTGCTTCAAGCTCACATCAAGCTCCTGAATGCTGCAGGTATACGGGAGAGCGGCCCGGTTCAACCTGTGCCATCCTTCCAAGCAGTAGTGAGTTTCAGTTTCCTAGCAGCATTCCAGATCTGCAGGGCAGAGGTGAACTCCGAGGACATGCTCTGCAGCCTTCTTTCGCAGATGAAGTCAGCTTTCCAACTTGCACTGTAAAAATGAACGAAACCAACCCAGAAGGCTATGTTGTCATAAGCAAAGACTAAGCAACAGATTTAATGTGCCTCTTGATTGAGTACTTCCAGACCTTCCATACTGGGTTTTCGAGAAGTGGGTACAATGGAGATGTGCCAAACTGTTGCACTCAGCTATTGTTTCCTTGTTTTGTCCCAACCTCAGTGGCAATTAGAATGGGGGAGTATTTGCTACCCGTTCAGCCTCTGATCTCCCATCCACTCCACAGTCTCTTCTACTTGCATCCCAACTTCAGTGCCATGTTTGTTACCAGGTGGGATGCCGAACAGAAGAGACACCAGCGGAAGGAGTTCAGAGGGCTACAGGAACTGGAGGGAATGGGAATTCTTTCATTGGGGGGGGGTCTGAACAATATCAGAGAACCCACAGTATATCCCACATAAGGGGAGAACTGAACTGATGGTATCTGCATAAGGGGGCACCTTACTCTACTGTGTTTCTTGGAATTTTTTTTCTCCAATCCTGGCCTACGTTAAGCAAAGACTATTTCCATCTTTCAAATCTGAGGCTATGGAAAGGATGTCAATTTTTTTTTTAGCTTGCTCCCTTTTTCTGTCGTCGCTTCACACAAACGTCCTCAATCACTGTCTTTCTATGCGTTAAATACTTAAGGGAGAAACGTGACTTGTACGGTATGGAACGGCACTGCATAGCTGCAGGGTCCTCTATTGCTTATAGCTTTTACATTCTTTAAATATTATTAGTATGTTGATTCTGAACGGTGACCTAAAAAAGTTTTTTTCCATCCTGCGCTTTTGATCGTTACTTTGTTCTACATACTCCATGAGAGAATTATAGAAAGGGCATTCTTGGAAATTTAGTATAAAAAAATAATCAGACCGTGGTCTGTATCCAGCCAAATGGTTAAGGGTCCTTGAATAGCCTTGAGAGGACTTTCATTGAACCTCCCAGAGTTTTTTTCCCCTGGGAGCAGCAGTGGACAGGGGAGCTGGTGGAACTCACTACCCCCTCTTAGGAAAACTTGAGTATTTTTGATGCAAATAACTTTTTTGAGCACTCATCAACTACAGACACTCTCATTGAACTTCTTTTTTTAGATATACCACTTATATCCCAGCACATTTACAGTCCATTTTTACTGGCTCTTTCCCCCATTACAAAGTTAGCCAAGACGGCTTTGTGCACTAACTTCCACTGCAGAGTCCTATTAAAATCTGTCAAGAGTCTGCAGGTTCAAAGCGTTCAGTCCCTTCCCTCTGGCTCCCGAGCAAATGGAATGAAACTTCAATTAGAACGTGGCCCTATTTATAAGCTCAACAGGTCTCCAGCTTTTGTGTAAAGTGCAAGTGGGAACCCTTGTGGAAAAATCAATTTCTGAAATATCTCTCTTATCAATTTGCCAAAAAAAAAAGTTTTCCAGAATAAAGTTTGCAAAAGAAACAGACTTTCTTGCATTTATTCTGAATGGAACATTTTAAAGACTACACATGGTGATAGAGTGGAACAGCAGCAAGCAGCGATGGGTTTGAGGAATCAAAAATATTCGGATTAGAGGCTGGGAGCTGCTGGGGGCCTAACAAATGCACCACTTATTGAAAGAAGGTGGCCAAAGGCATGCCTATTTCAGGCGGCTGCAAAACAGGAAGGACTGGGAGGGAGGACTGTCACAGGATTGGGTAGCCTACAGCACTGAAGCTGGCCAAGCGCTAACAACTGAAACGGTCATGAGATGGATAAACGCTAAAACACCGTTAAACTTAACTACTTAAGAACACGCCCGCTTTGCATTTCATAGCTTTTCCACCCATGTGTGTTCTGTCATCAGCTATAGCGCTTTTGAACCATTTGTGCCTACTGTTCTCAAGGAGCAAGGGAGAGCTGGTAATAAGATGCATTTTTTGCATGTTTTGATGCAGGGTGGAAGTGTACAGGGCTGAAAGCATGGCGGAACACCAGCTGGGAGACTGCACTGGGACACAGATTTGTGAACTAACTCTTAGAACCTAGTCACACAACAGAAAAAAAAACACACAAAGCCCAACATTCGCAGTGGAATTACCTATTTGGAGACTGGGATGCTGTTGCTGTGACTAAATGGAGCTGCTTTGTTCTGATTAGAAGAGCAAAGCAGACGTTTGCTTGAAAATGGGCAACATTCTAGGAATGATTAAAATATGCTGTATGCACTTTTGAAGCTGTTATAACTGTCTATGTATATATCACTTTTTCCTTTAAAAAAGCCCCTCAAGTCCTAGATGCGTTTCCCCATGCAATTGCTGGGGGAAGCACATTGTCTCAAATCTGTACATTTATTTTGCTGTGATTGCACATGCTCAAAAACTTTTACACCAAACGAAAAATCAGGGCAAGACTGCAGCTCTTCTGAGCTACCAAAAACAATCAAGACATTTAGCAACACGCTATTAAACAAATTATAAAGGTCCTTTTAAGCAACATGCTATTAAACTAATTATATAGGTCCTCTGATACATATCTGGGTTTTTATCCATCCTGTACTCCAGCTCAGGGCAGGAGTGCCTTCAAATCAAACCTTACAAACATTTCCTTCTGAGGATTACTTTTTGGCAGTCTCTCATAAACTTAGCCCCTGCAACTAAAAGGAGAGTAATGATGTGCGGTAACTTGGAAATCATACAGTTCTCCAACGAGAATAAATTAAGCACAAGCAGTTTAAAAACGGCTCGGTTTAATCTGAGTATCAGTACTCAAGAGAGTGAGCTGCAAGATGTCTTTACACAGCAGCAGAAATTTAATGCAGTAGTGACAGAGAAGGAATGTTAGGATGCCTTCGAGATACTGTATTCTTTTTTCTTCTTCACCCTGACAAACTGCATCTCATTAAACACCAGGTGCTTTTCATGAATGCTCGAAATGGTTAAGTTTCACACATTACTTAAGATCGTCTATTGCAGAATGAATGCATTGTAAGAAGTCAAGCGACAATTACTGTGTGCCTCACACATACATGTTTGGGACTAGAATTATTTACACTCACAAGAGACTATTTCAGTTCAAGCACATATTGGAGGCAGTGGCTGGGATGTCAACAGAAAGCAAACTACTAAAAATATTTCCGTACACTTTTTTTGTCAGAGTCACATGGCCACAGGAGGACCAATCAGAGAGGGGGCACAAGAGGGCCATTTGGCCAAGGTCTCAAGTTGGGGGGGAGTAGACCTCAAATTTACACAGCAGGGGGCGGTATTTGACAAGGTTCCCTACTTGTTTTGACATGCATCCTGTGTCATTTTTAAAACTGTATTATGGCTAGGGAGATCAAAAGCTGGAACTGGCCTCAGGCTCTTGGGACCTCTAAAAGGGCCTGGGGATCAATTCTTGTAAATGGGCTTAATATGCAGTCATAGGGTGCTCTCTGCCACTGATCTAGCACGCCTGGTTGTTAGAACCTTGCTCAAAATGGGAGCTAGCAACACATGGCGAACCCCCTCAAATAAGGACAGGGTTCAGACAGAAAAAGTGCCTTTAAGACAAGACACAAACTCCTCCTGTGTGTGATCACTTCCATAAAATTGCTGCTACTGACCCTCCACAAAACCGTAATTTAAACAGGCTACTCTTGTTGCAAACCCTGTCAGAATTCCTTTGAAGCGCCAAGAAACAAAACCGGCAGTGGCAAAGACAGATAAATACATTTATTTGTTGTTGTTGTTTTGGTAGTAAAACTCTCCTAAAGAGGAGAGAATTTTATTCTTTTATATAAGAAAAGTAGAGGGTAGGGTAGACAGATGGAGAAAGAAAAAGATGGAGTGAAGTTTTTTCTGTTAAAAAGGGTTAGTTTTAGTTAGTAATCAATACCATTTTTGGCATCTATCATGGTTAGAAGATCTTCTTTTTAGCTCTGCAAAGTCCAAAATCATTCTGTTAATACAGTTAGTAAAGTCCATTGGGGTTAGTAATTAAACAGCTGCTTCCAGATGCAACATGAACAATCCTCAAGGTGTCTTCTTTTTAAGTCTCTTCCAATTATGGATTGAGTCCTTTTTAACCTGGATGCCTTCCGTTCCATCGCCTCTTTCCCCTGGGCTGCTGTCTTCTTCATTGCTTGTCTCAATTTTGAGTGCTGCGTCTTCCTCCCAGCTGGCGTGTCTCTTCAGAAGTTTTTGCTTTTTAAAAATGTAGTCTATCTTCTTTCTTTTCTCTTTTCCCTTGTACTTCTGGCCTTCAAATTTCCAGGGCGCCATATCCACTTCACATGAAATTGGATCTCTGATATATTGCCTGCTATGCTCAGCCTCCCCTTCCTTCTACTGGCAGAGTATTTTCTTTTATATAAGCGGAGTAGGCTTTGGGAGCCATGTCCACCTCTTCTTTTAATGCTTTCGCTTCACTGCCAGTTAGGGGTGCCAAAACACTCATCAAGGTAAATCCGAGATCTTCTTTCTCTTCTTCTTTTACGCCCTGAAGACTTAAAATCAAATTCGTTTTCTGTTCAATTTCCGCCACCTTCCTTGATGTTTCCGATATTTGTCTCTGTCGACTGATGAAGACACTTTCCACTTTAAGTAAAGTTTCGTTGATTTTCTGCATTTCCTCCAGCAGAGGGCGCAGTATCTCATTTTCTTGTTGATTGACAGCAAGCTCTGGGGGGGGCTACCTGGACCGGAAGTCCCTCCTCTCTTCTCTTCCGGTTTCTGCAGGACTTTCCCCGTTCTCGACATTTTGTTTTATTGTTTACTTTTACAAAGTTCGTGCCGCATCCCCCAGGAAGCTAAAAGAATCGTAGTCTTCCGTACAACCCCGACGGTACTTTCACCAACACTACTGTTTTCTCTCTGCCCCCTTCGCGCTCCCTTTTTAGATCTTGCTTCTCAGACGGGGTAGGGACTCCTCCCTCCTCCCAAACGGTTAAACGCTCGCGGGGGGCTCTAATTCACGCTTCAAAATAGATCTTCAACTCACGATTCGATGCCACTTCTTCTTTTTATGTTAAATCATAGCGCTGTCTTCACTCCTGGAAGTCGGTGGCGCTGCTAAGTCCCATTACGGGCACGACACAGCGGGGCCGATTGGGGCGGGGAGAAAGCCTCAATTTCCCGGCTATCTGCTGGCAAAGAGGCTACTCCCCAAAGCGCCCCCAGTTCGGAGCCTTTACCTAAGGCTCACTAGGGTCTTTCACACATGCGAAGACCCCCCCTGACTGCGTGTGGGCTAACCGCCTCTGGGAGCGTCCCGAGAGGCGGCCGCCATTCGCAACGCCGAAACCGAAACCAGATAAATACATTTATTTGGAGTGGCAGAAAACCAAGAATAAATTTTAAAATATTACAAGATGAGAAAAAAAGAGGAGGGTTAGCAGGTCCAAATGCAAAATTATACTACTGAGCAGTAGACCTGGTTTGGATTGCAGATTGGATTAAAAATCCAGTACAAAGTACAGTAAAACTTGAATCAGCAGACCTAGAAGGTTTACACAAATTATCTATGGATAGAGAAATCAACCAAAACAGTCACAACACAAGAAAGGAGTCACGTAATTATATGAGAATATGGTTTACGAGTTGGAATTTATCGAGCCCTCCAAACTGTGCACTTATATCCCCAATAGAGGCTCATTATGACAAGAATATGAGAAATAAAAGTGATTTCCTAATGTATGGCAAACACGGTAAATGCTCAGGGGAAACTCAAATCCTGGCAAGACACTAGAGATGAAGGAGTTAATATTCACTGGCTGCTATATCACCAATCAGCTTCAGGATTAAAGACTATCAGCACAGAAAGTGGAGTTTTAAGAGTTCGAACAGCTGATTACAAAGCAAAAAGATCATCTATTACAATGGATACACAAGTTATTACTTCAGTTAGAAACAGATGAATGAGTGAAAAAAATCTATGATTAAATGAATGCAGGATTTTAGAAAGCAAATACCAATGCATCCATGGGAACAATTATGGGGGAAAGAACTCAAGTTTACAGCCAGCCACACATGAAGAAAAAATTGGTATAAAATGTTCTTCAGATGGTATATAACCAGGCCCGTAGCCAGGATTTTTTAATTCAGGGGGCCTTTAAATAAGTCCCCCCACGCACACACTGCAAGCAAACAGCCCCACTCCCACGCTGAGACCGATGCAAAGTGGAGATTTTTCTCAGCCGCTCCGTCCATGGAGACCTCCCACTCCCCCAGCCCCATCTACTGCCAGGAAAGGGGGCTGGCCCCTAATTTCAGCCTATTTTTCTCAGCCGTGCCAGTTGAGAAGTGGTGAATTGGGTCCTCTTCTGGAGGCCCGAAGTGGACACTCCCAGCATTGCCAGGGGCTCTGGCCCAGCTTGGCCCGAGAAAAGCAGCAGGTCAGGCTCCACAAGTCCCCAGGTGAAGAAGGGCAGGTGGCTGTGAGGCCGAGGGTTAGCTGGCTGGAAAGGGAACGGCTGAGGCTTGAATCAAAGAGGGAGGGGGGTCAGGGGCATCCTCTGCTTCCTCGGGAGCAAACCTGGGGGGAGGGGAAGATGGAGTGGGCTGCCCAGGGAAGCAAGTGCGCCTTTGCCCTGCCCACTCACCAAGCCCCGTTTTCATACCAGTGCCCAAGCTCTGCACCCTGGAAAGATACTCACTGGAAGGTGGGGGTGGGCTGCAGAGACAATGCCAGCCAAGGAGCACTTGGTGGCAGAAAAAAGGTGGGTGGCAGCAGAAAAGGAGAAGAGGGAGGCGTGCTGAAAAATAAAATAAGAAATGGGAAGTCAGGGGGCCTAGGCTGCATGGGAAATCGAGGGGCCCTGGCAGTCAGGGGGCTGTGCCCCAAGGAGCCCCACTGTAGCTACGGGCCTGTATATTACTCCTGAGGACATTGAGAAAGTAGCCAAAAATTACAAAGGAAAATGTTGGAAATGCCAAGATATAGATGGAACCTTTTACCATATGTGGTGGACTTGTAAAAAAGCAAAAAGATATTGGAAGGAAATGCATGGATAAATGCAGAAGATATTTACATTCCCTTTGGAAGCTAAGAACATGCTATTAGGAATATTGCCCAATATTTTTGGAAGAGGTATTCAAATATATGGTGACGGCAGCTAGAATCATCTATGCAGCAAAATGGAAATCAAACATCTGCCCAAGCTTAGAAGAATGGGAAAATAAACTTGCCGATTATGCAGTAATGGCCAAATAAACAACCTATTTGAGAAACAGATCAATTTCAAAATCTGAGAAGAGATGGAATGTTTATTATGCACGCAGGAGACAAATCTAGAATGAGAAATATGCCACACATATTGTAATGCAGAAACAGAATAAGTTCTGAATATGTATAAATGAGGAAATGGGTTTGAACAAAAATATTTGTTATTTTTTTCTTATATGTGAGATATATAATAGACACTCCTTTAAGCTTTGGTATACTGGAAGTTGTGGCCAGTGTATAGAAATTATGAAATGTATAACACAGAATAAGTAGTAACGAAGAAATAATATAACTGCAAATTCGAAATTCAAAATGTTTGAAGTAAGGACCATTGTATCCTACAGAAAATGTCTTAGAACTGTGCTGAAGGGGATGTTGGGGAGAAATACTTTTTCTGTTCTATATATCCTGTAGTATATAATGATCTTGATCAGTGTTCCCTCTAAGCTGAGTTAGTGTGAGCTAGCTCACAGTTTTTTAGCCTCAGCTCGCAGATTTTTGTCTTAGCTCAGGAAGGATGGCTCCAGAGCAAACTAATCTATGCAGCAGCCAAATCTTTCCACTCACAACTTTAATGCCAGTCGCTCACAAAGTAGAACTTTTGCTCACAGAACTCCACAGCTTAGAGGGAGCATTGATGTGTATGATTTGTTGTATAGTCCCTCTTTTCTTTTTGTATCCTCTCTGTATTATATTTTGCTTTTCAAAAATTAATATTTTGCTTTTCAAAAATATATTTAAAAAGAAACACAACTGAGTCTGACATAATCACGAGTAGAGACACTCACTGTCTGATGGTCCCATTTCACACCAAGAGTATTACACTCAGTGTTACACAGCAGGACAGGACAGTTGCCACAGGAATGTCAAGCCTGTAGCAAGAGTGAAGTACAGACACATTCTGAGCAAGTTTGAGTGTGAACCCAGGTTTAGTTTTGTTTTTAAAGCACCCTGTTTACCTGAAAGGAACGGATTTTGTTTGGGTAGAACGCTGGCATATAAAGACTTTAAATAAATTAATACCTGTAGTCTGCATGCACAGTTAAGACAATCCGTATTATGAACTCCAGGGTGGGGAACACAATTCTGTTCAGCTAAACAGGGAAACTGCTGATTGGGTCCATTTATTTTCCTTCAGGTTTTGTGGAATTTCTAAATGCCTAAGTGGCAACAGGACGGCAGTCAGTTTTGAATAAAAACACAATACCATTTGTTCATATACCAGCTAGTTTTCAACCCGTAAAAAAAACAAAACCCTATACTTTGTCTTTTTACAGATTAAATACAAACAGGATTTTGAACATACATATATTTCAGAAAGAACTTCTCATAAAACTGCCCATGAAATAGCAAAGTAACAGCAGCCCATTAGGATAATATGTCACCACAATGTAAGAAAAAGCAAAGGGGAATCTTTTAAATGTTTCGAGTCTCTCATTCAAGATCAACGGTACTCTGCATATAAAAATATCTGCTAAATATTGCAGCCTTCATCATCATTATTCAGAAAAGAGTTCAACAGACCTCCGACGTGTTCCCTCGATTTCCCTCAAAAGAAGTCACCCAACTGAGTGACCCTCAGAGCCGTTCTTTCAACTGCCCCAAGTCCATAAACCAGTTTGGGGACTGTGGAAGAACCGTCTGAAATAGACTTCTCAGAAGGGAGGGGTCAGAAATATCTGCCTAGCAAGCAGGCTTTGTTTTCCCTTTGGAAATCCTTCACACTTAAAACCTCAAATTGCTTGGGAGAGTTGTCAAGGCAACACAGAGACTCAAGGTGGGGAGTTCTTCTGGCAGGGAAAGGAAATCCTGGGATCCAGGAGGACAGGTCCATTTCCCTTCCTGATTCTAGGCTGCATTCTAGAGACATTTTCAAGGCCTGGCATCCAAGCACTGGGGCATCTCAATTCTCCCCCAACAGCACCTCACTGAAGCGCCTCCAAACTGCAAAAACCCACCAGAGAAGAGGCACACGGCGAGACTGTTAGGAGGTGACAGAGACCCGTCATATATGCGGAGTTTACCACAGAGCACTAAGTAACAGCTATGACCTTAGGACTGGGTTCTGCAAGCAGACAACACAATAACATGTACGCATTTCTACAAGCACTGCTGCATGTTGCAGGAGGTTAAGATTCGGTCCCGGTTTTCTTCATATTTCTCAATCATAGCCCGCATGTCTTGGTCGGCCTGAAGCACCTTTGAAGCAAGAAACCAAACATCAGAACAAGGCTTCTGTAAGTTTACCTCAAAGGCTGAAGTAGTTAGGTTTAAAAACACACACGCACCAGTGTGGTGTCATGGCTGGCGTGCTGGATTAGGATCTGGGAGACCCAAGGTTCAAATCCCCACTGTGCTATGGAAGCTTACTGAGGAACCATGGGCCAGTCACACTCTTTCAGCCTAGTCTACCTCACAGGGTTGCTGTGAAGGTAAGAAAAGGAAGGGGAGAATGTATGCTTCCCTGAGCTCCTTGGATAAAAAAAAGTACTAAACAAACATCATTATATTAATAACATGCCCTGACCTGGATAGCCCAGGCTAGCCCAATCTTGTCAGATCGCAGAAGCTAAGCGGGGTCAGCCCTGGTCAGCATTTGGGTGGGAGACCACCAAGGAAGTCGAGGGTTGCTGTGCAGAGGCGAACGTCCCTTGCCTTGAAAACCCCATGAGGTCACTGTTAGTCGGTTGCGACTTGACAGCACTTTTTGTTGTTCAGTCGTGTCCAACTCTTGGCGATTCTATGGGCCAGCTCTCTCCATGTTTTCTGATCTTGTACTGTGTCTTTGAGTCATTCCATACTCAGGCTGGTGCCAAATCTTATGGTGTCTAGCCTCTGTGTTCTTTGGCAACCCGGTTTCCTTTTGCCGCTAACCAATCCAAGCATAATTGCTTTTTCTAGTGAGTTCTCCCACATGACATGGCCAAAATAAGTCAGTTGCAGTTTTATGATTTTCCCTTCCAATGACATGTCTGGTTTTATGTGCTCCAATACTTGCTTGTTTGTCACCTTTAGGTGCAAGGGTGCACGCATCAATGCCACAGATGACATATCACAAACAGCCTCCGAGTCTAGTCAGCTGGCTGTGACCCTAGTGTGCCTTGTACTGCAACTGAAGCCTCCCAGTTTGGAAGGCTTAAATCCAAGCTGCACTGTGGTTGTGACATCATCAAGATTTTCCTCCAGCCCTCTGCAAAGTCACCAAATGGACGTGTTGGGGGACGATGAAATTAAACCTACCAAAGTGGAAAGGAGATCTGCTTTCCGCAAATATCGCTTGATACGTCCTACTAAAGGCAACTTAAAACATTTGTTCCCCCACCACTGCCAAATGCCATTAAACACATCAATCAGTAAAAGGGGTGGATTAAGGCTCACTGGTGCCCTAAGCACTGACCAATCTCGGTGCCCCCCTCCTTTCCACACTGACCCAGTCCATTTGAATTTGGCTCCATCATTTTACTTTTAAACACATGCATTTAGCCTATGACACTGCACCTCACCAACAAGAAATAGAAGATAAACCTAGGGTGCACCATGATCAATCTGCACTAGTTTTATCATTTTTTTTTTTTTTTTACAAAACTTCATTTTTTTTTCTTTTCACCCTTTTCCCAACTTTGTGGTGCCTCCTTTGGCCCTGGTGCCCTAAACACGTGCTTAGTCTGCTTAATGGTTAATCTGCCACTGATCAATAATATATACTTACGAGCACAGGACAAGGGACCTTAAACAGTGTTTGCTTAATGAGCCACTCCTCGTAGAGTTGATGAATAGCTTCCAAATATTGCTGTATTCCAGAAAGGGGTGGAAGGAGAGAAAAGAAGCTTTTTAAAGGCTATCTTTGTAGTGGACACACAACTGTTTGATTTAGACTGTAATTTAACTCATGAGCATTATTCAGTAGATGAAATGTACACAAACGTTCACATTTGATTTGGTTACCTCTTCCTGGAGAGTGGTTGTTATTCAAAACACAAGCAAACAAGAAACTTAAAAGTTGTGCAAATGCTCCCTTTGTTGAAGCCGGGTAGCACTACGGAATAAAGTGCTGCTGGTGCCGGCCAGCAATCAGCATGCACCAAATGCATGAGCCACTCTCAAGGGCAACTGTGTATCTTAAAAGTATTCATGCAGTAACTGTCCTGATTGTCTGTTTATTGCCCCATCATATACTCAAAAATTAAACTGCTAGTTGCATTAGGCAGCATGTCTCGGTCACTGCAGATAAAAAGGGTAAATATGCCTTGGAACAAGAATCTCCCTTCCTTCCCAAAGGACGGCCAGTTTGTTACCCTTTCTGCCCATTTCTGGGGACTTCCCACATCTTCAGGCTGAAAGGCACAATGCTGACGTTGAAAGAGACTCTGGCTCATTTAGTTGCACTTTTGCCCAGGAAATGCACACCTTTGGTAATGCTTCACACAGCTCTCCGTACTCTGTCTTCCCATCCTGGGCTAACTTCTTGTGTCGTCCGCTTTCAAAGCCAAAGATAAGAATTCATCCCAGACTACATCCAAAGACTCCCAACTCACCACCGGAATGACCTTTTCCTCTTCTCTGCACCTCCTTTTCAGCCTTTCGTAACACGTCTCGGGAGAGGTCTGCAGATAAACTGCCAATAAAATAAGATGTACCAAGCATGATTTTTATTTCACACAGTCTTGGGAAGGCTCAGAAAGAAAGTATATTTATGGCTGTTCAGAAACGCCCATCCCACTCCGGATCTCATTTATCAAAGAGGGATGTCCCTTTTAGGAGATGATGACATGTATTGTGCAAGCACATCTTACAGGACTTTGGCGCATTTTTAGGAAATAAAAGCAGCTTTGGCTGAAAAGTGGAGGTCATGTGGAGAAGCAATGGGGGGGGGGAGAGGTGATTTATACTTTCTCTGCCTGACCTGTTTCTCCACTCCAGATCATTCTCCCTACACAGGGTTTACACAGGGGGTGGAAAGCAACTGGGAAGTGGAATTTGGAGTGCAGAAATAGTACACAGGGAAAGGGCTAAGCTGTCTTCCCAAGCTGTTTTTGTTGAATTAAAAAGCATGGCCCACATCTGCACGCAATATGCAGAAGAAGGTGCTGTCGAGTCACAAGAGACTCATGGGGACCCCCATCCATGGGGTGTTAAGAAGATGAGAAGAGCCCTACCAGATCAGACCAGTGGTCCATCTAGTCCAGCATCGAGGCCGAGGCTTTCCCCTGATGGTGCCTCCTGGCTCTGGGATTTAGAGGTTTAGAACCTCTGAACATGGAGGTTCCCCTCAGCCATCATGGCTATCAGCCACACTGACCTATCCTCCATGAATCTGTCTAATCCTTTTTTAAAGCTGTTTATTCCTGTGGCCATCTGGCAGCAAATTCTACGTTGTAATCACTCTCTGTGTAAAGAAGTATTTCCCTTTCTCGATCCTGAATCTACTGCCCATCAGCTTCATTGGATGCCTCGAGTTCTAGTGTTTTGGGAGAGAGGGAGAAAAACTTATCTTTGTCAACTCTCTCCACCCCGTGCATAGTTTTATAAACCTCTATCACATCCCCCCTTAGTCATCTATTTTCTACACTAAAACGTTCCAAGGCAAGAGGTGGTTCACTCTTGCTTTCCCTTCATGCAGCAACCTCTGTGTTTCTTGGTGGTCTCCCATCCAAGGACTGACCATGGTCAACCCTGCTTAGCTTCCAAGCTCTGACAAATTCAAGCTAAGCTGGGTTATTCAGCCTGCCACACAACCGGCCCCTTGAATACAAAGCAAAATGTGGCCATGGCTCACCAGCACAAGCAACTGCTAACCATCTGGCTGTCAGGAAAGGTTCCCATTTAAAAAAAAAAACAGACTACCACAAAGTATGCATTTTACCTATTAAGTCCACTGAAACATCCAAATTCTTGATGATCCACTCAAACCATTCTGTCAATACCGCATAATCCACTTCTGGCATTTTCCCACTGCAACAAATCGGGGGGGGGGGGAGAATCAGATAATCTGCACAGTTGCAGTAAGTTCAGTGAAAGTGCTTTTAAGCAGCCCTTCACCTTGCTGAAACTGTACCCATGTGTTTACCCATCATCCCTCCAGAAGCCACCCTATGACTTCTAACCAAACTAAGTACCCCAACAAAGCCAAAACTAAGAGCTGGCTGACACCTCATATGCTCTGTGTGGGTCTGGCTACCCCAAATCAAAAGGCGTTATATTTGTTTTGGATTTTGCACATGTCGATGTGGCTGGTTGTAGCATTTGAATGGAAGATCTGCCGGCTTGAAGGAGCTTTTAAGTAGCTCCGTTTAAAAGTTACATGATGGTTTATACGTGTTAGTACAATGTATAAACACACAAGTACCTGCAACTGGATGCCTTAATTTACAAACAGAAAACCTCTACTTTGCATTCTGGAGTCTTCCCTCATCTTCAAATTGATAAGGGCTGTTACAGAAGCCCTTTAAAAAAGCTTAAGCTGCAGCTGGTTGATATGGAACGTGTAATATCAACGACCCTGCAGCTTGCTGTATTGAATTCAACAAATCTCACTATCGATTACATCAGTTCTACAATTAAAGATTCAAAGGTGAAGAAGGCAAGCTCCTAACTCTCAGGTCAATCAATAGGAAAAAATACACAGCCTTTAAGATTTTCAGTACATGCACGTACTATCTGATACATACGGGGAGGAAGGCAAAAACTGACGGCTTAAAGTCCAAATGAGAAAGCGATTCCGAAGCTATTAGATATATCTTGTTTTCCATACAGACTGCAGCAGACAGGGAAACTTTTCAGATCAATTCTTGCATGCCCAGATATGCACTTTTCAATAACCTAAATGTAGCATTGCCTGAAATGACTGTGTTACGCAGCTGCCACCTTGTGGCTTAAAAAAAATAACTGTTTCCCCCCTCATCTTTAAAGTAAGATAATAAATGCTCCAGCGCTAAGGATAGGAAGGAAGAACTGATCACCAGAGAGGGCTGTGTGGGCATTTATGTCATACAACTAGCAATAGCTCAGTTACAAGCAACAGACACAGTTTGAATGTCATGCACATGAATGTGGCAGATGTCAGGCTACAACACAGCAATGTGGTTCTTTCTACAAGTAACCTTATTTCAAGTGCACTAACCCCAGATGAGATGATGCACAGATTTGCCCCTCCCTGCCCCAAAATATCACCCAGTGGGGCTGGGTTTCATGACATCTGAACGCTGTGCTTTATTCATTTAGATTTATTTGCCACCTCTCCCTTTCAGATAGCTGCTTGACGCAGCTCACAAAAACAATGCACTTAATTTGCATCAAAAATTTTAATTAGCTGCGGTTTCCTGCCAGTGCTTATAATCTGACACAATACATTGGATTAAGTTGGATAAACTAGTGCAGTGGTATTTTCCAATGAGAAACGCAGAATAAACCAACAGCGAGTTTAGAGAGCACACGTGAAAATGAACACAGCTGAAACAGACAAGACGCTGGGTACCGCACCTCCGATACAGGTTTTCTACAAAGATGTACTTTGCGCTGTGAATTGATCTCTCCATCATTCTTATGGGAGAAGTCTGCAAATTAAGAGACAAGAGGTGTTCAGTGATTTTACTTTTCTTTGGCGCCACTGGAAGGGAAGTGGTTTTTTTTTTGCAGAATCTGACATGTCTCCTTTCAAAGACTGGAGAAGTGAACTTGGGTGGCAAAAAGAACTACTTCAGACCTGCAGCAATACTTAGAATCATAGAATTGGAGAATTAGAGTTGGAAGGGACCTTGCAGGTCATCTAGCCCAACCCCCTGCACTCCGCAGGAGCGTAGCCAAAAGATAGCCCTACAACATACCCGAGAGATGGTCGTCCAGCCTCCGCTTGAAAATGTCCAGCGAAGGAGCATCCACCACCTCCCGAGGCAATCTGTTCCACTACTCAACCACTCTTACAGTTAGGAAGTTTCTCCTGATATTTAGCCAGTAACAACTCCCTTGTAATTTCCACCCATTAGATCTAGTCTTGCAGTCTGGAGCAAGAGAGAAGAGATCTGCTCCATCTTCTACATGACAGCCCTTCAAATATTTGAAGACTGCAATCATGTTCCCTCTAAGCCTTCTCTTTCACAGGCTAAACATAACCCAATTCTTTCGGCCTTTCCTTGTAAGATTTGGATTCTAACCCTCTCACCATTCTGGTTGCCCTCTTCTGGATACGCTCGACCTTGTCAACATCCTTCCTAAAACGTGGTGCCCAAACCTAGACACAGTACTCCAGGTGAGGCCTGACCATAGCAGAATAGAGTGGAACTACCACCTCCCATGATCTGGACACAATGCTTCTGTTAATGCATCCTAAGATTGCATATATATTATAGTTGCATGTAAACAAAACAACATCACCACACCCATAAGCCTGACAAAACAAAGAACTTTGTCTTGTCTAAAAGACAGACCAATTCTGCATCATGAAGCACAAGATACCAGTTCTCTAGAACTCTGACCTGCCCTCCTCACGGGGGCAGCAATAGCCATGCTTGAAGCCATGTAAGTGCTGGGGCCACCAATGGAATCTTGGTCCTCTCATTCTGAAATGGCCTTAGCCCCCCTGGGGGAATGGCATGTGCCACTTACCAGAGAGCCAGCACAGTACAACAGTTAGATTCGGGAGACCCAGGTTCCAATCCCACGTTCTACCATGGAAGCTTGCTGGGTGACTTTGGGCTAGTCACACTCTCTCAGCCTAACCCATCTCACAGGGTTGTTGTTGTGGAAATAGACCAAAGATGGGGAGAACGATGCTATTGATTTATACCCCAGTGGGAAGAAAAGTGGGGGTATAAATCAATAAAGAAACAAAACTGTTTTAATAGTCACAAAAGAGGCCACTGCAGCTAAAATGGCAACACAAAAATGGGCTAAAATGCTAACTGAAGGCCTAGGTACTCATTTTGGTATTTCCCCCCTCTCAGGTCTTCCCTGGGCCCACACAATCAAATCTATATTGTGAGGTCTGTGCTGGGAACTTAACCGCAGGAACGCATGGACCCAGATCAGAATGGAATTGTTCCAAGTGGGGACTTCAGCCTCGCCCCCCTGCACTGTTCTCCCGACCTGAAAAAGAGTGTTGAACGTAACTGTAACTGTTGTTCATTGAGCTGTCACTGTGCAGTCCCACATGGGAACTGTCCAGGTGCGCATGCCAGCTGCCGGAAGATTTTCTAGCTAGCCTAGTAACAGAGCAGGAGGACCCCCTCCCAACTGGAGACACAGGAGCCATTTTCTCGCCCAACAGTCACATGCCTCAAGGAGGGGCTCCACACTCTCCCTCAGCTCTCCTGAGCTGCTGCTATGAGCAGGGGGGGGGTTGGAAAAAAAAATGACAATAGAAGAAGAGCTCACAGTGGGGGAGGGATGTGTGCCGGCACAGTGACAACTCGATGAACAACAGTTACAGGTAAATGCCACACTATCTTCACTGTCGTTGTCCTGTGCAGTCCCACATAAGAGAGTAGCAAGCTGACTTACCAGGCGGTGGGGTTGAGCAATTCACTGGAAAATAGAACGCAAGACTGCTGTCCCCACTGACGCCTCCCTTCTTGTATTAACGTCTACAGAGCACTGCTCAATGAAGGTGTCTGCAGATAACCAGGTGGCTGCCTTGCACACTTCAGTCAACTGAATGCCTCATCAAAAAGTGGCAGACGCTGATCGAGGCCTCCTGTCCATAGACTAGAGTCAAGGGTCCACCATCTCAATTCCTTCAGAATCCCCCAGGGGACAGAAAGATGGCAGCTCTGAGAATGCAGAATGTGGTTGAAGACTCTTACGAACCAATTCTGTAATGGCCGCGTTCTCAGGTGGGCAAAGGGAACTGTGAAGATGGTCAAAGCCATTAGACCCAACAATCTTTGGATGGCGATGGCTTTCTGAAAGCGATTAAACATTAATTGCTTGACCATGCATTTCATAGATAAGGCAAAAATACTCGAGCCAAAACAGAAGGATGTTCGTTGGCGGGGAACTAGGTTTGACTTTTTCCAATTAATCTGTAAACTGAGCTTTTGGCAAGTTTGTAGAGCCCATGACAAATGTCTCTGGAGTTCTGGAGCACAAGGGGCAGTAAACAGCCAATCACCTAAATAGGGGAAGACAGAGCATCCCTTAGATCTTAAGTGGGCAATTACTACTGTCATACATTTCATAAACACTTAAGGAGCAGAGGCCAAACCAAAAGGAAGCACCTTATACTCATAAGAGGTTTCTTGAACTAAGAACCGTAAATACTTCCTATGATCCACATGAATGGGAATGCAAAAATATGCATCCAAGACTGCGAACCAACCTCCTGGGCTGAGCAACTGTGAAACCGAAACCAAGGAAACCATTCTGAAGTTACGTACTTTTGGGGAAGAAACTGAGACGCCTCATATTCAAAATAGGGCGTAAACCACCATCTTTTTTTATTAACCAGGGAAAATCTGGAACTACCACCAAACACTGAAGCAGAGGGGCTTCAGAAAAACACTGCCAACTGCTTGAGCGGCTGCTCTCACTGGAGGTAAGCGGGCAACTCTAAACGGTAGCCGTTTTCAACAATGGACAAACCCAGGAATCGGAGGTAATGCTGTGCCACTCTTATAAGAACCTGGACAAACCATCCTGGAAAGAGGGGTGAGGTGCACTGTCACCCAGAATTAACCAGAAGGAAGGCTTGGAGGCCTGCATGTGATCCTTTGAAGTCTGGTGTTGAACATGACCAGACTTGAACCTCAAGTTAGACCTACGCTGATTCTGTTGGGAAGGCTGGGAGGAGGACCTCTGCTGAGGTCTGCTGAGGGTAAGGACATTGGATGCTCTGATAGGACGGCTGGAATCTAGAATGATCTTTAGACCTGTGCAGAGGGGCCTGGGATTGAGCTATTCCAAAGGAGCAAGGAGTCTGTCGATTTTTTTCTTGATTTGTTACAGGAATTCATCAGACGAGAAAAGCGAACAGCCATCAAAAGGTAAAGTCCTCCACCCAAGTGCGTGTTTTGAGGGAGAGCCACTGAACTTAGCCAAGCATGTCTTCTCAGGATTATAACCGAGGCCACTGTGCACACCGAAGCATCGGCTGCCTGCTTGCCCACCTTCAACTGTTGCTTTGACAGTCTAAGCTGTTCTGTTTGGACGACTTTGGCTAAAGACCTCTTATCAGGAAGTTGGTCTAGATAAGGAGCAGTTTTCTCCCACAGGAAAAGTTGGTGCGCTGACGTAATGGCTTGGTAATTAGCTATTCTAAGGTTTAACCATGATGATGCATAGGTTTTGCGACTTAAGGCATCGATTTTTCTACTCTCTTTATCAGATGGAGCAGAATGGGAACCGACTGTCTGCTTGGCCTCAGTTATTAAAGAGGATAGAGTAGGATGGGTGAAAAGGAAGAGACAGGCCTCCTGCTGAGACCTATATATAGTTTCTACCTTTCGTGACATGGCAGGGATGGAGGATGGTTTTTCCCAAACAGCTTTTGCCATTTCAGGAATTCCTTCCAGGAGTGGAAAGCCTACAGTCCCTGAAATATCAGAGTAGAACCAGCCTAGAATCTTTCTCGGGGTTTAGCATCCAAAGACGTGATCTGGATATCCAACAATTGTGCCATCCACACTAGCTGTTCCAAGTAAAGATGTAAGTCCTCACTCGGTGACAGCGGATCACAGTCCCCGACGTTGTCATCAGGGAATGGTTCCAAAGCCACCCCGGAGCTAGCTATGGACCTGCATTCTTCCTCATCTTCAGAATCATAAGTGATTGGACCTGAATGGGTAGTCCAGTACACAGGTGTCTGTGTCTGTTCCATCATTTGACCCATCAGTTCCATGCATGCCTTTGATGGCTCTGACCCTACTGGATGGCACTGAGGAGGGTGACAGCAAGGATATTGTTGCCATGAGCCTACTGAGAAGCTGGGACAGGAGGTCTTGGGATGAGATCTGCAGGTATCTCAACTGCTGGTGCCAGTCTACACACTGATGGGGAACATGCCAGTGACAGGCAAACAGGAGATGGAGGCATGGGATAGTGTGTCCGCTAACCTTGACAACAGTCTTCAGAACCAGATCCTTTGAGTCTGATTTCTTTGGTTCCAATCTGATTTCTTTGGTTCCAAGCATTTGGCCAGTTCCGTAGAACCTGACTGATGAGATCTATGTTTCAACTTCAGCCTGCATTTCTTCGGTGATGGTTCCAAAGATGACCTGTTCGGAGCATTCTCAGAATGGACCGTCTACAGTTTGGGTCCGACCTTGGAACCGAGTGGGTCAAGACCACCGACGGAGGATGAGAAACACAGTCAGAGACTGGTTTGGGTTCGGAGAAAACAGGCTGTTGTACCGGGGCAGATGTTTTTGCTGCCGGGTTAGCCGACGTAAAGAGAGCCTTTCCCCATAAAGCAGCTTTACGTTGGGAGGCTTCGTCAGCCTTGGCTTTGGGAGTAAACTGCTAGCAGATTTTACCTGCCGATACGTTATGGCTCTCACCCAAACACAACAAACAAACAGACTGCTCATCCATTCTCATCATCTCTGTTGAACAAAGAGAGAATTTCTTGGACAAAGACTTTTTTCTGAGAGAAAGAAAGAGAGAACACACACTGAGGAGCTAAGAAGTGTTCTTCTGCAGCAGCGGCAAAGAGAGAACTGAGGGAGAGTGTGGAGCCCCTCCCCAGAGCACACGACCACTGGGCAGGAAAACGGCTCCAACGGCTCCAGTTGGGAGGGGCTCCTCCTGCTCGGTTACTAGGCTAGCTAGAAAATCTTTTGGCAGCTGGCCTGTGCACTTGCTTAGTTCCCATGTGGGACTGCACAGAACAACGATGATGAACAGCCCCACAGGGTTGCTATTTGCCCCTCCGGGGGCTCCATAGTGGGACAAGGAACACTCCCTAGGGTAATTTCAGAACAGGAAAATGGCATGAGGGGGAATTAAGCCCCTCTCTCCTCGTGCATCACAGTCCTGATTTAAATCAGACTTGTGCATGCTTGGTTTTAAGTTCCCAGCACAGAACTAACAGTACACGTTTAGTCACACAGAAGGGGAAGGAAAGGCATGGGGAAAATGTTAATGTGTAATCAGACCCTGAGCGGCTCGACATAAGAGGGAAAAGGTCTCTTGACAATGTAAACTACAAGGCTGATACAGCAATTAAAAAAAAGGCTTCTTTTCCACATGCAAACAGCTTACAACTACTTTATATAACCTCATCACGGCACATGGTATTATGCAAAGAAAAATAACAACAACAACAATAATAATGCAGTGTGATGTCACAACTGACTCATGGCAACCCCAGCAATTACAATAATGCGGTGTGAAGTCCATTGACTCATGGCAACCCCAGGACCATGGCGTTTCCAAGACAAGACAAGAGATGAGCAGAGGTGGTCTGCCGTTGCCTTCTTCTTCATTGCAACCCCAGTCTGCCCCCCATCCAAGTACTAACCGCAGCCAACACTGCTTAATTGCCAAGCACTGACAAAGTCAGGCTAGTAAGGAGGCAGGTGCTACTCCCAGGGAACTTACAATAAGAATTTCAACCCATGGGTGTCAACAGTAATACAGGTTGAATGTGAGCAGAGGCAATTCTATGAACCCAGACTTCACTCTCGTTTGGGATGTGAACTTTAGTACTATCAGCAACAAAACCTTCCGACATACCATTGGCCTTGTATGCTGGTCCAACATGGTAAGCTGCACATAAGTCTGTAACGTTATGCCCCAACGTGATGCATCTTGGTACATTAAGCCCTAGAGTCAAGAGAAACAACATTGTCATGATCGTTTTGATTAGCTAGCACAACGGCATTGAGACAGGATGTGGAAGTGTATGTAATGAAAGTTTTTTCTAACACAGTGACTAAAGTAACAAAAGTTCAAGCAGCAGGGGTGGATGGGTTTTGTATGTTTGAAATCATCACAACCCACATTAGGGGGAAAGGCACAGCTGTACATGACAATGAGGGATTTGTCCTTGTAACTCACCAAAAGGCTGTGACCACGAACATTCCTCCATTTAGGCACCGGTTCAGTCAACACCTGAGTTCAAAAAGAAAAAGCAGTTCAGTGCATCTGTTTCCCCCCACACCCGACACAGATAGGTTTTCAACAAGTATAACAGAGCTGAATTTCTCTAGTCTAGATAAAGTCATCCAGGAAATTCAACCATACCCCCTGGAGAGACAACATGCAAACTGAATTAAGAACACAGCACTGCTTGTGCTGACAAGGGACAGGTTGTGAGCCACTGGCGGACTACTGGCCAATTTTCCTCAGTGGTTCCTGGGGTTTTTGCACAGAATTGCTGGTCTAGGTGTATTTGATCCAGCAAGCACTTCTGACATTCTCAGGCAAGAGCACCTACCTAAGATCACAATGCAAATTACACCATACCTAAGCATGTCTTAAACATTTCCAGCTTGGGAACCCTTGTAAACATGTTGTGCTTCCAGGGCCCCACCACAGCTTGGGTTGCCAACCCCCAAGTGGTGGCTGGAGATCTCCCACTATTACAACTTATCTCCAGGCAACAGTGATCTGTGGAAAAAAATGGCTGCTGTGGAAGGTGGACTCTATGATATTCTACCCCACTAAAGCAACTCCCCTCCCCAAACCCCACCCTCCCCAGGCTTCACCCCTAGAATCCCCAGGTATTTCCCAACCCGGAGCTGGCAGCCCTAACTGCAGCCCATCAGCAGCCATCTCCTCATCTCACAGACGCAGAGAATTCTCACATATCCTGAATTCCACTGCACTGTGCATAAGAAAAAGAAGAAGAAGAGATCGGATTTATACCCCCACCCTTCACTACCCAAGGGAGTCTCAGAGCGGCTTACGAACTCCTTTCCCTTCCACTCCCCACAACAGACACCATGTGAGGTAGGCGGGGTTGAGAGAGCTCTGACAGAAACTGCTCTTTTTCAAGAACAGCTGTGCCAGAGCTTGTGACTGACCCAAGGTCACATCAGCAGGTGCAAGTGGAGGAGTGGGGAATCAAACCTGGTTCTCCCAGATTAAAGTCCGCACACTTAACCACTACACCAAACTGGCTCTCCTAGACATTGGGCCACTAGCCAAGTACTGGCTTAGAATAGGGCCCACTGGATCTTTCCCCTGAAACAAAGGAAAGAGATAGGATTAGGAAGGAACTGCTAAACTAGCCGCCCTCCATGTTCCATACCCCTCAGCGGTTTCCAGGTGCACACTATAACTGTGGAAAGAGGGCAAATGAATTACAAAAAAACACCCAAATCCAGATCATGGGTGCTCCAGGTCCAGCGTAGTTAAAATAGAAGCCAGACTGAGGATGAGTTTTTACTGAGGTGTTAAGGCCATTCTGAGCCATAAAACTTCATAGGTTTACCTCCTCAGTGATCAAGGCCCAAAGAAAAATTCAAGGTGTGTAAAAATATGATGGCATACAGAGAAATTTCAAATCCAATCACCTCAATATTAGAGTTTTTGGCAAAATAATCCAGGCATGTTGTTTTCCCACTTGCAATGTTCCCTTCGATGCAGATCTGGTGGAAGAAACAATACCAAGGTTTCAGAACTAAATGAAGAGTTGGTAAATTAGGCTAAAAATGACAGTTGACAAACTCTGCAGGGAGAAAGTGGTAGATAGAATCCCCACTCCGTATGTGAACAACAGGACCAAAGCAAAGGTTTCCCACTCCTGGGGCATCTCTAAGTGTGTGAAATTTGAGAGTTTGGGGTTTTGTTAGAAGCCACAGGGTGACAAAGATCTTGATCAGTAATTCCCACTTCTGTTCCAGAATGTTTGGAGAGAGAGAGAGAGAGATGCAGTGTCATCCTGAGGAAAGGGAATGATGGATCTGGAGAATACAAAATGGCAGAAGGAGGACTGGTGAATATGTGCTATGAACATTTCCAGTTTTCAAGATCAGTGACTTTTGCATTTTTCATTAACCATTTTGAACAGCTGTGTGAATAAGAAAACTGAAGAAAAGAGTGAAAGTGACGCAGCTATTGATCCTCTCTTACACATTTCGATGTGAACCTTTCACTTATAACAAGACTTTGGATATTTATGTAAGTTCCACAGAGACCACGAAGAAATAAACATGCATTTCCTTTTGTCTCACTTAATGCCAATAATGATTACAGTTTCTTTGGTTTATTAAGAATAGATTTGTTCTAGGTATTAGTACATTACATAATTTGAATAACTTAACAGTAGGAAGCTTAACTGAGTTAGTAATTCTGAAATATTAGCAAGCATCATCCAATTTTTCTAGAACAACCAGTTTGGTAAATCATAAAAAAGATACATAACACATAAAATGAGTTATTTTGTTTAAAATGAGGCATTTAATTGCTCTTTCTCCCCTCCCTTTCTTGAAATTATATTTATAAATATCTTACAGTAAAAAAATTCTGTGACCGTATCTGTGAAGCATTCAAGATCACAGGAGGATCCTAACTGCCTCATGCACACACTCTCCTTTACACCCAATAACAACTTCATTATCCCATAAACTTTGCAATTACTAATGTGGATAGAGATTTCTTACTTACGAATGTTTTTTTCTCTCCTCCATTTGCCAGGTGTTTATCTTAAAAATAATAAAGAGAAAGCTACTTAAATTATTGTACACCTGAGCTGTGACAGTCATTAATTTGAGTTAGCAAATGAGTTTAAATTTCATTTAACTCTCCTGCTGTGCACTATTCACTTTATATTTTGCATTGCAAGGACAAACTAAGTATCCTATATTTGTTACCGAAGTCACTTTGAGAAAGTTTTCCACTCAGAGTCTTGGGTGTTACAGTCCATTGTGCAAAGCCAAAAAAGCAAGCTGAATCACATGTAAGTACTGCTTTACCACCAACAATGCTGTAAGACACAGCCGGAGGGCGGGATATATCTTGCCCCTTTAACAGAGGTTTATTGTGTGGAAATGGACACTCAAAAACCCTTTGTGGCATAGAACATCACCCAGTAAATAACATTCCATTGATCCTCTATTTAAAGGGCAAGACATTTTTTTCTCCAGGCTGTGAGCAACCCTACATAGAACAGATGTTCCCACCCAGCTGCAGGTCACAAAGCCCTACACAAGGTGGATGTGGGCAGACGAGTGTTGAGAACCAGGCAGGATGTGGCAGAAGCCACACTATGCACAACGCCGTCAACATCAAGAGGAACAACAGTCCTCTATACAGTCTGTAACTATACTGAGAAGCAGTAATATCAAGGCTGCTAACTCAAGCAGATGCCATGTTGCTAAATAAGATTCAAACAGGAAAGAGAGGGACGTGGTGTAATCTTCTTACAGCGTTGTATCCTCAGTGCTGGTTTGTAAATGTTCAACATGCACAGAGATTTTCATTTTCACCTGGGGGGGGTGCTTTTCAACAAGAGATTCTCCATTATGCATTCAGAAGTGGTTCAGGCCTATGGAAGGTCACAAGCATTTCTAAACCACCAGTTCAAAGCAGTGTCTCACTGATTAAATTGACGGGGCTCCTGACAAAGGAACTAGGGTTGCCACCTTCCAGGTGAGGTCTGGAAATCTTCTGGAATTACATCTGATCTCCAGATGACAACAATGGGCTCCCCTGGAGAAAATGGCTGCTTTGGACTCTATGGCTATAGCCTACTGGGGTCCCTCCCCTCCCCAGGCACCACCCCTAGATCTCCAGGAATTTTCCCAACTCAGTCTTGGCAACCCTAAGGAACCCTGGATACTCTCATTCTATGAAGGCCTAAAGAATCACCATCCCAGGATCCTCAGGACGCTCACCACTACAATTCCATTTCTTTTGGGGGGGAAGTCTAATCGCTTGTGCAATTATGGCCCTGCCTCCTGCATACAAGCCCCAGGAGAAATATTTGAGGGGGCCAGCAGATTTTAGTCCATTTACTGTACTCCTTTTCTGACTTCCATTATCCATCCATGAAGAAGTCACTGGAGAACTGAGGACTGCTGCACTACAGTCACACACTTAAAGCGACTTATAATTTCACTGAGGTCAAAAGAAGAACCACATGCCTAAGACCACCATATTCTGTTTTAAAATGCATAATTCTAAGGCATACTGGTTTAAAAAGCATGTAAAGCAATTCTTGCCTGACAGTTTTCATATCAAACAGAACCAGGTAAACTGCAGGTCAGAGTTTTGCAAAGGTTTCCTGAACTTTCAATGCAATTACCACTCAGAATAACATTAAAAATATATAAAATAACCTGATTTTTAAGCAACCATAACCAACTTGAGAATTCTAGAGAGGTGTGGTTATTCAGGGCATTTGAATTGGTCTTGAGAAATGAAATGTTTACAAGTGGTGTCCATCTAAAGGTCTACAAAGAGTATAGGTAAAGGTTTCCCTTGCTCGAAAGCCAGTCGAATCTGACTCTAGGGATGCGGTGCTCATCTCTGTTTCCAAGCCAAAAAGCCAGCACTGTCCAAAGACATTTCTGTGGTCACGTGGCCGGCATGACCAGACGCCGAGGCACACAGAACGCTGTTACCTTCCCACCGAAGTGGTACCTATTTATCTACTTGCAATTTCTTGCTTTCAAACTGCTAGGTTGGCAGGAGCTGGGACCAGATACGGGAGCTCACTCCCTCATGTATATACACTCACAAAATGCTCAGTTTTGAAAAAAATGTTTAGAAACATATGTACACTTTAGGTAGATAGCAAACATTTTGCAGTTATTGCCAAAAGCAGTCTTACTCTTGCAAATATAATATGCAGTTTTCAAAGAAGTCAGCCAGGGTATTTTTAGATACACAGGGGGACCAGAAAGTGGGGCAGTAGAACCCCTAGTTGATGGTTTACAAAACATATGTTGGGGGGGCAGATTGTGAGTGAATCAAGAACCATGGGTAAATATTACTACACTACAGTAAACCGTGGGAGGCAATTAAAATGCGTGGGGCAAAAACAATACTAAATATAGAGCATCGATAAATATGACGCATTAGGCCGTATGACTGGCTGCGTCTGTCAAACACGTGAAAAGGGATTCTTGAGAAAGGCTAAAAGAGGGCGTCCTGGAATTACATTCAAGGTGCTCTGACGTGCATTTAATAAAGAAGCTGCTACCAGACATATAGGCGGCGGCGTCCTCATGGGAATCAGTCGTGCGTCGGCCGCGCTTGTCTGTCTGCGGAGGAGAGCTCGGCCTGGCCTTCCAGCTACCGAAACCGAATGCAGGCTGAGCCCCTCGGATGCCTCGCAGGAGCCGGAGGAAGAGTGGTTGCCCAGGCTGCATGGCCCATGTCCGGTCGCGGCTCCCACAAACTAAGCTGCGAGTGTGCAAAACCCAGCGATGCTGCCGGAGCCGACTCGCTGCTTCCTGTCTGCCGGCCGCTGCAAACGTTTTGCTTCCTGTGTACCATCCGAGCGCCCCACACAGGCAAGGGAAAGCCGTGCTGGGAGAGAGGCAGCCTTTTAAAGGCGCAGAGCTTCCCGCTAGATAAGCAGTTCCGGTCAGGTCGACTGAGCGGGTTTGCCTCTCGCCCAGCAAAGTGTTCTCAGGAATGCAGCTTCATTTTCGCTTGTTTAACTCCTTCTGACGCATTCCGTGCAGTTTTAAAGAGCGGTTGGACTCCCGGATTTGTGGATGCCACAATGTGCAACTCGCATCGAACTGTGGTTGCAAGCCAAGCCGCTTTTCCCTGTGAGCAAAACCAGCACTTACTTCCGAGTAAACCTCCACGGGATCGGACCTCTCAAAGTCTTTTAAGCCCTTTTCCCGCTATTTGTGGCCGCGTATAGAAAGCAAAAACAGACCAAGCTGTTAATTAAATACACCGAGGTCGGATTTTCTTCTATACAAATCAATGCTGGCTTTTTAAGTGGGGATCTCGTCTTCCAACTACCCGCCTGAACATTCGTAAGTCCACACATACCGCACAGAGGAGCCTCAAGGGGGTGTTTAAATGTCACGAATGAACATCTCCATATTGCAATTTAAATTATTCCCGCGTTTAAAGTCCACATTGGGAACACATGGTGGGGATAAACCCCATACTACGATTAGACTCCCTCTCTCCTAGAAGGGTAGTTTGCAGAAGAAAGGGCGGGCGTTCTTATTTATTCAGGGCTTTATATCCCTCTTTTCTCCACAATCGCGACCCAAGGCGGCTTACAACACTGTCCTGCCATCCTCCGTTTTATCCTCAAAATAATGTCCCTACGAGGTAGGTCAGGGAGAGCAGAGAGAGACAGACAGGCCCAAAATATCTTACGATGTCATATCTATCCATCTAACGAAGTAGGTTGCGACGCTGGAAAGCTCATACTGAAATAAACGTCGCTTGAGTCCAAGGGGCACGTTTAAGACCAACCAAGTTTAACTCTGGGTCTAAGCTTTCGTGTGCATGCACACTTCATCAGATGACCTTTAAGACCAACGCGCGTGCACACGAAAGCTTAGACCCAGAATTAAACTTGGTTGGTCTAAAAGGTGCCACTCACTGGACTCAAACTTTCTTCTGCTGCTTCAGACCAAGACGGCTACCCCACCTGGATCTATCTTCACGGAAGCCTCAGTCAGCCTCATGGAGTCGCACTCCATCAACCTTACGATGAAATAAACGTCGTTAGCCTTTAAGGCACCCGTGGCCTGTCTTTTCTTTTTCTTGCTGCGACAGCCTAGCTCGGCCACAGATCACCCAGCCAGCCCCACACATGGCAGAGCCGAGGGCTCGGGTGAAAACGTAACCAAAATTAATAAGAACCCAACATCATCATCAGTCAGCTTGGCGGGAGCCAACGCCTCCTGGCCTGCGGCGGGTAGTGCCGCCAGGCCTCCCCGAGTAGCCGCCCCCCCTCAGCCGTTCGCCCACCCGAAGACTGGCGCGGGAGGGAACCGAGGGCTTCGGGGGTTCCGTTCTCACGACCAGGAGAGCGGCAAGCAGGCCCGTCTTGACTTCCGCGGCCCCCGAGAGCGGGGGAGAAGTGCGGTGGGTAGGCCGAGCCGGGGCGGCGACTGGTGAGGCGACTAACGGGCGCACTTTCCGGCACCGCCCGCTCGCCCTGAGTCTACGCCGCCGCCTCCGCCGCTGCCTCCTTCTTCTTCCCCCTCAGAGCCCATCATGACGAAGCTGGAGGTGAACGTGGCTTTCGTGCGCTCCCTCAGGGGAGGCCTCAAGATCGGCCGCATGGTAGGAGGCCGGCCGGGGAGAGACCGAGGAGGGGATGAAGGCGGAGGGCGAGGTCGTCGGGAGGGCGCGTGGGGGTGGCAGCCTTGCCCCCATCCTGGCCAACTGCCCACCCTAACCCCCAAACATACCAAGTATCAGAGAGTGCCTCTGAGCTGGTGCAGAGATCTCGGGGCATTTCAGGGCGTCTGGAGTAGAGGGTAGTGTTCCTGGATGGGCACCTCTTTTTATTTATTTATTTAGATGTATACCCCGCCCTTCCCGCAAGCGGGCTCAAGGCGGGTCACAACAGAATTTACAATCATTAAAACAGTTAGAAATGAATATCAGAACAAAAAACCAGTTAAAACGTAGGCATCGCAACAAATTACATGTTCAGCGTTTCCTAGTAGCTGGGAACGATTGGGTGGCAGGCGAACCATATCTTATTACTGGCAGTATAACATTACCAGATTGCAGCAGGGAGAAATTAGAATTGGTATTATGTTTTAATAAAATCTTTAAATAATGGAAATAAAAAATTTTAATGGCCCAGTTCATGAATTTGCACTTCATCCTTGTGCAGGCACATTGCTAATCTTCTCTGTATCATTCCAATTTTAGTACAGGCGCTGCTGAAGGAAGCTCCTAAAATAAATGTTTCAAATAAATACTAAAGATGCTGGGGATCAAACCCATTGATCTGGTGCAGAATGCATTTTCCTTCACAGGATTTAAAGATGTGCAGAGGAGATGCTGGTGTTTCCAGACTGACTAGCATCTCTTTATTTCTAGAAACTGTTTCTTTTTAAAAGATGAGATATAGATGTTTTAAATTAATAAGAAAAAAATATTCTTGCTGAGAATAAATCCATGAAAGCATAAATTAGACTGATTCATGGGAGTGGAGGTGTTTGTTTTTTAAGTGACACTCTTAGCTGTCTAATACATTTTCATTCTGCCCTCCTTTTGGGGAGCTGAGGGTTGGCATAAGTTGTTTCCCCACCACCACATTTTATCCAGACAACAACCCTGTGAGGTAAGACAGTAAGCATGACTGGCCTAAGCAAGCTTCCATGGCAGGGTGGTGAATTTGAACCTGGACTTCCCAGATCCTAGTCCAACACTAACCATTACACCATACTGGCATGTCTTCTGACTTACTTAGAAAATTTACATGCTGCTTCTCCAGAGAATGGTTCTTGTTTAGGAAAACTTCCCCTCTGCTACTCACAGCTGTGAATGGCACGAAGAAATGGTGCTCTGCATGTGTTCAGGAGCTCTGTTGACCCTTGTTCTTTACCTTGATTAGAACAAGCCGTCTTTCTAATACTTTTACAGTCAATTTTTGTCATTATAATTTATCTCTACTTTTCCATTTCTGAAAGGAATAAGGAACAGGTGGCATCCCTAGCCTTAAGGCCTGATTTTAAACATGCTGTTGGTACCCATTTTAAAGGAGAAGCTGCACAAGTGCAAAGTTTCACAGGTGAGTTTTTCGGCCTGCAGCAGCAACATGTTTTAAATCAGCCGTCAGATGAGCAGATTCCTAATTACACCTGCAGGAGGGCTCTCTATTGAGCAAGAACTATAGACACCATCCCATGCCTTGCTAAAAGTTTTGAAAATCCCCCCTTTGGGAGGAAACAACTTCATCTCTGGTTTTCCCTGAGGGAACCTCAGCTAATGGTAGCAATTAATAGGGCCTGAAACAGAGCAGTAAAGTACTAGGGAAAACTGGGGATGAGGGGATAACTTTTTCATGAACTGACATAGTCTATGCTAGAAAGACTGTTTTTCTCACTGCCCTAAATCCCTAGTATTGTATGACCCCTTTTCTCTACTGTAGTTCATTAAATTCTGCATTTGTTCTCCCTAGTGTTGTAATACCTACCTCCCACTTTCACTAAAGGGAAATTACCCAACTGTGTCAGGCAGAAAAGAAAAGGATGTGCTTGTGTATGTACTGGCAACAAAGCGACACATACATTAACACTCAAAACTTTGTGGCTGCTGTTCTCACTTAGTTCTCCTCATTGGAAACTCGTGTGCCCAGTGCAAACCCTCCTTTGCTCTCCCCTCATTCATAGGTGAGGGGTCAGGGAAGGGCTCCCCAAGTTCCAATCCCAGATCTTTGAGTTAGGGCAATAAATATAATCCCAACTGGAGAGGCCAGTTCTGTTCAAGTCCATTGACTAGAAACTAAGTATTGGTCCACTTTTCAGAATAAGAGACCAAATAAACAAATACTAATTTTTTTTTTGTAGGGATATTCTGTTTGTTTTATATTTGGAAGCTGATTTGTTTTGTTTAATTTTTATCCCACTCTACCTCCAAGGAGTTCAGAGTAGTATGCACTGTATTAGATCCTGCCAGCTATTTGACACGGTCTCACCTACTTTCCTTCTTACTACAGTCTTCATCTCACATGAGTTTTGTCCGTGCAGGACCCATGATCTGCAACATACCAATTTAGGGTCAAGGGAGATCCCCCTGCTTGGAGCCAACTGTTGTTCTCCCCATTTTATCATCACTGCTTTCACTAATGCACAGGGTTCCTCACTCACTCTCCCCGTCGGACCCTTGAAAGTAGACAATAGAGCTGAGTCTCCCCAGGGATCTTTGTTTGTGAGGAGTCCCGGCCTCTCTTGTGGATTTTCCCCTTTTCTCCTCAAAACTCTGCTCAAGATTTGGGGGGTTCATTTCTGGTAACAGCCAAGGATTTTGTTCCCCAAAGCCCCTCCAGCTGCCCTGGGTAATCTAGAAGGAGAATATTCATAACGTGCCTGAGCAGCCTTTGGCCAGTGGGTAAGAATTCCAGTGCAGTCTTGCACATCCAGGAGTGGATTGGGAAGTGTAAACAGTCCGGACAAGCTAAGTTGAACAGCTTACCAATGAAAGATTTGCCCTGCAACACTGGCAGAATTGCTGGGGCTCAGCTCTGCTAGCTCCTGGCCACCAGTAGCCCTCTAGGACAGTGGCCCATCAGGAAATTCCCCTGTAAAATAAATGGCCAGTCTGTCCTTTAAGAAAAGGAGTTTATTTAACTAACACACATTCAACTCAAAATGCCAACACAGACTAGCTAGGGTACACCACTGTATAAACGGTACTGTTTCTAAGAAACAAAAACCAGAAGAAGAGTTGGCTTTTATACCCCACCTTTCACTACCCGAAGGAGTCTCAAAGTGGCTTACAGTCACCTCCCCTTCCTCTCCCCACAACAGACTGTGAGGTAGGTGGAGATGAGAGAGCCCTGAGACAACTGCTCTTGAGAGATCAGCTCTGAGACAACTGTGACTGACCCAAGGTCACCTAGCTGGTTTCATGTGGAAGAGTGGGGAATCAAACCTGGTTCTCCAGATTAGAGTCCGCAACTCTTAATCACAACACCGAACTGACACCAAAAAGATAATTACTAGCTAACCCATCACCCCCACTCACCCATTGCTCTGTGTCTCCAGGCACCTTTTCCAAACAGGCCGTTTTAGTCCTTTCCTTCCCAGTTGCATGGATCTCTGCAGGGCCAATCCTAGCTTTGTGGGCCGTCTGTCTCTCTAAAGCCCACCATAGTGTTGTTGCCCAATCCTACAACATTTGAGAGCACTGATCTTTATGTCTTGCAGCTGGGGATATTAAAACCTATCTGTCTTCCCCTCCTGACAGTAGAGCCCACAGGTTCCTGTTCTCCCTGACATTTGTTACAATTAAAATATTTGCTTGCTTCCTGAGTGCAACGTAAGGAGCTTATAGCCGTTTTCACGTATTTGTGCATGTTTTCTTTGAAGCCGGCTACCTCTTGTTCTGAACTACCCGGTGAAGTAGGCTAACCTGAAGGCGAATGAGTGGGGCAACATCACCCAGGAATCTGCAAGGCAACTGGGAATTTAAACCTGGGTCTCCCCACACCTAGTCCGGCAACACTCTAACCGTTACACCATGGTGATGTTGCATGGCAATACTAAATTTCTCTGCATCTGTGATGGCACCAGTTTGATAGCAAATACCTGTTCTGTTTTTATTCCAACAGCTTTTATCTTTCATGGCGTTTGTCAGCTTTGCAGCCGTAAGAGGTCATGAAGCATTCGTAACGCTTGGAATCATGGAATTTGTCATTACTACATTATTCTTTTTGCTGTATCTGTTTGGACTACAAAAGAAACTGCATTTTTTCTTTTGGCCATTAGCCGTAAGTATTAATTTCTACCAGTTGCTAATCTTTATACATATTTTGTCACCAGTGCAGACAAAAATACACAGTTATTTCTGGATTTACAGAGTACAGCCATACATCACTCAGTCATTTTGCACATCGTGGCTGAGATATTTTAAGGATACTTCTAAAAATGTAAAAACTGAACAGTTTGAGTGCATGTTTGCAAACTCAAAGCATTTCAGAGGATATCATGTGATAATGAAATCAGTTTTAAATGTGATCGCTATTTTAAAAATACAACCAACTGCTTAGTATTGTAGAATGAATGAATGAGCACATGAGAAGTGTGCAGCTCTCGTGATACTCAAGATTAATAGTTTGCCATCTGTTCCTGACTGATGATACAACACATTTGCAAACACTACAGGCTCGATTCTAGTAAACACATGTATTTAAACTTAGGTATTGGTTAGATTAAGCTCCATCACGGTGTACGCATTTTTATAAGGTGTACTGGATTTGGATCCAAGTATAGCTATTTTTAGTACCTTGGCAGTTGTGGAGTGTGATGCTAAAGCACATTATTTGCTGTGTTTTCCAGGATGCTTTCAACAGTCTTGTGGCAGCATTGTTCCTCATCATTGTGGGTCTATGTGCAACAGTAATCAAGACCAACACTGGAACTTTAGTCGGAGGTGTAAGTACAAGAGTCTTCAGTGGAAGTAACACATATAAATGAATCCTTTGAGGGAGGGTGTCTCAGGAGGGTGGGGACAGACCATGCAGGGTGGGATCTGCCCTACTGTCACCCCAGTAAGCTCCATTGTAGAGGAGGTCTCCAGACAGGCTTCCCAAGAATTTACCGTAATTTGGCAGGGGACAGATACGTCTTGGCAGGACCATTCCCGGGGGGGGAAGACATGCCGCACGATGCCGTCACCAGGAAGTGACGCCAGGCAACGCTCTGGCAATGGGGCTGGAAACTCAATGTTACCATCAAGTTTCCAGCCCCATTGCCAGAGTGTCGCCCGGCGTCACTTCCTGGCAACAGCATCTTGCAGCATGGGTGTTCCACAGAGGAATGTTCCGGCCGGGGACTGTGTGTCCCTCGCCGAATTATGGTAAGTACTTGGCAACCCTATCTCCAGATTTTAGCTGAACACTTTAACCAGTATGTCACACTTGCCTTTGGAGACTGTAGATAGCATATGACTGAGACAAGGCCCAAGTTTAACTGATCGCTGGGTGAAACCATGGAAGATGACCTTATGGAAGGTGATACAGAAACAATTTATTTTCTCATTTATTACGAATAAAATATTTAAGTGGAAGAGTCACAAACTAGAACCAAGTCACTGAGTGGTGGCAGTTGCTAAAAAAATAATCTAGCCAGAGTCTCAAGGTAAGATGCATCACACCTGTGGAACCTGAGCCACTTTCTTTTCATTTGCAGGTGTTTTGTCTGCTGTTGTTTGTCCTTTGTATAGCAGACGCTGTAATCCTCTTGAAAATGATTACCTTTAACAAGGAGGCAAGAAGGAATGTTACTCACAAGTAAAATGACCAGCTAACAACTTGGAAAGCCTGTTGAGCAATAGGCTTTTTGTGCTGCAATCTCCTGTGTATCTTTCTTTTAAAAAATTAAACATCAGGGCAAGATCCAGCCTGTCAAATACTTTTAAGTCCCACTATTTTCAACAGGAGGAATCTATGTATGTGCTTAATGCTTCCACTAAAATTAATGGGACCTAAAGAGCCTTTGGTTTGGCTGGAATGGGCCCTCACATTTTTATTTATTTTTCTAGGAATTTTTCTTGTGTGCTTTTCCAGATTCGTTCACTTTATTGACCAGTATGGTCAGTCTTTAGATTTAAAAGAAATGGACCTGTATATTTTATAAAATATATGTACTGTACAACTATCTGTACAGTTATCATTTAATATCTGTAAATGTTTGCCAGCTGCAAAACAGTAGTTTTTACCAATGTTTAATTTCAAACACTTGTAAGGTCCTGCAGTGGTTTGTGTTAAAACATTTTCATTAAAAAGCCTTCACCTAGAAAAAATGCTGAGTCGTGTATGTGTGCATGCAGCCTGCTTTCCTGAATCTGGAGACCCACAAGAGCATCCCTGAAGGGCTTCCAGTGCCATCCTAAGCAGCCATCCTAAGCACTCTTCTGAGCCCACTGATTTCAGTTGCACTGTTCCTTTGCAGACCGATGCTTTTGTAATACTTGTTTTAAACACCTGTGTGGGGAAATTAGGGGTGCAGGAACCTTTTCTTGCATTCCCAGTCCTACTCTGTTCATTTGGGGAGGGAGAGAAGCTGGCTTCCCAATTGCATCAAGAGAGAGAGAGAGAGTTGTTCTAAACTAAAACTCAGTTTATTCTATTACACACTCTTAAGTCAGAAAACACTTTTGTAGGATTTCAACATTCAACACAGAATATTTCAACACAACCCCAATACAGAAATAGTGCACTTGTAATTCTAGAAAGGATATCCTTGAATTGCCCTGTCAAGACCCATAACGGCGGTGGTTGGCCAGAACAAGGAACAAAACTAAATTCAGACATTAAATACCCTTTTCCAACCATAGGAGCTAATGTAACTGTCAATCAATTCTGTGACAAGCATTTGACATTCATCTCTGACGTGACGACAAAGCTCAGCCCATTCTTTTTGTCTCTGGGGTCAGGAAGGTAAAGGAAAGCTGGGTTAAGCTATGTTGACTCAGAAAGTCAAGGAAGCTAGTTACAGATACTCTTATCTATTTAGAATTTGATAGTGACTCCTGACTTCTGCAATGTATAAACATTCCCAGAAGGCAAAAGTCAAGTACAGGGTTATCTGTATCCAAAGGCCACAGCACTTAACAGAGTCCTGAAGCCTCCTGGGGAACAGACTCAAAGACTCAACTATTGAGGCTAATTACTGTAGAAATTAAAGTCACATAGGTCTTACAGAGGACTGGGCCTCACTCTAGGCCTTAATTCCATGACAACCTGTGTATGAGCAAGCTGGCTTTTCAAACAGGTAGCCATGTTTATCATCTAGCATCAGATTCCCAGAAATCGTGGGAGTTTATGCAATACACACGCATGCCTTGCTGCTTCTGAGCAGATTCGACCCTGGTAGCTTTTGTGCTCAATGGTACCCAGGTCCCCTCTTCACTGTGTCCTGTGCCCTGCATAGCTTTAATGCAAGCCAGTCCCTTCTGAGCCCCAGCACAGCCTTTCCAGTGATCTAAAGCTATGTTTCCTAACCGGTGGGTCCAGGCTGAAAAGTGGGTCTCAAAGCCTCTGAAGGTGATTGTGGGCAAGCCCTCCCTAATGGCCACCTCTCCCTTTTCCATTGCTGTCTTGTTTTGGAAACCAAGACCTGGGGGGGGGTGTCTTCAAGGCATATACAAGTTGGTCAAGTGAAATGTGTCCTGGTGATTACTAGAGTGAGTTTCTTAAGAGTCTTGGGGAGATTAGAGGGAGTAATGGAGAAGGAGAGGGTGGTCAAAGGCTGGAATATATCCTCTGTATGCAAAGGCTGTGAATGTTGGAATGCCACTTGCTTGGGGTTCATAGTGAGGCAGCTGTGCTTCTTGTGTGATGGTTATTGGTTTCTCAAAAACATCTGGAGAGCCACTGTAGAAGATGGAATCCTGAACTAGATGGGTACCAAGGTCATCATTTGTCAAGGGCACAAAAAAAAATTAAAACCCTTGGGCCAGTCCTGGATGGGTCACCATACCAAGTATATTTGGACATGTGGGTCACCATATCAATAATAATAATAATATACTTTATTGTCATTGTACCTAGTACAACGAAATTAAACGGCAATCCTCTCAGTGATCTACAATGGTTGGGAACCACTGACACAAAGGAGGCACCCTTCTTCCTCCATGGAAAAACTGGTCAGACCCCACCCGAACTGCCAACTGCTTGCTTTTTGTTCATAATTAAAGGTAAAGGTTTCCCTTGCTCGAAAGCCAGTAGGGATGCAGTGCTCATCCTGCAGATTACTAATCTCAGCCTATGTTACAGGCTACTTCTAGAAGGGAAAAGTCTCCTAATTATTTGCTTCCAATAATGGTGTTCAAATGGTCTGCCAACAGATACCTATCTAGCATATTAGACCATATTCCAGAAGCCACAGAGTTTGACTGGATTACTAGGAAATCGTTCACAGAAAGTTGCTGCTTTTAAAACACCAAGCTTTTCAGCCATGGAAACAGAAAATACTGCTATTTTTTTCTGTGATCAAAGAGAACTGTAACTGTTCAGGACTGCAGTGTGAATGACCTCCACAGTTTAAGGCCAGGTGTATCTTGCTTCTGCAGCTACTTGAGAATCCAGTGTGCAAACAGTCTCTTAAAAGGCAAATGTTTGAATGAGGACAAGGAAAGAGCAGCAACTTACCCATCATGGCTAAATGGAACCACCATGTACTGAAGCAGTATACCTTTTGATTACAGAGACTGAGTGGGGGGGGAGCCAGTTTCATGCCCAGCTTCTCAGCTTGGTAGAAGCAACTTTCTGAAGAGAGGCTTTTTTAAAGGGAAGCTAAACTGATCGGCCACAGTAAGGCTCTCCTTAAGGAAAACAAAAACCAACGTGTCCCATCTGCTTTGTCAGACGCAGCTGCGCCTGCACGACAGGGACAGTTGTGCTGGGGAAGGGATGTACTAAAGGAAGTCAATTGGCATTCCTGGCTCCCATTATTTCCAATGGGCCTTCAAGTCTTTCCCATTGTTTCCAATGGGCAATCCTGTCCTTCCTTTTAGCACATCCCGCTGGGGAAGGAGCAGAAGGCGGCGGTGGGTCTGTGGGATGGGCGGAGGTCTTAAAACCTTGCTCCCTTTTGGCCAGGCAGTTCTGCGCCGGAGCACTTGGGACTAGGAGCAAAAAACAAAACACACAACAAAAAACTCGCCCCAGTTGCTCACTCGGGACTTCGCTCTAAACATCCCCAGATTCGCAGATGCAAAACTGGCTAGTGTCTCTCTCCCCCCCCCCCGCCCCACTTCCGCAGTCTCAGGGTTTCCGTTTCCCTCCTTTTGAAAAGCCGTCGGTCTTCTTGCAAGCTCAGCAGCGCGCTCCCGGATCCTGAGCGCCGCGCAAACGAAGGGGGGTGGGGGATCCTCGCTAGCCGCTCCGCTTCCAAACCATGGACCGATCCGAAGCGGAAGAACCAGACCGGCCAGCGTCGCAGTCGGGGATCCGCCTGCTCCTGCCCTCCAGGGAGTTCGTGCTGTCCCGCAAAGGGCTGCTCCTGCTGGCCGAGGCGGTAAGGGGGGGGGGGGGCGTTGCTGGGCAAGCAAACACTCGGGAGGGGGGCGAAGGGGAGATGCTGGACATGAGCTCATCCTGCTCGGCCGGCCCTCTGCAGAAAGCCGCCACCGACCAGCTAGCTGCCCCTATCCGCCGCTGGCTGAAGCCTGCCGGGAAGGAGAGGGGGAGATCTTGGCCCTGGGCCCCTTCGGTGCAAACGTGACCGCCTGGAGTTTGCTGCGTCGGGTTGCCTTGCCTCTTGCTTAGCGGGTCTTGCAACCGCCCGCAAAGAATGAAGCAATTTTGGGAGGCGAAGCCAGAATCCCGCCGCCACGCCCACTCGGCTGCGGCTGCAGCTGGGAAGGGGGGAGAATTGAGGGTGGAGAGCGAAATCTGTCCGCGTTGGCAGCCCCGCCGAGGAGAGTTTTCGGGACGCCTGAGAGCAGCTCTTAGAAGAGCAACGCGGGGGAGGGGGGCTAGAAACTCTTTCTTTTCCTCTCCAACTTTCAGATCACTGTGGTTTTGCGGGGGGGGGGATGGGCAGGAGGATTGTTTTTCAGGCTCTCTTTGGAATCGGCTGGTGTGTCCCTGTGTGTGCGCGCTCGCGCACGTGTCCTTTTAAAAAAGTGCCTGCCCCAGGGTGTCTCAAGATGATCACGCCTGGCCACCAAAGGTCATCTAAGTGGCTTCTTCTGGTGCTCCAAGTAGGAGAGACAAACTGCTTCCCCACCCCGCCCTAAGAACAGAGGCTTGTTTGATCTGCTGTCACAATGGGATCTGTCAGTCCAGAAGCTGGAGGGGGGAAGGACTCTGCCTTTCCCACAACAGGGAGTCACTCACCAAAGTGACTGGAGGGCTGTCCCCAGACTTAGCCAAAATGGATTCCAATCAGGGCTTTATTCAACCCAAGAGTGGGATGGATTGTAGATCTCTTTGGAATTCCTGTTTTTTGTTGCCTTTTGGGAGGACCCACTGCTAGTGTGCATGCACAGAGTGCCAAATTACCACACCTGCTTTCATGCATGTGGCGAGGAACATCAGAACGGCAAGGCGAGGCCACTCAGTGGTAAAGGAGGTTCTTCCATGTATCGGTACTTGGGTTGGTTCCTCATTATGGTGGAATGTCTGCTTGTTCTTCCTGTCCTCAGCCCTGGCTTCTCCTCTCCCTGTCATCTGCCTTCTTCTCACGGCCTTGCAGCTCAGTGGGTCCCAAGTCTTGAAAAACTGAAGACCGTTGATCCAGATGATCAGCTGCATCCAAGATTGTCTGGCCACCGCCTTAGTCGCCTTTCCCAAAAGAGTAAACTTGATGCTGACCTAGAATCATAGAGTTGGAAGGGACCTCCCGGGTCATCTAGTCCAACCCCCTGCACAGTGCAGGAAACTCACAAATACCACCCCCTAATACCACCTGTTACTATCTGAAAATAACTGGATTCAAAGACTGGATTTTTCTAAGAGGGGTCTGATGCTTGCTTCTTTAAAACATGTAAAAATGTCTCCCCACTGCCCAGGCCAGGACAAGAATCAAGAGGTGCAGTTCAGAGAGATAAATGCAAGAGACTTAAGCACAGTTTGTTTTCTCCGGATTGAACCCTCTGGCTTAACCCAAAGGAAGCTCGAGATCAGTTCAGCGTGGTGGTGAGAGAAGTTGGTCATAAAAGCAGTGCAGCCTGCAGTATCTTCTTCCCGGGAAAATGTATTGATAAGAAACTGGGAGGTTCACTTAGATCTGGGAGACTCTTGCTGTGGCTGAGAAGTTGGCCTGCAAGAGCCATAGCTGTTTGACTCACTGAAAGTGATGTTGCAGTCAAGAAAGATTTTTTTAAAAAAATTCAGCCCAGTGGTTTTTAAGTGTTATGGGTCACCTTCAAAGGAACTCAGCCTGTGTCGCTTTCAGATGACGGGTTCTCTGTCAACAGTGGAGAACTATTCTGGTGGCATTATAACCAAGAAAGTCTAGACTGGCCTCAGGAAATTTGAAATACAAGAACAGCCCACCTTAGTCTGATGCAAGTCGGAGTTATACACAATTCTTCACCAGTGTGCAAGAGCTTGCATCACTGCAGAGATGAAGGAGAGGAGGAAGATTGCAAGCTGCCTTGCATGCTAACAGCACTGTCGAAAGGAAAACTTGAATAAAGGCTAGAGTTCGTATGACATTCCAGCGGTCCAGGTCAGATATAATGCAACACTGTTCTTTATTTTAACTATGGCCAGCTTGTGAAACCCAGATTCAGCTCAGAGTTATTCAAAGCTGACTTCCTCATATAAACACAGCTGATATCCCAATCTAGAATGGACAGTTTCAAGAGGGAATTAGATAAACAGATGGAGCAGAAGTCCACCAGTAGCTATTAGCCACAGGGTATAGATGGGAACTCTCAGTCTGGGGCAAGTGATGCACTCTATCCTTGGTGCTGGAGGGGGCAGCAGTGGGAGGGCTTCTGGTGCCCTGGCCCCACTGCTGGACATCCTGATGGCATCTGGTATATTTTGGCCGCTGTGTGACAGTGTGTTGGACTAGATGGGCCATTGGCCTGATTCAACATTGGCTTCTCTTATGTTCTTATGTTCTTATTCATATATATGCATCAAGTGAAACAACAGTTAAGGGTTGAATGGATTAAACCAACATAAAATGATCCTGGTTTGACATATTCCCAACTAAACATAGTTAGCAGAGTGACCCTCATTCAGATGACCACACTAACTTTAGAACAAATTTTGAGTCCAATAGCACCTTTAAGACCAACAAAGGATTATTCAAGGTATGAGCTTTCGTGTGCACGCACACTTCTTCAGATACATTGAAGTGGAAGCTAACAAATATTTATGCAGATGCCTCTACATAGGTGAACAGTAAATAAGCATACAACTTAATGAAGATGTTTTAACATATACAAAGACTAATCAGCAATAACAAGCTAAGTTCATATGTCACCATTTGTTTTAATATAGTTAGGGGGGAAACAGTGAGGCAATAAATATGTCAAAATAGGAGACAGATATGTAAAAGTATCCTTCTTAATTTCAAGGAGTCAGTTTGGTGTAATGGTTAAGTGCGCGGACTCTAAACTGGGAGAACCAGGTTTGATTCCCCACTCCTCTATTTGCAGCTGCTGGATGACCTTGGGCAAGCCATAGTTCTGTCAGAACTATTCTTGAAAGACCAGTTCTTGAAAGAGGTCTCTCAGCCTCACCTACCTCACAGGGTGTCTGTTGTGGGGAGGGGAGGGAAAGGAGATTGTAAACTGCTCTGAGACTCCTTCTGGTAGTGAAGGGCAGGGTATAAATCCAATCTCTTCTTCTTCTAAACTGATTCTGTTGTTATGCACCATTTGTTTCCTCTCAAGCATGGAGTTAATTAACAACATCCTTTCCCCAGAGATGTGGTGCAGTGTCATGTGAGAGAAATGCACTCCAAAATTCATTGCATTACATTCACCATTCCAAAAAAGAAATACACTAAAATACAGAGGATGTATAGCCCCTCTTGGTGAGAACACATATGCAAGGACTGAATGAGTTTAGCGTATATAATGAGATAAGAAACCAATATCCCTGTTGAGTCCTGGGGAGGTCTTTGTTCCAAGTTGCAATAACTTGCAGTTCAGCAATTTCTCTTTCTATCCTGTTCCTGAACTTTCTTTATAATAAAACGGCTACTTTGAGGTCACCCATTGAATGTCCTGGCAGGCTGAAGTGTTCTACAGGTTTCTCAGTCTTGTGATTCCTGAAATCAGATTTCTGTTCATTTATCCTCTGGTGTAGGGTTTGTCCTGTATGCCCTATGTAGAGAACTGAAGGGCATTGTTGGCATTTAGTGGCATATACAATGTTAAAAGATGAGCGAGTGAATGAGCCTGTGATGGTGTAGTTGTTGTTGTTAGGGCCAGTGATTATGTTGTCTGGGTATATGTGGCAACAAAGTTGGGGTTCAAATACAGAGGCATCTGCCCATATATTTGAACTGTTAGCTTCCATTTCAATGTATCTGAAGTGTGCGTGCACGTGAAAGCACATGAAATAACCTTTGTTGATCTTAAAGGTGCTGCTGGACTCCAAATCTGTTCTACTATTTCAGACCAACACAGCTGCCCACCTGCATACTAACTTTGGCACGTGAAGCTGCCTTCAACTGAGTCAGACCTTGGTTCACCAGGGTTGTCAACTTTGACTGGCAGCAGCTCTCCGGGCTCTCAGGTAGGGTCTTTATCACCTACTGCCTGTTCCTCTTAACTGGAGATGCCACGGATTGAACCTGGGACTTTGGCATGCAAAGCAGAGGGACTGCCCTGGAGCCACAGCCCCTCCCAGTTTTGTGCGATCTCTGAATGAAGCCAGAGAGGTAATTCCACAGCTACAGAATAGCAGTAACTTGGCATTTTAGTGTGGTGGATTTAGGAGCGGCGAACCTTTGCATTCTGCTCTTTCCTCTGTTGGCCATCTCTCTCTACCTGATTGTTCCAATTGTTCTTCCTCTTTCCCTTTGTTTGTTCTCTCGTCTGCCCTCTCTTCTTTCCAACTCGTGATTGAAGATGACAAGTAACTGTAGAAATTCCCTTTCTTCTCCCAAATAATCAAAACTTCACATTTTTCTCAGCAAGATCATTCATTTTTTTCCTCCGTGTTTCACATGGAGCTACTCTTGAAGGTAAATCAGATGCTTCATTACATCTGAACCTGCAAGCTCCATTTTTTTTGCAGGACAAGCACAAAACCCAAGTTTGCCTGTTCAGACATAATAGCAAATTAGGGCTTGCCATGAACCTGGAAGTTGGCTCACTGTGAGACCGATATATTCAAGATTTGTGTACAAGGTAAATCATGGATTGCAATTACATCTGAAACAAAGATGGCTATTAACCCTTACTGGAAGCAACACTCCAGGGCTGCAAGCAGAGACAGTAGGGATGTGTGTGCAATGAAAAAATATTCGGTATTATTCAGATTTGGGTTTTAAAAACCCAGATATTTTTAGTATACGTGAATGTTCCTGAATACCAATATCAGTTTGTATTGGCATTCAGGAAATACTCGGGAATCCCAAATATATTCGGCTCCATTATATCCCATGGGGCCGTTATAGTCAATGGCAAATTTCCTAGGGTATATTTAGTGGGCTGGGGGGAAGAGGTTTGAGGTAGAGGCACCAAATTTGCAGTGCACCTTCTGGAGCCTCTCCCCAAAAGGACCCCCAAGTTTCAAAAAGATTGGACCAGGGAGTCCAGTTCTATGGGCATCCAAAGAGGGTGCCCCCATCCTCTATTGTTTGCAATGGAAGGGTAGAAATTGCAAGGCAATACAAGCCCAGCATAATGTCCAAAAGAATCTCTGCAGCTGAAAGTAAAGTGTGGGATGGGCAGTTTTGCAAGGCCAGAAGCCAAGCCAATGCTCAGATCTGACCTTAGTCCTGATGGGTTTTGGCACTGCCATAATGGTTTTGGTTCTGCTGGGCAAATTGCACTGGCTTGGCTGCTGGCCTTGCAAAAATGCCCCCCCACACACTTCCCTTTCTACTGCAGAGATTCTCTGGGGCATTCTGCTAGGCTTGTATTGCCTTGCTATTCTTCCCTCTTTGGAAACAATGGAGAATGGGGGCACTCTCTTTGCATCCCCATAGAATTGGATCCCCCGGTCCAATCTTTTTGAAACTTTGGGGTCCTTTTGGGGAGAGGCTCCAGCAGGTACACTGCAAATTTGGTGCCTTTACCTCAAATCCCCTCCCCCCAGCCCACTGAATATACCCTAAGAAATTTCCCATTGACTATAGTGGCCCCTTAGGGTATAATGGAGCCAAATAAAGCAAAATGGTATTCAGGAATCTCTGTTTGGCTACCAAACAGATGCTCTGATTTAGTATTTGGCTAAATGAATACCTAAATAATACCAATAAGGCATATTCGGGTATCTATTTGGTTTGGTATATACTGAATGCACACCTCTAAGAAACAGTTTTTTTCTCAACATTCACAGCCTGAGATCCTTTAATGGCAGATGCCTAGGATCAATCTAGATAATGCTTTCAAAAAATCTATACAGCTGACATAACTTGTCAAAAACCCCTAAATCTCAAATTTCTGTTTGAAGTTTACAGTAAAAAAGGGGTTATGGGGGGTACTCCTACCTGCAGGAAACATGACTTTGTTTCTACCTTTCTGTCTCTTCTCTCTTTTTCAGTCTCTTTTCTGTATCAGAAGCTTCCACCTGGGGGAAAATATTGCTTGATGTCAGAAGACCGCTTTCTGTGACCCACTGAAGGCTGACCAATCTCTGGGAAAGGAGAGCTCCACATTTGAGTCAGCTATGGTGGGGAGGAAAACAGAATTAAGGTGGCCAACTCTGAATAGCCAAAAAAGCTTGAATGTACTGAATTGGGGAGGGCTAGTTTTAACCAAGGAGGGCAATTATAATCGATGCAGCTGTGTCTGTTTTTTAAATTTTATTTTAAGCTTTGGTGAGTCACTGTATAGGAAATGAAAAAGGTGTTACAGTGAGTTAGCGGTAAATTAGTTATCTGCCCATTCTTCCAGTAATCTCAAAAAAAGGGAACTGATATTTTTGCCTTTTAACATACTTTATTTAAAGGCAGAGGATACTCAGCATTAAAAGCAATAATGATTACAAAGTTACAGGAACCAGTAATTGTTACAAGACTGGCAAGTTTACACTTCTCGTATACAAAGTCCCACTTATAAAGCAGTGTCTGTCTGTCATGAGAGACAGTGTGGTGTAGTGGTTAGGGTTTCAGACAAGGATCTGTGAGGCCCAGGTTCAAATCTCCACTGTGCCATGGAAACTCACAGGGTGACCCTGGGCCAGTCACACACTTTCAGCCTAACGTACCTCACATAGATGTTGTGAGGGTAAAATGGAGGGGAGGAGAATCATGTACGCCTCTTTGGGGTTCCCAAAGGCAGGCTATAAATGAAGAAAATATAATGAAATGGGCTGTGGCAGGTGTTGCAAGTCCCATAGTACTCAGAAACATTTCTGGATGACTGTCTCTAATCTGTAACCCTATCAATTCCCCCTCCCCCCCGAACATCAGTGCAGGCAGGCAAGCTGATAAGTTTGTTCTGTGAGCCAGTAACTTCCCTCTTTTTGTTTTTATTAGCTTTTAAAGCACTGACAACTGCAGAGGTGGACCTGCTTCTGTTAGCAAAACCTAGCAGGAAGCTGAAAAGTGAAATGCCCTCTTCCCCACCCCCAAGCAGTGGGCAGAGAAACAGAGATCCACGGTCTTTGCCAAATCCATAATAATGTCCCTTAGAGGCAGTTCTTATAGGCCAGTTTGACTTTACCTCGCCATTTTCTTCTCCAAGTGTTGCTTCTAAGAGCCACTCAGACACCCTTGTGTATAACTCTTTGGGATTTACAAGCAGCCCTACGGCAGATCGGCTCCAACATAAGCTCCCTTGCCCTGTTAAATACAAACTCTCCTCTCCCTTAACTGGTGTGTTTACAGTCTGCCCTTGAGGCAGGGGTCTTTAGGTACTGTGGGGAGTGTATTCATATTTGAAAGCCACTGATGAAGCTTCAGGCATCAAAGCTGAAATGCAGCAGTGTCTTTTCATCTAACGTACCTGATGAAGAAAATCATTAATTTTTTAGATATATGATATCTTGTCCTTTCCTAAAAACAAACATAGTTGTTCTCCTGAGGGGAAAAATGAGGAGGAGCATGATAGAAGTTCCTACGTTTATGGCTAGAGAGAAGTTTTTCTCTCAGATATCAAACCTCAAGGGCCCCCAGTGAAATTGATGGGCAGTAGATTCAGGATGGATAAAAGGAAATACTTTTCACAGTGAGTGATTAAAATGTGAAATTCACTGCCAGAGAACATAGCGATGGCCGCGGGCACAGATGGCTTTAAAAGGGGATTAGATAGATTAATGGAGGAGAGCTCTGTCAATAGCTACTAGCCATGGGGGCTCCACATTCAGGGGCAGTAAACCTCAGAAACCAAGTGCTAGGAGAAAAAATGTGGAAAGGCCTCAGCCTCTGTGCCCTGTTGTTGGAACTCCAGAATAACTCGTGAGGCTCTAAGGCTGAAATGGACTGTTTTTACTTTGTTTTTATTGTTTTACTATTTTAATAACTGGCACTTGTGCCCTGACTGTTAGCCGCCCTGAGCCCGTCATGGGGAGGGCGGACTATTAATCGAATGAAATAAATAATAAATAACTGTCTGACTACTGTGTGCGGCAGGATGCTGGACTGGATGGGCCACCGGTCTCATCTAAGGAGGCTCTTATGTCCCCCCCACCCAATTTTATCCTCACAACAACCCTCTGAGGTCTATATCTCAGCAGATTGGTTTGCCTTGCATTCATATTTTGTGTTAAAATCAGTAGCAATGTGACAATGGGAAGGCTGATTTTTTTTTTCCTGTTAACTTGGCTCCCTTCCTTCCCAGCCATAAACCCTCGTTTCTATTTTTATTTATTATTTATTTGTAGAATTGGAATATTCAGTAAATGAACACATTTGGGGGATTGACTTTACCAGGAGAACAGACAACACTGAGCATTGGGACACCGGGAGATCCATAATGGGATATTCCCAGGGCATTCTGAAGGGCATTCCTTAAAGGTAAAGGTAAAGGTTCCCTTGCTTGAAAGCCAGTCGAATCCGACTCTAGGGTTGCGGTGCTCATATCCATTTCAAAGCCAAAGAGCCAGCGCTGTCTGAAGATGTTTCTGCAGTCATGGCCGGCATGACTAAACACCAAGGCGCACGGAACGCTGTTACTTTCCCACCGAAGTGGTACCTATTTATCTACTTGCAATTTCTTGCTTTCGAACTGCTAGGTTGGCAGGAGCTGGAACTAGAGACGGGAGCTCACTCCGTCATGCGGCACTCTCGGGTCTCGAACTGCTGAACTACTGACCTTCCACAGCTTGCAATTCAGCGTCTTAACCACTTGAGCCACCGCAGCTCTGAAGGGCATTCCTAGCCATTAGCAAAACCATATAGGGGTGGAAGGAATAACCCCCCTCATCCCTCCCCTGTATTATGTCCACAATTGCCCTTTTAAAACCACCTGGAAGTTCTGACTGCAGACTTAGATCCTGAGTAAGTCCAACAGGTTCTATACCATTATTTCTGTTTTCTGTGATCTCTGTAAAGGTACCTCTCTGTAGTGTCCTGAGGTGAGCATGTGTCCTGCTGCACCCTTGCCTGCCTTATTTCCACCGCCCCCAAAGGTTCTTGCCTTAGAATTCTTAGTGGGTCCCAAAGAACAGATTGGTTTAGTTGTTTATGGTAGCCTGACAGAACAGTCAGTGCATGGGGGTGGCTCTGAGGTAAAAGGAGATCCTTTATTCCAAAATAAACAGCTGTTTTTCTTATACATAGAGTTTATTTATCAGTATAACAGCATAATGGTTTCTGTATGGCTAATAAGCTTAATGATTTCAGTACATAAGTATAATGGTAAAGTTAATGGCACATAAGTGTCATGGTTCCTTAAATAGACCTTATTTGCTTACTTGCCACTCAGGCTAATAACTTCCACACAGAATGCAAATTTCTGTCATACTTCATAGCACCTCACTCAAGCTCCTTCCTACACACACAAAGCCTTTCTCTCTGGACCATCCAGTCAACTTTGCCCTCTAGGGTACAGCTGCTATCTAGTCATAGCACACTTCACTCACCCACCCAGCCTCTCACTAGAGAGCCAGTTTGGTGTAGTGGTTAATTGCACGGACTCTAATCTGGGAGAACCGGGTTCGATTCCCCCACTCCTCCACTTGCAACTGCTGGATGACCTTGGGCAAGCCAAAGTTCTGCCAAGAGCTGTACTTGAAAGGGCAGTTCTGGAAAGAGCTCTCTCAGCCCCACCTACCTCACAGGGTGTCTGTTGTGGGGAAGGGAAGGGAAAGGAGTTTGTAAGCCGCTCTGAGACTCTGAAGGGCGGGGTATAAATCCAATCTCTTCTTCTTCTCATCTTACTCTGCAGACCTATATTTTAGATCACAGCAACAGGCATTTAAAACTCCACATTAAAAGAGAGAAGTAAAACACACACACTCACGAAAGCTCATCCCCTGCCACAAATTGCATTAGTCTTTAAGGTGCTGCTGGACTCATGCTCATTTCTACACACACACACACACACACACACACACACACACACACACACACACACACACACAGAGTATTTACAGGGCAAAACACCACAGGTACTCTGACAGATGAGCCCAAATTCTGGGTAGACATTCAGGACCTACCAGTATTTGGCTCATAGTTGTACTTGGTGTGTGGGAGGTATAGCCGATTGCAAAGTCATGTTTCTCCTCCTGGCCCCTGCCTGGTGGAACATATTTCCGGTTGAGAGCAGGGATTTATCACAGTTCCGCAGGGCCTCCAAAATGGAGCTGTTCTGCCAGGCCTTTGGCTGAGGTGGTGGATAATCAGATAAATTTGTTCTGTCTCCCTCATCTGCCCTAGGGCTCTGCTTCTAACAGCTTGGTGTTGATTATTGACAGGAATGTGCCCTCCCTGACATTGCAGCAGGCACTGGAGCTAGAAAATTATTAAGCTGCCATTAGGGACTGTTTTAAGTAATTTTATCTAGATGGAATTAATGTTTTTCTGAATTTACTATCTGTTGTTATCTTCTTGCGAGCCGCCCTGAGCCCGCCTGTGGGATAGGGCAGGCTATAAGCTGAATAAAATTAATCAATCAATATCCCTGTCAAGCAGCCTCACTAGCCCGGTCTCTTCAGAGCTTGGAAGCTAAGCAAGGGTTCGTAAAGGTAAAGGTTTCCCTTGCTCGAAAGCCAGTTTGAACCCGACTCGAGGGATGTGGTGCTCATCTCCATTTCCAAGCTGAAGAGCCAGCGCTGTCCAGACATTTCTGTGGTCATGTGGCCGGTATGACTAGATGCTGAGGCACACGGGAACACTGCTACCTTCCCACCGAAGCGGTACCTATTTATCTAGGTCATGCGGCACTCGGGTCTCAAACTGCTGATTTACCGACCTTCCGGTGTGCAGTTCAGCATCTTAACCACTTGAGCCACCGCAGCCACTTTAAGCAAGGGTTGGCAATGGTTAATTCTTGGATGGCAGGCCACTAAGACTAACTGGGGTGGCTGTGCAGAGGAAAGCAGTGGCAAACCACCTCTGGCCCTCTCTTGCCCTGAAACCTTCAAGGTACTGGCATTGTCTTGAATCAGTTGTCACCTGACTGCACACAATTAATTAACTTTCATCCAAGTCAGTACTGGGGCCTTTAGCAGTGAGGGAGCCCATACCAGTGGGAGCTCTTCACATATCTGGGCTGTAAGATTAGATATACAGACTCAGCATTCCCAAGAACGCTGGCAACGAGCCCATGAAACAGGCCCGATGGGAAAAGATCTTACGATAACCAAAGTGATGGTAGAAGGGTGCGACCCACATGATCACTGCCAGAATGCATTTGACCATTTGTTACATGACTGTCTTTGGAAGATACTAACTGGGATCCAAAAAAAAAAATCGCACTAGTCCAACAGACTTGGCATTTTTCTAGCACCATCCCGTTCTGCCCCAACTAAAACATAGAATTTTGATGTACATACAAGAAGGATTGAAGCGTCACGTGGATAGAGACTGTCCAGATAGCCAGTAGTGGAAGATCAGCTGATTAGGTAATGAAAGAGGGGATTCATTTAGGGCAGGGGGGAGCCTCCGTGAACAAGCCAGCTAGCCAGTGGTCTTTCCTTTCCGTGTTTATTTGTTTAATTTACTTCATTTATACCTTGCCTTTCTCTTCTGTGGGGACCCAAAATGACTCACACCATTATTCTCCATTTCATCCTCACAACAATCCTGTGAGGTAGGTGAGGCTAAGAGTGTGACTGGCCCATGGTCTCCCAGCATGCCTCCACGGCAGAGTGAGGATTTGAACCTGGGTCTCCCGGGTCCTAGTCCAGCTCTCCAACCGCTGTACCACGCTTACTTTCTTGGAATAACAACTTGCAGTCCTGTTGAGGTTCTGAAATTGCCCTAGACATGGTAAAAATTAGAATCCTCACCTCTTCCTTATTTTTAGAAAAGATCTTCGTTAGCTTGTTTTTAGTGTAAAAGAAAAAGAGTGTTATGCCGCCTCAGAAGCAGGGTTGCCAGCTCTGGGTTGGGAAATACCTGGTGACTTTGGGGGTGGAGCCTGAATAGGACAGGGACTGGGGACAGGAGGGGAAGGGCCTCAGCGGCATATAATGCCAAACAGTCCACCTTCCACAGCATCCATTTTCTCCAGGGGAACTGATCTGTGTTTAGAGACAGCTGTAATTTCGGGAGATCTCCAGTTACCACCTAAAGGTTGGCAACCCTATAAAAGTCATGTGATCTCCTGTGCCGGGAAATGGAGGGAGGCCATCCCCACCCCCCCATGCACACACCTTGTGCACAAATAGCCATGCTCTCCTTTCTGTTACAGGGGCTGTCCTTTATCATTTTCATCTGCTTCATTGCTTCCAAAGCCTCCTCTTTCTTGACGGTGCCACTGCTCACGTTCCTGCTGGCCCTGTGTTTCTTCTTTGCGTATTCCTTAAAGCTGAATGAGAAGTTCAAGGCAACCTACTGGCTTTTGGGGGTAAGCGAGCGCATGCAACTCAGCCAAGCTGGGGAACGGCTCCTTGCGCTGGTGAGACCCAGCTCACTGTGCAGTAGAGTCTATAGGGGTCTGAGATGAGCCCCATTTCCTAGGGCACGCCTTCCTTTTAAAGTGTGCTTGTCTCTGGGAAAGTGAGTTTTTGCAAGGTCTTGGAGAGCTACCTAAAAACCTTTGGACATATTTCACTGTCGGCCAGGCATACATGTCGTGGGCAGCAGTGACTCAGTCTTTGACGGTATTGGAAATCTCCGTCTCTGTCAAATAAGACCCAGTGGGAGATCCGTGGCCAATATATGGTGATTCCACACTGAGCTTGTTCCCTGCATGAAGTGTCTGGCTTTAAAGGGAATGTCCACCTGATGTCACGCTCATTCTGAGCACAGCTTAGGATGTTCCAAGGGCTTTCCTCTTTAAAAACAAAACCCATTTTTGTCTGGCTTAAAAGGGTAGCTGCAGAGTCGAGCTTCACCCATAAGAGACCATAAAGACAAGGGTGGTGATAGGGCCAAGCACTGCTTTCAGAATTATGCAGGGCAATGTGCAGTCACGCACGATTCCCCCCTCCCCCCCCCACACACACACAGGCTTTTTTGCCTGCTGAGTTGTCCTGTAGTGTTACAACTGAGCAAGAAGGGGGGAAATGTTTCTGTGTCACAAGGGGCCTCATGTGGTCACCATCAATGTTCCCCCTGTAAGCTGTGGAGTCTTGTGAGTAAAAATTCTACTTTGTGAGCTACTGGCATTGACATTGTGAGCAAGCAATTTGGCTACTGCATAAATGAGTTTGCCCTGGAGCCATCCTTCCTGAGCTAAGGCAAAAATGTGTGAGCCAGAGGCTAAAGAACTATGAGCTAGCTCACACTAACTCAGCTTAGAGGGAACACTGGTCACCATCACTTTTGTATGGGCATGATGGGGATAAGAGGAAGGGGGTGGTGGCAGCAGCGAGTGGTGCAGGAACAGGCGGGGTGCTGTTCCCACCTGCTCCTGCATTGCTCCCCACTGCTGCCGCGCATCCCTACTCTAGAAGCAGCATAAGATGTCCTGCATTTTTTTTTTTAAAAAGCCTCATTAGAAGTCTCTGGCCACTGATCTGAAGACCGTGGAAGACTTGCTGGGGTGGGGAGGCAGTGGTTAATTCTTTCCTCCCATGCTTTTTTCTGGATTTAAGTTCTTTCCCCCAGTTTCCCCCCTCCCCCCCAGCTTGCACTACAGGTGTAAAAAAGCCCGGGCCGGTGGGCCCAATGGCACCCTGTAGATTTTTCTGAAGCCTTAGTGTTTCGGGGAGGGATGTGACCCTTCCCCAGTCTTCAAAGCAGACGTGTGCAGTTTGTGATTACATTTTGTTTTAAAGTCACAGATGTCCCTCTCTCTATATTAACCCTTAGTACCTTGCATTCTTCAAGCTGGCCACTAGATGCTGCTGTTCTTCCAAACAAATGCACAACTTTGGGGCAGGGGAATGCAAAGCCAAGTTCCTGTTCAAATTCCTCTAGGATTGGTTCACGTTCATTATTTTCCATCAGCCACTGGATCTGTTTAACTGTCAGAGGCTGCAGAGAGGTACAGCATCTCACAATAACTCGGGAAGTGAGTGATCTCCAGTAAAACCCTGAGGAATCTTACCTCTGGACGTTATCTTAAAAATAAATTAGCTAGCCTGCCTTCCACTTCCAGTGTCGTAGCATACATCACAGGCCCTCCAAGATGGTTTTATAAAAAAGGGAAATCTCTGAACATGAGGTCCTATTGAAAGCATATGTGGAAAGTCCCAGAATAACACGCATTACTGACCTCTTTCTGACCTCCAAAGGATTTTGGTTCCCTGAAGAATGCACATATGACAATAACCTCCCATCTGTTCGAGACGGATGGAAACCTGTGTGCCGCAGCCAAGAAAACACAGTGCTGTATCACACAAGATCTCTATTCAGATTGCTGCTTTAAAAACAAGCAAACCAATCCCAGTTGACTGGCTTTTCCAAAATACCCATTGCCCCAGTATAACAAGGGAGATTCGCCTCCACGTGTTCAGCTGATGTGGGGACACAGCCGCATTGTGATGTACGTCTGGGCCCCTGTGAACCCCCTGGCTGTATCTTTTGATGAATGCCCATGCTCAGGCGTCTTTGGAACAAAACTGTCCCCCTACAACAGGTCTTCTTACCTTCATGGGGAAAGATAACAAAACAGTAATAACGAATATATTATAAGTGATAAGAAATATATATGCTGACCTGGATGGCCCAGGCTAGTTGGATCGCATCAAATCTCAGAAGACAAGCAGGGTCAGCCCTGGTCAGTACTTGGATGGGAGACCACCAGGGAAGTCCAGGGTTGCTACACGGAGTCAGGCAATGGCAAACGACCTCTGTTCGTTTCTTGCCTTGAAAACCCTGTAACAGGGATGTCAAACATAAGGCCCGGGGGCTGGATCCAGCCTGTCCAGGGCAGGGCAAGGGAGGAGGTGCTGGGGGGAGGGCGTGGGCAGAGCCACTCCATTGTGGCTTCAGTATCTGCAGCAGTCCAGCATCGTGGGAGCATCTGCCCAGCACTGCACTGCTGCCTCTCCAGTCCACCTGTATGGATTTTCCTTTGCACCCCTCTCCCAGCCCAGGGGGCCTTGCGGTGAGGATACACCAACACGGAGCTTACCAGCTGCTGTCCTTTATACAGTTTATATCTCTGGTACCTGGCACTACATTTTATGGCATACATGGCCTGGCCCGACAAAGAGACATTTATGTCAGATCTAACCCTCATAACAAATGCGTTGGACACCTCGGCCCTATAGGATTGCTATGAATTGGCTGCAACTTGACGGCATTTTCTACCACCGATGTCTACCTGGGTAGGACAAAATTGATGGGTGGGGGCTGCCTGTCAACCTCTGCCCTCTTGAGCTAAGCAAATTGTTAAAGAAACAAATAGGTTGACGCATGATGCAGTTTGGATCGTTCCCTCCTTCAGTGGGTTTTAGACCTCTTGCTTCTTTTTCCAGTATTTCTTGTGCTGCGTCGTCGCCGCTGTTATCTACTTCGCCATCTCGATTGCCGCAGTCTCAAAATACTCTGACGGGGCAGCGAAGGCAGCTGGAGTAAGTTAATGGGCTCGAGCCCCGGCCCCCGTTTGGGAACTGAGAGCACAGTAACAGAACAAGTCCTCCTGGGATCGTTAGATGCTTGGCAGCTGTTCCTTTAGATGCGGATGGTCTAAGGGAACATGAGACATTCCAGAAAGTTGACAAAAGGCTCAAAAATAAAGTAGATGGAACTCCCGAGAGTTTTTTAATTGGTAAATAGTAGCCATGGAGGCACCCAATTCAGATTGGGCAAGTTGGGGGGATTAACCCTTTCCTTCCACATAGTTTTCCTGTCTTTGGACTCCCCGGCCCCACCCCATGATGCTTTTGCCCCACCAGGAGCGTCAATGAACCACTAGCCTTTTAAGGTCAGTATTGTCTCTAGCTGAAAGCAGCTCTCCATGGTCCCTGGCAGAGGTGTTTCACATCACCTGAGCCTTTTAACTGAAGATGCCTGCCAGAGATCAAAATAGGGACCTTCAAACAGATGCTCCACTGTTGAGCCATGGCCTCTTCTGGAAACCTGGTTCTCTTCCTTCCCACCACCACCCAAGTGTGCCAAATAGCAGCTGAAGGGGCGGGGGGGTGGGGACAGAAGCTGCAAGAAACCCGCAGGAGAGGAAGAGTTAACCATCCCATGCTGCAGTGCAAATCAGGTGCCACTGTCCCATTGTGCTGTTTCAGTGATAAAAGCCACTCCGAAGATCCACTTACAGATCTCCTTGGATCTTGTGTAGGGTGATTCTATGCTAAGACTAAAAAGGGAAGGAGGATCTGTTGAAAGGGGCCAAGATGCTGCTCCCAAAGGCCACCAGGGCGAGCCTTAACTTTTAAACTGAAGCCTGTACAAGTTGTCTCGAAATGTTAGGCTGCCATCCTGTCCCCCAGACACACACAGACACTCAGTAACACTGCCATACAGCAGCAGTTCTAATGAACTTCACTGTAAGGGCTGTGCAGGCGTTAACAGGGAAACACATGGGGGTTGGAGTAGCCAACGCTAGAAGAAAAAAATACTCTAGGTCAGCAAGGTGCACGCTTCATACTTTCCGAAGCTCCATCTTTCGTTCTCCAGGTCTTCGGCTTTATCGCGACAATCGTGTACGCTGTTGATTTCTACATGACCTTTAACGGCCTGGTGGCATCGCTCAAGCAAAGTGATTCTTCAGACGCTCCTGAGCAGCACAGATCGGAAGGTGGGTAACAAACCAGCTTTGCATAGCCACCCCCCACCCCCCCATGGAAGATCCCATCAGCATTGGAAGCAGTGCTCCCTCTAAGCTGAGTTAGTGAGAGCTAGCTCACAGTTTTTTAGCCTCCAGCTCGCAGATTTTTGTCTTAACTCAGGATGGCTCCAGAGCAAACTAAATGATGCAGCAACCAAATCGCTCGCTCCCAACTTTAATGCCAAGAGCTCACAAAGTAGAAATTTTGCTCACAAGACTCCACCGCTTAGAGGGAGCATTGATTGGAAGTGGTCCAAATGGATGCATGTGTGTAATGTAAGCATCAGGACAGGCCCATGTATATTCTCCACCTCTAGCACCCTAAATTTAGAAATTACATGTGTGCAGTTTAGCATCAGGAGTTCCAGATTGTTTTATGTGTTTCTTTGTTTTAACTGGAATGTCAGTATACAGCGAAAGAAGGAAGTGGGATCTGTGAATGGAATTCCAGAATGTTTTTATCGGCAAATTGCAGTTGACTCAGATTGGGGCTGCTGTATAGCCGGAAAGGGGGTTTCTTCCCCCATATCATTTTCTCAAATTCTGACGACTTCCCAGAGTCATTTGTTATATTGGCAGAAACCTACATTCCTTATATGTTATCTCTTAAAGGAGTAGACAGTAGCAGTAGGAGCCATTGGAAAAGGCAACACAAGAGAAGGGGTTAAACCTCCATGGGCCAATCCAAATCTAGCAAAGTCACTTCCAACTTATGGCGACCATATGAATTAACAACCTCCAAAATGTCCTATTGTTAACAGCTTTGCTGGGGCCTTGCAATCCATCTCGTGCTGGGTTCTTCCTCTTTTCCCCCAGCCTTCAACTTACCATTAAAAAGGCAGGAGATGGACTTCCAGATCTCTCTGCATCTTCTGTAGAAGACAAGGCTTGCCGTGTACCTTCTGCAGTTCAACGGAAGTGCTCATGGGGGGTCAGTAGTTGTTGGGGCAGGTGGTCCCAGATTTTTTGTGTGACAATCATACAGCAGAGGACTGCCCCAGTTTGTAAAATGAAGGGCTGCGGTCACACACACTAAGTAATCCACTTTCAGTGCACTTTCAAATGGGATTTTGCCAGTTCACACAGTAAAAATCCAGTTGGGAAGTGCATTGAAAGTGGATTGAAAGTGGATTATTTATTTTAGTGTGTGTGACCACAGCCTCGGTGCCTCTATGAAGGTGCAAGCTGAAATTCTGCCCAATGCACACAAATAAAGCAAGTCTGCATCTAACTCTGTTCTCCGTACCTTCTCTTTTTTTAGAGGAGGTCTCCGACTCGGATTCAGACTGAAGCGGAAAGCCATCGAGGAGCAGAAGCCAAGGATGCTCTCTCCTGTAACCTTTTCACGTGTGTGTGTGTGTGAGAGAGAACTTTCTTCCTCTAAGTGCACGGAGCATCACCAAAGCCAAGATCAGGGGTCAACAGGAACACGAACATTCCCGTCTCATAGGAACTTCCTTGGGAGAGCAAGATCTGCTGGTGTTCTGCCCTTAACCGTGATTTCCTTCTGCATTTCCTCACTCTGCACTACAGTGGATGAACTTTGAAACTTAGAACCTGGTAATCTTTTACAATCAGACATTATATAAAACGAAGGCTAGGTGTGTGCACAGTGGCACCCTGCAAGCATGGCACCAAGGTATAGCACACTTGGCCTTTTGTAAATGTTAGTAGTCCTTAAAAAAAAAAAAATTCTAGAGGGTTTTTTTTAATCTCAAAAGGTACAGGAAAATAGAAATACTGGATCTGGATTTGCAACAGCTATTTTTGTAGATAGAAAAAAGGGGTACAGATGAATTGGTGGTTAGGTATACATGGCTCGCCAATGCAAGTAGCAAATCTGATGCTGTGTTTTTTTTGTTTTTAAAGGAAAAGCAGCTGGGAGAAGATAAGCAGAGAAGTGGCTTTACCCTTTTTTTGTGCCTTCTGCTTCTCCCCTCCAAATGCTGCACCTGGTTGTTTTCCTTTGACAGGGTGCCAGCTGCATGTTTAATAAATTCAAACATGTGTTTGGGATCAGATTGGGAGAGGGGAAGCAGCAGGGGCCATTTGTAGTGGAGATATGGTAGACCGGGGAGTAGCAAGCAACCCCTGCCGCTTCTCTACTTTACGCTCTCAAAGCTGCTTAAAATAACGGCATCATAGCACATAACACCCACTCCCATGTGAATTCTAGCAGCCCGCCTGCAAGACTGACGTATCTGATGCTGTGCCATGTTGCAACCAAAGCTTAGCAGTGCAGTATGACTTTGGCTACAGGAAATTTCTGGGAGGAGGGGCGGAAGCACATGCTTTGCGGAGTATTGGATCAAACTGCTAGAAGAATCTCCGGTAACAGTGCTGGGAAAGCCTCCTCCCTTACCTTAGAAAGACAGACAGACTAGATTTATGCCAGTTTGAATCAACAAGCAAGGGCTCCCCAGTCTCTGCCCGTCCTCCATTATATTCCTAGAACTTCTAGCAATGAGAGGTAGCACAGATCACAGGCATGATGATCCAAAACGTCATCAATCCCAGTGGTATATATAGCAACATCACCACCACCACCCCACGAACAAGCAACAAGACCACTAGGAAAAGTTTCAGCATCATTTGGAAACAAGCTGCCCAGAAATTACAGTGCCTTCATGGACAAGGATTGGCTTGTTCCAAATTGTTCTGCACCCAGAAGCACATCGGCTGTAAGGATGTACCCACGAGGTCTGCCTGCCGGTGAAGCTGTCTTGCAGAAAGGGACGACTAGGAAGCCATGCTAAATCAGGATATGATCTTCCTTGCAAGTGCCGTGTTGTTCTTAGAATACAAAATGTGCAATTGTTGTGGGGAGGCCGAGACATGCAACAGTAGCTGTTGTCCCTCCTAACAGCCATGGTCAAGTGCCTATGAGGATGGTAGCAAAACAGGTCAGCTGCAGACAAGGAGTAGAAACTCCAAGCTAGCAGAAAAATATTACTTTGTATATAACCCACGTCCCCCAACCCACAGTAGTCAGTCACAGATGCTCATGCATCCTGGAAAGTGCCATCAAGTTGTAGGGTTTTCAAGGCAAGAGATAAACAGAGGAGGTTTGCCTGGTCCTTCTTGCTGGTCTCCCATCAAAGTATCCAAGAGAGCTGATAAGATCTGGCTCACCTGGGCCATCCAGGCCAGGACAGCAAATTGGCCTGCTCAGGCCTTCAACAACTTATGGTATCCTGAAGCAGAAGACTTGGATTGGGGAGAAATTTTCTAATAGTTTGTGCCCCCAACAATCTCCCATAGTCCCCCAACTAGCTAGCCATAATTACAGAATCCAAGCAGTGGAGAATTTGCCAAAGCAAGAGAGGGCTATTGCCATTGCCTGCTTGTGGGCCACCTCCTGTAAGCGTCTGGTTCGCTACTTTGGAGAAACTGAACTAGACAGATTTTTGCTCTAATTGACCAAGATGGAGATAATTGCTTTTTTTTTTTAATGTGATTGCTTAGAGACGTTTTGTATAAGCAGCAGAACAGCTGTGACAACTGGCTGTATGCATTCAGAGAGATCAACAAACCACATGCCAATGAAGGATTTTAAAAAAATATATTGTAATGAATAATACCAGTTACCTCTCAGTCTCAAACTCTTTCTTATAGATATAAAAAGGAGAGTCTTGTTTTTCTTCTGTAGGAGATTACACTATTAAGGGGAACTCTGGAACAATTGTATTATGTACAGCATTTACCACTTATGCTAAATCACAGTGTATGAAATACCACATCTTTATAAATACAAAGTAGGACAAAATATATTCCTGACATTTCAGTGAGCTGCTAGTAGCTGGCTCCTAGCAGCACAACAGAGGTGCTTTTCAGGAATGGCTTGGCTCAATAACGCATCTCAGGGGAGAGCAAAAGAGCTTCCCTAAAGAGGCTGGCACTTGAATGAGATCATTAAAAGTCCTGGCACCTCCTCAGGAACAGGCCTTTGGAACGCTCCAAATGAATGTATTATATTTATACCTCTTCTTACAGGCATTTAAATGGGATATTATAATTGGGGGTTTTTTTTAATTGGTTTTAATCTCTCTCTCACATTGAACTTTTTATACATTGCATGTTGAGTGGCACATTGTTCATGCTGGAATAAACACCACTGACGAGAGGTTGAATCTGTCTGAATTTGAAAGAGTTTTCGTACAGAAGAATGATAATGCGCAATGGCGTACAGTTCCCTCAGCTTCTTAGCAGAAAAATGGGGTGGAAGCAGAATTGTTTCCTGAAACACAGGGTTTTCGTATGGGAAATTAGTATCCATTTGTGGGTAGAATGATGAGGGCATTTTGTAAGTCTTTAGTGGTAAGTTTTAAAACTCATTAAAACAAAGTTTCCCCAAAGGAAGCCCTTCAGGGGAACAGTCCAGCTTTTTCCTTCTTCTTTTGAACTGTAAATGCATTGAAGTTCAAGGGAAAGAGTGGTTGACCCAAGGTCATTTAGTGAGCTTTGTCATCCAGTGAGGGGCCATGACTCAGTGGTAGAGCATCTGTTTGGCATGCAGAAGGTTCCAGGTCCAATCCCAGGCATTTCCTGGTAAAAAGATCAGGTAGTAGGTGACGTGAAAGCCCTCCACCTGACACCCTGGAGACTTGAAGCTAGTCTGGGTAGACTTATACTGACCTTGATGGACCAACGGACTGATTCAATATAAGGCACCTTCACATGTGTTCGTGCCTGAATGGGACTTTCACCCTAGATCTCCCCAAGTTCAATACTCTAACTACTAATAGTCTGAACTCCATCGAGATATTCAACACAAGGGTGGACTAAAACAATTTGTCATCATAACTCACTCTTGGCAAAGACAGTGCCAGGTTTTTAATCTTATCCATTTATTAAACAAGTCCTTTACAATGATTCCAGACTATATCGATTAGTGTTCAGAAAAACTTACGATTTCCTTACATACAAAAATACAGATTTTTTTTAAACACTATGAAAACAGACATGTACCATCTGATCTTTTGTAAAGTTCAGTTATCTCAGTATATCAAAAAAAGAACAGGAAAATTAGCATGACAGACATTTTAAGTAGCAAGGTATGAAAAAAGTTTGTGCCAATATACAAAGTAAAACAAAGTACACCACTTAAGATGAATTAAAAAAAAATCAAGCAGCGATTTAGTGATTGCCTTCAGTATCACAATAAGTAAAAAAATCATTACAATCCTTCATCTGGAAATGTATAAATGTTTAGTAATATTGCAGATAAAAAGGAAGTGTATGGAAGAGGAAAAACGATGTGTCACCATAGGTGGTGGTGGAATTATTTTGAAAGGTTGTTCACAGCACAAAGCAGATTCCTCATATACGGAGCTGGAGGGTGCTGTTGTGCAGAAAGGCGCTTGCCATTTGTCTAGGTTAGTTACGTGAGGGTGGGAGAATTCCTCTGAGGGACACAGGGACAATGCAGGACGAGAAGGCTTCATGTTGGAGTGTGACAGGGTATAGTGTAGACGGCACTGTCCAAAATGCTCATCTGTTACACTGCTGGGAGACTGGGGTGGGTTGGTTTAGAGATACCACTGCTGTCTTGCTCAATTTGATCAGGTCCACTGATCTACGACAGCTAGGCCACCGTTGGTCACAAAGGACCCACTTACTGAGGACTGGAGAAGCTACTACCTGGATGGATCCCACACACCACCACTCCAGTGAGGCCTGGCCTAGTCTGTTCGTGCAGCAGAAGAAGTTACTTGTCTTAGGTCTCTTGCACTTGCACTTGGGCTTCTTCTGTGTGCATGTGGCTCCACCTTCCACAGTGGCCATTTGTGGCTGCACCCACCATCCTGTGTCAGAATTCTAAAAATGCCTGCAGGCTCAGAAAGGCTGGGACCAGTGTTCCCTCTAAGCTTTTTTTCTCTTAGCTCAGGAAGGATGGCTCCAGAGGAAACCAATTTAGGCAGTAGCCAACTAGCTTGCTCACAACTTTAATGCCAATAGCTCACAAAGTAGAATTTTTGCTCACAAGACTTCACATCTTAGAGGGAGCACTGGTTGGGACCCCCAGGCTACTGTCTCAGGTGAGGCTGCAAACTCTGGAGTGCTAGGAAAAAGTAAACCCTATCTAGAAAGTAAAATAAATTACCACAGAAATCTCTGTACGGTAATTACACTATATTGATGGTAGATTTTGTTAGCCTAAAACTACTGTGAAAAGGTAATAAAAAACAGCAACATCCATTTCTGTTCTCAATACAAGGCCCAAGCATTTCAGCAGGGTGTCCCCCCCTTCAAACCAAGTGTGCTTGGTATGGTAGCTTTAGGCACATGATTGTAACCACAGGTATTTGGAAGTATATATATGAAAGTCCACAAGATAGGCTTTCAGGAGCCAGGCTGTGGATTCTCCAGCCCTCTTCTAGGCTTTGCAGGAATGTTTGAGTTATTTCACAGAACACAATAAATTTAGAGAGAATGATTAAGGGCAGCTGCAGACTGACAAAAAATGAGAACTAGATTCACTGTACCTAATCCAAGTGCTGGCCAATTCAAAATGAGTTCTGGATAAACCAAAAAGAGTTTCTGCTAGCAATCTAAGCCTCCCGTCCTTGACAAGTTACCTAAATAGAGAGGTCTAAGCAAGCAGTTAACATTTACTTTCTGGTTTTCATACAGAATATTTTTTAAAAAACTATAGATATATACTACATGACTTTATACTTGAAATCCCGATTTGGATTCCCAATAGACATAACAACAGGCTTTCAGAAATCACAGATGTTGTCCTTGAAGAAGAAATACCAAATACAAGACAGCATGCCATGCATTCAGACTAAATTTTCCAGTGGAAGAATGGAAGTCACCAATCTCGATGAAATGCTGCTCCTTGGGGATAGGGGACCCTGAGAAATTACATGGGGGCCAGTCTGCAGCAGGAAGGGTGAATCAGTGAAAATCATCAATTCAGTCTGGATCCAACCTGGTATTTCTAGTTGCAATAGCTTGGTTGTATGAAACTGTCTTTTGGAGCACAGTTTGCTTAATGGAAGGGGTAGTGGGCAATGAACTGCCATCCCCTGAAACTGACTTGAAATGCTACCCTCAGCTTTAATAGTTCTAAGAAGCTGTCTCTTCAAAAGCCAGATGTGCAGAAATGGCCAGTATCTGGACCTTTTCCAGTGAAAAGGTGATGTGTTCACCCAGCTAGCATCCCTGTTTGCAAAACATTCCCCCCAGGCCAGCCCTAAAACAGTTTACTAGATATTCCTCTTTTGCTGCCACATCTAACACACCCCACTCAGGACCCAACACATTATACTTTGTGACAATGTACTAGGGTCTTTCATCAAAGGGTGCATACTTGCCACTAAACATGGGATATTGGTCACAACAACACGATGAGAGGATTTTAGTGCAGAGGCCAGTGAGAGGCCCGAAGTCTCCATTAAGGCTGGTGTTAACAGAAACAAAAACACAGCAATACATGGGTATAAAAATAGTGTTTGTGTGGAGGAGCCAAATGCAACCGTGAAGTACTTGTACCAAACACACATATGCAAAGGCACCCGGGGTGAAACTGGGTTTTGTTAATGACTTATGCCTTTTCATACAAGTGTCCACTTCTCAAATCCAAAGTGAGACAATACAATGAGTAATAAATACATAGATTACCATTTCATAATTGGTATTATATCAGTTACATAAACTTCAATATATACAAATAGGTTCCATCCACAATAATGCAGAAGAGGAGAAACTTTGTCCAGAAAAGACACTAAGTGCATCATTTATTCCAGGTTGAAATAAATGTATTGGGAGTTATTTTAAAGAGTTACTAACGACAAATCAAGATATACATTTTCCCCATCCCAGACCCAGACCTGCCACTTTTCAACAAAAAAAAAGGTGCACACACAGCCGTGCAGGAAAGCACAAGGGTGCCCACAATATCCAACAAATAAGTACCAAGACACATTCAGTTCCCAAATACAAACACTGGACATAAAAAAACCCAGAACAAAATAGTCTGAGCCTTCCTGGCCCTGGAAATACCAGGCTCTGTATAAATTTACAGAAATGTCTGAGGCAAGGAGGTTCTCACACTCTACCACAGAAAGTGTCCCTGGGCGAGGATCCAAGTGAGATGAAGCATTTCCATGGTAGAGAGCTAAGACAATCAAAAGAGGACCTGTTGGCAGAGCTCACAACTCCTGTCTTGTAGGTGAGGCCAGGCAGCTGAATGTAACATGGAAGAACCATACTGAACTTTACCAGAGGAAGGGGAAATAGGAAGTTTGTCATTTGCATGCAGAAACACTCAACAATAACACAGTAAACAAGGCAGAGTACACAGTGGTCCATGTTATATTGAGGAACCCTGTCTCCTGGTCCAGCCAAGACATACACAAGAACCAAAACTTTGGAAGGGAGGCTAAAGGAGAAACTAGCACCACTCCCAACAACTGCTTGCACCGTTACCAAAAGACACTCTTCACTTGTTAAGAATCCAGAGATTCCATTGCTGAGATTGAATGATACTTTTTAAAGACTGCAATCCAATCTGCTTGCTTCAGAACAGTCATATAAGAATGTAAAATAAGAGACTCTTCCAGAGTAAGAGTTTCGTGAAATGCAGACTAAAATGTTATCATATAAACTAGTATTTCCTTTGAGTCACCTATGAGAACTGGGTGTATCGAACTAGATGAATTATGAAACTACAGAAGTACATGCATTGTATTCTACAAAATCATCTGCAGCTGTCAAAAAGAAAAATATCTCCCACTGCCATCTTGCTTTTCATCCAGAGGTTATTATTACTACAGCTGTAGGGACCTGCCCTAGCCACAGAAACCACAACTCCAAAGACTAGAATATAGCCTTAGGTAATTGCTTCTTCATAATTAATTACCAAAAAAAAATCACAGCACGGCCTTCAAAATACATTAATTTTTTTCTATGAAAACCATAGGGAAGAAATAAACTCAACACTAAAATGCAAAGTTCTGCAATATAAATACAAGAATCAAGACTACTGTACAAACTATGTATAAAATACATTGCTTTGCTAAATTAAAATGATGCACTCTACAGATTAATTTAACAGAATGTTGTTAGCTACGAAAGAGGAAGAGGGAAGAGAGATGCTATTACTAAAAGTAATTCAATCAGGCTTGTGAGAGAGGTGAAAGCACACCACCATCACCAGTTCCAGAATATTACGCATTAAATCAAGGGGATCATTTGTTTATGGCCATAAGTTCCATTATGCTTTCCAACTAAACAACAGCTATGCAACACTATGGTGATGGGCTGAGCCACTCCCACTGGGCAATCAGGTGATTTATCTTGACCATTAGCCAGGGAGGAAAAGCAGATCAAGGGGGGGGGTCAGATGTCTCCCATACATCAGGAGTGTTAAAGCATGAGGGTAACACAACACTGCTTCAACCACTCTGCTGATATTAGCATTATCAGTTGGACTATAGATCACAACAGCCAGTGGAGCAGATCTCATATTTATAATGGAATGAAAAAAAAATGTTACTCTAAGATAGGTACATCGACCAGTCACCAGTCCCACTCCTTGCCACATGCGAGTATCAGTAAAGATCAAATCGGTCTTTAAAATCTTATTTTTTAAAAAGGGAGATGCTTCATTATTAAGAAAAGTAGCCAAGTGTCCCTCTTCTGTATCAAGTTCACATTTGCACAGATCACTCTCATACTCTGAAATAGGAAACCTAAGTCACATGGCATTAGGAAATGGGACGGCTAGTTATAACTTGAATTGTACTTAATCACGAAAGAAAAGAAAGGTGCTGATAAACTGTGCAGACTACATTACCTTGCACTGAAACAAACGGTGTAGCACCAGACAATAAGATGAATCATTAAGCGTTTTCAAAAACCTTTTAAATTATTATATAAAGAGTAATATCATGTTAGCAGCATCTCCAAGTTCTTTGGATACCCTTGTTATCTCAGGTATTTGTATTTTAACCTACACAGTTTTGGCCAAAAAACTAGAGAGCCATCTCAAGTTTGTCATGGTCTGCTTGCACCCAGTGGGATTTTGGAACTTTTTTTTTCTTTTTTGTTCTTCTCTAGCTGTGGCCACACCAGGGTTTTTCTCTGCCTTGGCTTCCAAACAGCAGCTGGGGGGAGGGGGGGGGAGCATTAGCACAGTGCCAGCCTCTAACTATCCACTTTTCAAGCTTTCTCTGTCCTTGGAATATTCTTTCTCAGCCCTGGTTTGTTTTTAAGCATTTTTAAACTTTAATATCTGGTTTGGTATGATCTTTCCAGCAAGAACACAGTCCAAACAGGTTAGCAAGCTGTCTATATGGGAAGAGGTGCATTTTCAAAAGTCCTGCCCACAACAGTGCCCTTTTTTTTGTCAAATCACCAAATAGCTTAAAAAAAATTAGTGATTGCTGTTGTACTATACTACAATAATGATTGGTTGACATTATCTATTTGCTTTCTTTTTTTAAAAAAATCTTCAAAAAGCCCTCCAGTGGTGCAGCAGGAGAAAAAAATGTGGGGAAAATAGCAGCTGACAGAGGAAAGTGCACACGAAACTTCTGCACAGATGCTCCTTGCCAGTGTGAATACCTCTGCATTTGCAACAGTAATGACAGGGAAACAGAGAATCCTTGCTCTGTGGATACAGTTTACCAGGCAGGCTGGGGAGCTGTAGTTCATAAACACAAAACCAATATACTTTGGATATAAGAACTATCTGACTGGTTCTTTGGATCCTAGCCTGTGCATGCACACATCAGTAAAAGGGAAGAAGAGGTGATGGCTCAGTGGCAGAGTACTTGCTTTGTGAACCAATGGTCCCAAATCCCTGGCAAGTAGCAGCTGTTGAGAAAGTCCTCTCTGTTCAAGATCTCTGAGAGCAGCCAATCAGAGTGGAATCGTAAAGGACATACATGAAGCTGCCTCATACTGAATCAGACCATTGCTCCATCAGAGTCAGTACTCCCTACTCAGACTGGTGGCAACAGCGGCAGCAGCAGAATCTTTCACACCACCTACTGCCTAGTCAATTTAACTAGGAGATGCCAGGGATTGAACCAAGAACCTTCTGCATGCAAAGCTGAGGCTCTTCCACTGAGCCACAGCCCCTCCCCTGAAGGAAAGGCCTGGTCGTTTGCAGTGGATGTCATTTCAGTGAAAATAATAAAATTCCAAGTAGAAAATTCTTGAAATCAATCCAATCACTACATGCTTCAGAGATTTCACTGCACTGTATTACCAAAAATGCACTAGATACCAGAAGTCTATTTTTATATTCAAGTCCAGCCTCATGCCAAACATACCAGCCCCTTTCAGACTCTTAATATGTCTCCAATCCAAAACCTTGGACTTAATCTTTGGTCCCAAATATTTTTAAATCTCAGAAATCTTAAAAATCTATAACATAACATCCAAAAGTTCTAGAAGTGGATTTTCTCTCTCTCAGATAACTATGTGGGCAATGGAACAAAATAGTTATTTTTGTTCATTTTTAAAAAGGATGATCAACAGTCACTGGCCATACTAGCTACAAAAGGAAAATTTCCACAATCTCTCCCCACATTCCCAGTTATCTCAGAAGTGCCATTGAGCAGCAGACTGTTCCTCTCTCACATTAACATAGGAAGCTGCTATGTAGTCAAAAATATTGAAGAGTATTTCATGAGTGTTTGCTCTGATTAGAAATTACACACATTGAGTTTCTAAGGCAACTTGTAACAGCTCAGAAGGAGATTAAATTAAGGTCAACACAGAAGCATAGAAACGATTGCCAGGTAGCTTCTATCCTTTCTGAAAGCCAGACAGCAAACTGAAGACACTCTTACTATTTCAGGAAATTGGCCCTAGCAACACACACAGTGTCCCTCCCCATCATTTAACCTCTGCATGAGAGCAGGAACACAGAAAGAACTCTAAAATATGCTGTTGAAAACTTCTGGAAAGGTTATTAAAATATTTCTCTACACCCACTTTCTAAGTTCTACCTAGAGGTTGCCAGTTTTAACTTAATATTTACGATAAGCAGTTTCAACTAGAAATATCCCAATATAAGTTCTGCAACCAAAATATGTTTAGGCACTGTGGCATTCACCAATCCTGGCAAGGGGCAGGTTTTAATCCATAAGGTGGTTCCCTTTCGCAGCCAATTTACTGAGCTACTATAGCATCAGCAACCTTTAGGCATTACTTTAAGGTACAGTTTTTAAGTAGCAGTGAAATGTCATGTTTCGTTAAGTCTGGAGCAAAGATAGCCTAGAGAGCTACTTCCAAGTGTTTCTAAGAATTACTAAATCTCATCCCACGATTTAAAATCAACAACAAAAAAACATTTCACCTTTGTGAACAGAAGACAAATTCCCCAGCCTGTTATGCAAATCAGGCACATTCACATATATTTGCTTATTTGGCTTACCTGGTGCTGCTCATAGGCGCTATATGCAAAGGTCTGATTTCCCTCCAACCACTAGTAGCTTCACTTCTAGGAAGCGCCTAGAAGCTTATCTCCACAGCCAAAAGCCCAGAAACATTTTTTTAAAAAAAACAGACATTCTTAGGATGGTGAATGCTGCATCTGCTCTTGATGTTAAAATCACAAAGACGGGGGATATGGGTAGTTCCCCGACGTTAGGGGGAGATGGACTTTAAGTAACAGGAAGACCAAAGGAGATAGGATGGAATGAATCTTATAGGCTCAAGTGAACTTTTAGGAACCAGGATATCGGGGAAACAAGACACAAGCATGGAGTATGGGGCTTCACCAACAACTGCAGGCACTGTCAACAAACCTAAAAATGAGGAATTTTCTGTCCCACAACTGCTGACATTGGTCTGCATTCACAAATGAGATGCCTTAAAGCTTTACCTGCTGGCTTGGTCAAGGGAACACTGAGCACGGAGAGAGAAAGCACCTTCCCATGCACACTTTAGTTGGGGCAACATTTTTTACATTTTGAGAAGAATGGATACCGTCTCTTATGGACAGTGAGATCCAAAAGATACCTTTCTTGTCATGAGAGGGCAACTTTGGATCAAAGCCTTTAGCATATTAGTCTTGTAACTGACCTAAGTGTAGGATGCAAGCAACACAACACACAAAGCCAAAGACCCTCAAATTGCCAGCTATAAACCCCAGTTGCCTACCTGCACAATACATTATTTTTCCATGAAACACCACAGAGAGAAAGCTCAATCCATGTAAACTGGATGGATTCTGTCCACATCACTAACAAAGAATAAGCTTTCACCCATGAAAATTTCTCAAACATTTTGCAAATTTGCTTAGATACCTAAAGTTAATCTACATATCTCCAATTACATTATTCAAAAAAAATTAATTCAAAAAATTTGACCTGATTTGAACTGAAGTTTGCAGCCATGCAAATCAAAACCTCAATATAGCTACACAGTTTCAAGAACGTGGCAATGAACATATCGCAATGAGATTTTTCTATAGCTGAGTGTTAAAATAAGGAGGGGGGAAAATTAACTTTCACTGAGATAAGTATCTTGACAAATGGAAAGGACTCAAAATCAACTTTGCATTACTTGGTTTTGCTCCGCAAGCTAAAACAGATATGGGACCTCTATGGTCTCTTTCTAGAGGGAGAAGAAAGAATGTGCAACACGTGGCAACATCAGGTTTAGTTCATAGCTAGCTGTGGTCACAGACAGAACAAGCATTGCATTTTCTAGATAGTCCAGCTTATTTCATTGCTATCATTCCAAACCCTCAGCAAAACACCTGACATGGATGTCTGTTGTAGGAACACAGTCAATCATTAGGAGTGTAAGAAGCTAAAAGTAACTGTCAAATCTTGCTAAGGGAAACGCAAATAGTGTTTCATGTTATTGCTATTGCTCCTTTGGAGTCTTCCCTCCCCCCCCAAATGTAAAACATCTGTTTATTGGAAACCCTTAGTTTCAAAAGAACAATCCAGGGCCATTGTTGATGCTAACATTTCTACTGGATGATGGAAACCAAGTCCCTCCATGGATTCATAACTCAGAAATGAATGGTGCACCATACAGTTGTTCGCTCTAAAATATTGTCACCGTTCTTCATGATTGTAGACAAAATTCTTCATCTGCAAAAGTCCATTTTTACAGCCCTCAAGCCAATTGCTTCCAGTTGTCGATTCTCTCCCCTCTCTTTGTACATGCCAGTGCTCTCTGCCACCACACGCTCCTCCTTCATTTCCTATAAAAGTGGGGGAAATTGTAAAAGGTCTGCAGGCTTCTATTCTATTTGTGTTTTTTTCCTTTGGGGTTCCTGCTCTGTGCGCAAGCTTCTTTCACCCATCCAAGCGCTGAATCTCTGGGCGGTGATCTACTTCTCTCGATTCTGTCCGCGCCCGCATATAATCACTGGTCTGCCGTGTGTTTTGCTGCCGGCTGTTAATTCTCCAGTTTTTAACTGCTAAAAATGAATTCACAGCATAGACTGCAGTTGCCAGGAAACCAAATATCTAAAGGGGGGGGAGGAGAGAAAATGTCATTGAAGTGATAGTAGCTCACCTTTAACTGAGAAATAATTCAGCACTTTTATAACTCCCCCCCCTCCAACAGTAACATAATGGCTGTACTGCTGGCTTTAATTCTGTTGTTGATTTTGTAGCTCCAACTATGGTGGTCACACAGGCGCTTGAAGGTCCTCTCAGCACAAGTCAGAAATAATACCTGTTCCTGCTGATGATCAGGTATGGTACTGCTTGCCTCTGTGGAGTATTTGCCCTCCTGTTGGTATCTTTTATATGGGGAAGTCCACAGGTGTGGCTATAGGCTTCACAAAATTCCTATATGCTTACCGATACAGTTCTCCTGGCCTCCCTGGATTCAGGAATGAGGGAATCTATATAAAACAACAATGTTTTGCACTAATGATATCAAAGTAGACCTTTATTCAATGCAATTGTGGTAGGGGACTAAAGCCATACTGGACACAAGGAAGACAGAACTTGCCCCAGGCTTCTGTTAGCCAGGAGGGCTTCCTTACTACAGCTTCCTTTTCACAAGTTACTTCTTGTGTACTGCTAGGTCACCTGTAAACATACCACTAAAACATCTAGAAAAAGTAAGAAATCATTCTGTGATTATAGATGATGCTGAAATAACACACCCATATTTAAGCAGAAATACTGATGGTGCAGCAAAGAGCTCCAATTCATAATGGGTGCATTTGCATTTATTTATATCCTGCTTTCCTTCCCAGTTAGGATTCAAAGTGGCTTAGAACACCACTCTCCCTTCCTCCATTCTCTCTCAAAAACCCTATGATGCAGGCCAGGCTGAGAGTCTGTGACCGGCCCAAGGTCACCCAGCAAGCTTCCATGAAAGAAGTGGGGATGCCAACCCAGGACTCCCAGGATCCTAGTATGACACTCTATCCACACCAGCTCTCAATTGACCAGTTGAAATAAAAGGGCTTGTTTGTTTATCATCCTTGTTTTTTCTAATGAATATGAGCCAGTGCAGTGCAGTCCCCTTGAGAAGACTGGGTTCAAACTACGACTCACACATGAAGGTCCCTGGGTAACCCTGGGCCTGTCACTCACTGTCAGCTTCACCTGCATCACAGAGTTGTTGTGAGGAGAAAATGAGGAGGAGAACCATGTACACCACCCTGAGCACCTTGGAGGAAGGGTAGGATTTAAAAAAAAACACAGATTGATTCTAACAGTCATGGCTGAATGTTGAAGGCTGATAGGAAACAAACAAGCAAAAAATCCCCTGCTCTGCAGCATGATAGGCACATCAATGGCCATCTCTTTAATGTTCCAACTAGGGGTGTGCATTCAGCAATAGCGGAAAAACCCTGAAAAAACAACCCCCCCCACCCCCCCAAGAATTCCTTGTCGGTATTTTTTGGGTATCACATAAGCCGAAGCTGAACTTGAAAAAGTCAATATTATCCGGCTTTCAGGTTCATTTTGCTATACCGAAAACAAGGTCTTTAAACCTAACAGCCGGAGCTGCCAGTCAGTTGTTGGGTTTAAATGCCTTTCTTTCCCTTCCCAAGATCGAAAGACAGGCATTTTAAACATGCCTGGGTTCCCTGCCCGATCTTCTCCAGGTGCCCTGCAGACATGCCCCCTTCCTTCCTTGAGCCTCTCCGCTTTTGCGGAGAAACTTGGGGAAGGGAGAGAAAGAGGGAGGGCATGTTTAAATGCCTTTCTTTTCCTTCCCCAGATCGGGAAGGGAAAGAAAGATATTTTAAACATGCCTGGGTTCCCTGCCTGATCTTCTTTAGGTGCCCCACGGCTGCAAGGCACCTGGAAAAGATCAGGCAGGGAAACCAGGCATGCTTGCATGCCTGGCATTTGCTTCTGCAACCAGCCCGCTGCGGCCAGTTGGCTAGGGAAGCGAAGGGCAGGCATGCAAACATGCCCCCTTCCTTCCCTGACCCTCGCAGCTTTGTGGAGAAACTCGGGGAAGGGAGGGAAAGAAAGGCATTTTAAGCATGCCTGGGCTCCCTGCCTGCCCTTCTTCAGTTACCCCATGTCAGCTAGAGAAGGGAAGACAGAGAACAGAGGTTTTTCCCTTGTCAATTTCACTCACAGCTGACTTGTGAGGAGTGAAATTGACAAGGAAATCTCTACCAGCTACCAGAGGGAAAGAAGGCATTTTAACATGCCTCCTTTCTCTCTGGTGGTGTATATCAGACCCAAATATATTCAGGAATACAGAATACTTCCCCAGTCCAAATACTTTACTGGTATTGGACCAGGGAATTTCGGCATTTACCAATATTTTTCGGGTCTGATTTACACGAAGCCGAAAGATACTGGCTTTTTTTTTTTTTGGCATACCCCTAGTTCCAGCTATGTTGTTATTAATAACATATTATCATTATTAGAGGGAGAAGATCATTTTACAAGATGGGAAATTTGAGCAAAATGTATAATACACCTTAGCACAAGTTCATTCCTTATCTTTCCTGCAAAAGAATGAAAAGAAATTCAGATTTGTCTTACCACAGCTGCAATTTCTGCTCCTTTTTTATGGTTTAGAGCAGCAAGTACTACAGATGCAATGAAAAAGAAAAAAGTGCAGAGTCCAGTATTGACCAAATCCTATTAAAACAGAAATAGGGAAGTTATTGCACAGTGACTGAACATGTAAAACAGACACAGGATTTCCCCAGTTTAGACACATTTCATTCTTTATGTAAGGCAGCAACAATATCTACACATGTAATAGCTGGATTACAGTTCTGAGCCTCTGGTGGCATTGGCAGTCAGGAGAGAGAAAAAACAAATCTTAGTTAAAAGAGCAAAGCCAGTAAGTTTAAAAGAACACACGCACACACACAAAACTATGCTTCTTTCATTCCAAGTGATGAACCTTAGTGCAACGTGTCTGCTCAACCAAAACCACTGTTCTTTCTTCCAGCCACAAAAATGTTATGTGAATTAACTATATAGTGAATATATGGGGGGGGGGGTTGCCTCCTAGCTTTCTGGAAGCCAGAAAGTTACTCATATGCCTACCACATGTATCTATTGCATTATATAATACAGGACATCTGTTCTAAATAGACTGATTTTATTTGCATAAATCAGTTCTGTATCTATACACATTAACACACGTTCTACCCAAACTGGAGGATCATCTTTAAATGTGTTGGGGCTTTTTCCCTCCGCAAGAAGCAAAAAAAAACACAACCCTTTTCAGAAACTCATACAGTTCAGTTTCACAGACTTACTGTTGCCTAGCAATGCAGTTGACATGCTTCCAAGCTCTCAGCATTCCGAGCCATGTTATTAACATATTGCTATGGGCATAATTACCATTCTGACTATTCTGAGAGGTTACGGATGTAAAGGAAACTTGACCTATACTTTATTGGCTTGCCAATAAGCAGATTATGAAGAACAAACACAGAACAGTCAACATCATCAGGAAAATAAATGGCCTATACAGACATTAAAGATAAAAAGATAACCATTTTACCAGTATTTTTTCTTTTGTTTTCTTTTTTCTATCAACATCCTCCCCTCCAAACCTCGTCACTATGTCTGGTAGGTTTGGGGCACTGTTATACTTTTGTGATAGCCTTTCCAGGACACCTTTTAAAGATTGTTTTTGGCTGTTCTGCCTTTATTCCCACCCTCATTTTTTTAATGCTAGAGTCATGTCTGATTTCTTGGGACTCACCAGCATCGAGGATTCTAATTTAGCAGGCTTCCATATTAAGAAAATGGCCATCAGGAAGCCAACATTACAATCTGTGATGGAAGACTATATTCACAGGGTGGGTTCTTCTAACTTCACTACAGCTCAGGTTCATACTAAGTTTTTTTCCAGGTGTCCAGGGTACCAACAGTTCCCCCTTGATACAATATTCTTGGACATCAAAGTAAGCAGCACACGGCATGTGTGCTGAGATCAGCACCATACCATTTTGCTGGGCACCCAGGGTCAGATCTCTGCCCAAGTGACTGAGGCATTGGCAGCACTGCTGGGGCAATGGTCTAGAAGAAGACAATGGGTATGGCTTATGCCCATCATTGCTTCCCAGACATGCACAGCCACCAGCCAAGTCCAAAGCAAATCTATGAGATGTTGCCAACACCACTACAGCTTGGACTGCTCCAATCATGTCCGGCCAGGTACAACCCTCATCTCCCACCACCCACCCCGTTCCGCATGCCATCATCTTCACAGATAGACATGGCATTTCTTTAGGCACTTGGAAACACACACACCCCCAAACAAAAAACATTGCCTACCACTGCTCTAGGCCCTAATGGACAGCTTGATCACTTTGGACTGCTTGAAACTGAGGAAGGCTTTTTGTTCACAACTACTACAAAGAACAAATACTATGTTATTGAAGGGTATGTATTGGCCCTCAAATTATAATGACTGATCATGCCCTTTTAGAATGCTTCAAATCTAAAATATTTCATATGATTTGCTGTTGGGGGGGTAAACCCAACAAGGTTTTGTTGTTTCTTTAGGTTCAGACATGGGGGAAATTATCCATCACCTCTTAGCCTCCTTCATTAAATTATCTTCCCTGTAGCTAGTAAAATTTGCAAGCACACAGTGGCAGCAAATTTACCTTAGCTGAGGCTACTGCTTGTAAAGATGGGCATCTAATCTGATATAACCTTACTAGGGTGGTACTAACAAATGTACCACTACTGATTTATCACATCAGTAACTGCAGTATAATGTTATTATTTTAATTATATTTGGAACTGCCAAGTATGCTGGTAATATTTGCCTGTGTTTGACAATTTGTGTTTTAATTATTGTGTACTGTGATGGTTAATTGGCTAAGCAATAAATCTGAACTTGAACACTGCCAACAAGTCCCACAAACCATCCAAAACGTTACAAGGCTCCAATATGTCAGTTATGAGCAATGTACCGTCTGGGAAGCTGTATTTTTCAGCCACTTGGCATGAGTGCCATACTCCTATCCAAGGTGGTGCCCATACAAGTGCACTCACCACATTGTGTTGTGCCTCACTCCACTTGGTGGAGTTTAAGATGCAATGCCATTATACCACTTAAGACTGTCCTCCTAAATAAGCAGGATATGCCAACCAGAGAGCAGACCTCTGCCAAATCTGCAAACTTGCACACTGAAGGCAAACAAACCCTGCTAAGCAGCAGCTACAAATGCAGTGATTCAAAGACGCAATGGATCGGCACACAGATTATGGCAGTATGGGGAGTCTGGAATGTATGGTGACAAAAACTGATGGAAATGCCACCATTTTCTTAAGGCTCAGAGGTACAGAGGACCTGGGAACTCTGCTCAGCAACTCTACAGGATCATGGAAGCAGCTTCTTTTTCAAACAAAATCAGGCATCACATAAGGGAAATGAAGAAAACAAAGAAGAATTATTGGAGGCCAATATGCATATAGGTTGCATTGCCAAAGACCTGACTGAGGACAGTTTGCGTCCCTTTGACCCACAAAGAAAGCAATTAAGATGAAAATACTGTATCAGCAGTACCTGCAGTATTCCTGAACTCTTCTGTGCACCTGGATAAGTGGGCAGCAAGAGTGGCAGGGAGTTCTTTTACCAGCATAGATTGGTATGCCAGCAGCTGTTGTTCCTGAAGAGAGCTAATCTGGCCACAGTCACATATTGCCTTAGTAACATCAAGACTGGACTACTAAAAACACACTCGGTGTTTGAAGGCAGTCCAGAAACTTCAACTGAAACAGGAAGGCAGCAACCTAAATACCAACAGAACTCACGTCAATGAACACATGAAACCCATTTTGTGCCATTCGCTTCTAGTATGTTTCAGGGATCAATACAAAGTGCTGGTTTTGACCTTTAAAGCCCTAAGTAGGTTGTGTTCAAAGCAGGGCAGCTTTGTGCAATGGACCAGGCAGCTCTGCATCTGTCTTCTTGATGCAGAGCTGAGAAGTTGAGAGCTCAGGCCAAGATGTGGAGTGGCTGCAAGGAAAGCCAAGGCAATGAGTATAACTCTTGAGAACTTTACAGGTACCGTGCCTCCCCACTCCCAGCATGCTGGCAAATTCCTCAACAAAGCCCCAGCATGCTGAGCTCAAGTTTTATCTGCATCTGCTGTGACCGCATTGCACTTAGCAAATCTCATAAGGCTAAGTAAAGAACAATTCTGATGTATGCCTGTCCATTTTGAGCAGGAAGATCTACTCAGGTTGCACGCAGCATAAGTGGGGCAATACCTGGATCAGAGTGCAGCCTCACACAGAAAGCTCTTCAAATCCCCAACTATGGCCCTATTTCTTCCTCATGACATGTTAACAATGTGGTGGTTTCAGGGGTTGCTCAAATATTTACACTGTATGGGAAATGGAGCAAAGAAAAAAAGAGAAAGAGATGCTTCTTTTAAAAATTATTTTAAGCAGATAAATATGAACAAAAATACAATGTAAAAAATATCAACTAATTAGAAAAATATGAGCTATTCTGAGCTAGGCCTCAGTGAAGACTTTCCTATGATATTTTTAGACATAGTAAAACCACATCACACGGAGGAAAGAATTTCATCTGAAATCAGAGCAGCTTCAACCCAACAATTTCTTGCAGAAAATAGTTCACAGGACAGAACAGTTCACAGGGCCATCTAGGATAAGAATCAAAGCCAGTCTAAATAAGTAATTTTATGAAAAACTGTTATTGCTGTAACCTTCTTATGAGTCATCTCGTCTGAACACAGTACAAGTTGTATTAGCTGGTGTCTAAATTATGACAGAAAGGAATTCTTTTATGGTTTTAGGCCAGAGGGCAGTCTTTGGCCAGATACATAGGTGATAATCCCTGCATTGCAAATTAAAGAGCAATGATTCCCAAGGTGCTGCCTTGCTTCCAAAACTTCAGCGTAGTCCACCTGCTTCAAGAGCCCTCATTTTGACTCAATGGTTTTGCTGCTGAATACCAAGATGAAACAGGGCCTTTCGGAGCAATAGAGCAGAAGTTAAAAATTAATAATAAAGCAGAAGTTAAAAGGGGGGATGCAGAAACTTGTATCCATCACAGTCTTTAGGTTGCTTCCAGTTCATTTAGTTTTCTCAAGAGCTAAGGTCTGGACAGCCCCTAGGCTATCACGATTTCAACAGCTAGCCTTGATTAGTCCTTGGATGGAAGACCACCAAGGAAGTCTGTGGTTGCTATGCAAAGGCAGGCAATGGCAAACTCACCTCTGTTTGTCTCTCGCCTTGAAAACCATACGGGGTCGCCATAAGTCTGCTATAACTTGACAGCGCTTTCCACCACCAAGGTCAGGAACCTGAACTGTCAGATCAAATCCTACTAAAATTTTAAAACCCTGCTAACTGAAGCTACATGAACTAGTTTGCCAAAGCACTTCCAGAAAATTCTTGAGCTCAGAATCTTGAAACCCCAAAACTTTAAAGGATGTGTGCTTGTAGGCTCTGGAGAAAAGCACAGGTAAATCAGGTGACTAAACAAAAGTTAATATTGAATCATGCCTATCTCCTGATGGGGTCCAGGAAGTAAACTTTTATACAGTCTGTTACAAAAGACTGTACATGTTCACAGTGATTGACACCTCCTGGCCTATGAGTTTATTAAAAGAAATAAAGAATGTTTCTATTCCAACTGGCTACAGTGGGTAGGACACAATTTACCGCCAGAATATGTATACACCCTAGTGGGTTTCTTGATTTACTATGTTTGTATGCTATCCTTCTGCTTGATGAAATCTCAAAGCAGCTCACACATGACAAAAACATAGCAAACAACTAAAATAACCAGCAGAAATACATTTAAAGCCCTAAGCCTTCAGACAACAGTGGAAGGGCCTGCAGCAATTGTACCAGCTGCATTTTCTGGGGAAGGGAGTTCCACCGTTTAGGAGCAGCAGCTGAAAAGACACTTAATTAGGTTCTCGCCGATTCACTTTCTGAAAATGTGGGTTCCTATGACAACCCTTCCACCACACATAATCTGAAAAGTTGGGCAGGTCCATGTGCCTGGAAACAGTCCCTCAGGTACTTTGGACCCAAAATGTTTAAGGGCTTTAAAGGTCAGAAACAGCGCTTTGAATTGGGTCCAGAAACAAAATTGGTAGAGCATTGTTTTTATGTTCTGACTTCATAAGCATCCATTAATATTCTAGCTGTTGCAAATTGTGCTAGACGGTCTTCAAAGGCAGCCCAATGTGCAGTGAGTGGTTTTAGCCTCACCTGGATATCACCACAGCATCTCTGACAGTAGCCTCTATAGAAAGACCAAAAGCAAGACAGAAGCAAATGGCAGCAATACAGCAGCAAATACATACAGCAGCAAAGAATTCATTTCTTGACTAATTTTAAAACTTGCATGTCTATTAGCAGGTAGGCCTTCCCGCCAACTCTTTCCTGCTCCACTGTTTCATTTCTCCCTTGCCCTTCCTTAAAGCATTTGCTGGGCTCCTGCCAAACTAAGAAATTCTACCCATCTCATAATGGATGGGAGGGCAGGAGGAGAAAAAGAAGGGAAAGGCAACAGGTATTACTTTAAGACAGTTTGCTCAAACAATTCATTACAGGGTAAAATGTACTGGTTTAATGTATGCTCTTCATCTGTTGATTATTTTAATGTTTTGTTTAAAATAGTTTTATTTGCAGGGTTTTGCTTTAATGGCTGTTACTGTTATTGTTAAAAGCTTTGAAAAATGCCTTGATTGATACTATGCTAAGAATGCAGGATATACAAATATTTCAAGTTAAATAAATAAAGATGTAAGCCCTGAGACAGCAGCAAGTATAACTTCAGCTCTTGCTTGCCCTAGTCAAAGACAGAAAGATCCAATCAGAGATGTCTTAGGCAAGGTACTGCAGGCCATAGCTGTTCAGAGAATCTCCAAGCTCTGTTAGCCACACTGTTCCTTCTGAAGAGAAACTTGGGGATCAGCTAGGAAAGACAGCCTCCTCCAAACACCCCAAGTTGGAACCACTGCCAAGAGCCGGCTCAGTCCTCTCTAGCCTAAACCACCTATCACCAGAGCCTTAGCATTCTTCTGAAAGACCTGTCTGTCATGCCAAAGCCACATGAAATTCTGCACATAAAAAGAGGAAAGGAAAACAGCTCCACGGGCTGCTTGGAAAAGTCATCCATAAGCACACAGTGTATTCTTAAAATTCAGTTGCTGGGACAACAATTGTAATCTTGCCTCTCATCTTGTGGGAGGGGAAAAATGCCATGTGGCCCTTTGCCATCTAGCACACAGATTTAGCAACGGAACTTATGTTTCCCTTTGAAAATAAAAGTCCATTTGAGTCCTACCAGGCCATGAAGGAGGGAAGTAGCTGCCACGTTGGCTGAGTGGGCATCAGTTCAAGGATCTTCCTGAAGGACTCCTTTGTGGCCCTTGTGGGGTAAGTGGGGTGGGGTGGTATGGAAATCCCTTCTCACACCTACGACCAGGACATCTTCTCTTCTCTCGCCCTCCCTCCCAAGAGGAATTCAGCCATTTCCCCTTATCTCCTCTCGCACCTTTCTGATGAAAGCATAGCTTTAATAGCTCCCCTGCCCAAGGAATTGATCCTCCCTACTCAACAGCCTCAATTACTTCCTCTGCTCAACGATGCAATTCACAACCTACTGATGGTCTTCATAGCTCCAATACTGAAGGATCCTGGTGTCCCCATCTATTCTGTTCTCTCATGTCTGCTGCTGTCACAAAACCTGATGTATGTTCATCAGCTTCCAGGAAATGGGACAAACTGTCCCCACACTTCCCAGCAGATGATGTCAATGTCATTCGCACTAAAAAAGCCTCACATGGAAGAAATGAAATCACATGGACCTCAGGGACTCTACTGTGAATATAAAATTGCTCGCAGTTGATCCCAAGTCAGGCCCATTGCTGTGCCTGTCTTTAGTTTGCAGGAGGTGGTAGGGCTTATGGTTATGCAACAAATAGCTGGATGAGAGACAGTGGAAGCAGCCGGTGCTCTCCCACAGTCTCATTCGGGGAGGGGGGGGATGGCCAAGCAGCCACAGCCAGCCAGAGTAAGCTCAGAGCAGCTTTCCTGAAAGGAAGGTGGTGAAAGGTAGGGGTTAATCTTAGCCCCACTCTAACCAATCGTTGCTCCAAAAGGTGGTGTTTTTTATTTTTTTAGCTTATAATCTGCATGATGGTAATAAAGAGTATTCCTGAAAACAGAGCACTCAATCCCTCACCACTAAGTAGCCACAGCCTGCCTCCAGACATCTAGAGGAGAGCTGCCAAGCAGACACAGGCCTCTGGGCCTCTCAGGGTAGTAATTCACCACTGGTCAAAGAGCACATTAGACCTCTTGGCTTCATACCAGTTTTCACATTGTGAATGCGCAACTTTGTGCTTCTCCCTGCCCCGTGCTGTAGCTCAATTTCCCTGATGATTGTTCTATAGTAGCACTTTGTAGACAACTCTCCTTGTAAACCTCCCCCCCCCCTTTTGCCTTCAGTTTCCAATATGTTCACTTTGCTGTTTATCATTTCCTCATGCAGGCTTTCTACAAAGCATTTCCTGTTTTAGATCCAAGCAGAAACTAACATTTAAAGGCAGATCCCAAATCCCTGAACACCTGACATTTCCAGACAAAAATAGGAACAAACAGAAATGGACTTTGCTGACTAGAAATGGGTAAAACAATCTTTCTCAATTTCCATTCCACATACAAGTTGAAGGAGCCTAAACACACACACACCCCTATTTAATGATTAAAGGTAACTCTGACCACTACCACCCATAGTAAGAAAATGAAAGCTCTGATGACTCCAGAACAAAATATGTCTGCACTTCATTTCGCTGTTAGAAACCAGGGCATTTATATAATGCAATCCAGTTTGGTACATGACTGAAGTTAATTTTTAGGCATCAAGAAGGTCAGATGCCAACACTTTCCATTACGATATGTAAGAGGGCGTAAAAACAAGCTGATATTGCAGTTCACAGAATATCATTTAAAAACTCAGAATAGACACAATGATTTTCTTATACGCTTGGCAATTATGGGTCTTGTGTTTATATTAGACAGAAGCCAAGAGCCAAGTAGATTTAGCCAAACCCAGCATATAATGGCACAGCATCTCTAGCTTCCTACTTGGAACTTTCCTTTATGTTCCAGCATACAAAAGCTGTCAGAAGTCCTTTGCAGAAGGACTGGAGCAGGAAAAAACCTAAATGCAATGGCTGCAACAAAGGGATAAGAAAATGCATTGGTGCTAAAAGGATACCGGTGTGCATTTCAACAGTTTCTGCTATCCGAGCACAAACCCCCCTTATCCAAGACAGCTTGTTACACCACCATTCTGGGTAGGGTTGCCAGGTTCCCCGGGCCACCAGTGGGAAATGGGGCGTATGGTTGCCAGCTCCAGGTTGGGAAGCTCCTGGAGATTTGGGGATGGAGCCTGGGGGGGAGGACAAGGATCTCAGTAGGATACAAGGCCATAAAGTCCACCCTCCAAAGCATCCGTTTTCTTAAAGGGAACTGATCTCTACAGTCTGAATATGAACTGTAATTCCAGGAGATCCCCAGGCCCCACCTGGAGGCTGGCCTCTCTACTTCTGGGCTCCAAAGTCACTGTTTGAGGGGGACACATTCTGAATTCTCTTAGATAGAAAAGGTAACTATGAGTTACATCAGAAATGCTCGTGGCACAGCAGCACAGCTCACTCTCTCCATGAACACATGAAACTGCCTTACACTGAATGAGACCACTGGTATGGGCACCAGTATGGGCTAGTCAGAGCAGACTGGCAGCCACCGTCCAGGATCTCGAGCTGAAGCTTTTCCTGTCACCAACTAACCCTTTTAAGCTAGAGATGGCAAGGATTGAACCTGGGGCCTTCTGTATGCCAAGGAGATGCCCTACTATTGAACCACAGGCCTTCCACTCCTAGTATCACACCTGTTGCTCCACGCACCAGGGCCAGCAACCCAAGTCTCTCCCTTCCAAACCAACACAATTTCCTTTAACCCTTCCTCCTCAAAATCAACTCTTGGCAACATTTTCCTGGACTGCAAGAGACTCATCTTTTGTATGCTAGCTGGTATCAGTTAGCCGTCTCCTATCACCACGCTCACTATTTCTCTGTGAACCTCTGTGTTCTCCCTTTCATCTTTGCCCTGCCTTACTTATACTGTGAGCCTCTTGGACAAGAAGGAACAATGCCACTTCTGTGCTGTGTCCTGGCATTAAGCAGCAACAGCCCTCACCACTGGTTAAGTGTTAAAAAACTGTGTAAGGGTTGTGTATTTTCCATTCTGTTTTACTAACCCTGCAGACCTTCCCCTTGTGCTAAAGTATATTTCAACAAGTTTTAGTTGCATCATTTATTGACAAAAGCTTAGCAGCTACAAGTTTCCCATTGTCCTGTTCCCAATTTAAAATAGGACCTACTCAAGTATATAATGGGGGATAAACTACATGTGCTACAAACGCATTCAGTATCTACAATATATTTAAACAAGTACTAAGAACTGTCTAAGCTCATCTGGAGACTATGTTTAGATGTCCTCACATTCCTTGATGCTACTTGTATGCATCCTTGCAGAGCTTGGATGCATTTGTTAAGCATCACAAAAGAAGAACGGAAATTTCCACTATCCTCTCTCCCAATTCTTACGGCAAAGCTGTCAATCTTATGCAGAAGAATGACATCCACTCTTTCCTCTGGACACAAAATTTTCAGCTTTCCCTCCAACATACCAGAAGGGAGGCTACTACTGAGTGTACCTTCCATATGCTACATTTCAGAAGAATATTTTGAACGGCATACAGTTTAGGATGAAACCTGGAGTGTGGTTATCAAAAATGGCATAGAATGGCATAGAAATGGCATTTCTTTCTTTGTGCTGCTGCAGTCAGACGTTTATGAATATTCACCACACACAGTAAGCAAAGAGAAGATGTAGAATCCAAAACACGCTGTAATTTATGACACAGGCTAGCAGAGAGCCACTAAATGGCTGGCCTACTGTTCATCTTGACTGAAGCCATTTTCAGTAATTCAAATGTTCTCAGCATGCACACAAGACCCCACACTAGTCTTTGAAACTGCACACTCTGGAAAGAAGAGTACACACCAGTGGCTTTCCTGCAGCTTAGAGACTGAAGAACAGCCATTCCAATCTGCTAGCCTCTCATACATATCCTTAGATGGGTGGAGGCCCCCAGAAAGGATGCAGAAGCTCTTGGGAACTACATTTCTCAAGGGCCTTGGTACCCAGCAGTATTTTTGGCAGTGTCCCCATGCACAAGGATCCTCCAGGAGCCTGAAAAACTACAGTTCCCAGCACTTTGCAATGCTATACTGTGGTACCTTAATGCCACAGCAACAGCCCTTCTCACTTACCCTGCTCACAAATGCATTCTGGGGGAAAGAAATGGGGGGGATGTCACCATGGAGTTGGGAAAGACTCTAGGACTTACCACATTCCCTAGCTGAGGAAGAGGTCATCTCTAAGGTCTTGTTGCATCCCCAGTTATATGACTGGGAACACCCTAGGAAGTGATGATCAGGACTAGCAACTAAATCAGAAGAACTGTACAAGAAGGACCTCGATGTCCTTGACAACCATGATGGTATAATCACTGACCTTGAGCCAGACATCCTGGAAAGCGAAGTTAAATGGGCCTTAGAAAGCATTACTAACAACAAAGCTAGTGGAGGTGATGGTATCCCAGCTGAGTTATTCAAAGTCTTAAAAGAAGATGCTGTTAAAGTGCTGCACTCAATTTGCCAACAAATTTGGAAAACACAACAGTGGCCACAGGATTGGAAAAGGTCAGTGTACATTCCAATCCCAAAGAAGGGCAATGTCAAGGAGTGTTCAAACTATCGCACAATTGCACTCATTTCACACGCTAGCAAGGTCATGCTCAAAATCCTACAAGCTAGGCTCCAACAGTACGTGGATAGAGAACTGCCAGAAGTACAAGCTGGGTTTCGAAGAGGTAGAGGAACTAGAGATCAAATTGCCAACATTCGCTGGATTATGGAGAAAGCAAGAGAGTACCAGAAAAACATCTACTTCTGCTTCATTGACTATGCTAAAGCCTTTGATTGTGTGGATCACAATAAATTATGGCAGGTTCTTAAAGAGATGGGAGTACCGGACCACCTCACATGTCTTCTGAGAAACCTGTATAAGGGTCAAGAAGCAACAGTTAGAACCGGATATGGAACAACTGATTGGTTTAGCATAGGGAAAGGAGTACGGCAAGGATGTATATTGTCACCTTGCTTATTTAACTTATATGCAGAGTACATCATGCGAAATGCTGGCCTGGATGAATCACAAGCTGGAGTTAGGATTGCTGGGGAAAAGATCAATAACCTCAGATATGCAGACGATACCACTCTGATGGCAGAAAGTGAAGAGGACCTAAAGAGCCTCTTGCTCAGCGTGAAAGAGGAGAGCGCAAAAGTGGGCTTGAAGCTCAACATCAAAAAAACTAAGATCATGGCATCTGGCCCCATCACTCCTTGGCAAATAGAAGGGGAAGTCGTAGAAGTAGTGACAGACTTCACGTTCCTAGGATCCCAGATCACTGCAGATGGTGACTGCAGCCATGAAATTAAAAGACGCCTGCTCCTTGGGAGGAAAGCGATGGCAAACCTAAACAGCATGATAAAAAGCAGAGACATCACCTTGCCAACAAAAGTCCGCATGGTCAAAGCAATGGTATTCCCCGTAGTAATGTATGGCTGCGAGAGTTGGACTATAAGGAAGGCCGAGCGCCGAAGAATAGATTCTTTTGAACTATGGTGCTGGAGAAGACTCTTGAGAGTCCTTTGGACTGCCAGGAGATCAAATCAGTCAATCCTAAAAGAAATCAACCCTGATTGCTCCCTGGAAGGCCAGATCCTGAAGCTGAAGCTCAGATACTTTGGGCACCAAATGAGAAGGGAGCATTCACTGGAGAAGACCCTGATGCTGGGAAAGATTGAAGGTCAAAGAAGAAGGGGACGGCAAAGGATGAGATGGTTAGACAGTGTCATCGATGCAACGAACATGAAATTGAGCAAACTTCAGCAGACAGCGGAAGACAGGAGGGCCTGGCGTAAACTGGTCCATGGGGTCGCGAAGAGTCGGACTCGACTGTGCGACTGAACAACAACAACAGCAACTAAATCAAGGTTTGTTCTGAATCAAACCCAAATTACCTCATTTAAGGCAAGCTACTCCAAACTCAGCCAAGGGAACTTTGCCCAGACTTCCAAGAGTGACTTCCAATTAACTAGAATCTATTGTTTAACATTGTGTTGTCACCCTTCCTTGCTAGCTGTTCTTGTGTGCATGATATGCAGAAATTTAGAAAAGGTAGAATTCTCCGCCACATTATCTTCTCCTGCTAAATTTTGTGTCTCAGTCTACTGTGAAAGTAGAGGTGCAGGGCCAGCCAGAGGCCTACCATTCCTCCAGCCTGTCGGTCAATCTGCTTCTATGCCCAGATAATTCCATTCTAAAATACTACACTGTTCTCAGAATAGTGTCTATTGATGGTCTAGTGATTTACAGGGCAGCTCCCTCAATTCATACCTAATTTTTAAACTGTTGGTTGATATTGAACAGTCAGAAACCTGCAAACTGTGCTTCCCTCAATTATGAACAATAACGACTTTTACTGAAGGAAAAGTCTGCCAAGCAGTATATGCATAGGGTGGGGGTGGGGAATCACTTTTAGACACAATTTCAGCTTTATATACTTTAACATCCAGTATTTCATAAACCTTATTACACCAGTGAGGTTCATGCTGAACATAAAATGGCACAAGTACTCCACTTAGTGCAAACAGCATTTATTAAGGGTCTCAAATTTCTGCATGAGGCAGGCAGAGCTTAAAGTCTAAACTTCAAATGTTTATTCAGCTATTTTTATAAAGTGAAGGTTTGGATGAGAACTTACCGTAATGTTCCAGTTGATCTGCGGTATTCTTGTGTGGAGATTCAGACTGAACATAAGCAACAGAACTCCAGTAACAACGGATGCACTACAGCTGACGAATTCAAAGAAATAAAGGCCTTCGCATGGGGAGCATTCCATGATGGTTTCTATGCAGATGAAGGAAATCAACGCCAAAACCTAAAAGGATGAATAAGTGGGAAGAAAATAAAAATGGATCTGCAACATTCTGAAGGCAGCCCCAAATAATCCTGAAATGCTCCTGGGCAATTCAGTATTCCAGAATGTACACATCTGCTTCAATGTACAAAACATTATTTATAAAAATAAAATACAAGCTGTTTGCATGTCTTGTGTACCAAAACACATGGGGAGCACCCGATATTCAGCATGTAGTGCCAATGTTATTAGTCCTTGTTTCTACATCCAAAGTCTAAACAACAAGCATTTTATATTTCCATTCTGTGATTTTTTTTTGGCACTTGTCATTAACTTTACCTAACAGTACTGTGAACTCTTATACTTTTGTACAATTTCACTGAATCAAGCTAAGATTCAAGTCCAGTAGCATCTTAAAGACCAACAAGTTTCCCAGGGTATCAGCTTTCAAGAGTTAACTCTCTCTTCATCAGATGGTATCTGACTTTCAAAAGCTGATACCTTGAAAATCTTGTTGGTCTTTAAGGTGCTACTGGACTCGAATCCTGCTAGTCTCCTGCAGACCAATATGGCTGCCCACCTGAAACCTGAATCTAGCTAAGAATAAGAAGAAACTGTCAAATTTAGAGAAGGTGAGTATAAAGAGAGTGGTACTCCATTATCTGTGAAATCCAAGAAAAGGTATTAACCAGGTACACGGAGTCTGAGGTATTTTCATACCACAATGAAGTCTCCATCCACATCTCATTTTCCCCATTTGTAGAATAGCCATCAATTACAGCAGCCTGCCTCACCCGGCTGATTCAGGATGAAAGATTACACATCATGCACACATTAGAAATCTCATGTAAAATAATTCTAAGAGACATAACAAACACTATGGCTAGTTACATTTTTCCCATTTCTACTAAGATGAAAGAAGAGAGACCATAAACATAAGACAACTTGCATTTGATGTTAAGCCAGGTAAAAGATTTAATGAATCTCAGCGATGGAGCCAACAAATAGATGCCATTGGCAACACCACCAGCTCTTTACCAGTACTCCTGGCTTGCCCCAAAGTCGGCATTAAACATCTGTCAGACACTAATTAATTTAGATGTCTGTCATTTGCTTCCTCCAGATTAGCATTACTACAAATCAACTCTCTCATTTACACTTTCAAGAACATGAGAGGCCTCTGCATATCTATAGAAGCACCAGCTATCCAAAGTTCACCTGGTTGTTTCTTCTTATGTAAGCCACATACTAAATACAAAATTATTACAGTTTAATCTGCACCACAAAATTCTGTGCCCCTCAAAGTAGGATCCAGAACAAAGCCACACCTTCAGTCTTAAGATAAGAAAGGGTCAGAGAGATAACACCTAATTATATTTGCAAGATGGCAAATGGATTGTTAGTAGGTAGTTATTTTAAGAACATAATGTCAATGACAAGCATTGAGGCTTAGCTGTACTGTACTTGTACTGAGCTAACAAATATGCAATATGCAGTTGTAAAAGGAGATCCACCTATGTTCCAATGGCATGTGGCAATTCAGCAGGGTTTAAAGGGGCCAGGGAGACCTCCGTCCCCCACCACCACTTCATAGGCTTGTGGGGTGGAAATGAACAGGGTTCTCTAGCATTGTCCCTATGTGTGAAATCACTTGGGCACAAAACCAAAGCAGCATCTTCATGTTGGGATGATGCTCTAGGATTCATCCAAAGTTCTTTGGCTCTGTTATTATGCCACCACCAGTTTTGTGCCAGAAATGGGCTTGGACATCTGTACAATGCTGTGTCCCCACTCTCAATTTTTTTTCCTGCCAGCTGTAGCTGGCATCCCTAAATGGGGTGGATCCTATCCCACCCTATCACTCTACTGTACAAATTTTGAAGACTTCCTCCAGCCTGAGGAGCTTTCCTCCAACTTAAGCAGCTCTTATGTTGGAGGAACAGCCACTTAAGTTGGAGGAAGGCTCCCTGGAGGATGGATGGATTCACCCCAGTTAGACCAACATAAGGTGAGGTGCTCATTAGCTTCTTTTGCTTTGCAACTCTCCAAATCCCTTCAATATTCCTTTTATCCAAGGCTGGTTTGCCAGTCCCTTTAGAGTCATTAGACATTCAACAGCTGATATTTTCTCCAACTCCAGATGCTAAAACACATATTTTTGAATGGATCTAGACATCTACTTTATTTCTATAAAACACAAAAGCCATCAGCCCTAGGGCTACATAAATGAACTGTAGCTGTACCAGATCAAGTTTGGCAAACTGTCTTAACTAACTGCTACTGTCAGCATTTCAGAAAAATGAACAGAATGTGTTTCAAGACATATTAAACCTCAACAGAAGGTTTTGCAGGAAGACGACTGCTACCACGTTTTTTCCTTAATAAAGATAAAATTTGCTGTATTTTATTTTTCAGTAATTCAAGGAACACAATAACTACAAAATGGTTCTGTTATGAATGTTTAAAAAACAGCTTTACTGTTTATCTGAAAAGGCCCACAAAAAGACTAACTGTGTGGGTCAATTACATAATTACAAATGATTTTGGAAAAACCACAGAATAGTCAACATTTTTCCTCCTTAGAAATGCCCACAATATTTTAGTAAGACTGTCACACTACCAGGGACTATTTCCTGATGGCTTAAAAGTATTGGACAGCATAAACAATAGCCATGTACATTACAGAGATGGAAAAATTGCTTCTATGCCTTAGTAAAATGTATATAAAGCTGTTTTTAAACATTTCTTTCTTGCATTTAGAGTTACTGTTTTTCTCTTGGCCAACTCAGAGTCTGAATCTCAGTAGGTCTCATTCTTTGTAAAGTGGGTTTATTTCCCACATCTAAAACAGGTGGCACAAATATGGCTATTTTCAATAATAAGGCTACAGTGCAGCTCTGCTCCTCTAAGAGGAAACTATGTTTTTGTCAGAGCAAAAGGAGGATTAATTTCCCATCTGGACTCATATCACTAAGACTAGATTTACACATTCCGTTTAGGCATGAAAGATGCTTTTTACTGAACCCTAAGAGTTCCCCATCACACACTTAGGGGGCCAAAAAAAGGAGTTAATTGCAGCTAATACCTTTAAGACCTTTAGAGATACCACCCTGCTGCCAAAAAGCACCCCATTCCATGTTAAAACAAAAGCACAATGATTCCCTTCCACTGGCTGCAAAGCAAGACATATTTTATCCCAGAAAGACTCCTAATTTAGCAGAAGAAAGTCACTGGATCCAACTTAAGGACTTTACCAAGAGATTTAGAAAGGAAATCAGACACACTGACCATGGTTTGGGCATGACCCAGTTATGTTTTGTGGTAAAATTACATCCCACCCCAACATGAATTGCAGTGGATCACAATGGGATCCCACCATGACACAACTAGGAAGGTTAGTAGTACTGTATTCTCTGAAATCAGGGGTCTTTTCGTAGAAAAAGAGCTGCAGGAGCTCATTAGCATATGGTATGCTAATAAGCCATTAGGCTATTAGCATATGCCACACCCCCTGGCATCACCGGAAGTGATGTCAGAAGGGGAAGCAAAAGGGGGGGGGAGGCATCTTCAAAAGTCTCCCCTCCCCTTCCCCAGCTGGCCTGGTGGGGGAGCTAAGAGAGAAGGGGTTTAAAGTTTAAACTCCTTCTCCCTAGAGTTGGGCCACAGAAGGAGGAAAGAGAGAAGGAAAGAGAGAGAGTAGAGAGAAGGAAAGAAGGAAGGAAAGAGGGAAAGAAAGAGAGGGAAAGAAGGAGGGGAAAGAAAGAGAGGGAAGAAGGAGGAAAACAGGGAAAGGAGGAAAAAAGAGAAGAGAAGAAAGTGGGAAAGAAAGAAAGAGAAAAGAGAAGAAGGAGGGAATGAAAGAAATTCGGCGGCAATTCGGCCCCATTATATCCTATGGGCCATTGAAGTCAATGGTGAAAACATAGGGTATATTCTGGGGGCTGGATGGGAGGGAGTTTGAGGGAGAGGCTCCAAACTCACCGGGTAGCTGAGGGAGCCTCTCCCCAAGACACCCACCAAGTTTCAAGAACATTGGACCAGGGGGTCCAATTCTATGGGCCCCCAAACAGGTTGCCCCCATTCCCTCCATTGTTCTCTATGGTGGGGGGGAAAGTTACTTTTTCCCCATGGTGCTGTTAGTAGCTCTGGGGGGAAGGGGTAACCTGTTTGGGTGCCCATAGAATTAGGCCCATTGGTCCAATTGCTTTGAGACTTGGGGCTGTATGTGGGGAGAGGCTCCCAAAGCTATCCTGAAAGTTTGGAGCCTCTCCCCCAAACCCCCTCCCCCCCAGAGCTATTAACAGCACCTTAGAGAACAATGGAGGGAATGGGGGCAACCTGTTTGGGGGCCCAAAGAATTGGACCCCCTGGTCCAATGTACTTGAAACTTGGTGGGTATCTTGGGGAGAGGCTCCATCAGCTACCCTGTGAGTTTGGAGCCTCTCCCTCAAACCCCTCCCCTCCAGCCCCCAGAATATACCCTATGTTTTCACCATAGGATATAATGGAGCTGAAATTGACATTCGGCTGCCTGAAAGACTCCTGGGACGCCAGCTGGGGGCGGGGCTTGGCTCCTGAGCTGCCGGAGCTGTGCTTCGGTGCACTCCGGTGCACTCCCCCCCAAAAAAGACCCCTGTCTGAAATATATCCTACATCCAGCATCACTAGTTCAGAGCAAAAATACTAAGTGATCAAAATGACTGGAGATATCAAGTCATACTGAAACTCTCTATGGAAGAATATAAGAATGAACACCCATTAAGCAAGAACTAAAATCCTACTTGAAAATGGATAATAATACCCAGCCTACATTACAGTTGGGTGAGAGAGAGCGAAAGAGTGAAAGAAAGAGGCTGATCTGCCAGACCCAGCCATAGAAATCAGCAGATTTCCAGAGACATTTAAAGCTATAGCAGCCAACACGTTAAGGCGTTTAACACAAAGCAAAGCAAATGAAAACCAAACATGATAGCCATGATCCAATTAGTTACTCCAGGCTCACAGAGCCTGTGTTCAACCAGCAAAATATACGTGTCCTTCAAAAGTAGACATCCATGCCATATCCCTATATCTTAATAGGCAAGTTAATCCAATGAGGTCATCTACAGCTATTCTGATAGCCCCAGAATTGCAGAAAAATCTTTAACAATCCTAATTTCAGTGTAAGTAACCCAACCTCTCAAAAAGTTAACAGTAATGTTTGAATATGCACATGTTACCTCTCCCCCCAAAAATACCAGGGTTCAGGCATCGTTTAGGTTTCTGCAGCAGCCCTAATAGCCCAGTCTAGCCTGATCTCATTCAGAAGCTAAGTCGGTTCAGCCATGGTCAGTAGTTGGATGGGAAACTACCAAGGAAGGCTGGGGTTGCTATGCAGATTCAGGCAATGCTAAAGCATCGCTGCTCTTCTCTTGCCTTGAAAACCCCATGAGGTGGAATTTCATGGTTGTGACTCAACAGCACACTTTTACCCTTAGTAACCCAAAAGAGCATGCAAAAATGCAGTGGCCAGCAGAAAGCAGTAATCATGGCCTCCAGAAAAAGGTGGCAAGGTGGGAAGAAAACTGTGATGAGAAAGCAGATAAACCAGGGTCAAAAGGGTGGGATGGATGGAAAGCAAGCCAAAACAAGCAGTGATGAAGATGGGGGGGTGGAATGCAATTTCCCCTTCCCTGCAAGTCCTCACAGAAGCCCTGGTTTCAGACTTTTTTTGAAACTCCTCCTGGCTTCAAAAGTGCCATACCCAGCTTTAGAAAAACAAGGCAGTGATTTATTTAAAGATGTCTCTTCATTATAAAATCCTCAAAGCAACACACAGCCTTTAAAAATACATCAAGAAAAATGATTTTAAAAAGCTGACAACGGCAGTATAGGATTTCAAAAAATCAGAAGCAGTAAAATCCATTAAAATGGTTGTCATTAAAACTTGATACAAACATGAGACATTTAGCCAGGTGCCTAAATGATAGTAATAAGGGGACTAGGCGAATCACTCAAGGGCTGGAGTTCCAAAATCAGGGTGCCCCCACAGAAAACACCCTCTCTCTAGTAGCCATCCATCCATTGGGGGGAAGAACACCCAGAGAAGGGTCTCGGGGAAATCATAATTTTCAGGAAGATTTGTAATGGCAGAGGACCACCCTGAGAAAACCAATCTTCAATTACTTATCTCCTGATAGGTGCAAACTAGAAATTTGAATTGTGCTTAGAAACTAACTAGCAGGCAATGAAGGCCTTTCAATTGTGGGAGTGAAACAATCATTACAGCATGCCTCAATTAACAAACTGTCCACCACATTCTAAACCAGCTAAAGTTTCCAAATTACACATTTCTTGGCCTTTTTATCCTGCCCATTCTTCAAGAAGCTCAAAGTAGCATACATGGTCCTCTCCTCCCATTTTATTTCCCCCAGCAGCCGTATGATAAATCAGGCTGGTCACATACCCTCAGTGAGTTTTATGGCTGAACGGGACAGGAATTGGAGCTCATCCCTTCTTGGTTGATGTTTAACACTCTAACTATTATGTTGTCTGTCCCCCCAGTTGAACCGAAACAGATGATAACCAGAAACCAAGCTTGTCATTCTTTTGATGTGTTAAAAAAATATCTTCACTATTTTGCATGCTAATTTAACAAGCCACCCCTATATATACAACTATATGTACTTCCATTTCATCGTCTGACGAAATGTGCGTGCACACGAAAGCTCAAACCTTGCTCTTCAAGGGCATTATGTATGGGACATCATACACTGTACAAGTCTGGATTTATAAAAACACAGAGAGACAGATCCTCTCATTCCAGAAGCAGACGCAGTAGCACGACAACCAAAGCTGGCAAAAGGCACCATGCAACAAACACTATTTCAGCCCTCATGTGGAATGTTGGTTCCACACAACCAATGTGTAAACTAGGGCAGGGATCCTAGGATGCCATTCCAACCACACAACACCAGCTCTACCAACAGAACAGCTTTCCTGTCATTAGAAAGGGGGAGGGGAACTTGTGATGATTCCTCCCTGCTGCTGCAAGCTCCCAAAACCAAACCTTCAGCCACCATGCTGTCCCTTTGGGGCTGCTGATCTGAAGGAACCTGGCTTTGGGGGCAAAGACAGCTGCAATGAGTACGGGAGGAAGCAGAAAAGTTGCCTTCTTCTAGCACAATTCCCCTTGCACTGCTCAGGATCCAAGCCCTGGTTTTTTAAGTGGGAGTGGACCCCCACCCCAAGCTGGTCAAATACCATCTTCAGGTTCCAAAACAGCCACCTGCTCACATTACTCCAGGTTAGGATTCAGTTTATTAACATTCATCTAGCCTATTACTGACTGCAAGCTATTCAGGACTTCCATAACTACACCTGGATCAGATGAAAAGGAGAGGCAGAGCTGGATGCCATCTGCATGCTGGAAACATCTCAAATCTCCAGACGAATTCTCCCAGCAGTTTCTAATAGATGATAAATAGCACAGGTGGATAACATTTTAGGCCATTTGGGCTCATAAAAGCAGTTGTGTGATTCTTTGGTTTATATGATCAGTATGTTTTTCCAGTCTTGTTGCTACAGATTAAGATTTCTTGTTCATTTATTTACGTTCTTTAAAGATCTGAGCAATGTTTTATTTTAATGATGCCAAACTTGCATAATACATTCACTAAGAGCTGCTTGGCAACTTTTATGTACATTAATATGTCAGTTTCATAGATCTATTAACTATTACCAGACAGTTATTATGGATTTTAATCTGGCTCTGTAGCATATAAACTGGTCAGCCTCATGACCTATCCTTTCAGTGACATCAAAATTAGCAATTCATTTTTTAAAAACAAAAACATCTATATGATAAAGCAAGCTAATTAGACAGGAGAGAGAGAATGTATCCTATTAGGAAATTATATTTTAAAACTCAGTTGCTATTTGAAAGTGCCATTTACATTAATTTTTTTATATACTTTTCTTCAGATCTGGAATTAGAGACATCGGTGTGCAAAGAAATAATTTTCATATGTTCTTGGCTTTTATACTAGCACATGTCAGCATAGTTACTGTCTGACCAAATTATATTTTATTTTTAAAATAAATTGTGTTTTTTATTATAAAACTTGTTCCCAGCATCAGATATACTGATGATTGCCAGTGACTACATATGAAGTCTGATTTGATGTGGGGAGGGGGAGATGCTATAGTGACCTGGAAACTACTTTATCTGAAACAACTCCTACAGTGGATGTATACTACTGTACCTGAAATCATGCAGGCAGAAAACAGAATTGGTGAGAAAGCTTATCTGAAAGCAGACAGAAAGCAGTCTCTGGCACTTAACAAAGAACAAACTATTAGGCATAGAAAGCTAGCCTTCTTTTAGCCAGCCACAACAATGAAAGGCAATTCAGACAGAGCATAAAAATCAGAGACTGCCATTATTTTATAGTGTTGGACTTAAATATGGGAAATGTAGGTTCAGATCTCTGCTTTGACTTGAAGCTCATTGGGGAGCCTTTTGCAGGTCACTCTGTGACAAGTACTGGCTGCCTATAGCATACCGGATTCGCTTCAAAACGCTGGTGCTTACCTTTAAAGCCCTATGTGGCCAGGGTCCGACATATCCCCACATATGCCCCAAAGAGCACTTCGGTCAGGGACACAACATCGCCTGGTAATCCCAGGCCCCAGGGAGGCCAGGCTTGCGGCAACCAGGGCCAGGTCCTTTTCAGTGGCAGCTCCTACCTGGTGGAATGAGCTCCCAGAGGAGATCAGGGCCCTGCGGGACCTCTCACAGTTCCGCAGGGCCTGTAAGACAGAGCTCTTCCGCCAGGCTTTTGAGTAGGAGCCGCCACTACCTCTGCCGCTATTTTTACCATCCTATGCGGTGGACGGAGAGGACAGCGGAGGAATTTTCCTTGAGGAGAAGGATATCACAGGATGCCTCTTTCCCCAGAAGACCATTTCCATATGGTAAACTGTCCTGTGAAGCCCCCACCATCATAGGAGTGAGGCACCTCAATACTCCATTTGTATATAAAGGAAAACAGCTTAGCTGAAATGTGTAAGAACTGAACAGATTGCACAGAAAATCAACTGAAAGCTAACATGAGTGAACCTGAACTCCACTTTTACAAAAGTAGATGCATTTGCCGATTAATCTAGGGCAAGAGACTTTTAGTATTTTTGCATATACAAAAAAGTTCACATACAAGTTCTACTTTAAGCTAAAAGCTATCATTTTATCCTTAAAGATTCCTGTTTAAGATTAGTCATACATAAATATCAAGTATCCAACTACCAATGCCAGAGTGGGAGAAGAATTTTAATGAGGGGAATAATCAAGAGCGTAGTGTGGCCTAGAAGGAACCCATTAGAACAAGAATTTTAACAGCTTAAAGTATTTGCAATCCCAAGAATCCACAGTTTGCAATCTGATGGCTTCCTTTAGACGCCATGCCTTAAAAGGAAAACTAGTCTAGACACACTGGAAAAATAGAACATTTAAAAAAGTATATGCATAAACTGCAATACTAAGAACACTGTCAACTTTACAAACATGCACACACAAAAACCCATTTAATAGCTTCAGGATTCCCCTTCCATTTTCAGTGTTAACCCTAAAGCTACTTGGGAAGAAAAAGTACAATACAAAAGCATGAGAACAATAAATAATTATTTGGCCAAGGAGGAACCAGAAGTGGTGACCAGGTTTCCCAGGGGCTTTTGTTTGGTCTGTTTTTAAATCCCATTTAACATTATGGGAAGACACAAAGTTGCCTTCTTGTGTCAATGGAGGCTCCTACATTAAAAACAAAAAGACCAACCCTACTTTCCAATGATAAATGAAAAGGATGAATCAGAGGAGAAAGGTCCTTAAACAATTAGAACATTTTTTATAAATCAGATTTATAGAATCCAAATCTATCCTGCATATTAAATGAGTGCATCAAATTATACATTCAACAAACAACAAATATGCATAGCTTCATTTATACAATATTTGAAATAGGTAAACTCCTGAAATGCTGTTTAAAGGAAATGTAGCTCTAAATCTGCAAGACTGTGAAGTTCAAATAAGTCCACAAAAGCTACCAGCCCACAAAAAACCTGTACTAGCTCTATGGATTTTTAAAAGAAAACCTGACACTCTCTCTCTCTCTCTCTCTCTCTCTCTCTCTCTCTCTCTCTCTCTCTCTCTCTCTCTCTCTCTCTCTCTCTCTCTCTCTCTGCGTGTGTATGTAATTTAAAATCTGCTTTAATCTCATGCCCTGAAAAGTAATGGCACCAAAACAGCTGTTCTGGGCTAAGAAAGGCCTAATAATATTCTTCTCTCTCTTGGCTCTTTCTTCCTTTCTTAATCGTCTGCCTGAGATAACTTCAAAGAAGCAGTTCTCCGGGGCTAATAGCAGATGGAAAGGAGTGTATATTTCTATCACCAACATGGCACAGTGGAAACTTCACTCCCCCACTGGAACCCTGATCTTGTTTTAAAAAAATACATTGGGACTACCAATCACAGATCTCCCACTTAACATGAAACTAGCTCAGCAGTGAATTAAGTATGTGTAATGGATTCCAGTTCTATAAAAAGGCCAGACTCCCACTGAAGATGGAACTACACAAAAGGAAGACTTTGAATCATTCCCAATTGCCCAGAAACCAGGAAAGTGGTAATTTGCAAAGTGGAGATATTAAAACTTTTACTGTCTCTAATTTGTTACCTAACATTCTACAGCATGTTACATTATGAAATGGAAAGAGATTTGCAAATAGCCAGTTACCCAATCACCTGTAACACACATATAAATCATCTTCAAATAACTAGGCCAGCAAAATTCATAAAGGCTGGAATTGGGCTGGGTTTTTTTTCAGGCTAGAAAAGACACCAGTGGGCACAGGCAGGCTCACTGGGAAAAAAGCTTCCTGTACTCAGAATTTCAGGGAGCTTATTTCCAAGGCTGAACATTAAACAAGAAAAGATTACATTTCTGAGGTTTGACACCAGCTGCTGGAACCAACTCCGGTGAACTCTGGCTAATACTGGCGACTTGGGCTGCATCCACGCATTGTTGGATATGATGCTATCATTCTATTCTGGCAGTCGCTGTCAACTGGATTGTCTCATCCACAAAAGGAAAATCTATTGTAGGTCTACTGCAATGTTTATGGTATGTATCAACTTGCTTTCCCTCTGCTGTTGTCTACTAAGTAATCCACCACTGAGTTATGGTAAGTCGTGCCTTAGTCAGTTTTCAATTTACGTTGTTTCCTAATTCCTGTAATCCTAGTCCTACTGCATGGTTACTGGATGTCTTGTGCTCTGTGACTGAATTGTTTTTCTTTTTTAATATTTTGTAATCTGCCTTGAGACTCAGTGAGAAAGGCCGGCCATAAATGAAGAAAAAGAATCCAGTTGCAAATTATTGTGATAGTGCAGCATCTAATGATGTGTGGATGCGGCCTCAGACAATTGTTTTCCGACAGTTCCAGCTGTGAAAAGTGACCTGGACTTTTATTTCCTTCCCTGAGCAGCAGAGAACAACCTGAGTTCTAACACTGAAACATGCACCAGCGCTAAGACTTAGGCTGTAGTTTCTTCCATCAGAAAGCGAGTATGTCTAACGCTATATTGTGTCCAGATTTTTAGTTCTCCAAAACAAAAGGGGTTTCATTTTAGATCCTTCTCTGCTATGAAGCCTCAATCTTTTAATCGCATCTTTGATGAAGATCCTTCTAGCTTTAAAGCTGAGCAAGTACAATCTAGTCAGCTGGTACTTCCATCCCAGAGTAATACTATATAAAACAGAGTCACTTCCCAGCATAACTGGATTATTATTACTTTATGTCAGCTGTCTCATTGAACCTTCAGAATCAAAAAGTGAGACATAATTAAAACAAATACATTAGGCAGAGGATTTGCTTTTTTTTAAAGCATAAATGTGCACCACTATGCCACTCTCAAGGGTGTAGCAGCACAGAAATCCAAAGTGCCATCTTCCAGTGGGTAAATTCGGTTCTCCAAATAATTAACTCTGTGAGGCGGTAAACATGTCCATGGGGCATTGCAGGGTAATGCGGCATCACTTGAAGCTTCAGATCCCTAATTACATAGTTACCAATCCACCGAAGTATCAAGTCGCACAAGTCAAAGGCAATAAATAAGCCCATCTTTCACAGCGCTGGCAGACAATTAAATGGGCTTCAAAAATGACTAAGACTGGAGAGAAGTGCAGCAAGAAGACTGAGAGTGACAGTTAGAAAAAGAGACAACAACTATGTGGCACCATTATGTGAAGAAAGTTAAATATAGAAGGATTTGCTTAGAAAAATTAGTAATAGGCAACAACGAAACCAGTGGAGTAAGTTCCAGAAGGTTAGCCTAAGGGAGTAAAAAAAGAAAAAGAACTTGTAGCTTCTTAAAGACCTGATAACTTGTTGTAGCATAAGCTTCCATGGATTTCATCTGACACACTCTACAGCTTATGCCATGATAAACAGAAGAAGAAGAATTTGGATTTATACCCCGCCCTTCACTACTGGAAGGAGTCTCAGAGCGGCTTACAATCTCCTTTCCTTTCCCATAATAGACACCTTGTGAGGTAGGTGTGGCAGAGAGAGCTCTTTTGAGAACTGTCCTTGAGAGAACAACTCTGAAAGAACTTATGACCAACCCAAGGTCACACCAGCAGCTGCGTGTGGGGAATCAAACCCGGTTCTCCCAGACTAGAGTCTGTGCTCTTTAACCACTACACCAAACTGTCTCAAATAGGCTGGATAAAATCCAAATGCTTAAATTTATTTTTCAAACCCTCATTCCACTGAATTATCCAAGGGTCCTGTGGCATCTTTAAAACTGGGGGGATTGTAGGCATAAGCTTCCATGGACTAAACTGCACTGCATCAGAAAATAGTCTATGGAAGCTTATGTGCATAATAAATCAGAGGGTCTTTAAGGTGCCAGAATGATTATCAATATTCTAGTGGAATGAAATACGAAATAGACAGAAAATGTATCTAAGTTTTGTCTAACTGCATAGTAGAGAATTTAAAACGGGGCTGTGAGGAACTGGGGAAGAATGGCAGCAATTAAGAGCTTGGGAAGGGGAAAAAATGCAGCTATGAGCAGTACAAGCAGGTTGCTGGGAAGGGAGATGTAGGCACTTAACACCCTGTAGCACTCTCCCTAAGTAAAGTAACATTTATTGATTCAATGGCAACCTCAGATCCACCACCTCTGAAAGAACCTCAGAGATGCCCAACAACCTATGCCAGGTTTTCCCATTTTGTGCACGATACCAAGAACACGATAACGTTACAGCGCTTGTCATGCAAACTGCTTTCAGTACAGCAAACTGAGATCCAGTACAGCAAACTGGGATCCAGTACAGAACAGGAAGGGCTGGCTCAGCCTGGTAATGCCTTTGAATCAGAAGCCAGACATGGAAAAAAGAATCCAATCCAATGTCGGCAATATTGACATGTCCTCTTAACCCCTTGCTTACTGTCATCCCAAACTTGGCTTATCAGCCACACAGAAGGCAAGTCTCTTGTTCCCTTCAGAACTACTCCCCCCTCCCCGGGAGATCTGTGTTCTTGCCAGTGGGTGAAGACTTTTTTGTTCTGTTTGGCCTATATCCCCCAGTAATTGTTATTGGCCCGCTCCCTGGTCTTGAGTGGTATATGAGTTTATATGTTTGTATTAAATCGTTATATATGTACTTTATTTTAAATATTTTTAATGCCAAAATGTTTTAATGCCTGCCACCTTGGAGATCCTGTTTGGGTGGAAAGGTGGCATAGAAATTTTTAAAATAAATAAATATTGGGGCGTGCAGCTTTTTTGTTCCTGCTCCCACAGGAAATGGAATGCAATGAAGTATTTCCTGAACAGATAAGAAACCTCCCGTGATTAACATGAGCATATAGTATGTCCCTTTCCCTAGGCAACTCCCAGTTTAAAATTTTCCCTTTAAGAAAGGGAAGCTAGGCTTGTGGAATGTGAACTTCCAAATCAAATCAAGAAGACCACAGGGGGACTCCACCTGTCTGAGGTTTAAAGATTGTCATTAAAATTTTGCACAACATGCCTTTGACAGCCAGAATGGCTTACTGCATGCTCTGGGGGGAAAAGGGAGAAAAAAGAAAATAGTAGGACAGAGCAACAGAAACCTCTGGCAAATTACTTCAACATGTTCAATATCTGGTAGAAAGTACCACGACAACCTGCAGCTAACAATTCAACACAGTAAGTCACTGCCTTCGCCCACAGATGACAACATGCTTCAAGGAAATCATACACCATAGAGGGTGATATTGATAAGCACATAAAACTCCTGGGCAACTCAAATATTAGCTCTGGATTGCAAAGTAGACAAACATTGTAGAACTCAGAGAGTTAAAGGGTCCCCCCACCCAAGTAATCAGAAAAATTACCTTCCACTCTGAGCTGAAACAAAGCCACTCAAAAATGTGGTTTAAATTATGTCCCCCAAAGTACAAGTTTTCCACTGCAATTTTTTCAGAAACACATTTCAGACTCCCTACTTCAGTGACAAGGCTTCCCGCCACAGTGTTTGAATTGCCTGCCAATTATGTGCCAGTGGACACCCCAAATTACAATATTGCCAGCCATATCATATTCTTTCAGAGTGGGGAGGCCTGAAATAGATCTCTTCTGCAGTTTACAGAACACCACAAGTTCCTACCAAACTGAAAGAATGAGAGGTACAAATTTCAGTTTGCAGTTATCAGCTGGGTAGTACCTGCTGAAACAAGTCTCTTTTAACAAACCCAGAAAAGATGATAAAAGCTAATGCCCAATGTGCACAAACAGCTGACAACCCCTATAAATAGCCTGTTATGATTAAATTATCTACCTATGCTTCCTATATTGACCTACAGTATCTTGTCACAACCTGCAAAGTTGATTTTGCACCTGATATTCCTTAAGCTATGTCAGTAAAACCCAACACCCAGATTCTGGGTGCTAGACTGTACTTTGCTAAAAGAAGCAATTTGAACATAAGCCAACATTTAGATAGCCTGTCATTTGTTTTGACATACTGGATGATCACTGGCAGGGTCCCTGGATGTTGGAATGGGGTTTACGTATATTGTGATGGCTTGGGAGAGCAAGGAGTCATATCATGGAAAAATACAGAAGGGAAATGGAACATATATGCAGTTGAGGAAGTATGGACAGATAGCCAATGACTCACTGCTGTGACATGTAAAGGGATCCCAGCTCCAGTCATCAGAATTCTTGCAAAACCATTCTCCATTTTCAACTATCATCACGTCCTTTCATATCACCGTGTCTAAATTCTGGCACAATAATACCAAGGAAATCTTTGGGAGACATGGAGAAAACTGGTATGGCTTAATAAAGCTGCTAAAGTCTTAATTCACATATGACATGCAAGAAAGACACACACTGCTCCCATGTCACTTTCATCTGATTAATTCTTCATTTTCAGCATTTTCCTTCTCAAGACTTAAAAGTTAGAAAAAACCCCAAAAAGGTGAAATTATTTATTTATTGTTTATTGTTTTAACTTTTACACCGCCCTCCCCGCCAAGGTGAGCTCAGGGCGGCTTCCAAAAACTGACACACATATTCATAATCCTGTGCAAGCTGAGCCACTTCACCCTTCGGCCCTTACTATGGTCAATCCTCAACGATATCTTGGTCAGTACCCCATGTGTAATCATACTTTTTCATAGCATGTCAAGGTGACTGTCTTTGCAAACTTTACTAATATTCCCCTACTTGGTGCACTGCTTTCTATTGCTGGCCTGAGTTTAAACAAGGTGTTTACAAATGGCTTTGCACTGCAGCATGAAGGAGAACGAAGTCCAGTTGGGTTTTCTTTAACACTGTAAAAACACACATGACAAAAAAGAACAACAAGCATTCACAACTCCTGAATTTATTTTGAACCGACTGAACAGAGGTCAAGTTAGAAGCATTTCTTAATATCTGTGTGAAAGTCCATATAATTATAGCGATTAGAGCATCAGAATACCTTCTGAGGTGCTGGCCTGGATAGCCCAGGCTAGCCTGATTTCATCAGATCTCAGAAGCTAAGTAGGGTCAAACCTGACTAGTATTTGGATGGGAGACTACCAAGGAAGTCCAGGATCTCTACACAAAGGCAGGCAATGACAAATCACCTCTGGAACTCTCTTGCCTCAAAAACCCTACAGAGGTTGCCATAAATCAGCTGCCACTTGACAGCAAAAAAACCAAAAAAAACCCGATCTGAGAGATCCAGGTTTGCATCCCTAATCTGTCATGGAAGCTCGCTGGGCAACCTTGAGCCGGTTAATCCACTCACAGGTTGGTGTGAGAATAAAACGGAGAAGAGGAGAACACTGTAAACTGCTTTGGATCCCCTTTGGGGAGAGAAACAGAGTATAAATGAAGTATATAAAATAAAGCAACAGTGAACTTGGTTTTTGGCCATCTGGTCTCCAATTAATCCAAACAGCAGACTAAAGAAATCAGAGCAACACACAGACTTATATGTCACTTCAATGCAAGTTAAGCCAAATATATCATTTCTACTAGATCACAATAGTGACCAATTCATAGTAAACTTCAGTGGAATGAGAACCACTTCCCTCCTGGGGATCCTACATCACTCCAGAAATACAAGATAACCACTAGGGAGGACTACAAGAATGTAGTCAGTGACAGGGGTTTTCTCACCCTGTTACCTTAACCCTAATAACCATCCACAGTTCTTTTCATACCATATGATTCTTGCTAAGTCTAAATAATGTTGTCTCCGACAGCAGAGCTCTAAATTGATTTTCCAATTAAATATGCAAAACATACAAAACTTTGCACTCCTCCTCTGATCTTGAACTACCTTTTTCTAAGGTAAAAAGAAAGCAAGCAGAGCAGTGTTTAAACATGGAGATAAGAACAATAGCACCTAAGTGACAAATACAAAGGAAGTCAAACAAGCCAGTGTACAGCCCGTAAAAAATTAGTACTGCTATGCACCCACCTTCTTTTGTTACAAAAGCTGTAACTGGCAAGAGGAGTCTGGTAGGTACAACATGCTTAAAGTGGACAAAAGATTTAGCCATGTGGGTTCCACAGAAAAATCCAGAAACAAAAGTTATGGGATGCCTCTCGATAAAAGACATTACAGGGCTTTTGTTTTAATATCTTATTGTGTAAATCTCAGATGACATTAAAAGATTAGAACTCTCAGGCACTATGCAACCACAAAAGAGCCAGAAAACAAAGAAGTCAGCACTCACAAGGAGAAACATTAACACAATGTACTCAATACATATTAGCCAGATTAGGTACTTTACACAGAATAACCACTGACTGTGGTTATGTGAGACACATAGGTATGTGACATATAGGTTATATAAGTATTATGTACTTTCTATGCTGGAAAAAATTAGGGTAGCCACAGCTGTTTTGCCATCACAATTCACACTGCACTAGAAATCTATGCTGCTCATGATCCTGTGAATGGATCGAACAATCGCAGGCTAGTACAAGTTGGGCAGGCTTCTCCCCCCCCCAAGCCTCATTAACTCAGCTGATCTGACATTAAAATTCCATGTTGACAAGAAGAGAGATCATGTGGTTCTCCATCACACACTGCCGACAGTAAGTTACCTTGTAGTTAAAACAAAAATATAGCTTGCAGGTCAAGTATAAAGCTGGCAGTACACCCAATTTCTTTCTTCTTGTGGTCACCTACATTAAAATCACCTGAAGAATTCAGAGACAAGAGACCCTCTAAATATACACAGAAGTTTTTTGTTAGTGATTGGAAACTGCTTGTAGAACATACAGCCAAGATATATTCTCCTCTTAACAACAGAAATCTATGGCTCAGGGAGGATGGAAATGTTTGGCACACAGAAGGTCTCAAGTTCACTGGAATCTCCAGTTAGAAGACCTCAGGTACCAGATACTGAGAAAGACCTCTCCCTGCCCAAGACTATAACAAGCCACTACTAGTCAAAGAATAAAATACTGAGCTAAGTGGACCAATCTGACTCTGTGTAAAGCAGCTTCATATGAAAATAACAATCATTAACATGATTACTACGGTACTTCCCACTTCACCTATCCAAAATCAAAAGGAAGAGACTCCCCCTCCAAAAAAAGTAATTTAAGAGACTAACTAGTCTAACGGGTTGTGAATGTTCGAAGCTAACAGAGCCATTACTACAGCAAATATGCTGAATAGACTGAAAGGTGGTGGAAATATATACACCTTGACTGAATCAAGATGAGAAACAGACAATGCAAAAGAGATACCAGCAGAGTAGAAGTGACCTCATACCTGCTATTTTTCATTTAGTCTTAAAAGGTGACCTTCCTGGGCTAAATGAATGCTAGTAATCATGAAGAATGTCATCTGTTATCTAAAACTGTCCTTCCCCTGCCTCCTTATCTAATCCTTCCCAACATGATTAGGAAACTTTGTGCATAAAAAGGGGGGGGGTGTTGAACAGGAGGGAAAATACTATAGATACCCATAAAGGAAAATATTCTCAGTGGTGGTACAAGAGATGGGTGGGATAGGCCAATGTATCCTACTGGGGTACTATTGGGAGGAGAGGCCAGGGTGGACCAACAACACAAACTGCAAAGTCCACTTCATATTTAAGTGAAAGGTCCTCTAGTGAAGAGAGATGTGATTTAGTGCAATGCCAGCCTGCATATCGGGAAGCTGCTATTCAAATCTTCCCTCTGCCATAAACTTACCAGGTAGTTTTAGCCACTTCTCCCCATGTTCTCTTCTGCAATACAGTGATAATAATACTAACTTATTTTACAGGGTTGCTGGAAGATTTACAAAAAGATAATGTACACAAAGCATTCTGATCACTCTAAAGCATTAAATAAATGCTAAGTATTTCACCATTCTTCCCCAGGGAACCTCCCCTCTAAATCCAAGAACTGCTTAGGCTAAAAAGTAGAATAATATCTGGAGTTTCTGATACAAAGAACCTCCTAGGCTGATCAAAAGTATCATAGCCATTCTTGATTATTGCTACCCCCACACATACATACAGGCACATGGCACATACATGGTTCTCCTTTCCTTATTTTATCCCGACAACAACCCTGTGAGGTAGGTTAGGCTGAAAAAAACCCTGGTTCTCAAGGTCACCCAGTGAACATCATGGCGGAACAGGAACATGATTGTGGGTCTCCCCCATCTTCCCCCAAACGCTACCCAATACATGTTGATCCCACCCTTTCTCAAAGCAGCTCAGAGCGATCAGTTGCCTTCCCCCCAAACAAAACCATCTCCACCCAACCCTTCATCCAAAGAGATTAGAACAACCAACATGGTTTTCTTCTCCTCTGTTCCAGCTTCACAACAACCCTGTAAAGTAGGCATAGCTGAGAGTGTGAATAGGCCAAGCTCACCCAGCAAGTTTCATGGAATTTGAACCCTGGCCTCCCAGGTCCTAGCCCAACACTCTGACTGTAACACCACACTAGAAAACACAGGAGACTTGCTGCCCATGAACCTGCTGTTTCTACTGTGCGATCTCAGTCACCAGCCACTGACAGAACAAATACATAGAGAAAAAGCAATCCTATCCAGTTTCAAAGCTGTCTGAACCCAAGGCCACCCCCCAAATTCTGTGAATTCTCTATGCCAGGCTATGGGGTGCAGGGGCAAGGTGATCTTTCAAGCCTCAACATGATAAATGAAGATGGATCCCTGCACAGTGGAAAGGCCCCACCATAATCATGAAGGTGGGTCCCTGGGGTAGAATCAGAAGATCCCCAACGTGGTAATGAAGGCGGATCCCTTGAGAAGAAATGGAGGATCCCTGGAAAAGACCCCAACATGAAAATAAGGTGGATCTCTGGAGAAGAACCAGAAGACCCCAACGTGACAATGAAGGTGGATCTCTGGAGAAGAACTGAAAGACCCCCAACGCGGTAAAGAAGCAGGTTCCCTGGAGGAGAACTGAAAGACCCTGAACATAATAAATGACAACGAAGGTGGATGCCATTCCCTGGAGAAGACCCCAGCATAACACTGAAGGCGGATCCCTGGAGAAGAACTGAAAGACGCTAAACATAATAAATGACAACGAAGATGGATCCCCGGAGAAGACTCAGAAGACCCCAGGATAACACTGAAGGTGGGTCCCTGGAGAAGAGCTGAGGGACTCCGAACACAACACATGACAACCCGAAGTGGAAGGCGGATCCCCGCCGCAGAACCGACCGACCCACCTCCTCCTGCTGCCGACCCCGCCTCCCTCCAAGCCCCCCGTCCCCGGCCGCTCGTCGGTACCCACCACCTGGGCGATCTTGAGCCTGCCCAGGGTCCCCTTCAGGTAGTCGGGGTCGCAGCGGAGGCCGCGGAGCCCGTGGCGCTGGCTGACGGGCTCGGTGGTGGGCTGGTAAGGGCTGCTGGCGCCCGAGATCATGGAGGTGCTCGACGCCTCGCCGTCGAAGCCCTCCAGGTCCTCGCCGCTCCTCATGCTGGCTCCGCCGGCCGGCCGCCCGGGGCTGGGCCGCCCGGGAACTTGGGACTGGCGGGGAAGAGCCACCCCGCTTCAGGGCAGCGGAGGAGGAGGCGGCGGCGGCGGCATTGGCGGCGAAGGCATCTCGGGTCCCCAACCGAGGCTAGCGAAGCGGACCGCCCTGCCTGGGAGGGAAGCGCTGCCCCCTTCGCTCGCTCCTGAGGGCCGCCCGGCCGCTTTCCCGCCTCGGGCGCCTCTCAGCGGCGTCGCCCGCCTGAGGGAACAGCGGCCCGAGGGGACGTCTCTCCCTCTCTCTCTCGCTTGCCCGCCCGCCTCTCTTCTTTCTCCGCTCCCTCACCGGGTGGCTCCGGCGCCGGCCACCGGAGATGCCGCCTCTCCTTCCCCCCCCTCCCGCCCGCCTGCTCTCCCTTCCCTCGGCTGGCCGCCCCTCCTTCTCTCGCTCGGCGGCGGCGGCGGAAAGGGAGGGAAGAGAGGCAGAGAAAGCCCGCCCCGAAGCGGTGGGAAGAAGCAGAAGGAGAAGGCGGCTGAGGCGGGCGCGTTCGGTGTTTCCCTCACGGAAAGAGTCCTCCTCAGGAGGGACTCGGCCGCCGTCTTCGAGGCAGGGGCTGCTGGTCGTGGCGACTCAGAGTTTGGCCCGGGCCAGGCTTCAGTTTCGGCGGGAGAGAACTCGTTTGGCGGAGGAGGAGGAGGAGGAGGAGGGAGAGCGTTACCTGTTGAACTCTGCACGCGATTCTCACGCTTCGGAGTGCGTTTGAAAAGCCCCGCCTGCCTCCGTTAACTCTGTGAGAAACAGCGGCCCTGTTGTCCTGAACTGTATTACGGGGCAGCCAACCCGTTGCCCTGGAGGACCAACAAACAGGGCCTGGAGAGGTAGGGTTGCCGACTCCAGCGTAGTAAATTCCTGGAAGTTTAGGGGCACTGTGTGTAGAAACAGAGTTTGGGGAGGGAGCTCACCTGGGATCTGATGTCACCCTAGGACTTCAGTTTCTCCTAAACTTTACGGTATACCATAGAGTATACTTTTGACGCTGCCATTTTCTTCTCCAGAGAAACTTATTTATGTAGTTTGGAGATCAGTTTTCAATTCCAGAATGCCTGGCCCTACCTTGAGGTTGGTAACCCTACATAGAGAACACGGCCTTTCCTCAGTGTTGCCTTTTAGTGTAGAAAAGCAAGGTATAAAAATCTAAATAATTTTCAGCCCTTCTGAACATACCTAAGAGAAGCCAATGTTGAATCAGGCCAATGGCCCATCTAGTCCAACACTCTGTCACACAGCAGCCAAAATATACCAGGTGCCATCAGGAGGTCCAGCAGTGGGGCCAGGACACTAGAAGCCCTCCCACTGTTGCCCCAAGTACCAAGAATAGAGAGCATCACCTGCCCCAGACTGAGAGTTCCCATCTATACCCTGTGGCTAATAGCCACTGATGGACTTCTGCTCCATATGTTTATCTATGTTTGTTCTGGCATAACAAACAAGCAGTGTTCAGTGTGCTTGGAACAGGTTCCTGAAGCAATGCCTAATCAGGAAATTGTATTTTAGAAAGAAATCACACTTGTAGTGCAAACTGCGGGAAAGAAGGCAAGATATGTGTGCATAAAGTTATGCATGGGGTAAAAAAATGGTGAAAGATAACTTTTTCTCCACAAAGTATAGTTCATGAGTAATTAATGGAAATCGCTGCTAGCAGACATAGTGATGGCTGATAGCACTGATAGCTTCAAAAGAAGATGAGATTATTCATGGAGGGGACATCCATCAAAGGCTATCAGCTATAGTGACTAAAGGGAACATCTGCAGCTTGTGGCAGTAAAACTGACAGCCATGGTGCCTGAGGGGGACCTCCACACCAAGAGCCATAAACTTCTGAATGCCTACACTAGAAGGCAAATTCAGGTGGGGTAGCCATGTTGGTCTGAAGCAGCGGAACTTACACTTTGAATAAAACTTTGCCTTAAAGGTGCCCCTGGACTCAAAACTCTGTTCTCCTTAAGGGGGACCCAAAGTAGCTTACAACATCAGTCTCCCCTCTTCCTGTTTTTATCCCCACAACAACCCTGTGAAGTAGGTTAGGCTAAAGAAGTGACTGGTCCAAAATCCCCCAGCAAACTTCCATGGCAGAGGTGGGATTTGAACAACAGTCTCCCAGATCCTTGTCCAACTCTTTTAAAATTATTTCTTTAAGAGAGAAAAACAAGGAAAAAAATCTCAACATCCAGCAACTGTATGGAGTTTAAGAAAAAAAAGGTATACAGAGACAAAAATATAACAGTAGTGGCCAGACCTACAGAAAAGTTTCTATAAAAGATTTCCAAATATCTAAAAATAAGTCCACGCGCACACAAATAAGTCCATATGCAATTCCTTATTCAACTAAAGTCATATTTATTAAACATCCACTTATTCCACTCAGATTTTGCCCATTTCATCGAATTTCCAGACATCTCCAATGATATTAATCATATTCATTAATGCAGGAATGGAAGACTGATTCTGAAATAATCAAGATCTGCATAAAGAATAATTGTATATTCCAGAGTTATGTACAAAGCCATTATTATTATTATTTTGTCTAATGGCACAAGCCAGAGGTTCCAGGCGTAGATTAAAAATAAGTGGAGCAAGAGGACAACCCTGTCTACTATTCCTCTCAAGAGGGAATAACATAGAAAATATGCCATTAGTCAGCACCCTGGATCTGGAACATGAGTAAAGAGTTCTAACCCACTTCAAAAGTTTGTGAGGACAACCAAATATTGTCAAATTTCACAAATTCTGTGAATAACTTTTTCAGTATCAAGTGAGAGAATGGCAACTTGATCAGAACTATAAAGCAGGGGTCCTCAGCCTTCTGGCACATGGGGGCCATGTTAGAGTGCCCAATCCCTAAGAGGGCCACATCTTAAATCACAATGTAATAAAATTATTAACTTACCTATTTAGATCAAAAGTCAACTTTCAGAGGTCAGTGAAAAAATGTTAACTTGAACACAATCCATTTTGGAACAATATATTACCGTGGAATCCTTTTATCTAGCTACACAGGCTTATCTAGTCAGTGTGATTTTTGTGGCTATTTTCTGTTAGCCAAGGCATCAATGTCCAAGTCAAGGTTTGTGACAGACATCCTTAAAATGTTATATAAATATTCATCTGTAAATCTTGACCTACACTTGGATTTCACAATTTTCATCTTGGAAAAAGTTTGTTCACAGATGTATGCGGTGCCAAAAACTGTGAACATGCTTGCAGCAAATTTCTTTAGTTTGATAAATACATTTAGGTAGACCAGAATAGAAATCTAACAGACTATTTTCTTTGTAAATTTATCTGAGATTATCACTGGCTTGCAAATCAATTAGTTCCATCTGAAAAAAGTTACTTGTTTCTTCTGGTGCTACTTCAAATGTATTCTGAAACATTCTTATTTCCTTTCCATGCTTATGGCAATCAGTGAATCTGTTCTGGAATTCCACCTGCAACAAGTTCAGTGCTTTGATGTGTCTTTCAACATTGCATTGTAAATTCCTGTCCTTCTCAACTTTTAGCCTATTGCAGCATGAGAAGTTTGAAAAGCTACCTTCACTAACTTGCTTCACAAAAATGTTTAGTTTTACTTCCTTCAGTTCAGAATACATGTCACACACAAGCTTTCCTTTTCCCTGTAACCTTAGATTCAGTGTGTTCAGTTGCTCTGTGATCTGTGATACCAATTAAGGAAGCAAAATCAAAAATCCATCCAAGGTCAGAAAGTACTTCTTGACCTTTTTCTTTGTCTTTGAGAAAGGCATCAACTTCATGATGAAGACTGAAAAAATGTTTGAGGACTTTGCCTCTGCTAAGCCACCTAACTTCTACATGGTACAATACATCTTCATATTCTGCATCTATCTCTGAGAGAAAATTTTGAAACTGACAATGGCCATGATTCCTGATGTAATTAATGTTGGATACAACAATACGCGTCATACTTTCCCACTGAAGAATATACTACACAAGGCTTGCTGATGGATGATGCAGTGAAATTGCATGGGAAGTATAACATTTAATATCAATATCTCTTCATTGATTCCTGCAGCTATACCAGTTTTACTTCCTACCATATTCCTTGCACCATCAGTTGCGATGCTTTTCAATTTATCCCAACTCAGACCAAGATTGTCTACTGATTTACACACCTTTGATAATAAGTTTTCTGCAGTGGTACACATACCTGAGCTGTGCTGGCTAACAAAGCACCCAGAATGGCTGAAATGCTAGTGTGGAGGATAAGACCAAGAGGGGGCTGACAGAAGAAACCATGGAGACCAGCAATGCTCCCTCTAAGCTACAGAGTCCTGTGAGCAAAAATTCTACTTTCTAAGCTACTGGCATTAAATTTGTGGACAGGTGATTTGGCAACTGCATAAATTAGTTTGCTCTGGAGCCATCCTTCCTGAGCTAAGACAAAAATGTGTGAGCCGGAGGCTAAAAAACTGTGAGCTAGCTCACAATAATTCAGCTTAGAGGGAACACTGGAGACCAGAAGAAAGGAAGGATGGCTCCAGAGCAAACTAATTTATGCAGTAGCCAAATCACTCACTCACAACTTTGATGCCAGTAGCTCGCAAAGTAGAATTTTTGCTCACAAGACTCCACATCTTAGAGGGACCATTGGTTGCCATTGTGTTTTTTGCAAGAAAGGGACAAGAAGAATAGCAGTAGAGATGGTGCCTCCAGGCAGGAAGAACAGTGTGGGCTTGAGGAAAATGCCTTGAGGGTGATAGCAGCAAAAAAAAAATAGGTTGGAAGGCAGAGAAAATCAGATCAGTGACCAGCCTAAGATTACCAGAGCCTTGCCTACCTAGTCAAACCCTAAACCAGAGTGAGAATTCATGGTATGGCACATACAGTGCTGGACTGGCCTACCCTTCACTATCTCTCAGGCTGACATATTTTAAAGTTTTCTTTGGGAGTTGGGGAAAGAGTGTGAAATAAACATAACAGTAATTAAAAACAGTAATCTAAAAAAATCAATCAGCTAATAAGGTGATGATAAAAAGAAACCTGCTATTTTATTATTTAAAATGTTTTTCCCCAAAAGCCATATTGTCCAAACCTGGTTCTATCAATTAGATCCATACATTAAACTAACAAGGCAACTAAGAAAAATTAAGCAGTGGTTAACATGATCAGCTGGGTGGAGGGTCAAGAAGTCAAGAAAAAATCTGATTTGTTTTCAATATGATCATTGGGAGTTGATATAAGGAGAGCCCAGGGGGTACCTTTGTCATAGGTTCAGTGGCAAATTCAGACTGGCAAAAAATGATCAACCAAAAATCAAAGGAAGCATAAGTTTTTTACCTGGCATCTAAATGGCAATAAAGAAGTTGCCAGACAAATCTACCAGGAAAGAGTCCTATAAAAGATGCAACATATTGATGCAGAAAATCCTGTCCCTTCACTTCTGTTGACAAGGATACCCAGAGAAGGTTTTCTGATGGGACCTTAGAGAAAGGGCAGGCTCACGGACACAGTCCTTGAGGTAACATGGAGCCGGCCAGTTTAGACCTTTAAAACCCAAAACAGAATTCTGAATTGTGTCTGGAAACAAAGATACTGTATTTGCAGGGATACTGTTTATTTTTAGGGATTTGCTAGCTGCATTCTTCAAAAAATGCTTGAAATAAAAAAATAGGGACATAAATGACTAAAACTAATAAAATCATGAAAAACAAAGTAAAAACAACAGGATAAGAAATACTATAAAATAGTATACTACAAAATAATGTTTTAAAAAAGGACACCCATTGCAACTTACAAGTTAATAATACAATAAAAAGAAACCAGCACAAGGCAGTCAGTTACACCCTCTAGCATTAAAACAAGATTCCAACATTGCAAAACAATTGAAAATGCTTGGGCAAGTAAAAAGATTTTCACCTAAACGTTAACAGACTAGGTGTCAAGTGAACCCCATAGAGGTGGCATTCTACTGCCAAGGTGCCATTCCTCATAAAGGCCCTGTCTCTTGTTACCAGCCACCTTGCTATGGGAACTCACAGAGCAGGAAGTCTGATACCAGTCTTACTATGATCATCACAGCCTCTTTGTCAACACACCTTTGCTACAACACCGCGGACCAGCTGCCTTGTTCACGGTCTTCCATAAGACAAGTTTTGCTTTGCAGGTAACTTTAAACTATTCTGTTAGCATGGATAACTGTAGCAAAATTAATTTCTTTCCAGAAAATGCACAGCTGGTTTATCCTTCAAAGGTGGTGAGTCTATTTCAAGTTACAGAAGCTGCTCCTGAGCATATGAAGATAAAACAGGACCCAGTGTTCTAGGGAAATGGCTACATCCTCAAAGTCAAGCAACCTGCTACTTCACCTATAAGGTAGGATCAGAATTTTATCTCCATATTGCATGGGAGGGGGCAGGATTGAGACTGGGAAACAATGGATTATCTAAAAACAGCTAATGAATTCATGACAAGAGTGAGATTTAAATGACGGATTTCACTGTACTACACCACAGCAAGCTCTCAAGCATGTGCAGAGTACCACCCCTCTTGGCCCAGCAGGGAAGTTGTTTTTCCACTCAAGAATCGTATCTTCCAAGCAGACTAAGCCTTTTTCCCCAAGAAATTCACTAGTGGTCCTAGACAAAAGTCATTTTTTTTTAATTGGCAAAAGACACCTGCTGCTAATAGAAGGGCAGTAGATATCAGTTCAACAGGTAGTTATTTTCCCTGCCATCTCCATGTAAAGAAAAGCAGAATCTGTTGAAATTGTGCCTGTTGGATCTTTTAATGGCATTGTGAAGAAATGCATTTTCTTCTGGGAGGTAGGCAAGGAGCACAGCCTCCTCTTTGCATTTTAAGTTTTTTCCTCTGGGCTGTGAAGGTGGGGGAGTTGGAGCAAATGCTTTCCAGCTTACATATGCTAATGGATCTAGCTATAGATAATGGGGTGGTCAAGCTTCCCCCTTCTCCCCCCCACCTTCTTCAGACAGGGAACAGAGAGTTCGGGGTGTCAAATTGTAGAGAGGCTTGAAGAAGGAACCTTTTAGAGACAACAGGAAAGGCTTCCTTGACCTGGGTCAAAGGGGTGGAGTACTAGAGATGATAAAATCTCCATGCAATAGGAAGGCAGTCTCTTTCCTGGGATGCTGAGGATATGAAAGCACACAGAGACCTCTTATCTAAGATGGCAGTCTTTGACCATGTGCTCACCTACAGAAAGAGGGATCCTCAAGGTAATGGTAACTTTGTAGGGATTTGTAACTTCCTAAGATTAAGGAGCCTGTCCTATTTTAACACCAAATAGGGTATGTATAGTGAGAGGGACAAAGGATTTGCGTTTTTACCCAATTCTTTTGGTTTCCTTGCTCAGTCTGGTGCTGTGATAAAAGTATGCTTATAAACATTCTCCTTTTTATAAATACTTCATAACTTTTGATGCTGTCCGTGGTTCTTTGTACCACATAGACAGCTGCCATCTCAGACATGCTATTTTAGAAGGAATGCCAGGGGGGAGGCAGTCAGTTGACAAGTGGCTATTCCCCCAGGGGCATGCAAGGCAGTAATCTGTCCCCATGGGGACCAGGTGCTGGGCAGCATGAGACACAGAGGCAAGGCTTCAGATCTTGGAAAGGAAGCTGCGGGTCTTGTCTCTCCCAGCAGGCAATCCCTTGCAAAAAGGGCAGGTGGTGGTGGTGAACTACCTGAGAATAAAAGAAAAGCCCCTCCAGGGAGTTGGAACCCCTAGGACAGGGTGGAATAGGGCCTTCAGGCCTGAGCAGGCACGTTCTGCCACAGGCACAAACCCTGTATTGGGCAGGGGGAGCACTAAGTCACCAGGGCAAATGGCACAAACAAAACAGCCTAAAACTAGTTAATGGTTTTTAAATTAAAATGTATTTGAAAAAACAGTAAAAATAGTCAAGACACAGCCTCTTTCAAGGGACATTCACAGCAATAATTCTTTGCCCAGCAGAAGAAAAGAAGAAGAGGAAGAGGAGGATTTATAGCTTGCCCTTTACTCGGAGTCTCAGAGCGGCTTACAATCTCCTTCCCTTCCCCTCCCCACAACAGATACCCTGTGAGGTAGGTGGGGCTGAGAGAGCTGCTCTTGAGAGAACAGCTCTGAGAGAACTGTGGCTGACCCAAGGTCACCCAGCTGGCTGCATGTGGAGGAGTGGGGAATCAAACCCTGTTCTCCAGACTAGAGTCCACCACTACACCAAACTGGCTCTTAGATATTAAGAAAGTATTCAGTACTGCTTTTCTCTTTGTGGTCAAAGCAATTCCTCTTTTATCTATTATTGCAGCCACGCAATGACAGTGCCCCTAGGCCACCATTTTTGGAGTCTAATGGAAACAGGAATTAAACATCCAAATAGATACTGTGAGTATGGCTCTCAAGACTGAAATCAGATGTTCATTCTAAAAAAGCACAAGAAGGCTGAAATATGATGGTAAACCAACCTACCTGCACGGCCAAACATATTTACAACAGCCACTGCTTTTCACCCATGCACACCAGCAGCTGAAAAGATTTTCAGGTGTCATGATATGAGAGTTCAGCCTATGGCCTTTCACAGAGGGACTGAGAGATCTGGCCTGAGACAGGTTACTCTACTCCTACTGCCAACAGAATCAGTACACTGTGGGAATGTGGGGGATGCACATAGGAAGGAGGGAAACAGCCGCCACCAGCAACTTGTGCCTCAGGAACCAGTCCTTAAGTCCTGTCTAAGCTACCTGAGGAGAGAAATGAGAAACAAGAGGAAAAGATAGCACAGAAGTGAAGCTGAAGGAATCCAGTTTTCCTTCCAATGTCCAGTGATGAAAGTTTTAACTCTGGCTGGAGACAGCTCTTTCCTCTGGAAAACTTCTGTGTACTGATGCATCAGAAAGTTGGATTCTGCAGTATTTGCCAAAGTCACCAATTCTGATTTATTTGAACACTCAAATGAAAAAATTCAAATATGGGACGACTGGTCCTTCCTTGGGTTTGCTTTTAAAGATGGCTAAAATTACTTTGCCTTTTGGATGCTTTAGCTTTTGTACAGCTGATAAGTTACAAGCTCACACAACTAAATACAGGCTAAAACATGTATCTTCTTAAATGCAGATCATCAGCCATAGCCTGGTTGATCAAAGGATGTATTTCCCCAGTTTTAGATGTTCAACATCTTCTGCCATCCTCAAGGGTCACTGCCCATTCTACTAGAGCACCTGCTACTTTTCTGTAGCCCTCTCCCACCAATGCATCCATCGCAGAAATCTTTAGTGCAGTGACCTCAGCGTCGACCTCTGTTTCTGTTAAGCAATATAGAACAGGCACATTCATCTCAGCTGAGGCTTAGTTTCTCAATAATCTCTCTCCTCTCTGTTATTCCCACCCAGGATAACAGAGCTTTTCAAAATCCCGTACAAGGATACCTTCCCTCCACTGATGGAGAATGAAACATTAGATTCACCATGGTTTCTTCTCATCAGTGAACTGGAAGCTATCCTTCCGTGCCCTGGCTGGCAGAGGAGGAGTTGGCCCCTCGATCTACAGGGATGCTGCCTTAAGATTCTTTTCTTCACCTGTTCTTCAGCCTTACAGTATCTCCAGTCAGTTACAGAAGTCGATCTTCATCTACGATTGCCGTTCTAGAGGTGGATCTGTCTTTTCCAGAAGCTTGGCAAGACATGAATCATGGGGAGGAGGCCAAGCACCGCCTGGGGACAGTGGAAGGCTTTGCTAAAAATCTGTATTTGCTCTGCTCACAGAGCAAGGAGACAGCACAACTCATACAAAAATACTTCTCAGTCTACTGATGAGAAAAAAACACTATGTTGAATACATTATTTCATTTCCCCTCCCCCCTTCACACTTAATTTTGTGTTCTAGGTAGGTGCTTGATGGAAAACCCCTAATCCGTTTTTTGTTTAAAGGAGAAGTTCCTACTCTGTACAGCCAAATTTGTGGCATAACAAGAGTGCTGGCCTTGGGCCTGGGAGACTTAGGATTCAAATCATTGTAGTCATCTATAAAGCTTGCTGGGTGACCTTGACTTAGTCACTCTCTCAAACTATCATATCTGATGACGGTTGCCTTGACTCTCAAAGGCTTAGACCCTGAAAATCCTGTTGGATCTATGGTGCTGCTAGACTCGAAGCTAGCTACTTTCTCAGCCTAACATACTTTACAGTGTTATAAGAATAAAAACGAAGCAGGAAAGAATCATGTAAACCACCTAAAACTCCTTGGGGAAAAAGCAGGATAAAATTGCCGTTGATAAGAGATCAGAAACAAAAAGGCATAAAGTCATAAAAAACCCTCTTTGTTAGTTTTCAGTCCATCTAAGTACATATTTGCTGTAATCAAGAAGTCTCTCAAATTCTTCAAATTCAAGGTTATTTTCAGATTAAGCTTGTGTTTATTAGCTGTATTTAACTATCAGTGTTAAGTATTTGATATTCTATGCCAAATTAAAGAAAATGTCTCAGTTTACATGCCATTAAACTTTACTAAACCTGCTTTGTGCTTATTATATATAGTCCCAACAGCTGAACACACTGCCCAGAAGTGATAATTAAGAACAAATTATTTGTGATGAGCTTAAAGCTCCCTTTCCTTTCTCACAATTATAAATATTACATAGACAGAGAGGGAGCATCAGGCAAGAATAACAGCAGCCCTGAGCTGCTGGCACAACATCTTATTTATTTCCTGAATTTTTTCTTGAAAGTGATATATTTTGGCAATCTATATTCTCTAGCTCCCTCAATTGGAAACAAACGAGCACACAGTAGACAGTACTTGCAGGGGGGAAGAGCACATTAAAAACCATCTGCAGTACACATCCTCTTTCATCACAAGCACAAAGTCAAAGCACAAATCCTAGCTGCTGTCTGCTTTAAAATCTGGGTGTGAAAATCCATAGCTAATACGTTTATAAATAAGGAACAAGGTGCAAAAACATTTTTTTTCAAAAGCGCTAAAGGACAAATATGGAAAGAGATGAAAGGAAGAAGCACCAAAGCAACACAGGAAGTTGAGAAGGGTACTGTCAAGTTGAGAGGGATCAAAAGGCAGCCTGATCTAAAGAATCCTTCCGGTTTTTTTCCCCTTAAGCACCATGTATTTGCATTAAGGGCCTTTGTACTAGTTGTGCAGGAAATTTCATTCTGCAGTCTTCTTGCTGCCCAAACATGCTTTAAAAAATCTTAAATTGGTTATCTTTTAAGTAAAAGACACAAACAATAAAGCATTTATCTTCTGCAAGTCCAGGATAGTTGGGTCACTGCTCTAGGAAATTTAGGCTGGGATGGGCAGTAATTACCAACATAATCAGGCCTTGTGAAACTGCGGCAGTACAGCTAATCTGCGTGCTGAAAATGGAGCAGGACGGCATTACATTGCTGGCAATGGCAACCAGCATCAGATGCTGTATTGCAATATTGTTCAAAGCAAGGTGGAAAGGACACAGGATACTGAAAGGTGTGTAAGATACGCATTTTAGCCACCCAAGAAGCAGGTACATCAGAAATTTTTCAAACCATATTTCTAATAGGGAAGTAAGATTATCAGACTGAGAAAGCATTTTGTATCAAGGTGACCACACAGAGATTTCTACTGTAACACAGGATCTCTTAGCCTGTTGTCTAGCAAGGATAAGGTAAAATATGCAGCCAACTTACAGCAACCCGTCCCAGGCAGAAGTAGTTTGCCATTGCCTCCCTTTGTATAACAGCCCCAGTGTTTCTTGGTGGTCTCCCATCCAAGTACTAAATGGCCAATCCTGCTTCGCTTCCAACCTGTGACTAGGGCAAGTATAGGAAACATAGTGAGGTAAAGAGATGTACAGGGTTAAAAAAGTGAGAGATGGTAAAGTTAGGTTTGGTAATCTTTTCAGGACATATCAGCCCAGAAGAATGAGCCAGAATGCCAAAAGCAATAGCCAAGAGCTGTTTTCTCTTTCAGAGAGATGCACCTGGCTTCCCTCTTGTGTTCAGAATGCAAATCAGTCATAAACACACATCAGCAGATCTGTTCTCACCCCTCTCCCCTGCTTCAAGGAGGCTTCCTGATTTTCTTAAGATGCTACAAGTATGGCTAGAAGTATTTGAATTAATTTAACGTAACTAAAATTTATTCACTTGTTTTAAAAAGTTTAAAAACAGTTTGGGAGGAGCAGTCATGACTCTTCATGTCCCTGCCAATCAAAAGCTTTGCACAGCCATTTTCTGCTGCCACAAGGTAGAAAAGTTCGCTTGAGCTCCATGAAAAGAAAATTTGAGCAAAATACAGTATGTTTCCACAGCAGTTTTCCCTTAAATTATGTATGTCTGTATGCACCTTTACCCAAGGCCAATTTACAGCCAAAATTCAGCACAAAACCCCAAATTTGAGTTTATCCCAGTACCAAAAAGGACTAAATATACAGATGCTTATGTGACAATAGTTTTGCAATATCGTTTCAAAAATATACATAAAACTGAAATGCAATAAAGGTTGTTTATTGAACCAGTAGTCTTCAGGTTAGTGTGTGGTTACCTGGGTTAGAATAGACACTAAGCTTTCTGGACTGAAGGGGATTCTCTCCCCATCCCCTCACCCCTTTTCCAGATTAAACTGTATTGCAGTGCCTCCAGTGCTTGTGGACTATCATTCCGTGCTGCTATTGTTTACTAAGAGCACCAAATAGGTTGCCAGCCTCCAGGTGGTGCCTGAAGAATTCCCGGAATTAGAACTAATTTCCAGACAAATCAGCTCTCCTAGAGAAAATGATTACTTTGAAAGGTGAATTCTATGTTATTATACCCTGCTGAGGCCTCTCCTCTCCCCAGGCTCCACTCTCAACATCTCCAGGACTTTCCCAACTTGGAGTTGGCAAATCTAGCACCAAGACTTGATGAGAAAAACAAGTGTTTGCCTGTAGAATAAGTTTTCTTGAGAATAAAACTACAAAAGGAAAACCCCTCCCAGTTTTGTGGGATCAGGTGGCTGTGATTTCTCACAAACCAGCAATGATAAGGCAGAAGACTGAAAAAATATTTTATATAGTAGAGTAACAGGCAGTACACACAGGTGAACAGAAGTATTAAGAAGGGTCTTGGGGCACTTTGAAGCCTAACATGTTTTTATTCAAGCTAAAGCTTTTGCGGGCTCTTTGCAACAGCCATAAAATTGCCAGTCAGATGAATGTAGTAGGCAGCCGGTGTCTATATGAAGAAGAGGAGATTGGATTTATACCCCGCCCTTCACTCAGAGTCTCAGAGCAGCTTACAAACTCCTTTCCCTTCCCCTCCCCACAACAGACACCCTGTCAGTTAGGTGGGCCTGAAAGAGCTCTTTCGAGAGCTGCTCTTTCAAAAACAGCTCTGACAGAACTATGGCTTGCCCAAGGTCATCCAGTAGCTGCAAGTGGAGGACTGGGGAATCAAACCCAGTTCTCCCAGATTAGAGTCCATGCAGTTAACCACTACACCAAACTGAGGTCAAAGGGAAATGCAGGAAATGTACAGAGAGAGGTAATTATGTAAAATTAAAATGTAACCAGGAATAGTATGGAGACCATTCACCCACAGCAATAACTGGCAATCTCCCTAGTTTTACCAAGTTAATTAACTTACTGCCCTGAATTAAATACAGTGGATGGTAGGAGAAAGCACCTGACCTGGACAGTCCAGGCTAGCCCAATCTTGTCAGATCTCGGAAGCTCAGCAGGGTTGGCCCTGGCCAGTATTTGGATGGGAGACCTGCAAGGAACACAAGGGTCACTATGCAGAGGCAGGCAATGGCAAACCACATTGTAATGTTTCTTGCCTTGAAAGCCCCGCAGAGTCACCATAAATCAGCTGTGACTAGATGACAAACAAAAAGGAACTACTGTGGATCTTCTTTGTAAATCCTTCATGGCTCTTGCTGCAGAAGTGTAAAAAGGGAAAGATACTAGGAACAAAGGGATCAGAACTGCAGAAGAGCGAGCTATCTCAAAAGCATTTCAAATACTTGGGCCATTAAAAGAACTGGGAGAATCGCTCATCCTTCGCTTCAACAGCGAAGAAGGTTTAGCTTCTAGCAACAGACATGTTTATAAAAGTCTGTAGCAATTGTGTTGAGAACAACTAGCAAAAAAAATATTTTTCAGAAATGATGAGCAGGTGATATGTGGTGGAGCACAAGCCACGTGTAACTTAGAGCAAACATTTGCAGCATGGATATAGTTACATACTGATGCAGTTAAATAAAATACAATTCAGTTTAAAGAAACCTTAACATTGCAATTTAAAAAGTTGCTAGGCCTGTGTCCTGCGATCTCTGGGAAATTGTGCTGCCAATGATGGCATGCAAATCACGAAGATGGCTCCGCTGACGGTCTGACCCAACATAAGCAATTTTTGCACATGGTAGAAGACCAGTACGACAAAACGAAAGTGCCCGATTCTGTATTAATTGAGGGCAAGTGATCCTTTTTAAAGCGAAAACCACATTTCTAGAACTGCCTCACTTAATAAATAGTGACAGACACCAGCAAAGCAGTCTTGGTTTGTGTTTATTGAAGCCAGTAATTAAAGACATGTCCTCATTTTTTTGCCAGCACTAGAAAGCAAGATTCCACATTGACTGCACCTGGTTAAAGCCATACAACTGGACTAAGGGCTGTGGTGAATACATCTGCAGTCCTCGTAGGAAGTTAAAAACATCAATAAACTTAGTAAGAGAGGAGAGTGAACTTTTTCATTTACAGCATAGATATGGTTAAGTTCAGTCACTTTCAATGTCATTAAATTAAATAAAATACAACAAGTTCTGTTCAGTTTAAACAAATTTTAAAATGCCAATAAAAAGTGCAAACTTAAAAAAAAGAAAAACAAGCAGCATAAACCATAGCATTTTGATGGAGGGCCAATCCTTAATTCATTATATTTGCCTTCAAGTTGAATCAATTATTTCTTTAGTTTAAACATGAACAGTAGATGCAGTCACTATACTGTAAATATAAATATAGCCATGTAATTTCTTATAACAGTCTACCATACAAGTGTAATCCTGAAAACAAAGTTAATTGTATTTTGTTAAAAAACATAAAGGCTGTTTTGCAGTTTGGCCTTTGGTTCCAATGCTTGAGAACACCGGGGGGGGGATTAACTGTGCAGCTCTCCAAAGTTGTTAGACTTTGGCAACCAACACATACCCACATTACTTACAGTTTCATTCCTTTGAGAAACTAGGAGCATTCACTTGCAACAAGGAAAAAGGATTTTTCTTCTTTAAGTCAAACTTCCATTTGGGTCCAAGCACTCTTTTGAACAACTGGCAAGTGGTATAACTGTTGGCTTTTGCTAATTTACAGGAGATCTAACGTTCATTTTATAAAAATAAAAAAAACTTCAGGAGCCACTTGGACACAAAGTGCGTATCTGTTTTAATAACAAAAAAATAATAAAAGAAAACACGCGGTTGCAGAGTGAGGCTTGCATCCCAACTGCGTACCACCAGGAAACGCTTAGCCAACCAGCTCTTTTCACTGCTGGGATTTCATTTCCCAAACTGAAAAGTATCTCCCACAAAACCAAAGTTAGCCCTCAGTCACCATATGCATTAGGCAGTCATGGCAAGGTAGTATACATGTATGGTATATATGTATGAAGCTGCGCCTTATAACAGGTTAAACCACTGGTCCATCTAGCTTACTACGGTCGACTCTGAATGGCAATGGATCTCCAGGGTCTCAGGCAGAGAAAGGCCTTCCCCAATATTGGCTACATGAGATCTTTTTAACTGCAGATGCCAGAGGCTGAACCTTTTGCACATTAAGTAGCTGCTCCAGCACCATGTCATGGCCCCTCCAAGCAGCGACAGAATGGCCATGTCCCCCCCCCCAATCTCACATGAATTGAACCATCCCAGCATGAAACACCTTGCTACATGCTTCCACATGGCGGAGAAAGAGCCTCAATGCCAGACTCGCTGCAGCTGCAACAACAGCACACCAACAACAGCGTCATAAAGATGGGATGTAAATTCCATCAGCCAAGGAGGTTCCACGATTGCACTTTTAAACTTGCATCCAACACGTCACATGCCGTATCCAAAGAGGCAGGAGAACCATAAACCAGACCCTCTGACCACAACTTCTCCATTTAAAAATCCAGGCAACTGTGGATGTGAGGTTCCAAAACTTATAAAAATGTAAAAAATAATAAAATAAAATAACTGGCACATGTAAACATGCTTTTAACATTAATGCAAGTAAATACTCTTAGCTTTCTAGATAGTGTTAGACAGACTTAAAAACACAAGGAGACATGACCTCTCTTCAGGAACACAGGGTTTGCAATTACATCCAGTACTGTGTTAGTGGTCAATCCATTCGGCAATGTTTAACAATATATATATATATTTATATAAATATTAGGGGTGTTCTATCCAGAAATAAGATCTTGCATTACACACAAATCCGTTATCAATAAAAGTAAACTCTGCATAATTCATACAGTGGAGTATTTTTTTTCCCTTCAGTATGTTGAATACAAACACGTTTGATAATGTAATGTAAGGTAGTGTTTCTCCGTCAATTATTCCATACAGAAACTCAGTGCTATTTCAGTAACCGTGGGAATCTTCCATAGAACCACAGTGGCTGTGGGCACCAATCCAAAGAGCAATGAGGGATAATCATGAGCCTTCCTTTGAGACTGAAAAGGCTACATTGAAGGGGGAAGGCATAGATGTCACAAAGCCATTAAGCTCTATGTTTTATCGATGGAAACCTACACACTTCTATTGTTTACTGAAACAAGATACTTGGAAGTCTACCAGAAACCACCACAGGTTTTATAAACCCTAAGGCAGGATTCAGGATTTTGTTTTTTTAAGTTCTACAATTTTAACTATGGGGAAAAAAAGGAACAATTATTCTGCAACACATTGCATTATGGGGAAGTGATATGTCACCCGTTCTTCTTAACATATCAGGTGGCTGGTATTTAGAGAAAAAACATACAGATACACAAGGCAGAAGCAATCAGAAAAAAATAGGGTTTTAAAATTAAACACAACTGTCCAAAATTACCAAGTTTTAAAGCCAAACAGAGGTTGTTTGTACTACAGTGCACAAAAGATTCAAGCACCTCCTAAGGACACATCTCACACTGTGCCAGGCACTTGGTCTAAATAAGATTCTCCCTGTGTCAGCTAAGACAAAAAGGGCACCCACCTATTTTTTTTAAATGCATCTCCTTGTTAAAACTAAAAAAATGCAATTTTATATCAAGAAAATAATTCCCATGATGCTCAGTGTTTAAGCCTCAAGCACTTTCAAATTGTGAAGGCTTTTTGTTTTTTAAACAGTGATTATCTGATCTATATATTCAAACACAGGATTTATTAACACTGGTTTCGTTCCCTCCGGTCTGTCCAGCTTGCTTTTTGCATCTGTCGAGCCAGATCTCTCATTTCTCCTTTTTTTAATGCAGCATTTTATACACTCTTCATCTAACCAACATTCCACTACACCACATTCTCTCCCAAATACGTTGCCAATGGCCAACTCCAGCAAGTTCGGGGAAAGGGGACTTCATTTCTTCTTTCGTGCCATTTCAACCAGATTTCCGCATCTCATGTCTCTGTGCTCTTCCTATGAGAACCACTGCTGCCCCTTGTTCGCCACCCCCCAAAATCAAGAGAATTGCCCTATTGAAACTCTAAAATGGTTATCTTAAAACAGAGGAAATTTATATGCAAATCTTCCTGAATGTGCACTTGATACCCAGGACAAGCCAATGAAGGTTAAATTTCATTTCTCCCTGCCCCAAGAAAACTTATAGCATCTGCCACAGCAGAGAGCTCCTGGTCTTATCGGATCAATGTACATAGTTATTTGGTCATTTACATATGCAGGTTTAAGCATTATCAAGCTTCATTCTCTGTCGGAGAGGAGTTGGCCGTTACCATCGAGTCTGGCTTGCGAGTCATTCTATCCAGTTCTTCTTGAACGTTCGTCAAAACAGTTTTTTGCCCTAAAAAGTAGCAAGAGAGAAATGATCTATACATAAAAATCACTCCTCCTAACAGTGAATCTGATCATGGATAGCAATAAGTAAAAGTAAAGTGTGCCATCGAGTTGCAACCAACTCAGTGTAACCACACAAAGATCTAATTTATGCGGTTTTCAAAGCAAGATATGAGCAGAGGTGTTTTGTGACTGCCTTCCCCTGCACAGCAGCCCCAGTCTCCCTCGGTGGTTTCCCATCCAAGCACCAATCCTGCTTAGCTTCCAAGCTCTGATGAGAGCAGACTAGGCTGGGCTATTAGTACCAACAGACCTAAGGGAAAGGGACAGGTTTAACTATAGGCTTCTGCATACTCAAGGGATTCCCCAGTATGAAAAATAAACCAGAATTGCCTGGAAAAAGAAACACAGAATGCCAAGAGTAGTTTTGGAGGGGTGAGGGAGAAGAAATTGATCTGTTTGAGCATATAATAGCTTGTACTACCTTAGAAGGGGAGATCACTGCGAAGTGGACCTACATGTTCTCCCCCTTCCCCCTGAACTGGAATGTCATCTGTTTTTAAAGGTTCTGGCCACTATGACGTTAAGAGAGTCCTAGGTGAGGAATTAATTAGGATCAGAGAACAGTACTTCTATCCTGATTGACTGCACAATTCTGCTCCTCCCAGGTGTTTTGAGAAGAGGGCATAGCCCCTAGCAACTAGAATAGGGGTGTATGTGTGAAATCTGGGTTGGTGAATGCATGACACAATAGTAGTTGTAGATTTTCCGGGCTGTATGGCCTTGGTCTTGGCATTGTAGTACCTGGCGTTTTGCCAGCAGCTGTAACTGGCATCCTCAGAGGTATAACACAGAAAGATGGAGTACTCTCTGTGTCAGTGACATAATGCATAGGGAGGAGGAAATATACCCACTCACTTGTGGTTTATCACTCAACTGCAGCACTACAGGTGCAATTTCTTGCCTCACATCTCAGTGGTCAACCCAAGTGTGCTATAGAGGCAGAGGTCTGTTTATTCTCCCCAGTGGAGCCCCAAAATTGGTTTACAACATCGTTCTCCTCTCCTCCATTTTATCCTCTCATCCCCCACCTTGTGAGCAGGTTAACCTAAGACTAAGTGACTGGCCAAAGGTTTCCCAGCAATTTCTGCATGGCAGAGTGGGGATTTGAACCTGGCTCTCCCAGATCCTAGTCTGCCAGTCTAACCACTACACCATACCAGCTCTCAGGTTGGGAGTTGATAGGGAGCTACCCATCTAGCCCTGCACATACGTAAACAACCAGTTCAAAATGCTCTCACTATCAGATTTTCAGAAGAAACCCCAAGTTTCCTTCACACTTCCAGTGTCACATCCAAGGAACAGAAGAAGGGTGGATCTGGAAAGATAAGCTCAGGAATACAACACTGACATTGGCCAAACACCTACTGATTTCAAAAACATTCAAGCAGAATAAATGCATAGGAAGAAATCATGCATCGTTACCTGATTTTTTGGCTGTACTTTGCACGCCTCCTGCTCCGGGACTTCCAGGAGAGCCAGTCTTTTTACTCAATAGACTGTTGAAGAAGCTGGCCAGCACTCCTTCGCTGGCAGCATTATCTAATCAAAAGGAGAAAAATGAAACTCACAATCGAGTTTGAACACAAACATGACAGAGCAGAAGCAGCAAAGGGTTCCCAAACCCCAACAGCTCCCTGCCAAGTATCCAAAATAAATAACTGGTATTATTAGCTGCGCTGTACCTGCCCTGTCATCTAATGAACTCTTCCGTTCTAGGAACAGGGAAGGCTAAACAAATGAAAAATTAGAATATTGAAGTGTAATGCATACTTTTAATAGTTGGGTCTGGTTTCTTAACTGATGCAATCGGCGAGGCACTGGGGACGCTGGCAGGACAAGGTCTGCCCTGGGGTCTTGGTGATCCAGAAGGCCCTCTTGCAGGTGATTCCTGTATAGTGACACAATGCAGTTGAAAGTCAAGGACCCCAAAAATGCAATCATACATGAAGTATTTGCTCAGAGATTGTCAAATGGCATTGGTGAACTTCCCCAGATTAAAGAAGAATGAGGAGAGAAAGTTATTTTCTTCTCTATCAAGAAGCAGCAGCCCTCAATTTGACAAAAAGCAAAGTACAAATCGACTTGCAACGGGGTCTGGTGAATTACAAGGAAAATGTTAGGGGTTCAAATTTCAGGGTTTTTAACCAACAATTTGGAGCTTGCTTCCATATTCTCAGAATGGGTTCCTCTTCCTGCTATGTGTCTTATTTTCTTTACCATCGTTCCTATCTTAAGTTTCCAAGTCTCCTTACTCGACATGACACTTTGTCTCCTCGTACCTTATGCTAGCTCTCCATTTTCACTGATAGGGCACTAATTCTTCCAATGGGGAAAGGCAATCAGTCAGTTTCAAAGCATCCATTTTGGGGGAAATCCCACACTCAGATTTGGAAATTAAATTCAGCTAGTAAAACTGCCTACACAGAGACATCCTAAAGTCAGAATTTTGCCAGATACCCTTAGAAATGACTTTCACAAACTGCACGCCATGTCACAAGCAGATTCTAAAACACATACATCAGAAAAGGGTTCAGTGTTCAATCAGACCCTGGGGAGGCAGGCTTTTCCATATTTTTATGGAAACACAAATGCTCCATGGGGAAGGAATGCTAAATTAATCCAGGCACAAAGGAGAGGGTATACTAGAAGTGGCTTTCCCATATTTTTATACTCACAGAAGCCCTTGTAGGTGTAGCTGGTTGCTTGGCAAGGTAAGACTGAAACAGAAAAAAAATGTTTTAGAACTTAAAAAGAATAACCAAAGATGCTCTTTTGTGAGCTTAAGTTCAACCTCACCACTGAATTCCTCAACTCATTTAAACAGTTATAACCAAATGATATCACTAGAGGGCACTGAGACTCAAGAGACAAGGATTATTTTCCTTAATGGACAGGAAACACACTTTGATCCGCAGTAGAGGCCCTACAAACCCACACAGGTTCCAAGTACCAGGTTCTGGTCATTACTAGCAAGTCTACACACCGTCGCAAAACTGCTCTAACTGGAATTGGTTTCCCATGCATAAATGAGGGAGCCCCAGGCACTGCAATGGGCACTGATCTCTCATGCAGTATATATTTTACAGCTTCTAGGGACAACTGGAAGTTTCAGGCTGTTTTTGAAAAAGATGAGGCATTTAACCTGGTACTAAATTAGTTTGAAGTGCACAATGTAAATGTTCACCAGCGCTATACCTAAATCACATTTTGTTCCTGGATCAGCACACAGGGATGATATTTCCAGTCTAACACATGAATTAAAAAAACACAAATGCTCCATGGGGAGGGAATGCTAAATTAATCCAGGCACAAAGGAGAGGGTGTCTGTTTCCCCCCCTCCTATCTGTCCTAGCAGCAGTAGCTGGATGCTAGAGGCAAGGGGTCCTTGGCTGAGCTGGATTCAGGCACTGGGAACAGAGGCCCACACGCTTCCCTCCCTCTCTGCAATAGTCCCAACCCTCTCCTTCTGCCAAAGGATTCATTAGTTAACAAGAAGGGAGTGAATTCCACTACCCATATATTTTACTTCTGATTATTAAAACAGAAAGATATTTGAAACAGACCACGGTTCAGAAAAATTCTGAAGTATGAAAAACTTACAAAACGAATTCTGATTTTTCTTACCTGCTGCTTCATAAGAAACACTTGTTCATCTTCTGCTGCAAGCTCTTTATCATGCACTAACTGAGGAGTGACAAAAGAAAAGGCCTTTGTACAAACCGGAAATAGGTATCCAAACTACAAACATTCACAGTTCATTCCTCTGGGTGGAGAAGGCGTACCAATACAGCCCAAATTTTCGCCACCAGAGATTGCATAATGCCCCATTCTACTCTTATTCAAATGTCAGTATTGTAACAGTTTGCTAATCTACCAGCTCTCACTTTCTGTGTGTTTGCCCCCTAAAGGGAACTACTAGAATGTAGGGTAGAATACACTTAGAACCACAGCCAACCATGAAAATTCGAAAAAGCTGAGAAATGCCATGACAGAGTCAATGTTACAATAGCGCTTAACCAGCAGCCTCAACAGGAATCTTACTGCCACTTCAAAAATTCTGGAAGAAAACTGTTTTATGCCATGCTTTGGCATGGCTAAAACAGGGGGAGCTGTTCTGCCCACAGTCTGCATAGAGCACAGGGAGTGATCTGCCAGAAGAGTTTCTGGAGATGTCCTGTTTTGTAGCAAGAAACTGGACTGCATAGTTTTTCTGTCCCTTTCCCACTCTGCAATTCTACATAACATGCCTACCACATGCCTACCACTTTGAAAAACCAGCAATAGTACTATCTGACTTCAATGAGCCTGCCTCATGGCATCCACCAAAGCAACTGCAGTAGCAGCCCTGGAGGATAAAGAAATTAGGCCACTTCAGAGAGTCAAATGAACGGCTTGACTATCTGATGTTGATGGCCTAGAAGAACTTGGAGCAAAAGCACCTCATAGCAGCAGGGCCACTTCCAGGTTTTGGGCAGCAACGGATGCCCCTCCTCAGAGTATGCCAATGACAATGCCAATGCCAGCCCAGCCTAGCAGCCCTAAGAGCAGGGACAAAAACAAGTGGTTTTTAAGCCTACTGTACCTTTCTTACTGGTGGTTTTACAATGAAGTCTTCATATGCATCTTCAGGTTTCACTGTTGTAAAGTTTTCGTGCAGAATGGCAATTTTCTTTTCATTGTCCCAGCCAGCAGGTCTGAAGAGAGAGTAAAATTCAGGTAGGTGAATCATTTTAGAGAAGTACAGCATCAGGATGTTCGGTATAGATAGAGTGCTTCTAAAGTACGTATTTTGCTTTCCTTTGTCATCATACCAGGGGAAAATACAGGAAAAAAGGCTACTGTGCCATTGATTTCATTTGCTCCATATAAAACGTCCTTCCACAACCCAACAGCATGAGGCTTACTTGTATTAGTGTCAAACGCAAGAAAGCAAGAGACCATAGAGCTCCTCTCTCAAGAATCACTGTCATGACACAGTGCACCTGGACTCATCCAGTATACAGTCAAACGGAGAGCTGCACGCAATCCTGGTTCTCTGATAAATATATCCAGCGAGCTAACTGCAGAATTCACAGCAGTGATTTCCATGACTGCAGAAACGCTAGGACTCAGAGTTAAGTTGCTGCTGTCTACCTCAAAGCCCTAACCCCTATGGACCAAAGCCACAAATGATGCCACATGAACTTCCCCCAAGTCTCATCATTGGGAGACCCAGCTGTGGCATGCAGGTATTCATGGATGGAGAAGTGCCAGTGTGTTATCTCCTGGGGATACTGGCAAGAAGCAACCACAGTCTTTTTGTAAAAAGAACTCGTACAGCTGCTACACTCTGGGGTTGAAGCTCAAAGATTAGACCATAAAGATTCAGTCTGGAGTATTAAACAGAAATCGAATTCAGGCAAAAATGGAGAGTGGCTTGTTGCCTGTCTGGATGCAGTAACTTTTCTCCCTAAAGGATCAGGTTCATAGGCAGGGGGAAACTTTGGAATTGGCATGGCCTTTGGATACTCCTGGAGCACAATCCCAGTTTTGCTGACTTTGGTTGGTGCTCCAGCTCCATTTCCTTGGAGAGAATGATCTAGCTACAGTTAACCATGCTTCCATCAGGGTTAGACTACTATAATACGTGGAGTTATCTACAAAGACGTTTCAAAAACTGCAACCTGGCCCAAAACACTGCAGCCAGGGTATTGGTAAGAATCTGGCCAAGATCTCTTCACTGGTTTTCAAATACATTTCTAAGTGTAATTCAATGCCACTGGCCTTTAACACCCTTAACAGTCTGGGATCAGGACAACTGTAAAGCTGTGCTCTTCCTATACAGTCTGAACTGTTCAATGAAGTCAACTTCTAGGCCCAAATCTAGATGACCCCACGGAGTACAGAGGTGGGAGAGTGGGGGAAGGAGGCATCTTCAGTGGGGGAGACAGAACTCTGGAATATTTTCCCCCAAGAGAGACAACTGGCATCACCTTTTCTATCATTCACATGCCATTCTGTTTTCAACTGATGCCATTTCCTATTTTATCACTGTCCCTTTTATGCTGGTTTTCGTCTGCTGTGAAACAGAAGTTTGGCTGATTTATTTTCTGCCATTCATATTTTTATACAACTTGTAATCATGTTTCTGTATCTGCTGTTTTAATCTGAATGATACTTTAAGGAACTGTTTCAGAGTGTTACTGCTGTGAGACACCTTGGGCATTATACCGAAAGGTGATATACAAATATTTTAAAGACACACGCTTATTCGGTAGAAAAGTTATATAAAAATCAGTGATATTTCCTACTGGGTAACTGGGATGTAAATGTTATGATCTTATTTTTGATTTATGTACAAAGACTTTTCGTATCCATACCCACCCCCTAATCTTAATGTTTCCCCAAATGAAGTGGTTTTGTAAGCTTTCGTGCAAATAAATGTAACAAGATAATGTTCCAGCACTACATCTCACCTAGACTTTTCACTTACATGAAAACTGCATCCTTTTCTACCACTAAGGCAGGTGTGGTAAAGTGAAAGCTGTATGTTTTATGTACAATGTACTTATACAACAAGTCGAGGTTCTTTTCCTCCTTAACTGATGTATAAATCAAGGCTGCGCCATCTATTTGTTTGTTTTAAGGAAAACTTCAGGAGCACAGGCTGAAAATAAAAATGAAATTCCCCTCTTAATACTACTCTCTTTTTTTTTTTAAGAGCAAAGTTTTCACAAATTCAAACATGGTGATGGGATGGGCCCAGTGTAAAATGCTTTCAAAATTAAATGGCAGAGACATTTCAATATCTGAACGAGAGACAATTCAGAGCAGGCATGGGGGGCGGGCTAGCAACAGGGAGAAAACTTGAAAGACACATCAATTATGGTTTAAAAGCAACACAGGAAAGTTAAACAGTGGACACAGTGTCACACTAGTGAGGGGGAGGATGTGGGTTCAAATCCCCCATTCACAACTAAGTTCACTGGGTGACCTTGGGCCAATCATTACCTCTCAGCCTAAGCTCCCTCACAGGGTTGTGGGAGTAAACAGGGGCAGGGAGCCACAGGAGCTGCCTCGCTCCTTGGAGGTACTGCGAGGTTAACAAAATTACCAAATAGAACTGGCAGTTCCCTAAATCATTTGCAAAACTCACCATGCAACATGCAGCCAGACCCTACAAGCATACTCTGGTGCATGCCCTACTGCTTTCAATGGGACGCAAGTCACTCTTATGCACACCTGCACAGAAGTGCAGCCTCAGTTCCAAAATATGCAGAAGACGCAAGACTCAGAGAGGGTTGTATGTGTGTCTGTGTAGCCCAGGGAAATACTGGACCTTACTTTCTCCTTCCATACACATTAAGCTACCAACTGATGGGGGGGGTGTTTTTGAAAATACAAAGACAGCAAAAAACAGCCAATAGTTGCCAAAGACCACTGAACAGACTGGAACCTGGGATGCCATGAGAGGCATATAACTGTATTGTTATGATTTTATTCAAATTCTGACTTAGCTGTTTTATATACTTCATGTAAGCCGCCCTGAACCTTCTCTGGTAGGGAGGGCGGGGTGTAAATTTAAATAAACAAACAGAGGCGGTCTCTCAGCTTCCTCGTTTTTTCAAGCAAGAGAAGGATACACTGTAAGCAGAATCTGCGAATGTGGGACTGAATAAAGTCAAACTGTTCTTCTCTGTAGTCGTGTTCCTTCTCTAGTATGCTCACTGCATCACACTGAAAAAGAAGCACAAAAGAAACCTTAAGATTTCCAGAAGCCCAATGCACAAAAGGTGTGTAGCGCACATATCAGGGAGGGGGTATGCATAAAGCCAGTGTTCAAAGCCAGCCTTGTTTCAAGCCATTAAGGAAAAAACTATTTATTTCACAAGCCACCAAGAGATGCTACAAAGCCAAAGCTGGACAAGCAAGAGCATCTGTTCTTAAAATATCAAACAGAAGCCTTCATTTGAATTTCACAGACATCACATATTCCTAGATACTTTTGCTTTGAAGAAAATTCAGGGCCATTTAATTCACACATCTGTGCTTCGGAACATAAACGTCTTACTTCCCGTTTGCCTCACATTACAGTTTTTGAGTTTTAAAAGAATATGCAGTCGAAACTGAGATACATTATACTCAATTTTATTTTGAAATACTTTTTTGAAAGTTAAGACCAGGAATTGGGCAAGGGATTGTGTTTCACGCTCTCTCTGGACATGCTTGTTAAAATCCAAAGGATTCCACGTAACACTGAAGCTTTAATATATTCCTTTTTAAATGGAGATAGATCAAGATGGGTGGCCGTGTTAGTCAGTCTATAGCAGTAGAAAAGAGCATGAGTCCAGTTGGCACCTTAAAGACTAAAAACATAAGTGGCAGGATGTGAGCTTTCGTGAGTCACTGCTCACTTCTTCACTTCTTTTAAATGGAGGATGGCAGAAGTCTGAACAGGCATATTATGGCCACAAGAAATCTATAGGGATGTTATACTTGTCATTAAAAATCAGGTAAGGCAAAACAAAAGTAAAAATTAGAAACTAAGTAGCCCACCTTTGCAAGTGGGAAGAGCAACAAAATAAATTTGTTAAAAATTGCAGAATTTCCAGCTTTTATACACATCAATAATGAAAAAGGCAGTGGAGGAAATAACTTTTTGCAAGTTGCTTCCGCCCCCACCACAACCATAACAATGTGCCATCAATGCGTAAGACTCCTTGTGAGTAGACTAGGCCTGGCTTTAACACAAGGAGAAATATTAGGTAGTAAACTGGACTACACCACTTTGTACTACAGCTAGGGCATTCCAGTTCCAAACATCCCTTTGTATCTTCAAACTCCATGCTAGCTCTGTAGGGAGAAATGTTCTAGCCCCTCTCTCTTACTCACTGTTCAGGTTTTCTATCTACAAGGAGTTTTTAACATGGGGGAACATTTGAAAATGTGACTCTCCATATGTGCTCTGAAGGCATCCTGTCCATCCTACCAGCTCTGATCTCTGCCACTTCAACACAACCTGCAGACCAGGCTCTAGAACTCATTTGCCCAGCAGCATCTAAGCCATTCTTTGCAAAGCACTAGGAGATAAAAACCCTGCCCCAAACAGCTTACAGTCTAAAATTCAACACAGGGGAGATAAAGGAAGGGCCAGGAGAGACAGCAGAGATAACTAAGGGAACAATATGTGCTCATTTTTGGACTCAGCTGCAGGAGAAAATGGAGACTCAAGGACTGTCAAAGATGGCACCCACTATAGTAGAATCAAGGCCCCCATATAAACTTGGGAGTCCCTTCCCTCCCCAGGGAAAAATGTACACTCCAGTGTGCTAAAAACATACACAACACGCATCCTTGCAATTAGGCTCACCTTCGTGCAAACAACTATCACAGGGATTCCAAGGTTGTGGGTTAGCACATTGTCCCCAAGTGGTAAAGTAACATTTTCATCATCTTGGCCCGATGGGCCTCTTCTCTGTGGTGATCCCTGATAGCCTTCCTCAGGCTCTACATACTCCTGAAACGCCTTCACGACTATGGAAGCAAAATGATATAACAAAATTGCTTAGAGAGATGAGCAAACCTTTCAGATCAGAGGATGAAAGAGTCACACCTAGAATTTAAAATTATAAACCACAGGTTACTGTAACAACCATCCATTCAAAAGGAGGGTTTTACGTATACTTCTGCTGGATATCCCATCTCCACTAAACCTTCCAAGAACTTTCTCCCACAAACCAGGAATCCCCATTCTCCTGCTCAAAAAGCAACTTTTAAGACATTTTCATTTGCGCTACCCCTGCTTGGAGATTTCTGGTCTGGTGCATTTCAGTTTCCAGACATAACAGGAACTAAAACGTGTGGTGGAAAGTACCATCAAGCCACAGTCAATTTATGGCGATCCCACCGGACACAAACAGAGGCGGTTTAGCTTTGCCCACCTCTGCATAGCAACTCCTGAAATCCCCTAGTGGTTTCCCATGCAAGTACTAACCAGGGATGGCCCCGCTTAGCTTCCAAGATCTGATGAGCTTCGGCTATCTGGGCCACCCAGGTCATGGCAAGCTACAATATAGCTTCCATTAAACATTCAGTCCTTGGGTCAAGCACTGCAGCCTCCACACAAGCGAACCCAAAGGCAGAAGCAACAGCCACGGGGAGACCACGGACTGGGAACTGCCCCATGTCACTGCTGCTGTTTTCCCTCCTCCATGATCTTCGAGAGAGCCAAGTCCAGCAGAGAACTGCCCAAAGCGGTAGACAGGCTGAACCAAATGGGTACCACATGACCACGTTCCCTGGAGCTATATTTACCTTCTTCTACAGTGGACACTTACAAAACATGGCTGAAAGCTTGCAGGAGTATATTGTTTAAAGGCAGGCCTCTACAAATCACCCAGTGTCAGGGGGCACATAAGACTGAAATAGGGCAGGAGGCTGAGCCAAGGGCCTGTACCCACCCCTGGTCCACAGCTAGAAGACACGGTAGAGCTCAGTGTGGGGCAGAATTCAGTCCAGAAGGTAAAACTTCCCTTGGGATAAACCCTCCCAAGTGCCACTTCAGCCCTCTAGGCTTTCCACTAAGATGCCACATGACAGCAGCTGACAGAAGCTCACAAGAATATTTCCGCCCCTTGTATGAGAGATTCTTTTGACAGACCTCCCACTAGAATTAGCAAAGGAACATAGGCCCGGGCTTTGTTCAGAGAATTCATTTGCTCATTAATAGCCCAGCTTTCTCGCCGAGACTCAAGGCAAGTTACTGAACGTAAAAGAAAGCAATCAGACAGTACAAGGTACCAAACGAACAGGGCAAGACCAGGATTACCAAATTAGAAAATGATGCAAACAAACAAACAAACAACAGCCCAGGATGTGGCTAGTTTACAGTAGCCAAGAGCCCACCTCTCTCTTACTGGAAACTGTATAAATACTGACACAAGGAGATGCTCTCCATAAATACAGGCCGCCAATGTCGCCTGCCTCTTACTACTGCAAACCAATCTAGGTGCATTTTTAGCCCGGGAGTGTGCACAGTATACAGTTAAGCTTTCTGCGGGTACCCAGGAGCTATCTGTTGTAAGCAAATACAACCTCAAGGATGCTCTATATATGCACCCATATTACAGGAAACAAGAGTGTTACACCTGATCTCAAACAGGACAGCTACACAGTCTAAACAAAACACACATCAGTATTTCCCTCACTGGAAACCAGGAGTACTTAGCAGTAATCCTGCAGTTTCCTCTTCACCCCTCCCCGAACATCTGCTGTGGATTAATCAGCTGCTTCCCAAGTCCTCTCTCCATACTAGCTGTGGCTGCAGACAAAGCTAAGGCAAACTACAAAAGGCTTGTCTTGCAGACAGCAACCTGAAGGGCTCTTTTGTTCCCCCCCACCCCCGCCGCCATTAATTAATAATTTCCCTGCATTGTCAACTATATCAGCAACTAGGAAAACACAGACTGTTCCAGCCTCCAAAATGCAGAAACCCTTTGGACACTTGAAAGGATGCTACTGAAAGGAGTCTCCTAGAGAAACAAACGGCATGAGGCCCCTGCCACGAGCTTCTCTTGCAGTAAACTTTCCTCATGTTCATCTAAGAAGCTGCTGGAGATCTGTGGGGAAAAGCACAGCCCTTGACAGTGCCTGTGATGCTGTGCCCTCCCGGCGTTTTTCAACCACTTACTTCACAGTTCTCATTTCAGTGCACACACATACACCATGAGAACTGCATAAAATGTTTCTGATTCTGCAATCACAGAAATGGGAAGCTGATTTTGCCCGAGCCCAGAGACAGGCGTTTAGTTTTCACTGCAACAGGCACCAGTTCATGGTTTCTCTCATGAGGCAAGTATGGAATGACGTAATCCCCCCCTCCCCCCCAACAGAAACAAGACCTCTCAGTAGAAGAAAGGAAGCCTTCTTACCCACTGAATGGGACATTCTCTTTGTGGGTATGATAAAGCCACATGATATAGCTCTGGAAGTCATGGAGTATCTTGCACTGACTTTAAATTTAGCCCCACACAAGGGTTGATGCCTGAGGTGTTCAAACCAGCAGGCAACCCTTGCCAGACTGGATTTCTTGACAAAAGGGGGAAGTATCAAGCATCAGGAAGAGAGATTTTTCCAGTTGCACTCACTGCTGGCAGACCACAAAACACAGCAAAAAGCAAGTCAGCTTCCAGAGATAAGAACAGTCTGGTGCAACAGAAAAGCATCAAGATGCCCGGCCAGGACCCTTAGCAGGGGAACATGTTGTTAGGTACCTTCGCCTCCTCAGCTGAACTACCATTTATCAATATGAAGCTGTCTCATACGGAGTTAGATCATCGGGCCATCAAGGCCCAGCATTGCCTACTCAGACTGGCAGTAACTCTCCAGGGTCTCAGGCAGAGGTCTTTCATATCACTTGCTCTATGGTCCTTTCAGCTGGAAATGCTGGTATTGAACCTGAGACCTTCTGCATGCCAAGCAGGAGCTTCCACTGAGACACAATCCTTCCCCACACAAATTCTGATAAGCGGTTTATGCCAACACAGTTCAGTTTGCTATATCAATGTGCAAATATCTGCCTTTTTTTTAGAAACACTCTTCAGTTTCTTAACATGACAACTGACCATGCCAGTTTCTGAGAGATCACATGCCGAAGAAGACCTACTGAGAAACAGCTTATGACTTTCAAGTTCTTCTAATGAACACTGTACATTTTGTCCTTGAAATCCATTCCAGCAGTTACAGAAGAGTTAATGCAGCAAAAAGTATTGGTTTCATTTATTACATCGTCTGCCCTTGATTTCACTGCCTCTAGCTTTAGGTACCTAGGCTATTTCCACTGACTGCCCAACACCCTGCAAGCATGCATGCTTGCTGCTCACAAAGGGAGATCAGTTACTTGAAAATGCTGCCACTAATATCAGATGTCCCTGAAAGCTCTGGCCCTACCTTCATTCGGTTTCTCTGCAATGCCTGACATCTACAGAATAACCACCCTGCTTTACCAGTACCAAGTACATAACTGGACAGGGTGTTCCACGTATTTGTTCAATTCAAACAATGCTGTTATTTGTTTTCAGTGTTACGTGAACTGTAACTCAAATGTATATTCATGTTTTTTATTGTGGCTTGTATATTGATAGGTTTATTCTCTGAGCTGCTCTGGACCATTTTTATGCAGGAAAGACTAGTACACAAATATTTAATGTCAAACATAACAAGAGGCTTGTTCTGATGAAGTGCAACAAATACTGGGAAGCAAGTCATTTTGTACTCAAAAAGCATTTAGCAAAGGGCACAGACAAACTATTTAAACATTTCATTAAGAGAACAGAATAAATTACTGCACACCGTAATGCTAAAATCCTCTCCCCATTAGTTCAAAACGTATTTATTTATATATTAAATTTGTTAATCACCCAATCCCTGCAGTCAATAGTAATAAGTCAATAGTGCACAAGTACCTTCTGCCTGCACAAGGAGGTCTCCTTAATCCCCCCCCCCACTTCCCACACTGCATTGGACACTGTTCTGTACAGTTATCCTGTCCTCCAAAAATAAGGGTTTTTTTCGGTCATAGGGCACTGCAACAAAATGGCAGCAGTAAAAAAACAAAACAAAAAAAAACCCTTATTCCCTAAGCAGAACATTTCAACATGCTTCAACCAGAGTTCATGTGTTTCAGCCATGCAGGGCTAATAAACATTTTAAACAAACAGATAAACAAACATCCCAATAAAGCTTTGCAGAGGTTGAAGAAACTGCAAGACCTGTCGCGGTATGGGACAGAACACAAGCACTTCCTTGTGCACAGAAGGGCCGTCTTTTTTAAAGATGCGAGCCAGTGGGGTGCAGTGGTCAGAGTGGCAGACTAGGATCTGCTATGGAAACTGACTGGGTGACTTTGGGTCGGTCACACACTCTCCGCCTAACCTGCCCTCATAGGGCTGTTGTGAGGACAAAACGGAGACAGGGAGCACGAACTAAGCCCTTTTGGGTACCCACTGGGGAGAAGGGTGGGATGTAAATGAGGCAAATAAAACACACCGGGGCTGGGCGGGCATCCTGTCATGCATCAAGGGGAGAGGTCCCTCATGTACATCAACACGTGTAATGCAACTTTGGAGTCTGTTGTCTTTTTGAAACCACAGTCCACAGATCTGCCAAACCAGGGCTCTTTTTGTAGCAGGAACTCCTTTGCATATTAGGCGACACACCCCTAATGTAGCCAATCCTCCAAGAGTTTACAGAGCTCTTCATACAAGGGGCTACTGTAAGCTCTTGGAGGATTGGCTACATTAGGGGTGTGTTGCCTAATATGCAAAGGAGTTCCTGCTACAAAAAGAGCCCTGTGCCAAACCAAGACTGTTAACTTCAGTGAGGGAGAACACAAAGTATAAAACGTGTAAAGTGTTCTAAATGGTTCCCCCCCCTCTAAAGGAAGAGCTTCTTAGAAGAAACCAAAGCAATCAAGATACCCCAGGAATACTTTTCAAGGGTGCCCACAACTTGCCCAGCCTCAGTCAAGAGCCTAAAGGCACTTTATTGGGGCTACCTAGAAAGCTCTCTGTGAACTCCGGGATGCACTTGGGATGACTCCTGTGGTCACAGGAGCAGGTCAGGCAGCGAGGAACTGAATATGCACTCGCAGGTGGGCAGAATGAAGAGGAGAACATCTTCCACATATAGACCACAGCTTTAACCACAGCCAAAAAGCAAATGAGCTTACTGCCAACAAAGGAATGTTAAACACAAACTCTGCAACGGTTTGGTCTTTTGACACCGATTTCCAAGATCCACTTAGCAAAGTCAGCTTCTGAAGACTCCTGCAAGCCAAGTAAACAATCAGTCCAGCTCCTTAGAAAGCCTTTGGGTGCTGCATTCAGCAGCTCTTAATTGTCATTTCGAGAGTTGTCATTCAGCAGCTCTTAGTTGTCATTTCGAGTCTTTGATGCCCTTGGGCTGACAAGCTGTTTCATGCACGTGCAGCTTCACTTAATCCTGGTTTGTGGGCAAAGAAACAAATGGATGCCGTATGACAATTACGGCTGGTAGCAAACCAAAACATCTTCAGCTCCTGAGACACCAGGACCCAAGAACTTCTAAGGCTCCTTCTTACTGTCTCTTATTACACCTGAAAGAAGCCAGAGTGTCTTGCTGCCCTGATACATTTTATTTTTGTGAACCTGAATACTCATCTATATTCTCTTCAGTGTTCCTATGCGTTTCTAAGTTTTCAAGCCTCTTGCTGCAAGAATAAGGAGCAGACCTTGATATTTTTTTCCAAAGAACTAAGATTCCCAGGATGCCAAGTTCTGTAAAGCGCCAGGTTCCACAAATCCCTTGCCCATTGAAGCATTTATTTATCTCCTTCATTTATATCTCACTTGTCTCCACAATGTTGACCCGAAGAAGCTTATCCTGTTCTCTCTTCCATCTTATTCTCAAACAACCCTGTAAGGTAGGTGAGGCTGATAGTACATGTCTGGCCAAGGTCACCCTGTAAGCTTCCATGGCAGAGCAGGGATCCGAGCTTGGGCCTCCCAGATCCATGCCCAACTCTCTTAACCACCACATCCCACTGGCTCAGAATCTATACCTCCAGCCAGAATGTTTGTCTTTCCAGCAATATTAATTCTGTTTAACGTTACAGACTTGCGTAAGTTTGAACCAAAACAAAAAACACCCTATCATAACGAGAGGCTGTGTTTCTAATCTGTTCATATATAGAACCAGGACTTTTTTTGTAGGAAAAACCCAGCAGGAACTTATTCGCATAATAGGCCACACGCAACAGCAGAAACTCATTAGCATATTAGGCCACACCCGACAGTACAGTTCATTCGCATATTAGGCCACACCCCAACATTACTAGAAGTGTGGTCATCCAGCCACACCCACCTTTTGCTTCTTATTCTGTTTACCTTGTTTGTTGTCAAAACCCAGGGCTTTTTTTTTGTAGCAGGAACTCCTTTGCATGTTAGGCCACACACCCCTAATGTAGCCAATCCTAATGAGTTTCTGCTGTTGGGTGTGGCCTATTATGCTAATAGAGTTCCTGCTGGGTGTGGCCAATTCGGGAGCCAGCCGGAACTCCGTTCCTGTGCGTTCCTCCCCAAAAATAGCCCTGTATAGAACATATGGGAAAGTATCCCCTCTTGCTTATCAGCACATGAATGCACGTTATTCAGTGAACCGCCATCGATAATAATGGACTTCTTGTAATATGCAGTGTTTTAGATATTTTTGTATTGCATATATATCGTTGTACTGGTTTTATGTGAGCCACCCTGAGCCTGCTTTGGCAGAGAGGGCGGGGTAAAAGTCGAAATAATAAATAATAAATAAATATAAATCTTCTACTAAAGTAGCAAACTAGGTTTTATTGAGAGACTGATTGCACTGCCTGAACAAAACTGGTCTACTTTATCAAGACTTACTTTTCCAATCTTCTTGATCCCTCCCAGGCACAACCACACACAAGACCGCAAAGAGGGCTTTCGCCAGCAGCTGTCACTGAAAGTTGCACTTGTACAACACTTTCAGCACCACCTTACTTACATCGCTGTTCCATATCTCTCATCTCTTCAGGGGGGATTTTCAGCTTATCAATATGTTCACGCAAGACGCTGGCCCATTTTTGTAAAGACTCCATAATAGTCCATGGTCTCGACATGTCTGCCACAAAGATTACCAGGGTCTCTTGCAACGATTCGGGTGAAACAGCAAACTTTAAGAGCCCTTTATGGTACAAGTCCCCGTCAAGAATCCAGACATTGCAGCGGGTCTG